>CM070633.1:36533691-38001958 GCA_036346255.1 Ampelocalamus luodianensis
ATTACATTCAAATTCAAGGGAGAACACTTCATCCTTTCTACCATGGGGTCACAAACCAAAGGAGAAAAGAGTCCAAAAAGGGGATCCGAATTGATCCACATCAGGTGGTATCAGAGCTTCCGTTCATCACGGTACATACTGAATTTTTGTAACTTTTTGTACAGCTAATCTTTGGACGTGCAAGATGGGAAGGTCAGAGCGAAGTGCGCAAATTGGTCATCACAGTGGTGTTAGTCACGAGGAGGAGACTATCACTTATGGTCTCAAGTTCCTACTGAAATTAAGTTTCACTTCGAGAGGACATATGACTTCTTTTTGAACCGTATCGATTGTATGCGAGACACCTTGGATGATCACATCGACAAGGTGGAGGCTTCAGTGACTACAAAGATTTAGGCCAGCGAGGGACAGCTTAAGGTAGAGATACAAGACCTAACGCAAGAAATATGACTTCTTGTGCGACGTCTACTAACGGATGGTGCTGCTGCACGGGTTCTACATCAACCACCACCTGAACAGCGAGCACGTCATGTTGAAGAAGAGTAAGATTATGATCTGGACATATGGTCAGATGGTGCTTTTGGACCGCAACGGAACCTCGATCCCTATCGTGGAAGTGCTGCATATGCGCCAAATTTCTTTAGGCGCGACAGAGGAACCGCTGGAAACAACCGCGACGACGACAGTATTGGGAAGCTCAAAATTTCCATGCCGGTGTTCATTGGGTGTACTAATCCGAAGGTGTTCTTGGAGTGGGAGATGCACGTGCATCAATTTTTTGATAACCACAACTACACCGAGGAAAAGAAGGTACATGTTGCATCAATTGAGTTCACCGACTACGCTCTTGTATGGTGGAACTAATTGTGTCGTGCCAGAGGATGACCGACACACGGGAACACATGAAGAACCTCATGAGGAGATTCTCATGATTCGTACGGGGCGTGAACGAATATGAGTTGGCAACAATGGTTCATTTGTTTGAAGGTTTGAACGATGATGTACAAGAGAGTATGGAATCGTCGAAATACAACAATCTAAAAGACCTTGTGCATCATGCAGTGCTTTCTAAACAACGTATCTTACAATGCCAATCACGTGGTGCTGTACTTCCTACAACATCACGTGGAAGCGTCTACAACCGCAATGAGATGATGTGAAGGGAAACGGGTAGGCTACACTAGCGCAAATTAAAAAATTCTACCCGTAAACCAAGATCACTGCAGTTATAGATCACGGTCTTACCACTAGACGCGCAGGTGCGGAAGTTGATGCAAGACGCGTCGAGGCGGTGTAGTCGTACTCGATTGATGCGATGCGTCGGGCGAGTAGTCGTACTACTTCCTCGTCGCGTCGCGGCGCCCCACGTCTGCTCCTCTCTTGCGGTTCGTCCCAACGCCACGGATCGGCGCCTCAAAGGTATCCACACGCACGGGAGGAAGCGACGCACGCCGGACTACTAGATCCGCGCGAGCGACTACGGCGTAGGAGGGGTGGCGGCCAGGGTTTGAGGATGTCACGAAAAACTCATCCCTCAACCAGCGCGCCCCTGCCCTCCTTTAGGACTCAATGCCCAGTCTAATTCGGATCCAATCCGAATTAGTCTTCAGCCCCTTAAGTGTGTGACCCTATGGTTCACATATGTTTAGACATGATGCGAGTACACATACTTGGTCAATAGTTGGTAGCGGCCTCTAGCAAGACGTGCCAACTCCTAAACATACGTAAAGATCATATCGGACGAACCATCACAACGTTATGTACATGCCAATCCCTTTGCCTCACGATATTCGGTCGAGCTCCAAGCTGACCACTCTTTCTTGATCCTGTGATCCGGAATCCCTTACTAGGTTAACTCTTAACCTTAAGTAGCATGGCCATGCATTTCTGGATCGGATCACTCGAGGGGCCCATAGATATCTCTCTCAGGTAGAGAGAGGCAAATCCCATCTCGACTGACCATGCCTCGCAGCATGCTTCATGACAAACCCGAAAGCTACCTTTATAACTACCCAGTTACGGAGTAGCGTTTGATAATCTCAGGTACATGCGATAATCTCAAGTACATGCGACAATCTCAGGTCTAAGGACAAGGCGTACACATTGTATAGAGAGAACCATAAGAATAATTACTATGTCTCATGTTGGGTCGGTCCAACCCCATGTTCTAAACATGTGTCCACATTATTGGTTTGACATCTCCATGTCTATGACCTGTGAAACATGGTCATCAACCGATACATGTGCTAATCCATCATTCACGTGTGTCCTCACATGAACTCCGACTAGGGACAACTTTAGAATAACCATACAAGTAAAGAGTTTCACAAACAAGTCACATACTTGTTAATCAACACAAAGGCAATATTCAAGGAACATTTATTAAATCATGGATACAATGAAATATCATCATCAATATGATTGCCTCTAGGCATATCTCCAACATCTCCCACTTGCACTAGAGTCAATCTAGAAGATATCTAATACCCATAGCTCTTGTGTGCGCCTCATGCTTAGGTGTGGGAGAGGCTTCGTCAAAGGATCTGAAATATTCAAATCCGTGTGTATTTTGCATATCTTTAAATCTCCTCGATTAAGGATCTCTCGAATGAGATGAAACCGCTGTGAGATGTGTTTGTTCTTTTGGTGATTCCTCGGCTCCTTGGCTTGCGCAATGGCCCCACTGTTATCACAGTAAAGATCCAGAGGAATGCACGCACTAGGAACCACACCTAGTTCAGTTATGAACTTCCTTATCCAAACACCTTCCTTTGCCGCTTGAGCCGCAATGTACTCGGCCTCCGTTGTAGAGTCGACAGATCTCTGCTTGGAACTCTTCCAACTTACCGCACCACTGTTCAAAAGGAACACAAAACCCGATTGCGATTTGTAATCATCTTTGTTGGTTTGGAAGCTTGCATCGGTCTAACCATTTACAACGAGCTCTTCCTCACCTCCGTAGACTAGGAACACATCCTTAGTTCTTCTCAAATACTTGAGGATGTTTTTAACTGTTGTCCAGTGACTCTCACCTGGATCAGCCTGGTATCTGCTCGTAACACTTAGAGCATAGGAAACATCTGGGCGAGTACACATCATAGCATACATGATAGATCCAATGGCCGAAGCATATAGAATCTTACTCATGCGATCTCGCTCATCAGTTGTCGAAGGACACTGAGACTTGCCAAGATTTATGCCATGAGACATGGGCAAGAACCCTTTCTTTGCATCCTCCATGTTGAACCGTTTCAACACTTTGTCAATATAAGTACTCTGGCTTAATCCTATTAGCCTTTTTGATCTATCTCTATAGATCTTAATACCCAAAATATATGCCACTTCCCCTAAGTCCTTCATTGAGAAACTATTTTTCAGTGAGGTCTTAACGGACTCGAGCATAGGAATATCATTTCCAATCAGTAATATGTCATCTACATATAAGATTAGAAATACGAGTGAGCTCCCACTTGTCTTCTTGTAAACACAAGATTCTTCTTCGTTTTTGATGAAGTCAAACCCTTTGACCACTTCATCAAAACGAATGTTCCAACTCCGAGATGCTTGCTTCAATCCATAAATGGATTTTTGAAGTTTGCATACTTTTCTAGCATTGTTTGGATCGACAAAACCCTCGGGCTATATCATATACATGTCATCGGTTAAATTTCCATTAAGGAAAGCCGTTTTGACATCCATCTGTCATATCTCATAGTCGAAATATGCAGCAATAGCTAGAATGATCCGTATTGATTTAAGCATCGCTACAGTGTGAA
Organism: Ampelocalamus luodianensis; assembly: GCA_036346255.1. Lineage (NCBI taxonomy): Eukaryota > Viridiplantae > Streptophyta > Magnoliopsida > Poales > Poaceae > Ampelocalamus > Ampelocalamus luodianensis. Next base: position 36,537,468 of record CM070633.1, read on the forward strand.
AGTCTCATCGTAGTCAACTCCTTGAACTTGCCGAAAACCTTTGCGACAAGTCGAGCTTTATGGATATGAACATTTCCATCCATATCAATCTTCCTTTATAGATCCATTTGCACTCTATGGTTTTAACACCATCAAAGCGGTCAACCAAATTCCAAACTTGATTGTCTCCCATGGATGCTATCTCGGATCTCATGGCACTATGCCATTTCTCGTAGTCTGGTCCATCATTGCTTCCGCATAGGTCGTAGGCTCATCATTGTCTAACAATAATATATCTCACGCATTGCGAGCCTTCCGACCTTCGTGGTGGTGGTGGTTCCTTTGCCATGGGTTCCTCAACTTTACGCCACATGGGCATCATTCGTCGAGTCTTCCCGATTGGTTCATCTTGAACCTCTTCAAGCCGCACCGTTCTTCCACTTGTCTCCTGTTGAGAAACTCTTTCTCTAGGAAAACACCACTTGAGCGACAAACACTTTGCCCTCTAGTCGGTTGTAGAAGTAATATCCAAAGGTTTCCTTGGATATCCACGAAAATGCATTTATCCGACTTGGGTGTGAGCTTGTCCGATCAGTAGTCGCTGACAAACGCCTCACATCCCCAAATCTTTAGAAAAGACAAGCGTGACTCTTCCGGTCCATATCTCATATGGTGTCTTAACTACGGATTTAGACGGTACCTATTAAGTGTGAAAGCTGCCGTTTCTAGAGCGTAATCTCAAAAGGATAATGGTAAATCTGACTGGCTCATCATCGATCGAACCATGTCCAACAAGGTCCGATTACGCCGCTCGGATACCCTATTTCTTTGAGGCGTTCCGGGCGGTGTTAGCTGTGGAACAATTCCGCAACTCTTCAGATGATTGCTAAATTCATGACTCAAATACTTGCCACCACGATCAGATCGCAGAGCCTTAATTTTCTTGGCACGTTGATTTTCAACCTCATTCTGGAACTCTTTGAACTTTTCAAAAGTTTCGGACTTATACTTCATTAAGTAGACATAACCATATCTACTAAAATCATCGATGAAAGTTATGAAGTAATGAAATCCACCTCTAGCGATCGTGCTCATTGGTCCACATACATCGGTATGTATGATTTCCAACAAGTCCGCGCCTCTCAAAAGAACCTTTGAAAGGTGATTTGGTCATCTTACCAAGCAAACAAGCTTCACATGTCTCGTATGATTCAAAATCAAGCGAAGTTAGAAGACCATCGACATGGAGCTTCTTCATGCGCTTTTCACTTATGTGACCCAAACGACAATGCCAAACATAGGTGGGATTCAAATCATTAGGTCAAGTCTTTTAGCATTTATGTTAAAGATAGGCGCATCATCAAGATTTAAAATAAATAACCCATTCACAATGGGCGTAAAAGCCATAAACATTCCATTTTTAGAGATCAAACAACCATTGTCTTTACTTGCAAATGAATAACCATCTCTCATCAAACATGAGGGGGATAAAATGTTTCGACTCATACTAGGAACATAATAACAATTATTCAATTCCATAATAAATCTTGAAGGAAGCTGAAGTTGCATGGTGCCGACGGTCAACGCAACAACCCTTGCTTTATTTCCGACGCGAAAATCAACTTCACCTCTTGCGACTCCTCTACTTCTTATTAGCCCCTGCATCGAGTTGCAAATGTGAGCAACTGATCCGGTATCAAATACCCAAGAGTTAATAGGAGAATCTGCGAGAAAAATGTCTAAAACATTTATGACAAGTGTACCATGGGTGGAAGTCTTACTTCCACCTTCTCCTTGCATTCATCGGAATCCATGTACTTCTTGCGTTTCTCTTCGGTGGCGTTTCTTTACAATAGAAGCATCTTGTCTCGCTCGAGTCCAAAGATTAGGCTTAGGCGTTGGCTTGAGATCATATCTTTAACCTTGCCCTTATTTTTGGCCATGGCTTCTTACCCTTTTCTTGAAGCTAGACTTGTTTCGCATGACCATCACATGGCTAGGCCCGCACACTTCTTAATGTCACTCTCTGCTGTTTTGAGCATCCCACAAAGCTCATTAAGGCCCTTATTCGCCCCATGCATATGGTAGTTCGAAATGAAATGTCCATAGCTAGGTGGAAGAGACGCTAAAATGAAATCAGTTGCCAACTCTTGGCCGATTGGAAAACCAAGTTTATCCAAAGTCCGATCGTAACCAACCATTTTGATCACATGTGGGCCTACGGTGCACCTTCGTTAACTTGCATTCCGAAAAGCCTTAGAGACATTGAACCGCTCGGTCCGGCACGTATGCGAACATGTCCTAAGCGCTATGATCATATCATACGCTTCACGATCCTCAAACCGCTTTTGAAGGTCGTTCCATGCATGCAAGCATAAGACAGCTAATCTCAAGAGAGTCATCACATGCTTTCTTGTAGGCATTTTTAACAACAGCAGACGCATTGTTAGCGAGTTCTTACGGGATTGGGGTGTCGAACGTTTTCCTTTTATCCGCCCGAGAACAATTCTCGTGTTACTGACCAAATCCGAATAGTTTGTTCCATTTAATTTTTCTTTCTCAAGAATCGATCGCAAAGCAAAAGGGTGTGCGTGGTTGCTAGATGTCATTGATCTACAATAGGAAATGCAAAATACTAAGACAAATAAAACCATGATAGAGTAAATCAGTATTAAACAAATTTAATAGAATGTACTCCCACTAAAATCAACATCCTCTGTTGATTCTTAGCGATTCAAGATCCGCAATTAACGAGTCTACTAGTGAGCTTTTGCATCACCGCTAGGAGACAAGGTAATTCGATAAGCAACACCTTGCTAATCATATCTCTATATGACTCTTGTTGTTGGGTGACATCTCTATGCCCGCGCCCAACCTTTATTCCCAAGGCCCATAACCTTTATGATAACCTTGTTAAGTTCACCAATCCTTATGCATGTAAGTATCCGATACAAAACCCATCTAGTCAAGGAAAGTTGATGGTGCCCTAATTTCATAGACCCACCATCAATTTACAAGACATGGGATGGTGCAAAGTTTAATTGGGAGGGCATATGTTTAACTTAACATTTTGTGAGGGACCGCTATACTTCTACCATTCAAACATGCATAGGAGTAAAACAACAGAATAACATTCACGGTTGTGACTCAAGATGGCCCATTTTCTCATGGTGATCTCCATCGCCATAGAATCATCCACCATGATGATCTCCATCTCCATGGTTCATGTGTGCCATCCCTCCAAGTGATGTGTCCTCCGAGTACTACTATAAGCTATTACTCATAATGACTAGTAATAAAATACATGGATACTAGGAATCATCACAAGTCGGCATGCAGCCGTTAATACAATACTTTGACAACACAATGGCTCAGTGTGTTGCCGTACCACGACACGCAGTCATGCAAATATTACAAACATGCATCACATACACATTAGGCCATCTGGTCACATACATCCTGCAAAAACAAGTTTATGCATAGAATCGCAATCTCGGATAGGGGTCGAGGGGTTTCCCGTGGGTTCGAAGGCGGCGCCCATCAGTATTGATCTTCGCGTGCAGTATGTCGTGGTTTGAGAACCAAGACAACTCTCGGCTCATGGAGCCCGATCGCACGATCACGGTACATCGATTATTAATCTAGGTTCCGATTCGACCAATCATATTGGTCTTCGCATTTCGCAACCGGTTTTACGTGTCACTGTCTACCCCGATGGCGAATCCGACCGGTAGGGGTATGTTGTTTCACGACCTTAGCAGCATGATCACGGAAACCAGATCAATCCATTACCAGAACTATACAATCGATCACATCGATCATACCGATTTACATATCGCCATATGCAAATCACCGAACCTATAACATGACAAAGAACCGCTCGATACCGCGAAGGGAAACGGGTAGGCTACACTAGCGCAAATTAAAAATTCTACCCGTAAACCAAGATCAATGCGATTATAGATCACGGTCTTACCACTAGACGCCGAGTGCGGAAGTTGATGCGGCGACGTCGAGGCGGTGTAGTCGTACTCGATTGATGCGATGCGTCGGGCGAGTAGTCGTACTACCGTCATCGCGTCGCGGCGTCCACGTCTGACTCCTCTCTTGCGGTTCGTCCCAATGCCACGATGCGGCGCCTCAAAGGTATCCACACGTGCGGGGAAGCGCGCGCGCGGACTACTAGATCGCGTGGCGACTAGGGCGTGGGAGGGTGGCGGCGGGGTTTGAGGATGTCACGAAAAACTCATCCCTCAACCAGCGCCCCTGCCCTCCTTTTATAGGCGTCCTTATAATGGGCTTCTACGAATAGAGGCCCATTAGGACTCAATGCCCGATCTAATTCGGATCCAATCCGAATTAGACTTCACCTAAGTGTGTGACCTATGGTTCACATATGTTTAGACATGACGCGAGTACACATACTTGGTCAATAGTTGGTAGCGGCCTCTAGCAAGACGTGCCAACTCCTAAACATACGTAAAGATCATATCGGACGAACCATCACAACGTTATGTACATGCCAATCCCTTTGCCTCACGATATTCGGTCGAGCTCCAAGCTGACCGCTCTTTCTCGATCCTGTGATCCGGAATCCCTTACTAGGTTAACTCTTAACCTTAAGTAGCATGGCCATGCATTTCTGGATCTGATCACTCGAGGGCCCCAGAGATATCTCTCTCAGGTAGAGAGGGGCAAATCCCATCTCGACTGACCATGCCTCGCAGCATACTTCATGACAAACCCAAAAGCTACCTTTATAACTACCCAGTTACGGAGTAGCGTTTGATAATCTCAGGTACATGCGACAATCTCAAGTACATGCGACAATCTCAGGTCTAAGGACAAGGCGTACACATTGTGTAGAGAGAACCATAAGAATAATTACTATGTCTCATGTTGGGTCGGTCCAACCCCATGTTCTAAACATGTGTCCACATTATTGGTTTGACATCTCCATGTCTATGACCTGTGAAACATGGTCATCAACCGATACATGTGCTAATCCATCATTCACGTGTGTCCTCACATGAACTCCGACTAGGGACAACTTTAGAATAACCATACAAGTAAAGAGTTTCACAAACAAGTCACATACTTGTTAATCAACATAAAGGCAATATTCAAGGAACATTTATTAAATCATGGATACAATGAAATATCATCATCAATATGATTGCCTCTAGGGCATATCTCCAACAGTTGGCACCAATTCTAAAGTGGTGACAACATGCTGGTCAAACAGGGTTGTTTCTAAGGAGGCAACAAAAGCCGCAAGCAATGGAGGCAACGAAACATCTAAAGCTGATTCTAGTGCATTCTCTTCTGCTCATACTAGGGATATTGAACGCTTCACGTGCAAGAGATGAGTACATATGATGAAGGATTGTCCAAATCAGCGGAAAGGGCTCGTTACTCATGATGGGTACACTATAGCAAGTTCTACAAGTAGCGAATCCAAAAGCGAGAAATCCGACGAAGAGCACCAAGATGACGATCCTATTATTTGTGAACCTCCTTCGAGTGGTGTAAATCGTTTGGCCTAGAAGGTGCAAAGTAAAGTAACTTGAACTAAGGGACAACGGTGGAGTGTGTTCCAAACGGAGTGCACGATCAAGGAGAAAGCATGCAAGCTAATCATTTATGGTGGGAGCTACACCATTGCAATTAGCAAGGATTTGGTGCATGCTTTGGGGCTGTTTGCATGGAGGCATCCGAAAATGCATTATGTGGAATGGTTATACAACTCTGGAAGGCACAAAATTACACACAAGGTGAGTGTTTCATTTGCTATTAGGAGCTACATTGATAAGGTGGATTATGACGTTGTACCAATGGATGCATGTCATTTGCTATTGGGACGACCATGGCAATATGATCATAATGCTACACATGAGGGCAAATTCAACACCAATTCATTTATTCATGGTGGCAAGAAACAAGTGCTGACGCCAATGGCCGACAATGCCATGAAGATAGATGTGGTGTCACAAAAGAAGCTCAAACATGTTCAAGTGCTTGATATACCAAAGAAGCTTCCGCAGATTACCCAAAAGACGAGGATGGCACACCATCTTACCATTGTGCCCAAGTCCAAATCATTTTATTTTCAGTTTTTAGTTTTCACAAATAAACATAACACAAAGGCTGATCATAAAGATCATAATAAGTTTATGTGATCAAGGTTATCGACTAAGTCGACAACTGCCCATTTCTACTGATAGCTAAGCATGACTAAGCAACATTAACTCGTAAACTACTAAGTGACAAGGGCTCATCCAACGAACCCCAAATCACAGCAAGGTAATTCTAGGCTCAGTAGTAGAGGATAAACATTTACCTACAGATTATGCATCTAATAGGTCAACTAATCGACAATAGTTTAAAACAAGATAGTAATGCATACGTAGAATTTGCAAACAACATATTAGAATTTGAAATTAATAGGAGCAATATAATCAAATGATGCTATATCTGCTTGCCTTACTGGAGGTCAGAGTCTTGCTGCTGAGGATCGCTTTCGGGCTCAACAAACTCTTCGGAACCTAACGCAAAAACGCGATAAAACCGATAAGAGCGAAGAACACCGAAAGAAATTCAAAAGCCAAATTCATCCAAATCTCATGAAATTTATACAGTGGCAAGGGCATGATTTTAAATGAATTTAGCAATAAGAATCATGTCATTTGGACTAAACATGAAAAAGTTATAGCCTAAACAAGTTTTCTTAGCCTAAAAATTCCAATTTAAATTAATTTCGGTTACTATTAATGGCATAAATTTCCAGAAAGATCTAGAACTTGAAATTTTTATGGTAGGTAGAACATGGCATTCTAAGAACAACAAAACTGGGTTTACTCAATTTGGAGTTAAAATGAATTACTTATGATTTTCCTAAGTTGTAAAACTAGAACAAGTCATTTTTTAGAGGTACATACATGAACAAAACCTATTCCATATTAAAGTATGCTAACAGAGGGATTTTACAAACTTGAGTTTGCCCAGTATGAAGTTATACAGAAAACGTTATGCATTTTACAAGGTTTAATTGAATTTCTAGAATACTAATTAAAGGTTAAAGCAAGATAATATACTCTACATAATTTTCTAGTACAGAAAGGTGTCTAAACACATTTTTATATTAAAGTTTAGTGAAACAGAAATTTAACACAACTTGGGTCATCTAAAATGGAGTTAAAATGAATTAGTTATGAAATTCCAAAGTTTAATACAATTTTTAGTTAGCAATAAAAACTTCCCGGAATAAAGCAGACTTAAATCAATAGAAAAGGACGTGGACAAACGTGGGCCACAGATCGGGAATTCAACGGCCCACGCGCGCTGGAGAATAGCGCATGCACGCGGTCCAAAAGGGCTTCACCGTTGGATCTAGATCCAACGGTCCACGTCGATCGGGACGTTCGGAGGCCCGAATACTCTCATCATCCATGACCGTAGATCTAGAGATGGAGGGCCTACAGCGCAAATACATTCGGAAGTCCGAATGCACTCTCGATCTGAGCCGCAGATCGTGAGATGGACGTTCGGGGGGGGGGGGTCCGATTGTTTCCCAGATCTGGGCCGTTGATCACAAGATCGACGATCCACGATCTGCGCATATAACACATGCGTGTTATAAGTGCAGAGTAGGGGCTTTTAAGGGTGCGGGCCCACATGTAAGTGATACAAAGGGCTACTTAGGATAGCCATTAAATGCTAAACCTAATGATTAACAATGATTAGTATTAATGATGTTTGAAGGGTATCGCACAGTGCCAGGGGTGCTTAAGTGGTTGGGCCCACTTGGCAGTGACACATTCAGCATTTTAGGATAGCAAGTAATTACTAACAATGATTAGTAATTAATAATCCCAAACTTCGTCCTAAAGACTCCGCTACTGAGGTTTAGGCCTACAGGCCCACATGGCAGTGACTTAAAGAGTCATATTAGGATAGGCATTTATTGCTAAACAATGATTAATGATGATTAACAATGATTAGCATTAATGGGTCCTAATCGACAACGCAACAGTACGTTCTCGTCCGACAAAGAACAGAACGCAAGGAGAAGCTCGTCGTCGTCGGCTCCGGCCACCGCGACGGCAACTAAAGGCAAAAATGGGTTTGCAATAACCTTGTGCACCCGAAGGAGGTAACCTCGACGGCGGCGGCGGCCTAAAACGCCGACGAGCAGGAGATAACGATGGTGACAAAGAACGGCCGAAAAACGAAAACAGCTAAAAGCTCCACATTGTCCAAAGAAACGGGTGCCACAGCCTCTAAGGACTAATAAGAAGCTACCTTAGCCAAGAAGAGATTCAAAGATGGCCGGGGAAGCTTTGATAGCGGCGAAGCCCACCGGAGTTGGGGAAGAAGATGACGAAAACCCGACCTGAGCAAAATGAACACCACTGGGTGGTCAAAATAGCTTCATTATAGCTCAGAGAAGCCCCAAGAGCAAATAATTGAGAAAAGAAGCCCTTACCAGAGCTAAAGAAGAAAGGAGATGATTTCGGCCGGAAAGATGCAAACTAAAAATTGAGTGATCCCTGTGAATGAAACCCAAAATCAAGTTAGGGGAAATGAATGTAGGGTTAAGGGGCTCGAAAGGGTACAAAAAGATTTGAAGAAGAACCATTGGAGCACCAAGATCCACAATGTAGCTCCACGGTCAACAATGGCGATTTGGGGATTTCAGTAGTTTTGAGCTCAAGGAACAGAGAAGGAGCTAGGGGTGTTGTAAAGGAGCTCAAGGAGGAACCTTGGGGGCTTTATATAGAGGGAGGATTAGGGTTTGAGCCAGGACATAGCTCAATGGTGAGCTCGGTTCATGGAGCTGCCATGGACCAAAGAAATGATGGGGGCAAGTGAAGGCCAGGACTTTGGGGCCAAAAGCCTGGGGCACATTTAATGAGAAGAGCCGTTGACGTGCGAGGGGACAGGGCACTGCCCTCTCCTACTCCCTGCCATGGCGCGCACGCGAGTACGAGAGCCAGGAGGAAGAAGAAGAACAGAAAAAGAAGGTTGTGACCGTTGGATTTAAGATGGACGACCACGATTAAAAGTTGCATTCGGAGGTCCAGTTGTTTCGAACGATCCATAGCGGTCCGATCCAAAATCAACGGCTCAGATTTAAGTGGACGATGGGGAGGTCCGAATGTTTTCGCGGACGAGGGCGGTTGGATCTAAATCCAACGGCTGAAAAGGGGTGCGCCTCAAACGTGAGCCCGAGGTGCAGTTAGTTGATTGAGCCAAGTCAAGTGGCTCGAGCCCGAGTCTGACTCGAACCCAACCTGTTTGACTTAGGGTTTTAATTTAACAGCTAAATTTTGAGGAATTTTTAAAGGTAGCAAACTAACTCGAAAATTTCTGAAATTTTTACAGAAACTTGCTAACGTAGATATTGACCTTATATAAAATTTTTAGAGGTTTTCATGTAGTAAATCTCCCTCCAAAAATTCAGCAAGGTACTGAGCTAGGGTTTGACCAGGGTCAAATAGGTTTGGCTGGCCTCTTAAAATTATCAAACAATTTCTAAAAACTGTGAAATTTTTCAGAGGGGTCCCATATTAACCCTAAAACTTAGGAAAAATACTTCCAAAGGATGATCACAGGGTTATCTTGAATAGTTTTTGAAAGGTCAAGATTCTAGGTCAAAAGAGACTTGTGATTTGTATTTTCATAATTCTTTTACAAGAATTTTTCAGAACATGCATGAAATACAAGATGTAAGAAAATTTTTTAATTTCTACACATTTTCTTACATTTGAAACACAAGCCTAAACTTGAGATGTTACAAGATCAAATGTCCAAATCAACTTTGTCTTTACATGGGATATTGGTTGTGCATACAAATGGTATCAAGTTTCTACAAATGGAATCAATTATTCTTTGTATCAATTATTCTAACAAGTGATATCAAATGTCATCATAAGTGTAATTAATTTTAAAGTGGTGTATGCTCTTCATGGAAAAGACAAATGAACCACAAAATGTTAAGAGAGGGAGAGAAAGCTATAATTGTAATATTTTTGGTCTTTAGAAACATAGGGAGAAAGAAATGCAATTGGAGTCTGTATAAGCTTAAGGTGGGGGGGGAAGAGATGATGAAGGAGAAGATGACAAGATGGAAAAATAATCCTTTGTGTGTTAAAGGAGAAGAAAGAAAGAGTAAAGTACACCGTGGGTCCTAAACTTGGCAGGGGGGTTCACTTGGGTCCAACATCTTTGAAAGTGTCCAATCCGGTCCCTAATCTATTTAAGTAGGGCATCGGAGGTCCAAAATAGCCCAGGCTAGCATTGACAGATGATGTGGCCGGTTAACCGTGACGTGGACGCTCCACGTCGGTTCCATTGCAACTCCACGTAGATAGCCTCCTCCTCAGCGTTCCCCTACTACTTCCTCGTCGCGCTCGAGCTGACAGCTACGTCGGCGGTTAGGCGGCGGTGAGGAGGTGGCTTGTCCCAAAATGGGTTGACAGGGAGCTAGGGGAGGCAAGGTCGCGGCTCCGGTGGCTCCGATGGCAGTGCGGCAAAGGCACGCGGCGGCCGACCGTGGGGGTGACAAGGTGCGGCGGTTGCGGCTGAGGGGGTTATGGGAGGAATTAGCGGAAGCATGGGCAGCCATGGAGTATCTGGAACACGTAGTGGTGGTCGGAGGGAGCCGAGATGACCGGAGATGGGCCGCGACGGTGACCATGAGCGGCGCGGGAGTTCCAACGGTGGCGGCGTCCTGGGGATGAAGATAGAGCGGATGAGAGGTTGAAGGAGGTAAATGGAGGTTAGGGTATACTCCCGTGCGAAGGAATTGGAGGGAGGATGGCCGGAGATGAAGTGGCGGTAGTGGAGGCGTTATCCGGCCGGAGTCGGGGAAGAGGGGCCGGCGCGGTTCCTCGGTGACGGTAGCTTCCAATTGGTGGAGGGGTATCCCTCCTTGGGAGCTCGGACGCATTGTGACGCATATGGGGTTGGCCAGAGTCCACTGCGGTGATCGGAATGGCGAGGTGCTTAGGCGGCGCGGCCATGGCTGTCAATGGAGCTTGAGTCTTGGAGCTCAGTAAAGAGGAAAAATTAAGAGGGAGGTAGGGTAAATGGATAGGGTAGGCCGGGGAGCTTGATGCTCACCTATCCGCGCCGCCGCCCTACCTCCTCCCTCCTCTCCAGCGCACTGAGGAGGAGATGGCAGCGGCGAAGCGGCCGGGTGTAGCGGCCGAACGAAGGCCACGACGGCCGGAGGGAGGGGATAGGAAAAGGAGGTGAGCACGGGCATGAGGGAGGCGCAAGGAAGCCTACCATGCGTTCCGTGGAGGCGGAGAAGCTCTGGAGCGGGTCGGCGATGTGAGGCTGGGGCGGCGCAGGGAGGCTCGCGGTGGCGGCGGTCTAGGGCGGCAGGGATTCTTGGCCGGCGGTTGGGGGGAGGTCGAGGACGTCTAGGTGGTGCTCCAGCTCGGAGTAATTGACATGGCAGCGGTGGAGCTCAAACCAGCCTGCGCCCTCGGAGGAGAAGGGGCGGCGCCGCGTGGGGAGGAGAAGGGGCAGTGGTGAGTGCGGAGGAGAAGGGGCGGTGGCGCGCAGGGAGGAGGAGAAGAAGGGTGCCGGGGAGGAGGGAGGAGGTAGGGCGGCGGGGCGGATCCGGGGGAGGAGGTGGCGGCGGGGAAGGATGAGGGGGGCCACAATGACGTGCCGTGAAGAGGAGGTTGTAGCCGAGTTTGAGGATGCGCTTGATGCTCCGCGCTTGAAGATGAGGGGGAGGAGGCCATGCTGTCATCCACGCTGGTCGGGTCAACATTCCACGTCATCGGTCAATGTCGGTTCGGACTGTTTTGGACCTGCTTGACCCACTTAAATATATTAGGCACCGGATTGGACACTTTCAAAGATGTTGGACTCAAGTGAACCCGCCGGCCAAGTTTAGGGACCTACAGTGTACTTTACTCAGAAAGAAATATCAAAAGAAACCTTTGTGTAAGGAGGAGTTTTGAGAAACTTATTAAATATTTTTGGGCTTACTTAAAAAAGGGGTAAAGTATTAATATTGGGAAAACTATTTTAGCTATTTGCCCAAAATAATTTATGAATCTTGTGAATGCATGTTTTTCATTCTCATTTGCTTCATGTGGCATTCTTGGAGTAAAATTGTCAATGATATGCAAATTTAGCCTTTTTTAAAGAGCTTCTTTGGTCAAAAGTTAAAAATCTTGCTTAAAAGGATCAAAGCTATGAAAAATTAGATAAAAGTACTTATATATGAATTTTAAATGTTTTCCAAAGACTTTTGAGTAAAAATTCCTTGTTTAGAAACCAAATAGCAATTTTGGCCTCAAAAGAATCTTGTATGATCTTGATTTTGGTTTAAATGATATATTTTCATAAATCCAAATCTATTGAGGTTTTGGAAAAGTTTTCAATACCAAACTCGTAGGGTTGGTCATTTCAAACATTCCTCTAGTTCAAAGTTTTTACAAAAAAAAAACCAACCGTTGAAAAGTTATATTCATTTAAAGTTCACCGAAAAACCAGTTTTCACCCAAAAACAACCTATACTTGCATATAGTGAGTTTCGCTATTTGAGCCGGATTTCTTTGTGTATCTTGGTTTGAAATAATATTTCTAACTCATACAAAGCCAAGAAAGTGAAAATCTCCAAAAAATTCAAATTGGTTTGTATTTTGAACCTTTAATGCAAAATCATTCTCTTTTCTTGCCTACAAAGCGCTTTTTGCCTTATCTTTTGAAAGAAAAATCTTTTTTTTCAAAAATTATTTTTGGAAACATTTTAAATAGTCCAAAGTTAAATTTTGGAAAGTTTCAAAGTATTTGGAATTCATTTGAAAATGTTTTGCCTTTTTCTTCTCTTTGAACAAAAATGTTGCCTACAAAGCTCTATTTAGCATATCTTTTGAATGGAGACTTCTTTTTCAAAATTCTTATTAGAATTTTTTTAGGAGTCTAAAGTTTGTTTCTGTAAAATATGAAAGTATTTCGACTTGATTTGAAAAGGTTTTAACTTTTTCTTTCTTTGATCAATATGCTGAAAATTCAGACTTTTGCATATTTTAAGCTGATTTGTGATTTTTGTATCTCCAAATAGGTTCATAATTTGAGGAAGCTATAATGATAAATTTTTATCCTCTATAGTTGATTTTCTATGCAAAATTTTATCGAATTTATTGGATCTCTTTTAACCAGTTTTTCAGCTATTTCGAAGATCAAATGGAATGTAAAATCTGAAAAACCTGAAACTTTCAGTTTTCTGAAACTTTGTGATTTCATATGTTCAAAATGGTTAACATTTGGTTGAGCCTCCCAAAATGAAAATTGTGTGTATTTTTAAGGACTAGTTCCATGATTTATCTCAGATTTTTCTGAGCTTGTTTACATATATTTTCAAATATTTTAAGAAAGTTTTGAGCTTAACATGATTTTCAATTTGTGAAAATGAGCATGGTATCTTCATGAAAATGTTTCTTGGAGAGATTTCAAAAGTGAGATTCTTTGAATGTGTTTCAAATGTTATTTCCTTTAGATAACTCAAAATATGACATTATTTCAAGTTGTTTTGTGCTTTTTGGCCATAAAGGGGGAGTTTATGACTTATTATGGTTTTCTTCAAAATTCTTGAAACTAAACCCCCAAATTGGTCATATGTATCTTTTTCATACTCTTTGTGACCAAGCTCATTGATTTGCAAAGACTCCTTTTTGGTTTCGCTTTATTTTGGATTTTTGGTGCTTAATGCCAAAAGGGGGAGAATATTTGTGTGACCTACATTTTGAAGTTTTCACCTTATCATACATAAACATAGTTCAATAGCTTAACTTCTTAACTTATGTTGATTTATTTCCAAATATTGCTATTGATAAATGATTTGTCATCAATCACCAAAAAGGGGGAGATTGAAGAATCTAGACCCGCCATAATGAGTTAATAGAGTATTTTGGTGATTAATGACAAATCTAAATGTGAGACTAACTCTTTTATTTGATATACCTATTGTTTAGTCTCATTTGGATGAAAATGTGAAAATCATAGATATATCCATTCGACATCATATTATTATATATTGTTCCATTCCTCGGATCCAAAATATAGGTTGAACCCCACTAAAAGTCTAACTTGAATATATGCATATGTTTTTATTACACATTCATGTATACACACATTTAGGGTGAGTTCACTCTATGTTTTGTGGTTTCATTAGTATTGATCCATTTTCCTCTTTTCACGTAGATTAAAGATCTCTACTTTGAAACATATCCTTCAGTATATAAAACTTGTGTAGGTCATATATACTCATTCTTTATATTCAATTATTTGCAATTGTGATGGTTGTCATCAATTACCAAAGAGGGAAAGATTGAAGTATCTTGTCCAACCATTATGAGTTAATGGCATGTCATGGTAATTAATAACAATCATATTGTGGAACTAACATTTTCCATAAGTTGGATGTTCCATGATGATGGAGTCTTTGGATGAGTTGATCGTCATCAAGTCAAGATTCGGGATAAAGAAAATCATCATGTATTGATGATATTCAAGACAAGATCCCGAAGTGAAGAAGGTCATCATATGTTGATGATGTTCAAGAAGAGGAGATGATCATGAGTTGATCATAAGTCAAAAGAAGACCCATCAAGTGTTGATGGAGGTCAAGTGAAAGAGTGCATCATGGGTTGATACAGATTCAAGTCAAGAACTTAAAGTTAAGGAATTCATCATGTGTTGATGATTATCAAGTTAATGAACCGGTCTTGAAGTAGAGATGTGCGCCATCAAGCTTCAAGTGATTGTGCAAGGCAAATGTATGATTAGCTAGGGCTAAGGATGTGTTCCTATTCTTTTACCAGTCTTGGTGTTTGGTTGCAGACCGGATTGCTAGTGTAGGTTGCTGTACTATTAAGAGGGGTCTTGTCTAGTAGCTTGAGTCTTATCATGTGTTGATAGCTTAGCCCCGTTTGCTCTAGCTCACCATGACATGATGCTATTTTTTCTGAATGTGTTTTGCAAATGGTTTTAATCCATGTACCCTTGATACGGGGTAGCCCGATCTTCTCGAGTAGAACCGTAGATAAATAGTGACGAACAACGCTCAGCTGTACACCATGCGCCAGTGCACGGACTTGCAGCTCTATAGATATTCACCAACACGTACCAGGATGATCGCCGCTAGACCATGAGCGGAGATCGCCAAGCCCTCAATTCCCAGCGGAAAAGCAAACTTGACCTTGATTTGCAGAACGAACAATGGATCACCTAATTCCCTCTCAGAAATCCTCGCATGAATTTCTTGTATGAAAGAAAAAGCAATAACTTGTGTTCAATTCTATTCTCGGTGTTGGTCTGTTCGGCACAACCAGGCACTAGCTATTTTTGATGGTCCAAGCCATTGGTACCACGCGGCTGATTGCCTTGCATCACGTGAGTTTCCGATACCTTGCCATCTAATACTAAAAAATAGCAAACATTCCTAAATGGTTACAAATGGTAGTGATTCGGTCAATGCATGGAGGCCAATCAATCCCAACGTCACATACATCTCTTCCTGCCTTATACTTGTGATGCTTTCCTTGTAGACGAAAACATGCAATAGAGTTGCATGTGAGTCGGTCAAGTGTATGGCGACCAATCTTTCCCTGCACGTAGAATCTTCGTAGCTCCCTGGATGACAACATAATCTCGACGCGTAGAACTTGGGGCAGCCTGTTGCCTACCTTCTTGTACTCGTGCTGGAATCGCTAATAGACAAAGTGGCATCGCCTTCTGTACCACCTGTGATAGCTCTTCTTCTCCTTCCTCAAACCTAAGAACAAGTAAAATACAAGCGTTAGGTAGTATAAAACACTCGCTAAAATTAATAACATGCTCTTTAAGAAACAAGGTCACCTGATCATGCATCTTCTTAGCATGTGCTCTTGTAATTAGTCCAATTGGCAACTCGATGCGTATATCTTGAGCATTAGGTGGAGAAAAAGAAAGTGTCGTAGGGATGCCCTCATCATTCTCCCCCTCTTGAAAAAGCGTCGTCCTCGATGCTAGATGATCAGCACTGAAGAACAACGATAAATTAGCAACGTTGAATGTCAAGCTCATGCCATAGTCATCTCCCAGAATTACACCCAGATGGAGCAGGCTTGCCTGGCTGTCCCGTGTTGTACGGTGGTGCCGTGCTTGCTGAATACTGTTGCGGTGCAGCATACTTAACATCTTCAATTACCTGTTTCTCAGCCTCACGTGCCTGATGCATCAATTCGACCATGTTGTTATATGGATGATGATTAACGATCAGCCGAATAGCATAATTCATCCCAGCAAGAAAGCGAGCCATCGCCTGTTCCTCATTCTCACGCACATCAGCATGTATGATAATATGCTATATCTCTTTATAATACTCATCAACTGATTTCAAACCCTGTCGCAATCCAATGAGCTTCATTAGGCTCTAGTAGAATCGAGGTTCATTAGGCTTAATTTGTGGAGCCAATCCAATTCGTATGGACTCACCTCAGCGTGGACTGGGGAAGACCGGCAAGTCTTCGATACCACGGGAAAAACATCGATTGTCCTCTTTGTGGTTTTTCTCTCTTGTATTTACTTTTTCCATATTACATTCTAGCTCTTACTTGTGTAAATTACTTAACTAAAATTGTATTTAGTATTGACATAGCCTTAGGGTGCTTTAGTGAAAGCTTATTATATATCTTTTGAATTGTGCTAGAAATCTTTAATTAGATCATACTTGTAAATTTTTTTTAATTAAAGTGCAAGTTTTTAGAAACCTCCTATTCACCCCCTCTAGTCGGTCATCCTTAATCCTACAAGTAGTATAAGAGCAAGGTATCTCTTTGTTTTTAGGCTTAACCGTCTAAAAGAGAAAGGATGGCTAGTGAGGGTATGTCTATAGGCAAATCACCTTTATTTAATGGATCAAATTATGCTTATTGAAAAATTAGGATGTCTATTTATTTAAAAGTCATGAGCCCAAGCATATGGAGAATTGTAAGCGAGGGTTTCATTATGCCACTTGATCCTACACACCCCACGTATCTTGAGGAGCAAAACTCCCATCTTAATGCTCAAGCGATGAACACTCTTTTTGGAGCTTTGAACGCGGATAAGTTCAATCGAGTAAGCAACCTAGAAACTTCTCATGAGATATGGACTATGTTCTCGAAAATTCATAGGGGCACATACATAGTCAAAGAAGCCAAATTGCATAGATTTCGGATCAAATATGAGATATTTACAATGTTGTCTTATGAAAATATCACCGAGATATATTCTAGACTTAATAACATTATAAATGAGCTCAAGGGTCTAGGCACTAATCTAACCGATGTTGATATCGTGCACAAAATGCTTATGGTTCTACTAGAGAAGTATGAGACATTGGTGATTCTATTCCTCAACTCACCTGAGTTGTCAAGGATGACACCAACCGATCTCTTAAGCAACCTCATCATCAATGAGTTGTACAAGAAAGACAAGGAGAAGCTTTTGGAGCCATCCTCCTCTAAGAAGAAGATTACTGCTTTCAAAGCAAAAGCAGAATCAAGCGATGAAATAGAGGATGAAGAAGATGACTCCGAAGAGGAGTTCGCTCTCTCTGTGAGGAGAATGAAGAAATTCATGATAATACACCCAAACCGGAGTGCATACTTCAACAAGAACAAAAAGGGGCACTGCTCCAACGACTACAAGCGCTCTAGCAATATTCGTTGCTATGAGTGCGATAAAAAGGGGCATATTTTGCCCAAACAAGAAGGATGATAGGGCTAAATCATCCAAGAAGAAGGAATTCAATAGAAAGAAGAAGCTTTTCAAGAAGCTTCACAAAGATGGCAAAGGTGAAGCATATGTTGCAGAATGAAACTCCGATGAGGAGTATTCTAACTCCGACTCCGACAATGATGAGTTCTCCAAGAAGAGGAGACTTGTTGGCATTGCCATCAAGGAAGTGACATCACTCTTCTCTACTCCTACATGCCTCATGGCAAAAGAAAACAAAGTAAAATCCATTAATGATAGTGAGCCAACATATGATGAATTAATGGATATATCTGAAGAATTAAATAAATACCTTCAAAAAGACACTACTACAAAACAGGCTATAGTAGACACCCTATCACAGATGGTTCCTTTGGAACCATCTGTGTTGGGTCTGTCCGGATGCGGCATTTGCATTGCCAGCCTATCACAGACTCTGTGATAACTAATTATCACAGACGGTTTTTGAATAGAACCGTCTATGATAATTCACAGATGGTTCTATTCACAAACCGTCTGTGATAATCCAGCTAATCATAGACAGTTCTTATAAGGAACCGTCTGTGATAAAATTATCACAAATGGTTCTATTAAAGAACCGTCTGTGATATGTTCCATATCACAGACAGTTCCCTAATAGAACCGTCTGTGATATATCACAGACAGTTTTCTACTACAACCGTCTGTGATATGGAATGTATCACAGACGGTTCCCTGTGATTTCTTATCACAGACAGTTCTTTTAAAGAACCGTCTGTGATAGCCTTTTTATAAGGAGGGAACCGCTAGGGTTTTGCTCTTACTCGTCACTTCCTCTCCCGCGCCCCTTAGGCTCTCGCGCGCTCTTTCGCCTCCTCTAGGGCTCGCCCGTTCACCGCCGCCTACGACCTCGGTGCCTCTGACCTCGACACCGCCGCCCCCGACCTTGGCGCTGAAGTATCTAGACCCGCCATTATGTGTTAATAGAGTATTTTGGTGATTAATGACAAACCTATTTATGAGACTAACACTCTTATTGTTATACCATGATTAGTCTCAGCTTGGATATAAAAGGAAAAATCCAAACAGGTATGCATTCAAAATCACAAATCAATTTGTGAGACTAACACTTTTATTGATTACCTATTGTTTAGTCTCATTTGGATATAAAGGTGAAAAATACAAAAGGTATGCATTCTACTTCATATTTATATATATTGTTGCATTCCTCGGATCCAAAATATAGGATGAATTTCACCAAAAGTCTAACTTGAATATGTGCATATGTTCTTAAGACACATTTGTGTAAGCACACATTTAGGGGGAGTTCACTCTATGTTTTGTGGTTTCATTAGTATTGATCTATATTCCCTTTTCACATATTTGAGATCTCTACTTTGAAACATATCTTTGAGTATATATAACTTGTATAGTTCATATATACTTATATGAGTATATGAGACTTGTGTAGTTCATATACACTCTTTTGAGTATGTACAACTTGTGTAGTTCGTATATACTCATACAAATCTTTATTCAATTATTTGCTATTGTGATGGTTGTCATCAATTACCAAAGAGGGAAAGATTGAAGTATCTTGACCCACCATTATAAGTTAATGGTATGCTGTGGTAATTAATGACAATCATATTGTGGGACTAACATTTTCCATGAGTTGGATAAATAGGTTATGTTCCATGACGATGAAGACTTTGGATGGCATCATGAGTTGATGGTCATCAAGTCAAGGTTCAAGAAAAGGAAGTTATCATGTGTTGATGATGTTCAAGAAGAGGAGATGATCATGAGCTTGATCATCAAGTTAAAAGAAGATCCATCATGTGTTGATGGACATCAAGTGAAGAATGCATCATGTGTTGATGCATATCAAAACTCGGGATGAAGGATGTCATCATGTGTTGATGAGCATCAAGCCAAGATCCCGAAGTAAAGGAAATCATCATGTGTTAATGATCATCGAGTCAAGGACCCGGACTTGAAGTGAAGATGTGCATCGTCAAGCTTCAAGAAGATGCTCAAGGCAAAGGTATGACTAGCTAGGGCTAAGGATATGTTCCTAGTCTTTTACCGGTCTTGGTGTTTGGTTGAAAGACCGGATTGCTAGTATAGGTTGCCGTACTATTAAGAGGGGTCTTGTCTAGTTGCTTGAGTCTCATCATGTGTTGATAGCTCAATATTGCTTGCTCTAGCTCACCGTGGCATGATGCTATTATTTGCGAATGTGTTTTACAAATAGTTGAGACTAATGTGTCTAATCCTTGTAGCATGTGACTATACTTTGCAAATGTGTTTTGCAAATTGTTGAAGTCCATGTACCTACTCCTTGTGGCATGATCTAAGTTTGCAAATGTGTTTTGCAAATTGTTGGGATTCATATATTTTCCCTTGACATGGTCTAAGATTGCTTGTTGCTAATCATTTGGACTTAGACCATGATAGTGGCTGTTTGGAGTTGTGCTTTTTGATTTGATAAAATGTGTTTGATATCAAATCAAATAGGTGGGTTGTGTAGCCCTCTGAATAAGCTTTCAATAGAGTCCAAGATCAATCAATTCTGACATCGGAGTCAAAAGTTATGATCGTTTTTCCGAATATCGCCTGTGCTAAAATTCAGGTGCGGACTGACCGCAGTTGAAAGCCCGGACTGATCGCCCATATGCCTGCGGACTGACCGCCCTTATAAGGCCGGTCAGCTTTTTCCAGAGAGCATATTTTTCGGTTTTCTACCTCCCGGAAGGCTCGGATCGACAGGGGTCGGTCGCACCAGACCTGTGAGGGCGCATCGACGGGAGTTGTGTGTAACGGCTATTTTATAGCCGTTGTAATCGTAGTCTGACCGACTGCACTGTGCTGCGGGTGACCGGGTTTCCCTGATTTTCGACAGATTCTCCTCCAACGGCTAGTTTTTGTGTGTGGGCTATAAATACTCACCTTGGCCCATTAGGGGGCAACTCTTGGCATCCCATTTCATTCTCTTGAGCTAGTGTGAGCTTCTCCTCTCAATTGTGCATGTGTTGCACCTTATGAGCAAAAGGAGAGGGTCTAGTTGCATGCGTTGCAACTAGAATTGGATTGAGCATCAAATTGTGCATGTGTTGCACTTGGTGAGAGTCAAGCAAGGGGCTTGGCTTATTACTCTTGGTGTTTGCCAACACCTAGACAGCGTGGAGGCGTCGTGCGTCGGTGATCTTCTCAAAGAAGGCTTGTGAGAAGACCCGAGCGGTTTGTGAGTGGCTTGGTGCTCGCCATCTCCGAAGTGGAGTAAGAGCAACCCTATTGGAGTGAGGTGTTGATACCTCAGAGGAAGGCTTAATTCGTGGAGCTGGCCCAATTGGTTTGGGTTTCCCTCAACGTGGACTAGGGGAGACCGGCAAGTCTCTGAACACCACGGTAAAACATCGCCGTGTCATTGTGGTTTGCATTCTATTACTTTACATTGTGCAATTTATATTTCTTGTATTAAATTGCTTATTCATTGTGTATGAATGCTTGTCATGCTTTGTGCTATTTACATTGCTAGAATTGAATAGCTTACAAGTCCTTGCTTAATTGCAATATTCTTCAATTGACTTGTATTGTTGGTGCACTTAGTTGAACCTAGTTGATTTAGGTTTTAATTGTGCAAAACCGTATTTGTATTAGCTTCCGCATTAGAAATCGGTTTTAGCGCATAGAAGTTTTTAAAACGCCTATTCACCCCCCTCTAGTCGGCCTCCTCGATCTTACAGGTGCCCCCAACCTCGGCGCCCCCGACCTCGACGCCCCCGACCTTGGCGCCCCCGACACCGCCGCCTCCAACCTCGGTGCCGCCACACCCGACATCGCTTCTTCCCTCCTCGCGCCAGCTCCAACGCCTCCCCCGGTACTCCCTCGCGCCTCCCTTGCTCTGTGATGGGTTTTGTTGATGCTCTGTGATGATAGTCGAAATCCGAAATGATAGCCGAAATCTGTTGATGCTCTGTGATGATAGTCGAAATCTGAAATCAAATAGATAATTAGAAACAGACTTGAGCTTAAGCATATTGCTTTATATGGTCAGTTATAATTAGTAGCCTTTATACTCTTTGTTTTTAGTTATAGCTGAATTAAGATTACACTTGTATGTTCTGTGATCTGATTGATCTTCTGTGAGATATTTACATTTCTATTCTCAATCTGTCAATTAGGCTTATTGTTGATATAAATTTGTGAATTATTTTGAAGGCATATGATTAGATGTCCTGTTTACAGAATGCTTTATGTGCTGTTTTTGTGATTTAATTTCACTAAGTTTAACTGCTACTCTAAGATAACTTGACATATGAGAAAGTTATAGTTTGAGCTCAAAATCTATTTTGTAATTATCAAAATTGATTGGTGAAGAGATTTTGACAATTGAGTAATTAGTCAACTGAGAGCAATTGAGCAATCTTATTTGCTTAGCTTCATGTTGTTTTTAGTTGTTCTCATAATGAATATGTTGAAGTTATTCATACACTGAAATTGATTATCATCCTGGACATTGCGGGTGTTCTGATGGTTAGGGTGAATTTTGTGGGCTTAATATTACTCTGTGATTGGAATGGTCTAATTCTGAAATTAGTGGAATTACTAGTTCAATTTTGAGCTCTACAATATTGCTTGATTCTATTTTGTTTCTATGTCTTCATTAAAGACTAGTCTTCTGTACATGAAGTATTAAACCTTACTTAGCATTTCTTCGTCGATCCTAACACACTTAGTGTACCTTTGCTTCATGCCAATCCTCCACGGCATGAAACAAATGGTACACTCCAGTGTGTCGGGCTCGATGAAGTAGGCTCGGGCAAACATGGGCTCGGGTTCTATCTATGCAAATGATTCGTATCACTAGTTTGTATCTATACAAAGATCACAAGAGATTGCTATACATGTGATTGTTATGTCAGTCTAGTTAAGCTTTGGAGAGAGCTCAAAATCTAAATTTTAGTGTTCTTACCCAATTTATGAAGAGAATAGACCTTAGTGCTGACATGGCCAAGTTTGTTTCTTGTGCAACTCTCCATATGAGAGCACAAATTAATTTCAAATTTTTGGCTCTGTGCTAATTTCATTCATATACATGTGGTACATGTTTTGCATTTCAATCAATTTAAATGACTTGAATGATTTACATTTGATTATGTTAATTTGGTCCTCCCTCGTGCCTTGTCTGTTGATCTTCTCGGTGGTTTTGAGTACCATCGCCGTTGTGAGTATTTCAACATATTGTGCATTGTCTCTTTTTGCATATACATATACATGTATATATATATATATATATATATACATATATATATATATATATACATATGTGTGTGTGTGTGTGATGTGCATATTGTTCCTTTTAAATGACTTAATTGATTTTCTTAGTCTTATGACTATTGTGTCATTTAATTGGTTAGGGAACTATACTCTATTCATAATTATCTATGTTGGAATTAATTATTATTTCATATTTATACATATGTAAATTATATGGATAGCAAGTAAGCGAGATGGCAGAGGCACCGTCTTCGCCGTCATCACCGATGCCGCAGATGGCAGAGGCACCATCTTCGCCTCCATCGCCGACGCCACAGATGACAGTGTAGGGAAACGGGTAGGCTACACTAGCGCAAATGAAAAAATTCTACCCGTAAACCAAGATCACTGCAGTTATAGATCACGGTCTTACCACTAGACGCGCAGTGCGGAAGTTGATGCGACGACGTCGGGCGGTGTAGTCGTACTCGATTGATGCGATGCGTCGGGCGAGTAGTCGTACTACTTCCTCGTCCTCGTCGCGGCGTCCCACGCAGCTCCTTTCTTGCGGTTCGTCCCAACGCCACGGATGCGGCGCCTCAAAGGTATCCACACGTGCGGGAGAAGCGGCGCCGCCGGACTACTAGATCCGCGCGGCGACTAGGGCGTGGGAGGGTGGCGGCCGGGTTTGAGGATGTCACGAAAAACTCAACCCTCAACCGCGCGCCCCTGCCCTCCTTTATAGGCGTCCTTATAATGGGCTTCTACGAATAGAGGCCCATTAGGACTCAATGCCCGATCTAATTCGGATCCAATCCGAATTAGGCTTCAACTTTAAGTGTGTGACCCTATGGTTCACATATGTTTAGACATGGCAGTACACATACTTGGTCAATAGTTGGTAGCGGCCTCTAGCAAGGCGTGCCAACTCCTAAACATACGTAAAGATCATATCGGACGAACCATCACAACGTTATGTACATGCCAATCCCTTTGCCTCACGATATTCGGTCGAGCTCCAAGCGACCACTCTTTCTCGATCTGTGATCCGGAATCCCTTACTAGGTTAACTCTTAACCTTAAGTAGCATGGCCATGCATTTCTGGATCCGATCACTCGAGGGGCCCAGAGATATCTCTCTCAGGTAGAGAGGGGCAAATCCCATCTCGACTGACCATGCCTCGCAGCATGCTTCATGACAAACCCGAAAGCTACCTTTATAACTACCCGATTCATGAGTAGCGTTTGATAGCCCTAAGTAGGTCGATTCACATCTCAAGTACATGCGACAATCTCGGGTCTAAGGACAAGGCGTACACATTGTGTAGAGAGAACCATAAGAATAATTACTATGTCTCATGTTGGGTCGGTCCAACCCCATGTTCTAAACATGTGTCCACATTATTGGTTTGACATCTCCATGTCTATGACCTGTGAAACATGGTCATCAACCGATACATGTGCTAATCAATCATTCACGTGTGTCCTCACATGAACTCCGACTAGGGACAACTTTAGAATAACCATACAAGTAAAGAGTTTCACAAACAAGTCACATACTTGTTAATCAACACAAAGGCAATATTCAAGGAACATTTATTAAATCATGGATACAATGAAATATCATCATCAATATGATTGCCTCTAGGGCATATCTCCAACAGACAGAGGCGCCATCTTCGCCGCCTAATCCATCGACGATAATGATACAAAAGCAAGATGGCAGAGGAGAATCGAAGATGCCTGTGGGCCGACTGGTCATCACAGAGGTCAGTGAGTTTAGGGTCCCTCTGCGTCCCAAGAGCTCAGCGGTGAGATTCCAGACCATGTGCGGGATACTTGCAAGGAAACGGGTCCCCATCACCACACCAAAGTGGAAGGATCTAACGAAAGAAGCGAGAGGCACGCTGTAGACAGAACTTTCAAAAAAGTTCACTATCCCAAAAGCAGACATGGCATGCGTGGAATGGACGGCGATGCTCACGATCGATAAATCATGGAGGACCTTCAAGAGCATTCTTGTCACACAAAGTACGTGAACACAGGTCAGACGCCCTTCGTGAAGTATGGATTCTTGACGCAGGAAATATGGGACGCCTTTGTAGCTATGAAGACGACGATCGAATTTAACGAGGAAAGTGCGGCGCACAAAGCTCTCTAGAGACGAAACACTCACCCGCACAGACTCGACACCGCTGGGTACACGGGTAAATACGAGGAATGGGCAGCGGAGGAGGAGAACGCTTTTCCTAATGTCACAGACCCGCGTTCCCTAGCCTGATTAAAAGTGAGGGCAAAAGTCTCATCTTCGGGCAGCATCTCTTTCACAAACCCGGCAGACCAGAAAGTGTCCCAACGTGTGGTAAATATGTCGAACTACCTGGTTGTTAATAACTCCATAACTTCATAGTGTCTATAATAACATGATGACCTCTTGCAGCGTGAATTGTCTGCCCAAACTTTCCAAGGCTCCTTCCAAGCAGACAGGGAAAAAGATATACTATCTATGGCCTTAGGAAACAAGGAGCACCCGGGTCGCACGTGAGGCCTTGGGGTTAACTGTAACATCCCTAGTTTCAGACTTGTGTTTCAAATGTAAGAAAATGAGTAGAAATTAAAACTTTTTTTTACATCATGTGTTTCCTGTGTGTACTAAACAATTCTTGTACAAGAGTTATGGAAATACAAAGTCACAAGTCTTTTGATCCAAATCTTGATCCTTCTGAAACAATCTTGTCAAAACCTTTCGATCATCCTCTCGAAATATTTTACCTAAGTTCTTGAGATGGTATGTGGCTTCTCTGAAAAATTTCACAATTTTTAGAAATTGTTTGAATATTTTTTAGGGCAGTCAAACCTGTTTGACTTTTAGTCAAACCTTGAACCAGTACCTTGCAGAATTTTTGGAGAAAAATGCACTGCATAAAAATCTCTGAAAATTTTACACAAGGTCAATATCTAAGTCAGCAAGCTCCTGTAAAAATTTCAGGATTGTTGGAGTTATTTTGCTATCCCTAATAAATCCTCAAAAGTCTCTGTCTATTTAAAACCTAAAATCTGGTTCCACTGTTCCTTGGGTTCGAGTCGGGCTCGAGCTCGAGCCACTTGACTCGGTCGAACCACCTAACTGCACCGGGCTCGCTCATAGCGCGCGATTGATATCCACCGTTGGATTTAAATCGCACGGCCCACGTTCGCAGGAACATTCGGACCGCCATGAACATTCCATCCATCTGAGCCGTTCATTTTTAATCGGACCGCCCTGATTGCTTGGAGTGTTAGAAACCCTCAGCCGGATCCTTTTAATCCTGATCGTCCATTTTCAATCCAACGGTCACCGTTTTCTTTTATGTTCTTCTTCCTCCTCCGTGCAGTGCGGGTGAGCTATGACAGGAAGAGAGAGAGGGAGAGGGCAGCTTCGTTGTGTCACTTCGAGCTTGCTCTCATCAACATCTCTCTGCGGGGCATTAAATGCGCATCAGGCTTTCGGCTCCTCCATCCCGAGTCTCACTTGCCCCCATCATTTCTTGGTCCATGACCGTGCCTTGAACCGAGCCCACCATGGACTCTTGTTCTTGCTCGAAACCCTAATCCTTCCTCTATAAATAGCCCCTTTAGCTCCTCCTGGTATTCCTTTACACCACCCCTAGCTCTTCTCTGTGTTTTGAGCTCAAAACCACTTCAAATCCTCATAACACCATTGTTGACCCGAGAAGCTCCATTGGTGGTCTTGGTGTCCAGTGGCTCATCTTCAATCTTTCTTGTACCCCTTTGAGCTCCTAAACTTCCTTTACATTTCCCCTAACTTGATTTTGGGTTGTATTCACAGGAATCACTCAATTTTAAGTTTGGAGACTTTCGGCTGATTTCACCCCCTTTCTTCTCCAACTCCGGTAAGTGGTTCTTTTTGCAATTACTTACTTGTGGAGCTTATGGGAACCATAATGAAGCTATTTTGATCACCCATCGGTGTTCATTCTGCTCAGGTTATCATTTTCATATCATCTTCCTCGGCTCCGGCGAGCTTCATCGTGTTCAAGTCTTCTCTGGCCATCTTTGAAGCTCCCCACGGTTAAGGTAGCTTCTATTTAGTCCCTAGAAGTCGTGACACTCGCTTTCTTGGACTGCAGCGGAGCATTTTGCTGTTTTCGTGTTTTGCCGAAATGGTCTCCTTCTGTGTTTTCCGGCTCGCCGGCGTTCTAGACCTCCACCGCCGGCGAGGTCATCACCATTGGGTCCGCAACACTATTGCGAACCCATTTTGGTATTTTGTGGGCGCCGCCGCGACCGGAGTCGCCGGCGACAAGCCGTGGGTTGCGCTCGGGATTTTGTCAGCAGGGAGCTCCCGTTTTTGTCATTTAATTGGGACACAGTTAATACCCAATCATTGCCAATCATTAGAAGTATTAATTGTGTCCTAATTTGGCCTAATGTCTCACTAACATGTGGGCCTGATCCCCTGTAATCACCCGCTGTCGCATTTCCATGCTGTTTCGACATCATTAATGCTTAATCATAGGTTAATTAGTGTCGGCATTATTAGCTGTCCTAAAACCTTCGGGTGTCTCGCTGCCATGTGGGCCCCGAGCCCTGTGCACGTGTGTTAAAGCTCGCGTGTGTGACTTACAATCACTGACATGCGGCCCCACGTGTCAGCGCTCCAGGTTGCACTTCGATCGAAGGCCGTCGTCCATTTTGCGATCTGCGGCCCAGATCTAGTATGCATTCGGACCATCCGGTTGCCTAAATCATTCTAGGCCGTCCATTGCTTGATCTGCGGTCGTGATCGTGAATGCAGTCGGACCATCCGAAGGAAGGTGCGATCTTAGCCGTCCATCTTCAGATCTGTGGTCGTGGTTGGCAGAGGCAACCGCACCGTCCGAATGCATCCTTCCTCGTCAGCCGTTGGATCTTGATCCAACGGTGAGCTTCTTTTAGAGATCGCGCGCGTGCGCTGTTCCCGGCGCACGTGGTCCGTAGGATGTTAGATCGAGGGCTCTCGTGTGTCCACGTCGTTTATTTCCGTTTGGGTTGGATTTCATTTCTGTAAGTATTTATTTATCAACTAAAAATTGTATCAAAACTTTAGAAACTCATAACTAATTCATTTTAAATCCTTTTTAGATGTTTCCAACTGTAATAAACTTCTATGTCTCTGTAGTTTAATATAAAAATGCAATTGGGCATATTTCTATCGTAGAAAATTGTGTAACTCAAATAACTTGTTTTCTGACAATTTTGAATATCCCAAAAATAGAATTTAACTTGTAAAATGCATATCTTTTCTTGTATAACTCCAAAATGTGCAAAATCAATTTTGTTAGATTCCTCTGTTAGTGTACTTTAATATGAAATAGGTTTTGAACATGGTTATTTTTCTGTGAAGTAACGTGTGCTAGGTTTACAACTTAGAAAAATCATAAGTAAATCATCATAACTCCAAATTTAGTAAACTCAACTTTGCTGTCATTAGGATGTCATAATCTGCTTGCTATAAAAATTTCAGAGCTTAGATCATTCTAGAAAATTTCGCTATGAACAGTACCAATAATTAACTTAGTGATTTAATAGGCTGAGAAAGTGTATTTTGGCTGTAACTTTTGCATCATAACTCCAAATTGCATGATTCTTGTTCCTAAAATTTTCTAAAATCATCCCCTAGCTGCTGTATAAGTTTCATTTTATTTGGATGTCTTTTGATGCTGGGTTTTATTTGGTGTTCTTCGTTCTTATTGGTTTTATCGCATTTTCGCGTTAGGTTCTGAAGATTATATTGAACCTGAGAATCCTCCTCTGCAGCAAGAGCAATTCCAGCAAGGCAAGCAGTTTGATCATGTTAATTCCGGTATTTTCAAGTATTTATGTTGCTTTACAAATTCTATGTATGCATTGCTAGTTTGTGTTTAACTATTGTTGTTAGTTGACCTAGTAGATGCATGTCCTTAGGCAAATGATTATCCTTTACTACCATGAGCCTAGGTTATTGCTGTGATTCAGAGTTCGTGGATGAGCTCTTGTCACTTAGTAGTTTTGCGGATTAATTGCTTAGTCATGCTTAGCTTCCGGTAGAAATGGGCGGTTATTGACTTGTTGATAACCTTGATCACACAAATACTCACTATGTATCTATATTTTGGCTTGATGCTATGTTTAATTGCAAAAACCAAAACTAAAAGCAAAAAGATTTGGACTTGGGCACAATGGTAAGACGGTGTGATTTTTGGGTGTGACTGGATTGGTGCCCAAGTCAATTAAGGACTGAACATCTTGTGAGTACCTGTTATCCAGGCAATCTGTGCGTGCTAACCACACTAGAGGGTATGAGACCTCTCTTGACTTAGTACTTTGGCGTGTATTGGCTTCGGGTCGTAGGAGGTCGCAGGAGGGATGGTGTTGGGAGCATTGTAGTGTCCGAAAGACTTCACCCGTGATGGGATTTGTTGTCTTTCGGCTTGCAATGTAAGCGTATGGGTTTC
The DNA here is from genome assembly GCA_036346255.1 of Ampelocalamus luodianensis. Taxonomy (NCBI): domain Eukaryota; kingdom Viridiplantae; phylum Streptophyta; class Magnoliopsida; order Poales; family Poaceae; genus Ampelocalamus; species Ampelocalamus luodianensis. The sequence continues at coordinate 36,566,930 of CM070633.1, forward strand.
TATCCATACGTGCGGCTCGTGGTTGATACACAATATTGGAAAATGTCTCGTAGGACTTAGCTGTGCCGGCATACCTTCGGAAGTGTGCTTTTTGTGGCTTAAAGGCGGTCTGAAGTGTGGGTACATTGGTACACCCCTACAAGGTTAAAACTATTTGAATAGCCTCGTCCTAGGTTATGGACACGCTTGGGTAAGCTTTTCAAGAGTTAGACTACAACCTTTTAATTAAAACTTGATGGGTGGTACGAATCAGGGATTCGTGCTATGTTGTGGTGGCTATTGGAATGGTCACTTCCAGGTGGTTACTTGTATTTATCATTATTTCGCTGTTATTTCACCAACAAAACAGATTTTCAAACTTGCTTTTAAATGTATTACATTATTGCAAATAAAGTTGGCTTTGTGCAAAATGAAACATACAACCTCCACTTAAATAAAGCTGCATGTAGCATATGAATAGGTCTACTATTCCACACGTCAGTCTTGCGAGTACCTTGTGTACTCATTGTTCTTGCTTAAATATAAATTATTGCAGAGGAAGAAGGTGAGCTCGAAGGGCCTCACTTTTGTGAGTTGTGTTGTGGTAGCATTCGGGGCGACTAGTTTGGCGGCCCGGTCGGTTGCCCTGTGGTTTGTGTTGGCTAATCGGTCGACTTTTGTTCTTAGCCATCTTATGGCATTTTTGCTTCCGCTGTCATTCTTGTATATTGGTTATTTGGCCGGTCGGCTCTTTTGTAATAACTTTACTTTATGTATGTCGTTGTTGAACTTAGTGTTAAATGTTGTATGTAAATTATGTATAATTTTGTGATGATGAGCATGTGCTGCAATTCTGGGAAGCACATGTCCATCGAGGCTAAGGATATTTAATTAGTAATGCTAGAACCATATGGAGGTTAAGTATTACTAGTTAAATACCCGGGTCCTCACATTAACATACCTTGGAGTCATGGATTCGCAGACGACTCCTGCACGTATAGGAGTAGGAAGAGATCCAAGGCCAAGCGCGAGGACCAGTTGGTACAGATGATTACTGAAAAATTTGAAGGAAAGCTAGCAGCATTGCAGGATCAAATGAATCAACTCCTGAGCCAGTCGCAGTCGCAAGGCACCCCTGTTAATTTGGGAGCCAGACCTGCTTGACATCGGAGTAGCGTCACGTCCATGCATAATTCTGAACATGACGACATCCAATTACCGATAGACGACATCAAGGTAATGTACATCTATGGAATGCACCAAAGATAGACCTATAGGACGCCTTAGCTAATTGCGTATCATTTTGTAGGAGCCGACGACCTGCAAGCTCCAAGTGAGGTTAGTTGGGTCCATTTCTATTGAGGCTAGGCGGGGGATGGTGCATCCATACCAGGAAGGGGCAGTGCAGCACAGTGTCCAGGTGGCGCAGGGTTACGCCAGGGTGGAGGTGGACATGGTACATGAACATTTCATGGTCATCCCGTTGGAGATTCTCCCGAACGAAGAGATCACAACACTAAGGGATGCCGTGCATAGTTTTATCCAGTGGCCCAACAAGGACATCGTTCTAGACCCAGCAGTGTCGTGATCTCAACATGACCATTCCTTTCCAACGGGACCCTCGATGACTCCACCTCATATTTCGCCTCAGAAGGCCACCTTATCGGTTCCCGTGGAGAAGGCGCCGAAGGAACAAGAAAAATGTGCCGCCGTATCGGGTCTCGAGTCGTCTCGAAGGAAGATGCTGCCAATCCTTAAGGCCAAATCGAAATCGATGAACGTTAAGGCGCCTCCCAAGTCCGAGAAGCCTGGGATATCCGGGAAGTACATCATCGAAAAACCGTTGTGATCCGACGCAGTATTAGGGCACGCTAGATATGCTTGTCAGGCTTTGCATGCCTGGTACTTGGAGAAGACGCAAAAGGAGAGGTGTGATACTGGAAGCACCATCAGATATGAGCATAAGCATTTCTTCAACAGGACGGACCACTTTGTCGTTGGCTTCAACGACTTATATGACCTATTCAACCTCGTTGGCCTCGACACTTCGCTTCTACGATGTTAAACACTGTAAGTGCGTACAATCAAGTTCTACATTCACGTAATACCGATAAATATCACAACTCATTGCTTATGTATAGATACATGATGAAAAATGTCCGGGAATAGAAAGAACCGGTGGGTTTCCTCGACCCACATTTGGTATCGTTGCAAACCATGCAAGCAGACTCGTCCTTCGTCGAGAAATACAAAACGGAGGCATTGCTTCGTCAGCAGAACATGAAGTACATAGTGGTGCCCTACAACGAGGGGTAAGTGTCACTACTTGCTCTATAAATTTTATTTGTACTTTATACGTAGCACGAACTTAGGTTTAATGACTATAGCGACATACATGAGTAGGTACCACTGGATCCTTTTAGTCATTATACCAAGCAGGAACCATGTGATATATTTTGATTCCCTAATCCGTTGCGACCACAAGTTCAGCATTCTGAGAGGAATACTCGACAGGTATGCTTATTTCCTCCATACATAACTTTATTGTAGTCTTCATTAGTTTGAAATGGCCGATGATAACTTTTTGGAATCATGTAGGTCGTTCATCGACTATGTTGCCAACAAAGGAATATACGATGGAAAGAGCGCCGAACTAACACACAGGATGAAATTTCCGGTACGCGCTACAACACGATAATCCTATATCATACTTCATAATAATACGTCTCGAACTGATATATGTAATTCTATTTTTGCAGTGCTGCCAGCAAAAAATGATGAGTTATGTGCAATCTACGTTTGCTATCATATGGAGCAAATCATTAGAGCTAGGAAGAAGGATCCCGAGGTTTGTGAATCTCAAAATAATTATTTCCTAATTATAAATTTAAATATATATATGCTTACCACTTTACTCTTGCTAGCGACAGGTCTTGATTATAAAATTAGATGGACTCTTTGCGAATGAGATCAAGGACATTCGAGTGAAGCTCTGCAGCTTTATCATATCAGAGATAATTAAGGACACCAAAGAATTTCACTCCGTCGCCGACCCAGAGCATCACCTCGCCGACACCTCTCAACCACCTACAAACAATTGACTCAATTGTAATCCAATTTATTTTGTAACAATACTTGAACAAATGCAATCTTTTGTAATTTATTTTGAGTAATGATGAGTTTGAGTTTGTCAACAATTGATTATCTGTGATGTATCTGTTTTTCTGCATGCTTGTTTTCAGAGGGCATGACTAGCAATTCCTTAGGCTAGCCAAAAATCAGTAAAAATGTAGTTAGTGTAATGAACTATCACAGACGGTTTTTGTATTAAACCCGTCTGTGAAGGCTAGTATCACAGACGATTCTATACACAAACCGTTTGTGAAGGCATAGTATCACAGACGGTTCTATGGACAAACCGTCTATGACACGCAGAGTATCACAGACGGTTAGTATCACAGATGGTTCTATGGACAAACCGTCTGTGATACGCAGAGTATCACAGACGGTTCATAGAAAGAACTGTCTGTGATGACCCTCTCTGTAGTAGTGAGAGAAGTCAAAAATTAAGGTCTTAAAGAAAGAATATCTCTTTATAAAAGACTCTTATGAGGGGAAACTCATGACTTACTACTTTTAAAGGATCTTAACAAATCTCACTTAAATTTATGAATTACATGCATGTGATATACTAAATGAGATGCTTAGCATAGAAATTACTTCTAATATCAATTCTATGACTAGTGCTTCCACATCTTGTGATGATTTATTAGCCATGCCATGTTGTTCAAAAATTGTCTCTAATTCTTGTATGGCTAAGTTATGTGATCCATTGCTCATTGTTAAAAACAATGAATTGAAAGAGCAAAAGCTTGGAAAGATGTTTCAAGGGAAATGCTACACTTGACAAGTTATTGAGTGAGCAAAGGTGCTCATTCAATAAATAAGGACTTGGGTTTATTCCCAAGAAATGTAAGTAACAAATTTATAAGCCCGCAAGGTTTGTAAAAGAAAATAGAAAATATTGCTATAAATGCCTTAGCGTAGGACATTTACAAAATTCATGTTCCATTGCTAAAACTAAATCCTATGGAATTTATGATTCATGCTACATGCTTCAAAAATCTAGAGATGGTAATTTTGTAGCCAAATTTATTGACACTTGGTGATAATAGTAAAGGGAATGTAATAAGATTGGGTAAAATCGCTATATCCAATAACCTTTCAATTTCAAATGTATGTCTAGTTGAATCTCTTAATTTAACTTGCTAATAGTAGCTCAAATTTGTGATCTTAGTTTGACTTGCATGTTCTCTTAATAAGGTGTTTCCATTTCAAATAAAAAAATAGCTCTTTGGCTTTCAAAGGTTTTAGATTTGGGAACCATTATTTCGTGGATTTTTCTTTAAATAATTCATGTTTCTCTTCCCTACGCGCTAGCTCGCTCGCTTTCTTTCTCGTGATCTCCCTCTCTCTCTATGTCACACCCATGTGCAGGAGGCACTCGAGTGCCTATAGCGGTTGTCCTCAAGCCTTGCTCCACTGCGACATCATCCCATCTGCGCGCCAGTGCCTATTGCCCGCCACTCCACTCGACTGTCCACGTCATGCCTGATCCATGTCAATCGCCTCGCTCTCTATCTCCCTCTTCCTCCAATTTAAGGCCATGTCGAGTGCGTCAAAAGCTTCGCCGATCTCTCCTCTACGTTTTCCCTAACTTCCCCTTCTTCTTCGTCTAGGGTGGAGAAGAATTCATCTGCACCAGTCGTCTTCCCCAATTTCAGCCGCCAGCTTCGCTGTTGATTTTTGGGTGCTAGAGTGAGTCTTCATCCTCATCTTCTTGCGCATTGTGACCGCCTTGACTTCCTCTTCCTCACGCTCGCCACCTCTGTGCTTGTTTCCTCATAGAGAAGAAGGAACGTCGTCACTGTCTACGGAGAACGTCAAGCCGTCACTGCCTCCTTCTACCTTATCTGGTGAGCTTTCACCTCCTTTGTCTCGTGCATCCTGTTCACTTTGATCTCCTCTCTCTAATGCACAAGCTCTTCTTCTTTGATGTACGCCAGAGTCGACAAAATGCCCTTCATGCCCATCACTGGCTTGGAGCACGCAACCTCACCGCCGCACTCGACCTCCTTTCCAGCTGAGATCTCTTGTTCCCGTAGGTTTCTTCATCTCGCAAAATTGGTAGGCTAGTCAGTGAAGAGCCTAGTTAGTCGTAGCGTAGTTGTGCCACCGCAAGCCACCGTGGAGCGCTCAGTGTGTCGCCTCATTTTGAGCACCGAGAGCACTGGTAGCTTCGGTTTAGCCCATAGATGCTAAACCGAGCACTAATATGTAGTTGCAAACCTCATTGCGTTGTTGCCCCTACCTACCTTAGCATTGCAGCCGACCTCGATGTAGCGACGCCTCAATCCATCTCCTGCCATGCCGCTACAGCCATTAGTGTCGTCGTGGACCCCGCAACCCATTTTGGGGTGGCACAGGTGGTCGTCGGAGCCCTCTCCACAGACGTCGAGCGCGCCCAAGAGCTGGCCATGGCTATTCTTTTCCTTTCGTCTGTTCCGAGAGGAAGAAGAAGACTGTAGGGTCACTGGCATGTGGAGCTAGGTGATTAGATTAAGGGAGAGACTAGGAGTCGTACGTCCGATTTAATCAGCCTCTCCGTACGCCTAGCAAGTTAATTAAGCCATTTTTTCTCGTCTGAGTCATTGGCAGATCAGTCTCTCCCTTTCTTTCAATGCACTAGGAGGAGGGTGCCTCCAAATTGTCACTGGCCCCCACCGGCCGCTCAGCTCACATGTCCAAATTCCTAGCCCGAAAAATCAAATGGCTGTCTAAAAAAATAAGTAAATAAAATTTAATTTTTTAGCCTTTTTTATGGTGGAAAAGGTACACTCCGCTCACCTCCTGTAGTACAAACTCGACCAATAAAATCAAAACAAAGTATATGGGAAAAAACGTGTTGCAAAAATCTTGCAATATCATTGTAAACAATATGCAACATTGTTTTCCTATGGATGCAATATTTTTTTCAACGGGTCACAACAATTTTTTTATATAGATGCAACATCGCAAAGAAGTATGTCGCGGCATGCAACATCTTCCGGACACGGCTGCAACATCCTCGGACAACAGTTACAACATCATAGGACAATGGTTGCAACATTTCTGGACAATGGTTGCAACATCCTAGGACAACGATTGCAACATCCTTAGACAACGGTTGCAACATCCCCGGACAATTACTGCAACATCTCCGGACAACAGCTGCAGCATCACCGGACAACAGTTGCAACATCATAGGACAATGGCCCTCACGTCGATGTCGATGACCTCCCGCACGCGGCGCGCTCGTCCTCCTCGCCCCCGGAGGAGTCGTAGACGGTGGCACCATATATACCCCTTGTAAACCACACGGGAAGAGTTGACGACTCATGAAAATCCACGGTGTGGGTATAAATTGACGTTAGTTCTAGAACGTTAGCCTATTAGAATTTAGCCCGATGCGTGATGAAATACTAGATCTGCCAGCGGTGTATGCACATGCATTGTGTTAGTGGGGTCCTAGTCTCACGCAATTGTTAGTTTGTTTACCGCATGGAATTACATGTGTATGTGTAGCGGTCTAAGTCATTCTCTCTCTTGTATGCAAGTGTGGGTGTGTATGTAGCCACAGGAGCGAGTCCAAAGGCCGGCATTTAAGGCTGCATGTAACAATATGCAACTATACGTACCTGCATGCGGTGGATTGAGTGTCCGATAGAGCGTCTGATTTTTTCCATGCGGTCGGACGTCTGTTTCTTATCGTTTCCCTTAGATTAATGGTAATTAGTTAATGTTAATTATTAGGTAATGTTCGTATGGCATGTGGACCCGACGTAATTAGAAAAAACTAATTAAACCGTAGGTTAAAGTATGTGTATGACATGCAGGCCCACCACCTAAAACCTGTTGTATAGACCCAATCTGTAGACCAAGCCACTGACATGTGGGCCCTTGACCCTGTGCACCGTCAGGCGGACCGGGACCATGTGGGTCGAGGTCCCACTTATCAGTCTCTCAGGTTTTACCGAAAAAATAAATAGAAAATAAACTAAAAACCCAGTTGGACCCACCTGTCAACCATACAATCGTTTCTTTAAGAAAAATAAATGGAAAATAAATTAGAAACCTGACTAGACCCTACCTATCAGTCGTAAAGGATTTTCTTAAGAAAAATAAAATGAAATGAAAATGAAAATCCAACCGGACTCGCATGTCAGAAATTTCAGAATTTCTAGAATTTCTCTTGGGTCAAATTTTGGAGAGCTTATTATTCCTCGTTTAAAATCCAAATGATTTGAGTTTTGTTTCTAAGGTCATCTAGATTCAAGATCTTTCAATTAGTACCAAAATCATAATTTTTGGAGTTCATTTGAATTTTATTTAAGTTATGTGCATTTATTCGAAGTCATCATTTTATATTTAAATAGATTCCAACGTCGCCGAAGACTTTGCCACTGCTTCAGGACAAGATCAAGACCCAATAATATCCACTGTTGAGCAAGACATGTCCTTACAATTGATCATGTCGAACCTACTTTTCAAATACAAATTATTTTGTTTCAAAGTATTACTTGCATGCTTATTATTATTTATAAAATACTATGTTAAAGGTTGATACCTAGATATGCCACATGTTGTTATTATTATTCCCTTCCTTGATTGTTGATAGCCCTTTATACCTTGTCACCCTAGGTTAATTATTACATTAATAAATTGCTCTGGGTTAATTCATAATGATTGATGGTTGTGCTTAGACACTATTAGGTGGTTGAATTGAATATAACATAAACATTGCCATTACAAGACTTAGGATACAATGTGAATTGAATTGTGGTAGCGTAGTTTACCACTCAAAACAGGAAAATGATAATCATAGGATGGTGGAGACTTGGGTGTGTGGATCGTATATAGTAGGTGCATTATTTGCACATGATATTTTTTATGGTTTGTCTCGCCTGAGTCGATTAAGGACTGAATCATGTACCGCTTCTTCTGAAATAATAATCGTACAACCACAAGTCTAATATGAGATAGACCTGACTAAATAATTTACCAATTTGTTATGTTATTTCCATAATGTGGGCAGCCTGGGTTGGGTTGTTGGACTTGGGCTATAGGAGGGCGTATCTCTGTGTACGTACCCATTGAGTATTGTGGTGATACTAAGTTGGGATGCGCCTGCTCTTCCAATGGTTGTTTCTTTGGAGTTAATGTGTTCAAACGCCCAAAGATCGATCCATTGGATGTTGTAATCTTATGATGAGTTATTGTAGAAGCCTTGTTGTTATCGTCTTCGTCGCACGCCTACGGTAGCGTGTTATGGCCAATATTGTAAGTTGACCATATCTTGTGGTTAAAGCTGTACAACTTCTACAGAGTATATAATCTATTCGAATAGTCGTGCCCCGGTCACAGGCATGGTCCAGAAAGCCTCACTTGTAGAGTTTCAATTAAAACTGTGGGATGAGAACATGTTAATGTAAATGTAGCTGGATGGAACATCATGAATAGAAACAGGTGGATGGAACATGATGAGTAATTGTAGGTGGATGGAACCTAATGGATAATTGTCGGTGGATGAAACCTTATTACAAGATAAGAATTTCTTACACAAATGAAACTTTGGTTTATGAGTTAAAAAATGCTAAGTCATAGGTTTAGAAAATAATTATAATATATGAGTTAAACTTGTTTTATGCTAAAATAACCATAAAACTAGGAAATGAAGATGATGACGATAACTAGGTCATAGCCCCAGTCGATTACATGTAGCAACTCATAGAGATCATTTTGGTTTATTTATCTTCCGTCTGAACTCGTCTATTTATTGGCCTACTATATGAAAGAACTTGCCCTAAAGTCTATTTATGTTTGTCTCTGTAATATAAAATACTCTTTTACTTTTATATATATATATATATATATATATATATATATCATATTCGTCAATAATCATATTATATAAGCTAGCTACTGTTATGAAAATAACTCGATATGCACGAAGGATCTGAAGGCAAATCCGGAGTCCACTTTGCGAAACGGACCAATCCGGTCGACGCCACCCATTCGGTCATTATCGAGAAGGCTCTTCAGATCCCTGCTGGTTGCACGACGGGCGTCATCAGTCGTCCACGCCTCCTACTAGCAGATCTACCCAGCGCCAGTGAGCCTTAAGATCACACCTATACTAGGCCTAGTAGAGGAACCTAGGGACTGGAATGTAATTTTCTTGCTCTTTAGGGTCGTTTCTGTAATTAGTGGATCATGTACTCAACTTTTGTATTATCGAGAAAAGTACAGAAACCCCTTAGGGGCCTTTTGCCTTAAAAAAAATAACATGTAGTAGTTTTTGGGATGAGTTAACATGTAGAAATATAGTATAGATCAAGGTTTTTAAGTTGGGACTGCCTTCAAAACCCGATCCAGTTTTTGTTGATTTTTTTGGCCATTATTTAGGAAAAAGGCATACTGGTCTTTTAGTAGTATAATTTTTGGGTATTGCTACCGTCCGTGCGTTCAGACACATCAGACGACCCACTACAGTTCTCCACCTATCTCCATGCAGCACCACTCACTCCTTATCTTTTCTACTGGCGCTCATACGCCTCTCTCAGCACTCGTTCCTTTTCTACGCCCATACGCCCATCGCGGTTTACACGTGCACACAATCGTAGCTCGCAGAGCAACCCGCCCCAATGGAAGAGAATGGGAAAGGAGGACCGGTCGGAGAGGTGGGACCCCACACACGATGATTGTCGGCCGAAGCAGCAGCCTCTCCATGGTTGCCTCGCACCGCCTCTTCATGCTAGCGCGGCCACCGGCTCTGCACACCACCACGGGAGAACTGGCCATCGTACTCGACGAGGCTGACGTCATCTGGGGCGGCGATGCCATCGTCCTCCTCATCGGTTGATCTGTACGGGTGGGCCCCGTCCGTGTCCACGCCATCCAAGCCATGCGGCGCGGCGACGCGAGACACCGATGGCGCCCCTGGCAGTCTGGCATCGCTACCGATGAACATCCCGGACTGGTCCAAGATCCTAGGCACGGAGTACGGCAGGAGCGGTAGCACCAGTGCAGAGCGGTGGGCGTCGGACGAGCATAGGGATGCATACCTGGATGGCGGCGAGGACGCCCACGGCCAGCAGTGGGTGCCGCCGCACGAACTGCTGATGTGCCGAGAGCGTTGCGGAGAGGACTCCGTGCCCTGCTCTGTGCGCGGGGGGGGGGGGCTCCTATTACAATTGCCGCCCTGGCATGCAGGGCAACCCCTAATCTCGCGGATGCTCCACCATCGGTCGCTGTCTTGGCTGAGCCCGGCTCGCCTCTCGTGCCGGTCAATGTCGACAACGACAAAGGAGGTTCCAATCGTTAAATGCTCCCATGCTGCTTCTTGAATTAGTTTTCTTCCTCTTCTTCACTGCTGTTTTAACGAAAATATTGATTTGTTGCTTCTTTGAACTTCTTTGATATGTTGCGACTATTGAAAAAAAATATTTTCAGATGCTCCACCTCTTCTTTTTTATTTTCGACGTCGAAAAAAATGTCGCGCCCATTGAAAAAAATAATATTGCGACCGTTGAAAAAAATGTTGCACGTGTGAAATCAGAATGTTTCATAAAGTTAGGCTCAAATGTTGCAGCACCCGATCAAACTAGTGCATTGTTCTGATGTTGCGACCCGTTGAAAAAAATGTTACGACCGTTGAAAAAATATTACGACCGTTGAAAAGAAATGTTACAAAATCAACCCCTTTGATAAAAAGCGTTAAATCTTATGTAAGATAAGCTTCCCATCGTCATCACGAAAATAAGTTAGTTGGAGATGTTGCAACGAGATGTTGCAAGTAGTTTTTGGAAATGTTGTGATTTCTCAAGTCTGCGTGGTCAATTTTGTTGCAAATGTTGACTTCGGATGTTGTTGTGCACACAATGGAATGAATTTGTTGCGATAAAATTGTTGCACTTTTTTTTGGAACGTCTGATTTTTTTTTCCAATCCCATGCGTTTTGTTGCACTTCACTGGCTAATATGTTGCACTCGGAGGGTGATTGGGGCGTACGATGAGAATCCTCTCATCGGACGTCCGAGCCGTAGTCGTTCCCATAAATTTTTTCATACTTCAAAGTTTGAACATGTATTAATCAGAAGAAATGGCATGCATATTCTAGTAGAGAAGAAAGGATCAAAACACGAAGGTTTGGGGATGAACCTCGGTTTACCGTCTGGTTACTGGCGGTTTTCCAAACCCTGTATGGACTACATGCAACGATAAGTTGACAACAATATTATTATTGCCAAATGTATAAACGATCACCATTTCCGTGCACTTTGTGGGATCTCAACAAGCACACACCGTTATGCTAGCCGTCTCACATGACAGGTCAGCATGAACCTTTTCTAGAATATACCAGGTCGGCATGAACTAAAGGCTATTTCCGTATGCATGGCCCAAACACTGCACTATCACCATATGACACTATATAAGAGGATAAGAGGACCAAACAAAAATGAACAAACATGTAGTAATAGGCAGTCCAGCTGGATGGAGAATTACAAGATTTTAGCTAAAATGACACGTGTTTAAAAATAATAGCAAAACTAACCCCTCTCTGCGAACGAAATGATAAAAAATAATACCACTACCGCTCGATTTTACTACGAAAAGCCACAAACCATGATCCCAGACTGCGGCAGGCCACGTGCTGCGATCTAGATCGCGGCACGTGGCTTTCCGCGTACCCGGTCATCGGTAGGAACGTGCGCAAACCACTTGCCGCATTGGCATGCCATCCTGATTGGGTCTAGGATCGCGACACGTGGCTTGCTGCGGTTTGGGATCGCAGCAAGTGGCCTGCCGCGGTTTGAGATCGTGGCACGTGGTTTTTTACGGCAAAATCGTGTGATAGGGATACTATTTTTATCATTTTATTTGCGGAGGATTAGTTTTGCTATTTCGTTTCAAAAAGAGTCTGAATGGACAATTACTCCAACTTTTCGTGAAGAGATTGTCTATTTGTAAGGTGACAGGAATTTTATTAAACATGAGTCACATGTTTTATCTATTAGATTAATATCTAATCATATGACACATCAATCTCTACATAAACCCAATAATCACACATCCATTTCGTGAAATATGTACATGGCCTTCTTAGACCTAGCTAGCCATGACATATTCTATAAATAGCACATGCGCTTGCACTGTCCAACCACACAGAGATCTACACGAAGCCAAGAGCAAAAAAAGGCAAGCTGTTACTGCTGATGCTCTTGCTGCTTCTCCCATGGACATGGAGGCCAGGTGTTCTTCTCCCACCTTGTTGCTTTCCTCCTCCCTTGTGCTTCTTGTCTTCTTTTGGCCCCCCATGGCGGCCGCTTCGCAGGAGATGAAGTCCATCTACGCCGGCCAGAGGGTCCTGCCGGTGCGGCTGGGCCGGCCGGCGTTCGGCCCGGAGAGCCTCGCCTTCGACCACCGCGGCCGCGGTCCGTACACCGGCGTCTCCAACGGCCGCGTCCTCCGGTGGCGCCCCGACCGCCGCCGCCCCACCTGGACCGAGTTCGCCCACAACTACAAGCACAAGTAAGTCACTATCTAGACATGGCATATGCATGCATGCATGCGCGGAGAGCATGCAACGAATTAACCGGGACCGGTGATTCATCGTCGGCGACGCCATGCGTGCAGGACTGTGGCGGAGTGCGCGGCGAAGAAGCAGCTGGTGCTGCCGGAGAGCGTGTGCGGGCGGCCGCTGGGGCTGCAGTTCCACCGCAGGTCCGGTGACATGTACATCGCCGACGCGTACCTGGGGCTGATGAGGGTGGGGCGGCGCGGCGGGTTGGCGGAGGTGGTGGCGACGGAGGCCGGCGGCGTGCCGTTCAACTTCGTGAACGGCGTGGACGTCGACCAGGAGACCGGCGATGTCTACTTCACGGACAGCAGCACCACGTACCAGCGAAGGTATAGCGTCATAAATCCGAGAATTTATTGCACAAGTACAGTAGCATACTCATATATGCAACGAATGAATGACAATGAGGAGTAATCAATACGCATGTGAATGGAGCTGTGGACACTCGGGTGCATGTGACCGTACGTACGCGTGGTAGGTGTTGATTTGTGCCACGTGTCGGCGTCATGATGTGCATGGTAGATACAAGTCATGCAACCTCTCTCAAGTATCTTGCACGGTACATTCTAGTTTGGTGTTCCGAATGGGTAAAGTGATTGAATTCCGTAAAAATGTCAGTAAGTACTTCGCCTGTGTACACACGATTTCATAGCTTAAAACAAGTTAATTAGGGTCGATCTGGAAACTGGCTAAAATGCGGTAGATCGATTTATCTAGTGCAAAAAAAGAGCTGTTTCTATGCTCTCACTTCCAGAATTACACGAATTTTAGAGCACAAATTAGCACTATGGAAATATCTCCTCATGGTTTTTCTTTCCTTTTTTTCTTTTCTAACGGCTTTCGGCCGTCACGAAACATACAGAACATGATAGCGTATGATACATATATGTACTAAGCATGCATGTTTTATGTTTGCTCCCTTGTTATCGATTTCTGGATCTGCCACTACGAGTTATTGCTAGAGATATTTACTTATGAGTCCAAATATACGATCTTGATTAAATCTTAATAGAAATAACGCCACGACAAGTCATACTCCAAATAACTGCAATTACATATGTACTTAAGAAAACCTAATAAAGCCTCCGTTTCGCCGGGGTAGTGCTGCTGTTCTTGGTTTCCATTCTTTTTGTCGAGTACGCGCAACAGTAGTGTCAACGGAGTAGGTAATTCGTCCCTGCAATTTGCACTAACACCGGCCGGAGAATGAAAGTTTACTGCATGTAAATTCAGACATGTGTAGTACCTGCAGGGGACCTCGATTTACAGCGCAACGACTCTCGTCCTCGTCCTTTCACGTCTTCAACACTAGTACTTCCCATCCATCATTATTCATTTTTTGCCCTTTTGTCAGGAGAGAAGAGTCCTTTCATCATGCTTCATGCCTGCGTGTACTGCTCTGGGCATGTATAGTTAACCCACGATCCTCTGCTATACACAGATAATCACCGGCAATCTGAATAGTAATTTCAGCGTACATGAACAGTGCTTGAAAGTAATAGTGTAGCAAATACTGTAAGGAAAGCCTAGCTCAGTTGGTGGGAAGGTGTGGATGTACACCCCTACCATCCAGGTTAGAGTCCTCTTTGAGACGAATTTGGGTGTCTATTATGGTTGTGTGCATCCTTAGTTGGTGCAGAGGTCGGGAGTTATACTTCTATTTCTAAATATAAAAAATTAAAAAATTAAAAAACTGCTGCCCCAAATTACTAATTACACTATCGATTTTACTGTAGCAGACAATATCTTCAGTCCACATTCTATCTGGCAGACGAGGGGACTAAGCCAAAGTGTATTGTGTATCTCTACCGTTGTTAGGTGCAACGGCAAAGGATCCTAATAGCACGCTAGCATAGTTTTCTCAATATATCTACTCATCATTGCTGCATAATTAGAACAGGGTCAATTGGTGGAGGCACTATGTTCGCCAAAGAGGCTAGAAATTCTAAAATCTTTGGAATACAAAATAGATCAATTAGAACATATGGGTACTTAAGTTTTACTGCGAATAAAACTCCAGATCTAGATAAAAGATATATTATAGTATTTAGTCGCACAATTACGTGGGATTTGATATATATTTTTCCCCTTTTGAGATGGGATTTGACACTTGCTTCATTGGACATTTCTAGCTGTTGCTGATCTGGTGGAAGCAACATGTTAGGTAGCCGCTATTACTACACACACAACATTGTTTTTAGCAAATGGAATTATTACACACTCTTGCATGTCCCAACAGCATGTAGTAGCTAGGTAGCTAATACCATAGCTCTTCACGTGGTTCGCGATTAAACGAGAAATCTTTGATTTTGCCATTGTCAGTAAACCTCTTATTGCTAAAAATGCACATTAAGTCATAAGTTCTCCCCTACTCCTATGCACGTGAATTGGAGCAAAGCGGTAGGACTAGCTAGTACTCCCTCCTCCCCGCAATGTAAGTATCTAACTACGTCCCACAATATAAGTCAAATGACATAATTATATGTCCTCTTGGGAAATAGCGTCCTACAGTATAAATCAATTGACAAAATTAAGGTGTAGTTATTTTTATATTTTCACTCTATATCCGTGCTTTAATACAGGAAACATGGTCGAGTAGTTGTATTGTGTACTTTAACATGGGTATGTTTCGTCTAATGTCATTATTTTTTTTCTTAAATTTAGTCATTAACGATGAGCTTGAAATTATATCGCCGGACAGAGGGAGCAGTAGGAGCATTAAGAACTCTTCAGTGATCAGCCCTACTACTAGTAGAGTACTAGTCACCAATCTGCTCAACACAATTAAGGCACTGTTTGGAAGAGAATAAATTGCTACAGTACTGGATAATCTTAATGAATGTGCATTAAGAACTAGAGGAGCTTTTTCCCTAGTCTACGGAAGCTTAATCATTATACAATTATTATTGTTACCTATAGTGTCGTGATAGTACAATTACTATTGTTACCTATAGTATTATGAGTATACTGACTATCTACGCCTACGCGCGTGTGCGTGCAGTGACTACCTGCTGGTGGTGCTGTCCGGCGACGCGACGGGGCGGCTGATGAAATACGAGCCGCGGACGGGCAACGTCACCGTGCTCAAGTCCGGCCTCGCCTTCCCCAACGGCGTGGCCGTCAGCGCCGACCGGACGCACCTCGTCGTGGCCGAGACGGCGTCGTGCCGGCTGCTCCGGCACTGGCTGCGGGGGCCACACGCCGGCGAGACGGGGGTGCTCGCCGACCTGCCGGGGTACCCGGACAACGTGCGCCCCGACGACGGCCGGGGCGGGTACTGGGTGGCGCTGAACCGCGACAAGGACTGGGCCGTGAACGGGACTACCACGCCCAGCTCCGTGGCTGCCGTCAGGGTCGTCGCCGGCGGCGGAGCAGGCGACGGCGCGGTGACCGAGGCGCTGCGCGGGTTCGGCGCCAACACGGTGAGCGAGGTGGTGGAGCGGAACGGCTCGCTCTGGATCGGCTCCGTCGACACGCCCTACGTCGGCTTGTTCAAGTTCACTTCTCACTAGTGTGTTGCTCACGCATGCCAAATTGCCAATTGATGTTGCGTGTAAACCCGTACGTGTACGCACATGCGCACGCGTGGGGACTCAAAACTTGTGTAGACTCATGCGTGTTGTAGCGCTTTGCCATCTGCATCCTATGTTGCTACGTTGTAACCTTAGCCAGAGAGGTAATCATCGCTGTCGTTGTTCGTCGAGGAAATCTGGAAATGTATGATGTACTAACGCAGTGTCGCCTAAAACAAAGTGTTGGTCACCTCTATTTGTGAAATGTCTCACATACTAAAAACCTTGTATAACACGGGAATTTCACAGGACACACAGGTCAATTCCTGCGTGTAACGAAATTCCTTGCGTTCCAAAAGGAGCCAAGCAACTCCAGCAGACAAGGAACATATATGGAAGTAGATGTATACACTGTCTTATATTCGGGATTGCATTGCCGACGATGAAGCATTCAACACACAAGAATATAAAAGTAGAACAGAAAACATAAAACATAAGACGTAGTCCTAAACTTTCTCTCAACTTTATTGATCTTTTGCTCGTAGGCTTTTGTTTATAATGTGCAGCACATATCTCTTCTTATATAGGGGTGGGGTACATTCACGATAGAATAAAGAACATGGGACTAAACTACGATAATGGGCCTCATGGTCCGGCTGCCCCTAATGGGCCTTCTTTTAGGTAAAATATCCACACAATCGGGTCTTCGTAAACGAGCCGTTGTACAACACTCCCTCTTACACACTTTGTCAATGTCATGCTTATTCCTCATTAAAAACTCCTTTTGAAAATCAAGTGGGAAAAACGGCAAGAAGAAAAGAGTACATAACTCGTGTTTTTGCTATTGTGTATGTTGCTTCCTTAAAAACCTTCAATTGAGAAAACTTATTAGGACAAAACTCAACTAAAAGAAAAAGTACAACATCTTTTTATCCTAATGATGAACATATATGAAGATCGTATATCTCCCTCTGAAGACAACAACTCCTTGTGTCTTTTTGGAAAACCTAGTCCTAGTAAAGACTTGGTAAATAAATTCGCAAAATTCTCACTTGTTTGAATTTTTTGTATTTCTACATTCCCATTCTCCTGCTACTCATATGAATAGAAATGCTTTGAGAATATATGCTTTGTCATAGATGTTTTGACATAGCTATTTTTCATTTGTGCAACACAAACTGCATTATCCCCGTAGAGTGTGGAAGTCTTTTCCACCTCTACAACACATGACTCTTCGATATGATAAATCAATCTTCTAAGCCATATACACTCATGTGCCATTTCATATAGAGCAATAATCTCTGAATGATTTGTCGATGTAGCAACAACCAACTATTTTACATATTTCCACGAGATAAATGCACTTCCGCTTAGAAATGCATATCCAATCTGTGATTGGCATTATGGGGATCCAGAAAAATAGTAAGCATCTAAGTAACCCGTTAGTTTTACATCTTGATCATCGAGATAAAATAGTCCAATACCACTTGTACCTTGTATGTACCTGAGGATTCCTTTAATTTCGAGTTAGTGCCTCTTTGTTGGTTTAGAACTATATCTTGCCAAATATTTTACTGCAAATACAATATTAGGCCTAATATAATTGGCAAGGTATAACAAGGCCCCAAAAGCACTTAAGTATGGAGTTTTGGGGCCTAATATATCCTTATTTTCTCGTTTAGGTCCATATGGATTCTTCTCCACTTCCAACCTAATAATCATGGGTGTACCTAGTGGAAGAGATTTATCAAGATAGAATCTCTCCAGCAGTACTTTCTTAGTGTATGTGTTTTGATGCAGAAATGTGCCATCAGGCAAATTCTCAATGTGCAAACCGAGATAATATTTTGTTTCTCCCAAATCTTTCATCTCAAAATCTGTCTTTAAGTATGAGCTTGCTTTGAGAATGATGCAGAATCCACTCATGAACTTCTTTATGAACACACATGGACAAATCTCATTGTTTACATATCCCTTTTGCAAAAGGAATTCACTCAGTCGGTTGTACCACATACGACCTGACTATTTCAACCCATATAGTGACATTTGCAACTTGACACTATACATGTTGTGATGTTCATTCTCGCTCATACGTGGGACTTTCAATCGCTCTAGAATCTTCATATAGATATCAGAATCAAGTGACCTATATAGATTTGCAGTCATAGCATCCATAAGTTTTATTTTCAGATTCATTCCTGCTGCCATAGCTATCAAGTAACGAAATGTTGTGTCATCGATTACAGGAGAGTAAGTTTCATCAAAATCGATGTCAAGTCTCTGCGTGAACCCTTTGTGGTATTATTCTCACTTTGTATCTCACCACTTGGTTATATTCATTCCTCTTTCTTATGAACACTCACTTGTGTCCAACAGGAATAACATCATGACGTGTCTTGACCACTGGTCTGAAGACTTTCCTCTTTTTTAGCAAGTTTAGTTCATTCTTGATTGTTTCCTTCAATTTATCCCAATCATAATGATTCTTGCACTTTGCAACAGTCCTCGATTCTAGATCCAAATTTTCAATGTGGAAAGCAATTTAGTCATGAACAGATGATATTAGCACATGCTTGTCTATAAAAGACCTCTCGTTTCCACATAGTTTGTGGCAAACTCTTTATCCAATTCATTAGGCACTTTATTGAAATCAATTAGCTCTCCACTATTTCCCAATATGGTAGAGTTTGAGTGCTTCATTGCCCTAGTGTCAGCAGGTGCGCTCTCCCCTGCACTAGACGCCTCCTCGTGTACTCCTGTACAGGGCGCCACCCCCTTGTGCTCCTGCATTGGGTTCAATGTGCATCTCTTTTGCAGACGTCTCCGCGGTCTGAGATCCTTAAAACCTAGAGGTATCCCCCCTCTTCTTACTAAGAGTGGTGGAGTTAGATGCAAAACCAAAAACTTGAGATTATTCCACTCTTTCAGGTGTATTTACCGTTGGTATATGTGATTTTGTAACTCTTTTATGATCAGTGAATGAATCTGGCAGCTTATTTGCAAGATTTTGCAAATCTATTATCCTCTGAACCTCTTGTTCAGATTGTTCAGTTCAGGGATCAACATTATGAAGACTATTATTATGCCATGATAGTTCTCGGCATTCCGATTGAGGGTCCTTGCCTCCCCTAATGCCGGGAATAATTCTTCATTAAACACGGAATTAGTGTATCTTGCTTTTAGAAGATCTCCTATCATGTGCTCTAAATATTTGATTATAGACGGAAACTCAATTCTCATGTAAATTCCCAATTTGTAGTGGAGGCTCATTGACGTACGCTGAGATGGTGAGATGGGTACGTATATTGTACAAACAAATTTTCACTGATGGAAAATACTTGACTCTTTCCCACGCACTAACTGGAAAGGTGAAAACTTACGATATGCAGATGGCTAGAGTTGTATTAATGTTGATGCATGTGATACATCGTGTCCCCAACACGTAGTTCATAGTTTTGATTTCATTAACAAGGGTCGAGCGATCATCTCGATCCTCTAGATTACTGATTTAGCAAGTCCATTCTGAGTACGAACATGCGGGGCCGAATGTTCCACTGTTATGCCTAAGGCCATGCAATAATCATTAAATGATTTTGAGATAAACTCTACAACATTATCCATTTGTATGGATTGGATCATATGATCCGGGAATTTGGCTCTTAGTATAATCATTTGTGAAATCAGCTTGGCAAAGGCATTATTCCTAGTAAATAATAGACATACATGCCTCCACCGAGTGATGCATCTATTAGTACCATAAAGTACCTAAATGGACCAGACATGGGCTCTATAGGTCCACATATATCCCCATGGAAATCAGGCAATTCATCCTTGACCTTATGATACGAGGGTCTCGTAATCAACTTGCCTTTTGCACATGCCTCACACACAAAATGTGCTAGATCAGGTATGTGTTTGGACTTTAAGTTGTGGCCAATAGAATGTTGTAATATATGGCGCATCATATTATCTCTGAGATGACATAGACGTTCATGCCACATTCTAAATAGTTATGGCTTTCACCTGGACATCCATCGCAACATACACTTCATCACGTTTATGTAGTACCATCCAGAGGAAAAGGTGGGAGTTTTTCTATAGTTTCCTTTCAATATCCTTCTTTCTTAGCAGTGAGAATGTACTGAAAACCATTCTATTCCTCTATTTACACATGGAAACCATTGTTGTGAATATCCTTGAAACTTAATAGAGTTCGTGTAGATTCCGGGAATAATAATGCATTGTCAATTATTATTTTTGTTCCCATCGGTAACACCACCGTAGCTCTTCCAAACCCTGTAATATCTTCAGATCTGATCTTGACTTGATGATATCCCAATCTCAAATCGATCTTGGAGAACACCCGAGCTCCGGTCAATTGATCGAAGAGATCGTCGATGCGGGGCAAATGGTACTTGTTTTTTACCGTTACTTCATTAAGTGGACGGTAATCAACGCACATGCGCAAAGTCTTGTCCCTCTTCTTCACAAAGATTATTAGACAACCCCAAGGAGATGAGCTAGGTGAAGAATCTAGATCCGCCATTATGTGTTAATGGTATTTTGGTTATTAATGACAAATACTTTGTGAGACTAACACTCTTTATGATATACCTATTGTTTAGTCTCAATTGGATTTAAAGATCAAAGAGGTATGCATTCGACAACATCTTATTATATCTTGCTGCATTCCTCGGATCCAATATATAGGTTGAACTTCACCAAAAAGGAAAACTTGTAAATGTGCATATGTTTTATTTACACACTCGTGTATGCACACATGTAGGGGAAGTTCAAGCTATATCTTGTGGTTTCATTAGTATTGATCCATATTCCTTTGTCCACATATTAAGAATCTTTACCTTGAAATATATCCTTGAATATATTTAACTTGTGTAGTTAATATATTCATATGAGTATATACAACTTGTGTAGTTTGTATACACTCATTTTGGTATATATAACTTGTGTAGTTCATATATACTCATGTCCTTGTTGTTTCATTAGTATTGATCTTTGTGATCTACTTTGAAACATAACTCTTGAGTATATACATATAACTTATGTAGTTTATATATACTCATACCAATTACATTCAATTATCTGTAATTGTGTTGGTTATCATCAATTACCAAAGAGGGAAAGATTTTGGTATCTTGTCCCAACCATTATGAGTTAATGGTTTGAAGTGGTAATGTATGATAATCATATTGTGGAACTAACGTTTCTCCTTAAGTTGGATGAATAGGTTATGTTCTAGGTGTTTGAAGACTTTGGATGACATCATATGTTGATTGTCATCAAGTCGTGATTCTTGAAGAAGAAGAAATCATCATGTGTTGATGATGTTCAAGAAAAGGATGATCATCATGCGTTGATGATATTGAAGTGAAGATCTTGAAGTAAAGGATGCATCATGAGTTGATGTGTGTCAAGTTCAAGAAGATGAGATGATCATTGTTTGATCATCAAGACAAGAGAAGGTGTCATCATGTGTTGATGGACATCAAGTCGAAATCATGAAGCAAAGGAAATCATCATGCGTTGATGATTGTCAAGCTTCAAGAGATGTGCAAGGCTAAGGTATGACTAGCTAGGGCTAAGGATTTGTTCCTAGTCTTTTACCGATCTCGGTGTTTGGTTGAGAGATCGGATTGCTAGAATAGGTTGTCGTACTATTAAGAGGGGTCTTAATTAGTAACTTGAGTTAGTCATGTGTTGATAGCTCATTGTGTTTGCTCTAGCTCAACTTAACATGTTGCCTATATTTGCGAATACGTTTTGCAAATAGTTGGGGCTCATGGTTATTCCTTGTAGCATGTGACTTTAGTTTGCAAATGCATTTTGCAAACGGTTTAAGTTCATGTACCTTATTCCTTGTGGCGTTGATTCTAAAAGTTGGCAAATGTGTTTTGCAACTTGTTGAGAATCTAGCTTTTATCTCTTGTGTACATGTTGCATCAATTTGGCAAATATGTTTTGCAAATTGAGTTGAGGCAAATGTACAAAGTCTGCTTTGATCTTGTCGATCGCGGCGATCGACCGCCTCGTAGCGATCCGACGGTGGTAGCGGATCGACCGCCATGGGTTGGGCGGTCTGACCGATCTTCGTTTGTACCGGCCGTAAGAAACGGTACTACCGGGGTGCGGTAGTACCGGGAGTTTGAAGTGGTACTACCGGAGTGCGGTAGTACCGAACTTTGTTTGGCGGTACGTGTTTTCCAGAAGAGTGTTTTTTCGATTGCTCGTTGCTCGATTGAGCGGTGCCGACCGCCTTTGGCGGTCGACGGTTGAGCGATCGATCGGTTGGAGCGGTCTGACCGGCCATTGGTTGGCGGTCAGACCGATTGTGAGTCCAACGGCTAGTTTTATAGCCGTTGGCACTTGGGCGGTCCGACCGGCCATTAGTTGGCGGTCTGACCGGTTTTATCCAGATTCTCTGGAATCTTTTCTCAACGACTAGTTTTTGTGTGTGGGCTATAAATACCCATATTGGCTGTGTGAGAAATGTTGTTGCTGGTGCCCCATTGAGTTTCTTTGAGCTAAGAGCAAGCCTCTCATACTCTTGTGTGCATGTGTTGCACTTAGTGAGTGATTGAGAGCAAACCATAAGTGCATGTGTTGCATTAGGTTGTGGATTGCTTATCCATAGAGCTTTGGCACTTGATTGGTTCAAGTGAAAGTTGAGTCTTGTTACTCTTGGTGTTTGCCGACACCTAGACGGCGTGGAGGCGTTGTGCGTCGGTGATCTTCTCAAGTGAAGCTTGTGAGAAGACCCGAGCGATTTGTGAGTGGCTTGGTGCTCGCCATCTCCGGAGCGGAGTAAGAGCAACCCTAGTGGATTGGGGTGATAAGTTCGAGTTGGAGTTGGTTCAAGCGGTTGAACTCACTTAGAGGTGTTGGTTCGGTTGGAACCGGTCCAAGTTGTTTGGACTTACCTCGGAGGTGTTGCCTCGCGTTTTGGAGTCGATCCAAAAGGTTGAACTTACCTCAACGTGGATTAGGGGAGACCGGCAAGTCTTCGATCACCACGGGAAAAATATCGCCGTGTCAATTGTGGTTTGCATTCTAGCTTTACTACATAGCAATTTATATTCCTAAAATTAAATTGCTTACTTGTGTGAACGCTATCTTATGTACTTAATTGTTTATATCATTAGTTGATTGCTTACAAGTCATTGCTTAATTGTTATCTCTCAATAGGCTTGTTGTTGGTGCACTTAGGCGAGCCTAGTTGTTTTAGGTTTTAATTGGGCAAAACCGATTTGATATTAGCTTCCGCATTGTTTAAAGGTTTTAGCCCAAAGAAGTTTTAAAAAACCGCCTATTCACCCCCCTCTAGTCGGCCTACTCGATCTTACACTAGGGCGGATGAAACCCTTATCTTGAAGCTCACCTAGTTGCTTCTTTAGCTCCTCCAACTCATTAGGAGGCATCCTATACAGCCTCTTCAAAATCGGGGTGGTACCGGGCAGCAACTCGATGACGAACTCGATGTCTCGAACTGGAAGCAAGGAAAACAAATAACACAACTAAGAAATGAACTCCAAAGGCTTGAAAATAGGCACAAAATCAGCACAAAACCTTAAGACACAAAATCAACTTCCTGGTACGACTAACTCGTATTGAAGGAACGAGAAATCGATTAGGAAGGAAAATTTCATAACATAACTGAAGTTCTAACACACCTACCGAGCAAGCCAAAAACCACCTAAGGGTGTGCTATACACAGCCAACTAGTATCACTTCTTACCCTTTTATTCCCATGAGTTTTAGTTAAATTATCCTCTCATTTTCAACCCTACTTTAAACTAAGGCTTGTTGTCCAGATTTCGCATCCAAGCTCCCAGCTGAACTTCAACTCCAGAAGCTTCCAAACTTCACCAAAAGACAGCCATCCTTCGAATTTCAACTCTCATTGGTTTCCGCAAAACCGAATTTAAACGATAACAACTATCTTTTGAAAAAAGAAGAGATGAAAACAACTTTTTCAACTCAACAAGAACAAGGTAAGGTGAGCAAGCTAAGATAAGTAAGGAGTAAAATCTGAGAACTTACTTAAGCTTTCATAAACCATTTGATATTTTGAAATTAAGTTTTTCAGAACATCCTAAAGACGACTAAGCTAGGGGTTTCTACGATCAGTATAGCTCTGATACCAACTTTGTGAGGACCCGGGGTATTTAACTCGTAATACTTAACCTTCCAAAGGTTCCAGTATTAGCAATCAAATATCCTAGACCTCGATGGACATATACTTCCCAGAATTGCAGTACACATACATCTTTACAAAATCATGCATCATTTTCATACAAGTTCACAGTACCAAGTCTAGCAAAATACATACATAATATAGAGTTATTACAAAAGGGGAGCCGACCGGCCAAATTTCACAACAACATAAATAACAGCGGAAGCAAAAGTGCCATAAGATGGCGATAACAAAGCCAACTGGTTTGCCATTCACCCACAAGGCAACCGACCGAGCCGTCAAGCTAGTCGTCTAGCGTGAAGTCTGTCTCACAAAAGCTAACCCCTTGGGGATCAACCTGCTCTGCAACAATAAAACAATGCAACTGAGTACAAAAATCTACTCGCAAGACTTACGAGTAACAAGCCTATACATAGCTACAGTTGAAATAACAGCGAGACAACAATAAGTAACATAAATAACAACCTAGAGGTGACTAACCCAATAGCCACCACAGCATAGCAAGAATCCCCCATTCGTACCACCCAATTCAAGTTTTAGTGAAAAAGTTATAGTCTAATTCTTGCGGGAAATAGCCAAGCGTGTCCATAACTTAAGACAAGGCTATTCGAATAGTTCATACCCTGCAGGGGTGTACCAATGTACCCACATGTCAGACCGCCTTTTTGCCACAAGATTAAGCACACTACCAAAGGTATGTCGGCATGGCTAAGTCATACGAGACAGTTCCAATATTGTGTATTAACTACGAGTCGTCCGTATGAATAGAAACACATACGTTACATCGGAGTCATTGTAAAGTCGGGAGTCAACTACCCATATAGGGTAAAGCAACCTGAACAACTACAATACCCTTTGGTGTGGAGAACCTAGAAAGGATTCCACTCCCGTGCACCTAGCACATAAACACCATCCTCATTTTACCACACACACACACACACACACACACACACACACACACACACACACACATCCTCCTACGACTCGGAGCCAACACACGCCAAAGTACTAAGTCAAGAGAGATCCCATATCCCTCTCATGTGGTTAGCACGCAAAAGTGCTTGGATCAATGGCGCAAGTAATTCGGTCCTTGTTGACTCGGGCACCAACCATTCACACCCAAAAGCACACCATCTTACCATTGTGCCTAAGTCTAAAATATTTTATTTTCAGTTTAAGTTTCTCAAAGTACATAGCACAAGGTGCTGGACATAAAGTCATAATATGTTTTTGTGTGATTAAGGTCATCGACTAAGTCAATAACCACCCAATTCTACCGTTCTAAGCATTTCTAAGCAACAACAACTCGTAGACTACAAGCTAAGTGACAAGAACTCATCCAACGAACCCTAAATCATAGAGGACATAATCCTAGGCTCAGTAGTAGGATCAACTAATAGAACAATAGTTTAACAGCAAAATAGAGCATACATGCATAGACTTTGCAAACAAGATATTAGGCTTTGAAAATAATAGGAGTAGCATGATCAAATAAATTGTAACATCTGCTTGTCTTGCTGGAGATCACAATCTTGCTGCAGAGGATCACTCTCGTACTCAACAAATTCTTTGGAACCTGTCGCAAGAACGAGAAAATCTAATAAGAACGACGAGCACCGAAAAAAGACTCAAAAACCAAAGTCAACCAAAATCCAAGAAATTTACACAGCAGGTAGAGCAAGATTTTAAATGAATTTAGCAATAAGAAACAATAGATTTGGATTAACCATGCAAACGTTATAGCCTAAACAATTCTAATCGGCTCAAAATTCCAATTAAATAGCTTTCTGTTACTGTTCATCGCACAAATTTTCAGAAGGTTGGTGAACATGAAAATTTTATGGTAGACAGAGCATAACATTCTAAGACAGCAAAAATTGGTTAACCTAATTTGGAGTTAAATTGAATTCCTTATGATTTTTCTAAGTTATGAAACTAGTGCACAACATTTTCAGAGGAAAAGACATAATTAAAACCTATTCTACACTAAGTCATATTAACCGAGGAATCTAACACATTTTAGTTTACTCAATTTGAAGTTATAGAGAAAAACTTGTGCATTTTACAAGTTTAATGAATTTCTAGAGTAATAATTAATGCTAAATAAGATAATAAAACTACACAGATTTTCTGGTACGGAACAAGGTTCTAGCAATTTTTAGATCAAAGTTCAGCTAAATAGGGATTTAACAAAATTTGAATCATCTAAAAAGGAGTTAAAATGAAATACTTACGCAGTTTTGAAAATTAAAGCAATTTACAGTTCACAAATAAAAGACAACTGGGTTTTCTTCTAAACCCAAAACATGGAAACACATGGGCCATTGAGATTGAATCAGATGGCCCAACAAATGAGGGCGAACGGCCACGCGAACAGGGTCCGGCAACCTAGCCGTTAGATCTAAATCTGACGGGTCAAAAGAAGGGAGAGGTTCGGACGGTCCGAACGTTCACGCAATCTGGATCGCAGATCTGGAAAAAGGATGGCTGAAAACGAAGGCGCGTTCTGAAGGTCCGAACGTCCCATGAGATCAAGAGCGTAGATCTAAAGATGAACGGTCCACAGTGAAAGGGAGCTTTCAAGGGGTCCGAACGTCCCAAAAGATATGAGGCACAGATCTAAAAATGGACGATCCACGATCTCCTACGTGCTACGCACGCACGTACAGGGGTTTAAGTGCGTGGGCCCACATGACATTGGTTGTAGTCAACAGGGTGGTCTTTAAAAAAAAGGACCACGGGGGTGGTCTTTGCAAAAAGACAAAGGGGAGGTTCTGGCTAAAGGCCGAGAGGATGGTCTTTGCAAAATCCAAGAGGGTGGTCTTTGTAAAAGACCCAGAAGGTGGTCTTTGGGTGGTCTTTGTAAAAGACCAAGGGGGGTGGTCGTGGCTTACGACAACGGAGTTGAACCCAAAGCGGGGCTCACCGCCGGCGACTCCGGTCACGGTGGCACAAACTAAAGACAGGAATGAGTTCGCAATAACATTGTGCACCCAAGGAAGGCACTTTCAACGGCTGAACCGGCCTAGAACGACGGCGAGCCATAAAGGGGCGGTGGTGCTAAGCACGATCAACACGGCAAAAGCGAAAAAGCTCCGCAGCGTCCAAGTAAGCGGGTGCCTGAGCATCTAGGGACTACAAGCAAGCTACCTGAAGCTTCGAAAGAGGTCGCGGAGGTCGGAGGAGCTCCAGCGACGATGACCAGCACCGGTGCTGAGGAAGACAATGCGGGGATGAAGGTTTGAGCAAAAGGAAAGTGAAAGAAAGGTAAGGATAGCTTTAATAGGCCTCATAGATGGTCGATGAGCGGTTAATTGAAGAACAGAGGTCCTTACCAGAGTTGAGGACGAAGAGGGTAAACTTCGTTCGTAACGAATCAAACTCAAAATTAGATGAACCCTGTGAAGGAAATCCAAGATTGAGTTAGGGGAAAAGCTTGAGGTGAGAGAGACACAAAAGGACGTGAAAGAAATGGCGAGGGAACCACTAGAGCACGGACGACGATGGAGGACCTTCACGGCCAACAATGGCGATTTGGGTGTTCTTGAGGTTTGAGCTCAAAGAACAGAGAGGAAGCTAAGGGAAAACGAAGTGGTGTTGTAAAGGAACACCAGGAGGAGCTCAAGGACTTTTTATAGCTGAAGGGCAACGACAAATGTGAAAAACGAAACTTACGGTGAACTTGGTTCACGCACTGCCATGGACGAACAGAAAGCGATGGAAGCAGTTGAAGATGACAACCTTGATGGCGAAAACACACTAACGGCATTAAATGCCATGGACAAGGAGTCGTTGAAGGTGACACACGAAGTTGGCAAAGGCAGCTCTCTCCCACACCCTGCTTTGTACCACGAACGTGAGGAAGAAGATGACCAGGACCAGCGAGGGCCCACAAGTCAGTGAAAGAAACAAAGGTTCGAGTCAAAGGTGAACGAAGGGGATTAGGTTCGGACAAAGGGTTAGGGTCGGAACACGGTGACAGTTGGATTTGGAATGGACAGTCCAGATTAAAAGTGATGTTCGGAAGGTCCGAACGTTCAAGTCAATCTAGGCGGTCCGGTAAAAAATGAACAGCTCAGATTAAATCCCGCTCTCCGGTGGTCCGAACGTTCACTTAGATAACAGCGGTTGAAAGGAGATCCAATGCTTGAAAAGGGACGCGCCTTTAAAATGAGCCCGAGTGCGTTTAAGTTGGTTGGGTTCAACCAAAGGACTCGAGTCTGATTCAGACCCAAGCAGTAACTTTGACTAGGGTTTGAGATAAAGGCTGGAACTTTGGGGAATTTTTAAATGGAGCAACACAACTCCACAAATTCCAAAATTTTTACAGGGTATTCCCAACTCCAGGATTGACCTTGTATAAAATTTTTACAGGTTTTTATGCAAATCAAAGCCTCCACGTACTAAAGGACTTGCAAAAGGAAACTTTCACTAGCTAAAAAAAAATATCAAGCGAATAAACGGGTCAAGGTTTTCCAATGAGAAAGACAAAACTCCATTATAAAGGTCAAGCTTGACAATCAACCAAGTTCACCAGCCGCAAAAAAATAACTCAACGATTGGGAAAACAATGATTGCTTTACAGGACAAAATTAAACCAATGGAAACAAATCAATCCTTTTCAAAGCAACCCATCAACCGTAATAAACTAATAACCCAAGAGAAGCTCATCAACCCCAACTAGACAAGAGTTGACCAAATTCAAATTTCAAAGAAGAGAACAACTCTTCTAAATATACTTACTATTAAAGCCTGAACTATGATATCCAATTTGGGCACTTCACTATTGCTATACCACGAACAGTGGTTTAACCTAGTACAGCACAGGGCCACAACCTCGACCTCAACCTCTCAACATGGGTTATCCCCACACATATTAACTATAGCATTATATATATATATATATATATATATATATATGTATATGTATATATATATATATATGTGTGTGTGTATATCATAACAGGAATCATCAATACAACATGCGAAAACGTAAATGCAATGCAATAACCCAGTCCCACCTACTGTGCTTAGTGTGTCAAAATTAATGTTTTATTAACCACGGACTACGACCGCTCGATACCAATCAGAACACCCCACCCGACATGAGCTCGGAATGCTACCGAACTAACCTTAAATAACTCTAACCAAGGCAATTTTAATAAATTTCATGGAACCTCCCAGTAAAATCAATTACACGGGATTCCAATGCACAAGTAAATCACAAATAATCAAGCCATCAACTCTAATCCTCAATAGATAATCAAATCATACTAAGTGTCTAACATAACTAGAGAAGTATAAAGTTCCACTACTCATCATTATTACACTTAACCCACTGCATGAGACAAAACATGATAAATCTTTGAGCAACTCGCCCAGTAATAGGAAACACAAATCAAGTTTATTCATCTTTATTTGGTTCATGATGTGAGTGTGTGACTATCAATCTATTTCCCCCCATGCATGTCGTTCTTGGATCGAGTACCTAAAACAACAATAAAAGCAAGAGTGAGTCCACAGACTCAGCAAGTACATATTAACAATTATAACATCAGTATCCAAAGCTAGAAATGCAACAATAGAACATCTCACATGCAAATACAATGCTCAAGGATCCTTTCTCTTTATCTCTTTTTGTATTTTACCGGTAATACAAAGTATGCAACCGTCGCCGCATACCCATGCCTGTGCTCGCAAGCACAGGGGCCAACTGCCCATTACTCCGCAAGTAATGGGGACCTCAAGCCCACACTCCTCGAGTGTGGGGATCTCGGGCCCGTCACATTCATGACGGGGATCTCAAAGGAAAACATACTTGGTCACCACGTGACCAAGCCTCAACATGATCTCAATATGCACATGCTCATCATTTATTCATCATCAAATTACCACAAGACGATAACATCATACGACAATAGAGCATAAACATATTTGGAGCATCCACCAATTTTAAACCAACATCATGCCAACAATCTCACTATGCTATCACATATCGAAAAAGCACCCAAACATGACCGATCAATCACAACCACGAATCAAACAATGCACTTGCCTTAACCGCGTGAGAATGGGGGACGTGAAGACGGTGCTGCCTCCGGTACCAATCCCCCACTTAATACATTAATAATATAAACTAAGACCACAGCAACGAAAAACATGAATTATATAAGCGAACACATCAAGTAGCGATTGCAACGCGATCCCGACCCCACTTTCCTAAGTCATCGAATCGCCCTCGTGAACAGTCAAGTTCTAAAATTCATATCTTTCCTTACATTAGTACAAATTAGGTTTTCTTGGACTTCATTGAAAGGTAATCCAATTTCCCAACTAAACCTAGTTGGTGAGCCTCCCTGATTCGGCCATCTAAAATCACTTTTAAGCTGATTAACAAAACATCGATTTCACGTCAGACTTTCTGGACACAGCACTAAAACTATCATAACTTTCAGTTCGTTCATCCAAATTTTGTGTTCTTGTGCTTCCCTGAAATCTACGACAATTATCTACAACGTTCGTTGTACTGAGATCCTCTAATTCTCTCTTTAACTAATCGCAAAGGTCAGATTACTAAAACCTGTCCAGAAACTGACAAGGTTGCAGAACAGCCGCACCATTAAATTCATAACTTTTGCTACAGAGGTCCCAAAATTACGTTCTAGCACTTCATTGAAAGCTATTGACGTTCTCTACAACTTCCTAGGAGACGTCCGAGACTGATTCCGCACTTAACGATATCAAAACGTCCGTCTAATACGATCTGCCCTTAGGCGACAGAATTACCGACATAGAACAATTAAGCGCTAAAACATCTAAACAAGGGGAAAACGAGGTTACCCTTGAAGAACCGATTGCCGGGTACGATGAGCACCCACCAGCGAACTCTCCCCCCAAAGATGGTCCTGTTCCCCTCACCTTCTTCCTCCTCCAACAGCTGGGCACATCCAGCGATCTCCTTCTTCTTGGCCAATCGATCTCCGGTGATCGCTTCTTCCTCCAATTGGGGCGACTCGCTCACTGCATCAGAGTGAGCATGGCACTGTAGCACGCCATGCTACAGTACCACTTCTAGGTTTCCTTCCTCTTTTATTGGTAGCCACCCCTCATGGGCCTAAATCTTGTGGTGGAAGCCCATAGCCCAAGTTGTCGAAATTATGCGTAAATCCCCCTCTAATCTCCTGTTAAAACACTTTTCTAATTGGTTCTTGTCTCTAATTTGTTTCTTCTCTCTCGAATACATTTGGGGTATTATATTCTACCCCCCTTAAATGGAATTTGACCCCGAATTCTACTTACACTTAACGCCAAAGAATGACCACAGCTAAGAACATACTGACATTACCACATACTTGGAGTGAATAATTTTGTATTCTGATCGCGCATGTGAGACTTCAATTCCCAAGTCGTCTTCCTCTCAGAATTATGGAACCCCCGCACCTTGATGCAACTGACGTGTTACGCCTTATTACTCGCCCCATCCTTTCAAGAGTCACTCAACGGATATGACTCGAGGGCACAGTCTTACTCGTGGGTCATCGGCTTCGACGAATCTTCACACTCAGCATGGCTCTAGCATTCTCGTAACACCAGTTCACCCAACACGTTATATTCCCTGCTCCATGACTCGAGACGGTCCTAGTGAATGGCTTTCTTCCGAAGTCCCCGTAACTTCTAGAACAACCAAATATACGTTAGGCTATCTATCTCTTCGGGTCAAAACCACCAAACTTGCATGTAACATATAGAACTCTTGTTCCATCTCTCAGTCGACCTCTTTATCTTAACAAAGAGTACCTCCTTTAACCAGGGACACACAACAGAACTCGACTAAAATAAAGGATTCTCATTGCAAACACGCATTACCAACTCCCCAGCAAAGAGAGTTAAATCCAAAACCAAAATATTCATCATGAAACTCCTCCACTTTCTAAGTAGGCAGTTTGCCAACAAACACCGCATAAGCTAGAGGCGAAATCACTCAAATGCCCAAAATAGCCATTTCCTTTCTTTTCTTAACCA
Organism: Ampelocalamus luodianensis; assembly: GCA_036346255.1. Taxonomy (NCBI): domain Eukaryota; kingdom Viridiplantae; phylum Streptophyta; class Magnoliopsida; order Poales; family Poaceae; genus Ampelocalamus; species Ampelocalamus luodianensis. The sequence goes on from CM070633.1 coordinate 36,599,334, forward strand.
AAAAGAATCACGCATATCAAGAAGAATCAACACAGTTTATAATTGGTATATGTCTTGGAGACAAAGCTCAAATAAAACCAAGAGTACTTCTCATTAACCGAGAATACCACCTTTTTCCCAAACTTTCTGTTAAGAATTCAACTTCCTCTTAAATCATGAAGTCTCAAACCATCGCATAACCCAATAATTCATTTCTTTAAACTTGGCAACCTCAAAGTTATGCTCAAACTGAACACAAAATCTACACCAATGTAGTGAGACTCTTTCAATCCACCATAACATACTCTGATCAACTTCCCTACCAAAAGAATTACTTTGACAAATAATTCCCAACACACCTCAATATAGATTTCAGCCACAATCACGTTACCTCAATCTTGTAAGGATAATCAACTTGAAATTCACTGCATACACACTCATTTACTACATTCAAGGGATTCTATCAAAGATCACCATAACTCTTGGAACCTAATCATGGGAAACCAAGGTGCTAGCATAAAAATGCAAGCCTGAATTTAATCTCTCAGACTCCTACACTGAACTTCTGGTAAATTTGATAGGTAACCCTCAGGTCTGATGACTAAAATTTCACACAGCCCAACAATAACCTCAGTCCTTAGTATCAACATTCCTCACTAGTCAAGTAACCGCCCAAGGCTATTCGTTTCATCAATCTTAGCCCTTCTCTAACCCACACCAATCAAATGCAGTTACTCAACCACAATAAACACATATTGTCACAACACCCTAACTGATTGACCAAGATTCAAACATACTCAATCACTAACGTCAATAAATAAATATATTCTTGATCAAGTTACCCTTAGAGATAATCTAACTCCCATAGGGTTACTCACTGAGGCCGAGTCATACTTGACAATAACTCAACAATCCTCGCTATCTCATCAATTAACACGACTATTAGATTTCTACACCGCTACTCTCCTTGAACTACTCCATCATACTTCTTCTACACAATCTTATCGAGTACCCAAATGCGATACTCTAATAAACTGGTCAAGATTTCCATACTTGTTAATTCTAATGTTCTTTCAAAATGAACACAAAATCTTGGACCACATCTCGCTATAGGTCCTACTAGTTGCAGCAACGAAACCTGTTAGCTCCAAAGACAAGCATTCTTTTTAAATCAAATCCTCTGCAAGGATTATTCTAATAAATCGATTTATTACTCAATGCCCCTCAGACAACCTGACACCTAAAGGTTCACCAGACCATCTACTAGACCACCACTATCTAGTTGCCAATTCACATCCGACGAGACTTTGCAATACAGTTCAGTTAACCCTTTCTTAGAAGAAGAGGCAAATAGAAGTAAATTTCAGCACAAAGGGAAACGTTACCACTTACAGTTGTTACAAGATCAAGAGAACAATTAAATAACAATGATCTTGGAAAACAAAAGATGAGATCATAATTGAGGGCACACGTTCCACAAGCAGAGAATATCAAGCCTCAAACGAGAATAAAACATTGCTTTGGAAATACGAAAAAAAAACCTCTTGTGGGCAAGAATAACAATTTTAGATAAACTTCAATAACCTGCAAATTACAGAACTTGACGTCAATCTCAAATACTTCTACTTCACTCTTTCCTTTTACAAAGAAAATGACTTCGTTGGTTACAACATAACCATACCAACTCCAACAAAAAGGGATTTGAAGACCACAACACATAAACCACCTAGGAACTTATAAAACCTCTCAACACTTCACTTTGCTCAAAACAATTTCAGCTACCACACCAACCTGAGGTCTGAAAGATCACAAACACGAAACTAGAAACATTTTCATTTAATCAATATTAGGTGAGCAATCCAATTCCTTTACACAAAACATTCAATATTATGATCATAATCCCTTACTGACCATCACCATAACAATTACATAATACACTCTTAGCGAGACTCATCTGTAATACCCTGTTTTTGTTCGGGAAAGAAAGGTTTAATCGGGGAACTTCGACTAGCGTTAAATTTTCGTTTTTCGTAGAGGATGAGGGTTTTTGGGCCTCCGGTAGCCTTTCCAGGCCTTGGCCGGCCATGGGCCTAGGCCCATGCGCCCCTCTCCCCTCCCCCTTGGTGCAAACCCTAGCCCTCCCCCTTTTATTCTTTGGCCGGCCACCCCTCCCCTTCTTTTCCCCCTTGGCTGCCACCCCTCCCCTTCTTTTCCCCCTTGGCCGCCACCCCTCCCCTCCTCTCCTCTCCTCCCTTGCGCCCTGCCTTGGAGCCGCCCCCATCTCCCCTTGTGGCTGCTCCTCCTGCTGTGGTGCTGCCCCAACCGGTCTCCGGAGTTTCCCCGCGGTTGGTGTTCGCAAAGATTCGAGGCGGGCTGCTGGTTGTTTCGGCCAAAGGAGGGGAAAAGGAGGAAGAGCTTCATCGCCAAGGAATCCTTCCCCCTACTCCCTGGTTGCAGCAAGGGTAACGATGCCGATCCTCGTGGTTTGATTGTTGTTAGAAGTGTTTTGGTTACGTTTTTGATTAGGCAAACCTGCTGAAAATTAGAAGCTGTTTCTGTCCAGTACGTTGTAGAGGGTGTTTCGGTTATTTTTATGCAGAATCTGAAGGCTTGGTCTCCTAGAGATATCTAGGTCTTGTTCTTACGTTTCAGTGGCCGCCGAGTTCACTCAAATCCGAGGTCCGAGTCAAAAGTTATGATAGAATTAGTCTTGACTGTCCAGAATCCTGACGAGATACTGCAGTCAATTTGTAAATTGTATAAGAAATTGTTAATCACAGATTTTGAACTTGGTGTCTCCTAGAAAATTGAAGTATCCCCTGTCAGGTTTAGATGGCCACTGAGTTTACTTGATTCCGAGTTCTGGGTCAAAAGATATGTCTGTTTTATCAGTCGCTGCCAGAAACCTGACGTGATTAATCTGTCTGTATATTTTCTATATTATGATAGAGAAGTTGGAAGAATCTGAAAGTTCACCCAACTAGGTTATTGTAGGTAATTCGATAACCTTTTCAGATTGGTAAAGAACGCTCAATTCGGAGTTGTAACATAGAAGTTATGATCAACTGAATATTTCTGCTGAATTTTGGTAGGCTGAATCTGTGCTGAATGTTCAAACAATTATTAGCCTATTAATTTGACCAAATTGGTTTGTCGCGTCAACTAGAGTTTTGTAGTTAGACCAGTTAAGAATCTACAGAAATTGGGTTTGCTATTTTTTCGACTTCCAGGCTGTGAGTTATGTTAGTCCCGTGTTGCTGTCCAGGATTTTCTTATTGGACAGACTCCGCTGTTTTTCGTCTATGCGATATAGGATTTAATTGACTCTAATAGAAGCAAAATAGAACACCGACTAGTTGAGCTGGGTATCATGTATACTTATTAAGTTATTTCGTTGGTTTAGGCGTGAAACTTGGTATAAGAGCGCCTTTTGCGGATAACGCCGCAACGCGAAGGCAAGTACCATGTTTATTTGGATGTTTGTGCATTGTGGTTTTTAGCATGAGTTGTTTTGGTAACTTGTGAAACATGTGAAATGACTTATTCATGCCTTGTTCAATACATTGAGTTCATGAATAGAAGTGATGTTATGGTATATTTCATTTAATTGTTGCATGCATTCATTGACATTTGACGACCACGGGAGTGGATGAGAACCACCATCAATTCCAAGATGGTTGGATAAGACCCATTAATTCCAATATGGGCAATGTTGGACACCCGTATGAAACGTTCTTCATACGGAAGTGGATCCCGCATTTTTGTTAAGATGCGGGCTTGAGTGATCACCGACGGTGTTCACGGCTATACCGATATCTGGCGTGTGTGCAGTCCATTCCTTGATTTGAGCATTCATATCATGTATTCATAAGAAATCCAATGTGTTATGATCGAACCCAATGATGTTATGTTTGATCTTCAATGAATGAATGTTTTTCTTAATCATTGTACTTGCTGAGTCATGGACTCACTCTTGCTTTGTTTGTTTATTTCTAGGTGATCGTTGATGAAGTTCACTTGGGAGGGAGTAGATGAGCACTACTCGATTAATGCACTTCACCTTAGACTCATTGTTATAAGAAATAATGATTCTCTTTTGTCATCTTTTGGTTTGTAATAAATAAATTTAGTCATGGATGGTACCTTTATGATCAATGAGAACATAGATGAGAACTTTAAGTCATATGGTTATTTGTTATCTTAGCTCATTATCGTTGATTCATGTTTAGACCTTAGAATTGGATTTCATGACTAGTTTTTGATTACTTGTGTGTTTTGTTGTGTGGAACCTCCGAATCCTCGTATACAAAGGAGGTTCACAAATTTAGTTTTTCAACTTAGGTAGTTGCATTCCGTGCTCGTCTTTGAGTTGGGGTGTTACTGATTGGTATCGAGCGGGCTTTAGGTCCGTGGTTAAAAATAAAATTATTAAATTGACACACTGTGCACAGTAGGATGGGTTGGGCAATTCGTTGTTTCCGCAAATTTTCTTGTTGATATGATTTATTTGTTGTGCAACTGGTGTTCAGTTTGGTGCTGTTCTGTTGTGTTGTCCTTAGATGGCGAGAGGTAGAGGCCGTGGCGCCCGCCACCGTGGTCGCGTCGAGGACGTGGTCGGTTAGCCGCAACGTTCGCGAAGAGGCTGCGGGTGGGGTTAATGAGGAGGTTGCCTCAGCTGCTCAACCAGCTGTGGAAGCTCAAGCTGCGCCGGCCGCTGATGCTCAGGCGGTGTCGGCGATTATTCAGAATCTTCAAAGGGAGAACGAGCAGCTCCGTCGGCAGTGCGGCGGCTTATATCTGCTGCTCCTGTTGCTCTGCGATCGCCGTGAATCCTTCTTTGCCGCCATGGCAGGTCCGGTTGTTGCCGCAGATTCCACCGAGACTAGGATGAGTCTTCGTGAGTGGATGACGCCTTGGCCGACACGTTTGATGGGCGGTACCCGGTTCGAGCGGCAGATTGGCTCCGTACATGGAGCGTCGATTCGAGGCATTGGAGATGAACTCGGCGCAAGGGTTCGCTTTGTGGCCTTTCAACCGAAGGGTCAAGCCGATATCCGTGGGAAGGGTTCGCTCGCTAGGACCCAGCGCAGGACCGCCACTTGGGAAGTTTTGTGGTACGATTGAGCCAAGTACTATCCGGATTCTTTTATTGAGAGGATGGAGCGGTCATTGCTAGTGTTGACTCAAGGCAATAGGTCGAAGATTCGAGTACGAGATGGAGTTCAACAACTGCACGCTTTGTACCGGTGTGGCTGATGACTTGAGAAGGCCAAGAGGTTTCGCGGGGTCTCCTTCAGAGTATCGTCGATCTTGGGAGCCTCGGTTTTGCGTGATTTCAAGACCGTGGTTGAGCAGCTAGAGGATAGAGCAGAGAGGAATTCTCCTTCGCAGAGGCAATCGGTGGTGGCACTACTGCATTGGTGGTTCGGTGGTGGCGAAGAGGAGTTTTGGTGGTGGAGGTGGGTCCTCTCGGCCTACTTCCAAGAGGTTTCAGGAGCCGCCCATCTCGTCCGGCTCAGCGAGGCGATCTTTTCTTCGGCGCCACGTTTTCTTCTTCCACACCTCGATGCGCGCGATTCGTGTCAAGGTATGAAATGTTTTAAGTGTGGAGAGGGGCATCGTGCGTCGAATGTTCTTTCAGAGGACTTGTCGTCGGTGTGGTCGAGAGGGCCACAAGCTTTCGCTTGTGCGAATCCGGCAAGTATCATCAAGTGGGAAGCGATTCCAGCAGCGTCGTCCTCTAGTACTCCTCGGAGCTCGTTCGGACACTGTTGCACCTTTGTGCCTCGGTTCTCACCGGATGGGTTCCACCGCGTTCAGCTCCTCGCGCCTCCGACCGGTTCTTCTGGAACCTGCTCCATCTGCTCCGCCCTCGTTCTCACCTGCTGCAGTTCCTGCCCCTCCCTCTCAGAGTGTTGGTGCGTCCTCTGCTCCGGCACCTTTGGGAGTCTACGCCATGCCCACCCCTGGCACCGTGGGCCGCCCTGATGTGGTGACAGGTACTTTATTAGTTGATTCACATGAGGCTTTCGTTCTGTTTGATTCAGGGGCTACTTATTCTTTTGTGTCCTTAGATTTTGTTAAAAGGCTGGTTTGAGTGTGCAATCTATTTCGAATCTGTGGTGGTCGGTCCAGGAGGTCTTATTTCTAGCTCTGATTTGTCCTGGATGTACTATCACTATAGAAGATGAAAATTTCATTGCCAATCTCATGGTGATTCATTATCACCTTTTGATGTTATCTTGGGTATGGATTGGCTATTCTTTTACCGTGCCAAGATTTGTTGTTTTGGAAGACGGTGACTTTGCAGCTCCGTCGGAGAGGAACTAGTGTTTGAGGCGGTCGCCGCTTGATTCCCTGTGTGTGTTGGCTAGTCTGTTTCCTAGTCGTCGAGCCTTGAACATTGGGTTGCTTTGGTCTCTTAGCGAGAAGTGCGAATCTCCACTTCGTATTGAAGATATTCGTGGTGAATGAATTTCCGACGTGTTTCTGTGGAGCTTCTGGTATGCCTCGAGCGTGAAGTGGAATTCGGATAGATCTTGTTCCGAACCCGACCTATTTCGATGTCTCCATACCGCTTGGCACGACCATTCCGGAGGAGTTGAAAAGCAACTGGATGATTTGCTATCCAAAGGTATGATTCAGCGTAGTGTATCGCCGTGGGAGCTCTGCTGCATTCACTAAGAAGAAGGACGGTAGTTGGCGTATGTGTGTGGACTACCGGGCTCTTAATCAAGCAATCAGAAAGAATAAATATCCGTTGCCCGTATTGAAGATCTCTTTGATCGGTTGAAGGGAGCTAAAATATTTTCCAAGATTGACCTTGATCGAGTTATAATCGATTCGAGTTCATGAGCAAGATATTGAGAAGACAGACTTTCTCTACAAGGTATGGTCATTATGAGTATAAGGTTATGTCATTTGGACTAACTAATGCTCTGCATTTTCATGGAAGCCATGAATAGTATGTTGCACCCTTATCTTGATGATTTCGTCGTAGTATTTATTGACGACATCTTGATTTATTCCAAAACGGAAGAGGACCATGCTCAACATTTGAGGTTGGTACTGGAGACCTTGAGAGTGAACCAATTCTATGCCAAATTGAAGAAATGTGAATTCTGGATTTCTGAAGTTGGGTTTCTGGGCCATGTAATCAATCAAGAGGGCATTTCTGTCGATCCAAGTAAGATTTCAACAGTGGTGGAATGGAAGAGACCAACCAATGTAAAAGAAGTGAGGAGTTTTCTGGGTTTGGCTGGTTACTACCGGCGTTTCGTGGAGGGTTTCTCTACCATTGCTAGACCAATGTCTCAGTTGACACAGAAAGGTGTCAAGTTTCAGTGGACGGATGCGTGTGAACGAAGCTTCTGTACTTTGAAGGATAGATTGGTGACCGCCCCAATTCTCACCCTTCCAGAACCAGGGAAGCGGTTCACTATTTATTCAGATGCGTCTAGAGTTGGGCTTGGTTGTGTTCTTATGCAGGATGGCAAAGTGATTGCCTATGCGTCTCGGCAGCTGAAGAAGCATGAACAGAACTATCCTACTCATGACCTAGAGCTTGCAGCAGTAGTACTGGCTTTAAAGATCTGGCGCCATTATTTGTATGGCGAATCTTGTGACATTTTCACTGATCACAAGAGTCCAAATACATCTTTACCCGAAAGATTTAAACTCGAGGCGAGAGGAGATGGTTGGAGTTGATAAAGGACTATGATCTCACCATTCGGTATCATCCGGCAAGGCAAATGTTGTAGCCGATGCCCGAGTCGCAGGCGACACCTCCTACCCTCGATTGTCTCATCGCTGATTTTGAGCGTATGGATATATCTTTTGCTTTATGGTACCGCCGAGACCGAGACCCGCTTGCTTCTTGAGTCGACCATTCCGAACAGTGACGGAAGCACAACGGCATGATCAAATGCTCCGGCGTGAGGAAGCGCCTAGATGAAGGCAAGCAAGGCCATTTTGGTATAGATGATTCGGTACTTTGCGATTTAAAGGTCGCTTTGTGTGCCACTGGAGGCACAGTTAAAGATGAGATTCTAAAGGAAGCCCACCGTACCGTGATCTGTACATCCAGTGAGACCAAAATGTACAAAGACTTGAAGAAGAATTTACGGTGGAAGAGAATGAAAGTCGATATTGCGCAGTATGTGGCCTCGTGTGGGATCCGCCCAATGGTTAATTTGAACATAGCGGCCGCGAGATTGTTGCAACCTTTAGAGGTTCGGTGTGGTCATGGGATGACATTTCCATGGATTTTGTGGTTGGTTTACCTCGCACTCAGCGAGGAAGGATGCTATATGGGTGATAGTGGATCGGTTCGATGAAGTGCGCACATTTCATTCCTATTCGAACCACCAATTCTGCGAGCGATTTGGCTCCACTTTATGTGCGAGAGATAGTACGATTGCACGGGTGCCAAAGACTATTGTTTCGACCGAGATGCCAAATTTGTTTCAAGTTTTGGGAGAGTTTGCAGAGTGCTTTGGGCACGCAACTCCGTCTTAGTATCGCATTCCACCCTCGACGGATGGTCGATGAGCGTACAATTCAAACCTTAGAAGATATGCTCGGTGTTGTGTTTTATCTGGAAGGGTGGTTGGGAAGATCACCGGCTTTGGCGAGTTCGCCTATAATAATAGTTATCACGCCAAGATTCGAGCCGCACCATTTGAAGTCCTTTATGGGCGGAAATGCAGATCTCCGTTGTGTTGGGATGCGATGGGAGAGAGGACAGTTTGGGTCCAGAATGGGTTCAAAAACCGTGGCTAGAGTGGCAGTTAGAAGGAACTTGTTAGCTGCTCGAGCCGGCGAAAAGCTACGCAGATGTCGAGGCGAGAATTGGAGTTCAATGTGGGTGACGAGGTCCTTCTGAGAGTATCGCCTACCAAAGGCGTAGTACGTTTCGGTACTAAAGGAAAGCTTAGCCCAAGGTACATCGGACCGTTTCCAGTTGTAGCAAGAGTTGGAAATTTGGCTTACCGTTTGGATCTTCCAGAGTCTATGAGAGGGATTCATAATGTGTTTCATGTGTCCATGTTGAGGAAGTTCTTATTTGACCACGAGCATGCAATTCCAATGGAGCCGTTGAGCATTGAACAGACCTTACTTTTGAGTCCCGACCGGTAAAATTCGGACAAATCGAGCGGGTTTTGAGGAATAAAACCACGAAGTATGTCAAGATTCTTTGGTCTCATCAATCGGAGAAAGAAGCCACTTGGGAAGCGGAATCTCGCATGCGCGAGCATTATCCGAACCTATTTGTTGCTTTGATGCGTATTAATTTTGTTTTCAATTCCTTAGACTTACGCTCTTGTGTCCGTGGATGAGTAGAATTCGGGTCAATTCCGTTAAGGGGGTAGAATGTAATACCCTGTTTTTGTTCGGAAAGAAAGGTTTAATCGGGAACTTGGCTAGCGTTAAATTTTCGTTTTTCGTAGAGGATGAGGGTTTTGGGCCTCCGTAGCCTTTCCAGGCCTTGGCGACCATGGGCCTAGGCCCATGCGCCTCTCCCCTCCCCTTGGTGCAAACCCTAGCCCTCCCCTTTTATTCTTTGGCGGCCACCCTCCCCTTCTTTTCCCCTTGGCCGCCACCCCTCCCTTCTTTTCCCCTTGGCCGCCACCCCCCCTCCTCTCCTCTCCTCCCTTGCGCCTGCCTTGGAGCCGCCCCATCTCCCCTTGTGGCTGCTCCTCTGCTGTGGTGCTGCCCCAACCGGTCTCCGGAGTTTCCCCGCGGTTGGTGTTCGCAAAGATTCGAGGCGGGCTGCTGGTTGTTTCGGCCAAAGGAGGGGAAAAGGAGGAAGAGCTTCATCGCCAAGGAATCCTTCCCCCTACTCCCTGGTTGCAGCAAGGGTAACGATGCCGATCCTCGTGGTTTGATTGTTGTTAGAAGTGTTTTGGTTACGTTTTTGATTAGGCAAACCTGCTGAAAATTAGAAGCTGTTTCTGTCCAGTACGTTGTAGAGGGTGTTTCGGTTATTTTTATGCAGAATCTGAAGGCTTGGTCTCCTAGAGATATCTAGGTCTTGTTCTTACGTTTCAGTGGCCGCCGAGTTCACTCAAATCCGAGGTCCGAGTCAAAAGTTATGATAGAATTAGTCTTGACTGTCCAGAATCCTGACGAGATACTGCAGTCAATTTGTAAATTGTATAAGAAATTGTTAATCACAGATTTTGAACTTGGTGTCTCCTAGAAAATTGAAGTATCCCCTGTCAGGTTTAGATGGCCACTGAGTTTACTTGATTCCGAGTTCTGGGTCAAAAGATATGTCTGTTTTATCAGTCGCTGCCAGAAACCTGACGTGATTAATCTGTCTGTATATTTTCTATATTATGATAGAGAAGTTGGAAGAATCTGAAAGTTCACCCAACTAGGTTATTGTAGGTAATTCGATAACCTTTTCAGATTGGTAAAGAACGCTCAATTCGGAGTTGTAACATAGAAGTTATGATCAACTGAATATTTCTGCTGAATTTTGGTAGGCTGAATCTGTGCTGAATGTTCAAACAATTATTAGCCTATTAATTTGACCAAATTGGTTTGTCGCGTCAACTAGAGTTTTGTAGTTAGACCAGTTAAGAATCTACAGAAATTGGGTTTGCTATTTTTCGACTTCCAGGCTGTGAGTTATGTTAGTCCCGTGTTGCTGTCCAGGATTTTCTTATTGGACAGACTCGCTGTTTTTCGATCTATGCGATATAGGATTTAATTGACTCTAATAGAAGCAAAATAGAACACCGACTAGTTGAGCTGGGTATCATGTATACTTATTAAGTTATTTCGTTGGTTTAGGCGTGAAACTTGGTATAAGAGCGCCTTCGTTGCGGATAACGCCGCAACGCGAAGGCAAGTACCATGTTTATTTGGATGTTTGTGCATTGTGGTTTTTAGCATGAGTTGTTTTGGTAACTTGTGAAACATGTGAAATGACTTATTCATGCCTTGTTCAATACATTGAGTTCATGAATAGAAGTGATGTTATGGTATATTTCATTTAATTGTTGCATGCATTCATTGACATTTGACGACCACGGGAGTGGATGAGAACCACCATCAATTCCAAGATGGTTGGATAAGACCCATTAATTCCAATATGGGCAATGTTGGACACCCGTATGAAACGTTCTTCATACGGGAAGTGGATCCCCGCATTTTTGTTAAGATGCGGGCTTGAGTGATCACCGACGGGTGTTCACTGGCTATACCGGTATACGCGTGTGTGCAGTCCATTCCTTGATTTGAGCATTCATATCATGTATTCATAAGAAATCCAATGTGTTATGATCGAACCCAATGATGTTATGTTTGATCTTCAATGAATGAATGTTTTTCTTAATCATTGTACTTGCTGAGTCATGGACTCACTCTTGCTTTGTTTGTTTATTTCTAGGTGATCGTTGATGAAGTTCACTTGGGAGGGAGTAGATGAGCACTACTCGATTAATGCACTTCACCTTAGACTCATTGTTATAAGAAATAATGATTCTCTTTTGTCATCTTTTGGTTTGTAATAAATAAATTTAGTCATGGATGGTACCTTTATGATCAATGAGAACATAGATGAGAACTTTAAGTCATATGGTTATTTGTTATCTTAGCTCATTATCGTTGATTCATGTTTAGACCTTAGAATTGGATTTCATGACTAGTTTTTGATTACTTGTGTGTTTTGTTGTGTGGAACCTCCAGAATCCTCGTATACAAAGGAGGTTCTGCCGAAATTTAGTTTTTCAGCTTAGGGTAGTTGCATTCCAGGCTCGTGCTGAGTTGGGGTGTTACATCATCATAGCCTCTTATCCCCTCATAAACCTACCCAAAAGAAACACAAGCCACAAGGTTGAAACAAACCTCTTCTAATCAGATCATGCTATCAAATAATAATTTCGCTAGGCACACTATCAGAAACCACATAATCATTCATCCACTAATCCATAAATGGTGCTCAACACCCACCTCATCTATCATCAACAATTGACAATTGTAACTATCACGTATGCAAATAGGATCATACGTCTATTTGTAATCACCTGAACCATCTATATACACCGTGTCAATATTCCACTTTATGCTCAGAGTTTTATTAAGGATTTAATAACAACATCTCCTTAAATCACCGGGTTTCACAAGGTACTACCTCAACATTCATCCAATCTGGTATACATGTTTCAATCTAGCAATTAAGTATAATCATCAAGTAGTCAGCTTATGAAAATTTCTGGATTAAAATCCTCTAAGGCAACGTCAAACATATCCTTAACATAATCATCACTATTGATAGATTAATCCATTGGGACCCATTACACCGAATTATCCAATAAATTTAACAAATTCCACAATCTTAATGCTCAGACCAAATCACCAATATCTCACAATTATTAATAAATCCTTTAACCTCAATTGGGTACAACCATACCCTTAAACACAGTTCGACAAGAACTACTACAAGACACCATCAAATTAAACAACTTCCCTTCCAAGGATCTTAGTTAAGATCCAATATGCACCACACTACAGACTCAACTTGATAACCCATATCACAACCATTAATTTCTTCGGTTATAACCTCTAGTTTAACCATCACAAGACATCGCTAAAGGTTTAACGTTTCCTTTCATAAAAGAGAAACATTCAACTTCCACACTCAAAATACCCAAAAGAGATACCTTGCGTCAAAGCCTCCACGTACTAAAGGACTTGCAAAAGGAAACTTTCACTAGCTAAAAAAAACATCAAGCGAATAAATGGGTCAAAGTTTTCCAATGAGAAAGACAAAACTCCATTATAAAGGTCAAGCTTGACAATCAACCAAGTTCACCAGCCGCAAAAAAATAACTCAACGATTGGGAAAACAATGATTGCTTTACAGGACAAAATTAAACCAATGGAAACAAATCAATCCTTTTCAAAGCAACCCATCAACCGTAATAAACTAATAACCCAAGAGAAGCTCATCAACCCCAACTAGACAAGAGTTGACCAAATTCAAATTTCAAAGAAGAGAACAACTCTTCTAAATATACTTACTATTAAAGCCTGAACTATGATATCCAATTTGGGCACTTCACTATTGCTATACCACGAACAGTGGTTTAACTGCATAAAGACACAGGCCACAACCTCGACCTCAACCTCTCAACATGGGTTATCCCCACACATATTAACTATAGCATTATAATATATATATATATATATATATATATATATATATATATATGTGTGTGTATATCATAACAGGAATCATCAATACAACATGCGAAACGTAAATGCAATGCAATAACCCATCCACCTCATGTGCTTAGTGTGTCAAAATTAATGTTTTATTAACCACGGACCTCTGACCGCTCGATACCAATCAGTAACCCACCCGACATGAGCACGGAATGCTACCGAACTAACCTTAAATAACTCTAACCAAGGCAATTTTAATAAATTTCATGGAACCTCCTGTAAAATCAATTACAGGGATTCCAACGGACAAGTAAATCACAAATAATCAAGCCATCAACTCTAATCCTCAATAGATAATCAAATCATGCTAAGTGTCTAACATAACTAGAGAAGTATAAAGTTCCACTACTCATCATTATTACACTTAACCCATTGCATAAGACAAAACATGATAAATCTTTGAGCAACTCATGATAATAGGAAACACGATCAAGTTTATTCATCTTTATTTGGTTCATGATGTGAGTGTGTGACTATCAATCTATTTCCCCCCATGCATGTCGTTCTTGGATCGAGTACGTAAAACAACAATAAAAGCAAGAGTGAGCCCACAGACTCAGCAAGTACATATTAACAATTATAACATCAGTATCCAAAGCTAGAAATGCAACAATAGAACATCTCACATGCAAATGCAATGCTCAAGGATCCTTTCTCTTTATCTCTTTTTGTATTTTACCGGTAATACAAAGTATGCAACCGTCGCCGCATACCCATGCCTGTGCTCGCAAGCACAGGGACCAATTGCCCATTACTCCGCAAGTAATGGGGACCTCAAGCCCACACTCCAAGAGTGTGGGGATCTCGGGCCCGTCACATTCATGATGGGGATCTCAAAGGAAAACATACTTGGTCACCATGTGACCAAGGCTCAACATGATCTCAATATGCACATGCTCATCATTTATTCATCATCAAATTACCAAAAGACGATAACATCATACGACAATAGAGCATAAACATATTTGGAGCATCCACCAATCTTAAACCAACATCATGCCAACAATCTCACTATGCTATCACATATCGAAAAAGCACCCAAACATGACCGATCAATCACAACCACGAATCAAACAATGCACTTGCCTTAACCGCGTGAGAATGGAGGACGTGAAGACGGTGCTGCCTCCGGTACCAATCCCCCACCTAATACATTAAGAATATAAACTAAGACCACAGCAACGAAAAACATGAATTATATAAGCGAACACATCAAGTAGCAGATTGCAACGCGATCCCGACCCCACTTTCCTAAGTACTGAACTGCCCTCTGTGAACAGTCAAGTTATAAAACTCATATCTTTCGTTACATTAGTCCAAATTAGGTTTTCTTGGACTTCATTGAAAGGTAATCCAATTTCCCAACTAAACCTAGTTGGTGAGCCTCCCTGATTCGGCCATCTAAAATCACTTTTAAGCTGATTAACAAAACATCGATTTCACGTCAGACTTTCTGGACACAGCACTAAAACTATCATAACTTTCAGTTCGTTCATCCAAATTTCGCGTTCTTGTGCTTCCCTGAAAGCTACGACAATTATCTACAACGTTCGTTATACTGAGATCCTCTAATTCGCTCCTTAACTAATCGCAAAGGTCAGATTACTAAAACCTGTCCAGAAACTGACAAGGTTGCAGAACATCGGCACCATTAAATTCATAACTTTTGCTACAGAGGTCCAAAAATTACGTTCTAGCACTTCATTGAAATCTATTGACGTCCTCTACAACTTCCTAGGAGACGTCCGAGACTGAATCCACACTTAACTATATCAAAACGTCCCTATAACACGATCTGCCCTTAGGCGACAGAATTACCGACATAGCACAATTAAGCGCTAAAACATCTAAACAAGGGGAAAACGAGGTTACCCTTGAAGAACCAATTACCGGGTACAATGAGCACCCACCAGCGAACTCTCCCCCCAAAGATGGTCTTGTTCCCCTCACCTTCTTCCTCCTCCAACAGCCGGGCACATCCAGCGATCTCCTTCTTCTTGGCCAATCGATCTCCCGGGTGATCGCCTTCTTCCTCCAATTGGGGTGGCTACTGTTCACGGTACTGTAGCGGTGGCGGGTACTGTAGCACGCCATGCTACAGTACCAGTTCTAGGGTTTCCTTCCTCTTTTTATTGGTAGCCAGCCCCTCATGAGCCTAAATGCTGTGGGCTGGAAGCCCGTAGCCCAAGTTGTCGAAATTATACGTAAATCCCCCTCTAATCTCCTGTTAAAACACTTTTCTAATTGGTTCTTGTCTCTAATTTATTTCTTCTCTCTCGAATACATTTGGGGTATTACAGAGACAGCGGTGGCGACCAAGCGGCGGTGCCACAGGCACAAGGCGATGGTGGCGACGGCCATGGCGCGGAGGTGCCATGGTTGTCTCCTTCGACTCTAGCGACTCGAGGTGGAGGCATCGGTGACAGCGGAGAAGGGCGGCGACAATCGGTAGCCTTAGCATGAACATTATCGTGCTGGTAATATATTTATATTTGGGGCCGTGTTGCCGACGATCAAGCACTCAACTCAGAAGTATATAAAAGTAGAACGAGAGAAACAAGATGTAGTCACAAGCTCTCTCTTAACTTTATTGCTCTTTTGCCTGTAAGCATGTGTGTACAATGTGCAGCCCCTACTCCTTATATAGGGAGAAGTGTGGTGCCTTGTAATAGAATAAATTATATGGGACTAAACTACGTGAATGGACCTCATGGGCTGGCTGCCTCTAATGGGTCTTCGTTTAGGTAAAATGCCTACACAATCGGGCCTTCGTAAACAGGTTGATATACAACATACAGGTCCCATTCTGTACTGCCATATTATCCGACCACAACGCATTGTACTTCCATAAGATCCGTTTTTACGGCTAAATAAAGAATACAAGAGTTGACTTGGAAATCTCTGTGTCCAAAAACAAAAACACAAGCTCATGTGTGGTTTTTTGCAATGGAATAGGCAGAGGGGTAGTAAAAAGAAATAAGTGTGATAAAAAGGCATTTGCCTTGTGTATGGGTGTATATATTAATGGATTTTCTATTTCACAGGCATCTGAAATTTTGCAAAATCACATTCAATTTTCCAACATTCAGATCGGTGTGGAGATTCATGCTCCGATGAGGTCGTCTTCCTCCTCTTCAGCACCCGGGGACGATGGTGGTGGTGGCAGGTGGATTAAGCTTAGGGTTTACCCGTTTAGGGTTTGGATTCACTGGTGCCCCTCGGGCTTAGAGGGGGCTCAGGTGGCGGCGGACCGACGGTGGTAATGGTGGTGGAACTACCAGATGTAGGCGAGGAGGAGGGTAGTGGGCGGGGTCAACGGGGGTGGCGACAACCAAAGTGGTTAAGAGGTGATGGCGGATCCTATGGCGGTAGCCGCTGGAGACGAGGAAGGAGGAGTCGTGGGGGGATCTTGCCGGAGAGGAGGAAGAAATGAGGCGGAGGCGACAGGAATGGGATACGGGGCAGAGGAGGAGTGGGCAGGGCGACAGGAGGAGGAGACGGGGCAGAAGCAGCTTGCCGGCGAGCATCGCCGACGCCATAAGCAGGGAAGAATAAGCTCACCGACGAGCATTGCCGACACCGACGCCGGAGGCAAGGCTAGGGTCCGTGATGGCTGGGAGTGGAGTGAGTTAGGGTGTGGGTGTGGGTGAGTTATATAGGTCAGATAGGGAGAGAGGTGAGCCACAATATCTTGATCCAACGGTGAAAAAAAGTGACTATGATTTCCCAAATTTTCAAGCACATGGGAAATAGACAACCCCATCACGACATAGTCCCAGGCATAACTATTATTATGCGCTCATCAGGTTGAAGCTATAACTTTACTTTCTAACAGTCCATATGATCAAGGTTGTTAAAATCGTGATTCTAATCAACACTAATACGATTCAAATCACACCTTGAGTCGTACCTAGTAGAATCGTGGTAGAATCGTGCTCCTAGTCGTAGAATCGGGTAGAATCACAGTAGAATCGTGGTAGAATTGTGTAGAATCATACATCATCTCAAATTATAAAAGATTTATGTGTTTGGTTGTGTGGGGACCCCGGAGTTATCTCCATAAGACCGAGACTAATCAAAGCCTTAAGGACATAACTCTAGGTCTCCCGTGAATGGATTCCAACTTAACTCCATCTAAATGAGAGGCTTAACTCAATCTAGAGCCCCGAAGATCATGCGCGCCGCTCCTCTGCGACCACTACATGATTGTCGGTTCTCCAACAAGTCAAACGCTACACTTAGTGAGTTAAATAGGAAGCCGTGAACAGCGAGTACAACTTATATTGGCTCCCAAGATCAGCGACCAATATAGTCATACTCTCATACAATGTTGCTCACATCCATACAACATTCATACATAAATAGTTCAAAAGACATACAACATAGTTCCAAGTTTACAACTAATACAAGTGGCCGACCGGCCAAATTTAATAGAGAGTATTAAGTAGCAGCGGAAACACATAAATATACCAAAAGACCAGCAAGGGTATGCCCCATAACCCATTGGCAACCAACTGGGAGTTAGATGATAGCAAACTACTCATCGGTGTCGCCTAAATCGACACCGACAAGCTCGTCGGTTTCAATATTCTCTCACTGTAAAAGCCAAGAACACCGGCTGAGTACAAAGAGTACTCGCAAGTCTTACACAAATAAAAATAGTTATGCATAAGGTCATTCAAAGGAAGGGCTCATATTGGCTTAATTTTGCGAAAGAGACGCAATACTGAACAACCTACACATACTAGTTTTTCAAGTGCCATTTAAAAATCAGATTCGAAGTAGAAGTAAAGCATGTGAATAAGTGATGAATTTAATAACGAATGAATCATACCAACAATCAAAGTGGCGGTCCACTTTGACACAACAACAAATATGAACATCCCATTAATGTCGATACCAAGTTATAACCACAATTTTAATTCCAAGTCTAACAATAGTAACTCCCGAACTCAAGCGGTTGTCCATAACCGTGGATACGGCTATTCGAATAGATTTATACCCTGCAGGGGTGTACTACTTTACCCACACGACTTGATTAGCCCGTAAGCCTCCAGATGCCTCCGAATATAGCATACTTCCTATGGTATGCCGGCCGGGTAAATCAAGATACGGTCGTTTTTAGCAAGAAGATCCCATTGAGCCAAGTCCCTCAACCCATGGCTCCTAGGAAACACAAGACGTTAACGCCTCCATCCTATATATCCTAGGAAACACAAGACGTTAACGCCCCCATCCTATCGGACCAAAGGAACACGGGATTTCACGGTCCCATGCCCTTACAATTTCGCCACCGTGGGACTCAACACAATAAAACATTCCCCCTACTTAACCATACGGCTCCCAACCCGCGTGTGATAGCACGAATGTACTTGAATCAACGACGTTACCAAAGTTCGGTCCTTAATTGTCCAGACAAGTCCAACCACATACCCAATTCTCGTGCACGAAGGCACCATCACTAGCCATCACTTGTCCAGACCAAAAGCTCATTTAAAATGAAAAATTTTAACTTAGGAAACAGATACGAAGATCTGAAACAAAAGTATATAAAGAGAGTGGTGTTGATCCCATAATTGTTGGGTTATTCCCGACAATCAAACTACCGGTTCTAGACTTGCATGGCAAAGCGAAACTCGAACAATATAATTTCACACATCCTAACATAAATATTTCAGCATTGGAGTAATTCATGGATAGCCACAATGACAAGATAATAGGATGTGTCTAACTACTCATCACAAAAATAGCGACATTATAAAACTATATGCAAGCAATTATCATTGCATCTACCCTAACAAAATTGAGATCAAATATGATGCAAAAGAAAGTTCAAAGGATGCTTGCCTTGCTGGTAGCTTAGTTGCTCACTCTCAGTCGCGTAGGAATCGATATCAATAGGCTCGGAATCTATATAATTGCAATACCGAATAAACATCGAGAAATACCTCAAAATTCAAAATGCTCAAAAATGCATGATTTTTCTACAGTAGCTAAGTCATGATTTAAGGTGATTTTGGTGAAAGAATTATTTCATTCGATTTAGTATGTGAAAGTTATGGTGATTCGATTTTGATTTCAATACGCCCTTATTCGGTAATTTAATTATGATGCGAAAATTTGTAGAACAGTGGTGAGTAAATGGATTACATGGATAAATAGGCAATGTTATTACAAGTTCAAAACAGTTGAGTTTGCCTCAATTGGAGTTTTCATGATTTAGTTATGAATTTTCAAAGTTATCAGTGTTTTCTTTTGTAACAATAATAGTGTTAATAGCTCATTTTCCAAAATAATGCTCTCTGTTACAGAGAAAAGTTTGAAACCAATTTTAACATAAATTTCATTAAAAATAAAAATTATCAGAAGTGGTTTGATTGCTTTTGGAGTAAAAATGAATTAGTTATGCCTTTTTCAAAGTTATACATATTTTTCAGCTTACAATTAAATGGATTTCGAATTTCTTAAAGCATTTATCACTTTTTCTTCCGAGCGCTTCCTAGCCGCGGTCACTGACCAGCGGGCCCAGTGAATAGTGCATTTTTCCATTTCACTCAGATTTTAAAATCCATTCCGACACGTGGGGCCCGTCGTCAGTGGCACGGTCCAATGGACTCGGCCCACTCGTGCGCTCGCACGGTGCACGGTGCTTACGCGGCTGGTCCCACCTGTCAGCGACCGTCGCCATTCATTTAAACCTACGGATTTCTGTGCATGGGGCCCACGTGTAAGTGAGTAACGCTGCTCATTTCCGACAGCGATTAAATGCTAATGACGATGATTTAACTCTAATCGCTTGCTACAGTGGTTGTCTGAGTACGACAACGGGCTTTTGCCCCGCGCGCTTCACCGGCGGCTTGCCGGCGCTGTGCACCACAGCGGTGCGAACTAAAAGCACCGTTAGCCGTGCAATAACATTGCGCACCCGTTGAGGGCACTCACGGCACCAGAGCCGACCCAGAACGGCGGCTAGCCGACGTTGAGCGGCGGTGCTCCAACGGCAAAAATGAAAACAACAAAATGTCGCTCCGCAGCGCAAACAAGCGGGTGCCTGAGGTCCTACGGGCTACGAAGAGGTCACCTGAGCTAAGGAGGGTGCTCGGGGAAGCTTGGAGATGCCGGAGCTGCGTCGGCGCCGGAGAAGAAAGGTGGCGGCAAAACGGATTCACGAGGAGAGGATCCCCAGAGCAAAACCTAAGTGGGATGAATGATCAAGATGGATTATAGATCATCTGAGGAAGCTAAAGGAGCAAGGAATTGGACAATAGCTTACCAGACCTAAGTAGGAGGTGAAAGGTTGGTTCCTCGGCCGAAAATCCAATCTCTTCAAATCCACGAAGCCCTGCCGTGCATTACCCAAATAGAGTTAGGGGTTTTCCATCTTATGCCTAAAGGCACGAAGTGACACGTTAAGCTTTAGACAAAACTCACCGGAGACGAAGATCACAAAGTGATGTCCACGGGAGTGTGCTCTGGAGCTTGCAATGGCACCACGATGGTCCAGGTGCTACAAGCAACGAGAGAAACTGAGATTAGTAAAAATGGAAACGGAATGGATCACAGAGCAGGGAGGAATCACGCGGAGGAAGCTCACCCGTGAAGAGAGCAAGAACAAGCTCCCCTCTGCTCGGTCAACAGAGGAGAAGTGAGGAAGAATGGAGGGGCTGCGAGGGGTAAAATGGTCGGGTGATGACGGAAATGGAGGCGGCGTGAAGTGAAGAAGCTCCAAAAGTGGTTGCATGCGGCGGTGGATTGACGGCGTCCACTGGCGCCGTTCTGAGCACGTCGGAGAAGCTCAGACACATGGCGAGGAGCTCCTGCGCAAGGTCAGAGACGGACCGACATGCGGGCCACGGCGGCGGTGACTTAGTCATGTGCGCGTGAGTCAGAGGAGAAGGGGTGGTCGTGGGCCGTTGGATGTAAATCACATGGCTCACGATCACCTAGGCGGGATTGAGTGCTATAAGGGAAGGGAGGTCGTGGGCCGTTGGATTCGCATCAAATGGCTCACGACCTCTTAGGCGGATGAGCACCGAAAAGGGCAGGGGAGGTCGTGGCCGTTGGATGTCCATCGGATGACTCACGACCTCCTAAGTGGGAATGAGGGTTATAAGGCAAAGGAGGTCGTGGGCCGCTGGATCTCGATCGCAAGGCTCACGACCACCCAGGCGGTCCTGACTGCCGTTGAGACATAAGAGGTCGGGACCGTAGGATTTAGATCCGAAGGCCTACATGCGTTGGTGCATTTAGGCGGTTGAGCTGAGTCAGTTCGCCTGGTCGGACTTGAGTCCAAGGAATAGTGTCAGTCGGTTTAGGGTTAGGGTTTGACTGAGAATTAAAATAGTTTCCTCCACTTTGACCAGAGGCTAAAAATAGAAATAAAATTCCCAAAATCATGAAATAATTACTGGGGGTTCCTGGGATAGCCTAGTGTCCATAAAAATTATTGAACCCTACTGTTCGTGATATAAAGTGTATAATTTAATTTCAATCTTATTGTTGATCTTTAAATCATGTTTGGATTTTAGTAGGGTAAAGACCAGTCCCAAAAATTTGGGAAAAATTATATTAATTCATGATAATTAATATAGTATTTGAATAGATTATTTCCAGAGATATTTCAGTAGCATTTATTTCAGTTTTTCGTTTGGAGTTCAATTTAAAGTGTATGTTTCATTTGTTTTTGGAGATTTTTCCAAGTACAATATTTAAATAAAAAGTTTCAAAACATGATGCATGCTAATGAGACGCATAATAAACCACTTTATTAATTTGGGGATGTGACAGGTTGTATCATATCCCTCAATTCAAGTTGTATGATAAATACCAAATAATTAGTAGGCTAGACATTAAGATTTGGTGGTTTGGAATAATAATTATTATTTTAACTATTTATTTACTTTACTATATATGTAAAATGTTTAGGTAATGGCAAGGTTTTCAAAACCAATATTCTAGTCGTAGCTCTAATGACGTGGAATCTAAACTATGATTTAGACATTTATCAATCAAATTAGATGTCAAATGACCAAACAAACACTCGTGTCACTCTTGGAATACACAGTACATTGAAAAAAATGTATTTTTGGTAGAATCTTAGATTCTACAATTCGATCCTAAAATACGATCATACCGGAGTGTCACCGATCCAATTCAGAATCATGATTCTAACAACATTGCATATGATGCCTTTTCACACATCGAAAGAAAAATAAAGCTGCAAAAATTGGAATGTCTCTTGGTACAAGAATGCCATATAATTGAAGGCAAAATTGACTACAGAACACCCAACTTTTGTGTCATTGTCTGATAACACACCCAAATTTTGTGTCTTTGCCAAAAGACACTAAAATTTTATGGCTCTTTGTTGTAGTGTAACATCCCCATTTTGGCTTGTGTTTCAAATGTAAGAAATTGAGGGTAAATTAAAACTTTTCTTACATCCTTGTGCTTTTGAGCTTTTCTGAAATTCTTGTAAAAGGATTTTGGGAAATCCAAAATCAAAACCCTCCAATATACCAATTCAAAAACATCCTTGGGGAAATCTTGGGTCAAACCCTTGGAAATAATTTTCCTGGGTTCTAGGGTTGCTTGGTAACACCTCTGAATTATTTCCTAATTTTTGGAAATTATTTGAAATATTTTAGAGGCAAGTCAAACCTTAGTCAAACCTCTGAATTAGCCTTCTGGAATTTCTTGAGAAAATCCCAGTGCACAAAAATCTCTAGAAATTTTATGGAAGGTTAATCCTTAAGTCAGGAAGCTCCAGTTAAAATTTCATAATTTTTGGAGTTGGTTTGATGCCTCAATTAAATCCCCAAAGTTTCAGTTCAAAAATCAAACCCTAAGTGGTTTGCACTGTTCCTCGGGTGCGAGTCGTACTCGGGCTCGAGCCAACTGACTCGGCCGAGTCAACTAACCGCACCCGGCGCGGGCGAGCGAGCGCGCGCGATCTGGACCGATGGATCTCCATTGAACGGCTCGCATCCGTGTAGGCATTTGGACCCCTCCGATTGCCCTCTGATTCTCAGCCGTTGGATTTCAATCGGGCGGTCGACGTTCACCCGATGTCGTGTCAACTCGATCGCGTGTTAGCCCTTGGATGCAGATCGGACGGCTGGCCGTCGTCGCCTTCCTCTCGCTCGCGCGACGCTGCGCCATGGCGGAGCCGAGCGTGGGCGCGCAGTGCCCTGTCCCATCCGGCGACCTCGCAACGGGTGTCTGCAGCGCATTTCATGCCCGTCACTCCACCGCCCCGATTAGTCTTCGTCTCAACTGCTCCCGTCGCTCACGGCGACCGTAGCGGCAGTGAGGACCCGAGGCGGCCAACGGTGCCTCCTTGCTCTCCCTCGGCTACTTAAGCCCCCATTGTCCTCCCTTGGCTTCCTTTACGCACCCGGGAGCTCTTCATTGCACCCACTGCACTCGTGGAGCTTCCAAACGCCCAAATCCTTCTCGCCGCCATTGTTGCCCGCAGAGCTTCTCGGTGAAGGCCGTGCTCCCGTGGTTCCCTGGCTCCCTCCTTGCTCCTGCACCTCCCTCTCACCTCAGTGGTGCTTAACAACCGCTCCTTTTCAGGTTGCTTCGACGGGAGTGCCGGGATTTTGGATTTCCCCCAAATTGGTCGCGAGCACACTTCTTCGTCTCCAATGCCGGTGAGGCCTTCTCCCTCTAATTCCTCCCTCTGGTAGCAGCAGTGGGTGGTATGCGACCTATCTTGATCACGCCGGCTCCTTGTTTTGGCTCAGGTGATCTTCTCCTCGTTGCCGCCTTTGTTGCCGCCGCGGAGCTTCGTCGCCGGAGCTGTTCAGTCGTCCTCTGCACCTCCGCGTCACTCAGGTAGCATCGCCGTAGTCCCTAGATGCTCGGGCACCGCTTGGTTGAACTGCTGCGGAGCTCCTTGTCGCTTGTCGTCGTTGCCGTCTTTTACCGCGCCGCCCCTCGCCGTCGCGCCGCCGCTCTGGTCCACCACCATCGGTGTGGGTGGTACCAGAGGGTGCGCAATGCTATTGCGCACCCATTCCCGACATTCACTCCCACCGCCGAGCCTTTGGTCGCCGGCGTTTTGCCGGCGAAGCGTCGGGCTGCGTTGTCGGACGCGCTGGCACAGTGCAGCGCCCATGCGACGTGGCTCTCGGTGAGCCGTCCAAGTTTAGATCTACGGTCCACACCAGCTGCCTCCCTCTCGCGCGCGTAGATTCAAACCGCCGCGCGTGGTCCAATCTCCGCCGTTGGATCTTGATCCAACGGTGAGCCTCTTTGTGTGTTTGTGCGTGTGTGCTGTGCGCGCCGTGCGCGTGGGCCGTCCGATCCAGGATCGACGGTCCATAATCAGCCACGTCGTAATGGCATTTATGAGTTTCCCGAAAGCTTTATTTGCAAACTGAAAAAGGTATTAAACTTCAAAAATGCATAACTAATTCATTTTAAACCCAAATCGGTTGATTCAAATTTTGTTAGCTTCCTTATGAACTGTTCTTTAATCTAAAAATGAATAGGAGTTTGGTTCGGCTCCAGAAAACAGATTTTAAAATTTGTTTAGAAATAGGTTCTACTTGTTATTCTAAAATTGGCAATTAACTTGTAAATCGCATAACTAATTCTCTGAAAAGCAATTTTTAGTGAAACCAATTTTGTTAGCTTCCTCTAATAAATTACTAAATGATAAAATTGGTTTTAGGCGTGTTACTATTTTTAACAAGATTTCACATGCAATTTAATTTTGTTCGTTTTCATGACTTGCAAATTCATAACTCTTTCAATATAACTTCAAATGACCCAAAAATTTACATGTAACCTTATAATACCAGTAGCTAACTACCATAAAAGTTTCAGCTTCAAAATCACTCTATAAAATATTTTATGAACAGTACTAATTAAGGGTAGCATTTTGGCCGAAAATGAGTATTTAGGTCATATCTTTTTCTTCACTAATCCTTTTTAGTTAGTTCTTGTTCCTAAGGCTAGATAGGACCTTAGACTACCTTGTGTATAAATTTCGTCGCAATTGGATAATTTTTGCTTGCTCTTTTGTTTAAGTGTTGCTCGTCTTATTGGTTGTTCTCGCTTCTTTTTGCTTTTCGCTTAGGCTTCGACATTTGCGGTAACCCCGAGAACGATCCTCCGCAACAGTTTGAGCAACAGCAAGCAGGCAAGCAGTTTGATCATTTCCCATTTGATCCCATTACTTTTAAAGTCTAATATGTTGTTTAACTTATATGTATGCATTGCTATTTTATTGTTAAAGTGATTAGTTAATCCTCTAGTTGCATAATCTGTAGGTAAATGTTTATCCTCTACTACCTGAGCCTAGGTTATTTGCTGTGATTAGAGTTCGTTGGATGAACTCTTGTCACTTAGTAGATTTCGAATAAATATTGCTTAGCCATGCCTAGTATCGGTAGAATTGGGCGATCATCGACTTAGTCGGTGATCTTGATCACGCAAATGCTATTATTATTCTATTATGTCCAACCCTTGTGTTTTACCAATTTACAAATCAAAAACTGAAAACAAAACTATATCTTGACTTGGGCACAATGGTATGTTGAGGTGATCTGTTGGGTGTGTTTGGAATGGTGCCTAAGTTCCCAAGGACCGAGTTACTTGTGTCACTAAGCCAAGCGCTTATTGCGTGCTAACCACACGAGGGGGATATGGAACCTCTCTTGACTAAGTACTCTGGGAGGTGTTAATTATGAGCTGGTCGGTGGGTGTGTTCCTGTGTGTGTGTGTGTTTGTGGTGTTTGGATGGGAGCATTAGCAGACCGGTTAGGCTATCTAATGTGTCTTTCTCCCGTGGGTTGCGGCTCTTAATTAGCATCGTCCATTGGAAAGCGTCTTGTTAGACTTAGCTATGCATGCATACCAAAGGAAGTGTGCTAACCGTGGCTGGTGGAAAGGCGGTCTATCGTGTGGGTACATTGGTACACCCCTGCAGGGTTAAAACTATTCGAATAGCCTCGTCCTAGGTTATGGACATGCTTGGTAAGGTCGTGCAAGAACTAGACTACAACCTTTTAAAAACTTAAACTTGACATGGGTGGTATGAAGGGGTACTTCATGCTATTGATGTGGTGACTACGGGTTAGTCACTTCTAGGTTGGTGTTGTCATCTATCTATTGTTATAATTGTCTCTCTTTTATTTGAACAATAAAAGTTAATTGTAAACTTGCTTTGAATCTATTACCTTATTGCAAATGCAAACTTGCTTTATGCTGAAAATAAGTCCAGAGCCTCATCCACTTAAATAAAGCTTGCATGTAGTTAATTATAGTTCTGTTATCTCACACGTCAAGATTAAGCAGTACAAAAACAAGTTTTGTACTCATCCGCTTTGCTTAATATTAATTGTTGCAGAGGAAGAAGGTGAGCCCCAAGGGCCTCACTTTTGTGAGTGTGTTCTGCGCTGTTTGGGACGATTAGCTTGGCGGTCCGGTTGGTTGCCTTGTGGGTAGAGGCACACCGATTGGCTTTTGTTTATCGCCATCTTATGGCCATTTTGCTTCATTGTTTAAATTAGTTACTTATGTGTTATTTGGCGGTCGGCCTCTCTTTGTAATAACTCTCTTTATATTATCTATGTCTTTCGATTGTTGCTTTTGCTTGGCTCTATGTGTATGAATGGAATTGATGCATAATTTTGTAACGGGTGTGTATACTGCAGTGCAGGAAGTATACATATCTCTAGGCTTGGTTTATTTGATTTGTACTGTTAGGACCAAGTGGATGGTTAAACAGTACAAGCCGAATAAACCGGGGTCCTCACATGTAGGACACTGAGGCCAATATAATAATATTATTCATTGTTTTGGAGA
Source organism: Ampelocalamus luodianensis (assembly GCA_036346255.1). Classification (NCBI taxonomy): domain Eukaryota; kingdom Viridiplantae; phylum Streptophyta; class Magnoliopsida; order Poales; family Poaceae; genus Ampelocalamus; species Ampelocalamus luodianensis. The sequence goes on from CM070633.1 coordinate 36,626,367, forward strand.
GAGAAACAATTCAAAATAACCTTCATGCCCTTATCCTCTTCTTCTCCTCCCTATTCCTTCTCCAATGATCCCCTCATGGTTGGCGGCAAAATCCGGCAGAAAACAACGGAAGTAATACACGCATAGTGTGTTCTCGGATTTGGGGGTTCCATTTTGGTGGTCTAGGTTGGAGGGGGAGGCAATGGGAAAGCTGGTGTCGGCGGCTGATGCGGCACCAAGTAGCAAGATTACTTTGAGTAGTGTTTCAGCATTGTCAACTAAGGTTACTTCACAAAGTAGTGTTGTTTTGTGCAATATAGAAGAGAAGCTATGTGTGGTCGAGAGGGATGCAGTTCTTGGAGGTCTACGACCAGATCCAAAAGGGCTACAACCAATTCCTAAGGGTCTAGGACCAGCTCTAGAGGTTCTACGACCAGTTCTACGACCAGTTCTACGAGTTCTACGACCAGTACTCGGTGAAGGGAGCACTCGTCGGGAACAGTACTCGACGGGAACAGTACTTGACGGGAATAGTACTCGGCGGGAGGTGTACTCGACGGGAACAGTACTCGACGAGAACAGTACTCGGTGGGAACAGTCCACAACGACGATCAAGTGGTTCACGACCACCACCAGGTGAACTATGACTACGTTCAAGTGGCCTATGGCCACTACCAGGTGGTCTACGACCACGTTCAAATAGTCTATGACAACGTTTAGAAGGTCTTCGACCAGGTCCACGATCAAGTGGTCGTACCAGGAAGCGAACAAGAGAACCAGACTTTGGTTGGTTTGGATTGCATGCAACAAGATCAACTCTAGAAGGAAAGAATATCTATTCGGATATTTTTGGAGATGGAGTCCACATGATTCACGAGTTCAATGGAGAGAAGGAAAGAATATATCGGACTAGAAGGCAAGAAATCAGGATTTGCTATGCGTGGGATTACAAGATCAGCACATGCATTCTGATCTCTCCTCGTGAGTTCCTTTCACTACGTGCAGCGGGGTGGGGTCCATGTCGTAGCCCGAGTTTACACGGATAGATGGCGCACCTTTTCTGTTTAAGCCTGTGTGATTTCCTTTCTCTTTGTGCATGCGGGTGGGGTCCACCAAAAGCCGTGATAACTAACAAACTCAATCTAGTTGGTTTCTGATATGTAAAAGGAAACTATCTGTTTTAGTTTTGCATTGGTAGTTTGAATCGTGTGCATTTAGGAGGTTAAGTTTGCTTCATATTTTGCTTGCGTGGAAGGCTATTTAAACCTCCCATGGCAGCACCTTTGAGAGAGTTATGAATTATGAATTAAAACAAGTGTACATGTTGGCCTTCGGCCGTTAGGGTTCATCCCTATTTATTGTGTGTTCTTTTGAACTCCAATCTCGGATTTTATCTTGGTGTTGTGGTTTCTAGTTGTGGTGCTAGGAGTTACTCGTTGGATCTTTGATCCCTATATCTCGTTCGTGTATTGTGGTGTATGCGGGTGTGAGATTTATCTATCTCAGTGCGAATTGCATCTTGTAATTCGTGCTCCACATATTTGATTGGGAGTTTCCACCGTGAAAGATCGGGTAACCTAAGGATTCAATCTCGTCTAGAGGTTGATCTGCATCAGGTGGTATCAGAGCGCCAGTTTGTTCACGGTTTTGAAATTATTTTGTTGATCCACATCTGGTGGTGCCAAAGATGGATGCTCATGGTGGTGGAGATATTGCTGCTATGGCGTCTTCGGAGGAGAGCTTCAGGAAGTTGAGTGTCACGTCCGGTATGAAGAGGAAGGCTACAGTATGGATTGGACTTTCCACTCTCGCTGCAATGTGAGGGAGATAGTTTGTACCATGTCGATTGACTGCGAGAGTTCAATTAATGCTGCTAGTATCGAACTAGTTGAGAAGTTGCAGTTGTCGATGACACTGCATCTGCAACCCTATGTCCTAAAGTGGTATTCCGGTGTGCTCAAGATCATGAACCAAGTCAAGGTACTGTTTTCATTGGGCGAATACTCTTGCGAGGTTTTATGTGATGTTATACCAGTCGCTATGGTTTGTGTCATCTAATGTTGGGAGGACCATGGTGCGAGCAACAAGGCGTGGTTACACATAATTGGAGCACCTAGGGTTGTACCTTTACATATAAGGGTACACCGATCCGTTTGCTTCCCATGGACGTCCAGTTGATTCAAGGTGATTACAAGAAGAAGCTGTTAGAAAGGAAGGCACGGGAAGAAGCAAAGAAGGAGGCCGAAGCTGCTGAAATTTATTCGGCTTTTGTTCAATCTGTCCATGTGACCGAGTCTGCTGATTTGTTTATGGCCAAGTCTGTAGGAAATTTTTATGTCACTGTTCAAGCTGTAGATGAAGACTTGGAGATGAACTCGAAACCGAGGACGGTTTCGCTTGAAGAGGGAGGGGATGATGCGGCACCAAGTAGCATAATTACTTTGAGTAGTGTTTCAGCATTGCCAACTTAGGTTACTTCACAAAGTAGTACTGTTTTGCGCAATATAAAAGAGAAGCTATGTGTGGTCGAGAGGGATGCAGTTCCTGGAGGTCTACGACTAGATCCAGAAGGGCTACAACCAATTCATGAGGGTTTACGACCAGCTCCAGAGGTTCTACGACCAGTTCCAGAGGTTCTACGGCCAGCTCCAGATGTTCTACGACCAGTTCTACAACCACTTTTACAAATTCTACGACCAGTACTCGGTGAAGGGAGCACTCGTCGGGAACAGTACTCGATGGGAATAGTACTCGTTGGGAACAGTACTCAACGGTAACAGTACTTGGCGAGAACAGTACTCGGTGGGAACAGTCCACGACCACGATCAAGTGGTTCACGACCACCACTAGGTGGACTACGACCACGTTGAGGTGGCCTACGACCACTACCAGGTGGTCTATAACCACGTTTAGGAGGTCTTCGACTAGGTCCACGATCAAGTGGTCGTACCAGGAAGCGAGCAAGAGAACCAGACTTTGGTTGGTTTGGATTGCATGCGGCAAGATCAACCCTAGAAGGAAAGAATATCTGTTCGAATTTTTTTGGAGATGGAGTCCAGGTGATTCATGAGTTCAATGGAGAGAAGGAAAGAAGATATCGAACTAGAAGGCAAGAAATTAGGATTTGCTACGCGTGGGATTACAAGATTGGCGCATGCATTCTGATCTCTCCTTATGAGTTCCTTTCTCTACGTGCAGCAGGGTGGGGTCCACCTGGCAGTCCAAGTTTACACGGAGAGATGGCGCACCTTTTTTGTTTAAGCCTGCATGATTTCCTTTCTCTTTGTGCATGCGGGTGGGTCCACCAAAAGCCGTGATAACTAACAAACGCAATCCAGTTGGTTTCCGAGATGTAAAAGGAAACCGTCTGTTTTAGTTTTGCATTAGTAGTTTGAATCGTGTGCGTTTAGGAGGTTAAGTTAGCTTCAGATTTTGTGCTTGCGTGGAAGGCTATTTAAACCTCCCATGGCCGCACCTTTGAGGTAGAGTTTTGAGTTATGAATTAAAACACATGTGCGTGTTGGCCTTCGGCCGTTATGGTTCATCCCTGTTTATTGTGTGTTCTTGTGAATTCCAATCTCGAATTTCATCTTGGCATTATGGTTTCTAGTTGTGGTGCTAGGAATTACTCGTTGGATCTTTGATCCCTATATCTCGTTCGTGTACTGTGGTGTGCGCGGGTGTGAGATTTATCTATCCCAGTGATAATTGCATCTTGTAATTCGTGCTCCACATATTTGATTGGGAGTTTTCACCGTGAAAGATCGAGCAACCCAAGGATTCAATCTCGTCTAGAGGTTGATCCGCATTAGCAGTGGCCATGGTGAGGCAGTGGTGTTTGATGATGACGGCTGCCCCTTGCCGAAGAGGACCCGAGGGGGCGGTGACGTGGTCTCGTGGCCGAGGGAGGAGGGAATACGGCTCGCACAAGGTGGCAAGGCGGAGGATGTGGTGTGTGCAAGCCGGCTGAAGAGGACCCAAGGCGGCGGTGGCGTGGGCCCGTGGCCGACGGAGGAGGCGCGGTGCGGGCTCGTGGACAGGGAAGAGGACCCGAGACAGCGATGGTTGCGTGGGCTTGTGGCTGGAGGAGGAGGCGCGGTGCGGGCTCGTGGACAGGGAAGAGGACCCGAGACAGCGATGGTTCCGTGGGCTTGTGGCTGGAGGAGGAGGCGCGGTGCGGGCTCGTGGCCGGGGAAGAGGACCCAAGGCGACTGCAATGTCGACTTATGTACGGAATAGGAGGAGGCGTGATGCGGGCTCATGGCCGGGGAAGAGGACCCGAAGCAGCGGCGGCGTGGGCTCATAGCCGACAGAGGAGGCGCGATGCGGGCTCATGGCCAGGAAGAGGACCCGAGGCAGTAGCGTGTGCTCGTGGTCGACGGTGGAGGAGGCACGATGGGCTCGTGGTCGGGGAAGAAGAGTTGCTGACGCCGCTGCTCCGCCGTGAGTCGCGCCAAGCGCAGAGGAGGAAGAAGGGAAGAGAAGGGAGAAGGAAGAAGGAAGAACACCGAAAGGGGAAAATGGACTTTTCACTAGTCTTCTCTCTTCTATTCAGCCTAGAAATGATATTATATTGACCTCAGTGTCTTACAGCAAAGAGTCATAAAATTTTAGTGTCTTTTGGTAAAGACACGAAATTTAGATGTCTACTAGCCAATGACACAAAAGTTGGATGTTCTGCAGCCAATTTTGCCTAGATTGAAATGGTCTAGAACCTTATTTCTACTCGACAGTACTCAACAATGGCTTCCACATCCGAGCAGCCTCCCGAACCCGGGTTTCACAACAACAAAGATCGACACACAATTCCGCGCTTCCACAAGCTTTTCTTTTCAACGTACGATGGCGAGGAGGATCCCCTTCCGTGGCTCAACTGATGTGAATAATTTTTTCGAGGACAACATACCATAGAGGAAGAACGAGTTTGGTAGCACATAATCAGGGCTATTCATTTTGTATCGACGACTAAGATTAGAGCAAAGTCATGGTTATTGTGGCTCTTCGACTTTGGATCTCAATCCTCCTAACACTGTTATCAACAAGCAACATAACGTGGCAACTCTCACAAACACTTTGTACATATAACCCCCGCGGCAAATGGATTTGGATCCTCTATTGTAACACAGATAATCGTTGTGCAAATAATGTTTTTATGATTGTAGGAACACTTTGTACCACAGTGATTTTACTGTAGCAAAACACTATAGCAAAGACAGGTAGCTATTGATCTAGATCTTGGATTTTTAATCGAACGTTGAAGATCACTTTCTTTCTAATATCATGCACTGTAAATCCTCATGATCCATTTCCGATTTTTAATGGAACGGTGAAGATCACTTTCTAATATCATGTATTGTAGATCCTCGTGATCCATTTCTGCAGCGAACCTCTTCTACGAACTGTAACATAAAATTGTATAAAAGTCAACACATCATCTTAGCAGCAACAGCCAAACCAACAATGATCGTAGCAAGATCAAGTCATCAACTACCAGATCACGCTAATGTCTGGTGAGCTGTAGCCATAGTTGAAGATTTAGATGTCTAGACAGTACTACACTCATGACTCACAGAAGAGCGATGGTCCACGGAAAATCATAAGATACACATAAAATCTGAAATCTGTCACATAGCCACCAAATCTGTACTCGTCAATCTCTGGCATACAGCCAAGTTATGCGGAGTCGGCAGGCTTTGCCTCGTCAGGCTTCTTGGCAGGTATCTCAGCGCCCATCTCAGCTTTGAGGTCGTTCACGCTCTGCTCCAGCTCGTCGATCTTGGCACCCATTTCATCTAGTGCAATGTGGTTAAAGAAAATAGAAGATGGCAGCCCAGAGGGTATGTGGAACTCATGCAACGATGGACTTGACGTAAATTTGATGGCTTCATAACAGATATGCATTTTGTCTATTTATCAAAAAAAAAAATTGCATGATGCATTGAGTTTTTGCCTATGTCAATAGTACTTCGAATTTTGAATAAATTACACTGAAAATTGTGCCAGTAGCGTTCCTGTGATGTAGTAAGTAAATTGGTACACTATCAAGTATAAACGTTATATGACATGCATGAGTGGCCATCATACATTACAATTATAGTATCATTGTACCGAATTTGGATTCTTTTGTACAAAAAGAGTTCAGCTGAACATCATGCATCATCAAAGAAAGCAGTACCACAAACTAAGCATTAAAAAATACCAGAAGTGGCATTTGACTTCAATTCTAATGGCAATTTTCAACTCTATCAGGCTCAGCTAAGGAATTAGACAAAGGTTGTAATGTTAAATTTCTCTTTGTAGCAATGATTTGTGTCGAATGTGCCAAATGTTGCTTTCTTCTATAATTGCATTGTAGGCCAGCAAACCTTTAACTTCAGAAATGCAGCTTACTAGAAAAAAAAGGCCACTGAATTTTCTTATTTTATATTGAACATAAAGAAGCCCCAACAAAATTCATAATTAAAGGACACAAAACTAGAGTACAAAAGAGAACAGTAAGAAAAAAGAATCCCACTTCTAGTTAGCTATCGAGCACTGTAACAGTAGACAGGAAACAACAAGCCTGAATTATAGCAAATCAACATTGATTTTCTCTAAAATCAACAATATGATTCCAGGGTTATTGGTTAACGGTGTGTGCTATATGTATGTATACTTGGCTTGTTTCTGTTTAATATCAAATAGTTCAAGAATGCTACAAGTTTCCATGCACAAACCCAAAAGGAGATGCATAACATTGTAAAATAATTTTCTACATATATCAGCATCTGATATGCATAATGCATCATAAAGCATGACATCAGATATGAGAAAACAAATGCATAACATTGTAAAATAATTTTCTACATATATCAGCATCTGATATGCATAATGCATCATAAAGCATGACATCTGATATGAGAATACAACAATATCCTAAATTTAACTATGCATTGACGTCAGATTCTTGGTCCAATGTGGCAATGCTAGCGCTCCACTTTCAGATTTTTCTTTCAGAACATAAGAATAGAATGAAAATAATGACATTGCAGCAGATAAGGATATTCTTTGACACGATGCTCTGGGACATAGACTCGAACCTTGTTTGCTGAAATTCATCATTATTTTAGTGAGTGCAAAATGTTTGCAAACTCTTCAGCACAGATCTTAACCAAACAAAATATATCCAAACGCACTCACCATCTGGCTGAGGAGGTTTTGCACCTGAAATAGAAAGTTTACCATCAGTAAAAAATATTTCTTTCTGTTAAATAAAGGGATACACCTCTGCTTCCACAAAGTAAAATACAAGTTTTAAGCAGTAGAAAAATACTAAATATTTGACTGTTGATCTCAACGTCTATTAAGTCAATGCTATGCTAATGTTTTTGATTTTATTGGTTCAAAGTTCAAACAGCAACTGAATGATACTAGAAGAAGAGGGACCATTCACTACTACCAGAATAAGTATGCACATCAATGTACTGCATAAAGCATGTACAAACTTGTTTAACATATTTTCGGGCCTTATGTTCAGACGATTATTATACCAGAAAACAGACAAAATATCATTAATGTGAATAATGCATGCCTACAAAGTTATGATGCATATAACATCAAAACTTACAAATGCTGTCATATCTGTTGGGTTCTGTGATGAGGGCTCTGATTCCATATTGGCCTGCAACAACAGATTCAGTGAATGAGTTTAAGTAAAATAACAATGATATAATGCAGGATAATTACATATAAGTGAAAATAAATGACTTATGCATGAGGGCATTAACTCGTAAGGGGTAAAATGTAGCATAGCGTTAAATAGCATTAGCAAAGTTCAATGCATTTCATACCAGTAAATGCAAAATGGCTGAAATTATAGATTTATTTAAAGCATTCTGACAGATGCACATATGATTGTAAGAGAAGGAAAAAAAGGTAGATATACTTGAAAATAATAAACGTCATAGCATAGAACACTAGTTCATATCAGTAAATGTTTAAGTGTGTAACAGTTTTAATTTTGGAATTATTCAAATCATCCTCGCAGTCACGGACAAGCACATTAAAAAAAAAAACCAAAAAGGTGACAAGGACAAGGTAGATGTAATTCAGAAAATACTCCAGCAGCAATTGCTGAACCAGGGATTGAGCATCCATATTTTCATTAATTGGACCACTGAGTCAATGATACTCATAAAACTTACTTATCAGGTACACTATACATTTACTAATTACTACCTAGCCACTTGTACACTAGGGACTAGGGAGACAAACCAGAAAACAAAATATGGTAAGGGCATGTAACCAAGACCTATGATATTACTGTTCAGTCTCCTAGTTTCCATTTCCCCATCCATTGGCCATCATCGAGATCATGCCCTGAGAATTCACGGTCACTGCTTAGACCTCTAGTTTCCTCTGCCCTCTTACTACTGCACATGATACTTGACATTTCCTGTATAGTGCAGGAAGTGCTCCGCTGCATTCTGTCAGTGAGGACTTTAAGTTGGTCACTCAGGCCAATCCTTATCAGCCTATCCCTCAACAACCCACAAGTAGCATGCAGGCCTCCTCTGCTCTTCCCTTCTTGCAAGATAACCCATGGATCATTACAGCATAAGTTGCTGCCCGTAGGTGGAAACCACGTTTCTCCATCCCATCCCAAACCTCAATTGTGCTATCAATCCTTCCTATTGCAATCAACATTTTTAGCAGCATGTTGTAAGGGTACCGGTCCGGCGGACATAAGTCTTTATCCATTTTTGCAATAAGCCGCAACGCCTTATTCACCTCTTGCAGTTTACAGTGCGCATTAAGAAGTGTGCTGTAGCTCCAAACATCAGGCTTTTCCCCTCGGGTGGCGATCTCATCCAGGATATTGTAAGCCTCAGCAACCTCTCCCAAGTCACACAATAACCGACTGACAGCATTATATGTGAATACATTTGGTGTGAGGTCGGGTGCGCACATCCTATCTAGCACATGAAGAGCGGCATGAGCATCCTTTGATGCGCATGCAGCACAAAGGAATGGGCCATAAGTGGCAGCATCCAGAATAAGCCCATGGCTCTGTTGCATATCTTTCAGCAGCTCCTGTGCACGTGCAACATCCCCTCCCCGACATAAGGGGTCAATCAACACGTTGTATGCAGGCACGTCAAGCTCGACACCTCTCTCGACCATTTCGTCAAATAGCTTCTGGCCATTTTCCGGCTTCGTAACAACAGCCACCCAGAGATCAGGATGGTGTAGACCTTCGCCGAGATATCAAACTGGGTTGCTGAATCTCTGAAAAAGGGCTCGGCATGCTCTACCAGGCCATTATGCAATAAGGCGACAAGCAGCAAGTGGAAATCGGCAAGCGTCGGGTGGAACCCAAACCCTGCCATGGATGAGAATGCCCGGATCGCATCATCCGGGAGGCGGGCACGGGAGTACGCACGGAACAGCAGCGGGAACAGGCCCCGCGAGAGCGCGGACGGTGGGAGGTCAGACAGCAACGAGCGCAGCAGCGGGAAGAGCCGCGCGCCGGCGAGCGAGTTGGCGAGGATGAGGAGCGAGTCCGGCAGGTCGGAGAACCCGGGCAGCGCCCGGACAAAGAGGAAGAACCGGAGCGATGGCAAGGGGAGGTGGCGACAGCGGCGTAGCACCGCGGCGGCGGCCTCCGGCGTGAGGCGGGGCGGGGAGGTCGTGGCCCGGGCCGTGGAAGTCGCTGAGCACGCTCCGCGTGCTCACGAGCCTCGGGTCGGCGTCCGGGTCTGGATCCGGGCCTGGGCCTGGATCGGGCCACGGATCCTGGGGCGAGGAGGAGGAGGAGGGGGCACGATCTGCGCAGCTGGAGGGGGCGAGGCGCGGCGAGAGATTTCACGGCGGATCGCATCGCGAGGCTGTAGCGACGGCAGATTCGCGAATAACGTAAGGATGCACGCGTGCAAGCAAGCAGGAAATAGATGGGATATGGGAGAGGATGAGAGGGCTTACCGAAGAAGTTCGGGTCGCCGATGGGGAGGCGGACGAGGAGGAGGAGCTCGCCGGCGGCCGGTGGATTCGGGAGAGATCGCGTTGGGGGTGGCTCCGGTCGAAACGAAGGTGAGACGACTCGGGCTATAGGAGTACACGTGTCGATGACAAGTGGGCCCACGGCCCCTGGGCTTTGCGCAAGTGTTTCGAATTTGGGAGAGAGAGAAAAGGTAGTAGTCCATTTTGGAGGGTGGGGGAAGGGGAGATGGGCCCCCATTTTGTTAAAGAACTTAATGCGTAGGTCAGTGCTGACATGGTCTGGACAAAAGCAATCCTTTGTTGTGTCATTTGGCCCAGTTCAGCTAACTTCTTTTTTAAAGAAAAACGATTCCGCTTGTACTTAAAAAAATTCACAATCCTCTAATTAAAGATGTCTACGTATATTTTTGAACCATTTGATCAAACTGGAATCAAGCACCTATACGTCTCAAAGCTAATGCGGCGGACTGAGGGAGAGGAGGCCATCACCGCGGCCACGGACACGAGGGGGGGGGTTGATGACGGTGGAGACGCTCCACGCAGCGATGGGCACCCAGGGCTGTACATGCAAGCGGCCCCGCCGTTCGCCGGCGGTGAGAGAGGAAGCAAATTTTCTGGGGGAGGATGACATGCCCCTCAAAATTCCAGGATTGATTTTGAGCAAAACCAAACAGATTTTTTGAATCGATCGGAAATTGGGGAAAGTGTTCTATATATATATATATATATATATATATATATATATATATATATATATATATATATAGAGAGAGAGAGAGAGAGAGAGAGGTAGTTCTATGTAACCTAACTAAGAACATAGAATATGTTTTTCCGATACTTCTCATTCACCACCCCGATTAGGTCTTATACCTGAGCGGATTTCACAGTTTTACAACCAAAGACAGTCAAAAACTGAAAGTTTACAGAAGAAAAATCGTGTCTGACAATGCTTGAAGGTAAATAGTGCTGCGAACATAAGAATCATTGAAATCCATCCTTTGGATCTTCTTTTACCGCGTCTAAGACTGCATCCTGTCCGTCCTGCCGTTTAAGTGGAGTCGACGAGACGGTATTCAGGCTGTCGACTTCCCCTTCCAGCGTATCTCTGCTTCTCTTCAGTGCTTCTGAATATTTGATGCCTGACAATACTCCCTCCTGAAGAGAAACCTTGTCCTCAAGGTTTAAACTGTGGAAAGGTCTTCTGAATAAATGGTACATCCTCCCAAGTAGCATCCTCCGGTGCCAAATTAAGCCACTGAATCAGCCATTGTGCTGCTACTGCATTTCCTCTAGGGACAATTCTCCGCTCAAAACAAAGAATCGGTTCGCTTTTACCTCATCACAAGACTAACCATTGGAAGATGAGGTAAAGGTACTGCATTCATTCCCAAGTACTTCTTTAACTGGCTGACATGGAATACGGGATGAATTGCCGAATCCTCTGGAACCTGCAATTTATAAGCAACTTTTCCAATCTTTTCTATCACTCGAAATGGTCCATAGAATTTAGCTCGTAATTTGAGAGATCCTCTTAAACCAAAAGCATTTTGCCGATAAGGTTGCATCCTCAAGTACACCATATCCCCTACTTGAAATGTTCTCTCTGTCCTCTTTCTATCAGCGTACTGTTTCACTTTGTTTTGAGCTTGCTGTAGATTGATCTTCAGATCTTTCAGCATTCTCTCCTTTTCTTCCAACGTGATAAGAGCTTCTTCTGACAGAGTACCAGGCAGCGACAACTCTCCTACTTGAGGAGGAGCATAGCCATACATAGCTTGGAATGGAGTTACCTTGAGTGTCGTATGGTACGATGTGTTGTACCACCATTCCGCCATTGCTAACCATGAATACCAGTTCTTCGGTTCTTGGAACACCATACACCTCAAGTATGCTTCTAGGCATTGATTAACTCGCTCGGTTTGCCCATCCGATTGAGGGTGATAAGAGGTACTGAACCTTAGTGATACTTTGAGTGCTTTAAAGATCTCTTGGAACAATTTACTTGTGAAGATTCTATCCCGATCTGTAATGATTGCAGTCGGCATTCCATGCAACTTAAATATGTTATCCATGAAGATGTGTGCTACTTGTTGCACCGAATAGGGATGTGACATTCCTAGAAAATGTGCATATTTTGTCAACCTATCTACCACCACTAAGATGACATCTCTATTGTGTGATTTGGGTAATCCTTCTATAAAGTCCATCGTTATGTGAGTCCACGCCATTTCCGGTACTGATAAAGGTTCCATCAGACCTGGAGGATGCACAAGCTCAGATTTACTCAATTGACACACCGGACATTCTGCGACATACTTCTCCACTTGCCTCTTTAACTTAGGCCAATAGAAAATCTTTTTGATCTTATGGTATGTTACTCTGGATCCAGAATGCCCTCCAATAGCCGACTTGTGCAGTGAGTCCAACACATGTTGCCTCATGTTGTTTTGTTCTCCCACATAAATTTTCTATTTGAATCTGATGATTCCGCCCTCCAGTGTCACTCTAGGATCGGAATTTGCCTCGGAATGTAAAGCCTCGAGTATTTTGGTTACCTTGGGGTCATCAATGTAGCTTTTCTTTATATCCTCTACCCATTCCGGCCTAACACATGTGATTGCATTACAATTTCCCACTTGATATCCACTCTCGCTATCTCTCCTGGACAGCACGTCGGCCACTGTATTCTCTCTCCCCTTCTTATACTCAATACTGTAGTCAAACTCCAAAAGTTTCAATAACAGTTTATGTTGGATCCCCTCGGTCAGCTTCTGAGTGGTCATGAACTTGAGACTTTGTTGGTCGGTTCTTATGACTAGGGGGTTACCCAACAGGTAATGCCTCCATTTTTTGAGTGCCTCCAAAATAGCTAGAGCTTCTTTTTCATAAATTGATTGTCCAGCGGCTTTGATGCCCAATGATTTGCTAAAGAATGAAATGGGTCTTCCGGACTGCATGAGTATTGCTCCTATCCCTGTATTACAAGCATCAGCTTCAACAACGAATGGCAATTTAAAGTTAGGTAAAGCTAGTACTGGACTTCTTGTCATTATCCTTTTCAAATTTTCAAAAGCCTCATCTTGGTCTTTACCCCATTGGAATCCATCCTTCTTGAGCATATTATGCAATGGTCGACATGTTCTCCCATAATCCTTGATGAATCTCCTGTAGTAATCGGTTAATCCAAGAAATCCCCTTAATTTGGAAATACTCTCAGGTTTTGGCCAAGAAATGATATTAGTGATTTTTTTTAGGGTCTGTAGATACTCCACTCCCAGAAATAATATGCCCCAAATATTCGACCTTTTCTTGAGCAAAGGAACACTTACCCAGTTTAGCTATCAATCGGTTCTTCCTCAAAATCTCCAGAGTTTGTTCCAAATGTGGAATGTGCTCCTCCAAGTTCTTGTTGTACACCAAGATATCGTCAAAGAATACCAATATAAATCTTCTTAAATGTGCAGCAAAAATGCTATTCATTAAGGCCTGGAAGGTCGCAGGTGCATTGGTGAGGCCAAAAGGCATTACTGTGTATTCATAGTGTCCCATATGAGTCTTGAAGGCAGTTTTGGGGATATCCTCCTCTACCATTCGTATCTGGTGATAGCCTGATCTGAGGTCCAGCTTGCTGAAGATTGTTGCCCCATGAAGTTCATCCAATAGATCCTCAATGACTGGCATTGGGAATTTGTTCTTCACACTGATAGCATTCAGTTGTCGATAGTCCACGCATAGCCTCCAACTCCCATCTTTTTTTCTCACCATCACCGCTGGAGAGGAGTAAGGGCTGAAGCTGTTTCTAATCTCTTCTGATTATAACATCTTGCTTGTGATTTCCTCCATGGCCTCTTTTTGATGGTGAGGTACTCTATAGGGTCTCAAATTTGGAGGGGTTGCTCCAATCTTTAATTGAATGTGGTGATCACAGCTTCTAGTTGGGGGTAGTTCATGCAATTCTTGGAAGACATCCTCATACCGTTTCAGGACTTGTCCAATCCTGTCAGTATATAGTTCATGGCACTTACTCTCTCCAATCTCCAATTCCTGAACATGGATTAGATAGCCCATCACTTTTTTCTGTAGCATCTTTCGCAACTTCTGATGATCAATCATAAATGATTTCTTAGGGACAGTGTGATCCTGGAGGGTAATGGTGTTACCCTGTTGTGTAATTCCCAAGGTTCTTCGTTTCAAGTCCAGACTAATAGGGTTGTATTCATATATCCAGTCCGCGCCTAATATAAGGTCATAACTCTTGAGCTGGATAAGTTTGAATGTGTTGGTGAATTTAATTCCCTGTATTTTATAACACGTAGGAGCCACTATTGCATCTGAGATTAACTCCCCTCCACCGGCTACCGAAACTTTCCTTACTCTTGTAGACTGCATAGGACAGCCACTCTTCAAGGCAAACTCATAGCTCATGAATGTATCTGTGTTGCCGCTATCCACCAATGCTACGGCTTGTTTGCCCCCTATTTGAGTAATCAGTGAAAAAGTAATGGGTACTGGGGTTCCCTTTGCAGCATGATCTGAAATCAGCAACAACTGCTCTTGATGGTCGGTTTGTTCAGGGGTGTTGGGTGCAGTTTTGTAAGCTCCCTCAGATTTCTCTTCTCCTTCGGGTTCATTTTCCAAGTCTTCTTCCTGCTCTTCTTGCAATATGTGAATTGTTCTGCCCACCTTGCATTTATGTTGATAATGCCACGGTTCTTGATAGTAATAGCACTTCTTCTTTTTGGTCTCATTGAGCTTTTGATCAGTTCTCAGTATACCCTTTTGGTTATTAGCCTGAGGTCCCTTCTGTCCTTGATTTCTGAAGTTGTTACTGCTACCCACATTGAACTTGTTCCTATTAAAGCTTTCTTGATTGTTATTTCTTTTTGCAATAACTGACTTCTCATAGATCCATGCATACCAGTAGGTTTCCAACATTCCCTGAGGTCTTTGCCCACTAACATCATGTTTGATTTCCCCTCTTAGACCCCCAATGAAACAACTCATTAAGAAAGATTCTTGCAAATAAGGATGATCTCTCTTCACCAAGGACATACATTCTTCAAAATGATCAATGTAATTTGTCACTGTTGCAGCCCCTTGTTTAATGTTTTGCAGTTGTTCCACTGCCTCACGAGCATTTACTTCAGAAAATCTATCACGTAGCATAGCACAAAACTGATTCCAATTCAATACTTTCCATGGCACTCCAATACCCTTGAACCAGTTAGCAGCCCTGCCCTGCAAATGACCTGAAGCTAAGTTTACCCACTGCTCAAGTGGGGTTCCAGAAATCTCATAGAATTTCTCACACTGCTTCAACCAGCCAATCGGATCATCTCCTGAAAACAAGGGAATCTCAAGCCTAGGTCCCTTAATGATGGCTTCTGCATAGTTGGAATTAATTCCAGGATCTCGGTGATAATTATGTCCCTGAACTTCCCGTATTTGTATTCCTGGAACTTGCCTATTGGACCTGGTACTATGGAACTGTCCAGTGACCGGATTGTATTGGTTTTGCTGAAAAAAAACTATGACTCCATTCCATTCCATATGGGTTACCTTGCTGGAAATGATTAGTGATACCTGCAGGTACTCCTTGTCCCCACCTTTGCTGGTTCTCTACTGCTGCTGGTCTCCCCTCACTGGATATTGTTGGTGCTATGGTATTCGGTTCAACAGTAAACTGAACAGGCATATGTTTACCGGTGACATTCATTTGTTCCCTTGGGTTAAGTATCAGAGGTGGATTCTGGGTTACTCGTATTTCCCCGATACCTCTTCGCTCCTTAGCATCACCCACCGCATTAACAGGGGGCATATTAGTATGAGACTCTTGATGAGTTACCTTACTAGTTGGTATGGTCGGTTCAGCAGGACAGATCCTCTTTAGGAAGTTCTTGATATCCGTGATGTCTTCTTTCAGATCCGCCAACTCTCCCTTGATCGCTTGGATCTCAGGTTCTGCATCAAATCCTTCCTCACCTTCTGTTAAATCTCCCTTTGATCTGGTCTTCACCATCTTCTTTACTTCTCACAAGATCGAGTAGAGGGATTTTACAGTAATACCAACCTCTTCCCTCTTGTTGATTCTACCGCCGCCTCTACCACATAGATCCCACGCCGAAGGCCACCCAGCTCTGATACCTTTGACAGGCCCCTCAAAATCCCAGGATTGATTTTGAGCAAAACCAAACAGAGTTTTTTTGAATCGATCGGAAATTGGGGAAAGTGTTCTAGAGAGAGAGAGAGAGAGAGAGAGAGAGAGAGAGAGTTCTATGTAACCTAACTAAGAACATAGAATATGCTTTTCCGATGCTTCTCATTCACCACCCCGATCAGGTCTTATACCTGAGCGGATTTCACAGTTTTACAACCAAAGATAGTCAAAAACTGAAAGTTTACAGAAGAAAAATCGTGTCTGACAATGCTTGAAGGTAAATAGTGCTGCGAACATAAGAATCATTGAAATCCATCCTTTGGATCTTCTTTTACCGCGTCTAAGACTGCATCCTGTCCGTCCTGCCGTTTAAGTGGAGTCGACGAGACGGTATTCAGGTTGTCGACTTCCCCTTCTAGTGTATCTCTGCTTCTCTTCAGTGCTTCTGAATATTTGATGCCTGACAGAGGACCTCACGGGCGCCCAACGACTACGTGCAGTGGAGCCTCCGGGCCCCATCAACACGTGGAACAAGATCCTGCCACGACTGGTCAAGCGATAGAGGGACGCCTCCTTGTCGCCGTCCAGATGAAAACCAACCACCCCTGCAGTAGCATGCATCGATGCAGAGACGACCAGGGGAGGGGGGACAAGCAGGCAGGGTTGGCACCCCTACCGACGGACAGCTCACGGTGTACCCCCTAGCACCCTCTAGCCCAGCTGCACTCAAGCAGGCTATTGCTGGCAAATAATTCGGCATTTAGCCGCAAGCAGGTGAGAGAACCCCCTAAATTTTGATCCTAGGTCCGTCACTGCAGCGATCTACTGCTAGTGTTGACCATTTCCACTAATTAAGGAGCTATGGTGAGATTAGTACTCCCTCCGGTTCAAAAAAAAAGTCGTTTTGGAATATGTGCAGTCAAACTTTATAAACTTTGACTATCGATACATTTTTAAATATTTAGGTTAGATACATGAAAATCATACGTGTAGATTCGTCTTAAAAATACTTTTATAATATTATAAATTTATTGGATTTTACAAATATATTACAATAATAATTAGTGGTTAACGTTGTATTTTAAAGACTACGTTGTCCAAAATGACTTTTTTTTTAAGCGAAGGGAGTAGTTAATTGATCGACCAGAGACCGTCAGCAACAGTAGCGATTCAGCAGGTACGTGCAGGAGCTCCGAGACATGTCGGGGACACCATGGATGGGCTCACCTTTGACTTTTGATGAGCACAACACATCTTGACAGGAGCAGCATAATCCATCACATCCGTGCGACGTGAGAGACTCGGCTTTGGTTCGGTCAGCTTGGGCCTCGTCGTGGCCAAGCGCAAGCGGTCCGGCGCCGTAGTGGAGGTTGAACCTCGCCGTGCTTCCCCGGCCGTGCCGGGCGACGTCGTGCTCAACCCCGAGGCCGGTGATCCGTGATCCGTTATTACTCTTCGTATTGTTGCTGCTAACTGCTAGGTACCGACTGATCTGGGTAACCTTCTCAGACAACTGTTCAAGAATAGGTGATACACTACCTCTCTACACGTGCACTGCACATCACTCCAAACTCCAGAGCTATGCTTAGCCTAGCTTACAATTGTTTGGAATATACTGGTTTTAACAATCATCACTCATCACTTCATCAGTCATCAGCATTACCAGTTTCTATTCAAGGATAGCACAGGTGTGAGCAATTCTGATGGATAGTTACAAATACACCTGTGAGAAATGCAACTTGCAAGATGCACTCCTTGAATCACCAGACTAAGTGCATAATAGATAATACCAAATAACCACAAAGCGTAGTGCAGTTTACTAAGAATTGTGTACAGAATTGGAATTCTTATACCCAGTATAAAACCAGTATCAGCATTGCAGTCTACTCCCTAAATTGTTGTACATATCAAGATATCAAGCACAGAACATAATTGCTCAACTGAGTCATGTAAACAAATCCGGAGACTGAAAGAATGAGAACAGCACAAGAGTAGTCTCAACTTTCAAGGCACACGATAATGCATTACAATAAACTTGAAGATGGGTAATAATTTGTGAAGCCTCTGCAATTGAGGGGGGAAAACATTATCAACCAAAAGATTAAAGAAATAATTAGAAAAAATACTGTATCTGTATGTGTTAGGATACAGTATGATCTAGCCTTCTTCCCGATTTAGTTCCCCCAAACCAGGTAAATTGGACAATGATATGATATTATCATTATGATGCGCTTGTTAAATATGATTGTCCATCCAGGATGTTCTTCACATTGTACAAGTTACAAGAACACCTGAAAATAAAGCCAAACATTAGATTTACTGCAAGAACACATGCAATTGCTCAATGGAATATGCCTTTGAAGTGGTACTTCCTGGTCAATATGTAAATATGTCAGTGAAAATCTAGCTTTTACCATTTGCAATCATGAACATTGAATAGGTGCTTTTATACAATATGGAGAATAATATTCTGTTGAATAGGGTTCCGAAAACAACTATAAACAGGAACAGGTCCAGTTTTCTGGACCATGTCCCGGTTCAGTGCTCCCTCCTCCCCCTTTGGGGCAAAAACCGTTGGCCATCAGGATAAAGAACATATCCAACATATTGGTCAGCGGAATGTTGTTCATTAAGAACAGGGGAAATTAGCTCCGTAAATCCGTTACTTCTTTTCAAACTATGACACAGGAAACAGCATAAATGATCCTGTTAGCTACTTACTCCGCAACTACAAATGAAAGTGAGCCGTGGACCCCTTGCCTCCGCAGTCCACACTAACCTCCAAATACTGTCCTTATGTCACAGCAATCATCTAACAACAAATTGATCTGGTTTATGGTCAACAAAATACTGACTAATAGCGTTAGCCAATAAAATCACACACCCAAGCTTGAGATGGCTAAAAGCCATGATCAACTTCTACAGTGCCAGTTTCTTAATCACAAATGTTTGGAGTGCCATAAAACCAATTCTCTCTAAAATACTACATAGCATTTTTAAAAACAAGAAGATACCTAATGAGTTGAAATTTGCAAAATAAAAAACAACATATAATCTTGTTCAAGTATCCTAGTGATCTGAAGAAGATTTACAAGAAAATGACACGATTCAAACTTTTCTAATTATTTTCGAACTTTGCAGCAACCAAACAACCAAGATCATCTAAACCACATTTTTATTATTTGGAGTGCGAACAAAATATTAGCATAATACGTTCTTTCAGAACATTCAATCATATATATCAATTACTATATTTGACCGAAAGCAAACAACCAAGTTATAAGTACATATGATATGTACAAGTACAATATGTTCTTTGGTAATATCTGAACTCTGGAGATATGAGTTTAATGGCCATGACACACTATTTACATTTTTTAGTGGTAGAAGACTGCAATTCTGTCTGTACAGAATTTTGTTTTGAGGGAATCATGAGATAATTTAATGTTAAGACTTAAGGCTGCTTTTTGCTACACAAAAGATCATAAGTTTGATTCATTTTAAGGGAATCAAGTGATTACTTAGTGATTAGGTTCATTATCTGAGTCATCATTTTGATTCCTTAGAACAAAGAGATCAGCTAGGTAAAGAGATACTATGAATATGGTTAGGCCCAGTTGTCTAGCTCATAATTATTGAGAAACAAAACAATTACAACATAAATATTAACATGCAGCTTTTTTATCTACCTTTTCTTTGTTTGCAAACAAATCAAATAATGCAATAACTTGCTTTGACTAGATTTACCATACTGTAAGTCAAGTTTTCTGTGGGCATTGACCAGATCACAATTTCTTCCCTAGAGGGGGCGGGCGGGGCTAACCAAAAAAAAAAAAACAAGCTTGCAGGGGAATAGTTCTGTTGGTATGGATGTGTAACATGATAATACAGATTTGGGTGACACCTCAGCAACCTCAAGCATTTCCCATTTCTGAATGAGATAAATGCCTATGGAGTTTGATCAACCCACTTTGACCAACCTGAGTGCTTACCTCACTGCAATTTTTCACTATTGAGTAGTGGAACGAACTATCAACCATTTCATAACAGACTGCTTGGATTGAATAAGTTAGGACAGTCTGCAAGCGTGCAGAAGGACTATATTCCCACTCTACTAGAGTGCTGTTTTAACAATATCCAAACCATCGGCGTATAGATCCAATTCTAACTTATACAAACAAACTTGAAGGCACAAGAACATGGCCATTTTTGCCTTTTTCTTACAAGCAACTAGCAATATAATACATTCCTAATCACAGTACATAACGTATGCAGTTATGCACTGTATCTGCTAGAGCAAACTGGCAAATCTAACACAGAGGACAAACATTTGCAATTTAGCACTATACAATTATGCAACTTGTTGAGTATGAATAACTCATATCCTAACCTGCTATCCAAACCTGCTGGGACTTGAAGATGTGTTCTATAAGGATTCCTATCCTAATCCTAGGATTAGGATTATGATTCCTACTTCCTTTTGAGGAGAACTAGGGGGCACTATATAAAACCATGAGGGGTGGTCATGGAGAACACAAGCCACAAACTAACTCATTCAAAGCAAGAAGTGCATGAGAGGATTAGAGGCTAGATTATTCTTCAGCATTAGAATTTATATAGGACAAGGATCCAATGGTCCTAAAAGGTTCGAGAGAGTTGTGAAAGAGCGACAATCCATTGTACTCTTTTGAGGTTGTGCTTAAGAAATTTGCGGTCAGCTTTGCCAAATCTTTCTTTCTCATCGTAATTATTTCGTCACTATTATTTGATTCCCTCTACAGGATTCATCTACTTCGATCTTGATACCGTACGAGCTTATGTCGTTTCTCACAAACTCTGATCCAATCTGGAGGCTGCTGCGCATAAGAAAGGGTGTCAGAGCATACCAAATGGTATCAGAGCTAATGCCAGATTAATCTGATTTGCGAGAAAGTCAGCAAAGCGTCATGTTGCACAAAATCAAGATCAATGTCTACGATGTGGAATCAAGTGGAGAAATTTGATGGCGGAGGGAATTTCAACATGTGGCAATATGTGGTGAAGGATATCTAGAAATCCTTGTCCAGCAAGGGTTAATCGGTGCTCTTGAAAGGGACAAACCGGAATAGTCATCCGATGAAGACTGGAAGGTGATAGAACAGAAGATTGTCAGTACAATCCGTCTATATCTTTCCGATGAGGTAAAGTACTCGATGATGAAGGAGAATTCGCCGAAAAAATTATAGAGTAACTTAGAAGAATTGTATATGGCAAAGTCGCTGACAAACCGGTGAGAGCTAAAATGGCAACTGTTCAGGTCGCGCATGGAGGAATGCACATGGTTCGTCGATCATCTCAATATCTTCAATGAGTTTATCACACAGTTGACTAGTGTAAATGAGAAAATTGAGTAGAACGACAAGGTGATCATATTGGTGTCATCTCTACCATCATAATGAGAGAAATTGGTGATGAATATTCTCATCGGGAAAGCACTCTCAACTTTAATGAGGCAGTGTCATATCTATTAGAGACAGAATCCTTGAAGAAGTCATCGGATTCTTTATCCCCGAGTGATCAAGCATTGGCTGACATAGGTGTTGCAGGCAAAAGAAAAAAATCACATGAAGAAGAAGGGCAAGAGCAAGGGCACACATGTATTCTATCTAAGTGACGATGAAGGTCATATGATAAAAAGGACTGTCTAAGTTTGAAGCAAATGAGGGCTTTATGCTCAGTGGCAGTAGCAAAAGATGATTCGAACGTACTAGTCGTTAGTCAACCAGGTACTTCTCATGGATAGATATTAGATTCAGGTTGTTGCTTCCATATATGTTCGGTGAGGGAGATGTTTGACGAAAGATCTCACGCCCGACACATGAAACTGTTTACTTAGCGGATTGCAAGTAGTATACAATTACTGAAGTATGAACAGTTACATTGGAGATGTATAATGAAACACATCGCACATTGACGGGAGTTTGATATGTTCCCGACTTAAAGAAAGAATATAATATTTATGAGGTCGTTTGAACTCAAAAGTTGTGAGGTATCACTTCGAGGTTGAGTCATACGAGTTACTTGCAAAGGGCGGGTAATTATGAAAAGTATCTAGAGCAACGAAAGATACCGATTGATGGGTAATCATAAGGGAAGAGCACCCAATGGGAGGTTTGATAAAAATCCTAGTCAGGAGAAGGAAATCGTGTCATCAACAATAGGTACTCAGATCTCATCTGCAGTTACGTGCAAAACTGCAAAGACGGTTACAAAATCTAGCAGGCGCAAAAGCGAAGATGCGAGCTGTTGGAAGAGGGAAGACGTGGTGGGACCAACCACGCGGTACCGACGAGTAGGTGGAGCTCAGAGGCGATACAAACCTATGACATGGAGTACTGTAAAAACAGGTCGTGTGGTTAACCAAACTACACAACAAAGGAGCCCTCAGGTAGCGTTTTCGGGCGGGCTAGCTCGGATACCGACACACACATTGCAGTGATGTGCATGAGCCCTTGTGGTAGAGGCAGTCCCAAAGGTGGGAGAAAAGAAAAAGAATAATGAAAAAAGGTGGAGCTGACTAGGAGTGAGTTCTTGGAGGAGCACAGTGACTTCAGCGGATAGGAGTCAAAGTGAAGATTGTTGAGTATAGGTGGCTCATATTCTAACCTACTAGAACTTGAAGATGTGTTCTACTCATGGTTATTAAGGCGGTAAGGCGAGGCAAGGCGACCCACCCCCCTCACACCTTTTAAGCGGTAAGGCGTGAGGCGAGGCGACGCCTTACACATCCTAAGGCGACACTACAGAGCAGCCGGCAGCAGGTTAGAAGCAGAAGACGGGTAGGCCGAAAGGCCGCAGAAGATCCCAGCAGCAGGTTGGAAGGTTGGAATGCCACAGAAAATCCCGCCGCCTTTAGCCCCTGCCGGCCGCCACCGCTCTCCCGCCTGGTCGCTCTCGCCACCGCTGCGCCGCTCACGCTTTTTTCCCACCTTCCCGGCGAGTCCATCGCACATTCGCACACCACGCCGCCTCGCGATCTTCTCTCTCGCAGCGCGGGCCACGCCGCCTCGCGATCTCCTCCTCAAGACTGCCGTCGCGCGCCGCCTCCTCCGTCCTCCCGGCGCGGCGCCGGCCGCGTCGCGCCACCTCCTCCTCCTCTCTCCTCTCAGCTCTCCTCTCCCTCCGCTCCCTTCGACCACGCCGCCTCCTCGCCGCGGTGGGGAGGCACCTCTCTTCCTCTCCGTGGCGCGGCGCTTAGGCCTACAAGGCGGGCGACGCTTGCCCCTGGCGCGCTTAGTCAGCTTAGGCGTCGCTTAGCCTAAGCGACGCCTTAATAAGCATGGTTCTACTATATAAAGCCACAAGGGGTGATCATGGAGAACGCTCGCCACAAACCAACTCATCCAAAGCAAGAGATTTACGAGAGGATTAGAGGCTAGATTATCATTTAGCACTAACTCTTGTACAAGGAAAGGATCCGATTGTCCCAAAAGGTTCAAGAGAATTGTGAGAGCGACAATCCTTGTACTCTTTTGAGACTGTGCTTAAGAAATTTGTGGTAGGTTTCGCACTTCGTTCTTGATACCATGCGGGCTCGTGCCATTTCTTACAAACTCTGATCCAATCTGAGGGCTGGCGCATAAGAAGGGTTATTAGAGTATAACACAACTCAATACGTAGGCTTTGTTACTCAACTTGTAAGTTACAAAGATGAGCAAGGAGTACGCAATTCAATTCAATTTAAAAATCATACATGAAGTCGTGAACATCAACAACTTAATGAAAGTTGTGTTTCTTGTACTTTGTTATCTCCGCAAGCAAAAAAGTTGCTCCGCAAAAGGACTTCTCAGCTCTTGATTAGTCCACTCTAATTCAACACTCTTCAATCTTATCCACCTCCTAGTTGATTGTATCTTACTGTCACATTGGTAATGATTCACCATCAAGGCTTCCAAATTTTAGAAAACACTACAGGTACGCGGATCACCGAACTAAGAACCCAAATCTCGGATCAAGATCCCAAGTTTTTCACCAAATTAAAACCAAGTTAAAGATACGGAGTAGCAGCAGCTTACCTCTTAGTCGGCTCCAGCGCCGCCGCTGCCGCCGAGCGGATAGGACACGACCTCCCTGACCGCCGGCGCGACCTCGACCAGCGCGATGTCCATCCCGTACCCTGAGACGGGAAGCAGCTTGAGCTCTCGGAGCACACAGAAAGCCTCGGCCATGCGCCCGCGGGGCACGTCGACGGCGACGGCGCACCGCGGGACCCAGTGGTCGGGGCGGAACCCGTCGGGCACCTCGACGCCCGCGTCCTTGCGCAGCAGCTCGCAGAGCTGCGCGTGGAGGCCGAGCAGCGCGGCGGAGGGCGTGGGCGCGAGGAAGAGGACCCCGGCGTCGAGTGAGGATGGGAGGGAGGCGAGCGAGGAGAGCGCGAGCGGGAGCGGGTCGAGGCGGGAGGCGAGCGCGCGGAGGGAGGGCGCGAGGCGGAGCGGGTCGGGGAGCGCGGCGGCGGGGAGGTGGAGCAGCGGGAGGTGCGGGCGGGAGGCGGTTTCGATGAGGCGGCTGCTCAGCTGCCGCCGCGCCAGCGCGTTCCACGCCTTGAGCACCTGGTTCTCCAGCGACGGGTCGAAGTAGAGCTCCACCGCGTAGTACCCGGAAGGGGCCGTCGGCGGCGGCAGCGCGCGGGGGGTGCCTGGGGGAGTCGTCGCCACCGCCGCGGGGGTGGGGGCGGCGCTTCCGCCGCCGCCAGCGGAGGGCGCGGTGCCTTGCGCCATGGGAAGGGCGGCGCGATTTGGTTGGTTACTGGGTCTGGGTGCGATTCCGACAGGGAGGCGAGGGGGTCGGGGCCCGGAGGAGGGCTTGGGGTTTCCGCTGGAATCGAGAAATCGGAAGAGATCTCATGTGACTCGACTGCACCGTGCACGCTTGGACTAGTCGCTGCACCTGCACGGGTTGGTGGGCCCATTGGGGAGGCACTGACGAGTGGGCCTCCTCTACGCCTCAGCTCTCCCTCCGCGCTCGACCCTCACTTGCACCCTCGGCTCCGTCGTCGACTCGTCGCGCTCGCGCCCGATCAAGCTTCACCGTGACACACATTGACGTCGCTACTTCTACCAAAGTTAAAATTCGCATATTTATCTAATTCTGACATAAATCTGTACAGCATACTTCCATTGGGCTTTTAGTCCTGGAAATGTATGCTGACTTGGCGTTTCATTTCCTCCAGTCGAATATCGTCCCTTGGCACCCAGGCACTAGCATCATTGTCTTGCTAGTCGCTACATGCCTACATACTAGTACTACTCATTTTGATTATTGCTCTTATCCAAAAGTATTAAGGTGGACAAACGGCAATGTGGCTATACATATCGACATCTTTGGAGATTAACTGGTCATGGCAAATATGCAACATGAGTGTTAAGGCTGTGGCAATTAATAGCTTGACAAACCCAATCTCAAGAAGAAGAAGAAAGCTTGACAAAACCACATAATCTCACCGTTCAATTAATGATGCCGGCTTCCATGGTACTTGTAACTAGAACTAGAAAGAGCTCGTACTAAACTGAAGAAAAGCAAGGTGCCTTCAACAACTCTCACCGCAGAACCTAAATCCATCAGATAATTGGCATGTACTAGTATCGATCAACTTGTAACAAGATCAACGCGAGTTCGCCAATCGATTCAACGAACTAATTAAACACCGTCGATCCAAGAACCGAACCCCTCTCCTCCAAGAACCCGAGAGCCCACCAACTCGATCGGTGGTCTAGCGCGATGGCGCGATCCTCTAGTCGAAGCCAACGATCCTCGCCACCGTCGTCCAGGCGCTCCGAGCCGCCGCCGCCGTACCTGTCGTCGGTCCTCCGCCGGGCACCACCGCCGTCGCGGCCTTGCCACACTTGTCCATGGAGGCGGAGGCGGAGGCGGCGCCGCTGCACTGGCTGTTGCCGTAGCCATCGGCATGCGCGGAGGCCGTGGCGGCGGCAAGGGTGTCGTAGGCGTCGTTCTTGACGATGACGATCTCCTCAAGCTGGATGCGCAGGTACCCCTCGTCCCCCTCCTCCTGCTTCCCCTCCACCTCCTCCTCGGCAGCGGCGGGCGCAGGAGCGGAACGGCGGCCGGCGACCATGGCGGCGAACCTCTCCATGCCAAGAAATCTCGATCGACCGGAATGCCGCAAGAATACGCTCTTCTTGGAAAGCGCAGAGACCTTGTCGCTGCTCGGTGGTTGGTGATGGCGTGGTTGCTCCGCGCCGCGCTGATCCGACACCCGCGCTACATATAATAGCGGAGAACGGGGTTTCGGGGCTAATTTGGTAGGTGATTTGGATTCTATGTTTTCGAAGAAATGGTGTTCAGAGGTAGTTTAAAAAGTATATAGTTTATGTCTGGTCAGGTAAATCTAGGGTGGAATGTTTGGTTGGTGACCTAGACCTGAAGAAAACCTGAAATAAACAAAAATGCATTTTATCAATTAGAAAGCGTAAAACCATCAAATACGCTTTTCACCGGCGGCGGAGGAATGGTGGTGGGGCGGCGTAGACCCACAAAACGGGTTGTTGGAGGGATGGGGGAGCCAGGGGAGGCGGCATCGTAGCTCAGCTCAGGTGGCATCGAGGCGGCAGGGCGACGGCCCATGGTGGCCAGCGACAGGGAAGGAAATAGGGCAGCAGCACCTAAGTGGGAGAGGGGAGGAGTTAGGAGGAGCATGGGCATTAGGGAGATGAGGGGAGCTCACCCGACCGGTCAATGGAGGCGGAGGAGCTGCGAGGCAGTCCGGTGATGAAGACTTGAGGCGACGCGGGCGACTCATCGTGGAGGCGGCGACCGGGTGAGGGAGAGCTCAATTTGAAGGTTGGGGAAGGACATGGGATGTGTAGGGATGCTTCCGTGGAGGAGGGATTGAAGCATGGCTTACTGGAGTAAGAACGGCGACGACCGTGGCTATTTTCGATCGGACATGGAGAAGGGGACGCACGGTGCTCTAGCGGTGTAATCCCGAAATTAGTCGAGAACTTTTGCTCCTGGGGTTATGGAACACTACGTGACGCGTAGGGATGGGAAATGGTAAAGGATAAATGCAAATGTGGTAAGTAAAATCCGTATTCGAATGAAAAACTAGTACAATTTGGAAAAACGGACAGTATCTGTATCTGTATTTGGTGTTATTCGTATCCAGGGAAAAACCGGATAGTATCCAGAAAAACGAATACAAATACTATCTGTTTTTTTCCTGGATACGAATACGAATAATATCCATTTTTTCCCTGATACGAATACAAATACTATCCGTTTTTCCCTAGATACGAATACGAATACTATCCATTTTTCCCCGGAGCATTTCTGTTTCGACGAGGTCTTGATTCGATGTCGAATCTGTGGCTAGTGGGTGTTGCTACGACTCGTGTAGACAGTAGACAATAGACATGTAGTCATGTTACATAAATTTATCGTAAAAGTTGTAGGATATTCGTATTTGACCGAATTGAGTACATATTCAATTCGAATTCGTATTCGTTACGACATTCGATTCATATTCGTATTCGAGAATGTTCGAATTCGTATTCGTTTTAAAAATATGGACTCGTATTCGTATTCGAGACTATTCGATCTGTTTCCATCCCTAGTGACGCGGTTGGCCATGGAAGATAACCTCTGTGGTGAGGAGGCGGCGCTCGGTGAAGAGGTGGATGCGCTCGAGGAAGACAAAGGCGTGGAGGGAAGACAAAGACGCTTCTAGGCGTTCGATTTGGATCGCCTAGGCCTGAATGAGCGTCTAGGAGACATATGCGCCTAGGGCAGCAACCAAACGCCACTCCGGCACAATACTAGCAGAGCCAGGATGCGAACGTCCGTGCCCGAGCCGGCGTAACCGGACGCGCAACGGGACGCGCCGTATTGGGCTTTTGGGCCTGGGATGGGCTTCCAAGCTGGTCTCGGTGGAAAGTTGAGGCAAGCACCTTTCTATGACTTTTTTTGATGTGTTACTAGTCACGTGCCCGTGCGTTGCAACAGAAAATCAATTTTTGCATAGAATATGTTGTTACATTGTCATTCATAAGTTAAAACTTACATGTCTTGTAGCAGAACCAAAAAGGTTTATTTGCTGTAGGTGTGACTAAACCACCATGCAAAATAACTTTAGTATGTCAAACATATTCAGATGGCTTGTATAAAAGAACAAGGAGATATATTGATTTTTTCGGTCTGTATGAATCATAACATAATTAAAAAAATTGTGTTTATAAAGTAAATTTGTTATTTACACAGTTTATTATCACAAAACATCAGAATATATATTGCTTGGGACAGCATGCGTCCCATTGATGTTGCTTGTATGTTTTCCAACTGATCGCCTCCGCCAAGTAAAAAAAAAGGAAAAAAAATGAAAAGGACGATGACACCATTAGGGAAGAATTTCGACAAACTGGAATATATCATCTCAAAGGGGCAATGATGTATCTGAGGCAGGAACACCTATTCAATAATTTGTCCACAAAATGTTTAAAATAAGTTAGCTGGTTATTGTGTATGTATAAAATAAGCTAACATGGAGGGCCTCATCTTCGGGGTATCTTGGGTGCACAAGCCCTATTTTCAGTAACCAATGTGCTTACTCGGTGTCAAAACCGCCTTTTAAGTTCTTGTCGACAATGCTTAAATCAAATCTAAGAACTGATTGCCATGTCATAAAATTAGCACTTCAGGTATTTCTGAGCTATCAAGTTTTTAAGAATCTGTTCACTTTTCTTTTACAGAATAAGAAATTAAAGATATCTCATAGATCAGTGAATTGCAATGTGTTAGCAGTGACACAGAGTAATTGGACCAAGCAACAGATACGTCCTAAGAATCGGAAGACCAGTCAATGCAAGTGACATGAAGGCAATTCCTGAAATAGATCCAGAACCAATTAACCCATATGATAATAAGAAGATAAGTCAATGAATAGTTGCTTTCTTTTTTAAAATGAATGAACAGTTGCTTTTGGAACAGGAAGGGAACTTCCTTGTACTTTCCTTTAGAATGCTTCCAACAACAAGCGGATTGTGCTTGTCTAATTTGTGATTATCTAAACTGACCAGTCATGTGAACATAACAAGTATATGTCTGGCCGGATTCCTGATGGTCTAATGGAGAGAATCTGGAATCTAGCATAGTGATACTACTGTACTTGGTAGAAAAGAATGATTCTTCCTACAGTTTGTTGTCTAAACTTTCTAGAGAATCAGACAGTGGTTTGGGAAAAATCATATGCAATAATGATAATGCAACGTTAAGCATATATATAGGCATTGTTCTTTACCCTTTCTAGGAAGGCTGCGACGTCGCACGTGGCGAGGCAGAGACGGTGGTGCGGGCGGTGCGGGAGATCCGATGGACCTCCTTGGTGAGCGACCCCGCCTCGATCACCGATGCTATCTCCTTCGGATCTGCACGCACCGCGGTGGCCTCGCCATTTCTAGGAGTACAGCTGCACCAGGCGCGGGGTAGAGGGAGTACAGCGGCGTCAGGTGCGGGGAAGAGGGAGGCTTGGCAGTGTCGTTGTTGGCTGGATCCAGCGCCGACGAGGTCGAGGCGGCCTGATCCCATGCTTGCCGCCCACACGCAGTGCCCGCGCTTGCCAACCTCCGCGCAAGGAGGTGCCACAGAAGAACTGTTAGAAAACAAATATTGCATTTTATGTTTGTGAAAGATTAACAGTCCACATTATTGTAAAGAGCCTTACCCAAAGATGGAAGCAAACATAGGAGTTAAGAAAGTAAGAGAACTAAGTGTGGTCAAGCTACCTGCAAGAATGAGAGAAAACACGTTATATGGAACGCCTAAGAGCATTAATCGTGGAGAATACCAGTAAGTTCTAAGTTCTAACAGAACTGGACTGGTGAGAAGTGATCTTACCTCTTGTAGCATTGTAGAAGTACACACCATAGCTGACAGTACTGCCAAATATAGACATATAACCAAGTGCTAATATGTCACTCCATGTAAGCTCTTGGATATGTCCATTCAGAGCAGGATCATGATTAAGAACAGATATAACCAACAACGGAAGCCCACCTATTACCATATGCTGCCATAGAGTGAACATTAGCACTTTATGTGGTGTAATGTTAGCACTTTATGTGGTGTAATGTTAGACTTTCATAATTTTAATAATCTGTAATAAAGGTAACATCTACATCCATATGGAACCATTACACAGGTTGAAAGACCTAAGTTGATATGAGGATTCCAGCAAAGGCTGTTCAAGTTTCATTTGATGTTGCAATCTGTATGCATGTGGATATCATGGGGATATGCTTATGATCTTAGGATGATGTGACAATTGGCAATGACGTTAAAGGTTTGCGGAAACAAGCATTTTCGACAAAGTTCAAGTTCTGTCAGGCCTCAGGCGGTCAGACCGGCCATGGTGGCGGTCAGACCGGCCGTGGTTCGGGTCAAGCTCCGGGTTGAGAGACTGGCGGTCCGACCGGCCAGGGTGGCGGTCCGACCGGCCAGGGTGGCGGTCTGACCGGCTACCGCTGAGCGGTCAGACCGGCCATGTAAGTGTCTGTGTTTTTTTTTTAGCTGGGCCAAAAATAGAGGGTGTAGGCAAGAGAGGAGGTTCTACTACTCTTGGTCCCATAATTTTTGGAGCTTCCAGACAAAAGTTCTATTCGATTGAAATTTCCAGAGAGGTTGCGGATTTCAGAGTTAAAATTTTGGCTAAGTCCCTGGGGAGCGGTCAGACCGACCGTTGGTTGGCGGTCGGGCCGTAATGGCGGTCCGACCGCCATGCTTTGCGCGATCGACCGTTTTCACTTAAGTCGCTGGCCTTCTTGACAGCGTTGTGTTGGTTGTTAGGTCAATTTCATGGGTTTCAGTGCATATGTGTTGCATGATGCATATTTTGACTAACGTGGGTCAAGTTGTGAAGAACTTGTTCCCGATTTCGATTTGCTTGTCTATTATTGTGCAGGTTACTTGGTGGTCAACGACGGTCAACGGCGAGAATGATCTGGACTAGGCTTGGAGAGCTGAGGTTCAGAACGATCGACGATGTCGGGTGAAGTCATTGGACTCAAGCATGGTGCAAGATGGACAAAGGTGACCGAACAGGCGATTCGGTCGCGGCAGGTTGGATCAGCGGCGCGGGGTGGTGCAAGTGCCATGGTGGTTTCGGTGGGGCGGATGGGAGAGACTTGCCGGCATGATGAGAGCCGTTGGATCAACTTCGCACGTGGCGGCAGCGAGTGCCAGCAGTCTGGACTCGGTCTTCGGAGAAGGACCGAGAAGGTATTTTGGTAATTTTACCAAATACCGCCTTGGTTACCTTTTGCCAACCCGCGGCGCAAGACGGTGCGTTGGAGAAGCGGATTAGGTCAAGAGGAGATGAAGACGGCGCTTTAAAATGTGTGCGTGTGTGACCCGTTTGTTTTGGGCCTTAACGGGAGCCCATTATGGAAACTCTTCTAGAAGGTCTAGGCCTCCACTATAAATAGAGGAGGGAGGTGGCTGCACCCCCTTAACCCTTTCAAGTGTTTGAAACCCTAGTTTGCTTAGGGAGAGGATTAGTGGAGGTTAGGGTTCTAGAGAGTTGGATTTGATTTCGTGCTCATGTATTGAGTCTTTGTCCTCCATTGATGGAATGGCTGTAAACCAATACCATATCAAATCAATCCAAAGAAAGTTCTCTCAAAGATGAGTTCATTTGTTTTCTTTCTCTCTATTTGGTGATTTTGAGTCTTTCTTTGATCTGCGAGTTTTTGGTTGGTTTCTTGCTGTGATCTAACTTGCTGCAACATGTGGGAACCCATCTAGGGTCATCTTGATCATCAATCACCCACGAGCAAGTTTCTAGATTAGATTTAGTTTTTGACTCGGTTTTTGAACCACCTTCACTCAAATGGAAAAAGGTTTGAACTTTGGCAAGGATCTTCACGATCGTTGCTTGGAATAGGTTCCTGACATCCTTGAGAAGGTGTGTGTCAAGTTTCATGAGGTTTGGACATACGAATCAAAAGTTAGCTCAATTTGCGTTTTGGTTTTTCGGCCTGAGTTCACTGTTCTTGAACTAGAGGCCTGACCGCCCGAAGGAGAGGTCCGACCGCTGGGATCGGTCGGACCGCTAGGCCGACCGGTCTGACCGCCCCCGTGAGAGGTCAGGCCGCCCGGGTCTTGGTGTTTTGAGTTTTTGAAGATTTTGCTTCGGGGTTTTGATTGGATTCAATACAAGTCTTCCGCTGTGCTTGATTGATTGATCTTCATAGCTTACATAGATATTGGAGTGAGATTCGTATTGAATTCAATTTGGAGAAAAATAGATCGTGCTCCTATTCACCCCCCCTCTAGTCGTCTTTTCGGTCCAACAAGTGGTATCAGAGTCCGGTTAGTTCAATCTTGATCTTAACCGGTCACTGAACTTGGCGATGGATAAGTACTCTTCCAAACCGCATATCTTCGATGGGCACGAGTATGCCTTTTGGAAGAACCGCATGCGTGTTTTTCTTCAGAGTGAAGGACGAGGTGTATGGGAGGCTGTTCGAGCTCCGCTTATCTTGCCTGAGGTTGCTACGGCGGCTTCTGAAGCCCTCTTGGCTAATGACCATAAGGCAAAGAACTTTCTGTATGGTGGGCTTGGGAGAAAAGAGTATGATAGGATTTGCAATCTCGAGACCGCACATGAGATTTGGAAGACTCTCGAAACTTATCATGAGGGTTCTTCCCAAATCAAGCAAGTGCGTCAGACGGTCTATAAAAAGGAATATAACAAATTCGAGATGCGTCCTGGAGAGAGCATCGATGATATTTTCAGTCGTTTTAACACAGTGATAAATAAGATGAAGGCTGTTGGTATTGAATATACCCAATCTGACAATGCCACCCATCTCCTGGCTGCAATCAACACCAGGGAGTGGGAGATAAAGGCTACCGCCATTTAGGAAAATGTCAACTTCTCTGATCTGACTTTGGATTTGCTCTATAGCAAGCTCAAGACTCATGAGATCCAGAAGGGTGACCATTCTAAGAAGGATAACATGGCTTTGATAGCAGACCCGCTCAAGAGAGCCTCTGATGGGTCGTTTGAGTCTTCTTCTGAAATTTCTCTTGCTTCTTTATCTGCTATCCAAGAAGAGGATCTTGAAAGTATTCCTGAGCCCGAGATAACACTTTTGATTAAGAAGTTCACACGGGCCTACAACAATATGAGAAACAAAAAGAGAGGCGGCCCTGTGACTTGTTATGAGTGTGGAGAGCTTAATCACATCCGGGCAAATTACCCCAAGTTGAAAGGTAGGAGCAATTACAAGGATGAAAAAGCCAGTTTGGAAGAAGCCTCAAGGACGCAAGTCCAAGTTTGATGATGCCAAGCTCAGGAAGGCTGCTCACCGAGTTCTTGCCGCTCTTGGAGAACGATCCTTGAGCGATGTGGACTCCGGGAGCGAGGAGGACAAGGAGGAGGAGCTCCCTCAAGACAAGAGGGGAAAGGCCAAGGACTTCACAGGCATGTGCTTCATGGCTGACTCCGACGACATCGATGACAACAATGAGGTATCTCCCTCCTATGATGTTCTCTTTGCTAGATGCGAAACTGTCTATGAGCAAATGTTAGGTCAGGATAAAGCCTTAAAATTCATCATGACTAGGAATGAGGAGTTAGAGTCACAAGTAGATAAACTCACATTAGAATTTGTGAATACTAAAAGTCTTGAATCTGATGAATGCTTATTCTGCCATGCTTTACATTCTGAACTAGCTAAACTACAATCTGCTCATGATATTGCTTTGCAACAACTTGAAAATGCTAGGACTGAGCTAGTTGAAGTTAAATCTGCTCCTTGCGAAAAATGCTTAGAGTCTAGCAAGTTGATTGTTTCTGGTGTGGTTGAATCTAGCTCTTGCTCTGTCTGCTTAGAACGTGAACGTGAAGTACATGATGTTGTAGAAGCAGCTAGAGGTAAATATGTCAAGCTTAAGGACAGTATTAATTCTGCTACTTGTGCTTCATGTGAAGCTCTTAAGCTTGAAGTTGTTCTTTATAAGAAGAGGCTTAACACTAAAACTTGTGATTCATGTGTTAACTTTGGAAAAGAAATTGCTTACCTTAAGGACACATTAGAAAGATTCTCTAAAGGTAAGAAACAGTTAAACATGATTCTTGACAAGTCAAAAACTCCTTATAAGAAGCAAGGGTTAGGATACAACTTTGCCCAGGACAAATCTAGTGGTATTCAAATTTTGAAAAATGGCTTAGTTGAATTTGATACCCAACCTGCAAAGATCACTTTCAAATCTGCAGGTTTTGCCCAACCATCTATTCAGTCAAAAGGTGCTTCTCCCAGTGGTACCAAGTACCATTGCACCTATTGCAAGAAGGATGGGCATTTGATTGAGTTCTGTTGGCGTAGGTTGAAAAATACTAGGAAAAATCTTGCTAGAATATCATCTAATCAACCTAGAGCTTTTGTGAGACATGGTAATTTAGAAAGGAAGAAACCTGGTCTAGGATTTGTTTCATATGCTAATCATTCTCATGCTCCTAGATAAGATAACTCTCATGTTAGAGTCACCATTGCTCATAACAGAATTTCAAATAGAATCAAGGATAGCACTTCTGCTTTGCATACTACTCGCAGACGTGTGTCTCAGTACTGGGTTCCCAAGTCATGTTTAACTAACCCTAGTATTAAGACACATCGATCTTTTGTGCCTTGATTTTCAGGAGTACCGCGGGAGGAAGAACACGTGGTTCGTCGACTCCGGCTGTTCACGCCACATGACCAGAGATTCAAGATGGTTCACCTCCTTCACGCGGTCGACAGGTGATGTCTTCATCACCTTTGGAGACAATACTCAAGGGCGGATTGAAGGAACGAGATCAATCAGGGTGAACGACAACTTCATCCTAAAGGACGTCGCCCTTGTGGACAAGCTCAGGTTTAATCTACTCTCTGTCTCATAGCTTCTTGATGATGGCTATGAGACTATATTTAAGAAAAATGCTTGTCGGGTGCTTGATT
The DNA here is from genome assembly GCA_036346255.1 of Ampelocalamus luodianensis. Classification (NCBI taxonomy): domain Eukaryota; kingdom Viridiplantae; phylum Streptophyta; class Magnoliopsida; order Poales; family Poaceae; genus Ampelocalamus; species Ampelocalamus luodianensis. The sequence continues at coordinate 36,661,470 of CM070633.1, forward strand.
CAGCTGGTGAGCTCGTTTTTGGGATTTATAGAGCTGCTAGGATCTTTGGAGCTGATTTTTCTGAATCTCTTGCTGGTTCTCTTAAATGTTTGATTACACCTTCTTTTGAGTTCTGGCTTTGGCATCGACGTTTAGGGCACATTGGTTTTGATCATCTGACGCGAGTTAGCAACCTTGATCTCATAAGAGGTTTGCCCAAACTCAAAGCTGTCAAGGATGCTGTATGTGCGCCCTGTAGGCATGGCAAGCAGGTTGCCGCCTCACACCCTTCAGTGACTATGGTCATGACCGTGGGACAGGACAGTTGCTTCATATGGATCTTTGTTGGTCCTGCTAGGGTTCGGTCAATTGGTGGCAAATGGTACATTCTTGTCATAGTCGATGATTTTTTGAGATACACTTGGGTGTTCTTTCTTGCTTCGAAGGATGAAGCTTTTGGTCATTATCATGATCTTGTTCTTCGTTTGGCTTCTGAACTTCCGAGTGCCTTGAGAGCGATCCGCAGTGACAATGGTACGGAGTTCAAGAATGCCTCGTTTGCCTCTTTTTGTGCTGAGCGCGGAATTGAGCATTAGTTCTCTTCTCCACACGTCCCTCAACAGAATGGCGTTGTGGAAAGGAAGAACAGAACCTTAGTCGAGATGGCTAGGACGATGCTAGATGAGTATAGCACAGGAGGTTTTGGGCGAAGCTATTGCTACGACTTGCCATATTGCAAATCGTGTCTTCTTGAGACCATCTTTGGGCAAGACTCCTTATGAGCTTCGATTTGGTAGAAAACTCTGCATTTCTCACTTTCGAGTTTTGGATCTAAGTGTTTCATTCTTAAGACAGAAACCTAGATAAATTTGAATCAAGAACTTTTGATGGTTTATTTAGGTTATCCTGCACATTCGAGGGTTTTCGGGTTTTAATATTGAAACTAACATTGTCCAGAGACATGCAATGTCACTTTTGATGAGACTAGCCACAGAGCTAGATTCGATGTTTCGTGTGATTCTGGTGTGAGAGCATTTTTGTTGAAGAAGATGAGGATGAACTTGATCTCGCTCCTTCACTCATTTGCGATGTTCTGTCCAAGCTCCAGAACCTGCTACAACTACTTCACCTTCAGTTGAGGCTCCTACTGCATCTTCATCATCAGTAGTACTTGCGGAGGTCGAAGAGATGCTGTCTCCCCCGGGCGCTCCACTTCACATTCAGAGGCGTCATCCTCCGGATCAGATGATCGGTAATCTTCATGAGCGAGTCACTCGCTCCAGGTATCACGATCCGAGTCTCTACTCCCATTCTGCGTTTGTTGCTTCTTTCGAACTCCGCGATATATCACATGCATTATCTGATTCTAGTTGGGTTAATGCCATGCATGAGGAGTTAGAGAATTTTGAGAGGAACAAGGTCTGGAACCTAGTAGAACCTCCTAGTGGTCATAATGTGATAGGAACCCGTTGGGTGTTCAAAAATAAACAAAATGAGGATGATTCTGTGGTTAGGAACAAGGCTAGGTTGGTAGCTCAGGGTTTTAGCCAAGTTGAGGGGTTAGATTTTGATGAGACATTTGCTCCTGTTGCTAGATTGGAAGCCATTCGTATTCTACTTGCATTTGCTGCTTCTAAGGGCTTTAGATTATATCAGATGGATGTCAAGAGTGCTTTTCTGAATGGTTTTATAGAGGAGGAAGTGTATGTTAGGCAACCCCCTGGCGTTGAGAATCCCAAGCATCCACATCATGTTTTCAAGCTATCCAAAGCCTTGTATGGTCTTAAGCAAGCCCCTAGAGCCTGGTATGATAGACTTAAGACCTTTCTGCTTAAGAATGACTTTGAGATGGGAAAGGTAGACAAGACTCTGTTCATTCTTAGGCGTGTCAATGACTTCCTACTTGCTCAGATTTATGTAGATGATATTATCTTTGGTGGTTCTTCTCATGCTCTTGTTTCTAGTTTTTCTGAGACCATGTCCAGGGAATTTGAGATGAGTATGATGGGAGAACTCAATTACTTTCTGAGGCTTTAAATCAAGCAATGTAAGGAAGGGATCTTCATCCATCAGACGAAGTACACCAAGGATCTGCTCAAGCGCTTCGAGATGGGTGACTGCAAGCCGATCGCCACTCCCATGGCGACTTCGATACGGATCCAATGAGGAAGGAGAAGCCGTGGATCAGCGTGAGTACCGCGGCATGATCGGCTCCTCCGCACTGACGGCCTCAAGACCGGACATCCACTTCACGATGCGCCTGCATGCGAGGTTTGGGCATCTCCGAGGACTTCCCATCGCCAAGCCGTTAAGCGCATCTTCAGGTATTTACATTCTACCCTTCAGTATGGCATTTGGTATTCCTGTTCTTCTTCTTTGTCCATTCGGGGGTTTTCTGATTCTGATTTTGCAGGCTGTCGGCTAGATAGGAAGAGTAACTCAGGCACTTGTCACTTCTTACGCACTTCTCTTGTCTCTTGGTCTTCTAGGAAGCAGTCTTCTATTGCACAATCCACTTCTGAAGCTGAATATGTTGCTGCCGCTAGTTGCTGTAGTCAGATTTTGTGGATGGTGCCCACTCTTAAGGACTTTGGGTTGGCTTTTGATAGTGTTCCTCTTTTCTGTGACAACACTTCTGCTATTAACATTGCTAAAAACCCTGTGCAACACTCTAGGACCAAGCACATAGACATTCGCTATCACTTTCTTAGAAATCATGTCGAGAAGGGTGATATTGTGCTGCATTTCGTGGAGTCCGAGGCTCAGTTAGTTGATATCCTCACTAAGTCTTTAGACCCAACTAGGTTTGTCACCTTGAGAAGTGAGTTAGGAGTAATTTATCCCTACGGGTTGGTTTTTAGGGGGAGTTGGCTTTGTTCTGAACTTTCCTTGTTCTTCTGAACTTTTCTTGTTCATCTGATCTTTTCTTGATCTTCTTTTGAACTTTTTGATCTTTTTAGACTTTTTGAGTTTTTCTCGCATCTTATTGTATCATATTGCATTCATATGAAAATCACAAAAAGATGTATTGTAATATAAGCTTTTCTGCTTATCTTTTAGAATTGATGAAGCTTTGCTTATTACCCTCCTGAGCTTTAGTATTTCAATTCTGCTCAAATGCCATGTCTAGTTCTTTGACTTGCTAGAATTATCATGCTTTCACATGTGTAGCTAAGTCTTTGTTGAATGAGCTAGAACTTTAAGACAACTTGAACTGAAAAACTGCAATTTGTGGATCTTTTAGCTAGTTGCGCAATTAGTGCTCCTTTTGTGAGATTGGCCCTGTCAAAATTATTGTGTTAGCTCTTGAATCTAGTATTGATCACTACTTGAGCTTCTTGTTCTTTTAAGAATCTAAAACTGCTCTTGTGAAAAATGAAAAATCAAATTGAAGGATTATTTTATGCTTAAAATGTGCCAAACTACTCTCACGAGACTACATGTCATAGACATGAACTTGGAGATAGTTTGATGATCCAGACGATCTCATGGGGACTGCTTGTCAAATTTGACATGAACATCAAGATTTGTCGCCCTGGTAGAAGCTTAGGAAGAGTTTGTGGATGGCTCCTAGTTCAGGATCTTCTTCACTAAGATATACCTTTAATCAACTTCAATATTCATTGTAAATGAAAAACTGTTGAAAAATGGGCGTTTGAGAAAAATTGAGCAACATGATTCAATTCAGGACCTGTTTGTCTCTTAATGTAGTCATTGTTAGCTTTTTGGACTCACATTGACATTTTGACATGGTCAGTATCATCTTAGGATCTCTGTTGATGAACTTGCTAGATTTGAAGTTTTGCTTAAAATGCTAAAATTCATTGCTTTATATTGAGTCTTCTAGCTTTAGCTTTGTTATATATGTCTTATTATGATCTTACTAGCGCATTCAGGCTGATATGTTGTTTGTGCAATATTAGAAATGCCAGCTTGTTCTTTTGGGTAATCTCCAAAGCTTCTTGTAATCAATTTTTTTTTTGAAAAATACAAAAATATGAAGCCACTCCAGTGCATTTCATGCATGCTCCTTCTTATGCCTTTTCCTCATTCTGCACTTGTTATCTTCGGACGAGAGGAAGGCGTGATTCCTTGATGACTCCATTGTCAAAGGGGGAGAAGATATTTCAATATGTGTAAAGGGGAGAAGATTTAAAAGTGTTAAAAAAGGGGGAGAAAATTGGAGAATTTCAAATTTTCAGAAATTTGAGGATCATTGTGAGGGGGAGTTTCTTATTTGCATTCTTATGATCTTATTGCCCTTTCTGAACTTGAATTGCATTTCTTGATCCTCACGATGATCAAAGGTCATATTGAACAATTGTTCTTTCATATGGACCTTAAGTGAGATGTTGACTCTTTCTGGAAAAATGAAGCTTTCTTGCTTTCTTTTGCCTTATCTCACTTGCCTATACTATTCTGAAGCCAGCTTGGTCATTTTCATTGCTTTCTCTTGCATATGGACTAAGTTGTTCCTTTGCGCGAAAACGTCGAGTTTTTACTTTTCAAACCTCAAAAATTTGCTTTTGTTGAAAATTGCCAATGTGTTCATCAAGGGGGAGATTGTGGATATCATGGAGATATGCTCATAATCTTATGATGATGTGACAGTTGGTAATGACGTTGAAGGTTTGCGGAAACAAGCGTTTTCGACAAAGTTCAAGTTCTGTCAGGCCTTAGGCGGTCTGACCGCCATGGTGGCGGTCAGACCGGCCGTGGTTCGGGTCAAGCTCCGGGTTGAGAGACTGGCGGTCCGACCGGCCAGGGTGGCGGTCCGACCGGCTACCGCTGAGCGGTCAGACCGGCCATGTAAGTGTCTGTGTTTTTTTGAGCTGGGCCAAAAATAGAGGGTGTAGGCAAGAGAGGAGGTTCTACTACTCTTGGTCCCATAATTTTTGGAGCTTCCAGACAAAAGTTCTATTCGATTGAAATTTCCAGAGAGGTTGCGGATTTCAGAGTTGAAATTTTGGCTAAGTCCACGGGAAGCTGATCGACCGCCGTTGGTTGGCGGTCAGACCGGTAATGGGCGGTCCGACCGGCCATGGTGGCGGTCTGACCGGTTTTCACTTAAGTCGCTAGCCTTCTTGGCAGCGTAGTGTTGGTTGTTAGGTCAATTTCATGGGTTTCAGTGCATATGTGTTGCATGATGCATGTTTTGACTAACGTGGGTCAAGTTGTGAAGAACTTGTTCCCGATTTCGATTTGCTTGTCTATTATTGTGCAGGTTGCTTGTTGGTCAATGACGGTCAACGGCGAGGATGATCTGGACTAGGCTTGGAGAGCTGAGGTTCAGAACGATCGACGATGCCGGCTGAGGTCATTGGACTCAAGCATGGTGCAAGATGGACAAAGGTGGCCGAGCAGGCGATTCGGTCGCGACGGGTTGGATCAAGCGGCGCGGGGTCGGTGCAAGTGCCATGGTGGTTTCGGTGGGAGCGGATGGGAGAGACTTGCCGACATGATGAGAGTCGTTGGATCAACCTACACGCGTGGCGAAGCAGCGAGTGCCAGCAGACCGGACTCGGTCTTCGGAGAAGGACCGAGAAGGGGTATTTTGGTAATTTTACCAAATACCACCTTGGTTACCTTTTGCCAACCCGCGACGCAAGACGGTGCGTTGGAGAAGCGGATTAGGTCAATAGGAGATGAAGACGGCGCTTTAAAATGCGTGCGTGTGTGACCCGTTTGTTTTGGGCCTTAACGGGAGCCCATTATGGAAACTCTTCTAGAAGGTCTAGGCCTCCACTATAAATAGAGGAGGGAGGTCTGACCGCCCGAAGGAGAGGTCCGACCGCTAGGCCGACCGGTCTGACCGCCCCCGTGAGAGGTCAGACCGCCCTGGTCTTGGTGTTTTGAGTTTTTGAAGATTTTGCTTCGGGGTTTTGATTGGATTCAATACAAGTCTTCCGCTGTACTTGATTGATTGATCTTCATAGTTTACATAGCTATTGGAGTGAGATTCGTATTGAATTCAATTTGGAGAAAAATATATCGTGCTCCTATTCACCCCCCCTCTAGTCGTCTTTTCGGTCCAACAATGCATTTGCCTTTCCATTACATGAGTAATTTTACGATAAAAAAGCATTTAACTCACGCAATAATAAGAATAACAATAGCTATATACACTGAGCTCCTTAGAATAAACTACCAAATTAGCACTTCCAAGAAACGTATAGAACATTTGCCCAAAATAATTCATGGAAAAAAGGCTGACTTGTAAGGGGGGGGGATAGTGTTATCAATTGTGCTTTATAGCATGTGACATAAACTATCCTTTATTCATCTGCAGATAACATACCCATCCTGTTGCCATGATCGCATCAGAATACTTCAACACCCAACAGACCATGATAGTTCCGACTGCCATGCTTTGAGCTGAGAGGAACATACACCATTCCCCACTTTCCCAAATTGTTGTGTCATTTCCTTCAACTGACAGTGCTGGAACCTAAAGTGCAGCTATACACAATCCATAAATTCAAGCAAAATAATGTGCAAAAAACATTAAATTGGCACACCCAATGTCTGAATTTAATAAAGTACAAAACGGCTCACAAAAAAATAAGAGCATTTTTCACCATTTTACATATGATATGTCATGTACTATATCTTTAGTTTTCATATAGCAATAGTGGAAGATTTCAAAACGTCTGCAGAAGGGAAGGCAATTGCTGTAAGTACCTCTATGAGAATTTAGACAAATATGATAAGTAGGCTCAGTTCAAATAATATTTCAAGGAACTTCTGGCTTCCAAAATTATGCCGTCGATGTGGAGAAAATAGTGCATCATCGATGTAACTTGTGGTCATAATCAATATCCGGGCCCCAAGATTGGTAAACTCTACACTGCATACGAAAAGTTAGGATACGCATTGGCAGAAGGCAAACCTCGAGAAGCAAAAGCCCAATGACACCCAGTACGAGCCCTCCAACTTCTATCGCGCCAATAGACTCTCCAAAGAGTAGTGCTGCAAGGATAGCAACCGTCAATGGCTTGGAGTCAATTATGACACGCAACGAAGATTTTTGTTTCATAAGGGCATCACTCAACGGACCGAATGGCAAGCCGCTTGCTTTCTCGAGGAGCTAAAGAACGAAGAAGGAGAGTTTGCCTTACACTTCCGAGGCGGCGATGTCTTGCAAGCCCTCTGCGAAAGCCCGCGAAGGAGAGCGTGCATGCTTGCCGAGGAACTGTACAACCACACGCTAAATTGGTTAGGCGTCGCATCTTTTACCTGGAAGTAGGCGGCGTCGACGAGGCCGAAGGCAACAATGGCGGCCCAAGCTAACCACCCGGAGGGCTGCTTCCTGCCGTACACGGTGGTGAAGGCGACGAGTAGCACGCCCGCGGGGAGCAGGCGAAGCGCAGTGACGAAGAAGGGGCCGGTCTTGGGTATGACCCCCTTCATGGCCACCATGGCCGTGCCCCAGAAGAAGAAGGGCGACAAGAACAACCCCTACGCCCACTACTCCCTCTCCATGAGTGCCGCGAAGGCCACCTCGTTCTCCCCCTCCTCCCCAGACTCCTCCTCAGGGGGCCGCGCGAGGAGGGGATTGGTTCCCGCGTCCGGGTCGACGAAGCACTCGACGTCGGTGCCCGTGCCGACGCAGTCGACTGCGTCCGCGTCGGCGGTAGGCGAGGCGAGGGGTGGCGGCATCTCGCGGCGTGTAGCAGCGAGGCGGAGGTGGAGGAAAACGCGTCTAGTGGGAGCAGCGGATGGGTGTTTGGGAGGAAGTGGCGGGTGGTGATGCGGCACGACTAATCTTGGGCGAGGGGAGGAAGGGAGCGCTCGTGGGGAGTGGCGGTGAGGGTAGGAAGGTACTGGGTAGCGAGGGTAGGAGAGGTTGCGCGAGGGTGGGGAGAGGTTACGCGAGTGGGGTGTGGGCATGGGAGGGTGAGATGATCCTAGCTGTCGGTTGATCGTTGATCCGACGGACGCGAACGATGGTGGAAGGGCGGACGGTAAACTTCTTCTTTTAAGTAGTAGTAGAGATTAGTTCGAGATGGAGGAGACATGAGTAGAAGGGGTCCATTTGATCTGATTCCCTTCTCTATTTTTCCCTTTTCCTTATGATTTTGTCATCTTTTCGACAAGATCTTTGCATATGCAAAAATGCGGTAACATGGAACATATCGACTTCTTCAAAATTGGCAAGGAATTTGCAGGTTTCAAATAGGTACATTTTATTTCTAAGCTCACAGGAGTTGTTAAGGATATAAGGGTATTTATGGTATTTTTTTATTGTATTAGGGTTTAGACTTGTGTCCCTTTGTACCCTATATATATTGCCTATTGGGCCTCTGAATACATACACACAATATTCATAACATGGTATCAGAGCCATGGTTAGAGTTAGGGTTTACTGTAGCTTCCGCCGGCTTCTAGCCTCCGCTCGTCCTTCGCTGTGCACTGCCCCCGGGAGGTCATATTTTTTCTCTCCCAGGGGCGGCCTCTCATCGTCGCCGCTGGATCTTCTTCTCCAGTCGAGGTAAAGGTAGCAGCATAGCCGTCGTCGCCTGCTTGAGTCTGCCTCCCACGGCCGGATCTTCCCCGTGCTGCCGCTCGGGCCACCCGGCAACACCAACGCCGCATCTTCGTCGCGGACCGTGCCTGATCTGCGTGCGAGGCGCGCCTCGGCGCTTCTTCTCGCCGCCGCAGCGTCGCTGCGGCCGCCGCCGGATCCGCGTCGATGCCGCCTTCCCAGCCTCAGCTGTGACCTCGCCTATGCTCGCGCCTTCTGAGCCGCCACTCGTCGAGCCCCAACGTCCTCTACTGCGAAGGCGGCGACGGTTGTCTCCGCGAGCTTCTTCTCAGTCGACGACATTGTCGCATCCGCTCGAAGCCTCTGGTGCTTCTCTGTTCCTTTCCAGGAGCGTCGCCCTTTCCAAGGGCTCTGCATCTTTGACTTGTGCTTGGTCTCGGTGGAGAGGATCTGTGTTGGTGCTTGCTTTAGCTGTGCTGTCGGTGGAAAGGATATTTTGTGGGCTAGGCCATCACGTTGCTTCAAACTGGCACATGATCTTGCTGCTGCTAGTTATGTTGGTTGTGGCGCTATTGGAGCAATTTTGGCGCAGGCTGCTACTGGATGAGGAGATGGTCTTCTGTTGCTGCTAGCTATTCTTGCTGCTATTGCTAGCTATTATTTTTATCTTTTTCTTCCGTTGCGTCCATCCAAATCCGTATCACTCAATTTTTGAGTTCGTCTGAGCCGTACGAGTCCACAAATATATTGTCAGTCATAGAAGTATAGGAATTCTTTTTGCATAGCAGCAACCACTGTTCTTTTCTTCGAACCACTGCAGATCTGCCGCCCAAACTTTTAAGGCCGCCGCGCTTCTTCCTCACTGCGTCTCCGGTGTACTTCTTGTGCATTGCGCCACGCTTCTTCTGCACCGCGTCTCCGTTGCGCTTCTTGTGCATTGCGTTGCGCTTCTTTCGCACTATGCATCTGTTGCGCTTCTTGTGCACTGTATCTCTGTTGCACTTCTGTGCACTGCGTCTCTATTGCGCTTCCTGTGCACTGCATCTCTATTACACTTCCTGTGCACTGCGTCGCCGCCGTCTTGGACTTCGATCTGCGTTGCCATACTTCTATCTATTTCTATTCGACTTGATTTGACAGTTTTCTCTATTTTTATCGGTTTCATCATCCTCTTCGTCGTGTTGTCGCGATCGACTTTGTTCCCGCATCTTGTGCTTTATGAGCTGTTGCACGACCTCAGATGGAAGGAGATTTTTTATTGATATATTTTGTAAGAACAACATGCTACGACGATATTATGAAGACTCGGATTTTGAATTTTTTATATTTTAGTGTCAACCCTTTTCAAATGCAATATTATTGCATACGCCTTACATTTGAGGGAGGGGGGTGTTAAGGATATAAGGGTATTTATGGTATTTCCTATTGTATTAGGGTTTAGACTTATGTCCCTTTGTACCCTATATATATGGGGGCGTATCTGGTGCACATGGGTATATCCATGCACATATGCACATGGCTGATTCGGGCCGTCCGATTAGAAACGTGCAGCCGAGATCGAGGCAGGCTCCCACTTCCGGCTTCTTTGCGATTCCCACCTCGCGCGACGCCACTTCTCGCGAGACGCCTCTCCCTCAATCCTCTTCGGCCGACATGGAGCGCGGGAGCGCGCTAGGGTTCGGAGGCCCCTGTGTTGTGTCGCCGCCCCAGTCGTCGCTCCCTACACCCTGTTGAGCTCCCCGTGCCACCCCCTACATCGACCGCCTGCGCCACCTCCCTCCCCTCCCCACCGCCGTGCCACACCGTGCTCCGCCTCCCCTCCCCCGTGCTGTGAGGCACCCTCTTGCGCCAATCTACCTCTCCGCCGTCCTGGAGTACCTCGCCGCTGAGGTAACCAACCAATCTTTCTTCTCGATTCCCCAATCTTTTCTTTTCCCCGCATTTTGTTCCCAAATTTGCTCTGGATTTCGCAATCTCATGGCAATTCCTGCTTTTCTTAGGTGCCGGAGCTCGTGGGGAACGCGGCGCGAGACAACAAGAAGAACCGGATCGTGCCGTGGCACATCCAGTTGGCAGTGTGCAACAACGAGGAGCTAAGCCGGCTACTGGGCGCCGTCACCATCGCCGCCGGCGGGGTGCTGCCCAACATCCACCAAACGCTGCTCCCCAAGAAGGCCGGCAAGGACAAGGCCAACATCGGGTCCACCTCCCAGGAGTTCTAGGCTTCCTTCGAATCAAACCCAAATCAAAGCATGGCTAGCTGCTCTTGATTTGAGGCTTCTTTTTACTAGTATCTTGTTTTAGGTGATTAGATTAGGTTTTGGTGAATGATGGCAAGTGGAGTTTGTTTGTAGTGAATGATGGTTGCATTGATTGGTGCACTGGAGTGGAATTTCTTGTCTTGGGCGGATGTGAATTTTGTCTTTGGTGAATCCATGCTTCGCAAATGTGAAGACTGCATTCTGAGATCAATCCATGGTTTTGTGAATGTGATACTACTCTTTCTTGATGTGTGCAATCAGAACCATGCAGAGTTTCGTGAATGGATCGATTCTGCATCGTAATTGATTTGTGCCTGTCATCGTAATTGATTTGTGCCACAAGCCTGAAATCGACAAATTGCATATCCATTGCATGTAACATACATTTGGCTCATGTCCACTTTCGGTGAGTATCTTGTTTTATCTTGATAAGATGTGAATGGAAATCCATCGATGTCAGATCTTTGAAACATCTTGAGTGTTTCATCAACACGAGTCAATGCATGATTTGAGTTTTGAGTTTGCAAATGGTGATTCTGGCCAAGTATGAAATTTTCTTTGCACAGGCATGCATGATTTCAGGGTTTTTTTTTTATAATAAACATAATAATAACAATACCGTTTCTGCATCAAATAGCAAAAACCAGCCAGCTTATACCAGGGTCAGGAATAGGTGCAGTACCACTGTGAATCCATTTCTCAACTACAACATTTGTGAATCCCAGAACAACAATTCAGATCAGCTTTGTAGAACCATGAAATGCACAAGGATCTGGAGCATGAAAAAAATAGCATTTGCTGCATACAAATTGGCAGGCATAGCTTGACATCAAAGGAAATGCATTTACCAACCAGGAGAACTTCAGAACTCTTGTGATATGCACTTAGTCCTCCAAACTACTCACCTTCAATTCATCTCACATACATCAAGATATTTCACAAAATCATTGCATTGACACTAACAAGTTCTGACTGAGAGCTTCATGGCAATGGAAAACACTGTCTGAACTAAGATCCATACATCCATTTCTCAACACTCAATTCAACAATCAAATCCAGACAACGAAATGTTTAGATGGTCAGTCACATTTATGGATTCACAGTCACAGGTGGTCATTCACAGTCATTTGATGGTCATCACATAGAAGGTCATTCACATGGTCATCACATAGATGGTCATTCACAGATGATGGTCATTCACAGATGAAATACACAATGTACATGAAGGCACTTCTGGAATGCCAGAAAGACAGTCAATACTACATTTCTGAATTTCATTTCCCACAATTTCTGAATCAACATTATCAATTACATCAATTAGCATTCACATATCAATTCCTCACAGATTCTTCTCTCAAATTTATTCTACAACACAACCATGGCACACAAACTGCAGCAATTGAGGGTACATCCAGAACTGAAGCAATGAAACATCACAGAAAACTGACATTGCTAACAAGAAACATGCAAAATGGAACCATCTGGACTGCTAGACTACTGGACAAGCTTCAATATGACAACAGAACATGCAAAATGGAACCATCTGGACTGCTTAGCCACCTTGGAGACCCTAAAAAGCAAATATGAGAGTAGGAGCTCTTGGCCTGTCTTCAAACTAGCGTGCGCAGGAGCGGATGCAGGGGGCGGCGCAGCTCCGGTGACGCAGGGGCGGATGCAGGGGGCGGTGCAGCTCCGGCGGCTCAGGGGCTCTGGTGGGGGTGGCGCAGGGGGGAGCGATGCAGGAGGAAGCCTACCTCGTGGGCGGGCGACGTAGGCTCGGGTGGGCGGCAAAAGCGGCGTAGGGTCGGCTCGGCCCCAGCGGGCGGTGCGGGGGGCGGCGTCGGAGGGGCTCCAGCGGGCGGTGCGGGGGGAGGTGCAGGGAACCCTAGCTCGTCTCGTGGCGTGGGTGGGGAATGAATGAGGGAGCTCAGGCTGTGTTGGGGACCGAAGGAAGAAAGAAGCGGATGGTGCAGGGGGTTTCCTGCAAAGAAGCTTCAAGTGGGAGGTGGGGGAATCTCGGCCGTGGATTTCGGAAAGGAGGGTCCAGTTTGAGTATGTGCATATGTCTATGAATTGCCTCGTGTGTAGGAGATACGCCCTCTATATATATTGCCTATTGAGCCTCTGAATACATACACACAATATTCATAACATACAATTCTAGCGATGTCATACTGTCATCTCAGGACGAAGTGAAAATCTGCACAATAATAACATAGACTCGCCGTAAGAATGCTGCTAATCAGTAATCAAATTATCTTTCCATCGATTATTGACGACAGGACAAATTTCTCTGGCATATTTGCCACACAAAGCCCCCTCCCTTTCCAGGACTTTTGAGTGGTAATTCTAGCACCACATAAATGCTCCTTTCTCCATATCATGTGCAGACCATCGAAGCCAAGCATGCCTAGTGCAACGAAAAGTTACTGAAAATCCTGTACAAGTATCATCATGTTCATCATCTTCTTCTTCTTTGAGTAAAACTGCCAAGATTAACTTTAAGACCAAACAAAGATTGCATTTGCAATTGCAATTTGCACCCCAATCTCAAAACCCACGTGTGTCTGTGCTCAGATCTTCATGTTGGCGTACATGATGAACTGGAGCTCCTTGACGCAGTCCTGCATCGACGGCCGGCCGGCGCTCTCCAAGCAGACGCACCGCGCGGCGAGGCCGGCGAACATGGACACCGACTCCACCGTGTACGACCCCTTTGCCATCTCCCGGTCCACCACCTTGCGCAGCTTCTTCCGGTCCCCCACGATCTGGTGTATCTGAACTCCACATGCATGCAAATCGTCAGTAACTTTCAGTTTTGGTCACTAGTATGATCGATCGATCAAAGAACAGTGCTGACCTTGACGATGAGGTTCTGGTCCTGAGGCCCTTGGCTCAGATCGATGGCGCGGCGGCCGGTGAGCAACTCGAGGAGGACGACGCCGAAGGCGTACACGTCGCTCTGCAGGGTGAGCTTCCCCGTCTGCAAAATGCAACCAGAATCAGCATGGGCAACACGCCAACACCTACATTTGCAGCAAAGATATCTGAACTGAATGCGTGCAAGATCGTATAGTCGTCGTACCAACGCGTATTCAGGATCGAAGTAGCCGAACGTGCCCAGCACCCTGGTGGTCGCATACAGGTCCAGGTCCTGTGGCATCAGCTTGGCGAGGCCGAAGTCTGAAATCTGACAAGTTTTTGAAATGCAACGTTCGATGTTCGATCAGGCAATGAAATGAGGTGATCAGATTTCATCAGATTCTGAATCTGAACTACCTTTGCCTCGAAGTGTTCGGTGAGGAGAATGTTGCTGGACTTGAAGTCCCGGTGCACGACGGGGGAGCCGACGTCCGTGCTCGAGTGCAGGTAGGCCAACCCCCTCGCCGCGCCGAGCGCGATCCTCAGCCGCAGCGGCCAGTCCATCCTCACCTCGCCGATGCCTGAAAAATGCCGGATTGGCAGCTCTGAAGATCACACTCATTTATATGATAGTACAATCAAATCAAGAAGATTTTGCTTGATGGTGATCTTACCATTGAGGAGATCTTGAAGGTTCCCTTTGGGCATGAACTCGTAGACTACAAACCGGTGTTTCCCGTCAGCGCAGTATCCGATCAGCGTGACCAGGTTGGGGTGGTCTAATCTGCTCAGGATGTCGATCTCGACTCGGAACTCGCGCTCGCCGTCGGCTTGCTTCGAGGTAGGCAGGTCCATCTTCTTGATGGCAACAATCTTCACATTGAGCAGGATCGTTCTAAGGTTATAAACATGTTCTGAAGCAATGTAACTGAAGAAGTGCTGAAACTACTGAGTGAAGGTTGTCACAAATTCACAACTGGAAGAACATATCAGTACTATACTAATGTTCAGAGCTTCAGTTTCAAGATTTATCATGAGAATTAATTGATGTTTGATCATATTTTACTGGTGGTTGGCACATGCTTTTCTTGAGAAGGATGTGAAGAGCAAATGTCACACCACTCCGATCTTGGCTGTCTGCTGGACTTATCACATACAAGCCAGGTGTGTGTCACCTACAAAATTTAATAATGGGCCAAATACATGGAACCAAAAGGAGTTTTCTTCCAAACTGAATCATTGGTGCTAATAATGTGAAGAACAGTGCACGCACAAGCTAAATGACAAAAACAGCACCATCTTCTAAGCATAAGCAAACATCTTAGCATGCATCTGAAACTCTAAACATAAGGTTGCGACGACGAAAGAAAAGAGACGGAATTGCTGAAAATTGAGTACCTGCCCATCTTTCAGCACGCCCCTGTAAACCCGGCCGAAGCCGCCCTTGCCTATGAGGCTCCTGTCGCTGGACATGTTGGCCGCCTCCTCCATCTCCTTGAGGGTGAACACCATCGAGCAGTTGCGCTTCTTCGGCGGCGGGCTCTGCTCCTTCATCTGCCACAGCTCAGCCGGCTTGTACACCCCTGCAGAATGGGAGTTAAGATGATCGATCAATCAAAATGAGAGGCATCAACTGATGAAGTGACAAAATCCATGCATACTTGTAGCCTTGCACTGAAGAAAAGATAACAGTGACAAAGTGAGAGGATCCATACATGTATAGAAGAAAATAAAGGGCTATACTCACATGGATTCAGCTGATCGAGTGATTTGCTTCTCCTCCTCTTGTTCCACTTCCATGATGAAACTATGTTGAACATCTTTGGCTCCTGGAATTACCGGCTGAAGCTTTCGCACCTTCGTCGTCGTCTGAAGATCCTTGCGTCAAAACTTTTTCTAAAAGTATATAATTCCAATATACCTTTCCGTGATCAAGAACTGGGAAATATTCCTTGCTCCAGTCCAAGGCACACAGGCCCCTACACTTTATGAGAAAGGCACATGTGCTGGAAGAATGGCTGCCACTGCAAGTATCAGACAGACAATGCAACATAGAGCATCGCATCAAAATATTCAGTGCCCATAGTCATAGCAAGTTTGCAACACTCGTCTCCTCAAACAAAAGCACATGCAGGATGAACAATTAACCACACACACAAGCTAGGCTGACCTGAATTGATCGAGAAGGCAGCTTCGTCGGACGCTGCGAAGAGGAGCTGGAGCATGAACAGGACAGAAGAATGAGAGGACAACAAGACAAGGAGTGCAGTACAGGCGTGCTTGCAGCAAAGATTCAGAGATAAAAACCGTGATGGTCTCTTGGGAGCTACGTACGACGAGACGCGCCACCTAAAGCTAGCGTTGGCAAAGGAGTAAAGGAATGGGCATTGCATTAGCTAGCAAAAGCGTATGTAGGAGGAGGGTACTTATGGATCAAGAAATGCCCAAATGGACGATGGCTTGATGCAGCACATATGATCAGATGATCGGCGCAAGCTTGCGATAGCTTCACGAGAAATGAAATGAAGTTGGAAGGGAGCAAGAATTCGATACGACCACGCTGTTTCTTGTTTTCTAGAGGGGAAATGGAGGGAGGGGTTTGGTTGGTGCATTGCAAAAAGGGAAAAAAAAATGAGCTGAAATTTTGGACGGTGAGTGATAGCGACATTGGGAGGAAGAAATGGATGGCCTGATGGCGACTAAGGACTGATGAGGAGCGGTGGTAGAGGTGGCGGTGGTTGCAATGTAGCCGTTATCAAGAAGCTTTCAGGCTCCAGTGATTCGTCCTAATCTTCTTCTGAACTACTAAAAATCACAAGATGAATAATTTAACAATTCAGTCAGACGTCTTCCTGATTTCAATCCAGCCACGACTTTTGAATCACAGACATTCATCAGCCAATCAAAGAACAGGTGATTTGTCAGTTGGCATCAACGGCAACCTCAGGAGCAAGAATTTAAGCCTAGGTAGGCAGGAGAAAGCATTGTGCAATCTGGTCAAGATGCAAGAAATTAATAACAAATATATACTTTGAGTTTTGGTGAAAGGGAAATTAAAGGTTAATCTAATCTGGGAAGATAGATTTTGACGCGGTGAAACGACGGTTGGGGAGAAGTAAGTGTGCTTCTTAAGCATTTTTTTGCTCAATTTGCTGATGGCAACGTGTTGTGGGGTGTCAAGTTATAGGTGAGGTAGGTGGCTGCAGGTTTCAGGAACAAATGACCAAACTTGCCACTAGTTAAGAACTTAAGAGTGGGGATTTCACACTTGCCCAAAAGAATCAAATTTGCCCCATGTTGGAGATTCAGTTTATGGCTTGAGCAGACAATCCAATTAGGGTATTAGGCTAGGTCAGGCTAGCTAATTAATCTGGTTAAGTTGTGATTTTCATAGAAAGATACATAGAATCAGCACATTCTGGTAGCTCTGACTGATAGATCTAACCTGATGTATAACGTTAGGTTTAGATCTAGTGAGATTAATTGGAGAGAGCAACCAGACATTTTGGCCACTTAGCTCAAATCCGGCCTAGCCTTTGCTCTAGCTCGTGTCTAGTTTTGTCCATGACACTTGTATGTGGGATTGCAATTGTAGATATTATTATAAAAGTAACTTTAATATAAATCTATTCATGTTATCTTGCACATCCAAATTAAAAGATAAAGCTAGACGTTTCAAGTTCTTTGTCCGACTACTCTATGCACAAAGAGCAAGGAGGTACACGATCGATCAAGACAATGCTAGTATTCTTAGTCATGACTTTAAAGCATAAGTACATATCGAAATAATGACTATGATCTTGATTTCATTGCACTAGTATTGTAAATGACTACTTGACACAAGAGTATTATTAAAAAAAGAGAATAGGCAGGAGGAACTACATATCTTTAATTTAAATAAGAAGTGTAGCATCCAAAAATCTCAAAACCTGTATAATTAATTTTCAAATAATCATTTATGCATTTTTGGGGATTTTTTCAAAAATTTTTGCATTAAATAAAAGTTTTTTTTTCGTATTTTCAGCTGCTGAAAATGTATTTTAGAATTTTATTATAACTTGGTAAAAATCTGGAAATAATTTATTCCGGTTCTAAATAATCTAAGGTGCCTCTACAAAAAAAATTTGGACCAAATTTGTTAATTTTCTGAGCTCAAATATGATTTCTGATATAAAATCAATTCAGAATTATTTTTTTTGAAAATCCTTATTAGGCCGTAACAGTAGCCTCGGCCTGGCCCAGTTGCTGTTTCAGCCCAGCACCGGCCTGCGCACCGTCCTCTAGCCTGAGTCGCCTCTCCTTCTCTATTTTCCACCTCCCTTGCGCGAAGATTGCTTTAGGGGAGTAGGCCATCTCTCTCCTGCGCCGATCACAGACACAGACGTGCGGGGCCTTCCTTCAGAGTCGTCATCAACCTCCATCGCTCACCATTGGAACCGAGCTCTTGGGTAATGTAGCCGCTACAGTAGCTGCGCGCTCACCTGCAAAAGCCGGCCCGTTTGCACCGCCTCAAGCTTCCTTATCGAAGCCCTGACTTGTGTCCTCCATATCCTATAGCCATTGGCGTGCGGGAGAGACCGAAGACTGCCATTTTTGCGAGTTTTCCCATTCGGCCACGAGAAATCATCGAGCACAGTGCCTCGTCTCGTCGTTTAAAGCCAATGCAAGCTCATCTCCTTCCTCTCCACTCCACCTTGTTTCCATTTTGCCCGTCCGTAGCCTCTCTCTTCCTCTGGTTCGCCTGGAACGCCCCCTTCATCTTCGGCACTGGCGCGTGTGCTCCGCCACGCTCTGTCGTGTCCCTCGTCGCTCCGGTGAGTCACTTTGTGCCTTTTGGTCCACTCTTCCAAAGCTCTCACTCGCGTCACTTTGTGCCTTTTGGTCCACTCTTCCAAAGCTCTCACTCGATTTCACCTCTCCTGTAGCGCATCGTCGGATCCCCATCATCTTCCCCAACTTCAACTGCCACCATCGCCCTTGCACAATTTTCCCTCCAATGAGCTTCTTCGCCCATCTTATGCTCCTTTAGCATCGCCTCGCCTCACTGAACCTCGTTGTGATCTCTGTGTCAGTTGATTCGAGCCGTGGAGAGCTTCCGCCATTGAAGCCATCGTCGCCGCGATTGTTCACCATTGTCCCACTGCTACAGACCTCCTCCGTCATCACCAACCCCATCGGAGCACTCATAGTGAGATGCTGATGCTCATGCCTTGCTTGATTTAGCTCATCTCGTTAGGTTTCGTTGTCGCCATCGTATCAGTACCTAGCGCCGTCGCTTTTGCTTGCCATTCTTCCTATTTTGGTGACCATCGGTCTCCGAGCCACCATTGGTAGCGTCGCCTGGTTCCCCACTGCTCATCCTGCCTATGCGCACGCCTCCCCTGTCCCGGTGGTGCTGACCAGTGGGCCTCGTTTGTCAGGTGGTTAGCCGCGTTGTTAGGATTAGATGCGCGTTGTTAGGATTAGATTAGTGCTAATGACATTGGTTAAGTTGTTGAGTCACTGACGTGTGGGACCGATAGGTTAATTAATTAAGTTTTTTTTTTATATTTAAAACTGGTTTTAAAATTGGGGTCACTAACACGTGGACCACACGTGCTAGTTAGCCGTATGTGAACTTGGTTCACCGTAGACCTGGTCCCACCCATCGGTCTAATGACGCAGTAAATCCTGATTTTATTTTAGAAAGAACAATAGAAAATAAATTAAAAATTCGAAATGCTAGTGCACAATATTTTCCCTTTTGTTTTTCTGGGATTTTCTCTCCTAGCAAAACTTCGGAAGACCCGTTCTCCCTCATACAAACTCCGATTAATGTGATTTTTGTCTATAAATGTTTATAAAATTATGAGCTTTCATTATGCACAACAATCATGAATTTAAGTCTCTATTTTAATTTATTTGATATTTATCTGTGTTCTTGGCTTTTCCCGATTAGATGTCGACGTTTCGAAAACTTTCGTGGTTGGTCAAGAGCAAGATCAAGTGTTCAACAAGAAAGGCAAGCGCCCTCCTTTGACCATGCTTATCCCATATTTCAATATTATGTATATTGTTTTCTCAAACTAATATGCATGCTTACTTTGAGTAAATTTCTATGTTATTGTTTAGTATTTAGTTATCGCCAATTGTAGAATTGATCCTACCTTGAAAAGTTGATATCCTTACTGTTGTCACTCAAGGAATATTATCCACTATTGGTAATAATATTTGTAGAATTTTATAATGGTATGCGAGGCTTTTGCTTAGCCATGCTTAGGTTAATAACGGTACAAATGGCAGATTTCGATAAAATAAAGTTTTGGACACTATAGAAAAGTATTTTTCCAAAATTTGGATAGAGGAGTTACCTATGCTATTGGATAAAAATGTGGAAATGAATGGTTTGGACTTGGGCGAGTGGTTTGTCGAGACCGGTGGAGTTTGCATGAGAACTCGGTTTGTGTATGTCTCACCCGGGTAATTAAGGACCTTCGAAACAACACGAGAACTCCAGAACAACATCCCCATTGAACGACGGCATGGAATTTTTGGGCCTCCCAATACTGTCGTCATTACATTTGTTTCCAGCAGCTCCTCTGTCACGCCCAAATAAATTTTGCGCATATGCAGCACCTCCGCAACTGGGATTGGAGTCCCACTGCTGCCCAAGAGCACCATTCGACCACATGTCTAGATTGGAATTGTACTCTCCTCCAACATGACGGGTTCGTTGCTCAGGTGGTGGTTGATGTAGAACTCGCGCAGTAACACCATCTACCGGTGGACGTTGCACCAGAAGTCGTACTTCTTGCGTGAAGTCTTGTATCTCCCCCCGAGGTTTACCCTCGCTAGCCTTAATCTTTGTAGTCACTGAAGCCTCCACCTTGTCGATGTGATCATCCAAGGCGTCTCGCATACGATCGATACGGTTCAAAAAGAAGTCACGTGTCCTCTCGAAGTGAAGCTTGATTTTAGTAGGAACTTGAGGACCGTAAGTGATAGTCTCCTCCTCGTGACCAGCACCAGTGTGATCACCAATTTGCACACTACGCTTTGACTTTACCATCTTGCACGACCAAGCATTAGTCGCATAAAAGTTGCAAAATTCAGTACATACCGTGAAGAACGGAAGCTCTGATACCAAGATGATACAAGTCAACTATCAACACTAGGAGACACGTGTATATGTGGCCCAATCTTTCAAGGTACAAGATCAATAGCTTCGGTCTTCTCTTGACTTCTCTTCAAACAGTAGCTACATAAAGGCTTAAGAAAAACACTAGCCCAAGCTCAACTCCTTCTTGGCCGACCAGCAATGCAAATAGGAGAACTCCCTGCCTTCTCCTTCGGCCAAAACAGAGAACAAGTACTAGCAGCTAGCACTTCCTTTGCTTTCTCTCCCCTTTACTGAAGCAAGACAAGGACAAGTGCACCTTTTCTTTCGGCCAACTAGTAGCAACCATAAAGATACTTTAGTTGGAGTTGAATCAATCTTGAGATTGAAACAGAACCAATGGCATGAGCAACACCAAATCGTAAGTAATTGAGGACACCACGAATTGGTGAGTTGATCCACAAGGGATCACGAAACTTGGAAGAACAGCCGCCCTCCAATCTTCATGCAATCACAAAAACTCTAATTAGGAATTTCTGAAACACAAGCATACAATATGCGCCACAAAAACATGTGATTTTTCAATATTTTCTCGATGATCAAAATTCTAACTTGGTTACAAGGGTGTGGCCATGGGGGGTCCTTTATCTTGTAACATCCCAATATTATGTTACCAAAATAAAATTAATAAAGTTATTATTTTATTGAATTTTTTAGATTTAAAAGAGTTTTCTTGCTTTTCTTGAATTTCCTAGACTTGAAAAGTCAAAAATAAAATTTATTGAGTTTTCTGGGTTTTTATTGGATTTAAAGTTTAAAAGAAAATTGTAATTATTTCTTGAATTTTTTGGATTTTAAAAAGGCTTTTCCTATTTTCTAGAAATTAAAAATAATTTATGTGCCAAAATACAAGCCAACTTTAAGTTAGAAATAATTTTATTAGGTTCTAAATAATTCAAGGAATTTCTGTGAATTGTTCTAGAATTTTTGAACTCAATTTGCTATTTTCTAAAAAGCCTATTTGATTTATTGCTATTTCTAAAATTTGAAAATGAATTTAAATTTCCTTTTCCTCTTTGGGTCGAAACCCATCTTTTCCGGGCCTTTTTCCCATTTTCCCGCCTAGCCCACCTTTTTTCCTAGCCCACCTTTTTTTCCCAGCCCATCCTGCACCCACTTTCTTTTTCTCTCTCTTCCTCTCACTTACACCTAGGGCCCACCCGCAAACCCTTTCTTCTCCCTCCTCCTCTTCTTCTTCATTCGCCCGCGCCATTGCCGCACGCTTGAAGCTCCACAACCACCACGTTTTCTTCCCTCTTTTCTCTCGAGCACATGCACAACGTCTTACCCTTATCCCACCGCCCCCATTCTCAGCCTTGTCCCCTTCTTTCTTGCACCCAGTTCACCAGATCCCGCATCGGCCGCCGCATTCTTCATGCGCTCGATCTCCTCCCCGAGGGCCACCCTCTTGCACTATAAATAGCATCATGAAAATCCCCTACTCTCCCTCAACTCATCCCCCAAGTATCACCTCCTCTCTCGCTTCATCCTCGTCAGAATTCAAGCTTTTGTTGCCGCCGACTGTGCGCCTTTTTTTCGCCAATTTTGTCACCGACAGTGGGTCTCCGGTGACACCATCTACACCGCCGATTTCACCTTGTGATGTTCTACACCGTGCTCTCACTCTCTTCGTCGGAGCGTTGTCGGAACCGTCGCGCCACAGTTGAGCCGCCCTCACCGCCCGCCATTCGTCCACGCCTAGACGCCGTGAAGGTGAGCATCATGATCCACGTCTCTCCCTCTATCTATTGGTGTCCTTGCCACCGGCAGTCACGCCGCCAAATGTCGGTGACCACTGGTCACCATGCACCGCCTGCCACGTCACGCTACCTCACTGCCACGTCACACCACCTCAGCTCCCTTGCCCACGTGGCTGCCACATGTTGCCTCGTCAGCGCCTACGTGGCTTTTTCCTTTGCCTTTACAAAATCAATTTGGCCGAAAATCAAAATCAGTTGCTGACGTCGTCATGACATTGGTTTTCCTTTAGAAAAGCAATTCCAAAATTTTGAAAATTCCAATGTCATCATTTCATGTGAGTTTCAATATTTCGAGAGCTCGTTCTCCTTCGTTCAAGCTCCGATTCAAGTGATTCAAATATGTAAATTCATTTAAATTCAATATATATCTCCCTGAACCTAAATTATTTAATTTGGAGTTTATTTGAATTTTATTTGAATTTGGCTTGTTTTCGTGTATAGATTTTGACAATTCCAGGGAACTTGAATTAGTTGAAGAAGAATCATTTGAGCAAGGCAAGTTACATTCTTCTATCATATTTGAGCCTAGTATTTAAAATTATTGAAATTCTATTTAAAATTATTGCATGCTTATTTATATTCCAATTGTTTTAAATTCCTGTTTTGAATTCCTAGTTAATCATTTCCTTTGTATGACCAATTTTGATGTTTAATTAGTCATTCCCTTGTCACCTTAGTTAAAAGACAAGTAATTAGAAAATTTTGTACCTAGTCAATGCTTTGACCAAAATCTTGAATTTGGGGAATTTAGCCAAAATACTCAGTCATAATTTAAAATTGAGACTATGGTATTGTTTTTACCATAGAAATTTAAGAAAATGTTTTTACATGAAAAAAAATAAAACTGGTTTGGACATGGGCGAATTGGAGCGTTGGTGGGTGCAAGTTAATGCACGGGCTCAATTCAGTGAATGTTTTAGACACAGGGGTTGTTTCAGAAATCGCCCAATCAATGAAGGACCGGTCTGTGAGCTGCGGATTATTAAGCCATAATCGTACCACCACAAGTCTACTATAGGATAGACTTAGCTAATTAAACTATACTATTTCACCATAGTTGTGTCATTCAGAGGTGTGGGTATCGTGAAGACTTTTTTTAATACCCACATGGCGCAAGAGGGGATTATCATTTGGCGTGAAGCCTACGGTAATGAAACCTTAGCAGACATAATTACGTTGAAATGGTATAGGGTAAAGGCCCTATGATAGTTGCTTACTCGCACGCCTTCGGAAGCGTGTCTTGGCTGATATGTTAAACAAACTATCTCTTGTGGGTAAAGCTGTACAAACTCTAGAAAGTGTCAATATATTCGAATAGCCGTGTCCGCGGTCATGGATATGCTGAGCATGGTCTTTCGCGGATTAGACTATGGTTTTGTTTTAAAAATGATTTTACAAAAATATTTTCATGGATGTTTATTCCATGTAGAAAAATTGGACAGAAAGCCTGGTGTAAGGGGTTAAGTCCTTCACCATTTGTGTATAGAGGTTCATCCTGCACTCAAGAATTGATGAATAAAAATTAAATTTGATTTTAGATATTGTAAAACTTGAGCTTTTGAACTTAGATATTGTATTTAAAATGTCAAATATTACTTTTACACAAATAACCCTATAAGCCTTCCTTTGATACACCCCTACATGTATTAACTCTGTTATAGATGTAACTTGTGGAGTACATTTTTATACTCACCCTTGCTTAATAAAATGTTGTTCAGAGGAGAAGGATTTCGCAACTACCGAGGATCTCGACGACTAGGCCGCTACCTCAGTTGATTACCTGTAGCAGATTAGTTGGACTCTACTACTTCTTCTTTGTCTTCCGTTGTGTTCTTTATTGTTGGCTTGTAAGCCTTTCTTGTAATAAACTCTGATATTTATTAATAAAGTTATGCGATTTATGGATGTTACCATATTTGTTTACTGTGTACACTAGCTACTGTTCCAGGGACTAGTGTGGAATACACAGAGGATTTGGGGTGTTACTTCTGGATCCGACAGACATATCTCCTCCACTCAAGCACTTACCAGGCCGAAGCCAACTCGAACGCATGCTCACAGCGACCCACTCGGACTCAGCCTGGTGCGCGACTACAACACCTATTCGTACTCCTCCTTCCTAAACCCAGAAACTCCCTAAATAAACTTGTTAAGTAACATAGTTGATGAGGATCTAATAATCCTCATTTTGCTATTTATCTGTAATTAGTATTATGGGTAAATATGATGTCACACGGCTATTAAGCATACCCCTTATAGTTATAATGGAGAAGCCAATCAAGTGGTCATAAGTCCTTCTACGACCACCCCCATAATCGTAAGTCTTTATACGACTACCATGTAATCGTAAGTTCTCCTACGATTACCTCTGGTCATAAGCTCTTCTACGACCAGTACCTAGTTATAAGGTTTTCTACGACTACCCCCTTGGCCATAAGTTCTTCTACGACCAGCTCTGATACGACTTCTTCACAGTTAACTGGGTCCACTTGTCTGTAGGCCTAATTAATTAGGAGATCTGAGTAGTCAATATACGCAGTTATTCTTTGTAATAACTGCAGATAACGCACCATTATCTCTGATTGATAACCGTTAGGCAACGTGGGGAGGTTACTACTCCGGTGATTACTACCATTATTACAGAATAATGGGGCGCCTCCTGACCTGGAACGACTACCTCTCCACATACTATAAAAAGACTTCTTTCAGAGATAAATGAGGGAGGATTTTGAGAGGCAATCAGCAGTAGTATAAGCGTAAGTTTTTCCACTGATTGTAACCAGGATACCCAATACAATACACACAGGAGTAGGGTTGTTATTCTCTCTAGAGAAGACCCAAACCTGTATAAAAGTCCCCGTGTCTTTTCTGTCTGCGTGATCAATTGTGGAGACCCCTCGAATCATACAATCTTTATGTAAGATCGATTCTAAAATACCGACAGTATTAATCGTAGGAATCCAATCAATCATTCACCACACAATAGATGAACAATCAGGAGACAATCGATGGAGACACAATATCGAGAACCTCTTTATTCATTGGTCAAATCCCTTCCTGTGTACAGGGAGGTTCTATTTATAGACTAAAACCCACCAGGGGTAGTTTTGGTATTATACCCATCAACCCTTAATCCAGGGTTTCTTAACACTCCCCCTTGAACAAATACCACGTCATTCACATGTCTCATTAAAAACTCATCTCAAAAACCTAGTGAAAAAAGGGATTGAAGAAAAGAGTACATTGCATCCGCAAGCTGTATTGTATCGTTGCCTCGTTAACAACCTTTATGTGAGAAATCTTCTGGGAAAACTCACTAAGGAAAAACGAGTGCAACCTCTTTACCTTCTCAGTTAATCTTCAGGATTAAGGTAAAACTTCAGGACCTTAATTGGATTATGATTCAGGGGATTCTCCCCCTGATTCCTACAACTCTCTAAGCCGCTTCATTTCAATACCACGAACGCATCGTTGGAAACTGAACGTAGGCAAAGACTTAGTGAATAACTCAGTCAGGTTTTCACAAGATCTAGTTTGTAAGATCTTCACCTCATCGTTCTTTTGGAGTTCATGAGGATAGAAGAATTTGGGAGCAATATGCTTCGTGATATTACTTTTAACATAACCCATTTGCATTTGTGTAACACAAGTAGTATTATCTTCATAGATAATTGTAGAGGTATTGACGTGTTAATGCCACAATACTTCTAGATGTGGTTAGTCATGCGTCTAAGCCAAACACATTCAAGTGAGGCATATCTCATATAATGCTATAATCTCTGAGTGGTTGGTAGAAATAGCTACCAAGGTTTGCTCCGATGACCGCCAAGAGATGGCTGCACCACCACAAAGTAATATAAATCCCTTCTAAGATTTTGCACTATATAGATTTGACAGCTAGTCAGCATATCTTCAGGATTTAGTAATGATCATTAGAATCTATGCATGATCTTCATGATCTTTGCATTGTCAACCAACTAGATTTAAACTGTTAAGTGGTAAAACCTTCAAGGTAAATTTAATCAGTAATCATCGTATCAACATCTTCTAGGCTTGACTAAGATTTTTAAAATCTCAAGTATGATGATCAGTGATTGGCATATATTCCCCTGAAGACGACCTCCGCTGAAGTCTTATTGCTTCAATGCCTTTCATACATTTTTCGAGAATGGACATAGTCAATGATACTGTGATCAAATCATCTAGATTACCACAATGTAGAGTCTTACATACAAATATCCTAGTACTCATCTAGAGATTTTAGAATAAACACTAGTCAGGAGTAATATGTTTAACTTATCAAATACCACTATTTAATTATGCAACACAAGTAGATTGTCCTTAGAGAGGATATGGGGTAATAGTAGTTGCAAAGTCGTATTCCTTCTGGATACAATTTATCAAAACATTTGAGGGTCATAATATTTTGTAACTATCTCTGGGTGGTTAAAGTTACAATGAATAGTCTGTTCTGCAGAACTATAAAGTATAGTTATACCACTCTAGAGTGAAATATAACCAATTTTAGTTTTAGCGTTTAGGGGATTAATGGTAAAAAATCACCAATGTATGCCTTACCTTCATGGTACTAGAGGAAACCACCATTCTATTAACTTATGGTGGAAGATGCACTCTATAAGTGCTTGTGGGGCGTCCTTCTGGTCTTTAGATTCCTAATTTCATTCTTTCGGGTCTTGATGGGTTCTTGTCTACTTCTAGAGATCATATGATCATTTGTGTGATTAAGAGATCACATACTAATAAGATAATTTTCCTTCAGAGAGATGTTCTCTCTTTCGGGAGATGCACTCTCTTATGCGAGATGCTCTTATTACAGGTAAGAGACTATTTGGTATAAATTTTATATATATTGCAATTTTGTTTCCTCTCTTATTAGTAATTTTTTAGTCCTTCGAGGATCTCATCAAGGATATTAAAAAAACCCATTGACTGCATATTTTGTTAATGTCATTTGTTAGAATTATTATGCAATAGAATATTATATCATTCATAATAGGAGAGTAACAGTTTCTATGGAGACCTTTGAACCATAGCTTTCACCACTTCATTATCTTTATAATGACCCATCAAGTCTGAACTACCTAGTTCTAAGACTTTTATATTTAGCAACTATGGTTCAGCCTCATATGCTTTCATTATGTGACTTGATATGAACGCTTCAAGTGCTCGACCATGGACTTTGGTTCCAGATCCGTGTTCTTATAAGAGAAACTTTAGCAATTGTAGAGACAAAGTGATTATCGACAACTTTTCTCCCATATCCTCTAACTTGAGGTTATCTCAGTGTTAACCAAATCTTTGTTATTTCTCAAACAAAAGATTATTGGTCGTTCCGTATTCGCAGCATTGTAATATGTGCACATCAAATTGCTAGGCATGATGAGCCTCTTCATGAGGTATTTCAACTTCAAGGTGAGTTCTCTTCAGGAGAGTTAAAAGAGTGATTAATAATTGATTTGACTAGTGTTATTAAATATTTGATTCGCAGGTGTCCTCACAGATTTTAGATCAAGAACCAATAAGTCAATTTTGCAGAGTTGGATATACTATTCAACCCAGGGTTGTCCACTCTTAGCGATATTTACTGCAAGTAAACACTATGGTAATTCCTCCATAATTGGAAAGTATTTGGCAGACTCTTCGCTTTTGGCGTACAAGAGTATAAACTAAACCTTAAGTTTAGCTTGACTAGTGTGTATATCTTCGTACTAAAGATCTTTTTCTTCTGAAAAATATGACGGTATTTGAAGTTTTGGGCATTCCCCCCTAATGCCGAGATTTGATCTTTATTAATAACATACTACAAAATTCCCCTATCATGGGCACATGATTGATTGAATTTCAGATCCAATATGATTTCCAGCAACAGGTGGTGGCCCAAAGGTGTATGCTACAGTGGTGATAACATATGAGAAATATTTGATTCCTCCAACACGCACTTATTTCAATAATAGGTTTGATAATTATATACAGTGGGCTAGACTTTTGTCAGTGTAGTGGCAAGAAAACTGTATGGTCCTAATATTTTATAGGATATTCCAACTTCTGGTTGGTTATTAATCTGCGACGAATGTCCCATACGGGGGTGAGAGAGTTGGTAGACTTATTCTATAGGCTAGCTTCTTTATTATTTGCCCAAGTTTTGATCCAATTACACATACCATATTTCAAATAATTTGGATCATTAAACTTCAATTTTATAATTATGCAACATATTCTCTTATGGTCATAAGCAGTGTGTTCTAACAGCATAAAACTACAGTGTGCTCTTTAGGAACATAAATATAATGATGAAACATAAAATATTTGACCATAGTTAATCTATACATAAATACTAGATTTTCTTCTAGACTTCAAATCTTAGTTGAATAACCCTAATAGTATAATTATTCGACAGGAATATTTATTGTTCAACAGGAACACCAAATTTAATTAAGGGTGATAAACTGTATGCCTTATTATAATTTGTAATGGCAGAATCATCATGGCCAAATTTAGATCATTCATGATCAACAAAGTCCAATATGCCACCTTTCTTTCGGGAGCTAGATTTGCTTCAAGCAAGTAATATAGCTTCTG
The DNA here is from genome assembly GCA_036346255.1 of Ampelocalamus luodianensis. Lineage (NCBI taxonomy): Eukaryota > Viridiplantae > Streptophyta > Magnoliopsida > Poales > Poaceae > Ampelocalamus > Ampelocalamus luodianensis. The sequence goes on from CM070633.1 coordinate 36,690,573, forward strand.
GTGGTGATGCAGTTGCAGACTGCACTTACCAATTTATGCATGTGCCATTTCCGATGAGTATTGCACACTTCAGTGCATAGCCGAACATGGCATATGTGCGATTGCATCAAGCGACCGTTGATTTATCGTGTGCATTCCCGCTTGCTGTCGGTTAATATATTGTTGAAGACACAAATCAATTGCCCTACATGGGCTGCAATGATTGTGGTTGCCAACAGTATAGGTATCGATAATAGCATAAATATCATTTTTTATATCAACTGGATAAGGAGAATAATCATGTAATTTACTTTAATCATCTCCCAAAATAAACTAGATTAATTTATTGCTTTGAGCTAATTTGCTTCTGGCTTTGACCCCTAATATTCTACTATGCCCACCATGACTCTTGTTTTGAATATTTTTCTATACCTCTTAGGTTCCAATATCCCACACAGGCCAGTATCTTTCCCTTTTTCATGCCAACTATAAAAATCGCGAGTGATAGCGTGTGCATCGGGTATTTGCTTGAAATCAACTTGGAGTTAAAGATTTACAATCATACTTCAAAAGGAGTGCAATTTTGTTGACATGAAACTAATATATACTCTGCAACATTCTGCTTACAAAGTTCTTCAATTAAGAAAACAGTGTGGTGGGGGATAAAGTTACATAGACTCCAAGTCTTAGGGCTGAATTTATTATGTACTTATTTGGGGAATATGGTGTTTTCTAGCCAAAATGATCCATCAGAGAACAACATATGATTAGGATTGGTCTGGTGCTACTGAGAAAAATAGTTTCCCTTTTGCCATCTGGGCATCCATTCACTCCAAACTAGTGAATTGATGCTTATTAGATATCAAGAGCACATGTACAACATTTTTTAGCAAGGCATGTGTGGGGACCCCGGGTTAATTTCATAAGACCGAACGTTCCCGGCCTTATCAAACTAACTCTAGGTCTCCAAAGAACTAAAACCCAATTTAATTCAAGTTAAGTAAGAGTACCCGGCTGAGTTAGAGCCACGGAGACCATGCATACTACTCCTTTGCGCGTGCTACATGGTAACCAGTTCTCGGCAGCCCAAGTCTCCACTTAATTGAATCAAATAGAATTTTAAAACATCGGATATGTGTCCCGTGTTGGCTCCCAAGATCAACGACCAATATGCACATATCCTCATCAACGTCGATCATAGTCATACAAAAGGCATACATTAATATTACAAGTGACATGCAAATAGGACTTATCTCCACATCTATTACAAAAGTGGCAAAACCAGCCAAATTCAAATGATTAACATAAGTACGCGGAAACAAAGTAAAATAAACCAAAAGACTAGCAAGGCGTGCCCAGTCCCAAAGGCAACCGAGTGGGAGTTAGAAATAGCGTCATTCGTTAGTGTCACCGAAATCGATGCTAATGAATTGTTTTAACGAATATTCATCCTCACTTGATACAATTGGACAATCCGGTTGAGTATAAATGTACTCGCAAGTCTTGCACAAAATAAAAGTATACATGCTAAAGGCTAATCAAAAGAGAGTCATTAGTGGCTTAGTTTTGCATAAACGCACAATTTTCAGTGCTACACATACTAGTTTGCAATTGCCATTTAGAAAACAACACTTTTAACAGAAGAAATACAATTGACAAAGATACATATATCGATCAAATAATACCAAAGTGGCAGCCCACTTTGACAAACTAAAATTTGCATGAATAACCATCCATACTGATACCAAGTTGTAACCCATGTCAAATTTTAATTCTTCGAGTCTAACAATTATGTCTCCCGAATCCAAGTGGTTGTCCGTAACCGTGGACACGGCTATTCGAATAGATTAATCCATGCAGGGGAGTGCAACTTTACCCACACGACTCGATTAGAGCCTCCGGATAATGACACACTTCTTAAGGTATGTCGGTTGGGGAGATCGAGACTCGGTGTTATTTAGCAAGAAGATCCTATTGAGTTGAATCACCCTTGTGAGATGAACCCTAAACTCAGTACAAGCTACTGATAGAACTTGCTAGGCGAGCACGCAAGTTTTATTGGAGATACTGATACAATGTACAAAAAGAAAAATAGTGCTCCCATGCATATTATAGAAAATTGCATCGGATCCTATGAACATATGATCAAACACATTATGTCCTCACACCACCTGCGACTCAACCCAATAAGACCCTCTCCTTACTTGACCAAGCCTGCCCCCAACCCAGCATGTGGAAGTATGAGTGTTACTTGGATTAACGACGGTATAAAGTTCGGTCCTTAGCGGTCTAGACAAGACTACCACAATACCCAAGTCTCGTGCACGAAGGCACCCACACTACTAGCCACTTGTCTAGACCCAAATCATTTTTAATTTGATAATTTCAAACTCAAATGACCAGATTCAATGATCTATGATTGGTGTTTCCCACGGTCGATGGGCTAATCCCATCAACCGAACTAACGCATCTAACAGACTTGCATGGCTAAGCACTCAACATAAATAATAGATACATCATCTCAATCATCTAACTTAAGCATATATCTCATGGAAATATCAAGGATAACCTGCAAGAGTAGGACATAGCTAACTAACTCACAAAAGTATCGATATATAAAAAATAGCATGCAAGCAAGTATCATTGCAATTCAAAATACTAAATTAACCAAAATCTGGGATCAATATGATGCAAGATGATGTTTGCCTTGCTGGAATTCCACTTGCTCGCTCTCGGTCGCGTAATCGTTCACTTCGGGTACTTCGGAATCTAAAGAGAAAATACGATATCGAATAAACACCGAGAAAACCCAAAAATTCAAAGTGATAAAAAATGCATGAAATTTATATAGTAATGAGATTATGATTTTATATGAATTTAGGTGAAATAATTAGTTCGATTGGAATTCGTATGTGAAAGCTATAGGCGTTCGAATATCAGCTAGAAAGATAATGCTGGAAAATCAGTGTTCTGTTATTATTCATCAAAAATTAAATTTTTCACCAAAATTTGTAGAATAGTGGTGGAGATAAAAACTACATGGTTGGACATAGAATAAAATTTTATGAACAACAAAGTTGGATTCATCTCATTTGGAGTTCATATGAATTTTTGAAGTTAATGAATTTTTAGTGTAAAAATAATTCTTTTATGAATTTTCTATTGCATTTAATACTTTTTATACACAAGCTAACCTATCCTCTATCATGACAAGCGGGACCCAGGCATTTCCTTTTTCTTTCTTCATTTATTTCTAACGAAAATCCTCATTGACATGGGGGTCACATGTCATAGGCTCGGTCCATGCAAATAGTTCATGGACCGAAGGTCAACATGCGTAGGGCCCCACATGTCATCGACTCGCACGAAAACCAGGTTTTAAATCCTCCTCAATTTCTGTTCATGGGGCCCGCTCGTTAGACTTAAAGTAATTAAACTCTGTAGTTAATAAATGCTTTGCCGACAATAATCATCAATTATACTCTAAATGATAGAGATTTAGCTAATCATTGCTACAGTATGGTCAAAATTTCTGACAACAGGGGACTCTCGGCCGTGATTTTTGCCCCGCGTCTCGTCGGCGATGTAGACCTTGGCGGCGCAAACCAAGGGCAGAAATGGGATCCTTACATCCTTGCGCATCTTCCAGTACCAGTGGCGAGCCTCATGGTGGCACATAGCAGCAGCGCGCCGGAGAAGGGCGGTGGTGAACTATGGGCAAATGTGCATGTCGCAAACCGATAGCGCATTGAGCAAACTAACATGCGCACTAGAAACTATGAGGTCCAGGGAACCTACTGGAGGGATGAAGAGGTCTAGAGAGATTCAGTGGTAGCTTGTCGGCGGTAATGGTGACGGCGGCGATGCGGTTGTCATGGAGAGGGAGACCTGAGCAAAAGGAGGGACAATTAAGGTGCGGGAAAGACTAAGTGAGGTTTGGAGATGCTGAGAGAGAAACCAATTGAACAATGCCTTACCGTGTCGGAGATGGGGAAGAAAAGGGAAACTTCGGCCGGAGTTAGAGAAAACCAAAATTCTAGGAGCTCATGCGAACGATTGGAAGGATTAGTTGAGGGGAAATACTTCTCACGCCCTAGAACACAAAGGTGACGCACATAAGAGAGGAAAAATCTCACCGGAGAGGGAAATGGCACGGCAGTGGCTTTCGGTGCGCGCTCTAGCGACAATAATGGCACGACAACGTTCCGAGAGCTACAAGCAAAGACCAGAGCTTGCATTAGCAAAATGGCTACGACGAGGAATGGAGAAGATGAGGGACGCGGCAGCGCGAAGCTTACCCGAGAGAATCGCACAAACGAGCTTCCCCCTCCTCGGCCACCAAGAGGAGAAGTGAGGGAAAGAGAGGGCAGTGAGGGGGTTTGAGCGCATGCAATGGACGGGGAAGGTGATGGTGTGTAATGATGACACTTTGGGTTGGGTGGAGAGGGCGGCGGCGAGACGACATTGACAGGGTTGGAAGGCTTGCTCGGCCATGTGGCACTCGGGCTCTGCCTGCTCGCCAACACGAGCTTGAAGATGGCCCTGACGAGTGGGTCCTAATGGTCAGTGGCAGATAAGTGGCTTAGGTCAGAATCTGGCTCGGGCGAGTGGGTTGGGTCAAGTCGAGTGGTTCAGGTCGGACCAAGTCAAGCAACTGACTGATTTCCAATTCAAACCTCTCCACTTTGACCAATGATTAAAAATAAAAAATAAATTTAAAAAATTCTAAAATTTTGTAAAGATGTTTCTGGGATGACCTAGAACACATAAAAAAATTCTATACTCACTGTTCAGGTTTTATTTGCTTGTTTAATAATTTATAGTAGGGATTTTGGAACTTGGTTTTAATTTTCTCAGGGTTGAGTTAGGTTCTAAAAATTTGAGAAAAATCATATTTATTCATCATAAATATTATAGGATTTAAATAAATTACTTCCTAGAGAATTTCAGTAGTATTTATTGTTGTTTTATTTTGGAGCTTTGGTTTGAGTTATGTGGTTAACTTTTATTTGAAATTTTACAAATGCAATAATTTGTGCAAATGCTCCAGAATTTAGATGCATGCTCATAAAATGCATCTTAATTCAATTTAATGAAAAAGGGGATGTGACAGCATGTCAATGTATTTTCAACTTTTCGGCATACGGTTTACAAATTTATTCTATTCAAGATCAGATTACTACAGGTAAGGTATGCTATTGACAATATATTCTATTAAGCAGATTTAATCAACTATTCAGTAGGACATAAGATTTTAATAGAACAACTTAGACCATTCATTTATATGGCATATGGGAAAAACAATCTAATGCATAAGGTTCCATCATAAAACAAAAGATAAAGGATGCTCAGTAATAGGGTCAAGCTCAACAGGAGCTGAATCTATACTACTAATGCAACTCGTGCAACAAATGACATCTTTACAAAGTTAAGAGAAAACTAGAAGATTTCTACAGGTCTCCATAGAGCATAATATGAGCTTATCATTGCTGTCATCCATGACAAACAAATATCCCACTTAGAGATGCCAAACATGTCCTACATAATTCATGCAATTTTCTATGATTATAGATGGTAAGGCATTTTAAATTCATGAAACAAGTGCAAAATAGTAAAGATTAATTTTATCTATTCAGTATATAATTTCGTAACATTTCCCAGAATTTTCCTAGTATTTTTAGTTTTTTTTGATAATTTTTAAGGTCTGGATGCAATTTTTAGAATTACTAAACCCATTAATTAATTTTCCAAACACACAATACCAAGAAAAATAAACCATAAAAAATATGATGCTTCCAAGGTGTACTATGTCTAAGTTTTCACAAATTTATAGAAGCTCATATACCTTAGAAATTCAATTTCTAGGATTATTTTAAGGTTATTGCATAAAAGAATAATATTAAAGCAAATAACCATAAGCTGAGAGTCTAGATTATAAAATAACCATAGAACATATTGATCTGTCGCAAACAAATGGATTCCCGGAGGGTTATTCTATAAGAATATATAAAAATCCAAAATTCGTCGTAAAATTCCCAAACTCCAGGGGGTTTTTCGCAAAATTTCCTTATCTGCGGAAAATTCCTTGTAATTTTTGAAACTCCGAAGACCCTTTTGTAAATTTTTGGGATTTTTCCTTTTTTTTTCTTTTCCCAATTTTTCCTTATCTTTCCTTTTTTTTGTTCGGTTCTTGGGCCATACCCCCATTTGGCCTGGTTAAAAAGGGTGCAGGGGGTAAGGTTTCCCCTTCCCTGTTCTCTCGAGGTGGCGACACATTATGTGCACACGGGCGACGTGAAGGCGTAGCGTGATGTGGCCGGCGTGGGTGCAGATGCGGCCGGCTTCGGGCTGGACCAATTTTTTTGTTTTCACGCATAAAACAATAACTATTCTGATATGAACAGTAATCTCAGACTAAACTATGATGAACAGTAATCCAAGCTAGATCTAATACAACATGATTAATCTTTAATTAGAACGCTAATTAATCACTAGGCTAATTAGTAGATTCAATAGATCTAAACCGATGCAAATTAATCTACCAGGTTAATTCATAGCAAACTAGAGATTGAAAGATGAAAATCCGGCGACATACTAATTCGACCGTGTAGAGCGATTCATGCTGATAACGTGTTAAATAACGTAGTGATAATGTGTTAATTAACGTAGTAATTGCAGGAATCCAATCAATCAATCACCACACAATAGATGAACAATCAGAAGATAATCGATGAAGACACAATATCATAAACCTTTTTATTCATTGATCAATTTGTTTCTGTGTACAGGAAGTCCTATTTATAGACTAAAACCCATGAAGCGTACTCTGCACTCCTTCCTTGATTCGGTCAGCCCACAGGAAATAATCGAAACGTAGTTAAAGCTGGACCCAAATTGTACCAACGTGAATACCTGGCGTCTATCCTTCGCCCACCTCGTGGCTCATGCTGTCCACATGCAGCCTCAAGCCTGGCCACCCACACCTGCATGGCTCCATGCGCTGGCCTTGGCGGCCCATGCGCACGCTAGGTTCCCTGTCCTAACTCCCTCTCAGTAGCATGCCTCCTTGCTTCTTGGCTAGCTTCCATGCAAACCAATGCCTTAATAGTTCTTGTGACCGCATCAGGTAGATGCTAGGTTTTTGGATTGTTGTGCGAGCTTGGTAAAGGAACTCCATGCTCAAAGGGGCTCTGCGAGTACCACGGTGCTTACCTACACAATGTATGAGCTCTCTTGACGATGGTAGAGGATAGCGGCGTCAATCGGATATGAATTATCCGTTTTATTCGACTACCGTATTAGATAGGATATGAATATAGTTTAGATTTTTCTATCTGGTTAATAATTTCTCTCCTATTCGTATTCGCATAAAAAAATAAGGATACAAATATGGTGTGGAGTTGGCTGATAATGGTTCATGTTCTAGCATTGAAACCGCATGTGGTAGATGCTAGGTTTTTGGATGGTTGTGCGAGCTTGGTAAAGGAACTCCATGCTCAAAGGGACTTTGCGAGTACCGCAGTGCTTACCTACACAACGTATGAGCTCTCTTGGCGATGGTATCGGATAGGGGCATCAATCGGATAGGAATTATCCGTTTTATTCGACTATCGTATTAGATAGGATATGAATATTGTTTATATTTTTCTGTCCAATTAACAATTTATTCCATATTCGTATTCACATAAAAAATAAGGATACGAATATGGTATGGACTTTTGTCATCTGAAATGTTATTTTATCCGCACTATTCATATTCGAATTCGATAAAACAATATACATATTTTATTGCAGTATGATTAATTAGTTGGGCGAGTGTTTTTAGTTTAATGTGAATTCATGTTTTTAGGCGAAATAGATAAATTGGAATGATTAAGTATGCTATGTATGGGGATAATGTATCATAAATATCTTGCCATTACATAGTTATATAGATACCCGAATACGACCGAATTGAGTAGGTATTTGATGCGTATTCGTTACAACATTTGATTCATATTCATATTTGACAATATTCGAATTCGTATTCATTTAGATATGCGAATACAAATACGGGAATACCACTATTCGATTCGTATTTGATCCATTGACACCCCTAGTAGAGAATGTCCATGTCTAGAGATTGCAACTCATCGGGCGGTTTGATGATAGAAGGTGTGACATGTAAAGGCCTCGCTATAACCTCTTAGTTGCACTCTGTCATGCTGAGTGTGTGCAGATAGTATGAGTTGGTTATATGTTGTGGGTAAAGTTGTACAATTTCTGCAGAGTGTAAATCTATTTGAATAGCTGTGTCTCCGGTCATGGACATCGCTTGGTGATACCACACTTGGTTAGATTTTTCGGTTTTCTCTAAAAAATGGTTCATTTGGGAATTGGTGTGGATGGTGGGAAATCCATGCTAGAAAGATTTTGACAAAGGATCGTCAAAAGTATTGTTATGGCAAAGGATAGCCATGGATTACAATTGCTATACGCTCATATGTTATTTCATATTAAAGTCAAATTACTTTATAAAGTTGCTATTTAAATGGTAATATCTCTATGGCAAATAAAACTCACTTTAAGCAAAAGAAACTAGATAGGACAACCATCATTTGATATAGCTTGCATGTCTTATTACCTTTTCTATAAAGTCTTGCGGAGCATATTCTTGTACTCACCATTGCTTGTTGAATATTTGTCAGAGCACGAAATTGAAGACCCTGTGTTCGTCTACTCTTATGCCATGGGTGTTGGAGATGACAACAATGCTGAATTCTAGGGCGTTAATCCAGTCGGTTGCCCATGTGTTATGGCATACCACACGGGTTATTTATCCTTATTTATCGTTTATTTCCATTGCAAGTACCCTTAATTGTGATCTATTTGGCTGATCGGTCCAGTTGTGTAAAACTCAATCTTAATAGCCTATGTTCAACTGCTTAATATTATGTGCTACTTTGTTTTATTTACTCATGTATAGATGTGATGTAATATTGTAATATATGCGTGCTAACAACTAATCATGGGACTAGCACGGTATACACATAGGATTCGACATTGAATTTCCGGGGTTCGACAAGTGAGGACTTGAACCCAAGACCTCAACAATCACAACCTTATGCTTTATCACTAGGGCACATGAGTGTCCACTTACAAGAGTATTATAAAACACAAATGAAATAATTTGATGAATTATCCTAATTTGACTAGCTAGTTTTGTGTTGTAAGTTTATATTTTATTTCCATAAAAACAAATACTATTTCCTAAAAATAACAGACTTCACTAGCGACATGCTAGGAATTAAGGGTGTCAACGGATCGAATACGAATTGAATAGTAGTCTTCCCATATTCGTATTCGTATTTTCTAAATGAATACGAATACGAATTGAATGTTGTAACGAATGCGAATACGAATCGAATACCTACTCAATTCGGTCGGATTTGGATACCCTCATAACTTATCGTAATGACAAGATATTTATGATACTTTATCCTCATACATAGTACACTTAATCATTCTAGTTTATCTATTCAATCTAAAAACATGAATTCACATTAAACTGAAAATACTCATCTAACTAATAAGCCACCATGCAATAAAATAAGTATATTGTTTTATCGAATTCGAATACGAATATGAATAGAGGAGAAATTGTTAAGCGGATGGAAAAAAAATCTAAGTCATATTAGTATCTTATCGAATACGGTAATAGAATAAAACGGATAATTCGTATCCTACTAGGAATCTGTTGGAAGTTCAAATGAATTATCCTACAGCGTGCAAAATTCTTGTAAAATCGCCAAAGGATGGTGGCTGCTGACTAGCTCAATCAGCATGTTACACCATTAGGCTTTTTGTCTGGCTTAAAAGCAAAAAAGCCTAAGCCTAAACAAAGGGTGACTTTTTTATACAGCTTATAAAAAGCTTAAGCCATTTTAAGCCTAAAAGCTATAAGCCAGGAAAGAGGTGCTTTTTTTGGCTTTTGCGGAATGAAATATCTCTTTACCACTGAACTTCGTTGAAATTACCCTCAAAATGCCATTTGTATATAAATGCAAACCCTCTAATTTTTTTCTATCGATTCCTTCTTTCCTCCCGTGCGTCTCCCACCCCGCCGCCACCAATCTCCTCCCCTCCCGTTAGGCTCCACACCCATTGCCTTCCCTCTCCTCCCCACCGACGCCGTCGCCTCTCCCCCCACCCCACACACCGACGCTGTCTCCCCAAGTGCGTCGCTGCCTCTCCTCTCCTCCCCCACCGACGTCGTCTCCCCAAATGCGCCGCCGCCTCCCCTCTCCCCCCCCACCGACACCGCCTCCCAAGTGCGCTGTCGCCTCTCCTCTCCTCCCCCACCGCCGCCGCCTCCCCAAGTGTGCCGTCGCCTCCCCTCTCCTCCCCCACCGACGTCGCCTCCCAAGTGCCGCTGCCTCTCCTCATCCTACGCCGCCTTCCGTCGCTATCAGCAAGGTCCTCAGATCCAGATCAAGGTAGTCATGGGAAAAATTGATGTCTGTATGTTCTGAATTTCGTAGAAAGCATAGTGTCTGTATGATCTGAAATCTGAATTTGCTAGTCATGATGAACAACTAACTGGAAGATTTCGCATTGTGTCTGTGTATGATCTGAATTTCATAGAAAGCAATATGTCTATGTATGATGTGAATTTCCTAGTCATGATCTGAATTTCCTAGTCCTGATGAGCAATGTGGCTGTCTGTGTATGATGAGCAATGTGTCTGTAGAAAGCAATGTGTCTGAGTGAGCTAAAAGGTTCTAAGAAAAATCAATTAAGCCTGTGAAGTATTACTTTTTTTTGTCGGGAGTGAAGTATTTATTTTCTTTCATATTCACGTGTTCGATATTAAATGGTATGCATGTTTTAGCTATGTTTCCTTTTGCCATTGCATATTGCAGAAGGAAGAACATTGCTCTTTGTGGATCATCTACCCTTGTCCAAGTTACTCCCATGTTCCATCATGTGCGTTTCTGAACTTACCAGCATGACAATCCGTCAGCTGCCAATTGATGCAACAGGACATGTACATTTCATTAGGGATGCAAAGAACTAGGAGTTGTGATGAGGACCTTGGGTCAAAACCACACTGAAGATGAACTACAAGATATGGTTAATTAGTTTGATGCTGATGGGAATGGAACCATTGATTTTCCCGAATTATTGAACATGATGTAATCAATGTATGAGAGCATTTGTATCAGTTTGTCACTCATTTCTATGAATTGAATTATGTTTGAATGGAATAATCTTATATTAGTTTGTCACTCATTTGTAAGGTTGATTTTCTAGCTGTTTCTCTTCTCTTCTCGATCAAATGCATGTTATGCTCCCTGTGCTGAAACCATGTTGTTAGCAGATTTTGCAACTAATAGAAACACATCCTTTGAACATGGAAATATGTTGCGTCGAGTATTCTTATTGGAATTTATTCTTGTCTGTCATGCCAAGTATTAGCACAGAAGAAGAATTTTTGAAGTCAATATGGATAATATCAGCACAATTGAAATTAATTTTATAGGGTATATGGAGTTGTGGAAGATCTTTCTTCGTGATATGATAGGTCCATCTGTGATTTGTGTGTAGCTTTCTGTATGTTCCTCATGAACAAAATCTATGTGTAGTTTGTACCTTCATGAACTATCAATCAAAACAATCATGCAATTTTGTGCCTTTCTAATTGTTACTTATCAATCAGCTAAGTCAAAATAATTAAGATGTAGTAAAAAAGTACATGTTGCCGTTTTCAAATTTGATTCAAAAAAGTAAAAAAAAAACATTCATATCAATGAACTGTGATGTGTGAATTTGGTCTCTGAATCGATGTCCTCGAACTTTGATATAATAATTTGGTACTGTTGGTTACAAAAATATGTTTGGTATTATCAAGACATGATCAAGGATATTTTAAATATTTCGAACAAAAAAAAGCCAACCAGTCCGTAAAAAGCCAGATTGCCAAACACCCTCAGTTGGCTTAAAAGCTAGGGGCTTATAAGCCACTTAAGTCAAAAAGCTGGCTTTAAGTTATAAGTCAAAAAAATCTAAGCTTAAACAAACAGGGCTCATATCTTATTGCAAAAGGCAACTGTTCAAGCCCCACTGTAAGGGCGGGATCATTCCAGAGTAGTAGGATCAGTCGGCCCCCAACTTTTTCGTCAAAGCCACTTACAAAGAAATTGCAAAAGTGTTCCTAACACAACACCATCCAAAGAAATACATAATCACACATTTTACTCCATAGGGTTCAAGTTCTAGCTCCGTTTAGAGTGGGTTTATTTAATGATTTTCAGGAGATCATGTGATCTTTTAGTTGCTAAGCTAAAGATAACTATGATAATTACCAGCTCTAAAGGGATTCATGTGAGATATGAGTTGCAATCAGCCCGGTAAACAAATAGCATTCTAGAAGATTCTAGACAAGTGTTGCGTCAAGATCAAGAAGATCCCTGGCCCGGTTGGCAAGTTTGACACCACATACACTGAATTTTTTTCAATTTAACCCTTTTTTCGTTAAAACTCCACATTTATACCCCTGCTCGTCTTATTTCCGATTTTAGACTAGAGTGGCGGCGCGTGACTCACGGCGCCGAAGCTAACTGACTTCGGCGCCATGACTCATGGCGCCGAGGTACCGCACCGCCACCGCGTGGCGGCGGCGTGAGTCATGCTGCGTGGCGGTGCCTCGGCGCCATGAGTCATGGCGCCCGAGTCAGTTAGCTCGGCCGCGTGAGTCACGGCACACCCTGGGTCCAAAATCGGAAATAAGACAAGTAGGGGTATAAATGTGAAGTTTTAACGAAAAAAGGGTTAAATGGAAAAAAATACGGCCACATACACATCGCCTTTCTTTCCCTACTGACCGCAGAAAACTCTCACCCTTGGATCTCAATCCAACGGTCGAAAGGCCCACCTCCGATCAACCAAACAGCGGTGGAATTGGAAACGTGGAAGTGGCCAACCGGCCGACTCCCCTCCGCTTCCTGCAAACCGCTCTTACAAAAAACTCTCTTTTTTTTCTTTTGCTCCCAGGCGACGCGGATGGAGAAGAGCTCTGGCGCCGCCGCGGGAGGCAGCGTGCCACCGCCGCATCTGGAGGAGTTCCAGTTCGAGGGCAAGAAGCCCGTCAAGAACCCCTTCGTCCCCATCGGTACGCGCCTCTCCCTGCGCCCGCGCCGCGCGTGGCCCTCGCTAGATTCTTGAGTTCTTGGGGAACTGGTAGGATCGATCGCCTTGACCTAGATTTTTCCGGATTGGTGGTGTCTTGGAAGATTCGGGTCGAATGGTTGGTGACTGGTGCTTAGGCAGTGGGGATTGTGTTGTTTAAGGATTTTTAAGATGGTGATTCTTGGGGTCTTTAGGCGTGGAATTTTGAGTGGGAAATATAGGGATTTTTTTTTCTAACGATCGTGACAGAGAGCATGAGCTATCGGAGCAAAACCAAGACGATCAGGAGGTCGAAGGGATGTCCGGTCACAGAGGACGTAACGAGGAGCATCATTAGGAGGATGATGTAGGTGTCGGCAAGATACCAAGAGAGGAGACTGGTGAAGGACGACGACACCTTCAGCAGTGAATAATAGAGAAACGAGACGGTGGTGCTGCAGGAACAAGAGGCAGTGCTACAAGAGGAACACCGGAGGCGAAGGTACAGAAGTAACCACTGGAGATAGACCAGGGGAAGGCTGTGATAGTGGAGAAATAGGTGAAGAGTCAGAAAGAGACAACCATGAAATCGTCCCAACGGTGGAAACAGGACAAGGAGCCGAATCTCGATAGAAGAAAGGTCGAGATTTGTCAAAAACAACATCTCGTGAGATCCTAATTCGTCGAGCAGAAGGATCAGAGCAGCGATAACCCTTATGCTCAGAACTATAACCAAGAAACACACACTCAACTGACTGCGCCGATAATTTGGTGCGCTCACGAGGCTGTAGTAGAACAAAACAGGTGCAACCACAAACATGATGGTGAGTGTACTGGGGGGCTCGAGAGTAGAGACACTCTATAAGACTGACACCTTTAAGAGAAGTGGAAGGCTGCATATTGATGAGATATGCAGCTATAGAAACAGCCTCAACCTAGAACTGTGGTGGAACGTGAGGTATGGAGAAGAGTGCGGGCAGTCTCAATCAGATGACGATATTTGCGCTCAGCAACCCCATTCTGAGCATGGACACCAGGACAAGAAGACCGGTAAAGAGTGCCGCTCGTAAAGAAAGCGTCTAAAAGTATCGAGCGAGATTGCAAACAGTAATCACAACGAAAAGTACGGATGGAAGAATCAAACTGAGTACGAACCATCGTTGCAAAGCTACGATAGATCGCAAGAAACTAACCACAATTAGATATAGAGAAAAGCCATATAAAACAGGAATAATCATCAATGAAGATCACATAAAACTTATGCTCGCTTTTAGAGATAATAGACGCAGGTCTCCATACATCTGAGTGAACTAAATCAAAAGGACGAGAAGACAAGGTCTCGGTAGAATGATAAGGAAGTTGTAGCTACTTGCCCAGCTTACAACCCTGATAAAACATGGTCGTGTCAACAGTAACACGTCCAAGAACACCTTGACGAACTAATGAAGAAAGGCGAGACCCCACACAAGTGACCTAGACGATGATGCCACTGCGCAAAAATTCTAGAAGTCGTGGCAGCAGTAGCGGTGGAAGTAGATGTAGAGATGATAGGAGCAACTGAAGTGGACAGAAGGTGGAGGCGGTCAAGGATGTAGAGACCCTGACAATCTCTACGGTGCCGGTCAGTCCCAAGTACTGTCCCTGTCTGTCGGTCCTAGACAAAACATGTGTGAGAGTTAAAACCAACCCTACAGCCGAGATCGGTGAGCTGACCCACCGAGAGAAGCTGCATAGTAAGCTAGGGAACATTGGAAACAGCTGGAATAGAAAAGTTAGTGGACAAAAGAGTGCTTTGACAGCTGATAGACAGAGTAGTACTATCAGCTGTCTGGACAAATATAGAAAAAACAGGAGGTCCTACTGAAGTGAGAGATGTGGAGTCTGGTGTCATGTGGAAAGGCACCAGAATCCAGAACCCAAGAAGTACCTAAAGGAGACGTTTGAGCTAGACTGGCAGAACCTGCTGAGCTATGAGAGAGTTGCTGAATTAGAGCATGGCAAAGCTGCGGAATAGAGTCGCTTCGCTGAGAAGGGCCTCCTCGCCCCCCTTGGATCATCCACCCCACATGCTTTGTTTCACTTTTTTTGCACCGCACAACTCTGGTAGTCGTGCCTGAAGTTTTTGCAATAATTGCACTGAACCCCAGTTGGTGCAAAACACGGGAGCAGAAACAGACACTTGAGGAGGAACTATAGTCGAAGCAGAAACCGTTGGTGTAGTCGAAGAAGGGGTAGCAAGCACAGCCGGAACAAACTGTGCTGCTAACCCGTGGTGAAGCTCCTCAGCATGAAGCGTTGAAAGAGCCTCGGTGGTCGTGGTGAGCGGCTCAGCAGTTGAGCCTGTCTGCTCAAACTCTGGGCGAAGACGACAGACGAAGTCATAAAGGCGAAGGCGGTCACGATCCTCCTTCTGCACCTTATGACACTCCTCGCAGAACGGAGAAGCCAGCTCATCCAGTTGGCGCCAAGGACTGGCCAAGGCTCAGTAGAAGTCGTCGACAGAAGAGTCCTATTGAAGCGTCTCCAACTCACGTAGAAGCGAAAAGAACTGAGTATCACTACTCTGTTGGTATCGCTCGCGCAAGTACTCTTAGATCTGACGAGTAGACCACATATCCCGACAATGTCTGATTGGATGGAGTTGTCGACGCTGACCACCAGGATGGCTCAAACATGAGCCTCATCAGTACACCAGCGCTCGAAAGCGTCAATGACATACTAAAAAACCTCATCAGTAGCGTCAGCAGCAGCCTTTGCTTCCTTGGCGGCCTCATCTTCTGCAGGAGGTGCAGAAGTAGGCTACCTAGGAGGAGGCTGAACCGGCTACGGCGGATGAGGTTGAGCACTAGTGACATGTCCCCAGAGGCAGAGACCATCGAGCGTGATCTCCATGAGTGAAGACCACAACCTGTAGTTCGTCCCATGAAACTTTGTTCCCGAGAATGGGATCGCTGTTGATGAAACGGAAGCCATGGGTAGTTCGTCCCATGAAACTTTGTTCCCGACGACTAAGGCAACGAAGTCTAACAGGCGACGCTGGATGGCGCGACGGTTAGATCGACGTTTTTTTTAACTAACTATTTTAAAAGGAAACAGTGAAGGTTTCCTTATCCAAAACCGTCGGTTAAACCGGCTGAGTGGAGCGGACGGGTTAGGCAGCGGCGTCGGGGGTCGACGGCGGTGGCCCGTGCGGACGGCGACGGCAGCGCTCCGGCGATGGTCGGCGAAGGACGGCCCAACTCGATTCGCGCGGTGGCATCGAATCGGGCAAGCTGAATCGGCGTTGGGTCGGAGGGCGGCGTGCTACAGCCGGTGTCCGGCAACAACCGACGGAGGGCGGTGCAACTCGGGTCGGGTGACGGCTAGATGAGGAGGCGTCAGGCAGCATCGGCCTTGGAGGCTGCGTCGGACAGCAGCGGCATCGAGCGGTGTTGGGCGGTGGCATCGGACGGCGTATGGTGGCAGCGGCCTCGGTGCGGCGGTGGCCCGATCCGGGGGGCGTCCAGTGGCGTCAGCCGGCCTTGGTACGGCGGCGGCCCGGTCCGGACGGCGGCAGCCTTCGACGACGGCGACAACGGTGGGATGGCAGTGGAAGGAGCTAGGTTAGTGCTCTAGTTTTGATACCATGTTATGAATATTGTGTGTGTATTCATGAGACCCAATGTACGATATATATATGGAGTACAATGGGATATTATAAAGGAATATACTATATACAGATAAAGAAATACAAAATAATTCCTATTCTAACACAAGCAACCCATGAGCTTGATTCTTAGAGGGTTTATATGTTTTTACTTCTTAATCTTATAGTCTGGTTACTTGGTACATTATTCACCGAGTTCTACTTTCTGAAGCCATTTAAACTCAATAGTCGTAGAATTGGCTTCTCAAGTTTTTTTTCCCGAGCCAGGGGAGAAACAAGTTGGCTTCCCAAGTAACTTACATTTAATGTTTTCAATATATGTAAAGCACTTGCCACTTGCTTGGGTGTATGAGAAGGGAGGCAGTGGTGCGGTCATTGAACTATTTAGGGCATGTTTGGTTCTCTTGCCTTGCCTAGCATTAGGTGAGGTATATCAAGGGAAATTACAGGCTAGAGCTAAAGGTGCCTAAGGATGGCTATGAGGAACTTTAGCTGGTTTAAGGCACGTGCAAGCTGGCAAAAAAGCTCGTTATGGACTCGAATCAAAATTTATTCGATTACAGTAGTTAAGTGGTTAAAATTGAAATGGGTCAATTTGGAATGAAAAAAGGTTTGAGGCTCGGCTCGATAATGGCTCGTTAGCTTGCTTTTAAAATAACCACTTAAACAATAAATAAAATAATTTTATGTCGAACTATGTTAATTTCGAACGAAGCTCGATAATAGCTCGTTAAGCTTGATAGTCAGCCTTGTGCAGTGGGTATGCTTGGATTGGTGCTTACGGATAGGGAATTGATATTTAAGGATCCCTATGCATTAGAAAGGAGGACGTGCAGCACCTCGATTAGCACATATTCTCTCTCCTTAAGCACCACTGGCCCACTGGGAACATCCACTTTGAAGATGCCCTTATAGGTTGAAGGAGCCTAAGGATGACTTCCCTTTTCTGGCTTGTATGTGAAGCTTGAAGCTTCTTCAAGAGGTGGATATTCTAGAGCTTACAAGCTGATGTTTGTGAAACAATTTTGTCGCATTTGTCGCTGTTCAGCTTATTGGACATCTACTACCTTTTAAGTTACAAATTATCAGCTAGGCCTGACAGTATTGATGTACATGATTAGTAGCAAGTCCTATGAACTTTCAGAACACTTCCAATTTTCGTCATGTCTTGCTTTGTTCAATTTTTATTTAAACATTTCATAAACTTTTGCATGCCATACTGCATGTTCTGGATCCTGCAATCATGTTGTTTTGGTATGTATGTACTGAGTGCACGGTGTCAGTATTGGAATGAGACGTTGCTCCATTATTGCCCTTCCCTTTGCTGTTAACTGACTTTATCTGTGGCAAAGCAAATGGACACTGACTGGGGATACTATTTTCGGTGTTTATTATCTATGGTTAATTTCACCTTATTTCCTCACTAAAATTCCTCGATGTGTAATATGATGTGTGTTATTTCAGGTGCATTGGTCACTGCGGGTGTTCTGACAGCCGGCCTGATCAGCTTCCGATATGGAAACTCTCAACTGGGTCAGAAACTGATGAGGGCCCGTGTGGTTGCCCAAGGCGCAACGGTTGCTCTGATGATTGGCAGCGCATACTACTACGGTGACCAAATCAAGCTGTTCAAGAAAGGGTCTAGCCCATGAACTTAACTGGATAATGGTTTGTGGTGTATGGAATGCCATATATGTACTGAAGCTTCATCTGGGGTTCTGCCGTTTCTTTGTTCCCAATCATGGGGCTTAACCATGTCATTTTAGGCTTGGCATTGTCATAGCTAACTAAAAACAACTTTGGCTCGATCACCTGGCTCAAGGAAAAGGCTTTTCTTTGTGGAATGAGATGCAGTTATGCATCACGATCGCTTGTCGCGTGTGTAGTCAGGCTTGTTCTGTTATCTGATACCAGATACCCTGCAGCTGAACATGACGTGATGACCTTGCCGTTGGTCTTCCTGGTGTGTAATTTTGTTCTCATTAGGTTTGTCATCACTGATAAGAAATCAAGCTGAATTCTCAAGAAATTGCAACAGAGAGACTCACGGACTAGCGCTTATGCTCCCGTAGTTCATCAACAACTTGCAAGTTTTTAAACTTTGTACAAACCAGACCCATAACGGCTGCTTTCATTTCATTATCCAACACAAAACAGATCCACCTATTGCAAAAGCCTGAAGAGTAGAACCAGCTAACATCACCCATCCATTTGATGCTCTCTGTTGCAACAGTACGGTAAATATAGACATATATCACCCTCCTATAAAAAAGAAGCATCACCGCTCAATTCTGGAGACCTCATGGTTCTCGTTGCGTACTTGTCACTCAGCATATGCGGCTGGCAAAAAATGCTTTCGGTTCAGTGGTGCCGATGTCAGATAAGCGGACCAGAACATAGGGCCTTTTTGGTTTTTGATCCAGATAGCCATATTCAAGTTTTGGCAATGCTAAAAACTAGGCAAAAAATGGTGTTTGGATCGTAGTCATACCAATTCGTGGGCAATATCAAAATTAATGTATTTGGATTGCAACTGTCGTAGCATGAAAAACCTAGACAGTGGTACTACGTACCCTTTGTCTTGAGAGGGGACCGAAGAGGGGAAGAGCCAAAGATAAGTGTGTATATTGCTTATGTGTGTAAAATGGGAGAGCCCCTCCCCCTTACATGCCCATGGGGCTTTATTTATATGGGGTAAGAAGGGATATTTACCTTCTTGCCCCTAGGAGAGAGAGGGTATTTTTGGTATATTTGCCTGAATACACTGTACATACCAGGTTTACATAGGTACAACATCTTTGACGGCACACCGGTACTTCCGACGGTCCTAGGGTGCGGGGCACCCCTTAGGGCCCTGCTATGACAGCAATCATGCCAAAATTTGCCAAAAATATGAGTATGGTATGTGGGTCCCGTATGATATCTATTTTTTGACACCCAAATATGTTAACATGGGTCTTGTTTTGTTGATTAAATGACAAGGAACACAATAGTTCAAACAAATCACAAATCGGATATTCGGTTTAGAAAATATGATCATTTTAGGCCTTAAATCAAACTTAACATGCAATTAATGTGTCTAATGAAACCCAACCAACTGCCGCCATGTGTCTGGACTCACCGCTTGTTGCTGCTTCCTGCCACGCCAAGTTTCGGCTGCTGAATTTGCAGCCCATACGAAGCCAGGGAATTGGCTGGGAAAAGCCGGGTGTTACCAAAATTTTGACGACAAGGCCAAGTGTTGGTATCAAATCAAATATTAGCCAAATTTTCAGAGTAATACCCAAATTTTGGTTTGATTCGTTTTGGATATGAACCAAACATGCCCATATATCAGCAAACTGGAAGTTACCGCCCTCACAGGTATAATCTAGGGATCTCACTGTCTTCACTCTTCACACAATGAACTGCTCCTGCCTCCGGGCCTCTTCCAAAGGACCCACTTGAAAGGCTTCATTAACCCAAAAATTATGCATGTTCCGTGCTGGATATAAATCAGGAACCTCTACATTCGACCCATTTCGAGCATTCCGATCGAGCACTGATGCGATAACATTCTGCAAAGGAGTAAAAATCATCAAATAACATTCCTTCCAAGAATACTAGTTGACTACTAATAGATTCAACACCTGACCAACAAGTGCACCAATTTCCGAAGTCATTAAGAAAAATAACTGTGCCGCATATAAAAAGCATCAGATGTGGTTGAAATAAATAGATCCATCACAAATTCACAATCACCTGACTGACTACACAAACAGCACTTTCCTTTTTAAAGTATATATTGCTCCACGACAACTCACAAGCTGGTAGAATTATATCAAGTTTTATCTATATAATATAACCTCTTTTATGATCATATATAATTTCTTAGCTAGACAACATCCTATAAAATTGGCTGGAACTAAAGATGTGATAATCAACTGATACAAAACATAAATTCACCAGAGTTCCCTTCCAACAAGCATTAAGGATGATAAATTTCAGAAGTTTCTCTTCCAAGCCACTTAAGACTTCACCCATAACAGAAGATAATTCCAAGTCCCGACAAGAGATGTCGGGAGGAATTCCATAGTTTTTTACAATGACTTTTTTGTGCTTCTTCAACATTTTTTCTAGGCAAGAACCAACAGTGTGTTGTAAGTTTACGTTGCTTTCATCTTTTGAAAACTTCAAATTGACATAAGCATCCAGAACTGCAACTTCCTGCAGCCTAAGCAACAATTCAGCCCTTGCATCATCAGTCCAGCAACAGAACAAAGATGATCCATCATCTGTTAAAAGCAGAAGTAAAATAATACGGTGCTCCATGTAAATCGAAAAGCAAAGCACCCCTCTGCATGAGTGGAATTGGCTTGATCTAGGATTAAGTATGATGGATGTTGCAAAAAAAAAAAGAGAGAGTTGGATTGCATGTCTTAGCAACAATAAACCCAGCAAGTGGAACTTTAACTTTTAGTGCTTTACTTTGGTTGATTGATTATGAAGTTTGGAGGTCATTTAGAAAATTGTCGAACACCAACGTAAGGATGGTCACAACCTGTATTAACAAAGATAAAATATGTCAAGTAGTTGAGCCTGAGATCACAGACTACACTCGAACTATAAGCGTTCAGTGTCTGTTAATGCACCCCCCAAAAAAAAAAAGATTTAAAGCTAGTAAAACTGAAACCTATGCATGAGTCAAATACAAGCAGAAAACAACCTACCCTGAAGTGGAATTGCATGGGTCTACTGTCTGTAAAATGCCTGAGGTAAGAGCAAACATGGCGAAACTGTGTCCAGTGAACCGTCCTTTAAGCAATCAGACATGGGTGGGGAAATAATACTTTCTTCATTCGGGTCAGCATGACTGATGGATGTAACTTTAATGTATGTTACTGGGGTTAACAATAGTTCATGCCTGCTGCCAGAAAATAGATATTTTGAGACAGCACAAAACATGTCATTGCAAATTTGCAGAGCACAAAATACGTTGTGGCATTTCTAAAGATTCAGTTTCAATTTAACATTAGGCAGAAAGACTGTCAGCCTAATAGCAGGATGAGTTATGATTATTCATTTAACTTTCCCAAGAAGACTTGACAACAATAACCCACAAAAATTTTAGAGGAAATAATGTCCAAGTTATTTTAGTATTTGAGAACAAATAGATTTTTTACACTAAATACATGCTGGCCCTCATGTTAGCTGCACATCAAAGATCCAGCACACAACATTGCCCATTCTATAGAGTATTTACCTGTACAAATAAAACAAAGTAAAATTACTGGCTAACTGCTGAATTGACCCTCGGGGAGTGCTGTGAAAATCTAAATGGGCAATGTATATTCCTCTATTGGTACTGGAGCGCAACCCACTCTATCAGGACACCTTCAACCTACCATCTTAGTACAAAAGCATGCAAGTGTAGACAACATTTTTTTTTAGTCGGATCAAGTTCACACACCAAATGTAAGGTAAAATTCTACATACAGCAAAATAAGTTTTGTTTTTTACAACCATCTTGATTGCATAATGGAAGATACTATTTAATGAAAAGCTAGAAAGGAAAGGAACACGACAAACTGTGTCAAAAGGATGCGGTGGAATGTCACTGCTGCCCCTGGTCCCATGCCAACGGGATAACAATGTTTGCTTAAGTATCCGCGGAGCCGCACCTGCAAAGAATGTCATGATATGGAATGCCAAACTAATAACTAAGCATTAAATTGAAAATTATGACCTAATCATTTACCTTATGATTATGATCAGCAAGATGGATACATATACTGTACTTCTCGTTAGCAGGCATAAATTTACCCTCCGTAGTGTCATGTGAATGGATAATTTCTACTTTTCCCTGTAATGATATTAAATCTCCATGAACCAGTTTTTCACTTTGCAAGTTTGAAGAACCAAAAGGCTTTTTAGGCATAATAATCTCAATGCATGATGAGACACTTAAAACTGTTAGGAATAGCAACTTGTATTTTCAGAGGCCCAAAGGGCCAGTATATATACACAAAGTACAGGTGGTGAATATGCAAATAACCCCTCATAACAATGGGGAATAACACACTATACACATATCTCTAACACCACCCCTCAAACTCATGGTGGATCAACAACACTGAGTTTGGAGAGGTAGAAGCTGTGCTGTGCTCAAGTCTGAGCCTTCGTGAAGAAATCCGCTATCTGAAGCTCTGAAGGCACATACTGAAGAGCAATCACCTGATCATGCACACAAGACCTCATGAAGGAAGCATCAACACCAATATGCTTGGTGAGCTCATGCTTCACAGGGTCACGGGCAATACTGATAGCACCTGTACTGTCTGACAAGAGAGGAGTCGGTGTAGTGACAGAAACACCAAAATCTGCAAGTAACCACCGTAGCCAAGTAATCTCTGTTGTCAAGAGAGCCATAGCTCGCAACTCAGCCTCTGCACTCGAACGGGACATTGCAGTCTGTTTCTTCGTCTTCTAGGCAATGGGAGAACCACAAAAAAACACAGTAAACAGAAATAGACCGACGATCATAGGGATCGCTTGCCCAAGTAGCATTCGAATAAGCCTGAAGCTGTAACGAGCTAGAGCGTGGAAAGAAGAGATGGCGAGAGATAGTCCCACGAAGGTATCGCAGAACTCGAAGAAGGTGGCTGTAGTGGATCTGAGTGGGAGCAGAGACGAACTGACTCAGAATGTGAACTGGATAAGTGATATCCGGACGAGTAACAGTAAGGTAGACAAGACTCCCAACAAGATGACGATAGCGAGTCGGATCAGAAAGAGGCTCGCCATCAGAAGGTCGAAGGTGAACATTGAGCTCCATGGGAGTCTCAACAGTACGCTGATCAGTGAGAGAGGCACAATCAAGAAGATCTTGGATATACTTCTCTTGTGATATAAAGAAACCATCTGGAGTAGAAGTAACCTCAATCCCAAGGAAGTAACGAAAAGGACTAAGATCCGACATAAGGAATTGCTCACTAAGACGAGCCTTGACAAAGTCAATGTACTCAGAATCATCTCCGGTAATGATCATATCATCAACATACAGAAGAAGAAGAGTCCGACCACGAGACGAAGTGTGGACAAAAAGCGTAGGATCATGATCACTAGCGGAAACGCCAGTAGCAGTGACCACAGAGGAGAAATTTCCAGAAAATCCTAGAAATTAAGTAAATTTTTATTTTTCAATTTAAATCCAATAAAACTTCAAGAACTCCAAATAAATTTTAAATTTTTATTTTTAAAACTTCATAAATTCAAATAAAGCAAATGAAACTCTATCAAATTCAGAAAATCCAATAAAACAATAACTTTATTTTTTTTTTATTATTTTGGTAACAT
Organism: Ampelocalamus luodianensis; assembly: GCA_036346255.1. Taxonomy (NCBI): domain Eukaryota; kingdom Viridiplantae; phylum Streptophyta; class Magnoliopsida; order Poales; family Poaceae; genus Ampelocalamus; species Ampelocalamus luodianensis. The sequence continues at coordinate 36,714,679 of CM070633.1, forward strand.
AACCTTGGGATGTTACGATTAGTAGCGTAACTCGCAGAACTGCCGAGGAGAACACAAGCGGCAAGTAGGCGTCGAAGTCGGCTATCTCACCTTTCGGTGAGAAAGCTGCGAAGGAGTCGATCTGAGACGTCGGTAGAAACCGCAGAACCGTCGAGGAGAACACGAAGCGGCAGCGGCGGCCGGTCCGCTATCTCTCGCTCGGTGAGAGAAACTGCTGAAGGAGTAGATGCAGACGTCAATGTAGAAGCACTAGTGCTAGTGCTAGTAGAAGAACGGCGTGAAAGATGCCACTGCTTCTTATAGCACTGGGATTCAACGTGGCCGACCTTGTCGCAGTAGGAGCAGTGAGGACGGCCACCGCCAGATGGAGGGCGGCCACCACCACCTGTGGCAGCCCCTGGAGGAGGCAGTGTGCTGAAGCGTGGAACAGTCGGTGTAGTAGGTGGATGAGCAGCGAGCACGGAGGAGAGTGGCATCAGACCAGCACCACTTAGGAGCTTCGTTCCCGAGAATGGGATCGCAGCTGCTGGGACAGAAGCCATTGGTAGGCGGCGCTGAACGGCGCGACGACCAAGACAACGAAGTCTAACAGGCGGCGTTGGACGACGCAGCGGTTAGAGCTACATTTTTTTGTTCTGTTCTTTTTTTTTGTTCTTTTCTTTTTTTTCCTCTTTGTTTTGAGCCGATTAAAAACGGCTAAAAAGGCCTTCGGGCCACTATGCAACACGCGCACTCGCGCACGCGTGCGGGGGAACTAGGGTTCCTCCGATAGCGGCGGCGTAGCGGGCGCCCGATCGTGGGTGACGGCGGGCTAGCGCGGAGCCGGCGGCGTGGTTGTCGGGAGCGGCGAGTGGTGCGGGTGGCCTGAGCGCTGGCGATGGCGCGGTAAGAGCGAGGCGGCGGTGAGGCTCGGTGGATCCGACGATACGCGGGCAACTGGCGATGGAGCGGCGGCCGGATACGTCGAAGAGCGACCGAGTAGATCGTCTCGTCGCGAGGAAAGACGATCTGGCGGCGGCGCCAGCAGTCCGGTGATGGGCGGCAGCGGAGATGACTCGGGAGGCCCAAAGCAGAGGACGAAGATGCAGATCTGGTGGCGAGGAGACCTCGAGATGCGTGGGTGACGGCGCCCGGATCGAAGCCGGAGAGGATGGGTCTGGAGGCGGCGACCGCAATGGACAATCCAATCTCGATGTCGCTGAAGACGATGCCGAGGTACGCGCCGATGCACACGCAGTAGCTGCTGCTGTTAGCTTGTGGCCGACGACGAGCGGCGGCTTGGGAGACCCAGCGGGAGAGAGCACGAGCGGCGCGTGTGGAGCTGGATCTGGCCACTTGCGACGGCGGCGGCGCTGCTCTGCAGGATCAGCGACTCGCAGTGGCGCTTGGAGATGGCAGGCAGGGGAGCGAAAGGGGGGAGGGAAGCCGGCGGCGGTGGCTAGGGCAGGGGAGGACGAGTTGCACGTCCAGGTGAGGAAAACCTAATTGGCTCTGATACCATGTTAGGAATAGCAACTTGTATTTTCAGAGGGTCAAAGGGCCAGTATATATACACAAAGTACAGGTGGTGAATATGCAAATAACCCCTCATAACAATGGGGAATAACACACTATACACATATCTCTAACAAAAACTTCATTTGAGTACGAGCAATCCATTCAATAAATGACACATGGTGTCATATTCTTCCATCTTTTCACTCATTGCCTCACAATAAAAATTCAAATGGAAATCAGAATATTGATGAAAGTCATTCCAAGGCTGTACTAATTTATCTCATTATGGACGGTATTTCTGGAAAACGGCTCGTCAACCTTCACTGAAGAAACTCCAATAATAGACTGATCTCCAATGGTCCACTTGATGTTTATATTACCATTAAAAGTAATGGCAGAGCTCCAAAGTTTATCCTGAGAATCTAGCGAAACTTCACCACCGTGTAAATGTTAGAATAGGATTTTTTTTTTGTATTTTTTATATGCCTTTTGTATTTTCTTATATGTGTATGGCATATTCCTTTTGTACTCTCTATATATATTGTCCATTGAGTCTCATGAATATACACACAATATTCATAACATAGAATCAGAGCTATGACACTAACCTATCTCCTTCCGCTGCCATCCCACCACCGCTGCCGCCGTTGTCGAAGGCCACCGCCGCCCGGATCGGACCGCTGCCGCACAAAGCCGCGCCGCCACCGCATGCCCGTCATGCCGCCTGGCTTCCCACGCCTCCGTGTGTCGCCTCGCCAGTCTGACGCCGTCGCACCACACCTCCGTGCGCTGCCTCGCCGGCCAGACACCACCACCGAACGCACCGCTCCTCACGCGGCCATCGTGCGCCTCGATTTGGCTTGTGCCGCTGGTAGCTGCCTCTGTCGCCATTGCCTCCATTGCTGTTGGCTGCCGCCTGGTCGTCCGCCGAGGTCCACCTTGTCGACCGCCGCCTGGTCGCCAGCTGCTCTGGCTTCGCCGCTAGCAGCCGCCTCCGTCGACCGTCACCACCTCCATCGTTGTATCATGACCACAATAGATATGATCTGTTTTAGAAACCATATCGATTTCTTATAGAAACAGATTTCAACTCTAAAAAAAAAAAGAGGAGAAAAATGTTGATCTAACCGCCGCACCGTCCAGTGCCGCCTGTTAGACTTCATTGCCTTGGTCGTTGTGTCGTCTAGCGCCGCCTATCGATAGCTTCTGTTTCATCAGCTACGATCCCATTCTTGGGTGAGAGGTTGGTCTTGGTTGAGAAGGTGCCGCTATAGAAGAAGACCTGGACTTGGAGGAAGAGCCCGCACCTTAGATCTTGCCCCCATATATTTGTTTTGTTACTTGAGCTAGGTGCTAATGGAGGTTGTTGCACGCGGACTCTTTGGAACTTATTTTCATACCTTTGAAAAACCTAATGTAATCGAGAATGAACATCTACAAAATAGTTAGAATGGTCTAACCTTGTAGCATCACTAAGAAGACTAAGAACATTAGAAAATCCATCAATTTTAGTTCTAGGATCTAAAATAAATGCAAATACATATAGGAAAAGGATTTCTCTCTAATATTTAAGATATTTAGTTTTCATAGCAACAATAACCTCTTTTAAAACTGTGTCATTTTCATAGTTTTTTAATTGACTAGCAATATGTAAAATACTATGCAAAATAATAGTAGATGTTGGATAATAGACAATGGACAAAGCAACAATATCCTCATAAAAAATTTCTAAAAACTTAAGTATCTTCTCAGTAACGAACCAATATTGCTTGGATAATAGTACACTACCGTCAGTACTCTGATAGTGCGCTTGAATACAAATAGAAAAAAAATGCTCTTATATGGTAAAAGATTCTTAAGCATCAAGTAAGTAGAGTTCTATCTTACCGGTATGTCTAAATCGAACTTTCTTAGACGTACACCCATCGCTCTACAGAAGTTCTTATATGCTGTTATTCTTATGTTAGAATTATTCAAGTAAGATATCACATCGTGAAAAGATTTAATATACGAATTCAACCTTTTCAAACCGCATTTGACTATAAGGTTAATAATATGACAAGCGTATAGCTGATGTAGCAAGACGGAATCAACGCATGTACTCAACACTGGAGTAAGAATACCCATGACCCTAGAGTTCGAAGCGATATTGTCTAAAGTAATTAAGAATATTTTGTTTGTAAGACCAAAGTCTTCCATGACTTTGATAATACAATTCTCAATATTCTCACCCGTGTGTACTACATCAATTAATTTGAAACATATAATTCTTTTCTTCATTACCCAGACATCATTAACATAATAAACAACTACACTAAGATAATCCTCCCTAGCCTGACCACTCCATATGTCCGAGATCAGGACCACTGAAAATATGCACGTATTAAATAGTTCCTTTAATTTATCATGATGTTCATTGTAGTATTTTACTAATCTTTAGTTGTTGTTTGTCTAGAAACGGTAGAAAATCTAGAATTATGTGAAATCCTAATATAAGTTTGGAAAGCAGTAGATTTCCCAAAGCCTAATGGTAAATCCTCAGAAGCAATTAAATGACAGAGAAATTGATAGGCTACCTCAAGATCGTAGTCCCAGCCAAGGATAGAAAACCTGGTACTAGAGGAATTCCCGACCGGTGATGATGCAGTAATGTTGGTTACCGAAAATCGAAGAAAATCGGACGTAATTCATAAGCGAAATTTGAGCTGCGATTTTTGAAAGCCGTGTCGGTCCGATTCTGGCGAAATTTTGAATTGATGAATTTTGAATTAGAAAGTGTTTAATGAAGTGCATATTTAGCTCATACAATACGTAATCTAGCATATTTAGCTCATACAATATGTAATCTACCATATTTAGCTCATATAAAGTGCAAACCAGCCAGAAATAATAATTCAAACATATTTAGCTCATACAATATGTAATCTAGTACAAAATAGGCCTAAACCAACCTAGGAAGTGCATTATGTATTCAAAAATTCAAATTTTATAGCCGACATCGTTCACCTATTCCCATCGAAATTGCAGTTCCGACGGTGCAGCCCAATTTTCCTAGTCCCACTACGTCTGCAGTACCATCGGGGTTGTCTGCAGCTATACGCCTCATCAGCAATCCTTGCTTTGCTTTACATCTTGTAACATGTCTAAGCAAGTACTCTGTTCCATCTGAAGACTTTGCAGATAATTCATTGTGACAAATTTTGCAAACAACATATGGTACCTCATTTTCCTGTCCGTTTGGCTTGGTTGTCCTATCAAAATTCTCTCAGACTTCTGATGTATACGACCTCGACCTCTTTGCTCCGATGGTCGCTGACAAAGATGCTATTGTAGAGCCTAATGATGGAACTCTGCTTTGCCCTCCCAGTAACAACAGCGGTTGGTTTGAGGCAGTCGCAGCCTCTATGAATGCAACTTCCTCTAGTGAAAGTTCGTAATCACTAATAGCAAAGCTATCGTGATTTTTCATAACAAAAACTACAAAATTGAAACTAACACTATTATTATTTTCATATTAACATAAAAAATAAAAAAAATTATGCAAAAAATAGTATTATACCTCTTTTGCTGACCTGCTGTCGGAATTTGAATTTTCTAAAATTTGGTACATTTTTTTTATAATTTTGCCAAATGATCTTATAACAAATTTGAATTTGCACAACATAATTTGAAAGAGATTAAGGAATGGATAGGTGCCGAATGAGGGGGGTATGGTGGCTATTTATTGAAAATATTTTGGGATTTTTTTTTGCTATTTTTAAAGCCCCAAACAGTAAAAAAAATGGTCAGTTTTTTTGAAAATCCGAACGTTATGGGCTAAATGAGCCAAATGGGTTATGGGCCGTGCCCGGCCCACCACGCCAAAAAGTGCCCCAACAGGGCAGAATTTTCCCAAGCACGGCCCACCATGCCGGTGCAGCCCACACGCCTCCCCTACGGTGTCCCCTTTTCTCCCCTTGCCGCCTAGCCCCTTCGCCTACCGCACAAGGCACGCCCGCACGTGACACTGCCGTAGTGTCGTCGGCCTGCCGCCCTCCGCGCCACCCCACGTTGACACCAGCACCTCCTGGCCCCCTCCCTCCAGGCCGGCTCGCGCTACCTCCCCACTCCCGCCCCTTCTTCTTCTCCCTCCGCGTCAGCCACCCCCCCCCGCCGCCTCCTCCCTCTTCTCCATCCGCTCTGACCACCGGCCGTGGCCCCGTCCCCTTCTACATCTTCTCTTCTCCCCCGCACCGGTCCCCTCCTCCCTCTTCTCTCCCCCCGCCTGCGGTCGCAGCCCTGCACCGGCGTCCTCCTCCTCGGTGCCAACATCCTCCTCCTCACCGTCGGCACTACGTCGCCACTCTTCCCTCTGGACTCCCTCCCCCTCCCCTCTCCGCGTTGGGCTAGATGTGTCGTGCCGGGCTCGTGCTGGGCCTGGCACAACCCGACACTATATGTCCCGTGTCGGGCCGACCTACGATGCTAGGGTGCCAGCCCAAGCACGGCCCGTGCCTTCGTGCAATGCTGCCCCGGCCCGTGTACAGTGTGGGTCGTGCCGTGTCTAGGCCAGGCCAACAATGACATGTCTCAGGCTAGGGGTTGGGGAACAATTATTATTATTTAACCTTATTTATTTATTTTTATTAATAACCATCGTCTAACCGATTTCCAAATCTGACACTTTTGGCCATGCCACCAACCATGGCGTAGCAAAAAACATTGTCATGCCACGTAAGTCAGCGCTGAGCCAAAAAATAGCATGTTTTGTCATGGCAGGGTTTGACCACTCTAGGATTGATAGCGTGGCAATGTGTATTTGCCACGCTATGGGCTGTGGTGTGGCAAAAAAAGATCAGATTTGAAAATAAAATTTAAAAATGGTTATTAATAAAAATATTTTTAAAAAATAGATTATTTACTACAAAAAATTCAGGGGCAGGAAGTGGAGAAGGGGAAAGAGGGTTAGAGGGGTGTTAGGTTCCTTGGTAGCGGGATGAATGGTAGTAGGTAAGGGCATCTACAATAGTTAGATATAGTCTTGTCTCTAACATATCTCCAATAGATAGTCTCTAGCACACTCTTCAACATTTATATTTTATAATTTTTCTTTCAAACGGGTTTACATGTCAACTAGAGTAGATTAATGTATCATGTCTTGTTTCACGTGTGCGACCGTCTCTTCAGGAAGAGATGATATGTGCTCTCTCTCTTTCATATAGGATTTTATTAATATGGCATAGCTAAAAGACGATAATAAATACACTATTGAAGATGCCTTAAGTGGTGTGAGCCTACGTATGTGGGCTCAATTATGTTGGGCCATGTCGTGATCCGTTTTGCCTATGGAATTTTTTTTAGAACTTTTTGTCTATGGATCGCGAGTGCGTGGCGTCACTGGCGTGGACTCTGGTCTCTAGAAAAATCGACCATTTCATCGTGATCTAATACCTTGTTTGGAACGTTGGATTATTTTTTTTTAAAAAAAAAAACAACAACAGAAACTGAACTGTTTCGTATTGCAACTGCTTAAAAGGTTGTTGCAGCTAACGAGAATCCAGATATTGTGTTGGGAACCCAACAACCCTTCTTGTTGACGCAATCGGATTTTGAACTAAAAATCCACCCATAGTTTGGATCAAAATCGGACCATTTCAAACCCATTCATACAAAGTCTGAGTCGAGAAGCCCAGAGTTTGCTGCTGTTTTTCTAAAAAGTAGCTTTCGGCTAGGTTGAACGGTTGAGTGAACGCGTTTGATGTTTGGTAGTTTGGCCTTTATGTAGGCTGATTAGAGTTTCGGAGTTAGAAAATGTTAGGCAAATGATGACAATTAACTCAATTAATGACAACTAATGATAATTAATATTAATTATTAGCAATTAACAACAATTAACCGCGCCGGCAAGTGAGGAGGAATGAAGCCGGGGCGACGGCGCCAAAGGAGGAGGTTGACCGAGGTGACGGCGCCGAGGGAGGAGGTGACCGACAGGAGTGGGAGGGAGGCGGTCGGGGGCGGAGGAGTACAGAGCAGATCAGAGGAGGCGCAGGGCGGATGGAGACGGCGGGGTTAGGGTTTGGGCAGACGGGCAAAGGCCAGTAGGGATTTGGGATTATATACGTGGTAGAAGGAGGTAAATTTCTCTAACCCTTAAGACAAACTCAGAACCCTATCATATCGAAACTGTGAGAAACTGCTCTAGAACAGCTTTCGGCTTTTCTAAAAACGGTTGAAGAAAGCCGCTCATTTAGAAACTAAAGCCAAAGCCGTCCCCACAAACTGGACCCTCAGTGTTCTCGAGACAAGCAATCCTGGGAAATATGCACTCGTAGCTTGCGAGATGGAGCTACTCTAGAACTTTCTTGCCTGCTTAAACCACACATTCACTTATACCGCACAAACCTAATCCACGGCCAAAAATAGAAAATACCTAAATATGGAAAAGATATAAATAAATATATTGAGCGTCATCTTAATCACACAACGAGGGGATCCGATTGGCTCGGCTGTCGCCTTCCAGTCGCACGTCGACGACAGCGACAAGAACACCAGCGGAAGAGCCACAAGAAAATTTATTCTTGGGACCCCATCGTACGCTACATTGGTTGATTAATTCTCTCTCTTGCTTTTTAGGTCTCATGTGTACACACCAAAACTATCTCTAGTGAGCGAGAGGTGATGCCATTTAGTCTCAAGGCTATTTTTTTTAATAGAAGTATAACTCTCGATCTCCGTATTAACTAGGAATACACATAACTATTATACTATTATCAACTAAAAGTTTAAAACAAAAAACGTCCAAAAGCTAGCAATAACAAACAAATCTTCATACAAATGCTAGCCTAAAAAAACCACCTAACCCCTCCTCCGGGACCAACCAGGAGATCGTCCACACGTGAACAGTAGCTACGCAGCAAAGAGGTGATGATGAGCCAGTTTCCGTAGCGACGTCTCCAAGAAGGGATACGACTCATGTCGTCGCCGCCGGATCCAACCAGCGAAGGTCAGATCAGGAGTTTTCATTCCGGAGCTTAGGTACCAGTTCTCCAAAGCAACGTCTTCAAGAAGGTAACGTCGCTCAGGTCGACGTCGTTGCCAGATCCAACCAGTGAAGGCCAGACCAAGAGTTTTCACACCGGATCGAAGGTACTAGCGCTCCAAGACCACACCACAGTATAGCCTCATCACTAGATCCAACCAATGAAAGCCAGATCGCCAAGACGACGTCCGCAATATCTCCAACGGCCAACCGCCGCTAGCACCAAAGGAAGGCGACGTCCACCTCAGCCCATGCGTCGACCGGTTAACAACCGTCCACCGGGGAGGAGTCGAGCGCCGCACAAGCCACCGTCACCGAGCCGTCGCGATCTCTACCAAATGCGCCAAATATGGATCTGCACCGCGCCACCTCTGTCGTCATGCCATCGACGAAGCCGCGCAGCCGAAAGAAGCCAACGGAGAAGGGCCCTGGATCGCTATGCCCGAAGACGAGCCGACAGAGAAGGGCCCTAGATCCAACCCCAACGAAAGTTCACGTCATTGGAAATCGGAGGACAGACGTCGGACGTTGGGTGATGTAGATCAGGCGCCACCACCGAGAAGAACCCCCCCCCCCCTCGGCGCCGGTGGCCACCAACGATGGCAGCGAGAAAGAAGGGAGGAGGAGAGGGGGGCTTGTTTGGTGGCGGCTACGATTTTTTTTTTACGGCTACGATTTTGTTTTGGCGGCTACGGTCTCAAGCCCATTTACAATGCAAGAATTTTGTTCAGAAAAGTGCGATTATTCAGTATACATATTACATTGTTTTGAAGAAGGAAAGAAAAAACAGAAGTGCTGAACAATACGCAGCTAAAAAATTCGAGAAAAACAGTCAAATTTCTCACTATCGGATTTGCATCCCGGTTAAAATGCAGACGTGACCTAGCCTGTTTGCAGAGCCTTGTTTGAGACTACTACTATTACTACATTTGTTTAGCACCCAATTGACAAAGTCTAATATGTTATTTGCCGGTATCTGGTTGATTCTTTCCTGTGACATGTAATATTCCGTATGCACAAAGCTGATACCTTTTGATTTGCTATTGTGTCATCCTGATCGTTAGTGTTTCTGTGAGCTACTACTACCATGGGCTTATGGGCTTCTGCTCCTTGTCTGGCAGGAAAATATTAGCTCCTAATCGTAGTGACCTTGGCACTCTGCAACTCGGTAGACTCACTGAACAACAAACAGTAACCGCTGAGCTATGGAATTGTACCAGCGGACGGATAGATAGACGTGCAGGACACTATTAATACTTGGAGATAAACATCCCATTGTTAATTAAGTTGATCTAAACAACATCCCGTTGTTAACTCTCACATAGGTAAGAAATTTACAACCAAATCGAAGTGCTGAGTGATTGATTTGCTCCAATGATAGGTCTTTTACCCTATAGAACACGTAAAGAACTACTCCATGTAAGTGGATAGGAATCAGTGAATGGTCATCGCACAAGAGCGATTTATGCCCTCCTTTTGTATGGCTGAAGACGATTAATCATTCAATCCATGGACAAAACTACGCAAGTGTTGCATCAATCAAACACAAAGACAAAAGGCATAGCAACTTGGACAGAATTCTTATTTCTTCTCTCTCTCTCTCTCTCTCTGTCGAATTGCTGCTGTTGACAAGCATGAAGAGGCAAGCCCTACAAAAGAACTAGTGGCTGGTGAGCAAGTTGATGCCAAGAATCTTGATTCTTGGGTGCTTTTCCTGGGAAAGAAAACTTGAAAGCAGCAGTGTGTTGGAATGGACATGGACCATGTGCTGTGTCCCCGGCTAATATGCGGCGCTCTGTCCTCATCGTCGCTCATGGCGCCTAAGTTGATAAGGCTACTACTACCAGCTAGGGGCATCTCTTTGATTGCTCTGATGTGGATTTGTTCTTGTTTAAAAAGCCCGTTCAAATCGGTATTCGGTAAGGGACAACTAATTAAACTGTTACATCACTACTGCGGACATCAAACACCAAGATCATGTACAATAGATTTATATCAATTGTCTATAGTATCTGTTATATAGGATTTAAGCTGATGTGGATAAAAGAGAATAAAGAAAGATAAATATGTTGTCTACGATCCTGTATCCGACTGTATCATCAGAACCAAAAGGAAATATCTTAGGTCCATAAAAGCGCTAAAAGATTGTATCATCTATAAAGACAAGTGAAAAGACAACATATTGTATGAGCTGTCTATAACTCTGTCTACAGGTGACACAGAGAGTTGATCCAGACAGCAGCTGTCTGGATCGTGTGGATAAGATTTTACGGGAACTGTGTTGTTCCCTCTTATTAGACGGTGCCCTATTCTATCTCGTTTGTTTGAAGTACATGGCTAATCTTCCCTAGTATATAAGCCGGAAGAAATCGCTGCCCTCTCGTTCAATCCGTACGTTTAGTTGTCGAGTTGTATCGCGGCGCGCGTCCTGTGAACGGTCCGTTTTCTAGCGAACGCAGCTCACGGGTTCCCCTGTGCTCGCTCGCCCGGTTGTTCGCTCGCCTGCCCCCGGCTGCGCTCGCTCGCGTTCCTTGTTTAGCCGGTCAAAAGTAGCGCGCACTGCTTTCCGCTTGTTTCGTCCGTGCGTCGGGTTCGCACGATTGCCTCGCCACCTAGCTTGCTTCTCTGTGCGGTCCAGCTACGCTGCACAACGTCGCCTCGCTCGTGGACGTGAAGTTTCCTCCAGCGACTTCCTCTCTACGCCTCAGCTCCATCCTTCGCCGCTTTCCTTTCGGCTGCTAGCTCATCCTCTCGCCTGTCGTTTGCTCCGTTTCCACTGCTGTCCGGCCTAGGGTCGCCGCGCCGGCTCCGTTCCTCGCGTACGGCCGCCGGCCGTCTGGCGGGATGCCGTTCGGCCGTATCGACCCGTGCCGGCCGGGATCTGCGACGAATCCCCTTTTCTACGGCGCGTAATAGCAGACGGGCAATACTTGTGTAAACCATGGAAGTGATTGGCACTGACAGTGGAACCCTTTCTAGGCTTATGGATTTTCTGGCCTGGCCGATGATAGCTTGAGTTGGGTGTTAATTAAGTACTTGAGCATCATTGATTTAACCTGACATGATCGTGTTTATTTGGCAGCTGAACCTATCTTTTGGTCATACCTATATCTGCTAGGAACTAGGAAGAATCACAGAATGACTATGGACGGAGGGAAGGAAGAATAAAAACAATCATCAGTCACCAATCAACACTAGCTCCCTTCCATTTTTTTTTCCTCTCTTCACAAAAAGAGAAAAGAGAATCAATCGAGACAGGTTAAGTAGCACCGGCCGGTACTGAGTCTAGCATGTGCTTGACACGTACGCATGGACACCTGAAAAATATAAGCGAGTAGCGCTCGCATTTACTATCGGAGCAATAGTGTCGTATTCTGCGTGTTATCGTTCAATCTGTGTCATAGGATTCAGCCATCCGATCTTAACGTATTTTTTCCTTCCTCTCGAAACAAGCGAAAAGAAATCCAATACAACATCACGCACCCCAACGCAACAAAAAAAACTTCACTGTCTGATCTCACTAGCCCATGAGATTGGAAGTTTCGCATCTGAAAAAGGATTTGAAAAAATAACATATTCTCATTGAAATTGTATGAAAACCATCAATATAGAACCTATCTACGCTTTAAAACTAATTTAAATATTCCAATCAAACAAATTTCGATGTTACAACATTGCAACATTCGAAAATAATAGTGGCAACATCCGAAAATAATTGTTGCAACATCAAGAAAATTGCAACATTTAAACCTAATTTATGAAACATTTTAAAATAATAGTGACAACATCCGAAAATAATTGTTGCAACATCAAGAATTTTTTGCAACATTTAAACCTAATTTATGAAACATTTTTATTTCATGTGTGCAACAATCGACGACAATAGTTGCAACATCGAGAAATTCTTGATGAAATTTTTTTTCAAGAAATTGTTGCAACATCTAAAATCACCCGTTGTAACAAAAAAAAACTTATAGCTACAACAAACACCAACGCGAGCCGTGAGAACCCAACGGAACATCTCCAAACACTACTACAAAACAGGTCATACTGGACGCCTCATCACAGACGGTTCCAAAGGAGCCGTGTGTGTTGAACATATACAGATGGTTCCCTTTGAACCGCTATGCGTGATCTTTGCAAATCACGAGCGGTTCTTATTACCAACCGTCTGTGTATCACAGACGGTTGGTAATAAGAACCGTCTGTGATGAGGACGTCTCATCACAAACGGTTTGGAAATAAAACCGTCTGTAATATACTACTATCACCGACGGTTCTTTAATAGAGTCGTCTGTGATATACTACTATCACCGACGGTTCTTTAATAGAGCCGCCTGTGATATTATTATCACAGACGGTTCCATGATAGAACCGTCTGTGATATTTCTTTCCTATCTCTTTGTCTCCTGCGCGATGTGTCTCTTCATCTCACCATCACACAACCGTCTTTTCGTCTCACCATCGCACAACCGTCTCTTCGTCTCGCGGCCTACGTGCACGGCCTCAGCCAGGTCGAGACGCGCGACGTTGGGAAGCACTACATCAGCCAGGTCGAGGGCGAGCCGACCGGGCGGGTGCGAGCGCCAAGACCAACCGGAGTGCGGCGGTGCGAGGCTCGCCGCGGACATGGTCGGCGGCATGGGGAAGAAAGCGAGGGCCAGCGGGCGGGTATGGGCGCTGTCGGAGGATGGCCACGGTGCACGAGCATCGGTGCGAGGTGGAAGGTGGGACAACTATGTCGTCTTCTGCGATGGCGACTACGAGTTAGGCATGAGTATGCGGTTTTTGCAAAGGTGTTGGACTATTTGCCATAAAATTTTATTTTTTTAGGTTTCTAGAAAGGTGGTGCAGCTGGACTATTTTCTAAATTAAATGAATTTTTAATGCACCAAATAACCCTAAATAGGAATTAAATCTATTTTCATATTTTTCTCGCGAACGCTCCCACAAATCAGGTTGTTGATCCAGGATGGGCGATCCACAAGGCAGAGCGATTACAATTCCAAGTTGACATCAAAATATACGTACGAGAGATTACAAGTCCATAACACATGATGTTATGGAATAAATTAATTACAATGGAGTAATTTCTTAATTAGAATATAGTCCTTCATGATGATCGACGCGCATATAGCTAGCTTCCTCACTGGGTTCTTCCTCGAGCCTGATGCCGTCTCCGAAAGGAGGCAACTCATCAAATTGATTGTATTTTTTCTCGTCCACTATAATCTCAACTCTGACAATCCTTTTTTTCCATGAAGAACTACGTGGTGCTTCTTATTTGCCGGGTCGGTTACATAGAAGACTTGAACAACTTGGTTGCTTGATGCGAATGGTTCGTCTTTGTATCCGACACGATCGAGGTCCACGGTAGTGACGCGCACTTGTTGACCTTCACTGTGGGAGATGGACCCAACGGCACGAAATAGGGGATCTTGAAAAGCACGTGAGTCGAGCTCCCATATCTCCTCTATTTGCCGATAGTACGAGCTCCTCATTATCGATCTTGAATGCATCTATGCGGACACGCTGCTCGGATCGTGCTCTTCCTATCCCGAGTGCCGTATAAAATGTGTACCCATTTATGTCGTATCCTTGTCATGTGACAATTGTAAATTGTGGCCCTTTTGCCAACCATAGCATAGCGTATCATCACTTGATGACCTCCCGGTGATTCACACCTTTAACCATCCGTTGAACCAAGCGGTTGTGCTCTCTCGTGATCCAAACCTCCGACCGTGCGGATTACGTTGGCGTACCATGTCTTTGTGCTCGTCGATGTGCGGGGACACTTGGGTCATGTGTTGCAAGACCGTGAAATGGGCTTGAGCGTGCGTATCGGTCGGGAGTGATTGATTTCCTTCCGATGGTCCCGATACCATCGGCCTTCCCTCACGGCGAGATAGAGGACACCTATCGGTTCCACGAGCCATGTAGTCGACGCAGAACTCAATGACCTCTTGATTGCATAACCTTCGATGATGTTGCCCTCCGGTCGAGATCGATTCCGTACGTAGGACTTGAGAATTCCCATATACCTCTCGAACGGGTACATATGACGTAGGAACACAGAACCGCATATCTTTATCTCTTTCACAAGATGAACAATGAGATGGACCATGATATCGAAAAATGACGGAGGGAAATACATCTCAAGATGACATAGAGTCGTCACCACCTCGGCCTGTAGAGCATCTAGTCCTTGGGGATCCATGACCTTCTAAGCAATTGAGTTGAAGAAATAACACAGCCTCAAGATTGCCACTCGGACCTTGTTCGGCAAGATACTCCTAATTGCAACAGGAAGCATTTGTGTTATCAACATATGACAATCATGAGACTTTATACCAATTAATTTCAAATCTTGCATAGAAACAAGTTTCTTAATGTTAGCGGAGTAACCAGACGGGACTTTGACACCATGCAACCTCTGGCACAATTCATTTCTCTCGGCCTTGGACATAATGTAGCAAGCTGGTGGAAGGTATGTTTGTTCTTTATTGGTCTCTTTCGGTGCTAACTCGGTCCTTATGTTCAGTTTAAATACCCATAATAATTTATAAGGTAATTTTATACTATGACAAAATTCATTTTTAAAATGACAATGTTGTAATATGGATAACCTCCAAAGATTAAGTGAAGGATTCCCTCCTAACATTTGACTTCCCGCCCAACTTTTCATAAGGATTAACCATCCTTAATATTTAATAAAGCATTTAAAAACCAAAAATAATTCTAACTTTAAGTGGCCCTGCTAGCATGTCCATGACCGCGGACGCGGCTATTCGAATAGTTTCTACTCTACAGAGTTGGTACAACTTTACCCACACGAGGTAACATGCTCGTTATGTCGGCCAAAACACGCTTCCGTAGGCGTGTGACTGAGCAATTACCATGAGGCCTTTACAATGTTCTGTCCTAGTGTACTCATGCCCGCTAAGGTTTCGCCCCTTTGGACTAACCGTCCTCCGGAAGCCCCCTCTTGCGCCAAGTGGGAATAAAAGTCTAACCGACACCCACATATCAACATGACATAAATACACTAAATCATTACAAATTAATTAGCCAAATCCTGCCCATACAGGACGTGTGGTGGTACGGTAAGGCATAGCATTAAGCGGCTCAAAAACCGGTCCTCAATTGACTTGGGCGTCATTCCTACTATCCGTGGGCCTTAATCTTAACCAGATCAATCCTGTGCATAAACCTGCATCCACCATTCCGACCATTTCGCCCAAGTCCAAACCCATTTTTTATTTTATTTTGAATAAAACTCTCTTTATAAACCATGTGGTAAAACAATACCACGAAGTCAAGTTTGAAACAAATTGTAAGAAATTTGGTTAAACCCTCCCAAATTCTTTAAGTGTGAACTAAGCTTAGCTAAGCATATGTTTAGTATTTGATAATATTTTGTCTATGGTGTCAAGGTAGTCAAGTACAATATTCAAATTGGCCATACAATAAAACATGGGAGTAACTATATATAAAACAGGACATTAAAATATTTATACAAACATATGCATGCAATAAATAATTTAAAAGATGAAAATAACTTAAAATACTGGGAGCAATATGGTCAATGGCGTAACTTGCCTTCGTTGATGTCTTGGAATTCTAGGTCTTCAGATTGGTCGAACTCTCCGGAGTCGTCGAAGTCTAAACGCGAAAATATGACAAATTCAAATTCAAATTCAAATAAATTCAAAAACATGATTCAAAATAACTCCAAATTGAAATATTTTGGTTTAGTTAGCTAGATTATAATTTTATATAAATTTTGCAACTTGAATCACCCAATTTGGAGTTCAGATGCAAAAGTTATGAATTTTTGAAGTTTAAACCTATTTTAAAACCTAAATTCTGAATTTCCAGATTTTCCTGATTTATTTTTCTAAAAGAAATTCTAGTTATTGCGCAATGCTGACGTCAGCTCACGGAAAATTGAATTTCTGGCCGAATTCTTTTTCTAAAGGAAAATCCTAGAGTCACTGACATGTGGGCCCCTTGGTCAAAGACCAGGTCCACGGGCGGTCAACGGACCATGGTGAACTCGGCTCACGGCAACAGTGTAGGTGCGCGGGTGTGCTGGCTCGATGGCTCACGTGGCGGCCACGTGTGCGATGACTGGGCTCCGGGGCTGAGGTGGCACCGACGCGGCGTCTACGTGGGCGAGCCACGTAAGCACGGCGACGGCGGCGTCGGGACCGAGGGTCGTCGGCGTTCTACACCACGGCGAGGTGCATGAGTGGTACCAAAAGCGAGAGTGGAACACGGGGATCTTGATGCGCTACCTTGGGGCGGCGGAGCAAGGCGTTTTGGTCGTCGGCGGCGATCTTTGGCGGCAAGGAACTTCGGTCGTCGGTGAAGTGGCGACTCCGATGATCCCCCGGTAACAAGAAGGTGCGCACCACGTTGGCGATGACGTGGCGATGCTGTAGGTGACGATGGCGAGGACGCGGCGTCGACGGCGACGGCGTAAACGGCGGCGAGGGCTTGCGGCAGCGGCGGCAAAACTCCAATCCGCGATCTCACAACGAAAGAGAATGTGGATGGTGGCGGTGGGATTGGTGTGATGAGAGGCTCCTTGGGCTGCCTTTTATAGGCGCCAGGAGGGTCCAGGGCGGCGTGGAGGAGGTGGGGGCGTGCGGCAGCGGTTTCGGCGTTCGTGGGTAAAACCGACGTGGAGAAGGGGGAAGAAGGTGGGGAGTGGGGCGGTTGGAGGCGCAGGAGCAGTTGCGCACGACCATCAGGAGAGAGAGGGAGGAAAAGGCGACGAATTCGGAGCTTCCCCGACTTGGTCATGGCGGCAGTTGCGCAAGGCGACGTGGGGAAGAAGGGGAGGTGGAAGAAGAGGGCGCGGGTCCACCTGGCGGCGAGAGGCGCGGAGGCTGGCGAGTGGGGTCGGAGAGAGAGAGAGAGAGCGCGGGGCGGGCTGAAGTGGGCCGCACGCGGGGAGTTTTGGGCCGAGGCTGTTGGGTTTCAGCCCAAAGCCGGATTTTGATTTCCTTTTGCTTTTCTTATTTGATTTAATTCTATTAATTCATTTTGGCTTTAGAAAATAGTAAAATAATTCCAAAAATTCACAGAAATTTTCATGATCATTTTGGACTTAATAAAATTATTTCCAACTTTATGTTGGTTTTTAATTTTGCAAATAAATTTATTTTGAATTTAAAATATTTATAAAAGTTTTTAAAATTTCAGAAAATTCCACAAAAATACATAAATTTTATTTTTTACTGAAAATTGAAAATTGGTCTGTTACAACGTCCCTTCCCAAGCAGAACATCGATATCCTTAACCATATCATAGACATCTTTCCCTCTAAAAGCCCTTGGAGCTGAACTGTCCTCCTTATTTTCGTCGAATTGTTTCTTTATCTTGCGGTATGGGTGACTCCTGGGAAGGAACCTACGGTGATGCATATACACAGTTTTGCGCGAGTTGTTCAAACATACACTCTCCATGACATCGAGCGGTCGATGATGAGCTTTGGCTCCTTTCGTCATCGAAGCTTGACGGGTTACCAAGGATAGAAAAATTATTGATAGTGCAGAACAACATGGCGCGTAAAGAGAACTTCTCTTGTTTGTACGCATCCCATACTTGTACCCCTTCGTTCCACAGTGTCACAAGATCATCCAATAATGGTGCTAGGTACACATCAATATCGTTCCCAGGTTGCTTCGGCCTTTGAATAAGTAGTGACATCAAAATGTACTTCCGCTTCATACACAGCCAAGGAGGAAGGTTGTACACACATAGATTCACGGGCCAGGTGCTATGTCGGCTGCTCATGTTACCGAAAGGATTCATTCCATCTGTACTCAACCCTAACCTTATGTTCCTCGGTTCCCTGCCGAACTCTTTGAAGGTCCGATCGAAGTTTCTCCTTGGGTAGAATCGGCAGGTGTCTTAGCTTTCCATCTTTCTTACGCTCCTCAGAGTGCCAGCGCAGCAATCTTGCCTCCTTCGGTTCGCAAATAAGCGCTTCAAGCGTGGGATCACGAGCGAGATACCACAACACCTTAGCAGAGGTCCTTGCTTCACCTTAGCAGTTTTCTTACGCTTGTATCGGGATGCTTTGCACACGGGACATATATGCAAGTCTGCATACTCTTTACGATATAGGATACAATCGTTCGGACATGTATGTATTCTTTCTACTTCCATTCCCAATGGACATAGAACCTTCTTGGCTTGGTAGGTAGTGTTGGGCAACACGTTTCCCTCCGGAAGAATGTCAGCTAGGAGACATAACAATGTCGTGAAACTCTTGTCAGACCAACTATTGCTCGCCTTCAATTTCAGCAGTTCAAGTACGGTTGACAACCTTGCGTATTCGGCTGCGACCGAGGAACAAAGGTTTCCCCGAGTCCTCCATTAAGTGCTCGAATTTACAAAACTCTCTCTCACTGTAGTTTCCTTCTGCATCGCGTAGCATCTGATCCAGATTGTCATCGTACGACCTATCCTCATCAAAAGCATAGTCCACATCCGGCATATCGTTGACTTCCTCGGCGATGTCATCATTATTAACTTCCTAGACGATGTCGTCATTATTAACTCCCTGTATAATCTGCTCTTCACCGTGACTGGTCCAACATGTATACCCTTTTTTGAAACCCCTTGAATCAAATTGCCCTCGATCTACGCGGGTTGTTAAAAATCTTGATTCACGTAATCAATGCATGGACGAGTACATAAATTCTATCCCTTATTCAACATATCCGCTCGCGGCTCTTTTAAAAGCAATCACGCCATTAATGTACTCTTCACTCACACAGTCGCATGCCGTACATCGATTCGGTCCATCTACGCTACGCATGTAATAATTAGTAGTGTTAAATTATATTAATAAACTGCAAATACATTACTCCTCCTATTAACCAAATACACTAAAATTGATTGAAGATAAACCTAGAGCAAATATAAAGAGTTACAGATCGTTACCCTCGGAGCTCATGACAAAAATTCCAAATATCCCGCGAGATTCCTCATTGGCCTTCTCCTTCAGGCCACAGTGCAATGTGAGACTTAAGTGGACAGCGCAAGAGAAGAGCCACAGTCGAAATGCACCTCCCCCATAAGCTTATCCCTCTCACAAAACCAAGCCTCACAAAGCAAGCATGCAAGCCAAATAGCCATAAGTTGCTAGGGCAACCCACAACCAAGAACAAGGCAAGCAAAATAAGCAAGCCTCCTACAGCCAACACAGAGCAAAACTTCTCAAGCCCCTCTATTCCAAAGAATAGATCAGAGGCGCCAGGTGTCGACGATCAAGACGTCGATCTTACGAAAAGAAAAGGAGAAAGTGATGTGGGAAATCTAGGAAAATAATGGGACTGCTCTTTTATTAATATGAACTAGGTTTTACAGGGTATGCTCTGAGAACACTGCTTGTTCCTTTACAATGTCAGACCTACAACACGAATCTAAGGCTTGTGCTTTAGTCTGATGGCTCTATCTTGTCTTCCTCTCCGCCTGATCCGTCCAGGCTCCATCTTTAAATAGCCCTCGAAGAGGTGGCGATTACTTAGGAGAAGGCGTCTGATGTGAAGCGTTGCGTGCGGTGAGTCAAGTGACGATTGATAAAGAACCAACGATTCGGCGATTATATGTCTATGAGACATATAACCGCATGGAGGTTGTTCGTCGATGCTTACGGATAAGCGTCGTATGGTATGGAATCGCACGTGCTCCATTCGTCACGGTAAAGAATATACTTGGAATTAGTTCCAAGTATCGATTCATACCTTTACGGCGGTTCTCACAGTCGGGAGCTTGGCTTAGGCCTTCGTCAGACCGGTACCCATTATGTAACCTACGGAATCTTACGACCGGTGGTCGTGCACCTCGAGGATTCACGACCACGAAGACGTATGGTCTTTTATATATTAAAAATAATATATAGAGGTTTTAATCCTCGTCAAATAGCCCCCGAACTTTAAATGAATAGGTCGTGTGAACACTTTTTTTCCGATGAACTCGTATCGGGCTGACGCTTTATTAAATGCAAGGGCATTTGAAGCGGTTTGTATTCACTTTAAAGTTGAGAACTTCGCCTTAGGAATCGAAGAGTTTTTGTGTCCGTTGGACTAAAAAGATTCCTGTCCGTTGGACTTTTTTGGGTAACTCCTTATTGCAGTTAGAAATTCTGAAACTTATAAAAACCCCTTTGTAGACTTAAGGTTTTCACTTCACCTTTCCTTCTTCATCTCCGAGTAAAAGCGCTCCGACCTCCTTTTCTTTCCCCACCCAAAAGAAATCTGACCATGTCGGACCAAATCACCAACTGGTCGGTTTCCGACTTGAGTGAGAAGAAGCTAGAGAGCTTGGAGAAGATCGGGATGCTTCCCAACAAAGATCTGATTTCTTGGAGATCTGCGGTTGGAGAACATTCCCCGAGTAGTGAAGATGGAGAAATCCCTGTTTTTCTTGCATATGTTGAATGCGGATTTAGGCTACCGATTCACTCCTTCCTTCCCAAAGTTTTGGAGTATTATGGAGTTGAATTGGTGAATCTTGCTCCCAATGCTATCGCTAATCTCAGTATCTTTATTTACCTCTGCGAAGCGTACTTGGGGATTCCAGCAGATCTGGATCTATTCAGGTACTACTACAGGATGACAAAGCCTGGGAAGACGATTGGGACGCCTGGAGAGTGCACCTTGCGCCTCCATGATGGAAAAGCCTATGAGTACATATTTATGTACTCAAAGTCTTCGTGGTCGTCGTGGAAGAAGAACTGATTCTATATGAAGATCACGAAGAAAGACAGCCTTTATTATTCCGGTAAGAAGGCGGTCGAGAATGCGAGATGGCGCTCTCTGAGAAAAGAGAAAAATAAAGAGATGGGCTGAAGCAATCAAGCTTCTTAGTGTCAAGGGTCTAACATCTTGCACGTAGTGAAGGATTTTTCACGGCCGAGTTAGTCCTTTGAAGGCCCGAGCACACCGGATGCTCTGGTATATTGGTCGTGACGATACGACCAAAGATTCCAAAGAGGGTAAGCCATGAATGATTCCGACCAGTTTACCTATCTTAGTTGATTATTTCTGTATCCTTAAATCTTTTATTTTACCTTTACAGCTCTATCTTCTGATGAGATTAGAAGCCAGATCAAAATGATCTGCGCCGGAGAGCCTGGCGACAAGGCTAGTTTCCCCCGGATCTTAGCGGCTGTTTCCGCTGAAGAGAGAATTGAAAGACTTAAGGTAAGAATATCAACCGCTGTTTGTTGTCGTAAATATTATTTCTGATCGGTACACCATAAATCCTTTTTTATGTGTAGTCGGTTGGG
Source organism: Ampelocalamus luodianensis (assembly GCA_036346255.1). Classification (NCBI taxonomy): domain Eukaryota; kingdom Viridiplantae; phylum Streptophyta; class Magnoliopsida; order Poales; family Poaceae; genus Ampelocalamus; species Ampelocalamus luodianensis. The sequence continues at coordinate 36,736,503 of CM070633.1, forward strand.
TTGAGGATCAACAAGGTCACTGAAATATGTGAGCCGATTGATGATCCGACCACCCCTTCGACTATACAGGATGTCAACCTTCCAGAAGTAGGAGACCGAACATAAATAATATTTTGGACAAGTAATGTTCATCACCTAACTATCTTTGATGATATATTAGGCGGTTGTCATACCTTCCAGCAAGGTAACTGAAGACCCACCAGTACCTACTGAGGCTACTGTTTTGGAGGTCGACGAATCTACACCCACTGATCCTGCGATCAGGAATCCTATCCTTGACCAAATGGTCGTGGATATTGCTTCTGATTTCCGATCAGTGGATGTGCAGGATCTAGCCAACCCTACCGGTTTAGAACCGGTGAAATCGGTTGAGAAGAAGAGGAAGGTCAGTGCAACGGACTTTGCTTCGATGCGTTACAAGGTTAAACTCAGAAAATTGACCAGGTATATATTAAATGAAGAGGTCGTATATATACTTACCTTGGATCTTTTCGATGTATTAAAACCTTGATCTTCCTTACCTTCTTTTTTTTGTAGATCCTCTAGTATTCCAGTCGTGTTCGATCAGAGCACCCCTTAGGAAAAAGTTTCTGGGGAAGAGGTGGTCGTGGAGGTTCCTGATTAGGATACTCCTAAAGCTAAGACTGCCGAGGATGAAGTGGTAAAAGAAGCCCCGAGCAGGTTTCAACATCTTCTTAGGATCCTCTAGTAATCCTTACTTCTTCTCCGGAGGTAGTCATCTCCAAAGATCCTCAACAGGTTCCACCTCCTCCTGGAAATACCTCTCAGGTTAACAAGTTTCCTTTTTCCCCCCGATTTATCGGGGATAAGGAACTTGATGAGGCCTGGGGGAAGATATCGGGCCATCAAGCTGAGATTGGTCCAGATACAATTTTTTCCGAATACAATGACATGGCAATTCGGGTAAGTGTTCTACGACCATCCTTACAACTCTTTCTTTTGAAGTTTCTTTGAAAACTTATCAAAGAAAGGGATTTTATTTTTGTAGCACATGGTCGAGAAATATGCTGTGGTCGGAGAACTGACCCAACGAGTAAGATCTTTGGAGTAAAAACACTCCGATCTGAGAAGTAAAAACATTTCTCTTTTAGTTTGACTTCCTAAATTTTATCATCTTTATTCTCTCTTATAACTTAACCTTCTCTTCCTACCATATTTGATAGATTTAGAGAAAATTAAAGAAGAGATTGTGGCTAAGGAAGCCATAATAATAAAACTCAGGGAAGAAAATCAGGGTAAAAACCGGTCGATCGAGCATGCGATGACCAGGCAAAAAGAGGTTTTCGACTCTTGTGAGAAGAAAATTAAAGGTAGGCGGTCGAGACTTAACTTGATCTTGCATGACTCCAATTTTAAAGTGTGTGTTAATTTTTATCCACTTGTGTAGAAAAAACTCAAGCACTTGAACGAGCAGAAAAGACTCTTGAGTTTGAGCATGGCCAAGGGGCTGAACTTGATCGGAGTCTTGAAGACAAAGTCAAGGCTCTGAACAAGATGCTCTTCGACCTAGGGTCGGGGGCGCAATTGCCCATTTTAAGAGATCCTACGGAGAGAATCAATTTTCTCGGCCATCAACTCGAAGATCTCAAGGGAGTGATTACACTCTTTCGAGAGAACCATACTAAGACAATGAAGGAAGCTATCGCAAATGGAGTTATTGTTGCTTTAGCAAAACTGAAGGCTTCTGACCCCTCTGTTAGTCTTAGAGCTGTTGAAGAAGACTTCGACCGCTCTGAAAATGAAGCAACACGACTTCTCGAGGAAGTTAGACCTCTCGAAGAGAAAGTTGCTGAGGAAATGGAAGTCGGATCTCCGTTACGCAGCGACCAGTCTGGTGGTCCCAACAAGTAAATGGATGTAATATGAGACTATGTAAAATGAAACTTACCTTTTATCATAAATGAAGTTCTTGTTTTGTCTTATCAATGTTATTAAATACTCTTGTATCTCCTAGCCCCCGACTGCTTATATTAGTAGATGAACCTTACTAAAAGAAAGCAGTAGACCAAGAAATTGAGTAAAAACAATGACCATGGTAGAAGTGCTGATAATATTTATGACAGCGATCCAGTGAATACTAGGAAATCATGTGGTCGGAACCAGCGGATGATTTCGACTAGTCTAGATCTTGTCCATTATCGAATTACTATGAAATACCACTTGTAGTCTCAAGATATAACAAAGACTGGCTTTGATGATAAGAAGATATGCATTAAGAATGTATGCAAAAAAGGAAATGAAAAGATAAGTACCTTTGTTTATAAATTATCCGAATCTGGTCGTATCGAATCTCAAGAATTGAAGATTTGTAAAATATCTCGTGAAACGTGCTCATGCTCAAATCCGACTGGCAGCGAGGATCGTAAGAAAAGGACCGTCACTAGGAAGCTCCTTTCAGTGGGCAGGACCACGTGCAGAGAGGAGAGACTTCGACCAGGAGGCTTTCCGTATCCCGATCAGTAGCCAAACTTGAGTAGAACAGAATGTTGAAATAAAATAACAGTCTTCAAATTCGAGAAATAAAGAAAACCATATAAATTGTTTGAGTTGGTACTCCTTATACTCGTATGTGTCTTTAAGAAAGGAGTATTTGGTTGTGCGTGTGTATCATTGAAGCAATGATCACGACTAAAACCGGTGTGGTATGTGATATTTAAGTCAGCACCCATGAGTATTTGAGATCCCTTCGAAAGGAATATCGGAGAGAATGAGTGTCTTCTCCGACCAACCAGCAACAATAAAGACATTTCCTTTTCTTTTAAACAATAAGTATAAACAACCATACTTATTGTTTAAAAGAAAAGGAAATGCATCTTTATTGAAATATAAGATGAAATAAATAAAGGAAATTAAACAAAGAACTTACGCAATTGATCAATATTCCAAGAATTAGACAAAATTTGCCCATCCGACATAGCTAATCGTACCGATCCTGGTCGAGTGACTTCGACCACAGTGTATGGACCTTCCCATTTAGGTGAAAGTTTGTTGCGACTCGCTTGGTTCTGGATTTTTCTAAGAACCAAATCACCTACAACTAGGCTGCGAGGTTGCACCTTACGACTGTGGTACCGACGCATGGCTTGCTGATAGATTGCTGATCGTAGCAAAGCTTGATTTTGTCATTCTTCAAGGAAATTGATGTCGTCAAGTCGTCGTTCACACGGATCACTCTCGGAAAAGCAATCCGTTCGAGCATAACCAATTTTGAGTTCTGGAGGAAGCATGGCTTCAGCCCCATAAACCATAAAGAATGGTGTTTCACCGGTCGCACGACTAGTTGTGGTACGAACGACCCATAATACAGAAGGAAGTTCTTGATCCCAAGCCCCTGACCGTTGAAGTAACTGGTCGAAAACTCGTCGTTTGATTCCTTGCATTATGATACCATTGGCTCGCTCAACTGCTCCATTGCTCTATGGATGAGCAACAGAAGCGAAATGTATCTTGATACCTAGGTCTTCACAGAATTCCTGAAAATTGCTGCTCGAGAACTGGGTACCGTTATCGGTGATTATACGACTGGGTACACCAAATCGTGTAATCACGCTTTTTGTGAGAATCCTCTTGGCGACTTCAGTTGTAATTTTTACAACCGGCTCGGCTTCGGTCCATTTAGTGAACGTGTCAATCATGACGAAAAGGAACTCAAAGTCCCCGGGTGCTCTTGGGAAAGGTCCCAGAATGTCTAGTCCCTAGGTTGCAAAAGGCCAAGAAAGAGGAATTGTTTACAAAGCTTGATACGGCTGATGTACTTATCGACTATGAAACTTACATTGTACGCACTTCGTCACGAGCTCTTTTGCATCATGAAGGGCAGTTGGCCAGTAGTATCGTTGCTTAAAGGCTTTACCAACCAAAGTTTTGTAGGAATGATGAGCTCCACAGACTCCTCCATGAATTTCGGTTAGCAAGTTAATGCCATCCAAGTGAGATATGCATCTCATCAACACGCCGTGAGATCCTCGTTTGTACAAGGTACGTTCAATTAGAGTGTATGATTTGGCTTTTCGTGCTATACGATCGGCCTCTACATCATCTTCTGGAATTAGGTCATGCTGAAGATAATTGTAGATCGATGTCATCCAATCTCTACCGTGATCGTGATGGCGCCAACCATCATCGACATGTGGAGCATCCATGTTTGCAGAATCAAGGTGTGCAACCTCCTTGTGAACATCTATGTCCTCGGAAGGCTCGACTACCGAGGGTGAATCGAGTTTCTCGAGAAAAACTCCGGGCGGGACGGATGTCCTTGTGGAAGCCATCTGGGCCAACTGGTCTGCCAGAAAGTTTTCCTTTCTAGGAATGTGTTAGATCTGAAAACCGAAGAAATGTTTTTCGAGTTTCCGTACTTCCGCCAGATATGATGACATCTTGGTACTAAAGCATTGATACTCTTTCCCTACTTGATTCGCTACTAGTTGAGAATCGCCTTTCACTAATGTCTGCGAATCCGAGCGAGCGAGCTGCTCGAAGCCCTTCGATAAACCGTGATCTCGCCACATTGTTAGTAGCAGGAAAGTTTAACTGAATAGCGTACTTTATTTGTTTGCCAGTAGGGGAAATCAAGATGACCCCAGCCCCCGAGTCGTGTAACATCAAGGAACCGTTGAAGTACATTGTCCACTCATCGTGGTGCTCGTACTCGGGCCCTTAGGTGGGTTCAGGGTTTGTCCATTCGGCAATAAACTCTGCTATTGCCTGGGACTTGATTGTTGTTCATGGGATAAAATGGAGATCGAACGCCCCAAGTTCAACCGCCCATTTTGCTATTCGTCCTAACGACTCCCTATTTCCTAGGACTTGACCAAGAGGATATCCAGTGGGTACGACCACTTTGTGGGCCTGAAAATAATGTCTTAGTTTCCTCGAAGCCATAAGGAGACCGTAGAGCAACTTTTGTACCTGTAGATACCTTTCTTTTGGTCCACACAAGACTTCACTTACGTAATATATCGGTCGTTGAACATGGTCTTGTTCTACGACCAGTACACCACTAACCGTTTGTGGCGTTGCAGCCACGTAAATTAGCAATGTTTCTCCCAATCTTGGAGAGACTAAAATTGGGGGACTCGTAAGGTACCGTTTTAGTTCTTCGAAGGCGCTGCTTGCCTCTTTAGTCCATTCGAAACTCCCATATTTCCGGAGAAGCTTGAAGAAAGGTAGTCCTTCTTCGCCTAACCGTGCTATGAAACGACTTAGTGCTGCCATACAACCGGTTAGTTTCTGAACTTCCTTCTTTGTGGTCGGATCGCGCATCTGATCGATGGCGGCGATTTTCGTTGGGTTTGCTTCGATGCCTCTAGTCGAAACTAGGAATCCGAGAAGCTTTCCCGACGAAACTCCGAACACACATTTCTCTGGATTCAACTTAAGGTTATGACGTCTTAAGTTATTGAAAGTCTCCTGTAGATCTAGAACATGATCGCTGGCGTCGATGCTCTTTACGACCAGATCATTGACGTAGGCTTCAAGATTTCGACTTATCTGTGGACTAAAGGTCTTTTGCATCAACCTTTGGAATGTTGCACCAGCATTTTTGAGACCAAATGACATCTTTACATAACAGTAAGTGCCATATGGAGTGATGAAGGAAGTTTTCTCTTCATCTTCTTTACACATATTAATCTGGTGGTACCCTGAGTAAGCATCTAAAAAAACTTAACAACTCACACCCGGAAGTAGAGTCTACAAGTTGATCGATGCGAGGAAGGGGAAAGTCATCCTTCGAACAAGCTTTATTAAGATCTGTAAAGTCAATACACATTCGTCATTTCCCATTGGCTTTTCTAACCATTACAGGATTGGCGAGCCACTTTGGGTGGTCGACCTCACGAATGAACCCAGCTTTGAGGAGTTTGTCAATCTCCGACTAGATTGCTTCTTCCGTCGGATGCGAAAGCAGCGTAACCACGCTGGACCGGTTTTGTTAGGTAGGTTGTAAAGCTAGCTTACGCTCGATCACCTCCACAGGAACTCGGGCATATCGGGCCTTTGCCGGCGAATACGTCCTAGTTAGCTCGGAAGAAGGAGACGAGCGACTCTTCCTATTTAAGGTCGAGTCCTGCTCCGACCAGTATCTTGGCACCCTCTAGAGAAGCACTTAGTCGAGTTGTACCTCTTTTATCGGTCGGAAGGTTTGGTGTCATCTTTGGCCTCGAGTGTTTGACCGCATGTTAATGGTGTTAGTTCCACAGTGGAAGTTCATCGACCGAGTTCTAAGCATTTCCGACCGCATGCGTAGGCTATTTTCTGATCGCCTCGAACCGTGATTACACCCTTTGGTCCTGGCATTTTCAAACTCGATAACCGTAATGCGTGGCTATCGGGAACTTTGCTAAAATGGGCGACCAAGAATTGCATTGTATGCGATTTGAAATTTACCACATCAAATGAATTTTTTTCTGTCCGGAAGTTGTCGGGCTTTCCGAACGTAACCAGTAGGGACAAGTGCCCTATTGGCTTAGCGGTAGACCCGGGAACTATGCCGTGGATGGCATATTTCACATGTTTTACCTTGGATTTGGGAATATGCATGTCTTCCAAAGCACTTGCAAATAAAATATTTAGAGAACCACCCCCATCTATCAAGATCCGATTAACCCTGCAGTTATTAATAGTAGGCTCAACGACAATTGGAAATCTACCTGGTCGAGTCGAAGGAATGGGGTAGTCTTCTTTGCTGAAGGAGATTATTGTCTCCGACCATCTTAAAGGTTTAACGACGATCGAAGATTCGGTAAGGTTGACTTCTCGCTCCATGGCTTTCATGTGACATCTGGACTCGTACGAAGAAGATCCACCGAAGATCACATCGACGGTGTGCTGAGGTTCTTGGTACTCCATTTCTTCGTCACCATCTTTGTCCTTCTTGGAGCTTGTTTCCCCGAGCTCTTGTATCGACGGGAGTGGACCTTTACCTGCATAATAATCTTCCAGCTTCTTTTGCCAAGTGCGACAATTGCACAGGTCGTGTCCTGCTTGCTGGTGGAGAGGACACCACTTTTTATTTTTCTTGTAATCATTGGTCGAAGCCTTAGCCTTGCTACGACCAGAATAATCATTTCTTCCTTTGGTGAATTTTTCAGGAACAGCAAGAACCTCCTTGTCGTTGGCTCTGCCATACTTCTTTTTCTTGAGAGTCTTCTTTTGCTTCTTTTCCGTCCTATCTAAGCCAGGTTGGGGAATTTTATCCTTTCGATCAATGGCTTTGTTCCACTCGACCGCTTCACTAGCCGTTGCATACTTGTCAGCCATGTCGAAGAGCTCGATAGTTGTTCGTGGGGGATGTATAGCTAAATCCTCCGTAAACCTTCGATTTCTTAATCCCACTTTGAAGGCTTGGATAACGGAAGATTCTGCAACCTCCAGTATTGATTTACGAACTTGGCTAAATCTTTTGATGTACTGCTGGAGAGTCTCGTTAGATTTTTACCGTATTCTATGGAGATCGTCTTATTTTCCAGGGCGATCGTACGTACCCTGAAAATTTGCAATTAAAAGGTCGCATAGTTGCTCCCAAGTATACACGGACCCGACCGGAAGGTTAAGCAACCACGATCGAGCTGATCTTTCTAATACCGTAGGAAGATGGTTTGCCATTACATTTTCATCACCACCAGCGGCTCTAATAGCGGTGGTATATATCTGGAGAAATTCCAAAGGATTTTGGGACCCATTGAATTTATCCATATTGGCCGGTTGGAACCTATTTGGCCAACGCACAGCCTGGAGCCCTGCTGAGAAAGCTCGACAGCCTGTGATAGTTTCGTGGCGCCTTCTTTGAAAAGGTGCTGGATTGTAATCGGTTGGAGACCGATTTCTAGGACCGGATTGTCGGTGCTCCAATGTCCCGATTCGGTCGTAGGCGTTGCTAGAATGCCTCCTATCGCTCGCCTGGTTTAGGTGATGTCGAAGATCACCTGGTCCAAGCGATTGCTCCTCTCGACGAAGTGAGGGTGAGGATTCCTGGAATAGTCTCCTCCCCTCATGACTTGTTGGTCGGAATCGTCGAGGTGGTCACAGTGTCAACTGATCTTCAACATGACTACGCAGGCCCTTGCTTCGGGAAGAGTGCTGGGACGAAGTCATGGTTTGACTCTGCGGGTGCCTTCGTTCCCGATATGCTTCTGTGCGCTACATCGTCTGTTGTATAATCTCTAACACTTGACCTGCGAGTTGGGCAAAACCTGGAGTCTCTGCCAGGGCAGGGTCAGAAGAAGTATTTAACATATCTCTGACTCGCTGCAGGTTTTGTATTGTGACCGAAGGTTTCGAAGGATTTCTGCCAGAAGGTGTCTGATGGCTTGAATCCCCCGATCTTCTGGTTGATCTTGCCTGGTCCCTTACATTGGTTGGGGAAGGATTAGGCGAATTAATTGATGAACGTCCACCAGTTCCATTACCTCCGGTATTTGGTGCTTGACCGCCCGTACCATCTCCATTATTACGTGGTGACGAGGCAACATATGGAGGACCGTACACGGCATTTTGATCTGTATCTCCGATCGCATTGACCTCGTGCTTCCAGCAGCGATCCTCCGATGAGCTTCCGTCGTAATCGATAGAGAGCCTTTCAGAGCTTCTACGAGAAGCTTCCACGATGGAGAGCAATCGGTGATCAGCACTTCCTGAGGTTTTCGGAAGGGCCTCAACCTGATCCGGCGAGTTGCCGATCGAATGCTGAGCCTTATCATCCCCACTTGGTTTATGACCAATGGAGGTTTCATTGACACCGTTACTAGGTGTCGGTTGGCTCCTGGAATTGCTAGAAGCCGTCGGTGAGTACCTATCAACCATGATCGCATCAAAGGTATATTGAACTTCGAGTTGCGGTGTTGAATTTTCGTCACTTTTTTTGCCGGTCGAAAGACCCGGGCTTGCTGAGGCTTTAGGACGTTCCGAACTGGTCGGAAGCACTTCCTCTGAAACCGCCACTGATCGTAGCGGTGTATCCTCCTCCATCCGATCGACTTCGCTGATTTCTGCGATGGGCGAACCGGCGGAGGATGATGATGAAGAGATTCTGTTTTCCTCCATGGCGCGCATGCATGCATCCATGTCGAGGTTGGCGTAGTCCGCCAGGTCGAACCAGTTTTCTTCATCCAAACTTCCCGCCATAACAGCATCAGCGATCACAAACGGGGAATGGACAAAGATTTGATGAGCAGGGAAATTCTTCCAAGATTCCACGCCACGATCCCCACGGACGGCGCCAGCTGTTGACGATCAAGACGTCGATCTTACGAAAAGAAAATGAGAAAGTGACATGGGAAATCTAGGGAAATAATGAGACTGCTCTTTTATTAATATGAACTGGGTTTTACAGGGTATGCTCTGAGAACACTGCTTGTTCCTTTACAATGTCAGACCTACAACACGAATATAAGGCTTGTGCTTTAGTCTGATGACTCTATCTTGTCTTCCTCATCCTGATCCGTCCAGGCTCCATCTTTAAATAGCCCTCGAAGAGGTGGCAGTTACTTCCGGAGAAGACGTCTGATGTGAAGCGTTGCGTCTGGTCGGAGTCAAGTGACGGATGATAAAGAACCAACCGTTCGGCGGTTATATGTCTATGAGACATATAACCGCATGGAGGTTGTTCGTCAGTGCTTCTGGATAAGAAACGTCGCATGGTATGGAATCTACACGTGCTCCATTCGTCATACGGTAAAGAATATACTTGGAATCAGTTCCAAGTATCAGTTCATACCTTTTACGAGCAGCTCTCCTGGTCGGGAGCTTGGCTTAGGCCTTCGTCTGACCAAGGTACCCATTATGTAACCTGTGGAATCTCGACCGGTGGTCGTGCACCTCGAGGATTCGACCACGAATCGTATGGTCTTTTATATATTAAAAATAATATATAGAGGTTTTAATCCTCGTCACGAGCGAAGTGCAGCCGGGTCTTGATATTTATAGGGTGGCATATCACGAGCGGTTCTTATTACCAACCAAATGCGTGATGTGAATATATCCTGAGCGGTTCCTATTACCAACCGTCGTGTTGAACTTATATAGACGGCTCCATGTTTAACCGTCGTGATATCCTCCATATCACGAGCGGTTCATAAATAGAACAAATCGTGATATACTCACATCACAGACGGTTCTTATTACTAACCATCTGTGTTCATCATAGACGGTTCTATTTACGAACCGTCTGTGATGTGAGTATATCACAGACGGTTCTACTTACGAACCGTCTGTGATATGAGGATATCACAGACGGTTCAACATGGAGCCGTCTATATAAGTTCAACACAGACGGCTTTTCATGGAACCGTCTGTGATGAGGATATTATCACAGATGGTTATTCATTGAACCGTCTGTGGTAGCGTATTGTTTTTACATCACAGAAGATAGATAAAAAAGACCATATTGTTTTTACATCACAGACAATAGATAAAAAAACCATATCGTTTTACATCATAGAAGATAGATAAAAAAGGCTAGCCATATCGTTTTTACATCACAGACGATAAAAAAAGGATGAGCGATCCTATCTTAGTCTTCAAATCTTCGTACGCCTTCTAAATCGGCCGGTGGGGCGGGATCGATCGTCTCACCAAACGCCTCCACCTGTGACCTTGCACGCTCAATTTCCTCTTGTAGATGTTCGGACTCTGTAATCAAGTCCCATATAGCCCAGAGGCCATCAACCCTGGTCTCCACAGTCTCGGTTAGGCGGACCCGCTCTCCTGCAATGTCGAGGTCGTCCTCGACTCTCTGGGCTGCATCCTCGGTGCAGACCAAATAGTTCTATAGGACAATCTCCACGACGAGGTTTACTCGCCGGATGCTGGAGAGCCTCGCACTGGTATGTCGGAGGAGGAGCTCCAATCGACAGATGATCACCATTATGGTCTCCAGTAGATGGGAGGGCCTACAACGGATTGCATTACGAACGGATGTCTTGTCTGCAGCTTGGGCCAGGTTGCGACCAGAGAGGTGCGAGTACACAACCAAAATATAGGCCACTACAGCCGGGACGAGAGAGGAAGCCATTTAGAATTTGTAGAGAGAGGGGGGATGATCAAGGAGGTTCGTGAGAAATCCCCTTTATAAGGGTTGTCTATTTATATAAAAGAAGTAGTAAAGCTGGAGCAGGAGACGAAGAGACACTCGCGCGGGAGACGAAGGGATTGAAAGGCATATCACAGACGGTTCTATCATGGAACCGTCTGTGATATACAATTATCACAGACGGTTCTATTATGACACCGTCTGTGAAATATCACAGACGGTTCATATTAAGAACCGTCTGTGATATCTAATTATCACAGACGGTTTGTAAATAGAACCGTCTATGATATGGTAATATCACAGACGGTTCTTTAATAGATATCACATACGGTTATATTAAAGAACCGTCTGTGATAGCCTTTTTATAAAGAGGCGCACCGCTAGGGTTTTGCTCTTTACTCGTCACTTCCTCTCCCGCGCCCCTTAGGCTCTCGCGCGCTCTGTCGCCTCCTCTAGGGTTCGCCCGTTCACCTCCCCGGCCGTAAGCCCCGACGCCGCTGCCCCCAACATCGACGACGCTGCCTCTGCCTTGACGCGCGGCCTCCTCCCCGTGTTGGCCTCCTCCCTCTGCACAGGCCTCCTCCCCGCGCCGTCCTCCTCCCCGTGTCGGCCTCCTCCCCTGCACTGGCCTCCTCCTTGCACCGTGAGTTATTGTGCGGCATCCTCTCTGTGAGTATTCCTATATTACGATTTGTCCCGGTGGATATATTGACTTTGATAGTCTTTGATAATATGTGAACTGAATCTAGTACTAAAGATATTACAAATTGATCAGTGGGCTTTGTTGACATGCTCTGTGATGAACTTTGTCTTATACTGAGATTGAATGTGATAGTTAGTTCATTCTTGAGCTCTATTGTATTACTTACTCTTGTCAATTTGATATATTGTTAATTTGTTACTTTCGGTTGAATGCTAGTTATTACGATTCTTAGTTCGCTCTATGATGAACTTTGTCTTATCTCGAGATTGAATGTGATAGTTAAGATCATTTTCAGAATATGATTGAGATCATTTGTGATCAAGCAAAGTATTGTTTAGAGCTCATAGTTTGAATTTATACTATCATATTCATTTAATGAAGAGTATAGACAATAGGATTGAGATGGCAAAGACTTGTTCCTTTGCAACTCTCCTTCTGAGAGCACAAACTATCATCAATCCTTCTTTATATATTACGTTTGTGCATCATTTTCGGTTAAGTTGAGTAAATCTGCTTGAATCTGGTCAGTTAGAGTTTAAGCATATTGCTTCGTGCATATATAGATAGCAAGTAAGCGACATGGCGTCCGCACCGTCTTCGCCGCCGTCATCGACGTCGCCGAATGCGTCTGGATCTCCGAGGAAAGTGGTACGTACGTGAGATGGTAGAGGAATATCGAAAATTCCTCCAGGCCTAATGACCGTCACGGAGGTCAATGCCAATGGGATCCCTGTGAGTCCCCCCAAAGTAGCGGTGAGATTCCGGACCATCTGCGGGATACTTGGAAGGAAACGGGTCCCCATCACCACACTGAGATGGAACACTGTGTCGGATGATCGGAGACGCGAGCTGTGGGACGAAGTTTTAAAATCGTTCACTTTCCCCCGCACAGCAGCGCGTGGAGCAACAGCGTTGCTCTCGATGGGAAAGGCGTGGAGGACCTTCAAGAGTGTGCTTGTCACGAAGTACGTGAACACGGGTCGAACGCCCTTCACGGTGTATAAATTCTTATCGCAGGATATATGGGACGCCTTTGTGCAAATGAAGACGACGGCCGAATTTCTTGAGGAAAGTGCGACGCACAAGGCTCTCGGACATCGAACACTCACCCCACAAACTCGGCACGGCTGGTACAGGTAAAACCGCGCAATGGGCGCGGAGGACGAGAACGAAACAAGGCCATTTGCTGAGATCACAGACAAGCGCGCACTCTCCTGGTCAAGAGCGAGGGCAACAGTCACGTCTTCGGGCGAAATCTCTTTCACAAACCCGGCAGACCGGGATGTGGCCAACCGTGTGGTAAATATGTCTTGAACTACCTAGTTGTTAATAAGTCCATAACTTCATAATGTCTATAATAACATGATGACCTCTTGCAAGCAAGAATTGAGTTCCGCATGTTCCAAAGGCTCCTTCCAAGCGAGCGAGGAGAAGGATATACTATCTACGGCCACAGGAAACAAAGGGCACCGGGTCGCACGCGAGGCAAAGGGTTAACGTATCTTGGTGGGATGGATTCCCAAAGCGACTCGCATGTATAGGAGCGGGAAGAGATCCAAGGCGAGTGCGACACGGTGTTGGAACATGTGCTTACTACAAAATTTGAAGGAAGAGAACGGGTGCTTCTTGCAAAATTTGAAGAAAAGATAGCAAGATTGCAGGACCAAGTGAATCAACTCCTACTCCTCAACCAGTCGCAAGCCGCCCCCATTGTTTTGGGAGCCAGTCCTCCTCAACATCGGAGTAGCGTCGCGTCCACGCAAAATTATGAACATGATGACGTCCAATTACCTATCGACGACATCAAAGTAATGTACATCTCTGGAATGCTCCAAAGATAAACCTATAGGACGTCTTAGCTAATTGCGTATCGTTTTGTAGGAGCCGACGCACTGCACGCTCCAAGTGAGGATGGTTGGGATGCCTATTGAGGCTGGGTGGGGGGTGACGTATGCATGCAAGGAAGAGATGGTGCAGCACGGTGCCCAGGTGGCGCAGGGTTACGCCAGGGTCCAGGTGGACATGGTACATGACAATTTTAGGGCCGTCCCGCTGGAGATTCGTCCGAACAACGACATCAGAACACTAGGGGATGCCGTGTACAGTTTTATCCAGTGGCCCAAGAAGGACATCGCCCTGAACCCTACAGTGCCGCCTCAACCTTTGATGACTCCACCTCAACCATCTCGACACGACCATGCCTCTCCAACAGGACCCAAGAAGGACATCGGCCTGGACCCTGCAGTGCCGCCTCAACCTTTGATGACTCCACCCCAACCATCTCGACACGACCATGCCTCTCCAACAGGACCCTCCATGACTACACCTCAACCTTCGCTTCAGAAGCCCACCTCATCGGTTCCCGTGGAGAAGACACCGAACGAACAAAAAAAATGTGTTGCCGTATCGGTTCCCGAGTCGTCTCACAGGAAGACGCGTAGCGAGCAAGTCGTTTAGGACAAATCGAAATCGAAGAACATTAAGGCGCTTCCGCCTCCTAACCCTAAGAAATACTCTTTTGGAAGTCCGTTGGCGACCACCACAATATTAGCCTACGCTGGATTAGGTTGTCAGAGTTTGCATACCTGGTACTTGCACAAAACCAAAGAGAAAGGGTGCGCTGATGGAATCACTGTCAGATACACGAAGGAGTATTTCCTCCACGAGCCGGCCCCCTTCGTCGTGGGCTTCGACGACTTATTCGACCTATTCAACCTCAAAGCCCTCGATGTCTCACTTCTACGATGCTGGACACTGTAAGTGTGTACAATCAAGTTCTACATTCACGTAATACCGATTAATATAACAACTCATTGCTTATGTATAGATACATGATTAAAAATGCCCGACGATTGAAAGAACCGGTGGGTTTCCTCGACCCACACGTGGTCTCTGAGCAAACCATCTTGGTAGACGCATCCTACGTCGAGAAATACATAATGACAGGATTGCTTGCTCAAAACGACAAGGACTACATAATGGCGCCCTACAACCAAAAGTAAGTGCTTCACTACTTGCTATATAAATTTCATTTGTACTTTATACGCAGCACGAACTTAGGTTTAATGACTATAGCGACATACATGAGTAGGCACCACTGGATCCTTTTAGTCATTATACCAAAGAGGAACTAGGTACTATACCTTGATTCCCTAGTAAAAAAAGCCACGACTTCACCCTTGTGCAAAGAGTACTCGACAGGTGTACTCATTTCCTCCATACATAACTCTATTGTAGTCTTCCTTTGTTTGAAATGGCCGATGTTAACTTTTTGGAAACATGTAGGTCGTTCATCTCCTATGTTACCGAGGGAGGGCTATACAAGGGAACGATTGATTCATCTGTGATGTATCTATTTTCTGCCTGCTTGTTTTCAGAGGGCATTGCTAGCAATTCCTGAGGCTAGCCGAAAATAATAATAAAAAGTTAGGCTGAAAGAACTATCACAGACGGTTTGATTGTTAAACAGTATGTGATACCATATATCACAGACGGTTGGTAACTAGAACCGTCCGTGATACGTGGATATCACGGACGGTTCTAGTTACCAACCGTCTGTGATATATGGATATCACATACGGTTTAACAATCAATCCGTCTGTGATATGTGGATATCACAGACTGTTATACTATCACAGACGGTTATAATTAGAACCGCCTGTGATATGTGGATATCACAGACGGTTGGTAACTAGAACCGTCTGTGATATGTGGATATCACAGACGGTTCTAGTTACCAACCGTTTGTGTTGTGACTTATCATAGACGGTATTTTTAACCGTCTGTGATAACCACCAGTTATCACAGACGTACAAAAACATATACGGTTCCGAACCGTCTGTGGTGACGTGTAATACCCCAAATTTGCTTAAGTTGGAAGAACATAATTCGGGGAGGAGATGTAATACTCCTGAGTAATATTAGAGAGAGAATAATTATATTTAGAGAGAGGGACCAATTAGAATAGTGATTCATCAGAAGTTTGGAGGAGTTTTCTGCAAACAGCAGACAACCTGGGCCTGGGCTAGAGGCCCATGGGGCCTTTTGGTGGCCGGCCATAGGGGGGGCGCCACTCTCCCCCTTCCTAACCCTAGTCGCCCCCTCCTCTCCCCTCCAAGCCTCCACCCCCTTGCGCCTCCACCCCATCCACCTCCAGTCCAGCACCTCCCCTTGCTGTCCATCCCCCTCCACGGATGATTTCCCCTCCATTGATGCCGGTCGAAGGAAGGAGGAAGAAGCCAGTGTCTGCGGCCATGGTGGAAGAGGAGAAGAAGAAGAAGAGGAAGGGTCCTCGTGGATTTGATCTGCGTCTTCCTGGGCTCTACAAGGGTAACGAGATGCCTTCCCCGCTGTTTGATCCGTAGTAGATGCGAAACCGATTAGATTTGTTGGATAAAAGTTTGGCTGCAGAAGATTCGATTCTGTCCAGTACCTTGCGTGGGTAATTTCGTGTATTTAGAGGCTGAATTTTAAGATTCCATCTCCTAGAGTTATGTGGGATCTGTCGTTATCTTTCAGTAGCCACGAAGATCACTCAATTCCGAGGTCTGAGTCAAAAGTTATGGTCGATTTAGTATCTGCTGCCAGAAATCTGACGAGAATAATCTGTCTGGGTATTTCCTAAAATATGAAAGGGAAATTGGTAGAATCTGAAAGTTCACACAACTAGGTTATTGTAGATAATTCGATAAACTTTTCAGATTGATAAAGAACGATCAATTCGGAGTTACCTATTAAAAGTTATGGTCATCTTAGTATTGCTGTTCGAACGTGTAGGCAGGTTCTGTACTGAAAGTTCAAACAATGGTTAGCCTATTATTTTGGCCGAATTGGATTATCGTGTCAACTAGAGTATTGTAGATTAGTCAGTTAAGAATCTACAAAAATTGGGTTTACCTCTTTTCGACTTCCAGTTCATGAGTTATGTCGATTACCGTGCTGCTGTCCAGAAACGGTATATGGCAGGAAACATTGTTTTTCAGTTTCAGCTTTGTAATCTCGTCTTGAGTCATCAGGGAAGCGGTGTAGAACGCCGATTAGTAGCGCTAGGTTTATTATGTCCTTATTGAAATTATTTTACTTGTTTAGGAGGTGAGGCCTCAGGTTTAGGAGTAACACCTTTGCCGGCTAACGCGTCGCATCGTGGAAGGCAAGTACATTGCTAACCCTAATGCTTGTGATGGATGAATGCTTGTATGATCATGCAAGTAAATGTAGCGGTTGTGCTACGGTTTAATTCGTTATTCTTACTACTTGCAATATACATGTTTTTCATAACTTGAAGTTATATGTCATGGTTGCATGTTTTATGGATGAGGTCGTGGTAGCAAATTAATATTCATTTTTGCCATGCGTTGGAAGAGTTGATGGTAGTCATGTGGTAATTTGCTTAAAGAGCCAAATGCGGAATATGAAAATAAACTCAAGGTGGACATATTGATAATTCCTTGTGGTTATATTCATGATGATCATGTTGTGGTCTATGTGGTAGAGTTCCCTTTAGATCGATTGATTTTGATCTTGGTGAATCGGGTGTGGATTATGTGGTAATGGTCTTATGACACAATGGTATTGTGCTTAATGAGACACATGTGGATTATGAGAAAATATTCTTGATGAGTATGTTGTTGACCTTCGTGGTTAAATTCTTGTGGTTTATGATTATCATATCATTCATGACATATCATGACATTTGCATTGTGGATGTCGCCGCTTATAGCCGCGACCGTACCGGTACAACATCGTGCATTGCCGTAGCACGATGCATACTTTTACCTTGTTGGGTAAAGGTGCAGTGGAGCATAGCATACATATGCATTACATTGTGGAAAGATCATTTGCATACTTATGCAAGATATTGTGGTGAGGTTATATTACAAACAACTGCAACTTTATAGTTGTAATGTGGAATTGGCTCATGAGAGTCACTTGTGGTGTGAGAAAAGTGGCTATGGTCGTGGTTTGGGGTTCATCCCTTGTGGTATGGTAGTGGTTGTGATTGTGGCATGAGATTCTACTCTCTTGTGGTAATTGTTGATAGCAGTTGTGGATGCGAGAAATAGTAAAGTTATGAGGTAAAACATGTTAATACTTTATTGTCATTGGTAGTGGTAGTGGTAGTGGTGAATAATATGAAGCAGTTGATCAAGATTCAATTGTTAATATTTTACTATCATTGGTAGTAAATATGGTTGAGGCTATAATTGTGATCATTATGGGAATTGGATATTGATGCTTAATATCTTTGTAGTTAAATTAGCTTGTAAATGAATGTGGATTCACATTATGGATGTGGACATATGGATACTTTAGTGATGTTGTATTTTTGTTTGTAGTCTGAATAGCCTGTTAAACAGTTTGCTTGCTGAGATTTTTTTATCTCACCCTTGTTTCCCCCCCTACAGGTGATTGTTGAGCATTCATGGGATGGGTAGAGCGGCACCACAATAATGCACTTGGTTCATCAACTCATATTGTAATAAAGTCGATGAAATTCTAGCTAAATGCTTAACTATTTGTGGATGATTATGTTATTTAATAAGGATGGACTTGTGAACCATTCTTTGATTAATCTGCTAGAGGTTGTTTAATTATTGAACTTGTTACCGTTATCTTTATTCCCTTAGTTGTTTATGCTTCCGCTTAATGCTTCTTGTCTAGAGATGTTGCCGAAATAATTTATCTTAAAATTATTGGCTAGCTGTAGAGTGGTTTAGTAGCATTCCAGGGTAATGTGGGTCCTGGGGTGTTACATGACGTTTTCTGTAGTAGTGAAAAACGCCTTCTGCGGAGGCACAGGGCCTGCCGCCGGTGTCGCTCATGAGGATGGGGACATTCTTGGCACGATTGGCACCGAGCTGGATGAGCTTGACGGTGCTCTCCTCCTCCTCCTAGAAGAGCTCGCCGGTGTAGGAGAGGCTCTTGCGGAACCTGCGCTTCATCCGCTGTTGCTGGTGGTAGGCTACCACACTTTCCAGTACCGCCCCCGCAGCGACGCCATCGACGTCGCCATCATGGACAAGAAGAGCCAAAGACACGGGGCCGAGAGAGAGGGCGAGTGGGGCTGTGGCTTCCCTCTTGCGGTGGGGGAGGAGGGGAGGCGAGTGGATAGGGTAGGGAGGTTGAAGTTGGGAAGAAAATGGATGTGCTGGTAGGAGACAGGGAAATAGAGGTGCTGGTTGAAATGGGAGTAGAGTTGGGTGGATAAGGATTGAATGAGTGGATAGAGGCAAGTCACATAGCGTTCGGAGCCTAGCTATTCAATCGGACATCATTGTTCGAGCGTTATCCTTAACAGTACGATATACATAAAATCTCTAGACTGATACGTTTTTTCATCTTTTGGTTTAAAACACATTTTTATTTTTTGTCCATGGTAGCCTTTTTTTAAAAGTACACGTCGGACACACGCCCACACACGTGTAGATGCGTCCTAAACACACGTCTAATCTAGAGCATGGTTGAATCCTACAGAGCGCGGACACGCACTTTGACCACTGAACACATCTACGTGTACGTATACTATTTCTGAGAGAATAAATCTCAGATGAGACACGTATGCTAAACCTCTGGCTCAAACGCAGGCGGGTTAGACAAACACTCTCGCATCAAGCCAACCGAGCGCTGCTCGGTTCTCAGTCCATGGTAGCTAATGCCAACATGTGCCAATCGAACTTGGTGGATCAAATAATGTCATGTATGGCCCAGGTGTGTGGAGGACATGCGTGACGTGGAGGCCTCACACCCTCGGTGATTGAGCATGTGAGGTGGCAAATATCCTATAGCAATGTCTCGCGTCCGCAATATATGGGGTACAAATGGCTCCATATGGAGGCGACAAGTGTGGCCGCCAAGTAATTTTGGCCCCTCGCGGCAAGGAATTCTTATGTCATCTCTTGGTAGATTTCTTTGCTCTGGATTTGGAACCCACCTACCACCTACAACTCTCTACCACATTTGTACGATAATTGTATTGATGTATATATATAAGTATGTTTTTCCATGGCTCAGATGAGCTTTGTGGGGTCAATTGGTCGGTATCACATCCAGTGGCGTAGCTAGCTGGTTCCTATGGGGTCAATTGACCCTACAGGTTTTTTTGTAAAAGAGATTAGTATGTACTAATATTTATATATAAATCTATAAAAATCTAAATATTTTATAATGATTGACCCTATATATTTTAAGACCTAGCTACGCCACTGATCACATGTGATAAGCTAAGCTAGTCAATCCTGATTCGAATCTCCCTTTCTACCAAAAGAGTCTGTTTCGAAGACATTAATTACAGCATTATTATCACGCGTACACGATGTTTGCATGCATGCATCAACAAAATACAGTGAATCAGGCTAACCTCTCCGCACGTCAGTTTGACCCGTACTTAACTAGGCAGGCTGCAGGAAGGTCTGGATCAAATTGCCCCGTATTTACAACGTGACCCACGTAAAAAATTCCAATAATTTCGACTGCAGTAGTTTAACTATTCCAAGTGCAGACTCACCGAGCTCTCCGCGATCGCGACGCGAAACGCATCCAGATTCATCCGTCGAGCGGATTCACAGAGACGCGAAACTGAAACCAAACCAAAAATAAAACGACGCGCCCGGCCAGTGACAACTGACAAGTGTCCCAGGAGCGTACGAAAGCGAAAACTTGCGCCGCAGCGCGACACGTCAGCCCGCCGGGGAGGGGGGCGATTGGCCACGCGGGGCCCACCGATCGGACGGTCCAGATCTCACGGACCCCGTCGCGTCAAAAATCTCGGCCGTCCGTGGCGGGCGAAGAGGATTCTATATGTGGCCGTGGCCACACGCTTGTGATTGTGAACTCTTAATCCGAGCGGTTGGTTGGTTGCTTCGGTTGAGTTCGAGTTCGAGTTCGCGTGAGGATCCGAGGATGGGGAGCGATTGACGAATCTGGGGGATTTTGGCGTTTGATTCGCGTTTGGAGTTTTGCCGGGTCTCGATTTTGAGCACGCAGGAATTTTTTTGGGAATTCTTGGGTTTTGTTTTGTAAAAGGATTTGGGGATTTCTATCGCAGATATGGCTTGTTCAGAGATTACTCTTGTGATTTCGGTTTGGAGGAGTGGTTGATTGGTAAATTTGTGTTTGGTATCATTGAATTTTTGGGCGAATTTTGCCAGGGGAACCGATTTCGGGTGATTTTTTTCAGGGCAAAGATTTTGGATTTTCTGTTTGCCATATGAAGATTCGGGTAATTCCGCACCTGATTTGAAAATTTGAGACGGATTTTGCAAAAAAGAGAGTCACTTTTTATGGGACTCTTCGTCGCAATTCAGTGAACTGGAGCAAGAAAATTTCCCAATTAGTGCTTGTTTTTGTGGTTGCAGCCCTTAGATTCAAAAGGCGACGCCTTTATTTGCTACGCTATCTGTGGGGAAAAAGCTCAAAAGCTCTCCCTTGGATCTATTTCAAGAAAAGATTGGGATTTTTTTTCTGAGATCTTTCTGTTGCCTTTTTTTTAAAACTTGGCAGATCCAAGAAACACTGAATTTTGCTTGGTTTCGCCGCAAATTTTTTATCCGATCGAAAGTCTCCCCAAGCTTCGCAAGCAGCAGGAAAAATTTTGGTCGTCACTCGTCATGGCCATGGCGCTGAGCCGATTCACCCAATGGCTGTGGCCGGGGAGCGCGGCGCGGGTGGCCACCCACGAGCTCCCGAGCACGGCCTTGCCGAGCTCCTCCTTCCCGGATTTCCCTTCCGGGTTCCGGGAGCCGGACACCGTCTCGTTGTCGACCGCCGGCGCCGGCGCTGGCGGCCACCGCCCGCGCCCGAGGAGGGTCAGGAACCGGCGGCGCAGCCGCGGGGGGCCCAGGGTCGACAGGGAGTACGACATGGTCATCGTGCCGTCCGACGGCGGCGGGTGCCTGTCGGGTTCGGAGTCCGATGACTCCGACTGGTCCATCGGCTGGCTGGAGCCGCAGGCGCCGGAGCTGCAGACGGACGGCGACCCCGAGAGTTGCTTCGCCGTCCTCGTGCCGTGCTACCGCCACGGCCGCGCCGAGCAGCCCGGGAGGCCCGATGGCCGGTTTCTTGCCGCCGGCGCTCTCGGCGACGGCGGCCTCTCTGGTAAGCATGATGATTTACTTACGTAATTACGCTCTTGTGTTGTGTTTTGTTCATAATTGGGAATGAATCATGCCGCTTCTTCATTTTATTTATGGTTTATGAAAGCATTCAATTGCGCAGTTGATACTTGATGCTTGTATGCTACTAATAGCTTTCTGTCTAGTGTATAATTAGGATCATATGTGGTAGTTGATAGTTCTAATTAGTACTAACAATAGTTCAGTTCCATAATCTGACACTTTCAGCTATCAATTGTTTGTTTTGGCAATAAATCCAGTTTGTTAACCTGACCTATAATAGGGTAAGAAATTAATGCCTTTGGACCCCCCCCCCCGCGAGATGGCAGGCAATGACTGTTCTGTATATGTGGTTGTTCTTTTATGGTTTAGTTTATCAGTGATCTGTTTTTTTTTTTAGGAAGGAAAGCAATGATCTGATTGGACGTAGCACATAGCATGCTAGTTGGTTCTGTATGCCATTTTCATGTACTATGGATTTGAAATATTTGCTTAGTTAATAAAATTTCTCACTCTTGTGCTCAATAATAAGATAGGTTAAGACTCAGGGCGTTGGTTAAATTAATGAAAACTTGTAATCCATCAGATACTTTCCTAGAGGCATGTCTGTGCAATACATAGCCTGCTTTCTTCAGCAACGCACTATTAGTTGTTTGGATGATAATTGACGCCCAATATTGTAGTCATTGTTGAATAATAGCATTGTAATTGGTTACATTGTTTCTGATCACCATTTCCTTCAGTCTTATTAACTCGCGAATATTGTCCTAAATACCTGAATCTTATCCAAGTGCCAGAGTGTTAGGTGTGATTGAAGTTGAAACCAATAAAAAGCTATTTCACTGCCTGCTTGTGCCATTTAATTCTCCATATACCATTGTATTTGATTGTGCAGAAGAGCTTTTCACCATAATATGGCCTAGCTTTTAAAATTTTAATTTGCTATTAGTTTCATCTTTTTGCATAGTGTTGAGTGTCAGCTTTTCCATCACTACAGTTTTTGACCTTTTGTTCTTGTTCTTTCCTCTTTTTGCTCTGCAGATGGAAAGAATTTTGTAGAACAGTGGCTTTCTTCTCTTCAGAACTGATATCTCGGATCTCTCTCCTAGCTACGCTGTATATAGTATTGCTCCGTTTTATTCTACTACTATGTTTGTCCCAGATGCATAAGATATCGATGAAGGAAGACATGGAAACCCTAAAAAAAAGTGAAACTGATCCAAAAGATGAAAAAAAGAGAGGAGCAGTGGGATTTTGAAGCAGCACTGAACGGGTATGTCCTTCCTGAGGTTTCAAGGCTATTTTACTCTTGCAAAAGCAAGGCAAATGCTGAACAAGACAAGTTGCACGTCATAGAAAACATATTCCTCATTGATATGTGCTAAGTGCTAACCTCTGATATAACATGTAGAGATGAATTGCTATTCCATTGTTAATTTGCCCCACTTGCTTTTGGACTGCGACTCTACTACTGGCCTTTGTTGCTTATGCTTTGAGTGTGGCAGAAGAAGGCCTTTGTATAGCGCCATTGCAGTGTATATAGTCTGCGCAAAACTGCAAATGCGCAATTCTTCAGTATGCGAATGTGTGTGTTGCTATGTATTGGAACAGAATCCTTGTGAATTCTGCTGTATATAAACCTTTGTGCTTATGTGGAATTAGTTTTGGCTGAACATTCCAGATGCTATTAATCCTGTCAGTTGTGGGTAGTGAGCACTGTGTATGACTGTATGACATCATTCTAGCACTGAAAAATGTAAGTGAATGATGTATATCATTGAGAAACCCTGGATTAAGGGGTTGATGGGCATAATACCAAAACTACTCTCGGTGGGTTTTTAGTATTTTAAATAGGAACTCTCTGTACTCAAAAAGAGATCGATCAATTAATAAAGAGGTTCCTTCATATTGTGTCTCCGTCTATTGTCTCCTTGTTGATTGTTTATTATTGGTGATTGGTTGATTTTATCCTACGATGACTACGTTCTTCAACATATTATCAGCACGAATCGGTATGCTATTGGGATTCCATATTTCAATTTCTATTTTTGCTATTAATTAATCTGGTAGATTAATTTGCTCGAACCCGATTAGATCTGTTAATTGGTAATTAGGGTTCTAGATCAGATTAGTATAATGGATTAATGCTTTTCTACACGCGAATTGTATCAGCACGAAGCCGCATACTCGCCGGCCGCCCTTCGTCGTCGCCGCACCGTCCGAGGTTGCACCACTGTGCTCGCGCGTGCCGCAGTGCCCGTCGTGCGCCTCCGTACTGCTGCACCTGATGTTTGCGTAGCCCGGTCACCCGTGCGTCGCCATGCGCATGCTCCGCACACCTGTCAAGCCGTCGCAGCTGAGCTGCCCCATGGCCATGTGCGCTCGCCGCACATCGTGCCCGTCGCGCTGCTGTGTCGCTCCACGCGTCCACCGTCGCGCCCGCGTGCGCCCGCCGGGCCTCCACCGGCTCCTGCACTGTGAGCAGCTGCCTCCATCGCGCCCTTAGTGCGCGAGGAGAAGGCTGAGTGGCTAGGGTTTTTTGGTTGGGCTGAAAAGAAAAGGAAAAGAAAGCCAGACTCATGTATTTTTCAGGGGAAAAATGGAAATCCTAAAATTTTTGCAAATGGGTCCTCGAAGTTCTGAAAATTACAAGAAAACTTTCGCGGATAAGAAAATTTTGCAGAAACCCCCTCGAGTTTTGGGAAATTATGACAAATTTTGATTTTTTATATTCTTGCAGAATAACCCCTCGGGAATCTGATTGTTGCGACATATTAATATGTTTCATGGTTATTGTATGTTTTAGACCCTTAGTTTATGGTTATTTGCTTTAATATTATTTATTTTTATGCAATAACCTTAAATAATCCTAGAAACATGGTTTTTAGGCATATGAGCTTCCATAAAATTGTGAATTTTTAGTATTAGCACACCTTAGAAACTTCATACAAATGGGTTTTATTTTCCCTAGCTTTATTTGCTAAATTTTTTTTTTGTCACATTGATAATTCTGAAAATTATCCATAGACCTCATTAATTAGCAGAAAATCATGATAATTGCTAAGAAAATTCATAAAAATATCTACTGAATAGATGTCAAACCAATCTTTACTGATTTTGCAATATTTATGCTTTAGATTATATTTTACCTGTAGTAAAATTGAACATGACGTGAACCTAATGTAGGAGATGTCAGACATCGCAAATAAAGAATCCACTAAACTTGCCCTGAATGGTAACAACTATCTCACCTGGTCGATGGACGCAAAGATCAACTTGAAGTCTCAGTCTCTTGAAGCTGCCATCACCGAGCAGAAGCTAGCGCCCCTACCATCCCTAAGGCTGCCAAGTATGCGGCCGTGCACTTCTTGAGGCACCATCTCCATGAAGACCTGAAGTCTGAATACTTAATGGTGGAGGATCCACTAGCATTGTGGAATTCCTTGAAGGAAAGCTACAACCAGTAGAGATCTGTCCTACACCCAGAAAGCACAACGAGAATGGACTAACATGCGCTTTCAAGATTTTAAGACCGTGGCAGCAGACAACTCTGTCATGCACAAACTCATATCCAAATTGAGGTTATGTAACCAGATAGTTATAGAAGCTAATATGATAGAAAATACTTTGTGTACCTTGCACCCCAATATGAGGGTAATGCAGCAACTGTACCACAATGTGAAGTACTTGAAGTACTATGAGCTGATATACACTCTGCTGGAAGCAGAGAAACATGCATAACTTCTAATGAAAAACCATCAGATACGTCCTACTGGGACAATGGTTATGCCTGAAGCACACGCCAATGCTTAGAAGGCTAGCAGAAGCTAGGACCACGGAAAAGGTCCAAAACAGAATGAGGATAAATGGAAGAAGGTTAGGATGCAAAGAGGTATGGGTAAACACCATGGTAGAGGATCAGGCAAGGGAAGCTCTGGAAGGAAGAATAATGCAGCAAGACTGCTCATCCTCCATAGACTTGTTTTCGATGTGGTTGCACTGGCCATTGGTCACGCACTTGCCTCACCCCGCAGCATTTGGTGAATCTCTACATGCAATCCACTGGTAGAGTCAAGAAGGCTCAGGGGAACAAAGTCGAGGCTCACTTCGCTGTTCAGCCTGTTTTGATTGGGCCGTCTCCTAGCCATGACGTCGAGAAGACTGATTACATGATTCTTGATGACGCGGTTCAGGGAGAAGGCACCTCCCATAGGTCATGATGATCTTCTTGGGTTGGAGCTCCTGGACCTCCATAAGGACAGCCAAGATCCATATGTGAAAAGCATCTAGGCCCCTAAAAATTGGTTTTGGTAATTTATGATAATATGTGATAATTGGACTAATGTGTGTGATTGAGCATTTGTAAGGTTAAGTTCAAATGGTGAGTATGATCGTGAAGCTGCATGCTAAAGGATATCATGAAGATCAAATTGGATCAAAGTCAAGGTACAAGTAAATTAGAAATCTTTTACCTTTTACCGGTCTTAGGAATTATGGTTGGAAGACCGGATTATAGGTTAAATGCCATACTATTAAGAGGGATCATGACTAGTAGCTTGATAGCATGTTCTTGTGCCTTATGGATCAATCTAGGATCATGCATGCATCTAGATTGCTTTTATCTTTGCCAAGTCCATTTTGTCAGGACAATCGCTAGTACCGGCATTGAACTTACGGTACTACCGCTCCACGGTATGACCGGACTTATAGTGGCGGTATGTTTTTTACAGAGAGATCCTTTTATATTTTCGGTGCAAAACCCTCATCACGGTAGTACCGCAAGTATTTGCGCGGTATGACCGGAAAATGGTAGTACCGCATTGGTTAAGCGGAAGTACCGCACGCCGGTTATTCCGATCTTTACTTGGCGGTATGTTTTTTCCAGCGCGTACCTCTTTTGTCTCTTTTGGAAAACGGTAGTACCGCACTCACCTTACAGTATGACCGCTCTGCGGTAGTACCGCTCGACAGTTGGCGGTAGTACCGCTCTGCAAGTTAAAACGGCTATGTTAGGTCATTTAATGTCTCTGTTATAGCCGTTACCGTAGTGGTTAGAAAAGTGCGGTAGTACCACCCGGTACTTGGCGGTAGTACCGCTCGAAGCTGAAAAGTGGGGTTTTCTTCCCCAACGGTTATAATTTTTGTTGGGGGGTATAAATACTTCCCCACCTGCTCAAGGACAGGGTGCTAGACCACATTTAACATCCTTTGAGCCTTGTGCATCCTTTCAACTCCTCAAATTTACTTGTTCACTCTTTGTGAGGTTGTTGAGCTCATTCAAGTGCATTCATCATTCTAGTTGATCCTCTTGCACTTGAGTGTCGTCAAGCGAAGGCCCTTGATTTGTTACTCTTCGAGTTTTGCCAAACTCCTAGACGGCTTGGCGGTGATTGCACGGTGATCTCTTCAAGAAGATTGTGAAGAGGCCCGATGCCCAAATTATGAGTGGTTTGGTGTTCACCATCTCCGGAGTGGAGGAAGAACAACCAATAGTGATCGAGGAAAGGCTTAATACGTGGGGCCGGCTTGATTGGTTCAAGCTCCCTCAACGTGGACTAGTGAAGACCGGCAAGTCTTTGATACCACGGGAAAAACATCGTTGTCTCATTATGGTTATTTCTAGTCTTTACTCTTCCGCACTTATATTTCTAGTTTGATCTTTGTGCTTGTATTGCTTAGCTAGAAGTATAACTTGTTTAGACTAAGTTATTAATTGACTTATCTCGTTAAATTGTTTAAAAGTTTAAAAACCTCCTATTCACCCCCTCTAGTCGGTTATCCTTGATCCTACAATATGGAGATGTGAAGTAGTCTCCTTAGATGAATTTTTGTAGCTTATTTTAGTTTTAATTCTCGATGAACATTGGTTTATTCATACTCATGTTGAGTATTTTCTTTCATTATTTGCTTAGGCTGAACTCTTGACATTGTTATTTTTTTTTACAGATTATTCAATTCATTATTTTATTGGTCTATGCTTGTTCTACATTTTGAACTACATTTCTCGTTGAATAATTGTTTGATAATAAATCATGTTTTAAATATAGAACAACTCGGTGCGATCCAATGGTGGAAGAGGAAATATGTCTTGTAGACAGTTGCACCACTAATTCAATTTTTAGGGAAACTAAATATTTTCAGACATTAACTAAGAAAATAGGGAATACTATGACCATCGCTGGAAGCGATGCTCTTATTGTCGGTATTGGAAGGGCCATTATAGTTCTCCCTATGGTTACCTGTATAATAGTTGAGAATGCTCTTCTATATCCAGAATCTAAGCGTACCCTTCTCAGTTTTAAAGACATTCATCTAAACGGATTTCATATAGAAACCGATAATGAGAATGGTACAGAATACCTGCTCATGACTAAGTCTAATAGATGCCAGAAGCAAATGATCGAAAAACTTCCTTCTTTCTCATCAGGATTGTACTACACATATATAAATCCTGATGTTTATGTTGCGATGAAAACAATTTTAAGCACCCAAAATTTTTTAAGATCTGGCATGATCGTTTGAGTCATCCTGGTTTGGGTATGATGTGAAAAGTTATTAATAATTCTGTTGATCATAACATAAAAACTACAAACTTTCCTAGACTTGAAGATTTCATGTGCCCTGCTTATGCCAAGGGGAAATTGATTATTAGACCCTCTTATCTGAAACTAAGAGATGAATCACCTAGCTTCCTGTAGAGATTTCAAGGTGATATTTGTGGACTTATCTAACCCCTACCGGGCCCCTTTAGATATTTTTATGGTCCTGTTAGATGCCTCTACTAGATGGTCCCATATTTTCTTGCTGTCTACAAGGAACCATGCTTTTGCAAAGCTAATTGCCCAAATAATCATATTAAGAGCCAATTTTCTGAATGAACAGATTAAGTCTATTCGAATGGACAATGCTAGCGAGTTTACCTCAAAGGCATTTAATGATTATTGCACGGCTCCGGACAGTAAAGTAGAGCACTCAGTACCACATGTCCACACTTAAAATGGCATCACGAAGTCATTAATTAAAAGAATAAAACTTATTGCTCAGCCACTCTTACAGAATTGTGGGCTGCCCACTAGCTGTTGGGGCCACGCAGTGCTGCACGCTGCTGCATTAATCCAACTTAGACCAACTGTATATCACCCAATTTCCTCCTTGCAATTAGCGCGTGGAAAAGAATGAAGTATTTCCCGTCTGCGAAAATTCGGATGTGTTGTATACGTCCCGATTTCACAACCACAGCGTACAACCATGGGCCATCACCAGAAGTTGGGGACCTATGTAGGTTTTGAATATGTGTTAATTATTAAATACCTAGAGCCTATAACAGGGGATCTGCACACGGCTCGGTACACTGATTCTATTTTTGATGAGAACAATTTTCTGGCATTAGGGGAAGGAAGGTACCACTCTAAAGAATGCCGAGAAATATATTGGAATGTCACTGGCATTCAGTCCTTAGACCCATGCACCAAAGACTCAGAACTGGAAGTTTGGAGAATAATAGATTTGCAACAACTAGCTAATAATCTTCCAAATGCCTTTACTACTCTTAAGGGAGCGACGAAATCACAAATACCTGTAGTAAATGCATTGGAGAGAGTAGAAGTACCCTAGAAGGATACTGAATCCACTCATACCCCTCATGTAAAGAAGAAGGTGAGACCTTCGGGTGCATGGGACTTCATTCCACAGAGACGTTTGCAGAAACAAACATCCGAACAAGACAAATCACTCCATAAGAAAGTTGAAGGAACTCAACCTGATGTTGAGTAAATCCTTGAAGTGACCCATCCTGAGGATGGTAACCCCAGCAAAACTTTACGCGTACAATCTGATGTTGGGAAATCGGAACACCCAGACTCCATCATTGTGGAAAATTATGAGGAGCTGGAAGAAATAAATGAAGAAATTTTCACAAATTATGTGGACTCACAAGAGTCATATAAAATAAAGACTACAACTGCTGTCGTATATTTTGCCTCTAAAATTACTAAAACTCTTGAACTAGATCCAGAACCTAAGTCCATAACAGAGTGCCAGAAGCGCTCAGATTGAGTCAAATGGGGAGAAGTAATTGAGGTAGAATTGCACTCGCTAAATAAAAGAAAGTATTTGGTCCTGTTGCCCGAACACCTCCTAAAGTGTTCCTTGTAGGATCCAAATAGGTTTTCATCCGGAAGAGAAATGAGAACAACCAGGTGGTGAGATATAAAGTGAGACTTGTAGCACAAGGGTTCACACAGAGACCCGACATCGATTATGATGAAACCTACTCACCTGTGATGAGTGGAACCACGTTTCGATACTTAATATCAATGGCAACTTGCATGCATTTAACAATGCACTTGATGGATGTAGTGACCGCATATTTATATGGGTCATTGGATACAAATATCTATATGAGAGTTCCTAAAGGAGTCAAAATTCTGGATCCTAATAAAATTAATCGCAACATGTATAGCGTCAAACTACTAAGTTTTTCAAATAATATTATTTTAAAAGATAATTACAAAAATAAATAGTCACCCCCAAAAATTACAAAAATAGGTACATATCGTCGTTTGAACTGGCGATGCCAGTTCAACTGAAGAAAGGGACCCTGTTGACTCCCTGTCTTCGGTCCAACTCCCTGTCGCCAGTTCAACTGGCGATAGGAAGTGAACAGTGTTTCTGTTGCCAATTCAACTAATTACAGAAACTCTCCCCTATGAAAGACCCTAGAAACCCTAAAATTTGGTTATGCGCCCAATGCATAAATCTTTTTGTATCATTGTTATGTTTGGATCAGTAATATACCTCTGTTGCGCTAACTGTGGTGATAAGGTTGGTTGGTCCATTTGTGATTTTTGTAGGGTCTCAAGGGTACAAAAATTGTTAGACTCATAATAACATTTTGTGATCGTCATATGTTGTTGTAGTGCAATAAATTTATAAAAAAAATTGTGTGGACGATTGAGGTAGCAATGATTTATAAGTAGGAAGTTAAGTAATATTGCGATGCGCTAGGGAATTCATACACGGTGGAGAATTTTGAAGAAATGGCGCAACGATAACAAGCCGACAGTTGATCCGACAAGGGGGTTACATGGCACGCAGGCTTACGAACCAAGGACGGTACACGGGACATATGGACGAAGAGGGGCGAACTACTAGGTGGAACGTGGCTATTTGCCCTTGCGGCCCAGCTTGGCGTTGTACTCCTCACCTTGCGCCTTACCTCTCACAGCGATGACCCTCTTTCGCTCCCTCTAGGCCTTGCGTCTCCTGGCATGCTCGTGCTTCTGCTCCTCACGCAACCTAACCCGCCTCTCCTTCTCGTCCTTCTCAGCCTACAGCTCTTCCTTTCACGGGCCTCATAGTCCTTCCTGGCCCACCTCTTCTGTTGTAGCAGTATCCACATGTCGTAGGGGTGGATCTTGTCGTCGATCCACTGGTTGAAGTCGCATAGGCGTGACGGAGACTATGATGGGAAGAGAGAGGTGGTTATGGCATAACAGGAAGCAAAATAGTGATGTGCACTAAAATACAATTTTATTAGCAGCTGCATGTGGCTGGACGTGTCAAACCTATGGTTAGGGTAGTCCGCGCCGTAGTTTTAGCAACACTAATAGCTCTTCTCAATGGTCCACTCGTCGGTTGATTTGACACACTTGCAGGCATCCTAACACCAGCAAAGGGGTGGTGCCACCCTTGTCGGGGGCCCTTCCGGAGGGCTTTCAGTGGGCATAGGAGGGGCGGCTTGATCTGGAATCATTGGGCGTACTGCGAGGTGGCTATTAAGGAGGTGGGTGATCTCTGTAAGGCTGCTGACTAAACACCCTGTGGCAAGCGACAGTCCTTTGGGGGCCCACCTAGTCCTTCAAAAGCTCATGGATGCGTTTCTATTCCTTCTCCTTGTCCATGTTATCTAGCTAGTGTTGTTCATGTGGAGTTACAAGCCGAGTAGCGCTGTATTTATAGCGGGAGCAGACGCAGTTATAGCGGCTCCATTACAATGAGGCACAGATGTGTTTCGCATCCATGCGTCGCCTCGTCGGGTCACATCGCTGCGCAAAGCTACCTGTAACATCCCAAAGTGCTGTTACCAAAATAAAATAAATAAAATTATTATTTTGCTGGTTTTTCAGAAATTTGACAGAGTTTAATTGCTTTATTTGAATTTCTGGAGTTTTAAAAGTCAAAGTAAAATTTATTTGAAGTTCTTGAAGTTTTATTTGGCTTGATTTGGAAAAATAAAAATGTAATTAATTTTTGGAATTTTCTTAGTTTTTAAAAGTTTTTTTCCTAAATATTTCAAAGCCAAAATAATTTATTTGCAAAAACTATAGCCAACTTTAAGTTGAAACTATTTTAATTAAGTCCAAAATGCCTCTAGGAATTTGTATAAATTTTTCTAGAATTTTTGGACTCTATTCACTATGTTCTAAAAATATTTGATTTATTTATTTTCGAAAATAATAATAATAAAAAATCCAATTCCCATTGGTCACCCATCCCCAGTTTGCTCCCAGCCCAGACTCACTTAACATTGCCAATTCTTCCCATATACTGCCATCTTTCCATTTGTTTTCTTTTGACTAAGTCAAACACCTTTATACCTTTATTCCTTCTTTCCTTTTCCTTTCTTCCCCAAACAGATAACACACGCACAGCCCGACGCCATTGATGGCCAATGAGGCTTTCAAAACCCAAGTTTTCCTCCCCATCTCTCCCCCGAATCACGCGTAGTCAAACCACCACTCCTCACCTCCCCCATTCCCGGCCACCTTCCCCCTTTCTTGCGCACAATTTCGTCGGTTTCCGCAACGGCCGCCACGCTCACCACGCGCACGATCTCCCTCCACGGTCCACCTCCACCCCTATATAAGAAAGCCCTGGGTGCCTCTCCTCTCCCTCGACAATCCCTGAAAATCTTAGATCCTCCCTCCCTTTATCCCCTCCACAATCGAAGTTTTTCCGTCGCCGGTCGAACGCCGTTCATCGGCCATTTGCGTCGCCTACAGTGGATCCCCGCCACCATCGACCACACCCCCGGCTTCGCCTCGCGACGTTCTACGCCGTGCTCACCCTCTCGACGTCGGAGCATCGCCGGAGCGCAGCCGCCTCATGCACCACCGTGCACTACCGTGCGCTCGCCGCCGCCGTCATCGATCACCGTTCGCCGCACCGTCACCTCCTACGGCATCGTCGCGGGGTAAGCAATCCATTTTCGTTGTTCGCCGGCCACCTCTCCCTTTTCCTTATCTAGGCGCCATCGTTTCTTTTCTTGCTTGCTGGAGGAAGAAGACAGTGCACTGTAGCCAAAATTATCTAGTCGATGCCTTCTAGTTTGTACATACACATTTAATTCCTTCCAAAAATCCGTTTTCTCTCATACAAACTTCAAATCCATTGATTCTTCCTCCTAAATTCATCTAAATTCATCTACTATTTACAGTATTTATTTCGTAATTTTTAGAATTAATTTATTTTCTGTCATTTATTTGATCCATTAATTATCCCTCCTCCGTTCTCTCTCCTCGGTCACTCATTTCCCGAGCCGACCGTGTCGCGGCATGCCCCTTGGGTTTCTCTTCATATCCCTGGAATTCGCCCCTCTATCTCGCCTCAAGCAAAAGTTTTCTGCGAGCGACCGAACCACCTTCTATCGTCATTTCTGGTGCCGTTTTTGATCCCCCGACGACATCGTCCATCGTCCACACCGTTGGCTTCGCCTCGCAACGTTCTACGCGATGCTCCCTTCCGTTTCTCCAAAACATCCCGGCTCATCGGTGCTACTATTCATCCGACGCTATTTTGCACGTCGCCGCCGCCACACCGGACCTTCGCCGGCGACGCGACCACCACCAGTGGGTCCGTCTTGTTCCCGGGATTCCATTTTTGTGGTTCTGACCATCTATCCTTTCCTCTCACCCGATGTCGCCATTTCTCCATGAGCTTTGCATTGTGAGCTACGATGCCATGCGACAAGCTACTGATGCCATGCATGCATAGTGCTCTATGCATGTATCTCATTTTCTACAATTTTGTACTCTCTCATACGAACTCCGATTCATCGATTCAACCGTAAATTCATATAAAATCAATACCTTCCTCCCAGTATTTATTTTGGATTTTATTTGTATTTTATTTGAGTATTATTTGAATTCGGATCGTTTACGCGTATAGATTTTAACGACTTGGACGACCGGATTTCAACACCGTTTGAGAGCATCGAGTAACCAAGCAAGGCAAGTTACATTCTTGATCATATTTGCACCCATTATTTAAAATTATTTGAATTCTGTTTTAACTAATTATTGCATGCTTATTTATATTCAGTAATTTAAATTCCTGTTTTAAATATATAGTTATGCCTAAAATCCTTTGTATGACCAATTTTGATAATTGAATCAAACATGTTGTCACCCTAGTCTAAACCTGGTTGATACGATAGTATGAACTGGGATCATTTTGGAAAATATTGTGCTTAGCCAGGCTTATAGATCACATATGTTTTCATTTGGGGGATTTCAGCCAAAAGTCAAATGTTGTTTAAATTGTACCCTTGGTATTGGTGTGTCAAGGGAGTTTTACAAATACTTGAAAAATAAAATAAAGTGATGGTTTGGACTTGGGCGAAATGGTTGTCTGGTGGGTGCAGGTTTATGCACGGGCTCAACTGGGTAGGTTGAGGTCCAGGGTTCTGTTGGTTGTCGCCCATGTCAGTTAAGGACCGGTCTTCGAGCCGCATCTTGCTAAGCCACATCGTACTACCACATGTCTTGTATGGGCAGGACCTGGCTGAATAATTTACAAAGCTCCACCATGGTCGTTCCTATTGATGAGGTGGGTAGTCTTTCATGACTTTTGTTAGTCCCACCTGGCGCAAGAGGGGACCTGAACTCTGCGGACGGGTAGTCCAAAGGGGGTGAAACCTTAGCGAGGGAGGACTATGGTGGAATGGCGCATTGTAAAAGCCTTGACACGTACTCTAGACTGCTTACCAAAGGTAGTGAGCGGTGGTATCGACGGATGCCAAACAACTAGAGAATTCATGTCTTGTGGGTAAAGTTGTACAACCTCTGCAGAGTGTAAAACTATTCGAATAGCCGTGCCCACGGTCCTGGACATGCTGGCAAAGCCACTCAAAGTTAGACTTCGATTTCAAAATATTTTTGTAAAACAGTTTGACATGGATGGGTGTCCATGAGAAAAAATATGGGTTGAAGCCCCGGGTTGGTGCCCGTGTTTATGTTGGTGTTAGGTTGGTGCCTACACTATCTTTATCAATACAAAATCCATTTAAGATTTTATAAAACTTGAGCTTTTGAACTTAGTGTGGTATTTAATGTCAAATACTGTTTTTGCACAAATAACACTATAAGCC
The DNA here is from genome assembly GCA_036346255.1 of Ampelocalamus luodianensis. NCBI lineage: Eukaryota > Viridiplantae > Streptophyta > Magnoliopsida > Poales > Poaceae > Ampelocalamus > Ampelocalamus luodianensis. Next base: position 36,771,734 of record CM070633.1, read on the forward strand.
TTCCTTTGTTACATCCATCTATGCATGTCATTCTGTTATTTGACGGGTGTAACTTGCGAGCACGGAAGTTGTGCTCATTCTTGCTTTATGCAAACAAATTTCAGAGGAGAAGAACTTCGCTTCGGGTGTGGATCATGACGACTAGGCCGCTACCCCAGTTGATTGCGTGTGGCAGATTGCTGGACCCTACTACTTCTTCATCGTCTTCCGCTGTGTTTATTTAATGTTGCCCTGTAAGGCTATCTTGTAATCAACTCTGTTGTTATTTAATAACTTTTAACGTTTATGGTTGTGTGATCACATTTGTTTACTGTGTGAGCTAGCCACTGATCATGGGACTAGTTCAGTTATGCACAGAAGATCTGGGATGTTAATCCCGGGGTCTTACAAAGTGGTATCAGAGCCATATCGACTGTAGGTCGTGACCTAGTTAGAATGACCGTTAGTTGAAAACTTATTTTACATAACAAGAAAAATAAATTGTTCTCTCCTCATCTTGGTCATCTACCTATAGCTTCTTCACAGCAATTCTTTCTTACCTAATTCTCTTTTCAACCTTTTATAAGGTTAAATGGATCCTCTCTACCTTAAAAATTTCTATAGATGGTCAGCACGTTTGTTCCCATTATGTTCAATACTACAAGACATGGAGTTATCAAGGCACCATCATAAAGTCGTCGAGTCATCTCTACCAATCAAGGACAATATGCAAGAATCATCGAAGATCGTAAACCGAAGATCGTTTTTGTCAGCCAAGCTATATAGCCTAAGTTTTCCAAGACTCATTCTGTGTATTGAGTCGTTGTACCAACTTACGAGTATCGATCGAGTAGAACGTTGTATTGTTTCTTAACTTGTATGGTATGTTTTCTTTTGGTACGTCGTATATAGATCTTTTGATCTTGTGTACAACGTTTGCTTTAAACGGGTAGACTTCTTCCCTCATAGCTTTCTCTCACCCTTTGCTATTTTTCTATTCTCTAATAATCCATTGGACTCCTAACCTATCGATGCATGGAACTTAAAAGACGAGTCGACACTTCAAAACTTCGGACAACTCAACACCCTTGGACATAAAGCCAACTTGAAGATAGACTTTCTCTATCTCTCAATCCAATTGTTCTTTGTCCGTCTTCTATCTTTCTAGCCACTTCGAATCTCGGGGACGAGATTCCTTTTAAGGTGGGTAGTTTGTAACATCCCAAAGTGCTGTTACCAAAATAAAATAAATAAAAATATTATTTTGCTGTTTTTTCTGAAATTTGACAGAGTTTAATTGCTTTATTTGAATTTCTGGAGTTTTAAAAGTCAAAGTAAAATTTATTTGAAGTTCTTGAAGTTTTATTTGGCTTGGTTTGGAAAAATAAAAATCTAATTAAATTTTGGAATTTTCTTAGTTTTTAAAAGTTTTTTTCCTAAATATTTCAAAGCCAAAATAATTTATTTGCAAAAACTATAGCCAACTTTAAGTTGAAACTATTTTAATTAAGTCCAAAATGCCTCTAGGAGTTTCTATAAATTTTTCTAGAATTTTTGGACTCTATTCACTATGTTCTAAAAATATTTGATTTATTTATTTTTGAAAATAATAATAATAATAATAAATCCAATTCCCGTTGGTCAGCAATCCCCAGTTTGCTCCCAGCCAAGACTCACTTAACATTGCCAATTCTTCCCATATACTGCCATCTTTCCATTTGTTTTCTTTTGACTAAATCAAACACCTTTATACCTTTATTCCTTCTTTCCTTTTCCTTTCTTCCCCAAACAGAGAACACACGCACAGCCCGACGCCATTGATGGCCAATGAAGCTTTCAAAACCCAAGTTTTCCTCCCCATCTCTCCCCCGAATCACGCGTAGTCAAACCACCACTCCTCACCTCCCCCATTCCCGGCCACCTTCCCCCTTTCTTGCGCACGATTTCGTCGGTTTCCGCAACGGCCGCCACGCTCACCACGCGCACGATCTCCCTCCACGGTACACCTCCACCCCTATATAAGAAAGCCCTCGGTGCCTCTCCTCTCCCTCACCAATCCCTGAAAATCTTAGATCCTCCCTCCCTTTATCCCCTCCACAATCGAAGTTTTTCCGTCGCCGGTCGAACGCCGTTCATCGGCCATTTGCGTCGCCTACAGTGGATCCCCGCCACCATCGACCACACCCCCGGCTTCGCCTCGCGACGTTCTACGCCGTGCTCACCCTCTCGACGTCGGAGCATCGCCGGAGCGCAGCCGCCTCATGCACCACCGTGCACTACCGTGCGCTCGCCGCCGCCGTCATCGATCACCGTTCGCCGCACCGTCACCTCCTACGGCATCGTCACGGGGTAAGCAATCCATTTTCGTTGTTCGCCGGCCACCTCTCCCTTTTCCTTATCTAGGCGCCATCGTTTCTTTTCTTGCTTGCTGGAGGAAGAAGACAGTGCACTGTAGCCAAAATTATCTAGTCGATGCCTTCTAGTTTGTACACACACATTTAATTCCTTCCAAAAATCCGTTCTCTCTCATACAAACTCCAAATCCATTGATTCTTCCTCCTAAATTCATCTAAATTCATCTACTATTTACAGTATTTATTTCCTAATTTTTAGAATTTATTTATTTTCTGTCATTTATTTGATCCATTAATTATCCCTCCTCCGTTCTCTCTCCTCGGTCACTCATTTCCCGAGCCGACCGTGTCGCGGCGTGCCCCTCGGGTTTCTCTTCATATCCCTGGAATTCGCCCCTCTATCTCGCCTCAAGCAAAAGTTTTCCGCGAGCGACCGAACCACCTTCTATCGTCATTTCTGGTGCCGTTTTTTTATCCCCCGACGACATCGTCCACACCGTTGGCTTCGCCTCGCAACGTTCTACGCGATGCTCCCTTCTGTTTCTCCAAAACATCCCGGCTCATCGGTGCTACTATTCATCTGACGCTATTTTGCACGTCGCCGCCGCCACACCGGACCTTCGCCGGCGACGCGACCACCACCAGTGGGTCCGTCTTGTTCCCGGGATTCCATTTTAGTGGTTCACCAGCCATCTATCCTTTCCTCTCGCCCAGTATCGCCATTTCTCCATGAGCTTTGCATTGTGAGCTACAGTGCCATGCAGCAAGCTACAGTGCCATGCATGCATAGTGCTCTATGCATGTATCTCATTTTCTACAATTTTGTTCTCTCTCATACGAACTCCGATTCTATCGATTCAACTTCGTAAATTCATATAAAATCAATACCTTCCTCCCAGTATTTATTTTGGATTTTATTTGTATTTTATTTGAGTATTATTTGAATTCGGATCGTTTACGCGTATAGATTTCGACGACTTCGGACGACCGGATTTCAACACCGTTTGAGAGCATCGAGTAACCAAGCAAGGCAAGTTACATTCTTGATCATATTTGCACCCATTATTTAAAATTATTTGAATTCTGTTTTAACTAATTATTGCATGCTTATTTATATTCAGTAATTTAAATTCCTGTTTTAAATATATAGTTATGCCTAAAATCCTTTGTATGACCAATTTTGATAATTGAATCAAACATGTTGTCACCCTAGTCTAAACCTGGTTGATACGATAGTATGAACTGGGATCATTTTGGAAAATATTGTGCTTAGCCAGGCTTATAGATCACATATGTTTTCATTTGGGGGATTTCAGCCAAAAGTCAAATGTTGTTTAAATTGTACCCTTGGTATTGGTGTGTCATGGGAGTTTTACAAATACTTGAAAAATAAAATAAAGTGATGGTTTGGACTTGGGCGAAATGGTTGTCTGGTGGGTGCAGGTTTATGCACGGGCTCAACTGGGTAGGTTGAGGCCCAGGGTTCTGTTGGTTGTCGCCCATGTCAGTTAAGGACCGGTCTTCGAGCCGCATCTTGCTAAGCCACATCGTACTACCACATGTCTTGTATGGGCAGGACCTGACTGAATAATTTACAAAGCTCCACCATGGTCGTTCCTATTGATGAGGTGGGTAGTCTTTCATGACTTTTGTTAGTCCCACCTGGCGCAAGAGGGGACCTGAACTCTGCGGACGGGTAGTCCAAAGGGGGTGAAACCTTAGCGAGGGAGGACTATGGTGGAATGGCGCATTGTAAAAGCCTTGACACGTACTCTACACTGCTTACCTAAGGTAGTGAGCGGTGGTATCGACGGATGCCAAACAACTAGAGAATTCATGTCTTGTGGGTAAAGTTGTACAACCTCCGCAGAGTGTAAAACTATTCGAATAGCCGTGTCCACGGTCATGGACATGCTGGCAAAGCCACTCAAAGTTAGACTTCGATTTCAAAATATTTTTGTAAAACAGTTTGACATGGATGGGTGTCCATGAGAAAAGCTATGGGTTGAAGCCCCGGGTTGGTGCCCGTGTTTATGTTGGTGTTAGGTTGGTGCCTACACTATCTTTATCAATACAAAATCCATTTAAGATTTTATAAAACTTGAGCTTTTGAACTTAGTGTGGTATTTAATGTCAAATATTGTTTTTGCACAAATAACACTATAAACCTTCCTTTGTTACATCCATCTATGCATGTCATTCTGTTATTTGACCGGTGTAACTTGCGAGCACGGAAGTTGTGCTCATTCTTGCTTTATGCAAACAAATTTCAGAGGAGAAGAACTTCGCTTCAGGTGTGGATCATGACGACTAGGCCGCTACCCCAGTTGATTGCCTGTGGCAGATTGCTGGACCCTACTACTTCTTCATCGTCTTCCGCTGTGTTTATTTAATGTTGCCCTGTAAGGCTATCTTGTAATCAACTCTGTTGTTATTTAATAACTTTTAACGTTTATGGTTGTGTTATCACATTTGTTTACTGTGTGAGCTAGCCACTGATCATGGGAGTAGTTCAGTTATGCACAGAAGATCTGGGATGTTAATCCTGGGGTCTTACACTATCTCACGTCACGTTCTTGTCACAGTGTGTTGTCATATCCGTCTGTAAAGGTAGAGTGGGGGAGTCACGGCGTAGAAAGAGGGTGGTGTTGGGGGTCCCGATGCAGATTCCTTCACGTGGTCGAGGTGTGCATGCAAAAAAGAGATATCCAAACACGAGACTAGCATAATAATAGCTGAACAGAAAATAATATTTACATGGCATGACTGAAATCTACAGGAACAAATATCTACTGGAGTTAGTAGCCAGAGGTAGTGTCGCGAGGGCGTCCTGCGTCGGTTGGGTCGGTCCCGGCGCACCGTGTAGCTGTGAAGCCCCCACAGAGACCTGGGTGCCATGCTGGTCCAAGTAGTAGTCCTCGGAGAGTGCCTCGTCGTGCGACAAGTAATCGTCGTCCCAAAGCGGTGGTTGATTTGTGAAGCATTACGTTGCGCATGTAATCATGGCGAAAACCATGGAAAAGGACGTTACGCAAGCAAGGTAGTCATACCTGGTGGCACGAAGGCAAGCACCGACGACTCCGCGTACTCCTGCCCTGTGTACCAGTGGAGCTTAGGACCTGCAAGAGAAGATTGCCGTTAGTAACTAGTGGGGTTCGAAAAAAAGAAGCAGAAGTGAATGTCTCATGCTCACCTGCAAACTATCCTGCGGTTCTCCCACCATGGTGCCACGAGGATGCACCCGCCACATCCGGGAGAGGAACCTGTGGTTGTGAACCACCATGGCTGACCCCTCGTCCACGCACAGGTGGGTCCACTGGGTCCCTCGACGTGCGACAAGTCGCTATCTGGATCCCTCGTCTCGCCTTCTCCACGATCCACTCCAGGACCCCTCTGATGTCCTGCACTGCCAGGGGGAAGCGCTCCCCGAGCATCATCTGATGCGCAGAGGCTGCCAACTCGAGGACCTCCTATGTAGATTTGTTTGTACACGTAATCAACAAGTTGGAAACCTAATTATTACAAATTAAATATGAAGTACGGACTGTTCAATACGTATAGATCAGTGGAATGTCGAGTCTGGTTGCGTGGGGTACGTGTCGGACGTCGAAGCACCGTGTCGTGGTGGGTTGTCCATGAACCAGATGCAGCGAAGCCTCGTTCGACTGCTGTACTACTCCATGTACTCCGCGTACTCCCCGGGGTCGAAGTGAGCGTCCTCCAAGATAACGTCAAAGTAGGTGTTAATCCAGCCCTCGACCCAAGGGAACATCTTCTCTGCCTAGGAGGTAGTACCACATACTCCCTTCCTAATGTATCTGTGGACGACAAGACAATTGTTAGGTCGGTACGTAACGCAGATTGTATGAAAGAAGTAAAGCGTGAACTTACGCATAGACGTGTGACGACACCCGCTGCCCCCAGGGGGCTGGGACCTACTGTCGCAGATCGAACTGGCGCATGACTCGATGCACCTGGTACTCCTCCATGAAGACATCATACACCAAGGCCCTCTGCGTGTACCAGTACACGTAGTCTCGTGTGCACAGGCTGAACAGTCATTCGGGCACGCGCGTACACCCTCTTCTGAGTGTACGGTCTCCAGATGACACGGTCATCCGTTAGCTGGTCGAACATCGCAACGTACTCGGGGTAGGACCCCTGCGAAGTGATCGGTGTGTAGGTGACCTATGGAATAGAACAACAGGAACTTAGCAGACGAAATTATGATTACATTACAAAAATTAATAAATATTCATGAAACTGACCTCGGCGTACAAGCTGACCGTGTACGCTCCTAAGTCTAGCTGTGGTCGTCTGATCTGGAAGCGCTCGAAGGACCACAACTGCAGAAGTAGTGGGCATCTTGAGAGGATGGAGCTGTCCTGGGCTCAGTGGCATGCGTCGCACAATACGCGGTACGTCGCACACAATACGGTCAGACCCTAGGCGTAGGGCTGAATCTTGTCCACCGGCCAGTCTGCTAGCTCACGTGCGTACCGGACGTAGTGCTTATCGATGCTATCGCCGTGGGACCCTAGGAACATGACCCACCCGAACAGCCACAACAGGTAGGTCTCGAAGTGCATCCTAACAATAACGCCATCTGCGTCCTCCGCCATACGCTCGGGCTGCAAGAAGACATGTACACGTCAGCAAGGTTCACAAATGAATTGATGCGAGAGGATAGTAGTTACGAAGACTTACGTGAGGCGGCGAGATCCACATCGATGTCGGCCGTGGGAGCTCTCGAACTCCGTGTACTGCTGCGGCGATAGCACATCCACGGAACTCGGCGGCAACTCCGTGCGCCACGTGGCCGGGATGTCGTACGCCGCCAGAGGGAAGCCAGCACAGGGCACGGTCAAGAAGGTGACGTCCTGAAGGGTACAGCCAAGTATTAGTATTGCTTAGACCTACAGGTAGAGCATTTCCCTAAAGGAATCCTAGTACACCAATCTACCTATACAAAGAAGGTATTGGAGAAATTCAACATGGATAAATCTCATCCTTTAAAGATCCCCATGGTAGTAAGATCCCTAGATGTGGATAAAGACCCATTCAGACCGAGGATGAAAAACAAACAAGTTTTAGGACCAGAAGTTTCATACTTAAGCGTCATAGGAGCACTGATATACCATGCGGACTGCACCAGACCTGATATTGCATTCGCAGTCAACTTATTGGCTAGAGCAGTGCAACTCCAACCAGAAGGCATTGGGGTGGCATTAAGACTATTCTCAGATACCTCCAAGGTACACAAGATCTTGGCTTATTTTTCTAGAAGAACCAAGACTTGACCATAGTGGGATATACGGATCCTGGCTATTTGTCTGATCTCCATAGTGTCAAATCTCAGACTGGGTTTGGATTTTTATGTGGTGGTACATCCATCTCTTGACAGTCATTTAAGCAGACCTTGGTAGCTACTTCTACCAACCACTTAGAAATTATTGCACTATACGAAGCCTCACGTGAATGTATTTGGCTCAGACGTGTGATTAGCCATATCCAAAAGTCATGTGACATTAACACCATCGATACCCCCCACAATTATCTATAAAGATAATGTTGTTTGTGTTGCACAAATACAAATGGGTTATGTTAAAAGTAATATCGCGAAGTATATTACTCCTAAATTCTTCTATACTCATGAACTCCAGAAGAATAATGAGGTGAAAATCCTGGAAACTAGGTCTTGTGAAAATCTGGTTGATCTATTCACTAAGTCTCTGTCTACGTCTAGTTTCCAACAATGCGTTCGTGGTATTGGAATGAAGCGGCTTGGAGAGTTGCAGGTATTAGGGGAGAAATCCTTGAATCATAATCCACTTAAGGTTCCGAAGTTTTACCTTAGTCTTGAATATTAACCCAAAAGGTAGAGAGGGTTGCACTCTTTTTTCCTTAGTGAGTTTTTCCTGAAGATTTCTCGCATAAAAGTTTTTAAAAAGGCAACAATGCAATACAACTTGCGTATGCTATATACTCTTTTCTCCGATTCCTTTTTTCCCACTGCGTTTTTGAGAGGAGCTTTTAATGAGGCATGTGCATAACGCGGTATTCGCCTAAAGGGTAGTGTTGAGAAACACTGGATCAAGAGTTGATGTGCATAATACCAAAACTACCATTAGTGGGTTTTAGTCTTTAAATATGACCTTCCTATACTCAGAAAGATATCGATCAATTAATAAAGAGGTTCATCCATATTGTGTCTCTGTGTATTGTCTTTCTGTTGATTGTCTATTATTGGTGATCGATTGATTTCACCCTTCGACGACTACGATTCTTCAACATATATATCTCTGCCTGCTTATAATCATCTCCCTGCACTGTCCAAAGGGAGAAAGGCCTGTCAGAGATTAGATAATGAAATGGCCTGAATGTCTGAACCTGGAACAAAAGAGTAGAAAGCAAGGGTTTGCAATTGGCACCCATTCTACGGGTTGTGCCAACTGCCAAGTATTGAAATGATTTATGACAATCTAATGGAGCCAGCTCTTAAATTAGATACTGACACCGATTGAGTTGTTTATTTAGCACGAGGAATGAAAATTGGATGCATGGACTGAGAGCCTGAAATTGTTGGTGTAGTTTTTCAATGGCCAATAAATATAGGCCGTGTTCGTCCTGTCCACTGAATCGGCTTTCAGATGGCCATGCTATCTTGTATCGGTACACAGTTTTTATCTCGGGAGCGATCCAGGCCGAGGGTGTTTTGATGCAACCAAAATGGTCATATATTTCAAAATTGCCTAGTTATTGGTGATCAGAGTATCAATCCATGATTAGGAAAATCGATCCGTCCATCAGTTTTCAATTACCTCTATCATATCAGCCGCTCGACAATTTGATCATCCTGTAAATTTGTTCTCTGGCTGTCATGTCATGTGCTAGTTAGCAGCAAGCTATCATATTTTTTTAATCACCTATAACTCTACTTTTTTCTTCTGACTCTAGATTATTCTGGTTCCCGGAGAGATATTTGTACACATCATAAAATAATTGTGATTACTAATGATTTGATATATAAGATCTGCTTTATAACTTTCTTTCCGGAAAAGTGTACAGGTATGTCACCTAAAATCTTCCCTATCAGTCATTGATTTTGTTGATAGAGAGGAATCAAAACTGATGGGAGGGGCCTCACGTGAGGCTCTTTCCTACCAAGTTTCCTTCCAACAATATGAGTGCCGCATCAATTATACTACACACCAATTAACACTTTTCTCGAGTTTTTTTTACTGATATGGCACTGTTGCCGGCGTAATGCCAACTTTAGCCCTCCTTCCCGACCATAATACCAAAAATAGCACTACGAGGCTGTTGACAGCCGACACGTAGTCAAATCAGATCTCCAAAGGGCCGAATTTCCCATCCACCGTGCCCAGGAGGCCGGACTCTCCCGCACTCCACGTAGCCACATCCAACCCCCTGGGAACTAGACCTGACATGTCCGTGCTATGGTGCCGAACGAAGTGTCCCCGAGGCACAGTTTCGACTGGGCTACCGATGCATGGCTGCATATATGTATGCTCATTAAGCACGATGAAATCAACAACAACCATTTCTAGTTACGTACTCGTGCTAGACACGAACTGATAGTCCTCTTTGCATTAACAGAGGTAGCAGTACTACTGACACGCTTTGCATCCGCTGCCTGCCGTGTTCTCATTCATTTGACACGTGGCACAACTGATGTGGCATGACATATGTCATTAGGTTGATGACATGGCATGCCACACGCTTCGATGGAATTGCGCATGATGTGCCCATGCAAGTGTCCGGCCGTACCACTCATTAATTCACTACATGCTAAAGTGACCAGAATATCTGCCGCATGACTTAACGGAGAGGAGTTTTTTTTTTCCGACAGGGAACATATTGTATCAGTTTTCACAGGTTCACTACATGAAAAAAATGAAAAAAATATTGCATCCTAATTGCAATTATATATCGTAGTACCCCCAGATGGTCCTAACAGTGAAAACATTGCGACCTCATTAATGTTTAAATTTTCTTTTTTAATTAGGTCCTCTCCTCGTCGGGAAAAAGTTCCTCTCCATTAAATCGTGCATGAAAAAAATATTGTATCAGTTTGGAACTTCATGAAAAAAATATTGTATCAGTTTTCACTGGTTCCCAATATTTTCACATATGCATAAAACAATATTTTTTGCACCTGGGGTACTAAGATATTGTATCAGTTTTCACTGGTTCACTACATGCAAGAAAAAAATATTGCATCCTAATTGCAATTATATATCGTAGTACTCATGATGGTCCTAACCGTGAAAATATTGCGACCTCATTAATTTCTAAATTTTCATTTTTAATTAGGTCCTCTCCTCGTCAGAAAAAAGTTCCTCTCCATTAAGTCACGGGGCAGATATTCTGACATTAGAGGTCACTTTAGCATGTTGTGCCGGACACATGCAATGCACTGTTGAGAAACCCTGGATCAAGTGGTTGATAGGCATAATACCACCAAAAGTACCCCGGTGGTTTTAGTTTATAAATAGAATATCCCTTGTACATAGAAAAAAATCCATCAACAAAGAGGCCCCTCCATATTGTGTCTTCATCTATTGTCTCTCATTGGTGATTGACTTGTTTTATCCTGCGACGACTACGTTAATCAACAGACACATCAAGTCCTATTTTTGATATTACGATCGAGAGGGCACTAAAGTTGGCATTATGCTAGGCAACAGGCCCATATGAACCAAAAACTCACTTTTCTCTACTATATATACACACATATTTAAAAATAGGAGTCGGTAGTCTTACATCCTCCTACCCCGTAGGTATGCGCTCGTGACGCTCTTTGGCGTCCGTTGGATTGGCCGGCCAAGCATTGATGGCCTAGATCGCGTTGCGTGGCTCACGTCCACGCCCACACCCGTCTCTCGCTCTCGCACAACCTCTCCTAATCCGCGCCGCCCCCTCTGGTTGTCTCACCCGAGCTGCTCGTCCCCCCGCGAGCGCTCCCTTCCTCCCCTCGCTCGCGACACCACCACCCCTACGACGCCCACCCTGTCAGGAACTGAGAATAGATGAAACAAAAGTCTTCTTGCCTTCAGTCCTGTCCGATTGTCTGAGATGATGGGCCATTGATCTCAATCTGAACGGTGTGGAGCCTTCCTGCCTTCGGATCTGTCCGAATGTCTTCAAGAGTATCGGCGCCGACTTTGCTTAATGCTTGGGCATGTGTTCCTCTCGACGTGGCGCTAGATCCCCATCCATTGCTACCATTGTTCTTAGCTTATTTCATGCGACTTCTTATATCTTGTAGTAAATTCGGCAAGTTACTTTCATCTATCGTGTTTTGTCCATTTACGTAGTGGGCTATAAAGCTCTGTAATAGCAGCGAACTCTTTATCTTTTGATCAATATACAAACCCTAGCCGCAATATCATAGCCTTAGTTCTCTAGTTTCCATTTTGCTCTGAAAATTCCCAAAAATCTTTGTGCCGAACCTTGCGATTTGGGTCTGAACTTCCAAACTCTGTTAATTGGTATCAGAGCTGCGATCTTGGCCTCGACTGTTGCTTGGATTTGTTTTGGTGAGGGTTTGGGAGCAGGTCTCTGTCTTCCTGTAAAATTCCACAACCAAGCAGATCTGGAAGCGAGTTGGGAAAAAATTTGTGGAGGAATCTCATAGATCGGTAAGGTTGGGACTGGTATTCTGCCATCCTGGTAAAATCCCTTCTTGATCTGTACGATTCAGTAGATGGGCAAGCAGAACAAGGTTGGAGGTGCGGAGGAGGAAGACAAGATGTATGCGACTTCGGCTGAAGTTGAAGACATGAGAAAAAGTATTGAAGCTCTCAGGAAGGCACAAGAGGATAACAATGCGCAAATGAAGATCCAAATGGACAATTTGATTGGAGCCATGGCTAACTTCATGAATAGCCCTATGACTAGAGAACTATCTGACAAGCAGTCTAGCTACCAAGGTAATTTCGGGAATCCCTCGGTTAATTTGGTCCCGAATGTTACTGCACCTAGACCAAGTAGTGCGATAGCTGCTGTAGAAATGATGAGTGGAAGTGTGGGAATTAGTACCCCTATGGGAGCAGCCATTGCTGATATAAGTATCAACCCAGTATTACCTGCGGCAGTTACTCAAAACCAGAATATACCTTTGGGAAATTTTAGTGGCGGCCGATCATCACGGGGAGAACACGGAAGACAGATAGGAATGGAAACCCACAGGTTAGCTCATTACATGATGAGTCCCGAGTATCATCATAGTAGCCTTCAAGCCAACAACTTAACTCGAGCGGCTCCATTACGGCCAATGCGGTGGGCCACTGCGAATCAGCCCAACCACGAGTTCACCTCTCTAGACAACTACTTGGATTCGGTCGGGGTAACAGTTACTTCATACCTCGAGAAAACAATAGGGCCCAAGCAATGTTGAAATCTCCTAAGTGAATTTTCCGAATTTGATGGGTGCGATCTCGATGGGTGGCTAGCCAAGCGAGAAATACTTTGATCTTGCTAGGATGCCATTGGACCAAAGCGATTATGCGTTGACTTATCTTAAGGATAAAGCAAATTCTTGGTGAAGAGGTACAGGATGTAATGCAGCCATCCTTCCATGGCATCAGTTTTGCAGGATGGTAAGTGACAGATTTGCAGAATCTTCCATATATGATAATATCAGACTATTTCATTGGTTAAAGCAAACTGGAACTGTGAAGTCTTATGTTGAACAATTTGAGGAGGTTATGAGTTTGGTTCGAAGGGACAATCCACTATTACCCGATGAATATTATGTCTGTAGTTTTGTTGCTGGACTCCAGGATTATATACAAAACCATTTGCAGTGTCATAGACCCAGGAATCTGATAGAAGCGATCTGGATGGCTAGAAGGATTGAGCAATCACACCCACTCAGAAATAGAACTTATACTAGTTTTACTAGAAATGATTATGTCAGTTCTAGAGACAAAGGAAGATTAAGTACCAGCAATGGTGCTAAAAGTTTTAAACAGGAGAAAGATACTAAAGCAAAGGGGATTGCCCAGAGCAATAGGACCGGGAAGGATTATGGCAAATGTAGAAAATATCCTAAACCTTGGTTCCCTGGTCATAAATGTAAAATTAGTGAAAAACAGTTATTCTCTGTGGTTCAATGTGATCAAGAATCTAAGGAGGATGAGGAAGAAATGGAGGATTCAGGAGAACAAGAAATTAACCAGCATGATACCACTCCATCTAGCCCTGAACCTCAAGGGAATGAGGCAGTATTACATCTCTCAATGCATGCTGTACATGGGACTAGCTCGGTTAGTAATACTTTCACCCTGTTAGTACAAATGGGAGGAGTGAAAGCTACTGCATTGGTAGACAGTGGAAGTAGTGCTACCTTTATAAGTCCTCAGCTGGCAGAAAAGGCTCACTGTGAAATGATAAACCATACAGCTATGAGGGTAATGATAGCTGATGGAGGGACATTGTGGAGTGACACTCTGTGCAAGGGGTGCAGTTATGAAATTCAAGGAGAAAATTTCTCTTCTGACATGAAGGTGTTGCCACTCAAAGGGTATGATATCATTTTTGGAGTTGATTGGATATATATATCCACAGCCCTATCGGACTCAATCTTAAGACCAGAGAATTCTCCATAACTAAATATGGATTGAAACCAGTAGTATTTAAAGATGAGACTCAACCAGGAACAAATTGTATTATTGAATCCAGTCAGTTGGAGAAGTTGTTGAGGAAAGGAGTAGTGGGAGCTGTAATGTATGCAAAGAGTACTTTAACTCACCCGGTAGAAACAGGCCAAGTACCAGAGGGGATACAGACCTTGCTAAGCAATTATCAAGACATTTTTGAAGAACCTCAGCATCTACCACCGAGTAGAGATTGTGACCATTCTATTCCTATTACGCTGAAGGCAAAACCTATGAATCAAAGGCCATATAGGCTCCTCACTACCAAAAAATGTCATGGAAGAATTAGTGGAGCAATTATTGAGGTCCAAAACCATAAGACCTAGTGTGAGTCCATATTCATCTCCTGCAATATTGGTGAAAAAGAAAGATGGATCTTGGAGGATGTGCATTGATTACAGACAACTCAACTCCAATACCATCAAGAATAAGTATCCTATACAGGTGATTGAAGATTTGTTAGATGAGCTTCATGGGGCTAAAATATTTTCTAAGGTGGATTTGAGGTGCAGGTATCACCAAATTAGAATGAAGCTAGATGATGTGGAGAAAACGACCTTCAAGTACTCATAGGGGTCATTATGAATTCATGGTCATGTCATTTGGGCTTACTAATGCCCCAGCTACCTTTCAAGCATTGATGAACACTATATTGAGCAAGTATTTGAGACAATTTGTTTTAGTATTCTTTGATGATATATTGATTTATAGCAAGTCCTTGAAGGAACATGAGGGACACTTACAGAAGGTCTTTGATATCCTCCGAAAAGAAGAGTTATTTGCAAAGAAGAGCAAATGTGTGTTTGGGCAACCTCAAGTAGAGTATTTGGGACATATTATTAGATGCAATGGAGTTGCGACCGATCCTGTCAAGATTGAAGCAATTAGTAAATGGCCTGAACCACAAACTGTCACCCAATTGAGGAGTTTCTTAGGGCTTGCAGGGTACTACATGAGGTTTATTCAAGGTTATGGAATTATATGCAAACCTCTCTTTGCAGCTCTTAAGAAGGGTGGTTTTGTATGGGAAGAAAAACAGAAGGAGGCATTTCTGAACCTCAAAGCTGTTATGTCCTCAGCTCCAGTTCTGACACTACCGGATTACTCTCAGCCTTTCATTTTGGAAGCGGATGCTAGTGGTCATGGGATTGGAGCAGTATTGATGCAAGGTGGTCGACCCATATCATTCATGAGTAAAGCAATTGGCCCTAAGTCTGTAGCTATGTCTACATATGACAAAGAAGCTTTAGCAATCTTAGAAGCAATTAAAAAATGGAGACATTACTTTGCTGGAGCAACACTAATCATCAGGACTGACCAGCAGAGTCTAAGGTATATCCAAGAGCAGAGGCTCACTGAGGGTATTCAGCATAAATTGCTAGTAAAACTCTTGGGTTATAATTACAAAGTGGAGTATAAGAAGGGTAGAGAGAACAAAGCCGCAGATGCTCTTTCTAGAGTGAAATATGATGAACAATTAGGGGCCATCTCCATAGCCACACCTATGTGGATTACAGAAGTTATAGCTAGCTATGAAGAGGATGAGAAGTGTAAGGAGCTGATCACTCAGCTTAGTGTCAATGCCAATGCACAGCCAAACTATTCATCGAAACATGGCATTTTGAGGTACAAAAGAAAATTATATGTGGGATCCCACACTGAACTAAGGAAGGGGCTAATGACATCATTTCATGATTCAACCCTTGGAGGACACTCAGGAGAGAGGGCTACTTATCAAAGATTAAAACTCCTCTTTTATTGGCCCAAAATGAAACAAGAAGTGGAAGGATTTGTCAAGCATTGTGCTGTGTGTCAGAAGAACAAATCAGAACATGTACCATACCTTGGATTGCTGCAACCAATTCCAGTACCTGAGATGGCTTGGACTCATATATCCATGGATTTCATTGAGGGTCTACCTAAATCTGAGGACAAAGAGGTAATCTTAGTAGTGGTTGACAGGCTCACCAAGTACTCCCATTTTATTGCCTTGAGCCACCCATTTACGGTCCAGAGTGTAGTTAAAGTGTTCATTGACAATGTGTTCAAGCACCATGGGTTACCATCTGTTATAATTACTGATAGAGACAGAATTTTCACTAGCCATTTGTGGCAAGATTTATTTAAAACCTTGGGAGTCAAGCTCAGATTAAGTACTGCATATCACCCTGAAACAGATGGTCAAACTGAGAGAGTGAATCAGTGTTTGGAGAGCTATTTGAGGTGTATGGTTTTTGCCAATCCTAAGAGATGGTGCAGCTGGCTGTCGACAGCAGAGTGGTGGTATAATACAAGCTTTCATACTTCATTGAGAATGACACCCTTTCAAGCTCTTTATGGATTCCCACCTCCACAAATTACTGAAGTAGTACTGCCAGATTTCACCCAATGAGGAAGTGAAAGGACTCTTGCAGAGGAGACAATTAGCCTTACAAGTAATCAGAGATAATTTGTTGAAAGCCCAGAATAAGATGAAGTCTTATGCTGATAAGAAGAGAACAGAGAGAGAATTCATAGTTGGGGATATGGTATATCTTAAAATTCAGCCTTACCGACACACCTCCTTGAGCTTACACAGATCTCTGAAACTTCATTCGAAGTTTTATGGTCCTTTTAGAGTCTTGGAGAAGATTGGGAAGGTAGTCTACAAATTGTTATTGCCAAAGGGGTGCCAGCTACATCCTACCTTCCATGTGAGTCAACTGAAAAAGCACAAGGGCGACAAGGCAGTGCCGAACTCTGAACTTCCCTTAATCGACAAAGATGGTAACATTAAGGTGGCACCCGTCGCTGTGTTGGAAAGAAGGATGATTCCACGCAACAATGAACCTGTAATTCAATGGCTTATACACTGGATGAATCTTCCACCTACAGCGGCTACTTGGGAGGATGCAGACTTCATTCAGAGGATTTTCCCAAGCTTTGTCCCTTAAGGGCAAGGAACTCAAGAATGGGGGAATTGTCAGGAACTGAGAATAGATGAAACAAAAGTCTTCTTGCCTTCAGTCCTGTCCGATTGTCTGAGATGATGGGCCATTGATCTCAATCTGAACGGTGTGGAGCCTTCCTGCCTTCGGATCTGTCCGAATGTCTTCAAGAGTATCGGCGCCGACTTTGCTTAATGCTTCAGGCATGTGTTCCTCTCGACGTGGCCGCTAGATCCCCATCCGACTGCTACCATTGTTCTTAGCTTATTACTGTGCAGCTTCTTATATACTGTAGTAAATTCAGCAAGTTACTTTCATCTATCGTGTTTTTGTCCATTTACCAGAGCTGGGCTATAAAGCTCTGTAATAGCAGCGAACTCTTTATCTTTTGATCAATATACAAACCCTAGCCGCAATATCATAGCCTTAGTTCTCTAGTTTCCATTTTGCTCTGAAAATCCCCAAAAATCTTTGTGCTGAACCTTGCGATTTGGGTCTGAACTTCCAAACTCTGTTACACCCCTATCGCATCTGCGGCGGATCTGGTCGCCCCCGACGTCGGCGAGAGCGGGTGCTGCGTGTGGGCGGCGAGGCGAGCGTGGGATCGGGCTGCCCCGACCTCGCCGGCGCCGGATACAGCCAGCCACGACACCGCCAAGCCGCCGCCCTGCCGCGGGCCGGATGCACCCCTACGACGCCCCACCCCTAGCGTCGCAGCTTCTCGCATATGCGCCATCGCCACCCCGCTCTGCCCCTACCGTCGCTGCTTCTGGCATCTCCGCCATCACCGCCTGCTTCCCCCGATTCTGCGCCCCGCCCCGCACCTACCGCCGTAGCTCCTCGCTTGTGTGCCGCCCCTCATCTCATCTGTGCAGCAGCCACCCTAAACTCTGCTTCCCATGATATTGTGCCCCACCCCTACCGTCACCTCCTCTCCTTCCATCTGCTCCGGCACTCCGCCTCCCGGTCCAGCGCCTCAGATTCTGCAGTGGGCGGCGATGGCGGGTGATGATCGACTCAGATTCTGCAACCGTCACGAGCAACCCAAGAGACATGTCATGTCCTTTATTACCTCGCGCACTTTCATCTGCTTCTGTCCCTGTTTTCTCACCTCATCGTCTTCGCCAATCGGATCACCACCGATCCCGTTGTCTGCTGCCTCTCTCTACGGCTTTGTACTTTTGTAGCCGGTCCGATTGTGTAAGTTTAGTGTTCATTGCTCATTTGTTGCCTGGTGATAGATCTAGATGTCACGATAAGGTTGCTTCTTTGGAGATAATTGAGGACATAATTGATCCTTTTGTTAGTAACTGTTGTGTTTCCTTTATGCTTTTTTACTCACCCATTTGAGATTTCGTGATGCAGTAGTAGAGCTAATAGAAGGAAATGTTTGAATATTTCCCGTCAGCACTGCGAGGTCAGGAGCAGATGCGCTTGATAGCAAGGGAATTACTCCATGACAGCTGGTCAGCTGTAAGATGTAATCAAGTTGTTTTTCATAATTGGCTCAATTGATTGCTATTTTTCCTTGCTGTAAACTGTTATGTCATCTATGATTGCAACTTGAAATGTGCTGCCTTTTTTCTGGTCATGCTGCCAATGTCATGTAAAAAAGATGGACTCTGTTGGCTCCTATAAATAAGGTATAGTTTTTCCTTTTTGCTGGGGCTATATATACAACAACAACAACAACAACAACAAAGCCTTTGATTCCAAACAAGTTGGGGCTATATATAATGGCTCATATTTTATTTCTCTGAGTTAATTTTTGTTCAACTTGATTTAGGATCGCTAACTGTAATGGGTCTTTGAGCATGCCCATTCAGGCTAGACGGAACAGAAGGGGAAAGAATGATTTGCGTGGGCCATGGAGTAATCTTTTGTTTTTTTTTTCTATTTTATGCTGATGTTCATATTATTTTTCTTGATTCAATCTCTATTTTATTTAGTTTCATACAACTTAAATAGTTGTGCTAACAGGCAATAGCTAAGACGGCTATT
Organism: Ampelocalamus luodianensis; assembly: GCA_036346255.1. Taxonomy (NCBI): domain Eukaryota; kingdom Viridiplantae; phylum Streptophyta; class Magnoliopsida; order Poales; family Poaceae; genus Ampelocalamus; species Ampelocalamus luodianensis. Next base: position 36,790,679 of record CM070633.1, read on the forward strand.
CCTAAGTCTTAGGTCTAAATGGGGGCTTTTGCAATTTTTTGTTGTATCCTACTGGGGTCTTTCAGGGTGCTTGCTGCACTGGGATGAAACATTATTGTTTAAGATTCTGTGTATGTTTTGACTGGAAGGTGTTTGTTGGGCTACTTAGTCAATGAATGTGGATAAATGTCTTGCACGACTGGAGCTGAAAACTGGGAAGAAGTAGGCACCTATTCTGACGGTTGCTGAAAATACAGTGCGTGCTGATCCCTGTTTATCTTCAATGGAGATACCAAAATGCCAGTATTTCGTTTGTGAGTTGTGCTAACCGCATTATGTGAGTGAGTTTTGCTATTTTGAGAATTATAGTATCAGTGAGGGCTGAATGTTTTGGTTTTCTTTTGGAGTTAAAGTTTAGTGTTTTGTAAGTCGTTTGTCTGTAAGATGGGGTGGCTCACTGTGGGTAACGTCGCTGCCATCCGTGCTGAGTTCCTGAACATACGCTTCAACCTTTCGTTTCAGTTCTAAAATAAAATTTGGACGGGGGTTTGTCTGTGTTTCCTTTCTGAAAAAAGATAGCCAGCCACATTAATTCTTTGTATTCCTGTGATTTGTCTTCAGTTTAGACTTGAGAAGTGACAATAACATTGTACTCTCTTGCTGCTCATCACCGTTTCTTTTAATATGTAATGTTAACACAATGTTCTCTATTGCATGGTTTTTAAGGCGGTATGGCGAGGCGAGGCGACCCACCCCCTTCACACCTTTTAAGCGATAAGGTGTGAGGCGAGGCCACGCCTTACTCACGTCCTAAGGCGCTAAGACAGCGAATAAAATGAGCATTTTAGCAGCACATGTACCTTGTCGTTGCCAATTCTTGAGCCTATGTAGCACCCATCTCCCCTTTCCAATTGCTCCTTCCATGTAGCATCCATCCCCCCTTGCAAGTTTGAACATATAGATTGTTATAAATGTAATAGATACAAACTGTATTCTAATTAATTGAGTAAATACGGATTGAGTGACATACCTTGTTGACAATCTCTCTTCTCTCCTCTCCTCTCTTCTCTTCTCCCAAGCAACAAGGCACATAAATAATGAGCAATATAAGTCCACAATAACAATTAGGTGAATCTGAGAATTAAATATAAGCAACATAACAAATTAACAAGCACAACATAAGTGACATAAGTCCACACATATAACATAGGTGATAAGTCCACAAACTTATAGTAGTCTAATGGCATAATAGTAATCCACAACACAAGAGTAGCATAATCCATCTCTCAATATCCATCGTCGAACTCATTGGGATTGCTAGTAGAATCCAAGTTTTCTCCACCATCTTCGGTAGCATTGGGAGCTTCGTCACAATCGCTCACATCCGCATCATCATGTGGATCTTCTTCCTCATCTTCTTCATTGCCCGAATCCGAGTCTTGCCCTTGCTCATCTAAGCCATCTTCTTCAACCACCATTGTTCTAGATCTTGCGTCTTTGGAAGGCCATAGGCTCGCGGGACTATACCTATTAACTTGCCTTGAAGATTGCGACCTCGAAGCGGCGTGATGCGCTAATGGCTTCATCAACATCATCCCATGTAAGGTCACACTCACGACCACCTTGAGGTGGTACAACCAATGAGTCAGTCCATTCATTGTCCCAATCGAAATCCTCAATGACCAAAGGGTCATAGTTTTTGCCCGCTTTCTCCCACCTCATTTGAAACCTTGTTTTCATCTTTCGGTTGTATGCAACAAAGACCAAATCATTCAATCTCTTGTGTAGTAACCGGTTCCTTTTCTTTGTATGGATCTACAAAAGCATAAATAGCAAGCAAAGCAAATAAATAAGCACATATAAGCTACAAATTGAGTAGATGAAAATAAACACAAATAAGCTATAAATTGACTCACAAATTCAAAGGTACTCCAATTTCGCTCACAACCGGATGATGAAGCACAAAAACTAACAACACGCTTAGCAAACCTTTGTAGGTCAATGGCTCGGCCACCATATGAACGCCACCAATCAACTAGAATGGCAAATACACGCATATATTAGGATTTAGGAATGAAATAAATATGCTGAAATTAACAACACTTACTAGGGGTCCTTGACTGTAAGTTGTCGATTGCTAATTTGTTTGAAAAGACATCTCCTCGTTGGTCCTCATAATGCATGGCTTGTTCATCAATCTTGTTCCGAATATTCTCATCTTGTACCATTCTCGCAAGCACATCATTGAAGCAACTCCTTAGCTCCCCAACATAGGTATCATCTCCACTCTTTTGGATGGCAAAGAATTTCCCTGGATTCAAATAGAGTGCAGCTCCATACAATGGATGATCCATTTGTTTTACCCAACGTCGCTCAATAATGTTTATGATCTTCTTGAGCAAACGTTGCTTGTTTTGGGTAGAAAAGCTAAGGTTGATCTTCTCCTTTGCATGAGCCATTAATGCCGCAACCTCTGCCATTGCAGGCTTTTCATCACCATGAACCACCTAAGCACGATAAGTGGATGTTTGAAGCTCTAAGGCAATCTTCAATTGAATTCGAACTCCTTAGAGAGCACAATGTCTCGTCACATGCATGCCTAGGCCTCGTCTTTGACAATTTGATCCTAGTCCATGATTCACTCACAAATAGACACTTCAAAGCATCCTTATGCTTGTGCATGCTCTTCAAAGTAAGGAAGGTGGCAAACCGAGTGGTGCGGGTCTCACAGATCCATCCCACTGTCTTTTCCTCATTGCACTAAGAAGCCTCCCATGCCTATAAATGAATGTGGTGACACGGCAGCACGTGCAATAGGCTTCTTAAATTCCTTCAACTTCGCAATGTCTTCCAACATAAGGTCCAAACAATGTGCACAAGGACTCCAAAACATTGTAGGAATCCTATCCATTAGAAGCTTGCCCATTGCCTTGTAGTTAGCACCATTATCGGTGACAACTTGAACAACCTTGTCTTTTCAATGGCCTCAATTCTCTCCTCTAGCAAATTAGCTATCATAGTTGCATCATGTTGTTCACTTGATGCATCAACGGACTCCAAGAAGTAAGTCCCCTCCGGACTGTTGACAAGGAAGTTGATCAAGTGGCGTCCCCTCCTATCGGACCATCCATCCGACATAAGTGTGCAACCATATTGCTTCCACGCCCGCTCGTGCTCCTCCCTCAAAGTACTTGTTTCCTTCACACACTCTCGAAGCAATGGCTCCTCACTCATGGATACTAGGAGGCTTATACCCGAGCTGCATGCGTACGCAGGCCTCACAAGCAATCTCAAACTGTCTTGAGTTTACAACATTAAATGGTACGCCACACTCATAGAACCACAAGGCCCATTGCTTATTCACATAATGCCTTTCATTCTTGGTCTTTGTGCTGGCCTCCATGGTGTTTTGAAAAGATCCAGAACGTCTTTCATCTACAACATCTTGGTGTTCTTGAAGCATACTAGCAAGCGACTTGGTCTCCTTTGCCTTGGCATTTGCCTTTGCCTTGACCTTGAATGAAAAGCGACATGCCTTCTTTTGCGGTGTCCACTGAACTTGGCTTCACGGTGGAGTCTTGGGACCCGATGCCATGTGCTACTACCTCAACATCTTGACCTCTCCCTTCATCATCATCATCATCTAGGAAGATTGGCCTACTCCTCTTGTTTTTTTTCAAATAATCTCCCATCTCTTTTCTGATTTCTGTGGTAGTATTAGAACACATTACCACATCCGAATAGCCACCCGCAAGATGCTCCTTCACCTTTTAATCCTCCCGTAGTTGGGGTGTTGCAAAGAATACACATCACCTTATCTCGGTTGCCAATTTAGGCCAATAGCCATATTTCCATCCGGATCATTAGACTTCGCCTTCCGTTTTGGATCGGTCTTTGGATCATACCCGGCTTCGGAGGATGCAATACTTGCACTTGCCATTTTTTTGCTTCTGCATTAGAGATATGAGGTCACTATCAGATAAGTAATAATCAGTAGCAAAAGTTCAAAGACAAGATAGCGAGCTAGCGGCAGCAGTTTGACTTTGCACTCAGCAGCTCAAAGACGATGGCGATCTAGTAGATAAGCATAAATCAGCTGAGCTCTTTGTTCACCAATCGACTGCCGACGTTTCTGGTCTTCCTTCCCCTTCGCGCCTGCTGAGCGCCTGCCCGGTTCTTGACGCAACGCAACCCGCCTCCCTCATCTCTCCCAGCGACCCGGCCTCCTCCACGGCTCTCTCCACTGCTGGCCTCCCTCCTCCCTCTCCCGCACGCGCCGCGGGAGGAGGCCGGCAGGAGGGAGAGGGAGTGGAGGCCCGCCGGAGAGGGAGGGGTCTGGGGGAGCTGGGAAGGAGGTGGAGGCCGGGAGGGAGGGGAAGGAGGTGGAGACCGGGAGGGAGGGATGGGAACACGACTGGAGGCGAGCAGCTGCGATGGGGATGGAGGCGGGACGGCGGCGTAGCAGATGGTCGCCGGCGCGCCACTTCGGGGATGGTGGCGCCACGGGGATGGAGGCGGCGCTAGGGTTTAGGGCTTTGCCGCTTCGGTCGTGAGGCTTCACGCAGCACGCGACAGCCGATAGGTTTTACCGTTTGCACCCCCCGCATCCCCTCTCTTTTATCTCCTCCTCCCGTGCATATGGCGTCCGCCTTGGAGCATCCCGACGCCATATGCCGCCTAATGGACGCCATGGCGACGCCTTGAGCTTGAGGCGGACGCCTTAGACACTCCGGGCAAGGCGATCGCGAGGCGTGCTGCGCGAACCGCCTTACCGCTAAGCGTCGCTTGAGCGGCGGCTAAGCGACATATAAAAGCATGCTCTATTGTTGTTAACACAATGTTCTCTATTGTGCCGGCAGCACACGGGTTTTCCATGGCCAGCGCCATTTTTCTCTATTCTTGATCAAATTTTCCTCACCTTGAAAAATTATGAAATGCATTGCATAAGCATATTTGGACTAATTATACATTTTATATGCAAAGGAAACATATAATACTATTATAAAATATTTTTAGCCTTTGAATGCCTTTTGGATCCCATCACAACGCATAGGCAATTGGCTATGCAAATATGTTCTTGCATCCTAGGTGTCTGTACTAAGATGTTTTCTTTGTATTCATGTTAAACAAGAAAAAACGTCAACTACTAATTGTGTACATATATGTTTTGCTTGATGTGTGTTACAGAATTTTAATGTTTATTGTACCATTTGGGTCACATTTGATGATATGTATCACCCTATTTTGGGACACGTTGCAACCCACAAGCACCTCATAGATTACTTCTCACATCTCCAAATGGTTTAGATGCACATCTATCCATTAAAGATTGATCTAGACCTTTGTCTGCTAGGTAGGTCATACAAATGAATTTCACCATCTGTAATTCCAGATGAATTTCGTTGATTATACTTTGCACACACTCCTGTTGTGTGATGGTTTAAGTGTTATGGCTAAATAGTTAGATATAGCGTATAGTCAAAATGATGGTGGGATGTTGTGTAATTTGCTGAGTGGCTTTTATATAATTCCAAGCTTTCCTTTGTACTGAGGTTTCCTTGTGTTCTATTCCCTGCATCATGAGCTCTTATATCCTGTTTTACATGTTAGTGATGAGCTCTCAGGATGAACTCATGGCTGCAACCATTTTAGGCTTAACCAAATTACAACGATTTTTTCTTCTATTGGATCTGAAAAGCCTATGTAGGTAAAAGTCAGTGTTAACTTTTTTATGCCATATTGCCATTTATGTCTATCAAGTGTTCTTAGTGTCAAATGTATGAATGGCTTGGGTAAAGTACGAGTGCAAGTTGTTTATGGATTCAATAGAAATACTTGAACTTTCATATTCTGTCTTGTATGAAATACCTGAACCTTGAGCACAAGTTGTTTATGGATTAAGTATGAGGGCAAGTTCTTACCTGAAATTTTTCCGGTTTGTTGCTGTTTTGTGCTCAGCATGATGGGCAATCGGCACAGCTTTCTTTGGCATGGTTTGATGTGATTTTTTTGTTTACGTGGTTGCAGATTAGTTTGTGCGGTGGGAAAATAATCTTGTGGAAGAACGAGTACTGCGATGAACTCGTGCTCGCCAGCAACAAGGTGAGGCCTTTGGCTACCGGTCATGGTTCAGTTTTGTGGCAATGCTGCTGTTTTATAAGATCCATCTTATGTTATTGACACCAATTTATGGTAATAATTTGTTAAAATATACTTGCCTAATCGCTGTGGTAATGAACATTCTATGTTCTTTGAACTCGAATTTGGATTTTTTTTTTCTTTCTTTTTGGTTGCTTTCAGTGGAAGGATGATTCGTAACCTGAAATGGGAACATCATTTTGAATTCAAATTTGGTTACTGGAAGAGATCTCGGTAAAATCTCAGAGATGTAAGAAAATCTCAAAAATTCTCGGAAATCTCGGCTAAAATTTCCAAAGGTAAATCTCTGAAACAAACTACTTATCTGAATACGGCTATTTTCGTTGCAGAAATTTTATGTGAACATTCCTCAAATTAAACGTGTTGGTTGTAATTCACACTTTCAAGTAGGTCACCTGTTCATTTCCTAGATTTAAATGGCCCTTTTCAGATTCCAGTGATTGAAAAAAAATTATGCAGTCTTACTGTGTGTATCACTGTTGGAAAATTTTCTTTGCTCTTATCAACTTTTTCTCAGCTTGCAAAAATTAAGAAATGCACTAGGATGTTTTCTCTGTATTCATGTTTGACAAGAAACGACATCAACTACTAAATGTGCACATATATGTTTCGCTTGATATGTGTAAGAATTTTAATATTCATTGTATGATTTGGGTCACGTTAGATGATTTGTATCACCCTCTTTTGGGACTACGTCATTACTCCATCATAACATTGTCATTGAAAAAGATTAGTTTTAGCTCTTCTGTTTGGACTATACTAACTTCAATTTTGCATTGAAGCTTCTTTTTCCTCATGATTTTAATGCAGTTTAAAAAAGTCAACCTTTTCTAGACAAAGATCTTGCAAGAAGCTCCTGCTAACACCGTACAAAGTTGGCTTGATGATTTATTGAATGATCCCTCAGTTTCGGAACGTAGTTTCCTTAGTTTTGAGTTTTGGGCTACTTCTTGAATTAGTATCCCTCTTGGATATTTGTTTCTTTAGTTAGATCGGACTAAAGTAAGTTTTTGCTCTGTTTTAATTTTATCTATTCTTCAAACTGTCATGCTTTGACTAACAAATAGTGGTAATTGATAACACCAGTTGTTGCATAGTAGCTACAGTTCTCTAATGGTTTTTGTTCCACCAATATTAAAAATTAATTCATTAGCGCGAGAGGATGTGTTATCTGAAGTAGTAGTGTGCTAATTTGTTACTGAACATATTTTGAGAAAGCTTATCTATTTAGTATTCGTCTGCTTCTGCCAAAGCATCAGACATCATGCCATTTTTGTTAGCCTATTTGAGAAATTTCTGTAGTATCCCCTCTCTTCCGACCTACTGTCATGCTTGATAAACTCTGCTTCATATGGATTTCTAGCTAGAATTGCTAACCGAGTACTGTAGCCCTGCATGGTGAATGGAAAATTTTAAAAATGTACCCTACATTGAAGATCATATTGCCCAGGCCATATTTGAGGTTTTAGTTATCATATTGCTCAGACCATATTTGAGGTTTTAGTTCACAATCCTCTGCCTATTAAATTATGGTGCGGCAATCACAATTGGCATGTTATGTTTTCATCATCTTGATATGCATCGAGATGCGTACATTCAGATTGCCCTAACTAGCTAGAACTTCGATTTTTTTTGCATCCCATGTCCAAACTTGTGTTTTTGAATGAAACCTTATGGTTGTTAATTGATGCTTATTGGAAGTCAAGTAGTGTCTATCATCAGTATTTCAGAAGGAAACTGCAGCACATTTTTTATTCTGCAAGGGATCTGTCCCCACATCAAATTTCATCACTAAGATTTTTTATTCTGCAGTAGCAGCTAGCAGCAGCGAGTGTCTAGCCGGTTGGTCCAGTAGAGGCAGCACTCTAATAAAAACACACCAAATTTAAGATTGGTGCATCAACATTAACACTAACGAATACTAAGATATTTGGTGCGTCACTTGAACACTAACTTTTTTTAAACGAACACGTGAACACTAACTTTTTTTTAAACAACACTTGAACACTAAATAAAACTAAGATATTGTTGGGGGTGCTTAGACCATCAATCTGTCCTTTTCTTATATGTTGCCTTTTTTTTTTCTTCTTTTGATCAGGTCCATCGGACGGTCTTGAAGGATGGTCCTGATGAGAATACCATGGGCCTAGCAAACAGCTGATTTCAGTAATGTGATATGTCAATATTTTTTGACATGTCAATATTTTTTGACAAAAGCTGCCAATCCATACATTGTTTATACTATTCTTTTGTATAAGTCCTGATGAGAATTCCTTTAAATTTCAACCTTATATTCTTTTAATCCGGGTGGGACTTCCAACTTTTGTCACTATTTTATAGGATTTGACATATTTGTTTGGTCCTCGTGGCAATATTGGAATCAAGAGGATGGGAAAATTTGATGAAAAGCAGCTGAATTTTGCTCCTTGCGGCAAAATTCAGGAGGTTGGAGAATGCCGTAAAACTATAATTTTTGTACTGCTCCCACTTCATACGTGTATCTCCTACATGCAGTACTCATTATTTTTCAAGAACGACAAAGCAATGATTCGGTCAATGATCCTTGCCATTATGGCTGTGTTAACTGGTATTGTTGGCACAACATTTTTTTTAGCACTTGATGCTTGTACGTGACATAAACTTGTGATCATGTTATCCTTAAGCCAATATCGAGTTTCGTGAGGATCTCGGTTTGTTGGATCTGCTGGCACTCGATGCATGGGAATACATACCACATACCGGAGGAGTGGTTTAGGACTGTAAATTTTTGTTTCCGTTGCAATGGAATATGCCTCATCATTTCTCTCGTTCTCGACAATTGCTTGCCCACATCTTCCCTCATTGATCGATGTAACAACTACGCCGCAGGGCCTCTCTCCCGCCACATCTTCCTCCCGATCTCAACCTCTCTCCCCTTCGTCTACTTGATCCACGCGTACCTCCCTTCGTTTCCTGATTCATGCAGTCTGATCTAGTATGCAAAATGGGTCGGGGGTCTGGCGATAGTAGATGGGGGGATCCGGTGGGGTTATGGCCAGGGACGATGGGATTCAGCAGGGGCATGGACAGGGATGACGGGTTGCAACGGCGGCACGGGAAGGTAGTGTCTGCGACAGGAGGAGGTAGCGAGGAGGGGACACAGCAGCATGGTAAGGCGGCGATGAGGACGGGAGAAGGCACCGGAGGAGGGAGAAGAGGAGGCGGCAGTACTTTGGAGGAGAAGCAGCGGCGCTAGGGAAGGAATGGGAGGTAGTGATGACGCACGAGGAAGAGGCGGAGATAAAGGTGTCCTTCCCTCGCCACACCACCGTCTTGAGTTTACCGAATCGTATCCTCTTCATCCTAATCCTCCCTTATACCGGCGCTGCCTCCTGCTCCGCGCCGGCCGGGCAAGCATCGCCTCCTCCCCCGCTTACCACCGCCACGTCGCACGGCGCCGCCATCCTCATCTCGACGCCTCCCATTGCTGTTGTGGCCATCGATGAGGGGATCCAGCGGTGTAGGAGGCGGGGTGGGAGGCGGTGTCGCGGCGAGGTAGTACTGGCGACAAGAGGATGTAGCTAGGAGGTGAGGGGGCGGCGCGGGGAGGGAGCGCCGGTGACAGAAGGAGGTAGTTGGGAGGAGAGGCAGCGTCGGGGACGGGAGAAGGCACTGGGAGAGAAGGGAGGAGAGGAGACGGCGGTTACTTGGAGGAGAAGCGATGGTGCCAGGGAAGGGAGGGGAGGCAGCGACGGCGCACGAAGAAGAGGCAGAGACGAAAGTGTCCTTCCCTCGCCACACTGACGTCTCGAATTCACCATACCTCATCCTTTTCATCCTAATCCTCCCTTGCGTCACCACCGCCTCCTGATCCACGCCAACCTAGCAAGCATCACCTCCTCATCCTCACTTACCATCGTGACACCGCCACCAACTCCTCCCCCAGCCTCCCACCTCGCCGCGATGTGCCTGGCGAGGGCTGCAGATACCAATGTCCGTAAAAACCGAGTCGCGGCTTGGGTCTAGGGTGGAAGAAGGTGGCCATCGTTGCGTAGCCCTCTTCCTTGCCGGCCGGCAATGGCTGAAATAGGTAGCATGTCGGAGAGGGAAGTCGGCATCAACTTCAACTTCCAAAGGTAACAATTTATGAGCTCAAAATTTTAATTTTCAGGTGGTAGTAGTAGTAACGGTGATGCAATAGACGGAGTTAATGTTTCTGTTTATGTGTATGAAAGTAAATTGATATTTATTATGCGGTTTATGATCCCGTCTACTGATATGTATCACCTTCTTTTGGGGATTCGTTGCAACGTAAGGGCACCCTACTACTATTAAGCAGTGGAATTCTAACAGTAGGGATGCAAGTTGGCTGGGTTGGGCTGACCCACCTATCCATTCTAGTTATTTGCTTCACCACTAATGCAAGGGCTATGTATTGGGTGAGAAGTGAACAACCAATTAAGTGAAACGGGTCGGTGGGTCGGCCCGCTTCCATCCCTATCTAACAGTAGTGGCATGATATGCACGGAATTAGATAAAAGCACATTTCTATGAGTAGTAAACTACGAGTTTCACAAAACAACGTATTTAGAAAATGCTTTTACATAACAACGTATGTTGCAGAAAACAGCAGATTTGGACTCAATACGTCAATGATACCAGAAAAAAAAAACTTCATCTCACACTAACATGTAGGACTAACGGTGTGAGTAGGAACCTGGTTTTTTCTTCTCCACAACAAACATGCAATATACCTGATGTCATGTGAAAGTATTTCCTAAACATGGGTACAAAATGCATTGCACTTTTATTTATTTATTTTATCAATGGGCTAGATTAGCCATTACGGATGCGAACAAAACATTATTTCCATGCAATTAATAATAGGGTGTGTCTATTGAACACTCGAATGTGTCTTTCTTTCCCCCACAAAACAGTGTAACCCTGATTTTTTACTAGGTTTAGCCACGCTGCTAGCTAAAAGAAATTTTTTGACCTAGGTTTAGCTAGTAGGGAGGAGTGGTGTTGATCAATCCACGGTGCTGGCAAAAACCTTATTATGCTCTAATTCCATTGCTCTCGTGCATTTCATTGCAGTTGTTTAGTCGTTTGTCATGCGTTTACTTGAGCATTGTTCGACTAATTAGCTAATTATAGTTCTAGAAGACCCTACACTCTTTTAGAGGCCATTCTTTCCTTTAGGCATCAATTGTAGTTGCATTTGCATAGCATCAGCCTTTCTCAAAGGAATAAAGTTTTGAAAATAGTTTAAGAAAAGAAATGTCTCATGTGCTCTGTGAACACACAATTTTGCTGAAGGAGGCCTAGACACCTTGTTTTTGGAAAAGTTATGCATAAGTAAATTGGAAAAAGTCTGAATACCTACAATCAACTGTAACTGCGCCGACCAATTGGGGCACAATGTCAGTAGAAAGAGCATTTAAGAAAAGAGCGAAGTATTCTCTGATCCTAATATCAATTTCATCAAAGAAGCATGCTGACATAAGGACCCTTAATGCTAGTTTGGTGTTCTTGGCTCAATTCATGAAATCAGTGCAATAAGCTAGTAGTAACCATGTCAATTCAATTCTAGATCATCATCTAGCATTATGTCAGCATCATTCACTACTACAAAATAGGTCATAATGGACGCCACATCACAGACGGTTCCAAAAGAGCCGTCTATGTTTAACTTATACAGACGGTTCCCTTTGGAACCGTCTGTGATAGTGCCTCATCACAGACGGTTCTTATTACCAACCGTCTGTGAAGTATCACAGACGGTTCAATTATAGAACCGTCTGTAATATACTCCTATCACCGACGGTTCTTTAATAGAGCCGTCTGTGATATTATTATCACAGACGGTTCCATGATAGAACCGTCTGTGATATTTCTTTCCTATCTCTTCATCTCCCGCGCGATGTGTCTCTTCATCTCACCATCGTACAACAGTCTCTCATGCGTCTCTTTGTCTCACGTGCCAGTTACTTCTAGTTTTATAAGACGGAATAACCGAAGATTAAACCTCCCATCGCTCTTCGTCTCACGGTATTGAATACGTACGCGCAGCAATCGCCAATGTGAGCATACAGAGCATGACGGCCAACACCAAGGCGAGGAGGTCGGTGATCGCCGCTCTTTCTCACGATATTGTCGTCGACATCGTCGGTCGTGTGGCCGCGAGCTCTCCTCAGCCCATGGAGGACCTATGCAGCCTACGATTAACGTACGTACATATTTATACCTATAAAATATGTACGTATGTACTACTATTTATTCTAACATCTTGAATTTTGTATGTACGCATATTGGAGTTGGAAGGCCTTGTACAAGGTGTCCAAGGAACGCGCCGTGGGGAGGCGCGTGGCGCTGGAGCGAGAGGAGGCGATGAAGTGTCAGGACAACGAGTGCTACCTCGTCGTCGTCAACCACCTGGCCGGCGCCAGCAACCTGGGGGCTTGTTTCATCGTCAGCCTCGGGCTTGTCTTCGCACCCCAAGACATGCAGCGCGACCTCATGTTCCTTGAATGGCGGCGTGGCGCCACAAGGCCGCGCCTCACGTGCTCGGCCTCCTCCTCTACACGGCCGGCGAGGCGCGCGACGTTGGGAAGCACTACATCAACCAGTCGGCGAGCCGATCGGCGGCGTGGTGCGAGACGGCCAAGACCAACCGGGAGTGCGGCGGTGCGAGGCTCGCCGCGGACATGGTCCAGCGGCGTGGGGAAGAAGGCCGCCATCGGGCGGGTGTGGACGCTGTCGGAGGATGGCCACCGGTGCACGAGCACCATTGCGGTGTGGAAGGGTGGGACGACTCGTCATCTTCTCGCAGATGATGATCGCAGATTAGGCATGAGTATGCCAGTTTCTTTGCAAAGGTGTTGGACTATTTGCCATAAAATTTCAGTTTTTTAGTTTCTAAAAAGGTGTTGCAGCTGGACTATTTTCCAAATTAAATGAATTTTTAATGCACCAAAATATATGGTCCACAAGGACAGGAGCGATTACAATTCCACGTTGACATCAAAATATACGTATGAGAGATTACAAGTCCATAACACATGATGTTATGGAATAAATTAATTACAATAGAGTAATTTCTTAATTAAAATATAGCCCTTCATGATGATCGACGCACATATAGCTAGCTTCCTCACTGGGTTCTTCCTCGAGCCTGATGCCGTCTCCGAAAGGAGGCAACTCGTCAAATTGATTGTATTCTTCCTCGTCCACTATATTCTCAACTCCGACAATCCTTCTTTTTCCATGAAGAACTACATGGCGCTTCTTATTTGCCGGATCGGTTACATAGAAGACTTGAACAACTTGGTTAGCCAGTACGAATGGTTCGTCTTTGTATCCGACACGATCGAGGTCCACGGTAGTGATGCCGTACTTGTCGACCTTCACCTGTGGGAGATGGACCCAACGGTACCGAAATAGGGGGATCTTGAAAAGCACGTAGTCGAGCTCCCATATCTCCTCTATTTGCCCATAGTACGAGCTCCTCAGCCCATCGGTATTGAATGCATCTATGCGGACACCGCTATTTTGGACTGTGCTCTTCCTATCCTGAGCTGCCGTATAAAATGTGTACCCATTTATGTCGTATCCTTGCAATGTGACAATTGTAAATTGTGGCCCTTTTGCCAACCATAGCAGCGTATCATCACTTGATGACCTCCCAGTCATGATTCACACCTTTAACCATTCGTTGAACCGACGGTTGTGCTCTCTCGTGATCCAAACCTCCGACCGGTCTGGATTCTGTTGGCGTACCATGTCTTTGTGCTCGTCGATGTACGGGGACACTTGGGGGTCATGTGTTGCAAGACCGTGAAATGGGCTTGAGCGTAGGTATCCAGATCGGTTGTGATTAATTTCCTTCCGATGGCCCCGATACCATCCAGCCTTCCCTCATGACGAAATAGAGGCACAACTATCGGTTCCACCTGAGCCATGTAGTCGATGCAGAACTCAATGACCTCTTCGGTTGCATAACCTTCGATGATGCTGCCCTCTGGTCGAGATCGATTCCGTACGTAGGACTTGAGAATTCCCATATACCTCTAGAACGGGTACATATGACGTAGGAACACAGGACTGCATAGCTTTATCTCTTTCACAAGATGAACAATGAGATGGACCATGATATCGAAAAATGACGGAGGAAAATACATCTCAAGATGACATAGAGTCGTCACCACCTCTACCAGAGCATCTAGTCCTTGGGGATCGATGACCTTCGAGCAATTGAGTTGAAGAAATAACACGACCTCAAGATTGCCACTCGGACCTTGTTCGGCAAGATACTCCTAATTGCAACAGAAGCATTTGTGTCATCAAGACATGACAATCATGAGACTTCATACCAATTAATTTCAAATCTTGCATAGAAACAAGTTTCTTAATGTTAGCGGAGTAACCAGACGGGACTTTGACACCATGCAAGCTTTGGCACAATTCATTTCTCTCGGCCTTGGACATAGTGTAGCAAGCTGGTGGAAGGTATGTTCATCCTTTATCGGTCTCTTTCGGTGCTAACTCGGTCCTTATGTTCATATCAACCAAGTCACGTCGTGCGTTAACACCATCCTTTGTTTTGCCACTAATGTTCAGTAAGAGACCAATCAAGCTTTCACATACATTCTTCTCCACGTGCATGACATAGATGCAGTGACGAACTTCTAAGTGCTCCCAATAAGGCAAGTCCCAAAAAATTGACCGTTTCTTCCAGATATTCTTCTGACGGGTTTTTAATTTACGTCCCTTCCCAAACACAACATCGATATCCTTAACCATATCATAGACATCTTTCCCTCTAAAAGCCCTTGGAGCTGAACTGTCCTCCTTATTTCCGTCGAATTGTTTCTTTATCTTGCGGTATGGGTGACTCCTGGGAAGGAACCTACGGTGACGCATATACACAGTTTTACGCGAGTTGTTCAGCCATACACTCTCCGTAGCATCTCAGCAGTGCGGACAGGCTTTGGCTCCTTTCGCATCAAGCCCGACAGTTACCAAGGGCGGGAAAATCATTGATAGTGCGAGAACAACATGGCGCGTAAAGAGAAGTTCTCTCGTTTGTACTCATCCCATACTTGTACCCCTTCGTTCCACAAAGGTCACAAGATCATCCAAGAATGGTGCTAGGTACACATCAATATCGTTCCCATTGCTTCGCCCTTGGATAAGTAGTGACATCAAAATGTACTTCCGCTTCATACACGACCAAGGAGGAAGGTTGTACATACATAGATTCACGGGCCAGTGCTATGTCGGCTGCTCATGTTACCGAAAGGATTCATTCCATCTGTACTCAACCCTAACCTTATGTTCCTCGGTTCCACACCGAACTCTTTGAAGGTCCGATCGAAGTTTCTCCACTGGGCAGAATCAGTAGGGTGTCTTAGCTTTCCATCTTTCTTACGCTCCTCCGAGTGACAACGCAGCAATCTTGCCTCCTTTCGGTTCGCAAATAAACGCTTCAAACGTGAGATCACAGGCAGATACCACAACACCTTAGCAGGAGATCCTTACTTCACCTTAGCAGTATTCTTACGCTTGTATCGGGATGCTTTGCACACGGGACATACATGCAAATCTGCATACTCTTTACGATATAGGATACAATCGTTCGGACATGCATGTATTCTTTCTACTCCCATTCCCAATGGACAAAGAACCTTCTTGGCTTGGTAGGTGGTGCTGGGCAACACGTTTCCCTCCGGAAGAATGTCCGCTAGGAGACCTAACAACGCCGTGAAACTCTTGTCAGACCAACCATTGCTCGCCTTCCATTTTAGCAGTTCAAGTATGGTTGACAACCTTGTGTATTCCGGCTTGTAGCCAGGGAACAAAGGTTTCCCCGAGTCCTCCATTAAGCGCTCGAATTTACAAAACTCTCTCTCACTGTAGTTTCCTTCTGCATCGCGTAGCATCTGATCTAGATTGTCATCGTACGACCTATCCTCATCAAAAGCACAGTCCACATCCGGCATATCGTTGACTTTCTCGGCGATGTCATCATTATTAACTTCCTCGGCGATGTCATCATTATTAACTTCTTGTATAATCTGCTCTTCACCGTGACTGGTCCAACATGTATACCCTTTTTTGAAACCCCTTCGAATCAAGTGCCCTACGATCTGCGCCGGGTTGTTAAAAATCTTCAGATTATCGCAATCAATGCATGGACAGTACATAAATTCTATCCCCTTATTAAACATATCCTGCTCCGCGGCTCTTTAAAAGCAATCACGCAATTAATGTACTCTTCACTCACACGGTTCGCACCGTACATCTAGTTTTGGTCCATCTACGCTACGCACGTAACAATTAGTAGTGTTAAATTATATTAATAAAATGCAAATACGTTACTCCTCCTATTAACCAAATACACTAAAATTGATTAAAGATAAACCTAGAGCAAATATAAAGAGTTAAAGATCGTTACCCTCGGAGCTCACGACGAAAATTCCAAATATCCCGCGAGATTCCTCACTGGCCTTCTCCTTCAGGCCACAGTGCATTGTGAGACTTAAGTGGACAGGGCAAGAGAAGAGCCACAGTCGAAATGCACCTCCCCATAAGCTTATCCCTCTCACAAAACACCCACTGCCGAAACAAAACACTCATTCACAACACCCAAACCGAGAGCTACCACCAAAGCCATGCCTCAAAAAGCAAGTATGCAAGCCAAATAGCCATAAGTTGCTAGGGCAACCCATAACCAAGAACAAGGCAAGCAAAATAAACAAGCCTCCTACAGCCAACACAGAGCAAAGTTTCTCAAGCCCCTATATTCCAAAGAATAGATCAGAGGCGCTAGGGCAGTGGGTCTGTCGGGTCTTGATATTTATAGGGGTGGCATATCACAGACGGTTCTTATTACCAACCGTCTGAGATGTGAATATATCACAGACGGTTCCTATAACCAACCGTCTGTGTTGAACTTATACAGACGGCTCCATGTTGAACCGTCTGTGATATCCTCCATATCACAGACGGTTCATAAGGAGAATCGTCTGTGATATACTCGCATCACAGACGGTTGGTAATAAGAACTGTCTGTGATGTGAGTATATCACAGACGGTTCAACTTGGAGCCGTCTGTATAAGTTCAACACAGATGGCTATTCATGGAACCGTCTGTGATGAGGATATTATCACAGATGGTTCTTCATTGAACCATCTATGATAGCGTACGGAGCATGTATATGCGCAAATAATTACTAAAATGAATTACCCAGTAATAAACAGATGATAAAAAAGACCATATCATCACGCATTTATAAAAAGACCATATTATTTTTACATCACAGACAATAGATAAAAAAGACCATATCGTTTTACATCATAGAAGATAGATAAAAAAGACTAGCCATATCGTTTTTACATCACAGACGATAAAAAAAGGATGAGCGATCCTATCTTAGTCTTCAAATCTTCGTACGCCTTCTCGTCGGCTTGAGGGGCGGGATCGATCGCCTCACCAAACGCCTCCACCTGTGACCTTGCACGCTCAATTTCCTCTTATAGATGTTCGGACTCCGTAATCAAGTCCCATATAGCCCAGAGGCTATCAACCCTGGTCTCCACAGTCTCGGCTAGGCGGACCCGCTCTCCTGCAATGTCGAGGTCGTCCTCGACTCTCTAGGCTGCATCCTCGGTGCGGACCAAATAGTTCTATAGGACAATCTCCACGACGAGGTTTACTCGCTGGATGCTAAAGAGCCTCACACTGGTCTGTTAGAGAAGGAGCTCCAATCAACAGATGATCGCCGTTATGGTCTCCGGTAGATGGGAGGGCCTACAACGTATTGCATTGCGAACGGACGCCTTGTCTGCAGCTTGGGCCAGGTTGCGACCAGAGAGGTGCGAGTACACAACCAAAATGTAGGCCACTACAGCCGGGACGAGAGAGGAACCCATTTGGAATTTGTGGAGAGAGAGGGGATGATCAAGGAGGTTCGTGAGAAATCCCTTTGATAAGGGTTGTCTATTTATATAAAAGAAGTAGTAAAGCTGGAGCAGGAGACGAAGAGATGAAGAGACACTCGCGCGGGAGACGAAGGGATTGAAAGGCATATCACAGACGGTTCTATCATGGAACCGTCTGTGATAATAATATCACAGACGGCTCTATTAAAGAACCGTCTGTGATAATAATATCACAGACGACTCTATTAAAGAACCGTCTGTGATATGGTAATATCACAGACGGTTATTGAATATAACCGTCTGTGATATCCTTTTTATAAAGAGGCGCACCGCTAGGGTTTTGCTCTTTACTCGTCACTTCCTCTCTCGCGCCCCTTAGGCTCTCGCGTGCTTTGTCGCCTCCTCTAGGGTTCGCCCGTTCACCTCCCCAGCCGTAAGCCCCGACGCCGCCGCCCCCGACATCGACGACGCTGCCTCCACCTCGACGCGCGGCCTCCTCCCTCTGCACAGGCCTCCTCCCCGCGCCGTCCTCCTCCCCTGCACCGGCCTCCTCCCCGCGCCGTCCTCCTCCCCGTGTCGGCCTCCTCCCCTGCACCGGCCTCCTCCCCGCGCCTCCCTCCTCCCCGCGTCGGCCTCCTCCCCTGCACTAGCCTCCTCCTTGCACCGTGAGTTGTTGTGCGGCATCCTCTCTGTGAGTATTCCTATATTACGATTTGTCCCGGTGGATATATTGACTTTGATAGTCTTTGATAATATGTGAATTGAATCTAGTACTAAAGATATTGCAAATTGATCAGTGGGCTTTGTTGACATGCTCTGTGATAAACTTTGTCTTATACTGAGATTGAATGTGATAGTTAGTTCATTCTTGAGCTCTATTGTATAACTTGCTACTGTCAATTTGATATACTGTTAATTTGTTACTTTCGGTTGAATGCTAGTTATTCTGATTCTTCTGGTTCACTCTGTGATGAACTTTGTCGTATATTGAGATTGAATGTGATAGTTAAGATCATTTTCGGTAAGAGTTGAGATTATTTGACAGTTAAGCAAAGTATTGTTTAGAGCTCATAGTTTGAATTTATACTATCATATTCATTTAATGAAGAGTATAGATAATAGGATTGAGATGGCAAAGACTTGTTCTTTTGCAACTCTCCTTCTGAGAGCACAAACTATCATCAATCCTTCTCTATATATTACGTTTGTGCATCATTTTTGGTTAAGTTGAGTAAATCTGCTTGAATCTGGTCAGTTAGAGCTTAAGCATATTGCTTCATGCATATATAGATAGCAAGTAAGCGACATGGCATCCGCACCGTCTTCGCCGCCATCATCGACGTCGTCGAATGCGTCTGGATCTCCGAGGAAAGTGGTACGTACGCGAGATGGCAGAGGAATATCGAAAATTCCTCCAGGCCTAATGACCGTCACGGAGGTCAATTGCAATGGGATCCCTGTGAGTCCCCCCAAAGCAGCGGCGAGATTCCGGACCATCTGCGGGATACTTGGAAGGGAACGGGTCTCCATCACCACACTGAGCTGGGACACTGTGTCGGCTGATCGGAGACGCGAGCTGTGGGACGAAGTTTTAAAATCGTTCACTTTCCCAGCCGCAGACCTGGCGTGCGTGGAATGGAAGGCGTTGCTCTCGATCGGAAAGGCGTGGAGGACCTTCAAGAGCGTGCTTGTCACGAAGTACGTGAACACGGGTCGAACACCCTTCACGGCGTATAAATTCTTGTCGCGGGATATATGTGACGCCTTTGTGCAAATGAAGGCGACGACCGAATTTCTTGAGGAAAGTGCGACGCACAAGGCTCTCCAAACACTGAACACTCACCCCCACAAACTCGGCACCGTTGGGTACGCTGGTAAAACCGCGCAATGGGCAGCGGAGGACGAGAACGAAACAAGGCCATTTGCTGAGATCACAGACAGGCGCGCTCTCTCCTGGTTAAGAGCGAGGGCATCAGTCACGTCTTTGGGCGAAATCTCTTTCACAAACCCGGCAGACCGGGATGTGGCCAACTGTGTGGTAAATATGTCTTCGAACTACCTAGTTGTTAATAAGTCTATAACTTTATAATGTCTATAATAACATGATGACCTCTTGTAGCAAGAATTGAGTTCCGCATGTTCCAAAGGCTCCTTCCAAGCAGACAGGGAGAATGATATACTATCTACGGCCCTGGAAAACAAGGAGCACCCGGGTCCCACGCGAGGCAAAGGGGTTAACGTATCTTGGAGTGATGGATTCCCAGACGACTACTGCACGTATAGGAGCAGGAAGAGATCCAAGGCCGAGTACGACACAGAGTTGGAACATGTGCTTACTACAAAATTTGAAGGAATAGAACAGGTGCCTACTGCAAAATTTGAAGAAACGATAGCAAGATTGCAGGACCAAGTGAATCAACTCCTACTCCTCAACCGGGCCATAAGCCGCCCCGTTGTTTTGGGAGCCAGCCCTCCTCAACATCGGAGTAGCGTCGCGTCCACACAAAATTATGAACATGATGACGTCTAATTACCCATTGACGACATCAAGGTAATGTACATCTCTGGAATGCTCGAAAGATAGACCTATAGAACGCCTTAGCTAATTGCGTATCGTTTTGTAGGAGTCGACGACCGCACGCCCAAGTGAGGATGGTTGGGATGTCTATTGAGGCCGGACGGGTGGCGATCCATGCAAGGAAGGGATAGTGTAGCACGGTGCCCGTGTGGCGCAGGTTACGCCTGTGGTCCAGTGGACATGGTACATGACAATTTTAGGCCGTCCTACCGAGATTCGCCGAACGATGACATCGTAACACTAGGGATGTCGGTATGCGCTTTATCTAGTGACCCAAGAAGGACATCGCTCGATCTCGCAGCGCCGCCTCAACCTTTGATGACTCCACCCCAACCATCTCGACACGACCATGCCTCTCCAACAGACCTAAGAAGGACATCGCTCGACCCGCAGCGCCGCCTCAACCTTTGATGACTCCACCCCAACCATCTCGACATGACCATGCCTCTCCAACAGACCTCCATGACTACACCTCAACCTTCGCTCGTGAAGCCCGCCTCATCGGTTCCGTGGAGAAGACACCGAACGAACAAAAAAGCGCGCGCCAGACGGTTCCGAGTCGTCTCACGTGAAGACGCAGAGCGGCAAGTCGCTCAGACAAATCGAAATCGAAGAACATTAAGGCGCCGCCTTCTAACCCTAAGAAATACTCTTTCGAAGTCCGCTGGCGACCACCACAAGATTAGCATACGCTGGATTAGGTTGTCGAGTTTGCATACCGTACTTGCACAAGACCAAAGAGAAAGGGTGTTGATGGAATCACCGCCGATACACGGAGGAGTATTTCCTCCACGAGCCGCTTCTTCGTCGTGGGCTTCACGACTTATTCGACCTATTCAACCTCAAAGCCCTCGATGCCTCACTTCTACGATGCCGACACTATAAGTGTGTACAATCAAGTTTTACATTCACGTAATACCGAATATAACAACTCATTGCTTATGTATAGATACATGATTAAAAATGCCCAATGATTGAAAGAACCGTGGGTTTCTCGACCCACACGTGGTCTCCGAGAAAACCATCTTGGCGACGCATCCTACGCCGAAATATATAACGACAGGATTGCTTGCTCAAAACGACAAGGACTACATAATGGTACCCTACAACCGTAAGTAAGTGCTTCACTACTTGCTATACAAATTTCATTTGTACTTTATACGCAAAGCACGAACTTAGGTTTAATGACTCAAGCGACATACATGAGTAGGCACCATCGATCCTTTTAGTCATTATACCAAAGAGGAACCAGTACTATACCTTGATTCCCTAGTCAAAAAGCCACGACTTCACCCTTGTGCAAGGAGTACTGACAGTGTGCTCATTTCTCCATACATAACTCTATTGTAGTCTTCCTTCGTTTGAAATGACCGAGGTTAACTTTTTGGAAACATGTAGGTCGTTCATCTCCTATATTGCCGAGGGAGGGCTATACAAGGGAACGAACGTCACACTTAATCACAGGACGCGATTTCCGGTACGTGCTACAACACAATAATCCTATATCATATTTCGTAATAATACGTCTTGAACTGACTATACCTATATATGTAATTCTATTTTTGCAGTGCCGCCAGCAAAAAGCAGAAGAATGTGCATTCTACGTTTGCCATCATATGCAGATTCTCATGAGTGCTAAGTTGAAGGATCCCGAGGTTGGTCAATCTCGCAATAATTATTTCCTAATTATAAATTTAAATATATATGCTTACTACTTTACTCTTGCTAGCTACAGGGCTTGAATATAGATTTAGATTCACTCGTTTAGAGAGAGATCTCGGTTGTTCGAGGGAGGCTCTACACCTTCATCATGACGGATATCATTGACGCTGACGGAGAGTTTCACTGCTCCAACACCGCTGAACGACCTTGAAACAATTGATTCATTAATTGTAATTCACTTTGAATAGTTGTAATTCAATTGTAACTCTAGCGACAATATTTGATACATATTCGTTTCTAATTGATTTTGAGTTATAATTGATCACTTTGAGTTGTCAACGATTGATTCATCTGTAATGTATCTATTTTCTGCCTGCTTGTTTTCAACGGGCATGGCTAGCAATTCCTGAGGCTAGCCGAAAATCAAAAATAAATTAGTTAGGCTGAAAGAACTATCACAGACGGTTCATAATTAGCACCGTCTGTGATATATGGATATCACGACGGTGCTAATTATGAACCGTCTCGTGATAGGTGGATATCACAGACGGTTGGTAACTAGAATCGTCTGTGTTGTGACGTATCACAGACGGTTGGTAGCTAGAACCATTTGTGATATGTGGATATCACAAACGATTGTTAATTAGAACCGTCTGTGTTGTGACTTATCACAGACGGTTTTTTAACCTTCTGTGATAACCGCCAGTTATCACAGACGTACAAAAACACGCACGGTTCGTAATCGCTCGTGATGACGGTTCGAACAAATGCGTGATAACGTTTTCTGTAGTAGTGGTTCATTCACCAATCATGAATCATCCAAGCCATTCCATCCATCATAGCACAACACAAGCACATCCTAGATCACTAGGATGAGAGGGGAGGAAACGACCGTACCCGGTGAGGAGAGCACCACCATCAGAGGGGCTGGTGTGCTTGGCACTTCGCCATCTTGACGACGGCGGTGGCGACGCTGTGGTGCAGCTGCTGGCCTTTGGCCATAGTAGCGCAGGCGGCGCAGAACTAGGAAGGGGCCAAAGGGGTCAGCAGGGATGTGGCCACGGCGGCGAGCCAGCAGCGGCTTGGTGTCGCAGGCCGGAGTAGAAGAAATTGGAGGCCGTGAGCTCTGGTGAATCGGCGGCAGTGCCGGAGTAGCTGAGGCAACGGTGGATCTGACGCAGGGAGCGACCACGGCAGCGAGCCAGAGCCGGCTGGGCGACATGGGAGCCCGGAGGAACCACAGCGGGGCCACCATAGGTCTGGCAAATCAGCGGTGGTGCCAGATTAGTCGGGAGCTCCGACAGCTAGGGTTAGGCATGGCGGCACGAACGATGAGGGTCGACGAATCCATGGAGGGAGGAGTTGGAGGTCACCCTTAGGGGGCACAGAGCGGCGCCAGAATGGCTGGAGCCTGCGAGGTCGACAGAGCCAGTGCGAGCGTCGACGAGGCGAAACCAGGTGGCGGCGTCCTGACGACTGTGTCAGTAGGACGGTGGCGAAGGTGGTCGAGGCGGCGCCAGCGGGGGCAGCAGCGCTGGTGGATCTGAGGAGGAGCAGATGAGGTCGAGTGACGGTGGCGTTGGAGCGGGGGGGGGAGAGCTTGGGCGAGAGAGCGCAGAGAGAGAGAGAGACGGGGGTGAAGGGAGAGAGTGGATTAGGATTTAGGCGAGAGGCGGTCAGACCGATTGGGCCGACTGGGTCTGTTGGTCTCCGAACTCCAAACCAACTCCGTCAGGCCAAACGGGCGGTGTCGGGTTGGCCCACGTGTCGGGGTGGCGGCCGTTCGTGCTGGACCGGTACGAGCCTGTTTAGCCTATCGGGCTATGTGTGGCCTGTTTGGCTCGACAGAATGGAAAAAATCTAAAAAATTCTAGAAAGAGGTGAAGAGGAGGCCGCGAGCTCCGGTGAACCGGTGGCAGCGCAGGAGTAGCTGAGGCGGCGGTGGATGTGATGTAGGGAGAGACCACGGCGGCGAGCCAGAGCCAGTTGGGCGACATGGGAGCCCGGAGGAACCGCAACAGGGCCACCATAGGTCTAGCAAACCGACGGTGGTGTTGGATTAGTCGGGAGCTCCGACAGCTAGGGTTAGGCGCGGCGGCGCGAATGATGAGGGTCGGCGAATCCATGGAGGGAGGAGCTGGAGGTCACCCTTAGGGGGCACAGAGCGGCGCCAGAATGGCCGAGCCTTAGGGGGCATAGAACGGCGCCAGAATGGCCGGAGCCGACGAGGTTGACAGAGCCGGTGCGGGCATCGGTGAGACGAAACCAGGTGGTGGTGTCTTGACAACTGCGTTAGTAGGACGGTGGCGAAGGCGATCGAGACGGCACCGACGAGAGCAGCAGCGCCGGTGGATCCGAGGAGGAGCAGATGAGGCCGAGTGGCGGTGGCGTTGGAGCGGGAGAGAGAGAGAGAGCTAGGGCGAGAGAGCGCAGAGAGAGACATGGGTGAGGGAGAGAGAGTGGATTAGGATTTAGGCGAGAGGCAGCCAGACCGATTGGGCTAGCTGGGTCTGTTGGTCTCCGAACTCCAAACCAACTCCATCAGGCCAAACGGGCGGTGCCGGGTCGGCCCACGTGTCGGGGTGGTGGTCGTTCGTGCTGTACCGGTACGAGCCCGTTTAGCCTATCGGGCTAAGTGTGGCCTGTTTGGCCCGATAGAATGGAAAAATCTAAAAAATTCTAGAAAAATTAAAAAATATGTAGAATTCAGAAGTAGACATGAAAATTGAAAAAATGAGACAATCATATTAAAAATGTAATAAAGAGCTTTATTAATATCCAACTAGCTGCCTCGTTAAAACCTTCGCCAAGTAAAAACTCAAAATGAGAAAACCTTAGCAAAGGAAAAAGAGTACAACCTATAGCTTGACATACATAATACATCATTGTTCTACGTGTCGGTGTTACCGTCATTGTCTAAGTACAGGTTTTTGAACACCTCCGATAACTCTGGATTTTCCACAGAGTGTTGTGTTTGTGAATCAGCTTGCTCCCAGTCCTTCACAATTAGAAAGATCTCCACCATCTCACTTGTGAGACTTGTTCTTCTCTCCTCCAATATTCTTCCAGAAAGACTGAAAGTAGACTTGGAGGAAACCGTATAGACAAAAACAGTTAATACACCACATGCAAGTATAGATAGCACGGGATATGTTAACTTATGGGCTTGCCACCATTGCAAGATGTCAAAGCCTTCTGAGTTGAAATCCACCGTATCGCTGTCTAGATAGGTGGATAGTTCCCTACTCCTTGTGGGTCTTGGCTGAGTAGGCGATGGTGTAGAAGAAGAAGAAGACCTGGACTTGGACCTGGAGGAAGAGGCACCGAAGATCGTGCCCCACATATTTGTCTTCCCACTCGAGGTGGGGGCTACTAGAGGTTGTTGCGAGCGAACTCTCCGGAACTTATTTTCATACCTTTGGTAAATCTCGTATAACCAAGAATGAACTTCCGCAAAATAGTGAGTACAGTCTAGCCCTGTAGCATCACTAAGAAGATCAAGTACAATACCAAATGCATCAATTTTAGCCCTATGATCTAAAATAAATGCAAATGCATATAGGTAAGGGATTTCTCTCCAATATTTAAGGTATTTAGATTTCATGGAAACAACAGCATCGCATAAAACTAAGTCATTTTCATACATTTTCAATTGAGTAGCAATCCGTAAAATAGTATGCACAATGATAGGAGAGATGTTGGATAGTAGACAACGGACAAAGCAACACTTGCCACATAAATTTTTTCTAAAAACGACAGTATCTTCTCAGCAACGAACCAATGTTACTTAGTTAATAGTATACTACCTTAGTGCCATATGCGTTTGAATAAAAATAGAAAAAGTGCTCTTGTATGGTAAAAGATTCTTAAGCATGAGGTAAGTAAAGTTCCACCTTACCTCTATGTCCAAACCGAACTTTCTTGGACGTACACCCATCGCCCTACAGAAGTTCTTATATTGTGCTATTCTTACGTTTGAATTATTCAGGAAAGAAATCGCATCGCGAAAAGCTTTAATCTATGGACTCAATCTCTTCAAACCATATTTCACTATAAGGTTGATAATATGACAAGTGCATCGTTGATGTAGCAAAAAGGAATTGGTGTATGTACTCAACACTGGAGTAAGAATGTCCATAGCCCTAGAGTTTGAAGCAGCGTTGTCTAAAGTAATTGCGAATATTTTGTTTGTAAGACCAAAGTCTTCTATGACTTTGATAATACAGTTCACAATATTGTCACTCATGTGTGCTACATCAATTAATTTCAAAGCTATAATTCTTTTCTCCATTACCCAATCGTCATTAACATAATGTGCAAATACACTAAGGTAATCCTCCCTAACCCGACCATTCTATATGTCCGAGGTTAGTGCCACCGAAAATGTACACGTACTAAATAGTTCCTTTATTTTACTACGACGTTCATTGTACTATTTTACTAGATCTCTAATTGTTGTCTATCTAGAAACGAAAGAAAATCTAGGATTATGCACAGTCCTAATGTAATTTTGGAAAGAAGCAGATTCGCCAAAGCCTAACGGTAAATCCTCAGAAGCAATTAAACGATAGACAGATTGGCGGGCTACCAGAGGATTGTGGTCCCAGCTACGTACCGTACCGTCGGGATTGTACTGCAGCTGTGTCTGCTTCATCAATAATCCTTGCTTGGTGGCACATCTTGTAGCATGTCTAAGTAAGTGCCCCATTCCACCTGTAGACTTTACAGACAGTTCATTACGACAAATTTTACAAACAGCATGTGATACCTCATTTCGCGCTGCGTCTTGCTTGGTTGTCCTATCAAAATTCTCCCACACTCCCGACGTAGACGGTCTCGACCTCTTTGCTCTGGTTGCCGTGGAGCCTGATGACGGAACTCCGCCTTGCCCTTCTTTTGGTGAAACCTCCGGTTAGCTTGAGGCAGCTGCAGCCGCCTCCATAGACGCAATTTCCTCCTGTGAAAGTCTGTAATCACCAAGAGCAAAGCTGTCGTAAGGACTGTCCATAACGAAAACCGCAAAATCGAAACTAATACTATTAGTACTTCATATTAGCATAACTAGAACTAACAATAAATGTATGTAAAAAATAGTATTGTACCTCTTTCTCTGACTTGCGGTCGAAAATTTTATTTTCCAAATTTTGGCACAATTTTTTTGAATTTTGCCAAATTAGCTCAACACGAATTTCAATTTGCACAACACAATTTTCAAATAAATAATGGAGAATGAAGGGTGATAAATGAGAGGGGGGGTATGGTGGTTATTTATAGGAAAAATTTCAGGATTTCTTGAATTTTTTGCTATTTTTTATGACCCAAACGGTCAAAAAGGTAAAAAAAGGATCAAAATGACCCTAACAGTTAAAAAAAGTCAGGCCGTGCTGTGCCAGGCATAGCCCACGAACCCGCCCGATGGCCTGTCTGGCCCACCCTGCTAACTTTCCCCCTTCTTCTCCTCCCCCTGCCCCCTGCCTGCCCGTGCCGTGTGCGGCACTAGGCAGTGTCGCAGTGCCGCCCCTTCCGTGGCTCCGCCTCCCTACCTCCATAGGCGGCACTCCACCTCGTCACCTCCCTCAGCGCCGGCGCCGCCTCCTCACGGCCTCTCCTCCCTCAGCGCCACCTCCCCTCACGGGCTCCTCTCCTCCTGGCTCCCCTTCGCCTGCCTCCCTCCGCGCCGCCTCCCCTCACGGGCTCACAGCCAAACCTCCCTCAGCGTCGGCGCCGCCTCCTCATGGCCTCTCCTCCCTCAATGTCGACACCGCACGCACGGACCACCTGCCTCGCTTACTCTCCTCCCAGTCCTGGCTCGGGCTCCCCTAGTCCCCTACTCCCCTCAGGTCTCAGCGTCGGCGCCGTCTCCCATCATGGCCTCACGCGACACGCGGTCACGCCCTCACCTCCCTCAGCGCCGGCCCGCCGGCACCTTCCTCCACGCCGGCGCCACCCCGGCCCCTGCCCAATCCTCTCGACTCTCGATCCCTACCCTCCAGTGCTCAGGCCAGATGGGCTGTGCTGGGCTTGTTGTGCTCGTGCCGTGCCTGGCATGGCCCGACACTATTTGTGCCATGCCAGGCCAGCCCACCGTGCCTAGGTGGTGGCACAAGC
The DNA here is from genome assembly GCA_036346255.1 of Ampelocalamus luodianensis. Taxonomy (NCBI): domain Eukaryota; kingdom Viridiplantae; phylum Streptophyta; class Magnoliopsida; order Poales; family Poaceae; genus Ampelocalamus; species Ampelocalamus luodianensis. The sequence continues at coordinate 36,819,087 of CM070633.1, forward strand.
ACGACACGAGCTATCGTGCCAGGCCAGCACGGCCCATGAACAGTGTGGGCTGTGTCGTGCTTGCACCGGGCCTACAATGTCGTGCCTCGGGCTAGGCTCGGCAGGCACGACCCATTTGGCTAGGTCTAAACTCCGTTCTAAGTTTAGGTCCGGTTGAAAATAAAATGAGACACTATACATTTCCTTTTCTAAATCATTGTCAAATCCAAATTTATTCTTTTAAAATTCCATCAAAACTTCCTGGAAATAATAACAATTAAATATAAATAAATAAGAACTCAATCAAACAATTATTTTGAAAACTAAAATCAGGTATGTTATTTTTCTAAAATTAATGTCCCATTAAACTTAATTCATTTTTCCAACTTATCTCCAAAGGAAAACACAGTATAAGAACAATTCTTTTTCATTTTCTAAACTTAAATAGTTTCCAAGTAAATACATTACACTTATTAATACTTTTCATATTTTAAAATGAATATAATAGTAATAATACTTCTATTTTTCCAATTTCAAAATAAATTTTAAAATTAATTATTTCCTTTCTAGAACTATCTAAAGTAAAGTTAATTAAATTCCAAAATATAAGTTCTTCTGTTCGAGAGAAGTTTAATAAAATCTTTTCCTATTTAACTCTTTTCACTAATCCTTCTAAATTAATTTGTCATTTTCCTCTTAATGATTTTTAAACACAATTATTTCCTTCGCCATAATTTTTCCCTAAATTCAACAATTAATGTCTTTCTCTTCTGAAACTAAAACTTACAAGTATTTCTTTAAATCTGAAGCTTGAATTCCTTTTATAATTTGACATCTCTTAAGAGAAGTTAAATAAAACTTTTCTTGTTTTCACTTTCCTTCTCTACCCAAAACATCGGTACAACTCTAGAATGAGAGTCGATAGCCATGCGTTAGCCTAAGTCAAGTAGAAACTTAGTCCTTGCATATGCATCATGTTTTTGTTGGGTGCTAGTCCTTAGTGGACTTTGTTGGTGTTTTTCCTTCTTCCAAAATCGGAGTACCCTGGGGATTTGTTGCTTAAGCCCTCAGTCTCCAAATCTTTCGGTCTTTGATCCTTTCGGATACTCAGGCAAGTCCAATCCTTTGATCATGTTGTCTTGGTAATTTCTTATCAGGTATTTTCAACTTAATTTACTTAGTATCATCTGCATGGTAAATGTTTACTTTATAAAAGGACAATTAAACCTAACTATGACATAATTATGTTTGAATGTTTGATTGGTCGATGGAGTAGCCGATAGATTGAATTATATAATAGATGGTAGTGGGAGGATAGGGAATGGAACTGTGGTTTTCAAGGCCTCACCTACATATGGGATATCACAATTCTTAAGGTTAAACAACAATTGCCATAAGGCGATCTAGCGACGTAACACCCACGGTTACCACATGGCCTGGTATGAGACGGGCATAAGCTGAGTAATGTGCCTTCTTAATGCCATATCTCTCATGGATTGTATATATGATAACACTTGGGTAGGCGTTCGTACCCATGAGGACTCACGAACCACCCATGGTGGTTTAGACGTTCAAGGCGCTATATGCGCGGTGGAGTAGCGGAAGATGTCCAACTACAACGGCTATAGTTTCATATTGGCAAATGGGATTGATGAAAAGAGTTGTGTCTTTAGTCTGGCCACACACCAAAGGAGGTGTGTCTATAACTTGGCATGAAATACTAAGACATTTGTGCATAAAGTGGCACACCTCTGCATAGTGTATTGAATTATGGCTGGTCACTCCATGTTCTGGGCAGGAATTGCGAATGCGACAAGAAAGGAACCTATAGGAGGTTCTAACAACCTGTGGTTGCCAAACCGAAGACGCGCGCTTTGCTCTGGTGCCGACGCTGGTTCTGTTCCCATTTGATATCTTGGCGGGATTCCGCGGACAAACCAATGCCTTGTGGTCCTCCCACCACGGTGGCGACAAGATCGACCAAGAACACTCGGCGCCCGATGCTCATTGCCACACTTGAAACATTTCATACCCGCTCATCGAGGCGCAACCTAAACCCACTCACCGACCGAAGTAAAAGATGACTGTGGCCTTGTGGTTACAGACTTGAAGGAATTCCTCGCCCTTGAACTTCTTGGCGGCCGCTTCGAGATGACCCACTTCCTCCTCCAAAATTCTTCTTACCGCCGCCACTAGCTCCATCTGAACCATGGTACCTCCTGCACTGGTAGATCCTCCCAAAGCGCATCTCTAGCTCCATGCCCACGGCTTGTTCTACCAGTGGAGCTAAAATCACGCAATTCTAGCGCTCCCAAAACTTGACGAACCCCTGCTCGAGCCCCTACGAAACCTCTTAGCTTTTCTCGCTCATCTGCTGCCACCGCCGTTACAAAGCGGATCAAAGTTGTTAAAACCCGCTTCATACCCGACACCGACATCTTACCACGCTTGTAGCTCAGCTGCGAGACTTCCATCCTCTCCACAAAAGATCTTTGGATAAAACCTCCTCCAAGCTGCTTTCCTAAACACTTCCCATGTAACAGTGCCGCATGCGCAACCGCCCTAGTGTCAAGACTCCTCCACATGTCCGCTGCCCTTGTAAATGCCACAAACCGCCCTCAACTCGACGACATCCCCAAAGCACCAAAGTGCCTCTCCATGTGACGCACCCGGTTGGCCGCATCACTGGAGTGCCCAAACCATCAAAAAGTGTCAAGCGCGAGCGCTCCACCGATGCACCCCATAGTAATCGCCGCGGGTACCACCGCAGGGCCACCATTGGGACAAGAACCGGAACACCGGAGGAGCTCGATCCCCATGAGTCTGATGCAACCTCTTCCTCGACCTCGCGAGGACTAGCTTCACCACCTCGAGTTACGAACCGCGGGCGTTGCACGGCTGCCGCGCCGCACCTGCCCCGCCATGACCACGACCTCGCCTCTTGCCATCTAAGAACAACACAACGAAACTACCCACAATAAGCGTAAGATTAACTAGAACCAAAATTCAAGGACCTCTGACAGCTCATACCATGTTGTAACACCCCAACTTAACGAGCAGGCACAGGAATGCTACCAAAACTAATTACAACTAGAACAAGTTTACAATTTTTCATGAGAATCTCCTTTGTATAATCAATAATAATAAGTTTCTAACAAGTAAACATAGCATTTATCAATAATTTCATAATCCAACTCATCCATGCATAAAGACATTCATCTCAATGTAATCAAATAACATCATTCTCACAACGTAACTATTCCATCAATCGAATCATAAAACCACCATGAGTGTCTCTCGGCAATCTATTTATTCTTGTGTGAAACTAAAGTAACAAAATGTATTAATGATGTGAGGTAGTGTGTGCTTTCCAATCATCTACTCCGCCCATGCATGACGTCTTTACGAAGTACCTATATCAAAACAAAGCAAGGGTGAGCCATAGGACTCAGAAGTATCAACAAGGTTACATGATCATAAGGACAACATAGTATAAACATCTTTGTAACATCATTCATGGCATTACAAAATATCAAAGAAAATGCAATGATAATGCTATGCACTATTTGTTCTTTATCTCTTTACGCATTTCTACCGTAACGGGTATTCATCCGATGGATACCCATGCGTACGTGCCCTCTCGGGGACCAAACCTATACATCAACTTGTATAGGGACCTTTGTGTCATCAAAATGTCGGGGACCTTATGTGCCCACATTCATAAATGTGGGGACCTCAAGCTTTGTCATTGCGGCGGGACCTCAACTCAATCACTTGGTCACCACGACCAAGTTTCGTGATGCTCAAAATATGCATGAATATAACATCTATTCCTTCTCATTCAACAGTTTTCAATTCTTGATCATAGATTTTATAATCTAAAACTTGGCCTTTAAATAACAAGTGTCTTCTACCAATGTGCATGATATCCTGGTGGACTTCGATCCTTGATGGTTCAGTAGAAGTATATGTGAAGACTGGATAATAGGCATATAATTGTTGGCTCGCTAGATTGGACTTGTTATGTACCTTTCGTACTAATCCCTATGTTGTATTCTCCTTTGTTAGATTGAACTTCGGTCCTTGATGGTTCAGTAGAAGTATAAATGAAAGACTGGATAATGGCATATAATTGTTGGCTTGCTAAATTGGACTTGTTGAGTACCTTTCGTACTCATACGTATGTTGTATTCTTATCGATAGTTTAGTATCAATCTTATGAATGAATGTTGGGGACTCTCCTTGAGTTAAACCACACAGAAAAAGACATAGAGATTTTATAGATGTTCGGATCCTCTCCTAAGAGAATAATAACCCTACTCTTGTGTTGTTGTATTGACGATGCTTTACAATAGAGAAGAAATCACTAGAACTAGGGCTTAATAACTTCTGTCTGTTGAGCTTGTCTTGTGTTCGTTGTTGTTTCTTCTTGTCCTCTATCCATCGGCTTTACTGATTATATAACGCGTGAAGAGGTGACAGTTGTCCCGTATCAAGAGGCATCTCACCGTTTGATGAAATACGCACATTCAGTGAGGATTATTGTCAGAGACTAACCCTCCCACGTCGCCTTGCAGTTATTTCAGAGGCAGAGGCTTAATACATGCAGTTATCCTGGAGAATAATAGCACATATTAACTACTACACTGTGTATTAAACACAGTGCATAAGTGTTGTTAGTCGATTGGGCCCATATGTCTATAGGCTTTATTGACCATAGGGTGGTCGTAGTAAAGCTTACAACCATGAAGTGATCTTAGTAAGGCTTACGATCATGAGGTGGTCATAGAAAATCTTACGACCACTAGGTAGTTATAGAAGTAGTTATGACCATATAGGGGTGTCGTAAAATGGTTTACGACCACTCGGCTAAGCTTTTCTCTTATTAATGATAAGAGGTATCCTTACGAATAACATGAAGATATCGCTATCTATAATAACAATTACAGATAAATAATTTAATTAATTGAGAATTATTAGATCCTTATCATCCAGCTCCCAAACTTCAAGTGAAAGTAACTTACTTGGAAAAGAGGTTGTAGAATAGTGGTCAGAAGTAGAGTCTTTCCGATTGGTATTTCCTTTATCTTTTCAACTGGTATTTCCTTTGACCAAAAAGTGACTTGGTCAAGAAGGTAATTATATTTGAGTTGAAAAGACAGAACTGCTTTTCCCGAATGAACAGATTAAAGAATACAATCGACTCTCACATATCTGCCCTTTGGGAGCGGTTCTCGATAGGGTGGTAACTATTGAGTTCCCACAATCTTTAACTCATACCCGCGGTTATAAATATCTACCAAGAGTGTGATTTAGGGTTTTTTACTTTCGCCATTTGCTTCAACTTCTCTCGACCTCTCGTTCTCTCCACCGCCAACCAAGTCTGCAATCCTTCCCCAAATTGTTCCACATCCAAAATCAAACCCACACAGAAGAAATGGCCGGGACCGTTTTCAAGTGAGAGAAATCTGAGATGGATGTGGAGAAGTTGACTACTCTAGTCATAGCAGAGAACATCCTGAGGTGCGCTTTGGTGAAGTGGACCAAAGCTGAGGGCCAGCATTGGTCCTTGGGTGAGAAAGACAACACTCCAGTATTCCAAGTGTATTGCGAATGCGGTTTTTGACTGCCCAATCACCCTTTTATGATGGTCGTACTTCAGCATTTTTTTGGGTAGAATTAGTGAACTTGGTTCCTAATTCCATTACAATGCTGAGTGTATTTGTTTATCTGTGCGAAGTCTATTTGGGCGGACTGAGGCTCCACAATGGAAAGTCAAGAGAGTACATTCACATGTTCACCCGGTCATCGTGGCCAGGGTGGAAGAAGATGTGGTTCTATTGGACATTGTCCAAGGACGATAGCCTTTTCTTCATAGGGAAGCCCGCAGAGAAGAGTTCGTCTTGGGACTCGACTCCAAACTGTAAGATCGTGGAGGCCGACTAGAGGGGGGTGAATAGGCGATTTTAAAAACTTCTTGAGCTAAAACTGAGTTTTAATGCGGAAGCGTAAATCAATTCAGTTTTGCATAATTAAAGCCTAAAACAACTAGTCTTTACTAAGTGCACCAACAGAAATAAGTGTAACATCCCAATTTTCTGAGTTAAAAAAAACCCTTAAATAGTTAGTAGGCGAAAATTGACCATTTGGATTTATTTGAATTTAATTCAAAAGCTTAATATTGAACTTTGCAATAAAAAATATTTAATGTGAATAATCCCAACATGAACAATAGCCAAAACTATTTTATTTGGGTTCTCTGTGCTCGGATATATTTTCTAGATTTTTCTAGAATTTTTCTGAGTTCGTTTGCTATTTTCTATTGCTTATTTGAATTTCTGGTATTTTCTAAAATAGAAAAGCTATTAAAATCTCAGAAATTGCTTCGGGCCGAAATCCAAAACCCCAGCCCGTTCTCTCTCCTTCCGGCCTAGTCCCGCGCGAGGCCCAGCTCCCGCGCGCGCGAGCCGCCTCTCGCTGACAGGTGGTCCCCGCGTGTCAGCCTCTCTCTCTCTCTCTCTCTTCGCGTGGGCGCGTTGAACCTCGACCGTTCGATTTTCTTTGAACGGTGCGATGGCGTTGTGCCTTTCGGGGCATCCCGAACGGCCCATTGATCGTGAGCCGATCGATCAAAATTGGATGGCCCGATGGCGTTGTGCCTTCCTAGCTGCCCGAACGTCCCATTGATTGTGAGCCGTCCGATCGATCCGACGGTAACTCTGTGTCCGGCCGTGCGTGTGTGGGCCTCCATCGCTGTGTGGGCCCGCCGTCTTCGTCTCCGCGATGCGCCCGCCTCCGTCCGCCATTGCCGCCTTTTAGAAGCTCGTACGACAACGGGACTTCCTAACCAAAACCTTCTAGATTTTTTATACCAAACTCAATCTCTATCTTCTCCGCATCTTTTGGGATAAAAAATCATATCCCGATTCCGTTTCTATCTCTGTTTTCCCCGCGAGGTCAACTCGGACTCTTTTTAGGGTTTCCGCCGTCGCACGCCTCCCTAGCCTCCCGGACCCTATAAATAGGTCCCGTGGGATCGCATCGACGTCCACACCAGAACCCCTCAACCTATTGCGCAACTTTTGACCTAGCACCGCCGCAATCATAATTTTAGGTTTTTGTCACCGCCGGCGTTTTCTTTGCGCTTGCGCCGCCGACGCCGCTCGCCTCGTGGTCCGCACCACCGGTCCTCCGTCGCGTCCTCTACCCTCGAGCCCTCGCGCCGCCGCACTCGCTGAAACTCGTCCGACAAAACCCGAGCCACTCCGCCGCATAAACCTCGCCGCCGGCCATCTCCGTCGACCTTGACCCCCCGGAGTTGGTTCAACAGGTTCGCAATAACCTCAGCTACACGCCGGTACAACTCACCGCCGGCGAATCGCCGCCGTTCGCCGTTGTCATTGGTTCCCGAGCCTCCACCGCCGTTTAACCGCCGCGTCAGCGCCACCTCGGCGCCATGTCAGCACCCTCGCCGACGTGTCGCGCGCGTGGCGTCCAGTCAGCGTCCATGTGTACGCGTGTGTGGGCAGTCCACCGGCCTCAGATCTAATCGGCTCGGTAGATCTAGTCTACCGTGAGTCTTGAGACTGACATATGGGTCCCACATGTCAGTATTTTCTTTTATTTCTTTTATTTCCAAAATTCCTTCGCTGATGTTGTGCTTGCGCAATAATCTGATTTTTCTGTTAAGAAATAATTCGAAAAATTCCAGAATATCTAAATTAGGGTTTCTTTTAGATTTTCAAACTTCCAGAGCTCATAACTTTTGCATCCTAACTCCGATTGAGCCCATTCAAATTTCTAAATTTATCTAAATTCGAGCTCTATTTATCTGAGATTTTTATTTAATTTTTGGAGCTTGTTTTGCCTCTGTTATTTATTTGTTTTGTTTATTTGTGTCTCGTTTGCGAGTAGACGTCGATTCGTCGGGGAATTTTGGAGAAGGAGCACCCCAAGATCAAGACCAGTACATAGAACTTTTCCAAGGCAAGTCATACCTTTGATTATCTTGAACCCAGTTTTCAAATTACTTTGTGTTAAAGTATTGCATTCTACTTTAATTATTTATTTAAATGTTTTGGGTATAGTTACTATCCAAATTGTTATCACACCTTGGCCTTGTATGTCATATTTCCTTGTCACCCTAGATTGGTTATTAGTTGGTAATATTATCGCACCAACGTGGGTTGGTTAGATGCGAGTACAATTGCTTAGCCAAGCTACGAGTCTCACATCACATGTAAGTTGCAATTATTAAATGTGACTAAGTGACTATGGAACTTTGTGTAAAACTGTGTGCTATGTGTTATTACTTCGTGATGGCATGTGTTGCACTAAAACCAACTGGGTGGTAAAGGATTTAGACTGAGGCAAGTGGTGGAAGCTGTGTGATATGGTGGAAGCTGTGTGCATGGGTTTGATAATCTTTGTGACTAAGTTAGAATATGAAAGTCTTGCCTTGGTCAATTAAGGACTTAACTTTGTGCGCCATTGAACTGAGCCTTACTGTACGACCACATGCTTGGTATGGGACGGGCCTAACTTAGTAAGTTATGGATTCTTGGCATTGAATACTCAGATGGTAGGTTAGGCTATGGGTGGAGGTGTGTACTACAAGGTAGTCGCATCACGGGGTGGTTCGCCGTGTCCCTGTCCAGCGGTGTGTGTTATGCCAAAGCGCTTCGTTTGGGTTGGCATAGCGGTTTGTAAGTACATCGGGAGTGTCAATGTTGAGATGAAGTTTCTGAACCGTTTTGTTATGATTAGTGCTTGCTACACTAGTTGTATCGTGTGGGTAAAGTGTACAACCTCTGCAGAGTGTTAAATCAATTTATTCGAATAGCCGCGTCCGCGGTCATGGACATGCTCGGGGATTTCACACGAGGGGTAGTTTTCATAAAATGTTGGGATGGGAGCTGTGTGACCTCAATCATATGGCTATGTGAAATAATCTGTTTAGGTTTGTGTCTTTGTGGAAACAATTGTTAAATTATTAGTGTCTATTTGTTTTAAATTATGCTTTCAATCTATTATTCATATTCAATTGCAAATGTTGCTTTTATGCAAAAGAACCACAGAAGTATTTTTCTTTGTAATAAGCCTGCATCTATAATTTGCATTCCGTGGTATGATTTGTGAGTACGGTTGTGTACTCACGCTTGTTGTAAAACTTGCGCCCAAACCTATAGAAGAGGAGGAGTCTACGCCTGCTTTCGAGGAGGAGTTCGCCGAAGGTTGAGGATCGTTAAGGTCTGGATCCCAGTCGGTTGCCTGTGGTGAATTGGTGGGATCTACGCTGGAGTTATTTATGTTCCGCTGCTGTTTTATTCTCTGTTAGCCCTGCGTGGCTTAATAAGTGTAAACTCGACCATAAGGTCAAAACCCTTATTTGTTATTCAAACTAATCGTTTACTTTATTTATCGCTTGTGTGGATCGATATTTACCTATGTTAACACTGTGTGCACTAGCGTGATCCTGGACTAGTGCAGTATACACAGAGGGTTCCAGAATCGTAATTTTGGGTCTCGACAGAGGTGGTATCAGAGCCATACTGACTGTAGGTCTTGACCTTAGTTAGATTGGCCGTCTTTAGAGTGTCCAAACTATTTTCTAAAAGAAAAATTAACTTGCAAGGTTAATTAATGGCTTAACTCTACTCATATCTCTCTCGACTCAACTTTTGCTATGATCTTCTTTTTCCGCTGTTTTAAAGTTGCCCTTACCCTCTTCGTCTGTCTTGACAGATGTCTCGTCACCAGAGCTACGGTGAGCGCACAGGAGGATACGCCGCTGAGCTTTGGAAGCTGTTGCAAGTTCTTGGAGGCTTTGATCATCCGCTGTACGTTGGCAACAACTAGATGGTGAATGGGAAAAACCGTGGAGTGATCTGTCGCCTGACGATCTACGCCAGGAGGAATGACAAGGCAAGCCGACCTTCGCACATCTCTGTGAGGAAGATCACCTGGCTGGAAGGTATCCAGGAGTCGTCGCGCTTGACCATGCTTCGTATCTACAACATCTACGCACGGGAACTTCAAGACATAGTCTTCCGTTACCATCCCAGAGCTGCAGCCGTGGATCTGCCAGCACGCTACCCGTCCACAGCAGAAGAGAGCAATGCTACGGTCATGCATCTCGCCCAGTTTGCAGCTGCTCAGGAGGAAGCATTGGAGAGGACTATCACAGAGCTGGATCATGTCTACGAAGCATTGCAGAGAGCTGAAGAAAAGGTCGCTACGTTGTAAGAGATTCTCTACGACCAGGATGACGAAGTAGAAGAAGACCCCGAGGAGGATCCTGAAGAAGATCCAGAGGAAGGCCCAGTTGAGCCAGAAGAAGATGCAGAGCCGAGGAGCCGGTGAACAGCTTGCACCGGGATGCCGTTCTCGCCGCACCGTTCCTGTGGCATCGGATCGGTTTGCCAAGATGCCGCTCACTTCCGAAGTCATACCGTCGTGAACGCCGCCGCGGTTGTGGAGGCTTTCTCGAGTAGTTGTCCTAAGTCTCAGTTTTTCAGGCTTAGCTAGTTTCAGTTTAGTAAGTCGCCCTTTAGGCGGTAGTTTTGGGTGCTTAGGTCGTTATTTCCTTTTTGTGTGCGAGTATGAGCTGCAAAGGCCCTTAGGCATTTGTTGCAGCCATGCTAAGACCCTAATTAATAAAGGTATTTCGTTTGAGTTTCCTGAGCTGTGTTTTGTTGGGTTTAACCTACCCCCTGTTTAGTTCGTAACTCATCTTATGCTTGCTACCTTATCTAACCCATTGAGCTTCGCCAGATGGTTCAAACTTGTCGATCACGCAAGTGGTTTGGTACCAAAGCATCGAGAAGCAATGAGCAACCAGCCGCAGGAGCAGTTCCGCCACAAGCACCCCCGATTGACTTGCAAAACTTTGGACCTTTCATGACAGCACAGACTCAGCTGATGAATACCATGATGAATCAGATGCAAGCTATGAGCAATCAGAACCACAACAACCATCAACAGCATGGAGCCCCAGCTGCTCATGGTCACCATGGACCGTCTAAACTCGCGGAGTTTATGAGAACCCGTCCACCAACATTTTCTGGACACGTCTCCCCAGTGGAAGCAGATGATTGGCTCAGGGTTATTGAAAGAAAGTCGCGATCACCCAAAGTGCAGCGATTGTGAGAAGGTTTTGTATGCTACTCACGGATGGAGGGCATAGCGCGAATGGTGGGAGAACTTCTGTGCCGCGCATGAGACGCCACAGGATATCACATGGGAGGAATTTTCTGCAGCATTTCGCCAGTATCATGTACCAGAAGGCATTATTGATCTGAAGAAGGATGAGTTTCGCGCTCTCAAGCATGGAGCTATGTCAGTGTCTGACTATCTCAACAAGTTTTCTCAGCTAGCTCGCTATGCAGCAGAGGATGTAGCCACGGACAAGGTCGTCAGAGTCGTTTTCTGAAGGGGCTGAACACTGGACTGCAAGTCAGTCTAATTGCCCATACCTTCCCTGATTTTCAAGAGCTGGTCAACAAAGCCTTTGTTCTAGAGGACAAACGGAAGGAACTGGAAGATAACCGTAAGCGCCGGATGGCTCAGCAAGGAAATCATCAACCACAGCAGAGGGTAAGAACAGTGCCATCACAATTCAACCGATTTCCACCCTGCATTTCGTTGAGCACTCGCACCAACTTTAGCACTCGCCCACCGCCGTAACTTCCGCAACCCTCGCACCGCCAACCCCAACTGGGAGCAACAGCAGAACGCACCACGGGTATGTTACACCCGCCGCCACCGTGATATTTTTCTAACCAATGTCCGCAGAAGGGTACAATCACTCCAGTACGCTTCAACCTTGGAGCTACGCCATCCAAGACGCCAGCACCAGGCATCAACCAAGGAGCTTCACAAGTTGCCGGTCAAGCCGGAGGAGCACTACAGTTAGTGATCAGAGGCCGTGTTAACCACGTCACTCTGGAAGGAGCCCAGGAAGCACCGGACGTCGTACTCGGTAAGTTTTCGTTAACTCGCGACTGCGATCGCTTTGTTTGATTCTGGAGCTTCGCATTCATTTGTCTCTGGAATGTTTGCAATCAAGAATAATTTGGAAGTTACGCGTCTTAAGCATACTTTGCTAGTCCAGTCGCCTGGAGCAAAGCTAAGCCCTAAAGTGGGATGTTTAGGAGCTAAGGTACTCATAGCTGGAGTTGAGTTTCTAGCCAATCTAATCGTACTAGACACCCAAACCTTAGATGTCATTCTTGGCATGGATTGGTTATCCAAGCACAAGGCCGTGCTAGATTGTGGCCGAAGAGCCGTAACAGTCGAGGATACCAAGGGAAACAAGGTAGAGTTTCTAGCTACCTCAGTTCATGATGGACATTTGCTAGTAAACAGCTTGAAGACCCTTTCCTTAGAAGAAGTACCAATCGTCAGTGAATATCCGGATGTGTTTCCAGAGGAGTTACCAGGAATGCCGTCGGACCGTGACATTGAGTTTGTCATCGATCTAGTGCCGGGGACAGCACCAATTTCAAAGAGACCTTATCGGATGCCAGCCGATGAGTTGGTAGAGATGAAGAAGCAGATAGAAAAACTTCTTGAGAAAGGTTTCGTGAGACCTAGTTCGTCGCCGTGGGGAGCGCCAGTGTTGTTTGTCAAGAAGAAGGATGGAAGCATGAGGATGTGTATTGATTACCGTTCTCTCAACGAAGTTACTATCAAGAACAAGTACCCACTACCCCGGATAGATGATCTGTTTGATCAGATGAAAGGAGCCAGAGTGTTCTCAAAGATCGACCTGCGATCAGGTTACCACAGCTAAAGATTTGTCCTAAGAATATACCGAAGACCGCCTTCTCAACGCGTATGGACATTATGAGTTCTTGGTCATGTCTTTTGGTCTGACTAATGCCCCTGCATACTTCATGAACATGATGAATAAAGTATTCATGGAATATTTGGACAAGTTCGTAGTGGTGTTCATTGATGATATTCTGGTGTACTCCAAGTCGGAGGAAGAACACGCCGAACATTTAAGGATAATCTTGGAAAAACTCAGAGAGCATCAGTTGTATGCCAAGTTCAGTAAGTGTGATTTTTGGAAGAAGGAAGTCGATTTCCTTGGTCATGTGATGACAATGAGGAGTAGCTTGATTGACCCGGTAAAGTTAAAGCAGTGTTACATTGGGAGCAGCCCAAGACTGTAACTCAGATTCGCAGGTTCTTGGGAATGGCAGGTTATTACCGCCGTTTCATCAAAGGATTCTCATCGATTGCTATGCCTCTTACACAATTGTTGAAGAAGGAGAAAAAGTTCACATAGACTCCAGCCTGTGAAGAAAGTTTTCAAGAATTGAAGAAGCGTTTGACTTCAGCCCCAGTGCTGATTTTGCCAGATATTCGGAAAGATTTCGATATCTATTGTGACGCTTCGCGTCAAGGACTAGGATGCGTCCTGATGCAGGAAGGAAGAGCTGTTGCTTATGCGTCAAGGCAATTGAGACCTCATGAGGAGAATTACCCTACTCATGATCTGGAATTAGCTGCTGTAGTGCACGCTTTAAAGATTTGGCGTCACTACCTCATCGGTAATCACTGTGAAGTCTACACAGATCATAAGAGCCTGAAGTACATCTTCACCCAGTCAGATTTGAACATGAGACAGAGAAGATGGTTAGAATTGATCAAAGATTATAATCTTGGAATCCACTACCATCCCGAAAAGGCCAATGTAGTTGCAGATGCCTTGAGTCGTAAGAGTTACTGCAATGCTTTGGAAGTGGAAGAGTTTTGTTCAGAACTTCAAAGCGAGTTCCAGAAGCTAAGGCTAGAAGTTGTGTCCGAAGGATCTGTGGCCAATTTAGAGGTACAATCTACCATGGAGAAGCAGATTCGTGAAGTGCAACTAAAGGATCCTGTGTTGTCAGACATCAAGGTCAAAATGGCAGAAGGGAAATTCAAAGATTTTAATAAGGATGATTAGGACATACTCTGGATTAATGGTCGCATATGTGTACCAGATATCGATGGTCTAAGGCAGCTAATCTTAAAAGAAGCCCATGACTCAAAGTATTCATTTCACCGTAGAAGTACCAAGATGTACCAGGATATTAAGACTAAATTTTGGTGGCCAAATTTGAAGCGGGAAGTCGCAGAGTTCGTTGCCTTGTGCGACATCTGTCAGAAGGTAAAGGCAGAACACCAGAGACCAGCAGGGTTGTTGCAACCGCTGAAGATTCCAGAGTGGAAGTGGGAAGAGATCAAAATGGATTTCATCACCGGTTTACCCAAGACCCAATCGGGTTACGATTCGATCTGGGTAATAGTCGATCGTTTGACCAAGGTCGCCCATTTCCTGCCAGTCAAAACCACATACTCAGGAGATCGCCTTGCGGAGTTGTACATGGCAAAATTGTCAGTTTCCATGGTGTGCCCAGAAGATAGTATCAGATCGAGGATCTCAGTTCACCTCTCGTTTTTGGCAGAGTTTGCATGAAGCGTTGGATACCCATCTGAATTTCAATACTGCGTATCATCCACAGACAGATGGACAGACTGAAAGAGTTAATCAGATATTGGAGGATATGCTGAGAGCTTGTGCTCTAGCTAATACTGCCCGATGGGATAAAAGTTTGTTATATGCAGAATTTTCATACAACAACAGTTATCAAGCCAGTCTGCAAATGTGACCATTTGAAGCTTTGTATGACCGTGCCTGTCGAACCCCGTTGAATTGGTCAGAAACAGCTGAACATTTAGTATTCGGTCCAGACATCATCCAAGAAGCAGAAGAGCAAGTGGCCATGATCAGAGAAAGATTGAAGTTAGCTCAGTCCAGGCAGAAGAGCTACGCTGATAATCGACGTCGAGATCTCAGTTTTGAACTCGAAGATTTCGTTTATCTTCGAGTGACTCCGCTCAGAGGTGTCAAAAGGTTTCATGCCAAAGGGAAGCTTTCCCTGAGGTATGTTGGTCCGTTCAAGATTTTGGAACGCCATGGAGAAGTTGCTTATCAGTTGGAGCTACCGCAGTCGTTAGCAGGAGTGCATGATGTCTTTCATGTCTCGCAATTGAAGAAGTGTCTTCGTGTGCCAGAAGAGCAAGGCCCGCTGGAATCAATTGACTTGAAGGAGGATCTCACCTACAAGGAGGAGCCAGTTAAGATTTTGGATGTCGCAGAGCGCCACACCAGAAGCAAGACTGTTCGTTTTTGTAAGGTTCAGTGGAGCAACCACTCAGAAGGAGAAGCAACGTGGGAACGTGAAGAACAGCTGAAAGCCGAGTTTCCTAGCTTCTTCTCTAGCTAGCCTAAATCTCGGGGTCGAGATTCCTTTAAGGGGGGAGGTTTGTAACATCCCAATTTTCCGAGTTTAAAAAAAACCTTTAAATAGTTAGTAGGGGAAAATTCACCATTTGAATTTATTTGAATTTAATTCAAAAGCTTAATATTGAACTTTGCAATAAAAAATATTTAATGTGAATAATCCCAACATGGACAATAGCCAAAACTATTTTATTTGGGTTCTCTGTGCTCGGATATATTTTCTAGATTTTTCTAGAATTTTTCTGAGTTCGTTTGCTATTTTCTATTGCTTATTTGAATTTCTGGTATTTTCTAAAATATAAAAGCTATTAAAATCTCAGAAATTGCTTCGGGCCGAAATCCAAAACCCCAGCCCATTCTCTCTCCTTCCGGCCCAGTCCCGCGCGAGGCCCAGCTCCCGCGCGCGCGAGCCGCCTCTCGCTGACAGGTGGTCCCCGCGTGTCAGCCTCTCTCTCTCTCTCTCTTCGCGTGGGCGCGTTGAACCTCGACCGTCCAATTTTCTTTGAACGGTGCGATGGCATTGTGCCTTTCGGGGCATCCCGAACGGCCCATTGATCGTGAGCCGATCGATCAAAATTGGATGGCTCGATGGCGTTGTGCCTACCTAGCTGCCCAAACGTCCCATTGATTGTGAGCCGTCCGATCAGATCTAGACGGTAACTCTCCGTCCCGATCGTGCATGTGTGTGGGCTTCCACTGCCAGGTGGGCCCATCGTCTTCGTCTCCGCGACGCGCTCGCCTCCGTTCGCCATTGCCGCCTTTTAGAAGCTCGTACGACAACGAGACTTCCTAACCAAAACCTTCTAGATTTTTTATACCAAACTCAATCTCTATCTTCTCCGCATCTTTTGGGATAAAAATCATATCCCGATTCCATTTCTATCTCTGTTTTCCCCGCGAGGTCAACTCGGACTCTTTTTAGGGTTTCCGCCACCGCACGCCTCCCTAGCCTCCCGGACCCTATAAATAGGTCCCGTGGGATCGCATCGACGATCACACCAGAACCCCTCAACCTATTGCGCAACTTGAGCCCTAGCGCCGCCGCAATCGGAGTTTTAGGTTTTTGTCACCGCCGGCGTTTTCTTCGTCTTGCGCCGTCATCGACGTCGCCCTACCCTCGTGGTCCACACCACCGGGTCCTCCGTCGCGTCCTCTACCCCCCGGAGCCCTCGCCGTCGCCTGCACCTCGCTGGAACTTTCGTCCGACAAAACCTGAGCCACTCCGCCGCATAAAGCTCGCCGCCGGCCATCTCCGTCGACCTTGACCACATGGAGTTGGTTCAACAGGTTCGCAATAACCTCAGCTACACGCCGGTACCACTCACCGCCGGCGAATCGCCGCCGTTCGCCGTTGTCATTGGTTCCCGAGCCTCGCCGCCGTTTAACCGCCGCGTCAGCGCCACCTCGGCGCCATGTCAGCACCCTCGCCGATGTGTCGCGTGCATGGCGTCCAGTCAGCGTCCACGTGTACGCGTGTGTGGGCAGTCCACCGGCCTCAGATCTAATCGGCTCGGTAGATCTAGTCTACCGTGAGCCTTGAGACTGACATATGGGTCCCACATGTCAGTATTTTCTTTTATTTCGAAATTCCTTCGTTGATGTTGTGCTTGCGCAATAATCCGATTTTTCTGTTAAGAAATAATTCGGAAAATTCCAGAAAATCTAAATTAGGGTTTCTTTTAGATTTTCAAACTTCCAGAGCTCATAACGTTTGCATCATAACTCCGATTGAGTCCATTCAAATTTCTAAATTTATCTAAATTCGAGCTCTATTTATCTGAGATTTTTATTTAATTTTTGAAGCTTGTTTTGCCTCTGTTATTTATTTGTTTTGTTTATTTATGTCTCGTTTGCGAGTAGACGTCGATTCGTCGGGAAATTTTGGAGAAGAAGGAGCACCCCAAGATCAAGACCAGTACATAGACCTTTTCCAAGGCAAGTCATACCTTTGATCATCTTGAACCCAGTTTTCAAATTACTTTGTGTTAAAGTATTGCATTCTACTTTAATTATTTATTTAAATATTTTGGGTATAGTTACTATCCAAATTGTTATCACACCTTGGCCTTGTATGTCATATTTTCTTGTCACCCTAGATTGGTTATTAGTTGGTAATATTATCGCACCAACGTGGGTTGGTTAGATGCGAGTACAATTGCTTAGCCATGCTACGAGTCTCACATCACATGTAAGTTGCAATTATTAAATGTGACTAAGTGACTATGGAACTTTGTGTAAAACTGTGTGCTATGTGTTATTACTTCGTGATGGCATGTGTTGCACTAAAACCAACTGGGTGGTAAAGGATTTAGACTGAGGCAAGTGGTGGAAGCTGTGTGCATGGGTTTGATAATCTTTGTGACTTAGTTAGAACATGGAAGTCTTGCCTTGGTCAATTAAGAACTTAACTTTGTGCGTCATTAAACTGAGCCTTACTGTACGACCACATGCCTGGTATGGGACGGGCCTAACTTAGTAAATTATGGATTCCTGGCATTGATTACTCAGGTGGTAGGTTAGGCTATGGGTGGAGGTGTGTACTACAAGGTAGTCGCATCACGGGGCGGTTCGCCGTGTCCCTGTCCAGAGGTGTGTGTTATGCCAAAGAGCTTCGTTTGGGTTGGCATAGCGGTTTGTAAGCACATCGGGAGTGTCAATGTTGAGATGAAGTTTCTGAACCGTTTTGTTATGATTAGTGCTTGCTACACTAGTTGTATTGTGTGGGTAAAGTGTACAACCTCCGCAGAGTGTTAAATAAATCTATTCGAATAGCCGCGTCCGCGGTCATGGACATGCTCGAGGATTTCACACGAGGGGTAGTTTTCATAAAATGTTGGGATGGGAGCTGTGTGACCTCAATCATATGGCTATGTGAAATAATCTGTTTAGCTTTGTGTCTTTGTGGAAACAATTGTTAAATTATTAGTTCTATTTGTTTTAAATTATACTTTCAATCTATTATTCATATTCAATTGCAAATGTTGCTTTTATGCAAAAGAACCACAGAAGTCTTTTTCTTTGTAATAAGCCTGCATCTATAATTTGCATTCTGTGGTATGATTTGCGAGTACGGCTGTGTACTCACGCTTGTTGTAAAACTTGCGCCCAAACCTACAGAAGAGGAGGAGTCTACGCCTGCTTTCGAGGAGGAGTTCGCCGAAGGTTGAGGATCGTTAAGGTATGGATCCCAGTCGGTTGCCTGTGGTGAATTGGTGGGATCTACGTTGGAGTTATTTCTGTTCCGCTGCTGTTTTATTCTCTGTTAGCCCTACGTGGCTTAATAAGTGTAAACTCGACCATAAGGTCAAAACTCTTATTTGTTATTCAAACTAATCGTTTACTTTATTTATCGCTTGTGTAGATCGATATTTACCTATGTTAACACTGTGTGCACTAGCATGATCCTAGACTAGTGCAGTATACACAGAGGGTTCCAAAATCATAATTTTGGGTCCCGACAGAGGTAGTATCAGAGCCATACTGACTGTAGGTCTTGACCTTAGTTAGATTGGCCGTCTTTAGAGTGTCCAAACTATTTTCTAACAGAAAAATTAACTTGCAAGGTTAATTAATGGCTTAACTCTCCTCATATCTCTCTCGACTCAACTTTTGCTATGATCTTCTTTTTTCGCCGTTTTAAAGTTGCCCTTACCCTCTTCGTCTGTCTTGACAGATGTCTCGTCTCCAGAGCTATGGTGAGCGCACAGGAGGATACGCCGCTGAGCTTTGGAAGCTGTTGCAAGTTCTTGGAGGCTTTGATCGTCCGCTGTACATCGGCAACAACTGGATGGTGAATGGGAAAAACCGTGGAGTGATCTGTCGCCTGACGATCTACGCCAGGAGGAACGACAAGGCAAGCCGACCTTCGCACATCTCTGTGAGGAAGATCACCTGGCTGGAAGGTATCCAGGAGTCGTCGCGCTTGGCCATGCTTCATATCTGCAACATCTACGCACGGGAACTTCAAGACATCGTCTTCCGTTACCACCCCAGAGCTACAGCTGTGGATCTGCCAGCACGCTACCCGTCCACAGCAGAAGAGAGCAATGCTATGGTCATGCATCTCGCCCAGTTTGCAGCTGCTCAGGAGGAAGCATTGGAGAGGACTATCACAGAGCTGGATGATGTCTATGAAGCATTGCAGAGAGCTGAAGAAAAGGTCGCTACGCTGTAAGAGATTCTCTACGACCAGGATGACGAAGTAGAAGAAGACCCCGAGGAGGATCCTGAAGAAGATCCAGAGGAAGGCCCAGTTGAGCCAGAAGAAGATGCAGAGCCAGAGGAGCCAGCTGAACCAGTTGCACCGGGGACGCCTGTTCCTGCTGCACCAGTTCCAGGGCATCGGGATCAGTTTGCCAAGATGCCGGCTCACTTCCGAGTCTACAGCCGTCAGGAGCGCCGCCGCGGTTGTGGAGGCTTTCTCGAGTAGTTGTCCTAAGTCTCAGTTTTTCAGGCTTAGCCAGTTTCAGTTTAGTAAGTCGCCCTTTAGGCGGTAGTTTTGTGTGCTTAGGTCATTATTTCCTTTTTGTGTGCGAGTATGAGCCGCAAAACCTGACACATGCTAATTTTCGACAGAACTCAATAGAACTCAAAAGCAGGTCGGCAACTAAGATCACAAGCATGTTACAGAGACAATGTAATCATCATTTAAACACCAGAACTAAGTCTTCCTTATTGTCAATGTGTTCATCATCAAAAATCATGAGCAAAAACCTCCTGATCTTACACTATACTAGCAATCTGGTCTCCAACCAAACACCGAGACCGGTAAAAGACTAGGAACACATCTTTAGCCCTAACTAGTCATACCTTTGCCTTGCACATCTCTTGAAGCTTAATGACACACATCTTCACTTCAAGACCGGGTCATTGACTTGATAATCATCAACACATGATGATTTCCTTTGCTTCGGGATTTTGATATACATCAACATATGATGCATCCTTTACTCCAAGCTCTTGAAACATAGCCTATTCATGATGTCATCCAAAATCTCCAATCTCATGGAACATAGCCTATTCATCCAACTCATGGAAAATGTTAGTTCCACAATATGATTGTCATTAATTACCATGACATATCATTAAATCATAATGGTGGGACAAGATACTTCAATCTTTCCCTCTTTGGTAATTGATGACAACCATCACAATTGCCAATAATTGAATGTAAATTTGTATAAGTATATATGAATTAGACAAGTTGTATATACTCAAAATATATGTTTCAAAGTAAAGATCCTTAATATATGTGGAGAAAGGAATATGGATCAATACTAATGAAACCACAAAATATAGAATGAACCCTCCTAAATGTGTGAATACATGAATGTGTAATAGAAACATATACCCATATTCAAGTTAGACTTTTGGTGGAGTTCAACCTATATTTTGGATCCGAGAAATGCAACAAGATAGTAATATGATGTTGAATACATACCTATTTGATTTTCACCTTTATATCCAATTGAGACTAAACAATAGGTATAACAATAGAAGTGTTGGTCTCATAAATAGATTTGTCATTAATCACCAAAATACTCTATTAACTCATAATGGCGGGTCTAGATTCTTCACAAGCGACCTCGACCGGATCACCCCTACATCCAAGCCATCAAGGATTTGAGGGAAGAGGGGCTGACTGGATGGCACGTGGTGAGAGACTTCATCATGCGGCTCATTAGTCTCCTGAAGGATCGAGTACACCCTATGTGGAAGTACTCAGGGATTACTGACCTAACCAGGGATTATGAGAAAGGTAAATTTATAATCAACTTAGCTCTTTTTGTTAATTTTGAGCGTGATTATTGATTATATCTTCGTAATCATAGATCTTTCACAAAAAGAAATTGATGCTTGACTCAAGTTCAATTGTTCGAAGGCTCTTATGACTATGGTAGGAGCTCCTCAAATCATGGCGGTCGTAACCGAGGAAGAAAGGAAAGAACGCCTAAAAGTAATAAAAATTTGATTTCGTCTTTAGGGTTCAGTAGTCATAAAATTCGACCACTTGATTGTATTTGTTTTCTAACTTCTGCAAAAAGTAGGCATGGCAGATCGTCAAGACGACTAAGAGGTCGAATTAAATGATGTCAAAGATGAGTCAGAGGAAGACAGAATTCCGTTGACCAAAATGTGTCGCCTTGTGAAGGCCGCTGAGAAGAAGAAGAAGGATGGAAGTTCGAGTTCCACCCTTCCTTCGACCACCCCCATCAAACGGTTCTTTGCAGATGTGATCGTTGCAAAGAAAAGGGGTGTGGTCGAAGAACTTAAGCATAAAGTCCCCAAGACCAAGGTATCTTTCTACCACGACAACAAAATATTTTCAGTTTCTACTTCTCATGGCTTCGTTAAGCAAATAGAAAAGGAGCACTGGAAAAGTGTTATGTCTTTTGTGAAGGCTACCTTTGCAATAGCAGAGCCTATGGTCGAAACAAGAGATGAAAGATTTGAAAGCTGCCAAGCAAAATGAAGGTTTCAAGAACTGCAGCTGAAAAACTTCCTTTAACACAAGAAAAGCAAATTTATGCAAAATTTTCTCCCCCCTTTGGCAATGTGATCATCAAGAGCTTCAAAGAAGAATTGAAGGAGCATGAAGAGTAAAAGTCCATAAGCTTTTGTGCTGTTGCAAATCAGTTTATTGAAATAACCAAGCCATTTGGTTGAGTAGAGTTAATAGAATCATATAAATGCATATACCACAGAGCAATGTCTAGACAAGTACTTTCAAGTGATAAAACAATTTAGATTCATGACAGGCATTTCACACAATGACTAAAAAGATTATAAAACCACAAATAGAAGTCACCAAAAAGTGAAAGCCAAACAGTGAGACAAACTTTAAATCTGGATGAGCTAATTAGTCTCATGTATCATCCTCTTGCTTCACTTTCAATTTTTATTTGCATGTGGCATGCTTGTAGCATACTTCTTTTCAAGGGGAGCATGCTTGAAATATACTTCTTTTGATTTAAGCATCTTTTTGTGCATTTTTTTATTAACAGAAAATACATAGCTGTGTATGACATGCTTAAAGCACACTTCTTTTCATATAAGCACTTGTGTGCATATTTTTCTTTGTAAATATACACAGCAATGTATGGCATGCTTGAAGCACACATCTTTTCATATTCCTTTTCTAAACCCTTTATTTTTATAACATGCCAAATTGAGTGAGCAACACAGGATTGAAATGAGAGACATTTTTGCTTCAAATCCAAGACTTAAAATAGGACTCACAAACAAGCTTATCCTTTTCAGTAGGCATCACTAAGTGATACTAATAATCAATATAGTCAAAGATTTTAGCCAAGTCATGCTTTAGTTCTTTATGTAGCAAGATTATTAAAACTAGTCAAGATCAAAGCCACATAGCACATGAATAAATATGATAGAGAAAGCTCTACTACTCTTTTTATTGTAATGGCTTGGACTTAGTGAAAAATTAAAGCTTCTGAAATTTTGATCAAAACAACTCCCCCTCAAAATAAGCCCATAGGATGAACAACACCCAATTCACTCCGCAAACGAACAAAACGAGAAGTATCAAGTGGCTTAGTGAAAATATCAGCAAACTGGAAATTAGTTTCAACAAAGTGAAGAACAATATCACCCTTTTCCACATGATCTCTGAGAAAGTGAAATCTGGTATCAATATGTTTGGTTCTAGAATGTTGCACTGGATTTTTAGCAATGTTAATAGCACTAGTGTTATCACAATAAAGAGGAACACTGCCCAAGTATAAACCAAAATCTCTGAGAGTAGAAGAGATCCAAAGAACTTGAGAACAATCGCGCAAAGAACATACTCGGCTTCAAAGATTGATTGAGCAACAGAAGATTGTTTTCTAGAGGACCAAGAAACTAATGATGTACCTAAAAAGTGAAAAGTGCCAGATGTGCTTTTTCTATCAATTATACACCCCGCAAAATCACTATCTGAGTATGCATGCAAAGTAAGATAGGATGAAGATGAATAGAAAAGACTAAATTCTAAAGTTGATTGGAGATACCTGAGAATTCTTTTCACAGCTTGACAATGGGATGCACGAGGTGAAGCTTGAAATCGAGCGCATAAACACATAGCAAAATGTATGTCCGGCCTTGAAGCAGTCAAATAGAGTAGAGACCCAATTATACTCCTATATTCTTTTTGATCCACTACTTCACCTTCTTCATCTGGGCCAAGAACAGTTGTAGACCCAATTGGTGTAGAGATGGGTTTGCAAGCTGCCATGTCAAAGCGTCTAAGCAAGTCTTTAGTATATTTGTTTTGATGAATAAAATTGCCTTGCTTGTTCTGTTTTACTTGCAAGCCTAAGAAGTAAGTTAACTCCCCCATCATACTCATCCCGAACTCCCTGCTCACAGTATCTGAAAACTTGGAAACCAAGGCATGAGAGGAGCCCCCAAAGATGATATCATCCACATAAATCTGAACAAGTAATAGATCATTGCCATGTCGAAATGTGAAGAGATTTTTGTCTACCTTGCCCATTTGAAAATCATTTTTTAATAGAAAAAGCTTGAGCCTTTCATACCAAGCTCTGGGAGCTTGTTTCAATCCATACAAAGCTGTTGACAATTTGAAGACATGATTAGGAAACTTAGGATTTTCAAAACCAGGTGGTTGCTTAACATACACTTTCTCCTCAATGTAGTCGTTAAGAAAAGCACTTTTAACATCCATTTGATACAATTTAAAACCTTTAGATGCAACAAATGCTAAGAGAATTCGAATAGCTTCTAGTCTGGCTACAGGAGCAAAAGTTTCACCAAAATCAAGACCCTCCACCTGAGAAAATCCTTGAGCAACAAGTCTAGCCTTATTTCTAACAACAATACCATCCTCACTTTGTTTATTTTTAAAAACCCATTTAGTTCCAATTACATTATGTCCATGAGGAGGTTCAACTAAGGTCCATACTTTATTTCTCTCAAATTTTTTCTAATTCTTCATGCATGACATTGATCCAAGACTCATCAGATAAAGCGTAACTTACATCATTAGGCTCAAAAGAGGCAACAAAAGCAGAATGAGCATGTGAGTCAGGAGAGGTAAACTTAGAACGTGTTACCCTTTCATGAATGTCACCAATCATCAATTCTGGAGGATGATGCCGCTGAATCCTCAATGGTGCAGAAGGTTCTGAAGTAGCTTCGACATTCTGAATATCTTCTGCAGTTGGTGGTGGCGCAACAACAGTATCTCCAGTTGTAGTGGAAGTAGAGGGTGCATGATCATCAGCAGGTGATGGCATGGGAGATGAATTATTACCAAAATCAAGATCATCTTCCTCATTAATGAATATGCTTTCGGACTCCCCCTGAGCTTGTGTTCCTAAAATGTCGGTTCTAGAACAAGAACTGATCTCATCAAAAGTAACCTCACAAGTCTTAATAATTTTGTTAGTTTCAAGGTTAAGTACACGATAGCCACGTGAGTGAAGGGGATATCCAAGAAAAATGCCATCAGTTGATCTAGATTCAAATTTGTCCAGATTACCATGTTTAAGAATAAAGCATTTACATCCAAAAATTCTGAAGTGAGAAACACTAGGCTTTTTGCCAAATCTCAGCTCATAAGAAGTCTTGTGCAATGAGACTCTCAAAAATACTCTATTAGAGACATGACAAGCAGTTGAAATAGCCTCTGCCCAATACTTCCTAGGAGTGGCATGTTCATCAAGCATAGTTCTGACCATCCCAACCAAGGTTCTATTTTTCCTCTCAACAACCCTATTTTGTTGTGGAACACAAGGAGAAGAAAATTGATGTTCCAAACTCTTTTCAAAGCAAAAAGAAGCAAACAAGGAATTCTTAAATTCAGTACCTTTGTCACTTCTTAGAACTTTTACAACACCATTTAACTCATTATTAAGTCTGAGAAATAAATCTTTGAAATGACCAAAAGCCTCATCTTTAGATACCATAAAATAAACCCATGAGTATCTAGAGAAATCATCAACAATCACAAGAATATACATTTGCCTCCAACAGATTGAACTCTTAAGGGACCTACAGTGTCCATATGCAACAATTGTCCAGGGCCATCTGTGATGATTACAGAAATAGGGAAATGTGGGGCAGCAACCATCTTACCATGTCGATAAGGAGAGTAAACCAAATATTTTTCACTCTTAAGCTTAGGTAACCCCCTAATGAGATCCATTCCACTGATTCATACAAGATGATCAAAACCAATATGTCCTAACCTACCATGCCAAAAGAATAGATCCCTGGATTCGGAAGCTACCAAATATCTAACATTAGGTGAAAAGAAATGATCGAAATCAGCTTTAAAAACCTTCCCTAACCGAGAGATGTTGAACACAAGATCACCTGAAGCATCTAAAACTCTGCAAGCGTGTTTCTTAAAGCTTACCTCAAGATTTTCTTCTATCAATTGTGAAACCGAAAGCAAGTTGTATTTCAATTTACTTACCAAAGCAACATCTCTGAGAATAAACTTGTCATTTACACGCGCGGTACCTTTTGCCATCACAATTCTAGTTGAAGCATCCCCAAAAGTAATCAATTCATCACTGGATGCCTTAGTGAGGGAGGAGAACCATTTTGAACAACCTGTCATGTGTCTTGAATATCCTGAATCAACTAGCCAAATGTTCCTCTTGCTCAACTGCTGCACCTACATTAAGCAAGTATTGATCTCACAGTACTGGGGTTAGTAAGACATGATTTAGAAAGCCAATACTGTGATACACGACGAGTAGCAACAACAAAAGCAATTCTCTTTTCTGGATGCTTTCGATCAAATAGAAGTTTAGGAGCCGGTCTGACTGATGATTGTGCAAAAACTCCTAAATCTACGCAGTTTGTTTAGTGGAGACAAAAGGAGCTTGAAAAACCTTTCTGAGTCTATCTCTCTTTTCTTTCTTAGCTTTTCGAAAACAAAACGGAACCAAGTGCCCTTCTTTTCCACAATAAGTACACCGATACTTGTCTTGATGAGAAATAGCAGTTTTTCCCTTTATAGTACTTATCTTGGTGGAAGGATCCTTTGCAAAGCCAGCAGATTTAAACAAAACATGTTTAGGTTCAGTTTCAATTTCAAACTTTCCAGGTTCAAGAAGCTTAAGAATTTTGGGAGGATGATTCTTGGCATATTCAACAACATTAAATCCTAGACCTTGGCTTTTAGTACTCACTTTTGATCTGTCTAGAATCATGTTCAGATGTTTCTTGCCAAAAGAGAACCTCTCCAAAGTGTCTTTAAGGTATTCAACTTCTTTAGCAAGAGTAGGACAGATTGTGCACTTAACAGTTCCATTCAAAGTTTGCTTAGAAGTACTAGACAGAGCTAATTTTTCTTTTTCAGCAAATTCATTTAATTGTCTAGTCAAGGCTTGTATCTCAGTTGTGAGTTTGGGACAATTAGTGCAAGAAAGTGTCTCATGATAAAGCATTTGTTGTATAGATTCCTGATATGACATTAGTCTAGCTTCTAGCCGTTCACAATTAGAGCAAGTTTTAATTTGAGCATTCACAGTACTTGACTCTAAACAAATTGAACTAGACTTCAGTTTTTCAATTTCATCATGTGCAAGTTTCATCTTATCATTACAACAGTTATGAGCCAGTTTTAGCTCTTCAAATTCAGCATGTATTGACCTAGGAATTTTTAGTTCAGAATGCAAACTTGACATGATTCACACGATTCATCATCAGGAATAGCAGCCTTAAGCCTATCAATTTCATAATTCAAGCTATCAATAACAAGGTCATGTTTTTTTTACTTTCTTCTTGTACTTTTTAAGCTCATTTGTCAATTTAAGCACAACACGAGATAAATCAGCATAAGAGGGTTTTACCTCATCAGGGTCACTATAGAGATCATCATCATCATTAATTTCTTCATACTTGCTATAAAGCATATCCCTGTGAAGTCCACCTCTTTTGCCTTCTTTTTATCATTCTCATTGTCGCTTTCAGAATCGACATCACTCAGCCCAATCGCCTCAAGTGCTGAGAGCACCTTGTTGACAACTTTACGATAATTTTGCTTTTTGCTTGAATCAAACTTGAATTTTGAACACCGAGCTGGTGCTTTGTCATCTTTAGCTTCCTTACCTCTCAACTTGGGACAATTCACCTTAATGTGGTTTAGCTCACCACATTTAAAGCATCTGATTGGACCTCCTCTTCTCCTTGATCTGATATTATTGATTGCTTTAGTCACCCTGTTGGAGAAGAGTACAAGCTGTTCTTTTGGAATCTCCTCCAATTGTTCATCTGAAATAGCTCCCAAAGCAGACAAGGAAAAACTAGAAGAACTAGATGAGCTATCAGTTTGGTTAGTCACTAAACCCAAAGAATTTGACTTATTTTTCCTAGCCAAAATATCAATCTCATGTGTTTTCATCTTGAAATAAAGATCATCCAAGGTGAGTGTTTCCATGTTAACCGATTGATTGATAGTAGTAACTAATACTTCCCAGACAATTATATCCAAAGCATTCAAACTTTGACGTGCATTGTCCGAATTAGAGTATATCAAATCAACAGATTGCAAATCACCAATGATTTTGTTGAAATGATCAAAAAGAGCATCTACAGATTCTCCTAGTTTCATCTCAAATTTAGAATACTCCTTTTTAAATTGATTATGACGAACACCTTGAACAGATTTAGACCCTTCATAATAATCAGCAAGTGTAATCCAAATTTTATTAGCAGATTTAATATTAGCAATCTGGACGAACTCGTTTCTACTTAAACCTTGCAACAAAATATTTCTAGCCTTAGCATTATCTTCAACATCAGCAGTGTTATTGGTAGTTATAACAACAGGCACATCATATGGACTTTCAATTTTTTGCCAAATAACATTACCTTGTGCTTGTAGAAAAACCTCTATGTGTGTCTTCTAGTAGATATAGTCTGATCCATCGAAATATGGTGGCTTACCTGAAAATCGATCTCGATCTGATGCCATTGCAACCAAGCTCTGATACCACTTGTAGGATCGTAACGACAATCAGAAGGGGGGTGGGTTGAATGATTGCAGCGAATTGACCCCTGAATTCCAACTTCTTCTTGTGTGCACGAACACCAAAACCACTCGATTGACTTCTTGAATAACTTCACAGCAAGGACACCCTCAGGCGCACAACAAGAACACCAAATCAAGAATCAAAGTTGAACGAATCTGAACTTCATATATATCAAACTTGATTTGTGTCTATAAAGCGCTCAACAAACACCCCTCAAAGCTTCCAATCGAAGGACCTCTAAACTGCAGCGAAACAGCAACAAAGCTACGGTCAAAACCACCAAAATCCCGTGTGCAAGACGCACCCTTTGCCTCCTTTTTATAGGCAAAGCTCTATCCGTATCAAAAATGAAAACGCAATCAATCTCTCTGAAAATCAAGGGACCTGAAACCCTTACCAACACGGGTTTTACCGAAACAACTCAAATTTTCACGCCGTAAGCCTCCAGGAATCCGTTTCCTGTAGCTTCAACGTGATCCACTTTTATCTCCACGTGCTCCAGCGCGAGGTCGTACCATTTCATAGCTACGGTATTACCGATTTTCACTTAACAGTGCTTGTCAGAAACACTCTCTCTCAAAAAAACCAAGCGCGGTACTACCGCCGGCAAACCAACGGTACTACCGGACAACGCGGTACTACCGCTTTCACAAGCGGTACGAATGTTTGTCAAAATATTTCATCCCATTGATATCATCCGTCCGATTTCAGATCAAGGACTCACAGTCCATGAGGAGTTCGGACGATCCAAACGTTCATCTCAAAATCAACCGTCAGATCAAGATCTAATGGTTCGAGCTAAACACCATTTGGAACCTTGACAAGCGGTACTACTGCTGCACACCCGCGGTCATACCGCACTCCGGTAGTTCCGCAAATACAAATCCGGTACTACCGCTCTTAAGAAATTCAAAAACCAAAACACAAGACTTCGGGAAATTTCATACCACCAACAATTGTAAAATCAAAAGTTTAAAAATTGTATTTACCTTTTAATTCCACAGTTTGACTTGTCTTCCCCTTTTCTCGTTGTTTTAGTCTTGCTTCTCCAGTCCCCGGGGATGCTTCTGTTGTGAGGCCCACCGTTATTTTGTCTATAGCCGTGGGAGTTTTTGTTTCTCCTGTGGCCGTAGAGACATCAGCGAAGGTGGTCGAAGATTCGACCACTGTCCCTGATGTGGCGATGGAGGAGGTTACTGCCGCCAAGCCAACCACGACCACTGAGGTGGTCATAGAGGAGGACGCAACTGCCGCCGAACCAACCACAACCACTGAGGTGGTCGTAGAGGAGGAGGCGAAGACGACAGAAGACTAGGAAGCTTTGGCGGTCGAGTCGATTGTTGATAATCTCAATAATAAAAAAGGGACTTGGTCCTATGATCACTAGGATCAACTGGTCAAGTAGGAGCAGGGAGCTCTGACTACTGTATTGGGAAGGAGGTCGTGGGGGATGTTGCTTCGGGTCCTCAAGGTGGAGTCGCGTCTTCTATCAACAACGAAGAAGAAGATGTAGAAGACTCTTTCAACATCTTCCCAGTTTTCTTTGGACCATCGACTGTCGGGTCCTCTTCATTTAGGTCTTGTGATGGAGTCCCACACCCTAAGGATATTCTAAATAGGGGACATATCTTTGACGATGAGCGTCTTCAAATAATATGGTGGGACAAAGTCGACGGGTTCTATAAACTGAAGGATTCCAAAACAGTGTATGCCTATTTTGCTCGGTCAACCATCGATGTAAGTACTCGATACCAAATATTTATATATTTGGTTTTTTCCTTTTTCTCACTGTGTATTTATTTGTTGAGAGAGCTCTCAAACAAGTTCCTACTATTGGTGAATACCATAGACAACTGGTGTTGCTAAGAAAGAAGAAGGCTGAACTCTGTGAACAAGTAGTGAGATGGTAAGTCAATGTTACGAGTAGTCTTTTTTTATTTCGACCACTCGTTCAGTACTCATGTCTACTTTAACCTTTGTAGGTTTAAAAGTGACGAAAGAACCTTGGTCGATGCACTCGACTATGTAAAAGCCAAGGCGCAAAGGCTAAACGATGAAAAAGAAGACCTGCTGAAGAACCTTTAGGAGGCAAATTCTACAGTTTGCGAGCTACAGAATGAAATAAACAATAAGTATTTCACTTGAGATTGTTCATTTCAACAACTTTCTTTTCTTTCTCTGACTCCTTTTCTTTTCAGAAAAAGAGGTCGATATGGTGTAACATCCCAATTTTCAGGCCTTTTTGAAAATTTTCAAAATAAAAATAACCAATTTCGTTGATTTGCTCAAGCTTAACTTGGAGATTTTGGAAAGTTCAAAGTGATTTAATATGAATTAATCAAACTTCAATTAATTCAAAGCTTGGTTTGTTTGGAGTTTATTGGAGTTCTCTGGTTTGGGATCCCTTTTTCTCTGTCCATTCCTCCTTCCCGCGCGCCCGCGCCTCCAATCCTTGTGAGCCATCCGATTGTGTTTGAGTGGCTCGATCTTGTTTGGATGTTTGCCTAGTCCGAACGCCCGAATCCTTGCGAGCCGTTCGATTGTGTTTGAACGGCTTGATCTTGTTTAGACGTTCTCCCAGATCGAACGCTCCAATCCTTGCAAGCCGTCCGATCGTGTTTGAACGGCCTGATCTCGTTTGCGCGTTCACCCAGTCCAAACGTTCCCAATCCTTGTGAGCCATCCGATCAGAATCGAACGACCTTCATCCCTTAGACGACTCTCTCGGTCGCAATTGCCCTTTTTGCAAAGACCACCCTCTTGGTCTTGACCACCTAGTTGGTCACGACTTCCTCTTTTGCAAAGACCACCCTCTCGGTCTTGACCACCCAGTTGGTCACGACCTCCTCTTTTGCAAAGACTACCCTCTTGGCGCGACCTTCCCCCTTTGGTCAGGACCTCCTCCTTAGGACCTCCTCAAGACCACCACTTTGGTAACAACCTCCCCTTTCAGTCATGACCACCCTCTTGGTTTGACTGGCCCCACTTGTCAGACCCTCTACTCATCTTCTTCTTCCTCTCGTCACGTCACTGCTGTCGTGAAGGTCTTCACGTATTAAATGTTGTTGCGTCGCAATAAATATTGTCGCCTCCGTTGTGACCGTTCCCTCTTTGGTCTCCTCCCCAACCTGCCCTAATCCTTTCCCTCACCTGCCCGCCTAAAGCCCCGCTCGTGCGCCCATGCAAGCCACCGCAAATCCCGCTGCTTCACTTTGTCACTCGGTCATCCTCCTTCCTCTTTAAACAAAGCACTAGGGAGCCCCTTGCCCTCTTGTTTGCTCTCAGCTCCCAAAGCTCTCTATCTCTTTCCTGCTCTTGCCCCTTTTTCACCACGCTTCAGGTCTCGTAGCCTCCTCCATTCGAGCTCCGGTTAGAGTGAACAAAATCTCCTTATTCTGTATCTTTTCTCTTGGCTCTAGTGTGGTGTTTTCGTTGGAGCCTTAGTGTTCTTGTTTTGCTTATTTAGCTTTGCTCGCGCGTGTAGATTTCGGCTTCTCTGAAGAGCTTACGGACCCAACGACCTCAACCGAAGCATTCCAACACTCCAGCGAAGGTAAGTCGTAGACCTTTGATCATATTGAACCCATTTTCTAAAAGTAATTTGTTTGATATCAATCTGCATGGCTAGTTGTATAAAAATGGTTTAGGAGATAGCTAAATACCTACTCGGTAGTATGACTCCTTGAATAATTGTGTTTGATATGTTGACATGTTCCCTTGGACCACCATAGGAGGGGTGTTCTTAGTTGGACATTATTGTTATACCAACTTGGATGCGTATTATGCTTAGACATACTTTAGTTATGCGATGTCTCTCGATCACTTAAATCATTGATGTTTAACTTGACTAATGATATATGAAATTGTGGCACGACCACTGTTGTTAAAAGTTGTTGTGCCATGGCAAGGGCTGCCATTTGGTTGGGTTAAACCAAAAGCTGTTTTCTTACTCAAGCGAGTGATCGTGCACTAAAGGGGATGTCTTTGGAATGTGGTTGTATCGCCTGAGTAGTCACTAAAGACTTAACTTTGTACGCCATTGATCTGGGCCAAACCGTGCAACCACATGTCTAGGATGGGGTGGACCTGGCCAACTAACTAGCAATGCTTTGCTTCGGTTCTGTTTTGGTGGAAGTGTGAACCCTAGGATTGACATTCACTCTTGGCGCAAGAGGGGGCTGATCGACTGGAGTGTGGTTTTTGTGAGGTGGATGTTGGGAGTTGTGGAAACCAGTTAGAGGCGAAACCTTAGCGAACAGAACCGGGTCGAAATAGAGCTTCGTAAAGGCCTTGTGATAATATCTTAGCTGTACACCTCGAAAGTGTGTGAGCGGACAGCATAAGATGATTATCTCTTTGGGTAAAGTTGTGCAACCTCAGTAGAGTGTAAAACTATTTGAATAGTAATGTCCCCGATTATGGACAATACCTAGTGATTTCACACGAGGAGTAGATTTTTCTCAAAAGAAGTCGTGGTTGGTTTTGAGCAGCGACCTGGTCGTGGGGTGCGACCTGGTGCTCGCGGGTGGTCGTGGGTGTCCACGAGTGGTCTGGGAGGTGGTCATGAGTGCTAACGAGTGGTCGTGGGTGCTCACGAGTTGTTTCAAAGAACTTGTTACCTATGTATTATTCTTTTGACTTATGCTTTGCAATCTACTTACGGTATTTTCAGTCAATACTACTTTCTGCCTTGCAGTAATGTCAAAGACAAAGGCTTAATGCGTGTAGTTATCCTAGAGAATAACAGCATATATTAACTACTGCGTTGTGTATTAAACACAGCGCATAAGTATCCCTAGTCGATTGGGCCCATATGTCTGTAGGCTTTGTTGACTATAGGGTGGTTGTAGTAAAGCTTATAACTATGAAGTGATCGTAGTAAAGCTTACGATCATAAGGTGGTCATAGAAAATCTTACGACCACTAAGTAGTCGTAGAAATACTTACGACCATATAGAGTGGTCGTAAAATGATTTATGACCACTAGGCTAAGCTTCTCCTTATTAATGATAAGGGGTATTCTTACGAATAACATGAAGATATTACTATCTATAATAACGATTACATATAAATAATTTAATTAATTGAGAATTATTAGATTCTCGTCAATTCTCCTTTGTTAGATTGCTAACATGATAGAAATAGAAGAAAGCCTCACAGAAGATTAGACGGAGGAGATGGCTGGCAATAGAAGGGTGGAACTAGACGCTTTGCTGCCACAAACCAATCCTTGAAGATGTTGAGGAAGAATGAAGAACATCAAGGTGGTAGCATTCGTTAGTGGTTTCACCCTTTGGGGCTGGGGCATAATCCCTGTTGTAAGTTGGTTTAGTTGTTGTCTTGGATGTATTCGTAAAACTATTTTCCTACAAATTTATTTATGGAATCCACTACAAAGGAAAATAAGATCGACGGGGTTAATTATCTATGACATAAATTCGGTTGGACCGAAGAGGCGACTAGAAGGGGGTTGAATAGGCGCACACAAAGATGACCTCTTTAAAATCTTTTGCCTCAAGATATTCACGATTCTTACACTCCAATAGCTATGTGAAGCTATGAAGATCAGAGATAATCATTCAATAAGAACCAGGCAACAAAAGGATCAAAACTCACATAAATCCCCACTGACCGGTCAGACCTGGTGAATAGTAAAATCAGCACAGAGACTGAATTTCAACAGTATTTCAAAATCGTAAATTGATCCAACTTTTGATCCACAGCTCCAAACTTTATGAGACTTGAAACATACCTTGTCTAGGATGTCAGGAACCTATTCCAATCAAAGATCGTGAAGATCATTGCCAAAGTTCCGACCTTTTTTCGTTTGAGTAAAGGTTGCTCCAAAATCGGGCGAAATACGAAAACAATGATTGCGAGGATTTCGTGGGAGAAATAAATCCAAGATGGCTAAGGATAATCTCCCATATATCCTAGCACCCTCAATCATAGGAAGAATCAAGCCAAAATCCCTCAAGAACAAAACCCCTAAAATCACCCTTTCTTTCACCAAAACAGGGCAAAAAAAAACTTAGATCCAAAAGCTTGCTCGTGGGTGGTATGATGACGATGATCTTAGATCATATCCCACACATCCCAGCAAGCAAGATCACAGCAAGATTACAAATAAAAACCTAAGAGGTACCAAAAATCCCAAAGGTATCAAAGAGAGTGCAAGAATAAGATAGGACTCATCTTGGGGCAAATCTTGCATGGATTGATTAGAGAGATTGTATCTTTACAGCCACTCCACTATGGAGGACAAAAGCTCAACACGTGAGCACTCAATCAATCCATCTCTCATGAACCCTAGCCTCTCCACTTTCCTCTCCTATCCCTAAATCACAAATTAGAGTTTCTAGAATATGAGGGTTGAAGATGCACAACCAGAACCCTCCTCTTTTATAGTGGAGGCTAGCCCTAGAGAGACATCCAAATGGGAACCCGTTAAGCCCACACACAACGGGTTTCACTTGCATCGACCCCTGCGTCGCTTGATGTGACCCGTCGCACATAACTGTTGCGCTGCTTGATCTAACATGTCGCACCAAACTACAACACTTCTTGATGTAACCCATCGCACAGAACTATCGCACTGCTCGATGTAACCCATCGCACAGAACTGCTGCGCTCGGTCATCATCCATGTGGCCCCAATGACTTCCCGCCAAACCTCTCATGCGTCCAGATCCCACCGAACCGTCCTCGCTTGCAACAGGGACCAAGTCATATGGTGCACCACATGTCTCACCATGACTGCACCCGACTTCCTTGATCGTTCAGGACCTCAGCTCCTCCCTGAGCCTAGTCCAAACCTCAACTCCTTCCTGAGTCTAGTCCTGGTCCACTTTGCCACTGCCCATTATGTTTATCATCGGCAGCCTCCACTCCAGTTCCTTGTCTTCTCGGCTTGTAACCACCCCACTAGCCTCAGTCATCTTTCGGCACCACCTCGATTGTTCTTGATATCGGTTCTCTTAACCTAGTCCCGATCTAGTCCGCCTCACCATGATCTAACTCCGGTGTCCTACAACCATCACAAACAAGCAAACTGTCACGTAGCACCGCACGATACGCACAATCATCAATTCAGCAGAGGCGCAAAGCCATGAGTACTTTGAATGTACTCGACAAGCCATGGGAAATGTATGCAAATAGTATTCATGCGGGGCTTGAACAAAGATTAGTTGTATGGCTCTTTTGCATAAAACAACATTTACGATAAATACAATAAATAGATTGAAATGCGTAATTGAAAACAATAACAAGTAAATAAACAATTTCTTTGAAACAACTAGTGAACTTCCCATTCACTCCCAACCAAACCAAAGGTAAGTGAATTCCCCATTCACCAATCGACACAAACCACCAAGTGAATGACCTATTCACCAAACGAACATTATATTCATCAAGTGAACTTCCCATCCACACTCCGACACATTTTTGAAGAAACACTATCTCCCGTGTGAAATCCCCAGGCACGTCCATAACCGCGGACACGGCTACTCGAATAGTTTTACACTCTGCAGAGGTTGTACAGCTTGACCCACAAGAGATAGATCAACTTATAATGTCCGTTTAACACACTTCCGAGGTGTGCGACTAAGTGATCATCACAAGGCTTTTACAAAGCTCCTTCTTAACCCGATTACGCGCTAAGGATTCAACACCAATGTCTTTCCGACTGACAGGCCCCCTCTGCGCCACCGTGAGAATCGCTTTCCGTAACCACGCTTCACATGACAACCGAAATTAAGACATTGCTAATTAATCACCAGCCCGTCCCATACGGGCATGTGGTTGTACAGTTAAAGCCCGATTCAATGGCGCACAAGATTAAGTCCTTGACAAGTTACTCAGGCGAGACTACCACAAACCCACAACATGTTCCATCCACATCCTCCCTATCCACCAACCACTCGCCCGAGCGAAAACCATTTTGTTTAACCAAGACCAATGACATACCTGTCATGGTACGCAAATTTTAACAAGAGTGGCTCACCACCACGATTCCATAAATCATTAAGTCAAAATTAATTCTTAAGACACATGTGATGATAAAACCCATCGTAACTAAGCAAAACTAAGCATATGTGAGGCATGAGCACATACCTTCACAAAGGCCTTTGCTCAAACTTCGTCTTCTCTATGGTTCTTATCCATCTTACACCTTGCTTGAGTCCAACCATCTCACCCGGTATCTATGACCGTTCTGGACCTTGGTTTTCCTAACCAAATCCCGGTCCTTCTCGCCGTTGACTATAGTTGACTCCAAGCCACATGCATAACAAAAGACAAAGCAATTATTCGAGCACAAGTTCTTCACAACTTGACCCATGTTAGTCAAAATATGCATCATGCAACATCTATGCACTGAAACCCATGAAATTGACATAACCAGCTGTGAGGACCCCGGTTTATTCGGCTTGTACTGCTTAACCATCCACTTGGTCCTAGCAGCACAAATCAAATAAACCAAGCCTCGAGATATGTATACTTCCAGAAATGCAGATACACACCCGTTACAAAATCATGCATCAATTCCATTCATACACATAGAGCCGAAGCAAAAGCAACAACTGAAAGACATACATAATATAAAGAGAGTTAGTACAAAAGAGAGGCCGCCCGGCCAAAAGACATACAAATAGATAAATACACAATGGAAGCAAATGGCCATAAGATAGCGATAAATGAAGCCAATCGGTGTGCCTTTCACCCACAAGGCAACCAACCGGACCGCCAAGCTAATCGTCCCAAACAGCGCAGAACACGACTCACAAAAGTGAGGCCCTTGGGGCTCACCTTCTTCCTCTGCAACAATTAATATTAAGCAAAGCGGATGAGTATAAAAATTGTTTTTGTACTGCAAGACTGACGTGTGAGATAATGAACTATAATTAACTACATGCAAGCTTTATTTAAGTGGATGAGGCTCTGGACTTATTTTCAGCATAAAGCAAGTTTTCATTTGCAATAATGTAATAGATTCAAAGCAAGTTTGCAATTAACTTTTATTGTTCAAATAAGGAGAGACAATAACAACAATAGATAGAGGACAACACCAACCTAGAAGTGACTAACCCCTAGTCACCACAACAATAGCATGAAGTACCCCTTCATACCACCCATGTCAAGTTTAAGTTTTTAAAAGGTTGTAGTCTAGTTCTTGCGGGAAATAACCAAGCGTGTCCATAACCTAGGACGAGGCTATTCGAATAGTTTTAACCCTACAGAGGTGTACCAATGTACCCACACGATAGACCGCCTTTCTACCAGCCACGGTTAGCATACTTCCTTTGGTATGTAGGCACGGCTAAGTCTAACAAGACGCTTTCCAATGGACGATGCTAATTAAGAGCCGCAACCCACGAGAGAAGGACACATTAGGCAGCCTAACCGGTCTGCTAATGCTCCCCTCCAACACCACACACACACACACAAGAACACACCCACCGACCAGCTCATAATTAACACCTCCCAAAGTACTTAGTCAAGAGAGGTTCCATATCCCCCTCGCGTGGTTAGCACGCAACAATTGCTTGGATCAATGGCACAAGTAACTCGGTCCTTAGGGACTTAGGCACCATTCCACTCACACCCAACAGATCACACCAACATACCATTGTGCCCAAGCCAAGATATAATTTTTTTGTTTTCAGTTTTTGATTTGCAAAATGGTAAAACACAAGGGTTGGACATAATGGAATAATAATAGCATTTGTGTGATCAAGATCACCGACTAAGTCGATGATCGCCCAATATTACCAATACTAGGCATGGCTAAGCAATATTTATCCGAAATCTACTAAGTGACAAGAGCTCATCCAACGAACTCTAATCGCAGCAAATAACCTAGGCTCAGGTAGTAGAGGATAATTATTTACCTACAGAGTATGCAACTAGAGGATTAACTAATCAATTTAACAACAAATTAGCAATGCATACATAGAAGTTAAACAAAATATTAGACTTTAAAAGTAATGGGATCAAATGGTAAATGATCAAACTGCTTGCCTGGCGGCTGCTGTTGCTCAATAGGCTGCTGAGGGTCGTTCTCGGGGTTACCGCAAATGTCGAAGCCTAAGCGAAAAGCAAAAAGAGCGAGATCAACCAATAAGACGAGCAACACTTAAACAAAAGAGCAAGCAAAAAGCATTCAAATGCTATGAAATTTATACACGGGGTAGTCTAAGGTCCTATCTAACCTTAGGAACAAGAACTAACTAAAAAGGATTGGTGAAGAAAAAGATATGATCTAAATACTCATTTTCGGCCAAAATGCTACACTTAAATAGTACTGTTCATAAAATATTTTCTGGAGCGATTTTGAAGCTGAAAATTTTATGGTAGTTAGCTACTGGTATCCTAAGCTTACATGTAAATTTTTTTATCATTTGGAGCTAAGGTTAAAAAGTTATGGTTTTTACAAGAATTCTAAATAGCATTTTTAAAAGGTAGCTCTAAAGATTTCAAAAACAGTAGCATGAACAAAACCTATGCTATCATTTATTCCATCTATAGAGGAAGCCAACAAAGTTGGATTCACCCAAAAAGGATCTTCCTAGACAAACTTATGCAATTTACAAATTATTCAAATTCTAAATTAACAGTTTCAAGTATATTTCTAAACCAATTTTGAAATCCTATTTCTGTGGCTGAACTAAACTTCTAAACATTTTTACACTAAAGTTAAGTTCATAATAAAGCTAACAAAATTTGAAACACCTGAAATGGATTTTATATGAATTAGTTATGAATTTTTAAAGTTCAGTACCTATTTCAGTTTGTAACTTAACTATTCGGGATTTCAAAACAACTTATTTGACGTGGACGAACCAGAGCCGTCGATCTCTGATCGAACGACCCAGAGCACCCGGGATTCAAACGCACGCGCGCGAAGGAGGCAAGACCGCTGACCGTTCATCTCGAGATGGACGGCCCCTAGGGAGCCACGTCGCCCCGACGCTGCTGCCGCTCGTCCGACAATAGAGCCGAGCAAAACTCGAGCTCGCTGGGCGTGTCGCCGGCGAGGGAGCTCAGGGTGAGGCCCGGAAGGAGCTAAAACGGAAACCTACTGCTATTGCGCACCAGATGGCACCGGCGGCGAGGCCAATGGCGACCTGACGCGGCGGCGCGGCGGCGAGAGGCGGAGGGAGTGCTACGGCCGAAAACGAAAACGATGACATGGCTAAGCTACGCGCAAATGGACGGGTGCAAAAGCTATGACGGGGTCCTATGGACTTAACGCGACCAACCGGAGTCCATACGGTAGCCGGCGGCGAGCCGGAGGCTAACGGCGGCGGCGGCGCGACCGAAACAGGGAACCACGGCCACGGTGCAGCAAAAGCTAAACGGGGAAGAGCTTAAGCTCACCAGGGGTTCACTGAAGATGATGACGGGGTTGGGGTGGACGGAGGATGAACGGAGCAGCCCGGCGACGAGGATCAGCGGCGGTGCGGGGATGCCTCAACGCGGAGGGGCCGACCTGGGCCAAACTAGCAACACCGGGTGGTACCATGAGCTTCGCAATACCACAGAGAAGCTCCCGGAGGAATGGATTGGGAAATGGGAGTCTTACCGGTGCCGGGGAAGAAGATGGAGATTTGCGGCAAATTTGGGGAAAACTCCGATTTCAGCAGCTCCTCCCGACGGAACCTGAAATGGAGTGGGGGTTAAACTCCGCTGAAGTGAGGCGAAGGTGAGGGAACGAGGGGGGAGCAAGAGAGCCACTGGAACACCGTCGGCGCCAAAAGCTCCGCGGCCGGCAATGGCAGAGATGAGTGCTGGGGCGCTCGGAACTCGCTCGAGCTCAGAGAAGGTAACCAAGAGGTGAGGGATGGCGAAAAGATGCTCAGGGAGGAAGCGGGGAGCTTAAGTAGGCCTGTGGAGCGAGGAGGGCACCGTTGGCCACCTCGGGTTCTCACTGCCGCTACGGTCGCCGTGAGCGACGGGAGCAGTTGAGACGACGACTAATCGGGGCGGTGGAGTGACGGGCATTTAATGCGTCTGCAGAGAGCCGTTGACGAAGACGGAGGTGACGAGGCGCATAGCTGTCTCCCTCTCTGCACTCGCCATGGCGCAGCACACGCGCGAGCGGGAGCGAGGAAGGAGATGACGGGAACGGCGTCCGATTTTGGTCCAACGGCCGACAATCGACCGCGTCGGCACGGTTAAGTGCAAACGTCGACCGCCCGATGACGATCCAACGAGTCACCGCGCGTGCGCCAATTCGACCCGGTCGGTACAGTTAGTTGGCTCGGCCGAGTCAAGTGACTCGAGCCCAAGCCTGACTCGCACCCGAGGAACAGTGCAAACCAGTTAGGTTTTGAATTTTAAAGGCTGAAACTTTAGGGATTTAATTGAGGTATCAAATCAACTCCAAAATTCATGAAATTTCAACTGGAGCTTGCTTACCTTGGGGTTTACCTCCCATAAAATTTCCAGAGGTTTTTGTGCACTGAAATTTTCTCAAGAAATTCCAGAAGGTGATTTCAGAGGTTTGACCAAGGTTTGACTTGCCTCTAAATTATTCAAATAATTTCCAAAAATCATGAGATAATTCAGAGGTGTCACAAAGTAACCTTAGAACCAAGAAAATTATTTCCAAGGGTTTGACACAAGATTTCACCAAGGAGGTTGTTGACTTGAGCCAAATGAGGATTTTAATTTTGGATTTCCCAAAATTCTTTTACAAGAACTTCAGAAAAGCTTAAAGGCATTGGGATGCAGGAAAAGTTTTAAATTATCCTCATTTTCTTACATTTGAAACACAAGTTGAAAATGGGGATGTTACAAACCTCCCCCCCTTACAAAAATCTCGTCCCGAGATTTGGCTCACTCGGAAATGAAAGAGGGGTAGTCCGCACGGAGACGATCTTCTCGTTCCCATGTAGCTTCATCCTCGGAATGGTTTGACCACTGAACTTTAAGGAGTTTGATGGTTTTATTCCTGGTTCTCCGCTCAGCCTCCTCGAGGACGCGAGCAGGTGCTCGCGACAGTCAAATCTTCACGAACATCAAGAGTCTCCAAGAGCTTCTCTGTTGGAACACGGAGGCACTTCTTTAGTGGGGGACATGAAAAACATCGCACCCCGCAAGTGCAGCGGGCAACTCCAACTTGTAGGCAACAGCTCCCTTCTTCTCGATGACACGGTAAGGACCGACATATCGAGGAGCTAATTTGCCCTTGGCACCAAAACGCTGGTGACCCTTCAGAGGAGAAACCTTGAGATAAACAAAGTCATTGGGCTCAAAGCTCAACTCACGACGACGGCGATCCGCATAGCTCTTTTGCCTGGATTGAGCCGTGCGCAATCGATCTCGAATAAGCTGAACTTGATTTTCAGCCTCATTGATCGAGTCCGGGCCAAAGAAGGGTCTTTCGCCGGTCTCAGACCAATTCAACGGGGTTCTACACTTTCTCCCGTATAAGGCCTCAAATGGTGCTATCCGAGGCGGCTTGAAACCGTTGTTATAAGAAAACTCGGCGAATGGCAAGAACTTCTCCCAATGCTTCCCATAGGAAAGGACACAAGCTCGCAGCATGTCCTCCAAAACTTGGTTGACCCTCTCGGTCTGACCATCTGTTTGGGGGTGATATGCTGTGCTGAAAGAAAGACGAGTTCCCATAGCTTCTTGCAAGCTATGCCAGAACTGGGAAGTGAAGATGGAACCACGATCAGAAATGATCGTCTTCGGCACCCCATGCAAGCTCACTATCCTGGCGATATAGAGCTCCGCAAGGTGACCGGTACGAATCTTGGTCTTGACCGGAAGAAAATGCGCCACTTTTGTCAACCGGTCAATGATAACCCAAATGGCATCATTGCCCCTCGGTGATCTAGGTAGGCCAGTGATAAAATCCATCCCGACCGAATCCCACTTCCACTCCGGAATGGGCAAGGGCTGAAGCAATCGGTGGCGCGATGCTCGGCCTTGACACGGCGACACATGTCGCACTCGCAGCGAACCTTGCGATCTCCTCTTCATTCGGGTCCACGGAACCTCGGCGGAGATCCCGATACATCTTCGTGGCCCGGGATGAATGGATAACGGAGAATCGTGGGCTTGCGGAGGATCAAATCCCGCAACTCCATGTCCTTTGGAACCACGGCGTTGCCGAACCGCACAACACCAAGCTCGTCTTCGGAGAAGCACTTGGCTGTTCCATTCTTGACATTTTCCTTGATGCGGTTCACTCCAACATCTGACTGTTGAGCGGACTTGATCCGATCCACCAAGGTTGGCTGTACAACCAAGGCAGCGAGGGAACCATGCTCAACCAAACCCAAGTTGAGACGCTGGAACTCCTCCAGAAGGGGGGGCTGAGGCTCTTGGAGCAACAATGCATTGCAATGCGCTTTGCGACTAAGCGCATCCGCAACGACATTGGCCTTGCCCGGATGGTAGTGAATACCCATGTCATAGTCCTTGATCAACTCCAACCATCTCCTTTGCCTGAGGTTCAGATCTGGTTGGGTGAACAAATACTTTAAGCTTTTGTGATCCGAATACACTTCGCAACGATTACCGATTAGGTA
This sequence comes from Ampelocalamus luodianensis, assembly GCA_036346255.1. Classification (NCBI taxonomy): domain Eukaryota; kingdom Viridiplantae; phylum Streptophyta; class Magnoliopsida; order Poales; family Poaceae; genus Ampelocalamus; species Ampelocalamus luodianensis. The sequence goes on from CM070633.1 coordinate 36,861,916, forward strand.
ATGTCGCCAAATCTTAAGTGCATGGATCACAGCGGCCAACTCCAAGTCATGGGTAGGATAGTTGAGTTCATGAGGTCTCAATTGCCTTGATGTATAGGCCACTACCTTGCCTTCTTGCATAAGGACACAACCGAGGCCTCGACGCGAAGCGTCACAAAAGATATCGAAGCCGACGGACATCGGGAGAACAAGAGCGGGAGCGGTGGTCAATCGCTTCTTAAGTGCTTGGAAACTTTCCTCGCAATCAGCGGACCACGAGAACTTCTTGTCCTTCTTGAGCAACTCCGTCATCGGCCGCTATCTTGGAGAAGTTCTCGATAAGCGGCGATAATATCCTCTAAACCAAGAAAACTCCGAACCGGTGACCAAGGGGTGACTCGAGAAAGCACATCGATCTTGCTAGGATCCACGACACGCCTCCGCTGAAAGAACATGGCCTAAGAAGGCTACTTCCTTCAACGACGCGCACTTGCTGAACTTCGCATACAGCTGGTGCTCACGAAGCTTGCCCAACACAAGCCTCAAATGCTCGGTGTGTTCCTCATCGCTCTTGGAGTAGATAAGGATATCATCGATGAAGACCACAACGAACCTATCCAAATACTCCATGAACACCGAATTCATGAGGTTCATGAACAAGGCCGGAGCATTGGTTAAGCCGAATGACATGACGATATACTCGTACAAGCCATAACGAGTAGAAAAAGTCGTCTTTGGGATATCCTCAGGTCGAATCCGAACTTGATGATATCCCACTCTCAAATCAATCTTGGAGAAAACTCGAGCTCCAGTTAATTGATCGAAGAGGTCGTCGATACGGGGCAAAGGGTACTTGTTCTTTACCGTGACTTCATTAAGTGGACGGTAATCAACGCACATGCGCAGCGTCTTGTCCTTTTTCGGGACAAATATTGCTGAGCATCCCCAGGGAGATGAGCTAGGGCGGATGAAACCCTTCTCTTGAAGCTCACCCAGCTGCTTCTTCAATTCCACCAACTCAATTGGGTCCATCCGGTAAGGCCTCTTTGAAATCGGGCGATGCAGGGAACCAACTCAATGACAAACTCGAGGTCTCGGCTGGTGGCATCCTGGAAGGTCGTCGGGAAGACATCAACAAAGTCACATACCACTGGGACTTCACTAATATCTAGAGCGGCTTTGCTTGAGTGCGAAGAGATGCGGACCTGCAGCCTTCGCGAAAAACTGCTCGCGCCGAAGGATCGTCGAGTAGGCGAGCCTCCTAGCGCAATCAATTTGTCCCATGTCTTTGAGACAACCAATCCATGCCTAGGATTACATCTAAGCTCGCCGATCGAATGAGGATAAGGTTTGCTAAGAATCCTACCCCTCTATCTCAACAGGACATCCCTACACTCGGACTCGACTCTCAACTCCGAACCGGAGAGCGAATGAGCGGCGGGACCAACAATGGGGTAAAGCGAAGACCCCACAGCAGAGAAAAGACTCGAAACAAGCGAATGAGATGCGCTGAATCAAACAAAAGCGTAGCGAGGAGAGAGTTAACCGAAGGGTACCCAACACGACGTCGGGTGCCTCCTGTGCCTCCTCCGCGGAGATGAGGTTGACGCGACCACTACCCACGCCTTGGGTAGCGGGACAACTTTCGATCTCGGGAAGGACCACCTCCCGCCCACGTCCTCCATTAGGACGAGGGGTCGCTCCGATCTGTTAGGGCAAGTATTTACATAATGCCCTTCGGTTGCATGAAAAGCAAGTGACCCGGCGGCCGGATTGCGGGGCCACCCATCGTTCGCAGCGCACGTGGCCCGGGGCACGGCTGCGGAGGCGAGGAGGCGGTCTTGGCGGCCTCGGTGGTAGTGAAGCCACGAGCGGGCCTGGGCAGCCCGACACGGGACGGAGAGGCCGGCTGTGCGGCGATTTGGACCTCCCACTTGCGCTGCGGGACTCACCCAGCGCCTTGGCCTTGTGCTCGGCAACAATGGCCTTGTCCACCAAGGCACGAAAGTCGCAAAGTCTACAATGGAGAGCTTGTCTTGCGGCTCCTCGACAAGCCCTCCATGAACTTCTCTGCTTGGCCTCATCGGTGGCCACCTCGGATGGAGCATAACGAGCCAAGTGGTTGAACTCGTGCAGTACTCTATCACCGACTTACGCCCTTGCTTGAGTGCGAAACTCCTTCTTCTTGACTTCATCAAGCCGCGCAGGATGTGAGCTCGGCGGAACGCGATCGGAACTCCTCCCAAGAGACGGTGTGGCGGCGGGCTGCATGGCCAAGAAGTTCTCCCACCAGGAGAGTCTGCCCTGCGGTGATGGGAGGCAAAGAGTGCCTGTCTGGTCCAGCGCGAGCAACGTCGAGCTTACGCTCAACTTCGACGCAGCCAGTCATCCGCGCCCAATGGGTCCTCGGACAAAGCGTGGGGTGAGTGCGAAGAAACTCACCAAACCCCACGAGGCGATGTCCGCCCCCGCCGGATCCCGAGGCTCGGCAAGGGCGGAGGTGTTGCGCGCAATAACATCCAGCAGACCCTCCTGTCCTCTGAGCAGTTGCGCTCGATCCGAAGAAGGACCTCATCCATGGTCGGAGGAGGCGGGAGCTCCTCATCCAAACAGTTCAGCGACCACGGCCGCTCACGAGTACCTCCACCATCTGGTTCAAGAAAATTAGGTTAGAAACCAAAGTACTAATACTAGAAGTTGATGAAAGCGAAAAGCTAACGATTAGGGGAATGAGATATCACCCTAACCGAAAGCCAAGAACAGCAAGTAAACAAACTTTAAAGGCTTCCAAAAAGGCTCCAAAACAGCAAAGAAAACATCAAACCAAGGTTCAACTTCTCACTGCCATCAACCCGTATTGAATGAACGAGCAATGGTTTGAAAAGATAAAATTTCAGCACACTACAACAAGTCTAACACTACTCGAGAGCAAAATTAAACTAGCGAAATAAGTGTTAGATACTTAGCTAACTAGTATCACATCTTACCCCTTTATGCCCACAAGTTTTAATTGATTAACCTCTCATTTTCTATCCTATTTAGAACCTTTGAGCTTGCTGTCCGGAAATCGAATGCTCGCTGTCCAGATTTTGCATCCAAGCTTCTAAGCCGAAATCTTCAACTTCCGAAGCTTCAAAATCTTGTAGAGGGCGGCTAACATTTCAATTTGCCAAACTCATTGGTTCCCAAAACCCAATTAATCGATAACGACTATCTTTTTAGAAGAAGATGAGAGGAAAACAATTTTTTAAAACTCAATTTAGAGCAAGATGAGAGAAGAAAGCTAAGATAGGTAAGGAATAAAATCTGAGAATTTCCTTAAGCTTTCATAAATTATTTGACTCTTTGAAAATAAGGTTTTCAAAATATCCTAAGGACGACCAAGCTTGGGTTACTATAGTCGGAATGGCTCTGATACCAACTTTGTGAGGACCCCGGTTTATTCGGCTTGTACTGCTTAACCATCCACTTGGTCCTAGCAGCACAAATCAAATAAACCAAGCCTCGAGATATGTATACTTCCAGAAATGCGATATACACACCCTGTTACAAAATCATGCATCAATTTCATTCATACACATAGAGCCGAAGCAAAAGCAACAACTGAAAGACATACATAATATAAAGAGAGTTAGTACAAAAGAGAGGCCGCCCGGCCAAAAGACATACAAATAGATAAATACACAGCGGAAGCAAAATGGTCATAAGATGGCGATAAGCGAAGCCAATCGGTGTGCCTTTCACCCACAAGGCAACCAACCAGGACCGCCAAGCTAATCGTCCCAAACAGCGCGCAACACAGCCTCACAAAAGTGAGGCCCTTGGGGCTCACCTTCTTCCTCTGCAACAATTAATATTAAGCAAAGCAGATGAGTACAAAAATTGTTTTTGTACTCGCAAGACTGACGTGTGAGATAACAGAACTATAATTAACTACATGCAAGCTTTATTTAAGTGGATGAGGCTCTGGACTTATTTTCAGCATAAAGCAAGTTTTCATTTGCAATAATGTAATAGATTCAAAGCAAGTTTGCAATTAACTTTTATTGTTCAAATAACGAGAGACAATAACAACAATAGATAAGCAATATTTATCCGAAATCTACTAAGTGACAAGAGCTCATCCAACGAACTCTAATCACAGCAAATAACCTAGGCTCAGGTAGTAGAGGATAATTATTTACCTACAGAGTATGCAACTAGAGGATTAACTAATCAATTTAACAACAAATTAGCAATGCATACATAGAAGTTAAACAAAATATTAGACTTTAAAAGTAATGGGATCAAATGGGAAATGATCAAACCGCTTGTTGGCGTTTCTTTGTTGCTCAATAGGCTGCTGAGGGTCGTTCTCGGGGTTACCGCAAATGTCGAAGCCTAAGCGAAAAGCAAAAAGAGCGAGATCAACCAATAAGACGAGCAACACTTAAACAAAAGAGCAAGCAAAAAGCATTCAAATGCTCTGAAATTTATACACGGGTAGTCTAAGGTCCTATCTAACCTTAGGAACAAGAACTAACTAAAAGGATTGGTGAAGAAAAAGATATGATCTAAATACTCATTTTCGGCCAAAATGCTACACTTAAATAGTACTGTTCATAAAATATTTTCTGGAGCGATTTTGAAGCTGAAAATTTTATGGTAGTTAGCTACTGGTATCCTAAGGTTACATGTAAATTTTTTGATTATTTGGAGCTAAGGTTCAAAAGTTATGGTTTTTACAAGAATTCTAAATAGCATTTTTAAAAGGTAGCTCTAAAGATTTCAAAAATAGTAGCATGAACAAAACCTATGCTATCATTTAGTCCATCTATAGAGGAAGCCAACAAAGTTGGATTCACCCAAAAAGGATCTTCCTAGACAAACTTATGCAATTTACAAATTATTCAAATTCTAAATTAACAGTTTCAAGTATATTTCTAAACCAATTTTGAAATCCTATTTCTGTGGCTGAACTAAACTTCTAAAAAATTTTACACTAAAGTTCAGTTAATAATAAAGCTAACAAAATTTGAAACACCTAAAATGGATTTTATATGAATTAGTTATGAATTTTTAAAGTTCAGTACCTATTTCAGTTTGTAGCTTAACTATTCGGGATTTCAAAACAACTTATATGATGTGGACGAACCAGAGCCGTCGATCTCTGATCGAACGGCCCAGAGCACCCGGGATTCAAACGCACGCGTGCGAAGGAGGCAAGACCGCTGACCGTTCATCTCGAGATGGACGACCCCTAGGGAGCCACGTCGCCCCGGCGCTGCTGCGCTCGTCCGACAACAGAGCCGAGCAAAACTCGAGCTCGCGGGCGTGTCGCCGCGAGGAGCTCGGCGAGGCCGGAAGGAGCTAAAACCGAAATCATCGCTATTGCGCACGGATGGCACCGCGGCGAGGCCAATGGCGACGACGGCGCGTGGCGCGCGAGGCGCGGGAGTGCTACGGCCGAAAACGAAAACGATGACATGGCTAAGCTACGCGCAAATGGACGGGTGCAAAAGCTATGACGGGGTCCTATGGACTTAACACGACCAACCGGAGTCCATACGGTAGCCGGCGGCGAGCCGGAGGCTAACGGCGGCGGCGGCGCGACCGAAACAGGGAACCACGGCCACAGTGCATCAAAAACTAAACGGGGAAGAGCTTAAGCTCACCAGGGGTTCACTGAAGATGATGACGGGGTTGGGGTGGACGGAGGATGAACGGAGCAGCCCGGCGACGAGGATCAGCGGCGGTGCGGGGATGCCTCAACGCGGAGGGGCCGACCTGGGCCAAACTAGCAACACCGGGTGGTACCATGAGCTTCGTAATACCACAGAGAAGCTCCCGGAGGAATGGATTGGGAAATGGGAGTCTTACCGGTGCCGGGGAAGAAGATGGAGATTTGCGGCAAATTTGGGGAAAACTCCGATTTCAGCAGCTCCTCCCGACGGAACCTGAAATGGAGTGGGGGTTAAACTCCGCTGAAGTGAGGCGAAGGTGAGGGAACGAGGGGGGAGCAAGAGAGCCACTGGAACACCGTCGGCGCCAAAGCTCCGGCCGGCAATGGCGAGATGAGTCTTTGGGCGCTCGGAACTCGCTTCGAGCTCGAGAGAAGGTAACCAAGAGGTGAGGATGGCGAAAAGATGCTTAGGAGGAAGCGGGAGCTTAAGTAGGCTGTGGAGCGAGGAGGGCACCGTTGGCGCCTCGGGATCTCACTGCCGCTACGATCGCCGTGGCGACGGGAGCGGTGAGACGGCGACTAATCGGGCGGTGGGTGAGGGGCATTTAATGCGCTGCGCAGAGCCGTTGACGAAGACGGAGGTGACGAGGCGCATCGCTATCTCCTCTCTGCGCTCGCCATGGCGCAGCACGCCGCGAAGCGGAGCGAGAAGGAGATGACGGAATGCGTCCGATTTTGGTCCAACGGCCGACAATCGACCGCGTCGGCACGATTAAGTGCAAACGCCGACCGCCCGATGACGATCCAACGAGTCACCGCGGCGTAATTCGACCGGTCGATGCGATTAGTTGGCTCGCCGAGTCAAGTGACTCGAGCCCAAGCCCGACTCGCACCGAGGAACAGTGCAAACCAGTTAGGTTTTTAATTTTAAAGGCTGAAACTTTGGGGATTTAATTGAGGTATCAAATCAACTCCAAAATTCATGAAATTTTAACTGGAGCTTGCTTACCTTGGGGTTTACCTCCCATAAAATTTCCAGAGGTTTTTGTGCACTGAAATTTTCTCAGGAAATTCCAGAAGGTGATTTCAGAGGTTTGACCAAGGTTTGACTTGCCTCTAAATTATTCAAATAATTTCCAAAAATCATGAGATAATTCAGAGGTGTCACAAAGCAACCTTAGAACCAAGGAAAATTATTTCCAAGGGATTGACACAAGATTTCACCAAGGAGGTTGTTGACTTGAGCCAAATGAGGATTTTAATTTTGGATTTCCCAAAATTCTTTTACAAGAACTTCAGAAAAGCTTAAAGGCATTAGGATGCAGGAAAAGTTTTAAATTATCCTCATTTTCTTACATTTGAAACACAAGTTGAAAATGGGGATGTTACAAACCTCCCCCCTTACAAAAATCTCGTCCCGAGATTTGGCTCACTCGGAAAAGAAAGAGGGGTAGTCCGCACGGAGACGATCTTCTCGTTCCCATGTAGCTTCATCCTCGGAATGGTTTGACCACTGAACTTTAAGGAGTTTGATGGTTTTATTCCTGGTTCTCCGCTCAGCCTCCTCGAGGACGCGAGCAGTCTTTGCGATAGGTCAAATCTTCCTGAACATCAAGAGTCTCCAACGGAGCTTCCTCTGTTGGAACACGGAGGCACTTCTTTAGCTGGGACACATGAAAAACATCAGTACCCCCGCAAGTGCAGCGGGCAACTCCAACTTGTAGGCAACAGCTCCCTTCTTCTCGATGACACGGTAAGGACCGACATATCGAGGAGCTAATTTGCCCTTGGCACCAAAACGCTGGTGACCCTTCAGAGGAGAAACCTTGAGACAAACAAAGTCATTGGGCTCAAAGCTCAACTCACGACGACGGCGATCCGCATAGCTCTTTTGCCTGGATTGAGCCGTGCGCAATCGATCTCGAATAAGCTGAACTTGATTTTCAGCCTCATTGATCGAGTCCGGGCCAAAGAAGGGTCTTTCGCCGGTCTCAGACCAATTCAACGGGGTTCTACACTTTCTCCCGTATAAGGCCTCAAATGGTGCCATGCCGAGACTGGCTTGGAAACTGTTGTTATAAGAAAACTCGGCGAATGGCAAGAACTTCTCCCAATGCTTCCCATAGGAAAGGACACAAGCTCGCAGCATGTCCTCCAAAACTTGGTTGACCCTCTCGGTCTGACCATCTGTTTGGGGGTGATATGCTGTGCTGAAAGAAAGACGAGTTCCCATAGCTTCTTGCAAGCTATGCCAGAACTGGGAAGTGAAGATGGAACCACGATCAGAAATGATCGTCTTCGGCACCCCATGCAAGCTCACTATCCTGGCGATATAGAGCTCCGCAAGGTGACCGCACGAATCTTGGTCTTGGATCGAAGAAAATGCGCCACTTTAGTCAACCGGTCAATGATAACCCAAATGGCATCATTGCCCCTCGGTGATCTAGGTAGGCCAGTGATAAAATCCATCCCGACCGAATCCCACTTCCACTCCGAATGGGCAAGGGTGAAGCAATCCACCGGTGGCGATGCTCGCCTTGACACGACGACACATGTCACACTCTGCAACGAACCTTGCGATCTCCCTCTTCATTCGGGTCCACCAGAGCCTCTGGCGGAGATCCTGATACATCTTCGTGGCCCCAGGATGAATGGATAACGGAGAATCGTGGGCTTCGTGGAGGATCAAATCCCGCAACTCCATGTCCTTTGGAACCACGAGGCGTTGCCCGAACCGCACAACACCAAGCTCGTCTTCGGAGAAGCACTTGGCTGTTCCATTCTTGACATTTTCCTTGATGCGGTTCACTCCAACATCTGACTGTTGAGCGGACTTGATCCGATCCACCAAGGTTGGCTGTACAACCAAGGCACCGTTGGCCGCCTCGGGTTCTCACTGCCGCTACGGTCGCCGTGAGCGACGGGAGCAGTTGAGACGACGACTAATCGGGGCGGTGGAGTGACGGCATTTAATGCGCCTGCAGAGAGCCGTTGACGAAGACGGAGGTGACGAGGCGCATCGCTGTCTCCTCTCTGCGCTTCGCCATGGCACGCGACACGCGCGAAGCGGAGCGAGGAAGGAGATGACGGGAACGGCGTCCGATTTTGGTCCAACGGCCGACAATCGACCGCGTCGGCACGGTTAAGTGCAAACGTCGACCGCCCGATGACGATCCAACGAGTCACCGCGCGTGCGCCAATTCGACCCGGTCGGTACAGTTAGTTGGCTCAGCCGAGTGAAGTGACTCGAGCCCAAGCCTGACTCGCACCCGAGGAACAGTGCAAACCAGTTAGGTTTTGAATTTTAAAGGCTGAAACTTTGGGGATTTAATTGAGGTATCAAATCAACTCCAAAATTCATGAAATTTTAACTGGAGCTTGCTTACCTTGGGGTTTACCTCCCATAAAATTTCCAGAGGTTTTGTGCACTGAAATTTTCTCAAGAAATTCCAGAAGGTGATTTGAGAGGTTTGACCAAGGTTTGACTTGCCTCTAAATTATTCAAATAATTTCCAAAAATCATGAGATAATTCAGAGGTGTCACAAAGCAACCTTAGAACCAAGGAAAATTATTTCCAAGGGTTTGACACAAGATTTCACCAAGGAGGTTGTTGACTTGAGCCAAATGAGGATTTTAATTTTGGATTTCCCAAAATTCTTTTACAAGAACTTCAGAAAAGCTTAAAGGCATTAGGATGCAGGAAAAGTTTTAAATTATCCTCATTTTCTTACATTTGAAACACAAGTTGAAAATGGGGATGTTACACCAGCAAGGTCAACGACCAGCTCCATAAGGTCTACGACCAGTGTTTAGGACCACTGTCCACGACCAGTGTCCAGGACCACTGTCCACGATCAGTGTTCACGAGGTCTACGACCAGCTCCATGAGGTCTACGACCAGCTCCAGCGATCACCTGGTCGAAAGAGTTACAACCACCTGCTACGACCACCTGGTCGAAAAGCTACGACCACGGCTGGAAGCTACGGTACTCGGAGCTACAGTACTCGGAGCTTACGGAGACTCGGTGTTTGAAGCTACGGTACTCGAAAGCTACAGTACTCGGAGCTTACGACCACTCGGCACTTGAAGCTACAATACTCGAAAGCTACAGTACTCAGAGTTTCGACCACTCGGTACAACACTACTACAAAACAGGTCATAATAGACGGTTCATCACATACGGTTCTTTTGGAACCGTCTGTGTTGTTATATCACAGACGGTTTCAAAAGGAACCGCTCGTGATATCATTATCGCTGAGCGGTTCGTATTAAGAACCGTCAGCGAAGTATCCTGACGGTTCATGATACGAACCGTGCGTGATAATTCATTCTCATCACGCAGCGGTTGGTATGATGAACCGTCTGTGATACTTCATAGACAGTTCGTGATACCAACCGTCTGTGATGAGGTAGTTATCACAGACGGTTGGATTTAACAACCGTCTGTGATTTAGATTTTACCATGGCTTGGAATTTTTCTTACTCTCTGATTTTACCATGGCTTGGAATTTTTCTTACTCTCTGATTTTACCATGGCTTCCAATTTTCCTTACTCTCTGATTTTACCATGGTTTGAAATTTTTCTTACTCTCTGATTTTACCATGGCTTCCAATTTTCCCATGGCTTCCAATTTTCCAAGAGTAAGAAAAATTCCAAGCCATGGTAAAATTCAAGTCACAGGCGGTTCTTAATACCAACCGTCTGTAATGAGGTCATTATCACAGACGGTTCGTATTAAGAACCGTTTGTGATGATATACTTATCACAGACGGTTCATCATACGAACCGCCTGTGATATGTCATCATAGACGGTTTTTGTATGGAACCGTCTGTGATTCGCAGCGCGGGAGGCGGGAGTTCGAAAATTTTTGAACGCGTGCGCGGGAGGCAAAGTATTTTGACGCTGTCCTTATATATTATAGCTACCCCAACGTTGTCTTCCTCTCCTCGGCCCCTTACACCTCAAGTGGCTCTCATCCTTCCTTCCTCCTCCTTTGCTCCACTGGTGCTGCCTCCTCGACCCATAGGCCTCAGGCCCTTAACAGCGCCGCCACCACACAAGCTACCCGCCAGTCCTCCTCTGCTCCCCTCCTTCCCTTTTGGTTTCATATTGAGTATTATTTATCTTTTGATGTTTTGCTTGATGTGGTTTGTTCTATGCATGAAAAGGGGTGAAGCCGCTAGTGTGGGGTTCTTGGTGATGATGTATGCTAAGAGGTGGATTTGAAAAAGGAGGAGGGAAGGAAGGATCGAGAGCGGCCCAAGGTCCTAAGGCCGCATTCCGGTTATTCTTCTTTGGTGGAATTGTAGATGGCATGGTGTGCTACACAATGTGTCTTTGGTGGGTTCTTGATGATCATGTTTGGGTGTGCTAGATAGCCCGGTGCTCCACATTGTGCAATCGCAAACAACGTTCTATGTAGAATGGAAACAACGTATGCTGATTTTTTTGCAATACAAAAACTATCACGAGCGTTCAACAAGAACCGTCTGTGATAATTACTATCACAGACGGTTCTTGTTAAAAACTATCTGTGAAAATGGACTATCACAGACGGTTCTGAACAAGAACCGTCTGTGATTGTAATTATCACGGACGGTTCTAGTTAAGAACCGTCTGTGATAGCTATTTTCACAGACGGTTTGAAAACCGTCTGTGATGAACGCCTGTTATCACAGACGCATAAATACAGACGGTTCACAAAACCGTCTGTGATGACGTTTTTTGTAGTAGTGCAAATAGCTACGACCATGTGTAGTCGAAGGGCTACGACCACCTACGGTAATACTGCTCCTCAAATGCGGTCATACCGATTTTACTGAACTTGCAGAAAACGAGTGATCCGACAAGCTCTCAACCCCATTGCCAATTGTATTATCATTTTAAGATAACGAGCGTATCCTCGTGATATCCACAAATTTATGTATGGGCCATCATCGCCGTACATATAAGAAGAATAACAAACCTCGCTGTAACACCAGATATTTATCAGCAAATTAACCACACACGCAATCACCAAAAAGAGAGATACATCATATCACCAGCCGCAGCCTCCCAAAAGTTTGGGGCAAAAGGGAAGAAGCTAAGAGAAACAAAATGAAAACACCTCGTGCAAGAAACCGAAAGAACTCTAGATCGATCAACGATCGTCACATGTACATAAATATACAAAGAATATAAATCTTCCGCAAAAAATACAAAAAATACAAATACAAAACAAAACTACTGCCTCTAGAACATACACCATATATGACTACTGCTGTTACGGCAGTTTATACGTACGTACGCACCTAATACACAATTAAGCTAGTCGATCAACAATAATCGGTGAATTTATATATATACCATCCGTTTACAAAACTAAGCACGATCGATCTGCGCATGGCATGTATACATACGTATAGACCACGCACACACGCGCATGTAGATGCATGCATGTGTGGCTAGCTAGCTAGAGGAGTCACCGTCGTCGCCATGGCCGTGGGGCACGCAGAGCTTGGAGAGCGCCCTGAGGAGCTCCACCCTCGCCCGGAGCCGCAAGATGTAGTCGGCGGTGCGGAGGAGCAGCCGGTCGGCCGGCATCGCCGCCGCGCCGGGCACCAGCCGCCGCAGTTCCCGCACCTTCCGCCCCACCGCCACCGCCCGCCGCCTCCGCCGGATACGGCTCGAGCACGGCGACCTCCTCCTCGTCGTCTCCATGAACAGATCAACGTGTGTAGCGTAGGGCTCTCGTGCGCTTTGCGTTTACGTGAGGAGGGGAGAGTGCCTAGCTGAGCTGACCTGAGCTGAGGTGGTGGAATAAATAGAGGCGCGCGGTGGCGTGACGCGAGAGGGGCGTTTCTGGGAGTGGATGTTTTTACGAGGGGGTCAGGTGTAAAGGTATTGGTGAGCTGTGGGTTGTCGCGTAGTGTGGGCCCCGCGCGTGGACGCCACGTCTTGTCCCGCACACGTGTCTGACAGCTCTCTGACGAGGCGCCCAAGGACCGGGAGAATTTAGCGCAGATTTTTTTCCTGTCCCCATTTTGCCCCCTTCTCTTCGTCTCTCTGATAGCCTGATCCAGTGTTTCTCTCTCTGATCTGCTCTTCTTTTCTTTTTTTGAAAAAAAAAAAGTTTGGAGTAAGTGAACTGCATGCATCCATGTTCGCGCGATTCTTTTGTGTCGCTTTTGCGCTCCATTGCAGTGGCGGAGTCAGGAATTTAGCAATGAGGGTGCACACTTTAAGAATGAAAAAAATCTTATACGACACATATATAATTTCATAAGTCCAACATAATTACACAAAAAATTTGAAATTAGTTAATAATGCAATATAATTAGTTCAAATAAAATCTTATATGAATAAAAGAGTTCTAAATAGCTAATGGAAATCACAATACCACACGACACGATCTCATTCCTTGGAAACACTTGATTATATCATCAAGGCGGCGCGAGCAGACGAGGCGCCGGGGCGGCGCTGAGCAGAGGACAGTGGCAGATCCGGGCGGGGAGGCGGCGCGGTCGGGAGCTTCGAGCGCGCATCCGGCGGCGGCTCGAGAGGGCGAGGCGGCGGTCGAGGAGGATGAAGATGAGACGGCCGAGCACCAGGCGACGTTCGGATCTAGCGCAGTGTCCTCCATCGCAACCGGCTGGTGGCTGCGCAGATCCGTCTAGAGGAAGATGTTGTTGATTGCTTCTAGAGGAAGAACTACGACTAAACGTGGCCGGCCCCTAAGAGTGGAGATAGCTCCTCCCGGGGGCGGGGGCGGCGGAGACGAGCGGAGGCTAGGAGGCGGCGGCGCTACAGTAGCCGTAACCATAACTCTAACCTTTGCTCTGATACCATATTATGAATATTGTGTGTATATTAAAGAGACGCAATGGGCAATATATATATAGGGTATAAAGGGATATACGCTATATAGATAAGGAAATACAAAAGACAGATTTCTATGTCTAACATATCTCTAACACGTCACACTGGAAAAGGAGAAAAAAAATATGAAGAAAAACGGATGCAAGAGAACATGTCGAGAAGAAAATTATAGAATGCTACAAATTTTCCGAGTAATGGAATAACGTGACACTTAAATGCTACATTTGACAAAACATTTATGTTTACAAGAAAAAAACAGGACAAATCGATACATTATGGCTATAGCTAAGGCTTCAGGCTTCCTTTATAACAGAGACAGTAATCCAAAACAATTAACTGCTTTTAAGTTTCAGAATATGATAAGATAAACTGCTTTGATGATACGTGTACCTAATCAACAAAAATGTGCACTTTTTTTTGGGGGTGCTCGTGCACCAGGGGCACCCCCCTGACGCCGCGCCTGCTCCATTGTTGCATTACGTGGACGCATGAGATATGATGGGAATCATATATGCGATTTTTTAGATAATGAAAGAGAAAAAACTCTCTCAACCTCTGCGTGAAAGATACATAATGATAGAACCCAAAGGAGTGGAAATGTTTAAAACTGAATATTGCAAAATACAGGAAATTGTTTCTGAAAAGTTTCAAGCCAACAGAACGAAAAGAAAGCACAACTATTACCGGTACGACGATTAATATAAAAAATTTAATTATTTTGATCGGACGGCTAGAATCCATATGTCTAACGTAGTATTGAGTACTACGCACGTATCTTCCCGTTGTAACCGTAAAGGTAATGGCTGAGGAAATACAATTCTAGATTGCTTGCACCATACTCTTTTCTGTTCCAAAATAATTGTCATTTTGCCAAACTGCCTTGAGCCAAGCGGGCATAAAACCTAACTAATAGTTATAATTGGGCTATGTTTACCCATGAAATGACGTGTTACAACCACTCAACATCTTTCGTATAATTGATAGCGGAGGTGAAGGATAAAAGAACAATTGCTAAACTCTTGATTTCCAATGAACAACTATTTTGAAGCGACGAATATCAGTAAACCTACCAAGGACAATTATTTTGAGGACTCGTTTGGAATACATGAATTTTATAGAATTTTCACATAAAACAATTCAATTTCTACATAAATTGAAGAAAAAAAATCCGTTGTTCTAACAGGCCTGAAACGAAACAATCCGATATAATTTTTCACACATCTTTTGGATAGAGCATAGGAAGGAGTTATAGGTACTAGGGTGGGCATGTCATTTTTGCCGCTTTCGAGGAGAACCAACGTTGAAGATTCTGCCAGAGAGAAAGCAACAATCGGGCCACATACCTCTGTATGCACAGTGAATCGCTGTAGCCTCACATGCGCGACGATTGCGACATCAATCAAAATGTCCATCCTAACAGAGTGGAAAAATGCTGCACTCACCCCCTCTGAAATCTTTTTGCTAGCATTCGTTCGAACCGATGGTTTAGAAGATGATTTGAATTATTTGTTGTATATTGTATGATCATATAATCATTAAACAATCGTTAGCTTGATAAAGTTCTTCTAACCGGTATAAAATAGATGCACACATTGAAAATCACCACAGTATTTGTCTACCAAATTTATTTCATCAAGTATAGATAGGGAAGGAAATGCATAATGGAATAACCTTTTGTAGGATAAATATAGTACCATAGTGGCATATTGTTTTTAGCTTTGTCCACATTGTTGTACTGCCGTCCGGGCAAATTGGTATAACGCACAAGCCAAACGTACAAGAACGACAACGCCTCATGATTGACCCCTTTAATGCCCTTTTGTGAAGCCGTTATCACGCCAGCTGCAACCCTCTAATCTAAGCAAACAGCGTCGACATACGTACTGAAACGGCACGTACCACAAAAGCAAAAAAGGCATATATAGTCGGCCGAGAACGTGACTGCGCGTGCCTGGTGCTAGCGCACCAATACGTAGGCGATGGCATGATGCATGATGGCTGGCCTCTTTTATCCCGTAATGGCCTGTGAGGTGGTAGGGAGGGGGACCATGGGGCACTCGGGGTGTGCATGTAACATGGCTACATGCATGCAAAGGGTTTTTTCTCTCTTCCTTCTCCTTGGGATTGATGGATGGATGGGTACTCACGAGAGAGAAACGGAGAGCGGCGTTCGGTCGCAAGGAGATTGGCACGCACGCGCGTACGCCCACGAGGGGGCCGGGGTTTGATGGGGTTGGCCCGTTGCCTCGGCCGTTGTGGTTGGTAACGGGACGGTGCACATGCGTGCACATGCATGCTACTTCCCGCCGCTACGCGCGCCTCCAGCCTCAACAATCTGACAGTCTAGTCTTGCACACCATCGATTTACGCCGTCCGATAATCGCGAGAATGAACGACACGATATTGCCAGCGATGACATAGAATCCTATACGTGGAATAAAAATATGTACTGCAGAAGCTGTTTTGTTGCTAGCCTTTGATGACTTACTCATGTATTGAACAAGTTAATGGCTATCCACATTTAATCTAGAATGATCGAATGGTTGTGGTCGTGAGTTCGCATACATATACCTAGCAAGCTGCTGAGGTGTGCTCTTGTACTATATATATATATATATATATATATATATATATATATATATATATATATATATATATATATATATATGCGCCCTTTTGCGAGAACATAAAGTTTTTCTTAGCTTAACAATTAGAGCTCGAGAGTTATATAGTACAGGTTAATAGGTAACAGCAACACATATTGTTATTTTCGTGTCCTAGATCGATTATATATATCGAGCTATAGATATAGAGTTGATCTGAGACGGACCTAGCTAGATAGCCAGCACGTTAATATTGAATAGGAGGAAAGGGAGAGGCGGCTACAGCTAGCTGAGAGCCCATCTTTCTGGGGCATATCACAGCTCAGCGCTAGGGCCCTTCCGTGCCCTTTACCTCCTGTAACGGGCCAACCGCATAGGAATGGATCTTGTGCTAACGCAGAGGAGCATAGTGCCATGCCTGAGGACATTGCCACCACCATACAATCCAAAACAAGAGGTCTAGATCGAGCGCTACAGCAGCAAAGACACAGTAATATTTTACAGTTGCTACAGTAAACACATGCTGCTCCTACAGTTTTGATACAGTACTGCTAGTTAGTACTGTCTACGCTAAGTCAAAACACAGCTCCCACAATATTCTCTATAGTTACAGCAGAGAATCTGGATCCGAACGGCACAACCATGCTGGCTAGCTAGTGTGCTACGTACCATACCATACACTACCCTAGCTGCTAGCTTGCTAGGCTAAGCTAAGAACACCTGAGTCTGTTGCTGTCCTGAGGCCCCCCTCTACGAGTGTAGCTAGGTTACATTGGTTCGTTCATATATGAGTGAATACGAAGGTATAAAAAAAGTTTACTTATACAGCGAACAAAAATTATCATGTACATGGGCGCATATATAAATCAGCTAGTAGTGTAGAAATGTCAGTAAAATCATTAGTGTTTTGTTTGGAGCGAGGAATTTCACGTAGAACTCCTTCAAAAAGTTGTTTTCTTTCAAATGTATCTTAAATTAAGTAAGGTCGACTCGCAACCTACCAAGTGACCGTCAAAATAGATGACCTACATCAGGCCAGCCTTTCGTAAAAAAAGAGAGAGGCTAAAGTAATGCATAGTGTTATCTACATGTATCAGGTGTAGACGTGTTTAATATAATTTTTGTACGTGGCGTCGGTGTCCTCTTTTCCACGAACCACCTTAGCTTTCTTGTTTGAATTCCTTCTACATCAGTACAGAATGTACATACATACAGCCACGTTCTTTTATTTCATTTAGTTCCATACGTACGATATATGGTGTATAAAAAACCTTGCACGTACTAGACCTATGTGTGCTCACACCAGTCGATCGATCGCATGCCCTTACGTGATCGATGGATGCACCTTGGAGAGATGTATGTGCAGCGACCGTCGTCCAGCAGGCAAGCTAAGAAAAGCGACCGGGGGACTGTTCGCTGATGTTGGCCGCCATGTGCCACGTCTTTATGGCCTTAAAAGTCGTTGTTTGTTGCGATTTAAGCAAAACCGATCATCGCTAACCCCCAAAAAAAAAAATTCCTCAACAACATACATGCATATAGATCGCCATTTGTTCTCTCTCGCTCGCGTGCATGTGTGCCCCATCTCCAGCTCACAGGAGCGAGATGTGGACAAACTGAGCTCGCATAATCGATCGATATGATCGGCGATATATGCAGGTAGTTGGTCGGCCATCAGTGGGCGGAGCTAGGAAATTTATGATAGGATGCATCATTGACGCGTGAAGATAGGATAAAATGAGTGATAACGACAGCAACTACTAACATTGATAAATAAAATTTAAATATATGTGAATATATTATTAAAAATATATAACTATTCCATAAATTTTTTATTAGTACACAACATGACTCGTACCGGTCGCAACACCATGAATAGTTAGAGAATCAGACACTCGATTTTTTTAGTTAGAAACTAAAGAAATTTCTTTGAGCTAAATGAAATAAAGTACTTTCGTACCATTCGTATAGTGCCATATACATAAGTACAAAAAAGTTATTCTACAAAATCTGAATGGAGGATATGGAATACAACATACAATTTTCATACAATTTCTTCAAGTATTATCAAATTGTAACGAAGTTCAAACTCAATTGGAACCATAGCTAGCAAGAGTATATACATAAAATTGAAAAGAAAAATTGGAGGTACTCATACATAGCAGACACCCAAGTTGGCTCGGCCCCTGTCGGCCATATGCATGCATTTGGCCGGCCTCTGCATGTTGACGACGGACGTACACGGGTCGCCGGCCGCCGTCTGGTTTGGCTCGACGTGCATGCGCATGATGATTATACGTACGCGCGCGCGGATGGATGACAGCCGTCCAGGGCCATGCTAGTGAGCAGTATCGGCGTGTTCTGTACCACACGATCGAGCTGCCTTAGCTAGGCCGGCGCCAGCGCATGCAATTGCATGCTCGATCGACATATGTATCTACTGGGTGCTATCTGGATCAGCTTAGTTTGTACTATTTGTACACTCGGCTAGCTTTAGATCGATCGATCGACGATCAAGCACGCGGTGCTCCGACACATGCACCTGGGAAATGTACATAATCACGCCGAGATCGATTTCGATCGGTCCCTACTGCATTGGAATGCCAGGTTCCATTCCCTTTTCTGTTTCAAATCAACCCTGCATTTTGGAACCTAAAACTTGTTGGAATCGATTCATGTGAAACTTGAGCTTGAGCCCAAAAACCTGTGAACCTAAAACTCGAAACTTGCTAGCGCATTGGAACCGATTTCCCATGGGATATATACCGTACATATACATACACACATATGGTCCGTAATTTAATTCTAAAGCCAAATAAGAGCCTGATTTAATTCACAATGAACTATCAGGTATCAACTACTCCATTGCCACACATATGTAGAGCCTGCTTTAAGATCCGTGTAATTCGCTCCTTCTTCTCCTCCTTTGAAATTTAATTCTAAAGCCAAATAAGAGCCTGATTTAATTTACAATTAACTATCAACTACCCCATTGCCACACATATGTAGAGCCTGCTCCAAGATCCGTGTACGTAATTCGCTTCTTCGTCTTCTTCTTCTTTGAAAACACACGGAAGCGCGCATTTACTGTGATTCGGACGAACAGTCTCCCTCGATCGTCCTTGTATCCGCAGGAAGCAGACCCGTTGATGGACGGACGCTGTGCAAGCATGTACTAGCAAGCTAGGCTAGCTACAGCCATGCACGCACACGCCAAACTCCAGCTGCACGCCACCACTCGCATGCAGATCGAGCTAGCACGCTACAGGATCGACGCAGCTTTGACGTGTAACGAACCGCGTGCGTCGTCGACGGTTCGATACGACGCGTCACGCCACTGCATCATGCGCGCATGTGCTCGTGTAGGCTCTAGCTAGCTAATCGAAATAATCGACCGCCTCGCACCGAACAAACCCGACCGTACGTACGCCGGCGCCGATGAGTGACAAGTACGTGGGAACTTACGCGCGGTGGGGGTACTGCGCGTGCGAGCTGATTAATCGCTAGCATTTCGGAGATGGCAGCTCTAACCATATCCACGTAAGAAGAGAGGTAATAGATCGGCGAGGAATGGCGCCGGTTCGTCGTTGCTACCGTAGCTTCAGTTAAATCCCCCTTGTACGGCGTTTCCCTTCCGCCGACTGGCGTTTGTATTCTCTTCTTCTTGAAACAAACGACGGAGCCCTGGCTTTGGTTAAAATAAATAAATCGTGTGGCCCAATCTAGGGTGATTCCCTTCCTATGATTGTTGGAGAGAGACATCGTACTCAAATTTTCGCTTGATTTAGATATTGTACGTGAGCATACATATATGTTGGAGCTACTCTGCATTGTAGCGAGGGGTACGTTAGGTAGTAACTTCAGCTGACATTACGGGTCTGTCTTGAAGCAAACACTGGAAGCATTGCAGTCATGCATAAGTTTTTTTTTTACCATATATAGTCATTCATTTTTTAGAGGTTTTTTAACATTGTAATATTTTTTTTAAAAAAAAAAGGGGCAGGAGAACTTCCTAGTGCGATAAAGACCCTGTTTGTTTAGGCTTAGACCTTTTAGCTTATAGCTTAAAGCTAGCTTTTTAGTTTAATTTGCTTATAAGCCATTTAGCTTTTAATCCAAGCTAAAGTGTTTGGTAATTTGACCTTTTTTTTATGGTTATTAGCTTCTTGAGTTGTGTGAATGGTTAAAAGTCTGAATTGTCCTTGAGAGTTCGGAGGATCTGTTTATGCATGTATTTAAACTTTTTTTTGCATGAGAATTGAAAATAGCGATACATACAAGTGTACATATGAAACAAAATAGATATTGCTCATATATACATGTGTGTGTACCAAGTCCTAACCAAATAAATTGCAAAATTGAACGTGCATACATGCATAAATTTTGGATATTGCGTAATTAAAGAAATTAATATAGAAAGGCAAATATTAGCCGACCAAACAAAATACCAAAGAAATAAAATATTATTCCATCATATATGATGCAATTATCTTGTCACTGCAACATGTACATGTCATATTAATATAATCTATTTATCCTCTTGCGGCCATCCAAGAAGTAGCAATACTAGATGATCATAGAGTAATCATGCCATAACACCTCGTTGCGCCGCCACAAGCCACCGTGGAGAGCTCGGTGCGTTGCTTCCTTTGGAGCACCAAAGTTTAGCATCGCTGTTGCCTGTAGATGGTGTTTCCAAGCCTTAGTTTTCAAGTTTAAGCCTCGCGCGGTAGTTGCTCAAGTGCACAGTAGCGTCGACGCCGTCCTTGTCGTAGCAACGCCGCCACAGTGCATCTTCCACCGCGCCATTGCCACCATAGCAGGTCTAGTTGGTCGGGTAGCAAGTGCGTGCAACTCATGGTATCTAGAACAGCTGCATAGTGTGAATTCATGGGAGACCATCCTGCATACCTAATACAAAGAGTAAACATGCATATCAGACATAATTGTGACATAATAAAACTTCCATCACTTAAGAAGCACATCTGCAGATATAATGGAGAAATATATTGTGCATCTACTCTAGAACTAAGTTTTCTTTACTAACTGAAGGTAAATATGGTATACACTACATAAACTTTCATCTTGTGTTCATAACACAACTTAGTTTGGATTTCCCCTTAACCTCAATAATAGGAGTGCAAAAATGACCACATTTACCCATCACAATTCACAAAAGTGGCATATCTCACCATGTCTATGACAACCAATTACAGGAAATTATTAGTCAGCGGTTTCAATTGCAAACAACGTAGAACCTTGTCGACGATAGACTCACCGATCTTACGAAATAAATAGATGAAAATGCTGATCTTACTAAATAAATAGAGAAAAATGGATATGACTTCTTGAAAGAGAATAGGGTTGCTCTTTATTGCACTGAACTAGCTATTACAGGGGTGCCCTTGACAAGGCGGTGGACTAGCCCTAATTACACATAATGTATTGACTGCTATGCTACTGCTTCAGATGAAATCCAATTGCCTCTTGATCTTCCCAATTGGATGGCCTTGGTTGTTCGTCATCCACCTTTAAATAACTGGCGAAGAGGTGGCAGCTACCTCCGGAGAAGACGTCTGTTGGAAGTGATGCGGCTGGTCTAGGAGGCAGTTGTTGTTTGGTAAACTAGTAACTGGTCACCGGTTACTGTCAGTGGGAGACAAAACCATGTAGTAGTTATTATCAGTGACTTAAAGCCATGAAACGTCGTGTAGTTTGAAATAAATTAGACATGTATTCCATTCATTACACGGGAGAGATATACTTGGAATCAGGTCCAAGTGCCAGTTCAAAGCTTCTACAAGCAGTCATCTGGTCGGGGATTGGGTACAGAACCTTGTTTGATCAGGGTACTCATAGTGTAACCTCTGGAATTCTCACAACCATAGGAGTCGTTAACGTCAGGGGTTACGAACACAAAGAATATATGGTCCTTAATTAAAGATTAAACCAATAATGAGGGTTTTAATCCTCGTTAGCTAGCCCTGAACTTTAAGTGAATTTGTAGTGTGAACCTTTCTCCAATGAAATCTATATCGGGAAAAATCCTTATCTTAATGGCATAGATAACGAGGTGGTCTGTATTCACTTTAAAGTTAAGGAACTACCTAGGAAACCGAAGAGGTTTCTTCCCATTTGGACTTCGGGCAACTCCGATTTGTAGTTAATGAAGTGCGGCTATAAAATCCCTAGAGTACATTGACTTGGGATCTTCACACTTTCAGATTTTCCATCAACTTTATTTCATCTTCTGCCCAAGAACTTCCTTCAAATTCCTTTTGTCCTTTCGCTAAAAAGACCAACAATGTTGGATTCAATCACCAACTGGTTGGTGTCTGATTTGACAGAGAAGAAGCTGAAGGCTTTGGAGAAGAGTGGAATGCTTCCCGATAAGAGTTTGGTCTCTTGGAGATCCACGGTCGGAGGGCATTCCCCGAGCAGCGAAGAGGGAGAAATCCTTGTTTTTCTCGCATACATCGAATGCAGGTTCAGATTGCCAACGCACCCGTTCCTCTCCAAAGTCTTGGAGTATTATGGAGTCGAGTCAGGTACATTTACAAGATGGCAAGGTCGGGGAAATCGACGGGGTCACCTGGGGAGTGCACTTTGCTCCTCCACAACGGAAAAGCTGAGGAGTATATTCGTATGTACTCAAAATCTTCATGGTTCTCATGGGAAAAAACTGGTTCTACATAACAGTCACCAAGGAAGACAACCTTTGCTTCGTCGGTAAGAAAGCGGTCGAGAACCCAGAGTGGCACTCCTCCGTAAAGAAGGAGGAAAAGGTGGGGAGATAGATTGAAGCCATCCAAGACCTTAACATCAAGGGTCTAACTTCCTAGCACGTGGTAAGGGATTTCTCCATGCACCGGATTAGTCCTTTGAAGTCTCGAGCATATTCCATGCTCAGGTATATTGGTCGAGATGATGCGACCAAGGATTCTTCAGAAGGTGAAATTTTTAAGAAAAAGTCCTGATTGGTTTTTGTTTATTTTGGCTGATTATTTTGTAACCTTAAAGACTCTCATTTTTGTTTTTACAGCCCTTTCTCTTGAAGAGGGCAGGGACTGGATCAAAATGATCTGCGCTAGGGAGCCTGATGACATGGCTGATTTTCCCCGTATTTTAGCTATTAAGGTAAAAATAACAAACTTTTTTTTTCCATAATTCATGTATTTTCTAATCGGTTGATATAATAAAGCCCCTTTTGATGTGCAGTCGGTCAAATTGAAGATCAACGAGCTCACCGAGAGCTGCGAACCAATTGATTCTTCGACCATTTTTGCCCCTACGACCACTCAGGATGGTGGTCCCTCAAAGGTAAAGAACCGACCAGAAATGTACATTCTAGATAAAGGGTTTTCATCACCTAATTAACTTTGATTTTTTTAATTAGGCGGTAGAGAAATAAGATCCACCAACCGAAGCTGCAGTGGTTGTGGACTCCGAAATGATCATGATCGGTTAGACAGTTGCTCCTGAAGTAATTGTTCTCGGGCCAACGAAGCCATTGTCTCCAACCACATGGTCAGAAAGCTTCTCTTCGACCAAGTGGTTGGGGAGATTTCTTCCGACCTCTAGTAGGAGGACGTGAGGGTCTAACTAGCCCTACCGGTTCTGAATCGATGAAATCGGTTGAGAACAAGAGAAAAGCAAGCACCCTGGACTTTGCTCCAAGGCATTTCAAGATCAGGACCAAGAACACCAGGTATGTTTGCAAGAAAGAAACTTATGTAAATACATACCTTTAATGTTTCTGGTATTCTAAAATCTTGACTTTCCTTTCTTCTGTTTTCATAGATCTTCTGGTGTTCCGATCACCTCCGATCAGAGCACCCCTCGGGAGGAAATTCCTGAGGAAAGGGTGGTCGAGCCAGCCCCCGAGTAGGTGAAAACATCAATGCCTGCTCAGGAGCCTGTGGCAGCTCCTATCACACCTTTAGAGGCGGCTGCAAAAGACAAGTCCCAGCAAGCTCTGCCCGCTGTTGGGACTGAAGTGGTTGAAGTGATCGACCTCACGGAAGGGAGTCCTTCAGACAGGAGGTCTCCTCTCCGTGATAACATTCCTAGCCAACCTCAAGTTTTTTATGACAAAAGACTTGAGAAGGTTTGGAAGAAGGTGACAAACTGTCAATCGAAGACAGACTCTGGGGCGTTTTACTTCCAATATGCGGATAAGGCGATCCAAGTGAATACGTTATGACTACTTTTGTAGCATATTTAAGAAGTTTTAAAACTCAAAGAAGCTTGCTATATTTTTATAGCAGATGTTTGAGAACGTTGCTGTGGTTGGAGAACTAACCCAACGGCTAACTGTTCTGAAGAAGAAAAACTCTGAACTGAAAAGTAAGTACTTCTTCCCTTTTCTTTTATTTTCTTTTATTTTATTCCTCACTGTTTCTCAACTTCTTCCTTTTGTCATATTTGACAGAATTCGAAAAGTTTGAGAAGGAGGTCATGGCCAAAGAAGCCATGATAACTAGACTTGAGGAGAGGTGTAATGTCAAGGACCGGTCGATCGAAGACTTATCGACCAGGTTCAATGAACTCTCTCTTAAGCACAAGGAAGCCATCGAGGCTTATAAGAAGAAAACTCAAGGTAATTGATCGTTAGTCCGACCAGTGTGTTATGTGTTTTAACTATATTTCATTAACTTTTAATCTACTCGTGCAAAGCAAGCTAAAAAATTAGAAAGAACAGATAAAGCTCTTGAGTTCGAGCAATACAAGGATACGGAACTCGAGCGGAGCCTTGAAGAGAAAATCATCGCTCTCAACAAAATGCTTGCTGATATGGGATCACAAGTATTTTTTTTCCTTTTTCAAGGGATCCAATGGAGAAGGCAAATTACCTTGCTCGACAACTTGAGTGTCTCCAAAGTCTTCTCGCAACCACTCAGAAGAGCCACGGAGTTAGCTTTGCTTTGGCAAAGCATAAAGCTTCCGACCCCTCCATAAGTCTCCAAGCTCTTGAAGCAGACTTCAACTGCTCAGAGGATGAAGCAGCTAAGATCTTCGAAGGGGTAATGCCCTTCAAAAACAAGGTTGCAGAGGAGATGGAGGTTGGATCTCTGTCCCATAGCAACTAGTCTAGTGGTCCCGAAAAATAAATGAATGTAATTGTTAGAACTGTAAATGTAAAAACTTACCTTCTATCATCAATAAAAGTTATGTTTATCTCTTCACTTGTGTACTCATATATCTCCTAGCCCCCGACTGCTTGTGGAGTAGAAGAACTTGCTAAGAAAACTGTAAACTAAGAAAAAGAGCACATGCTACAACCCATGTACAAAGTATGCACTGATTATGGTTGCTAAAATGATCTAGTTAACACTAGGAAATCAGTTTGGTCGGAACCAGTGTAGGATTTTGACCAGTTTTAGATCTATTTCAATAATCAATACCATGTAGTACATTGCAAGGTCGGAAGATATTATAAGACTTGATGATAAGAATTTATGCAAAAAAAATGTATGCAAAAAACGATAAGTATTATTATTTATGCTGATTATCCTAGCAGGTTGTAAAAGGTGCTAAGAACCAAAGACATGATTGACACTTTGCGAAACGTACTCGTACTCAAGTTCCGAATGGCAGCAAAGATCGTAAGAAAAAGGCCGTTACTAGGAAACTCCTTCCAGTGGGCAGGACCACATGCAGATAGGAGAGATTTCGACTAAGAGGTTTTCTGTGTCTCGACCAGTAGCTAAAACAAGAGAAGAGCAGAATGTTGAAGTGAAGAAAGAAAGTCTGTAAGCCCTTAAGTATGTAAGTAACTATATGAGGATTGTCTGTGTGATGCTCCTTTTACTTGTTTTCTTTTTTGAGAAAATGGTGTGGTCGCACATGAGAAACGTCACTAGGATGGTCACGAAAAGGACCCTTATGGCGTTTGACTAATGTGCTGTAGCCAAAAAAGTAAAAGATATCCTTTAGAAGGATTTTAGAGAGCAATGAATCTTCTCCGATGAGCTAGACAATAATAGTTCATGACCAGACAATGGATAACTAAAATATAAATAGCATCACTCATCAAAAAGTAAAGAAATGATGCTTTTTAATTGAAATTGAAATGAACAACTATACATAAAAACTTACGCGATTGATCAATATTCCAAGAATTGGACATAACATGCCCGTCTGACATGGCCAGTCATAGAGAACCCGGTCTGGTAACTTCGAGCATAGTGTATGGACCTTCCCATTTGGAAAAAAGTTTATTGTGATTTGTCTAGCTCTGAATTTTTTGAAGAATCAGATCACCTTCAGCTAGGCTGCAAGGTTGCACCTTACGACTATGATACCTTCTCATGGCTTGTTGGTAGACCGTCGATCGTATTAAGGCTTGTTTTCGTCTTTCTTCAAGGAAATTGATGTCCTCGAGTCGTCGTTCATTTTGATCGTTTTCATAAAAAAAAAAATCAGTTCGAGCAGAGCCAATCTTTAGTTCTGGAGGAAGCATGGCTTCAGCACCATAAACTAGAAAAATAGTGTTTCATCGGTCGCATGACTGGTCGTTGTTTGAACGGCCCATAATACAGAGGGAAGTTCTTGAACCCAAGCTCCTAACCGTTGTATTAACTAGTCAAATACTCGGCATTTTGCTCCCTATATTATTATACCATTAGCTCACTCAACTGCCCGGTTACTCTGTGGATGAGCAACGAAAGCGTAATGTATCTTGATACCTAGATCCTCGTAGAACTCCTGAAAATTCTCATATGAGAACTGGGTACCGTTATTTATGATTATACAACTAGGAATACTAAATCTTGTGATCATGTTTTTTATGATGAACCTCTTGGCAGCCTTAGTTGTCACTTTAACAACTGGCTCAGCTTCTATCCATTTTGTGAATGTATCAATCATTACAAATAGGAATTCAAAGCCCCTGGGTGCTCTTGGGAAATGTCCTAGAATGTCGAGTCCCTATGATGCAAAAGGCTAAGAAAGAGGTAACAAAGCTTGTGTCGGCTGATGTACTTTTCAACTATGGAATTAACATTGTATACACTTCGTCACAAGATTCTTTGCATCATGGAGGGCAGTTGGCTAGTAGTATCATTGCCTGATACCTTTATCGACTAGTATTCTGTAGGAATGATGTGCTCCACAAACTCCTCCATGTATGTCAAATAATAAGTTAATACCATCCGTTTGATATATACATCTCATCAACACTCCATGAGCTCCCCGTTTATAAAGGGTACATTCGATCAGAGTGTATGATTTGGCTTTTCGAGCTATACGATCGGCTTCTACATCATCTTCAGGAATTATACCATGTAGAAGATAATTATAGATTGATGTCATCCAATCACTACTGGGATTGATTTGTACAACCTCCAGTGGAGCATGCGTGTCCTCGGAATGCTCGACCACCGAGGTTGTATCTAGTTGCTTGAGAAAAACACCAGACGGGACAGATGATCTTGTTGAAGACATCCGCGCTAATTGGTATGCTAGAAAGTTTTCCTTTCTAGGAATATATTGGATCTGGAAACCGAAGAAGTGCTTTTGAAGTTTTCGTACTTCCGCTAAGTAAGATGGCATCTTGTTACTTGAGCATTGATACTCTTTCCCAACTTGATTCGCTACTAATTGAGAATCCCCTTTCACTAGTAATTTGCGAATCCCGAGTGTTTTGGCTGCTTGGAGTCTTGCTAGTAAACCCTCATACTCTACTACGTTATTTGTAGCAGGAAAGTTTAACTGAATGGTGTATTTTATGTATTCTCCAGTAGGAGATATCAGGACAACTCCAGCCCCCAAGCCTTTGAGCATCAAGGAACCGTCAAAGTACATTATCCACTCTTCCATGTGCTCGTACTCGTGCCCTTTAGTGAGTTCAGGGTTAGTCCATTCGGCAATGCATTCTGCTAAAGCCTGTGACTTGATTGCTGTTCGTGAGATGAAGTGGAGGTTGAACGCTCCAAGCTCGACTGCCCATTTTGCTATTCGTCCTAAAGATTCTCTGTTTTTTAGAACTTGACCAAGAAGATATCTAGTTGGTACGACCACTTTGTGAGCTTGAAAGTAATGCCTTAGTTTCCTTGAAGCCATAAGGAGACCATATAACAACTTTTGTACCTGTGGATATTGTTCCTTTGGTCCATGTAAGACTTCGCTTACGTAATATACTGGTCATTTGATGTTATCACTCTCTACGACCAGTACAACACTGACTGTCTATGGTGTCACTGCTAGGTATATCAGCAATGTTTCTCCCGATCTTGGAGATACTAAGATCGGGATACTCGTAAGGTACCTTTTGAGCTCTTCAAAGGCATCGTTTGCCTCTTTAGTCCATTCGAAACTTTCATATTTCTGAAGAAGTTTAAAGAAAAGTAATCATTTTTCTCCTAACCGCGCTATGAAACGACTTAGCACTGCTATACAGCCGGTTAGTTTTTGGACTTCTTTCTTTATGGTTGGAGGGCACATTTGGTTGATGGCCGATATTTTTACTAGATTTGCTTCAATTCCTCTAGCCGAAACTAGGAATCTAGGAAGCTTTCTGCAGGAAACTCCGAACACACACGTTTTCGGATTTAATTTAAGGTTATGTTTCCTTAAGTTATTGAATGTTTTGTGTAGGTCGGAAAATGTGATCACTAACATTGATGCTTTTTAGGACCAAGTCATCAACGTAGGCTTCCAAATTTTAACCTATTTGTGGATTAAATGTTTTTTTTTTTGCATTAACCTTTGAAAAGTAGCACCGACGTTTTTGAGACTAAATGGCATCTTGACATAACAGTAAGTGTCATATGGCGTGATGAAGGAAGTTTTCTCTTCATTATTTTTTACTCATATTAATCTGGTGATACTCTGAATACGCATCTAAAAAACTTAATAACTCACACCCAGAAGTAGAGTCTACAAGTTGATCAATGCGTGGAAGGGGAAAGTTATCCTTCGAACAAGCTTTATTAAGATATGTGAAATCAATACACATTCGTCATTTTCCATTACCTTTTCTAATCATTACAGGATTGGTGAGCCACTCTGGGTGGTCGACTTCACGAATGAACCCACCCTTAAGAAGCTTGTCAATCTCTGACTGGATTGCCTTCTTCCGATTTGATGCAGAGCGCCTTAGTTTCTGCTTGACCGGTTTTTTGTTAGGCTGGAGAGCTAGCCTGTGCTCGATCACCTACCTAGAGACTTTGGGCATGTCAGATGCCTGCTAGGCAAATACATCTAAATTGGCTCGGGGGAAGGAGACGAGCGACTCTTCCTATTTAGGATCAAGTCCTACTCTGACCAGTACCTTCTGGATGCTTGTACTAGCATTTCTAGGTCCAAACGATGTTTTGATGCTTTCCAGAAAAGCGCCTTTGTTGAGTGGGCCCTCCTTGGTCTGGTCAAAAGGTTTTAGGGCCATCTTTGGTCTCGAATGCTTGACCTGCGTTGAAGGTGGATTAGTGTCCCTAGTCAGAAGCTCATTGACTAGTTCTAAGGATTTTCGATCGCATGCGTATGCCATCTTTCTATTCCTTTGAACCGTAATAACCCCTTTTAGTCCTGGCATTTTTAAACTCTGATAGCCATAATACGTAGCTATCAGGAACTTTGCCAACACCGGATGACCAAGGATTCCATTGTATGCAGTTTCAAAATCTACTACATCAAATAGAATCTTTTCTGTTCGAAAGTTGTCTGGCCTTCCGAACGTGGCCGGTAGGGATAGTTTCCCTATCGGTTTAGCAGTATATCCTGGGACTATGCCATGAAAGGCATATTTCATAGGCTTTACGTTTGACCTGGGAATCTGTATTTCTTCTAATGCTCCCGTAAATAGAATATTTAAAGAACTTCCTACATCTATTAGAACTCGATTAACTTTGTAATTATTAATAGTAGGTTCTACCACAATAGGGAACCTACCTGATCGAGTTGAAGGGATGGGACAGTCTTCTTTGCTGAAGGAGATAACTGTCTCCGATCACTTGAATGGCTTGGCAGTGATCAGAAATTCAGCAAGGTTGACCTCTCGCTCCATGGCCTTTAGATGGCGCCAAGATTATACAAGGAGGATCCACCGAAGATCATGTCGACGGTGTGCTGTGGCTCCTGGTAGTCCATTTCTTTGTCGTCATCCTTGTCCTTCTTGGAGCTTGACTCTTCAAACTCTTGTATGGAAGGAAAAGGTCCTTTACCTGTATAATAGTCCTCTAGTTTTGTTTGTCAGGCTCGTAAGTGTGCAGATCATGCCCTACCGCTTGATGAAGTGGGCACCACTTCTTATTCTTTTTGTGTTCATCGGTTGGAGCCATTGCCTTGTTCCGATCGGAATAATCCTTTTTGCCCTTGGTAAATTTCTCAAGAACCGCAAGAACCTCTTTTTTATTGGGCTTATAGTTTTTGTTACCCTTGAGAGCCTTTTTATGCTTCTTCTCTAGTTTTTTGATGCCAGGCTAAGGAATTTTTTTATTTCCGATCGATGGCTTCATTCCATTCAACCGTTTCACCAGCGGCTGCATACCTATCTGCCATGTCAAAAAGTTCGACGGTCGTTCGTGGAGGATTCATTGCGATGTCCTCTGTAAACTTTCGATTCCTCAATCCTGCTCTAAAAGCCTAAATGACAGAATAATATGCAACCTCAGGTATAGAATTACGAACCTGGCTAAACCTTTTGATATACTGCCGGAGAGTTTCATTGGATTTTTGCCGAATTCGGTGGAGATTGTCCTCCTTTCCGGGGTAGTCGTACGTCCCCTAAAAGTTCACAATCAAGAGATCACAGAGTTACTCCCAAGTATAAATTGATCCGATTAGTAGGTTTAGTAACCAAGACTGGGCAAATCCTTCGAGAACTGTGGGCAGGTAGTTTTTCATCACGTTATCGCCATCACCAGCGGTTCTGATATTGGTAGTGTAGATCTAGAGAAATTCTAATGGGTTTTGAGTCCCGTTGAACTTCTCCATGTTTGTTGGTCAGAACTTGTCCGGCTAGCATACAGCTTGGAGCCCTGCTGAGAAGGCTCGACAACTTGTAATCAACTCATGACACCTTCTCTAAAAGGGGCCGAATTGTAATATGTCGGGGACCGGTTTCTCAAGTTGGCATACCGAGTATCCGGTGTTCTGATCCAGTCGTGGACGTTGGTGTGATGCCTTCGACCGATCGCCTTGTTTAGGTGATGTCGTAGGTCACCCGAGCCAAGTAGTTTCTCCTCATTACGAGGGGGAGGAGTGGTTTCGTGAAGAGTCGTCTTCCCTCGTGACTCCCTTGTCAGAATCTTGGAGGAGGTCTTGGTATCAATCGGTCTCCAGTCTGACCATGTTGTCCCTTGCTAAGGGAGAAATGCTGGGACAAAGTCAAGGTTTGACTTTGTGAGTTCCTTTGTTCCTGGTACATTTCTGTACGTTGCATGGTTTGTTGGAGGATCTCCGATACCTATCCTGCGAGTTGAACATATCTTGGAGTCTCTTCCAGAGTAGGGTTAGGGTTGTTTAAAATATTACGAACTCGTTGCAGGTTTGAATCGTTTTTGAAGGTCTCGGAGGGTCCCCGCCAACAGAAGGTGTTCAGTGGCTCGAATTTCCCTCCAACCTTCTGGTTTATACTGTTCGACCCATCATGTGCAATGGGGTAGAAACATGTGAATTAACTGATGGATGTCCACCAGCTCTATTGGCTCCGTCGCCTTCGATTGGTGCTTGATTGCTCGCACCATTTCCACCACCTGGTGTTGGCGGGTTATGTTGTGGAGGATCGTGCATGGCATCCTGATTGGTATCACCGATTATGTTAACTTCATGCCTCCAACAACGGCCTTTCGATGAGTTTCCCTTGTAACTAAGGGAGAGCCTTCTACTGCTTCAGCAAGGAGCCTCCATGATGGAGAGCGGTCAGAGATTACCACCTCCGATGGGCTTCGTGGTGGATTCAGCCTGATCTGGCGGATGCCTGATCGTAGGCTGAGTTTGATCATTCCCACTCGGCCTTCGACCGGTGGCAGCTTCATTGACACTGTCATCAGGTGTCGATTGGCCCCCGGAATATGTAGAAGTCATTGGTGAATATCGGTCGCCCATGACCGTATTGAGAGTACACTGACCCTCGGGTTGTGGCATTGAACTTTTGTCGCCCTTTTCGTCGGTCGGAAGGATCGGGCTTGCAGAGGCATTTGGATGTTCCGAACTGGTCAGAACAACTGATTCCTATAGGGGCGCCACTGGTGGTAGGTCTTCCTCTATCTGGTCGATCTCGCTGGTCTCAGTGAGTAGTGAGCCCACGACGAAGGAGGAGGATGACAACATTGTGTCATATTCCATTGCGCGGATGCATGAATCCAAATCGAGGTTGGAGTAGTCCACCAAGTTGAACCAGTTTTTTCTCATCCCAAGTCCCTGCCATAGTCACATAAGTGATAATAGAGCAAAAAGAAAGTGAATGAGGATTGTTGAGCGATGAATCTTGAAGAAATTAGTGCCTTCTTCCCCATGGACGGCGCCAGGTTTCGACGATCGAGTCACCGATCTTACAAAATAAATAGAGAAAAATGACTAAGACTTCTTTGAAGAGAATGGGGTTGCTCTTTATTGCACTGAACTGGCTATTACAGGGGTGCCCTTGACAAGGCGGTGGACTAGCCCTAATTACACGGAATGTATTGACTGCTATGCTACTGCTTCAGATGAAATCCAATTGCCTCTTGATCTTCCCAATTGGATTGCCTTGGTTGTTCGTCATCCACCTTTAAATAATTGGCAAAGTGGTGGCAGTTACCCCTGGAGAATACATCTATTGGAAGTGATGCGATTGGTCGGGGAGGTAGTTGTTGTTTGATAAACTAGTAATTGATCGATCACCGGTTACTGTCAATGGGAGACAAAACCATGTAGCAAGCAATACTCTGTAATTAGGTCTAGTCCGCTGCCTTGTCAAGGGCACCCCTGTAATAGCCAGTTCAGTGCAATAAAGAGCAACCCCATTATCTTCCAAGAAGTCTTGACCATTTTTCTCTATTTATTTTGTAAGATTGATGACTTGATCGTTGACAAACCTCGTGTTGCGCTACAAATCTTACTACAGGACAAGTTCTAGACTGAACTATACCACACGACATATCTTGATCTCCAAGATTATCACGGCGTATATTATGATTTATGAGCATCATCATCGTTTAAACAAGGTTCAAGGTACATACGAGATTGCAAGCACAATACCACATACTCTTATAGTCTTATGTGATAGAAAAAGATGTAAAACTATACAAACCTTATTTCAGGAGTTGATGAAATCCGGCACTAGGTATTGATAAAGTGACAAAATCTCCCTTACATTAACATTTTAGAATCCATTGCAAATTTTCTACTTACTACTGACAGATGTAAGAGCATCTACTACAAGTAGCTACTAGCATTTGGAAAAATATGGAGTCAGAAAAGCAATATATACATGGTTGTTGGAACTTGGAAGCGTATCCCAACTCATGCAGTAGCAACAAATGGTGGAGATAGGCTGGGAGGCTCGAGGGATAATATGTGAAACTGCTAACAAATTTAAAAGAGGTGTTAGAAAAAAAATATCATCCAACAAGAGGATTTGTGTATTATGGAGGCTGGTGGAGGTCGAGGGAGGATAGCGGCCGATGGAGGTCGAGGGAGCATGACGGCGTCGAGTGGAGGGGAGGTGGCGGCGTCGGGCAGCCGTGGTGTCGGGCCGAGGGGAGGCGGCGGCGGACGAGGGGAGATCGCGGCGGGCGAGGGGAGGTAGCAGCGTCGGGGGAGAGGAGGAGGCAACGTCAGGCTAGCGACCGAAGGAGGCCAGCGACACCAGGCGCGGGGTCAAGGGAGGAAGGCAGTAGCCTGGGGAGCAGGAACCAAAGGGGAAATATCGAGTGGGGAGGAGGGGGAGAAAAAAATGAAAGGATTTTGCTTTATATATGATGGCATTGGTGGGTAATTTCGATGAAGTTGGGTGGCAAAGGATTATTCTATTCTAAAAAGCCAAAAAGACATCCCTCCCATAGCTTTTGGTTTATAGGCTTAAAGTGGCTTAAGCTTTTCATAAACTAGTTAAAAATTCACTCATTTATTTAGACTTTTGCTCTTTTTTTTTTGCTTTTAAGCAAAGAAAAAACCTAAATAAACAGAGCAAAAAAAAGTAGGTTTTTACTTACTACACACTTTTGATCGAGCTCGATCAAAAGTTCAGAGCTAAGGGTGATTTTCGGGAAGCATTTCGCTCCTGGCAGGACCCATGGCCTCGCTTCCTCCTTGATGTTCGCTAGCAATGTCGTTGGTGCTGTTCCTTTGTGGTACATGTACAGATGTACTCGGGGCGCTTTGTTCATTGAAGAAAAGGATAATAAAAAGGTACCTACTACAATTCCTGGGCTGATGTTTTAATAATGGCCTCAATTGAGGCCCATATATATGTCATGAGTAAGAATCAACAAAAATTGATTGGACATCAATTAGGAATGACAAAGATCCAAAGGAGAACTCACTAGTCAGCGAGGGAAAAGAAGACTTGTGAAGGTGGGCGAGTCGAGGCAGATCTGGTACACGTACCTCAATCAAACGACCAGAATTATTTTGGGTGATGTGGCTAGATAACAGATAATTAGCGATAGCTACAGTTAGCGGGGACTAACTGTAAAAAGTATTATAGGATTCAAGAGGAAAGGGTAACATCACACGTGTCTAAACTTATCATTTCATTTCACTGATACGTCCAATCCAAAATAGATATTTTTTAACCAAAATCGTTTTGTTTCGCAACTATTTGTCATTTTGGTTTTCCTGGGCGACATTTTTCACTAAATGTCCATATTAATTGCATATTAGCAGTGGTGTTAGAGATTCTGCGTGTGTATGGAGCTAAAGCGAAATTAAATTTGTAGAACCACCGCTTGGTAAGTGTCGGACCTGGATTTCACGATTCAGGATCATCTGTGATAAACACTGCATTATTATTTGGATCAGTAGATAATGCTCACAGAATACATCACTGAATCGATTCATACATAACGTATCGGACCCGGATTTCACAATCCAGGATCCTCTGTGATAAACATTGCACTATTCCTTAGATCAGTAGATAGCGCTCACAGAATACATCACTGAATCGATTCATACATAACGTAGACCGAACCATTCATTATATTACAAACATCAAAGTTACATAGACCGCTTCGGGTCGAGTTTTATAATAGGGCTGAACAGACCAAATGATTACATTACAAAATAGCGAAAGCAAAAAGGAGTAGAGCACATCACTCCACAAGCAAGCGACTGTGGGTAACCTATGTAAGACCGATATTATTCAAGGATTTGGATAATATTGGTTGTACGCAAGCGCCGACGTAGCCAGTTAGACTGAAGCGAGACCTAGACCAACAGAACTAAACTACTCTTCATCAGCTCCTTGGCCTTCAATATCTGGATCCTCGTAGTATGCATAATGTCCGGAATCCGCGACTTCTGAAGGTTGGGGAAAAGAGCGAGGGCGAGCACAAACAATCGTGCTCGCGAACCAACACACAGAATGCAATAATATACATGCAAGGCTTAATAAGGATGGCTCGGATTCTTTTATTTGCTAAAGGCAATATTTTTCAGTTACTATTATTAGAAGTTCCTATTACTTAGCATTTTAACCAAATCAATTTTATTAAAGAGATTAATTGTGTAATATTTATAACAGCAGAGGTTACCTCCACTTTATGCTTAATTTTGATTATGGTTACCTCCACCTATTAACATCACTAGGCACGACGACCTAGGAAAAATCCAACGTCAGGGCTAGGTGAGCCCGACAAGTTTCCCATCCCACCCACAAATTTTTATAAATAGAACTAACTCTAGCAAGTTCCCATGTCCGCCTTTGACTGTAGGCACGGCTGTTCGAACAGTTTATTTCTCTCCAGAGACTGTACACTTTACTCACAAGAGATAATCATCTTGATATGTATACACGTTGTCTTAGACATGGGAATCAAAGGGAGATCACCATAAGGCCTTTACAATGTATCCCTCAGTATTTGTTACACCCGCTAAGGTTTCACGTTAGAAGAGTTACGCTCCCACACCAGCGTCAACCCTTACCCAGACCCTCTCTTGCGCCTTCACAACTTACACCTACACAGATGTGTAAGCAATGCACCCCAACTCGTAGCCACAAAGGCCTATGGCGTCGCGGGTCATCTACCTAGTGCAACCCGTACTGATGGATACAAATTATTTAGCCAGGTCAACACCATTGTAGACTTGTGGTCGTACTATTTTACATTGGGAGGTCATTACAGGATTAAGTCCTTAGGGACCATCTGGACAGTTCATACCACATACCACCATTTCACATACCAACATTCCTTAGGCTACATCAGCACCCATCATCATACCATCCATCATACCATCCGCTTTGATGTGGTAACAGCAGGTTATTAGGGTTTTGAGAGGTGAAAACTACGTTATCCCAAATATACCAGTCGTTTACCCTCAATGACTGCTCAAAACAAGTTTATGATTAAAAGATGATGATTGAGGTATTTAATACTTCGGTACTTAAGCAAGACTAGCATGTCATTTAAGTACAACCTATAGCTAGTATAGTTATCATATAATTACTAGGGTGACAAGGAGTAATGGATTCAATTGTCAAATAATGGTATAATAATTATTAAATTATTAAATTGGTATTTAACTACATTAAGATTTGGCATACATTTGCATAAAGAATTAAAGCAAGCAATTTTGCTATTTTGAAATAATATAATTTGCATAAAATGTAGGTTCAATGTGATCAAAGTATTGACTCACCTAGGTTAAAGACAAGTGAGTCTTGATAATCTTGAGCTTGATCAACAACAGATCTCCCACCTATTCGAACTCTATTCGGACGATCGTATCGAAAAGGAAAAACACAACAAATAAATACTAAAAAAATAGTACACGAACTCCAAATTAAATAAGACCACTGCCATTAGCAAGATCTTGAATTTGGATAAATTTAGAAACAAAAATCAATTAAATTGGAGTTTGTATGAGGGAGAACGAACATCCGAAAGTTCAATTTTCACATGAAATAATGATGAAAATCAGAAAAATGGGAAAGGAATATTCCAGGAGATGCTTTCTGATTTTTAAATGCAAAAGCATTATGAGTATGACTTGTGGGCCACACATCCCATAGACTCAAGCAAACAAGAGAGCTTTCATAGGGAGGAAGAAATAGAGGAAGGGAGCGGCGCATGGGGAGTAGCCGCAGGGCCGGCGAGGCAGGCGGCTGGGCAGTTTGCGGACTACCTGAACGGGTTTCCCCAGGGGTGGGGACCCTATGGGTGGCGGCGATGGCACCGGAGGAGGCTCGGCGAGGCGGCGGCGCGGCTAAGGGCGGCAGTGGCGCGCGGGCACGCGGGGGGTGCAACGATGCGACGGCGTCGCGATGAGGGCAATGCGCACACGGGCTGCACGCGGCCACAGGGAAGGCGCAGAGCCGAGCAGGGAGGCCGGAGGTGGTCGGTGGGCGACGAACGGCGACGATGAAGACTTTGGTCGGAGAGGAAGAAGAACGGCGATTTCGGCGACATCCGAGGTCCAAAAGAAAATCCACTTGGGGGAGGTGCTCCTTGCTCACTAGAACACGAGCTGGCTGCGGAGGGCTCACCGGAGCGGCGATTCGGTGTCGGAAGCGCGGCGGCCGAAACGGGAGCTCGGGCGTTCTTCGGTTTTGCGCATGGGAGGAGAGGGAGATGAGGTGGGGGAGGCCAAGGTGGTGCTCGGGCATCCTTACAGCCAGGGAGGAGGGTGGAGCCGTTGGGGCGCTAACGGTCGCGCACGGTCCCGAGGCATGGCGCGGCGATGGCCGGCGGGTGCGGCGGGCGTGGGGATGGGCAGTTCTGCGCTGTATGGGCGCGGCTCGGTAATGCGACGAGACGGGCAGGACACCAAGGCGACAACTTGGGGTACTCGGGGCAGGCTCAGTGACGCGAGCGGCATGACACGGTGGCTGGGCAACGGAGCCGGGATGGACGCGCGCCACGTGTGTGGGAGGCAAGGGCCAAGGGGTGGCACGGGGGCTCAGGAGCGACAAGGGAGGGATGGGCCATGCCCAGGAGGATTTGGGGGAGTTTTGAAAAGCGAAGTTTGAAATGAGGATTGAAATTTGAAGTCTGCGAGAAAACTGAATTAAGCTTTTGAAACAAAAGACAAACCGAGAACATTGTTCAAGAGCTGAAAACGGGATGTTACAGTAAGGTGGAGGAGTTGCAAGTATAAGACTCCACCCAGCAAAGTTCAAATACCGGTGGCCATCTATTACACGGACGTGAGTGCACTTCAGTAGAAATTTTACGAGGTGACGAATTAATCTCCGGC
The DNA here is from genome assembly GCA_036346255.1 of Ampelocalamus luodianensis. NCBI lineage: Eukaryota > Viridiplantae > Streptophyta > Magnoliopsida > Poales > Poaceae > Ampelocalamus > Ampelocalamus luodianensis. The sequence goes on from CM070633.1 coordinate 36,900,359, forward strand.
CTCCGTCAACCTAGGCGTGTGCGTACGTGATGTTTGTGTGTGGTGTGCGTTCATGATGGTGCATATGCGTGTATGTCTTACTTGTAATCGAAAGAAAAATAAAAGTAAATTTAACCGGAATTTAAGTTATGTTCTTGCTGAATGCTGACGGTTAGGCCTATGGCGTGAGCACTAGCTGGACAAAAAAGGAAAAAAAGTGAGTGAAGGTTGCGAAGCCCATGAAGCACCTAGTTTCTTACCGGGCTGGCCTTCGAATACCATATTCTTGGCAAAATTATTTGAAATCATCCGAGTAGAATTCACGCTTCGCAACACCTTCGCAGAACATTGGAACTCCTCTCTTACAAGGTCTTTGTAATCATGATATGAATCAATGAAAATGAGCTCCTTGATTCTCAAAAAGGAAAGAAAAAAAAGAAGAAGAAGAGAAAAACATGCCTATGTAGGTGGTGAACCAGTGAGAGACTTGGGATGAGTTAGGAGTTGCTCCGGGTAATAATTAATAATGGACTAATGGTGACGAGCCCACTCTTGTCGAACAGTAGGCACCCATCCAGCCGGCCACGGAGTTCATGGGCCTTATCCTTCATGCATAGCCATAACTCTTAAAACTTTAGCCCAACGTTTGGCCTTTACGCCCCGACTAAACCGGTGTTCGATGGAATTTGGAGGTATCTAATTTCCGTGGGGGTGTATATACACCGGCTTAGAGTTCACTATGATTAGGGATGGCAATGGCCCCATTCCCCATTCCCTGATGGGGAATTCATCTATTAGGGGACAGGGATGGGACTATTTCTTCCCCTACGGGGATGCTAATATGCAAATACAATTCCCCATCGGGTAAAACAGGGATGGTGACATTCCCCTACTCTCCATCCCCGTTACCCGCTTGGGGCCCCGATAAGACATGTAGACCACTAGCCCAGTACTGCACAACCCGATAAGGCGATAGCCAAATAATCTTATTTGCATTCTTTACTTTCTCAGATGCTAATTAATCAAAAAACATTGTCATTTTAGTATTGCATGTGAATGCTCATACTCATTTTATAACATTATGAATCTTATTTTCTCTTCTTTCGGGATCCAACTTGCGGGTATGGGTCCCCGTGGGGCCCCGATAACCCGATGGGGATGGAGACGGAGGGAGAATAGAACCCGAGGACGGGGATGGGGATGGGGACGGGGAATTTTTCGTCTCTCGGGGATGGGGATGTTCCACCACTCCCCGACAGAGAATGGCCCCGTTGCCATCCCTAACTATGATGTTTATATACCTCGAGCTAGTTGGAATGAATAGGAGTGCTTATAGGAACCGAGCGCTGCTCGATTGGTGGAGGGTATAGTCGAATGTCCCACTTATTCGGGTTTGAATCCGGATGCCTACTTTCTTTCTTAAGTGAATGTTAGAGCTTCTGGTCAATTTCTTTTTTAAGAAGGAAGTGTTTATAAACGCCAGCCTTGTATTTACTTAGGCGTTTACATATGCCAAGAGACTTAAATCAACTATGCTGTTTCCAAACGCTAAGGCATTCTAGGGCGTACTACATACATGCCTACAAAGAAACTCTATACCGCGCGGTAGTGCTGCGGCACACGCACATAGAGGTGGGAGTACGGCACAGCCATGACGGGCCACGGTAAGCTCTTGAGCCGTGCTGTGTCGGCACGAACACATGCCAGCGAGGCCCAGTACGACACGTTGGCTTGCCGTGCCGCCGTCGGGCCATGCCGGCATGGCACGACACAAGGCAGATGTAGCTCAGGCGTGGAGGAAGCGGCGTGACGCGGAGGCAGCACGCGGGCTGGGGGCGCCTCGAGCGAGGGGGACGGCGCGACGCGAAGGAGGCCGCCGCGTATCCTTCTTCTCCTCGCCGCTGCCGCGGATCCTTCTTGTCTCCCATGTTGTCGGCCCACCACGAGAAGGGTTGCTGCCGGGGCCACCTCCTTCTTGTCGCCGCGACGCCGCCGCCGGGGCCTCCTCCTCCTTCTCGCCGCCGGGGATCGGAGATGTGGCAGTGGGAGGCAGCAGCGTGTGGAGGGTGGCGCAGTGTCAGAGCGGGTAGCGGGAGGCGGCAGCTTGGGGCTTTGGGTTGAGGAAGTGAGGAGAGGCCGAGAGGAGGAATGGATTACGATTTGGGGTGCCGGGTGAGGAAGAAAGAATCGAAGAAGAAGAAAAATAGAGAGAGAGAGACAGCCTCGGAGGCAGGGACTGGGGAATAGGGATGGAGTCGATGGACGGGTGGATGGAGTCAGGGAGATGTGTGGTGGCAGTGTGGCACTGGTAGTCCGACCAGTACATGATAATCGTTCCTACTCTTACGACGAGTACATGATAATCGTGATCGAAAACTATAAGTTAGCTAAACCGCTCTGTTTTCAGAAACCTCTTTTCACACTATTTACTTAGTTTATCTAATTAAACTAAGCAAATAGTTAGGAGTTAGGATAAAGTTGTCAATATGACTTCAATTCTTAGGCTTGACTTCTTTTTCCATTCATTATCTTTTGAGTTACTAACCACTCGACAAGATGATTTGCAGAAAAAAGGATGTATTATATATATTTAGTCTTAATTTCTCTTTCTATTCATTATTTTATGAGTTACTAACTACTCTACGAGATGATTTACAGAAAAAGGAAGACTATATATATATATATATATATATATATATATATATATATATATATATATATATATATCAACAAAAACATGTTTTTTTATAGGTTCCTATTACAAACTATTCTGACGAAGGAGATCCTATTTGCATCTCTTCCGCGACCTTCTTGTCAACCGACTGCATGTATTCAATCAATCGCTCCGCTTCTGCTTCAGTGCAATCAAAGTCGGCTTCGATTGGCTGCAGATTAAGACTGGGGTCACGAGCTTTAAGTTTTGCTAAGACATAACTTGTCGTAGGGACGCCCCACGACCCGGCGAAGCACAGCAGCACCGAAAGGTCTTCCAAGGACCTACTCGGAGGTTGCCCCGAAGACCCCTCGGAGGATCCCGAGGACCCCCTCGGAGGATCCCGAAGACCCCTCGGAGGTTGCCCCGAAGACCCCTTGGAGGATCCCGAAGACCCCCTCGGAGGATCCCGAAAACCCCCCGGAGGATCCCGAAGACCCTTCGGCCGTCCCAAGGAGACCCTCCAAAGAAGGCAGCAGAGGACCGGCGAAGGGCACAGGGTCCGCAGGAACGGTAGACCAGGTGTATCCCCCAGAGATATACCGTGTCCACGAGGGCACATCGTGCACCAGAGGCTACGCATAGGGCGCACAAAAGACCCTGCAGCCCCTAGGGCTAATGTACTTTGCTAGGGGTATACATGTACTTTTAAAATGCCATATCAGGAGGCTATAAATAGCCCCTCTACCATGTAACTAGAGGAGGACAATCTTTGACCACAACCGAGCCCCTGTTAAGTCCCCTCGTCTTCCCAGCACGAGGGGTCTCCACTTCTTACTGTCTAGTCTTCTCACTACGACAGTTGGCGCTGTCCGTGGGGTTCGGCAAGAAAGTCACAGAAAAACTCATGGCCCCCCGAAGGGCAGCACCCAAAGTCTCCGCAACCGAGGCAGCGGCGGCGGCGGCGGCCCCGAACACCCCTAAAGCAAAGCGGGGTCGGGTCGCATCTGCCACTGCCGCCACCCGAGCCACAGGAGAAGAAGCCAATAATTCCACCCATGGGGACATCGTAGGAGGCGACGCCCCGCCCACCGAAGCATCTTTGCCAAATATACAGACCGCAGGCATTACGCGATAATCATATGAAGCACTCCAGCGGAAATTGGTGGACCTCCGGCGGGAGATGCTTAGCCTCCGACAGGCAACGGGAGGCACCCTCGCGACCACCCAGCCACAGCCTGACACTCAACACCCCGAAGCCAGAGCCCAAACCATCCCGAAGGAACCAAACGCGAGCCTACAGCTCCGGGGAGATCCCAACTCACCGTTGAGCGCAGGGCTTGAAGCAGCACGCTGGCCAAGGAACTTCGAAATACCGGAAGTCACACCCTTCAAAGGGTGCACAGATCCCTCGGAGTTCCTGCGCGTGTATGAAACAGCAGTTGAAGCGGCGGGAGGAGACGACACAACGAAGGCGAAAAGCATCACGCTCGCCTTTAAGGGCGTCGCCCTGACGTGGTTCTTTACCATACCCCGCTCCATTTACGCCTGGGAGCAGTTGCATGACCACATACGCAACAACTTTCAAGGAAACTATAGCGAGCCGAAGGATGCAGGACACCTGTTCGCAGTCAAGCAAGCCCCGGGCGAATCCCTTCGAAGCTTATTCAGAAAATTCGCAGAAGTAAAGTGCCAAGTCAAGGGGGTCAATGAGACTACCATCATAAACGCCGCAACCTGCGTTTTGCAAAAAGGCCCCCTGTCAGAGAAACTGGCACGCAAGCCAGCACGCACGGTCGCGGAACTCTTCGACAAGATAGAGGAGTACACCCGAGCGGAGGAGGATAGCACCCGGAGGAACGGTACCGCCCCAAGTACTACCCCAACAGACAGGCCACCCAAGGAGGATGCAACTACCGCCCCGGCTACCAGCAAACCACACATCAACTATCGGCAAAAAGGTCGAAACGTTTATCATCTGGACGAAGGGCACACCTCCGAAGCAGGAACAAGAGGCGGCTGGGCAAACCGCAGCCGCGGAAGGGGCCGCGGCCGTCACGGTGGGCTGCACCAGGACGCCCGAGGTGGCGCAGCAGCAACTCCGTTGTACTGTGACCTCCATGGCGAAGGGTCACACACAACAGCGGAGTGCCGCACCATCGCGGCCATGCAGGACTACATGCACCGCAGCCAACAGCCAGCCGAACATGAAGATCGAAAGGACGCGGGCAATCTATTACCGGCCCCACCGCTACGCCTGCACATCGAAGGCGGCCATGGCTGGTCAGCCCAGAGGATCATCAACATGATCACAGGGGGGTCCTCGCTAGGCATAGCATCGAAAAGACAACGTCGCGCGTACGAACGGCAAATCCACCACGTGGCCACACAGCCGGCCTCCCTGCCACCCCGCTTCTCCGAGGTACCCATAACATTCGGACCAGAAGACGCGCGGGGCATACACTTCCCCTATCAGGACCCCCTCATCATCTCCACCAGCATTGCCAGCATGAGGTCTGGCGTGTCCTTGTGGATGGCGGAAGCTAGGCGGACCTCCAATTCGCAGAAGCCTTCGACAAGATGATAATCCCTAGAGATCGCTTGTCACCTCCGGGCATACCGCTGGTGGGCTTCGGAGGAAGGCCCGTCACGGCCTTGGGTCAAATTGCCTTACCCGTCACATTTGACGACCAGGCATCTCGCACGGAAACAATAATTTTCGACGTGGTCGAAATGCCATACCAGTACAATGCCATCCTCGAAAGGGCCACACTCAACACCTTTGGCGCAATAGCGCATCACAACTACCTGTGCATGAAGATCCCCACGCACGAAAGTGTTATTACGGTACGGGCAAACCAACACCTTGCTCGTCGGGCCGAAATGGAGTTGGGCTCGCACGCTCGATGCGTCCACGCGGTCGAAGCAAACACGGGACCACAAAGCAGGGCCTCGGTTGGCAAATGGGCCCCAAAGGCGAAACCGGAAGGACAGCTTCGAAGGGTGCCCCTCCGGGACGATTCCCCAAAGAAAACGGTGGCCCTCGGGGTAGAACTCACGGAGGAAGAACACAGCAACATCCTCTGGGTGCTACGCAACAACGCCGACATCTTCGCATGGAGCCCCGATGATATCCCTGGTGTCGCCAGGGATACAATCGAGCACCGGCTGGCCATCCGAGCGGATGCAGTGCCAAAGTAGCTGAAGCTCCGGCACATGACGCCCGAACGCCTCGAAACCGCAAAGAAGGAGATCGCCAAGCTCTTGACAGCCGGCGTGATTCGCGAGATAAAGCACTTCGAATGGCTCGCCAACCCGGTTCTCGTCCAAAAAAGTACGGGCCAATGGCGCATGTGCGTCGACTTCACCGACCTCAACAAGGCGTGCCCAAAGGATGACTTCCCCTTGCCACGCATCGACCAGCTGGTAGACGCCACGTCAGGGTGCGAGCTTATGAGCTTCTTGGACGCATACTCCGGATACCACCAGATATTCATGGCTAAAGAGGATGAGGCAAAAACCGCCTTCATCACCCTCATTGGCACCTACTGCTACCATCGCATGCCCTTTGGGTTGAAAAATGCGGGAGCCACATTTACACGCCTTATCACAAGAGTCCTCACAGGGCAGCTCGGCAGGAACGTCGAGGCATATGTCGACGACATTGTGGTGAAAAGCAAGCTCGCGCGCTCCCACCCCGGGACTCAGGAGAAACTTTCGCTGACCTCCGAGCGAATGAGTCAAGCTCAACCCGAGAAATCGCCTTGGCGTCAGAGGAGAAAGCTATTAGGGTTCCTCGTCTCAAATAGAGGAATCGAAGCAAACCCAGAAAAAATCAAGGCCATACAAGAAATGCAACCACCCCGCAGCGCCCGAGAAGTACAAAAACTCACAGGGCGCCTCGCGGCCCTCAGCCGATTCTTGTCCCGCTCGGCGGAGCGGGCCTTGCCCTTCTTCAAGACCCTTCGGGGTGCAGAGCCATTCCGATGGACAGAAGAGTGCCAACATGCATTCCAAGAACTCAAGGAGTACCTCGCTCAGCTACCAAGCCTCACCAGCCCAAGGCCAGGAGCACGGCTCCTGTTGTACCTCGTCGCATCCGCTTCCGCGGTCAGCGCGGTCCTTGTCCAAGAAGAAGACGGTTTCCTCGCACATGCAATCACAATCCCAACCTCCTACCCGCTGGCTCTCATGTTGCGAAACAAGGATGCCTCCGGACGGATCGGCAAATGGGCCGCGGAACTCGCACCCTTCGACATCACGTTTGCTCCGTGCACCACAATAAAATCCCAATCATTGCCGACTTCGTCGCCGAGTGGACCCCTCACACGGAACAGCCAGCCAATGCCATCGAGACACCATGGACACTATATACCGACGGCTCCTGGTGCGCCACAGGAGCAGGCGCGACTGCCATCCTCGTCGCCCCTGATGGTCGAAGCATCTCACACGCCGCGCGACTCAACTTTCCCACCACAAATAACGCCTCGGAATACGAGGCACTCCTCCTAGGCCTCCGCAGAGCGAAGATGCTAGGAGCCAAGCGAGTGGTAGTCAAAAGTGATTCGCGCCTTATGGCGGGAAACTTCAACAAGACATTTGAAACAAAGGATCCCGAAATGGCTCGATACCTCGCAGCGGTGCGGGCCGTTGCTAAGGGGTTCCTCGGAATCACTGTCCAGGCAATACCCAGAAGTGCCAACGAAGCCACTGATCGACTCGCAAAGATGGCCAGCTCCAATGACCGACCCCCGCCGGAAGTCTTCTACGAGATACTCAACAAACCTTCCGCCTCGGCCGGGACGCCCACCATCCAATGCGAAGCACTAGGGGCTCCGCCCGGACCACTAGGTGCTCCGCTCAAGCCGCAAGGAGCTGAGACCGAAGGTGCTAAGCCTGCCAAGGCGTCGCAAGGCAAAACGCACCACGTGGCGCAAATTGACGCCACAGACTGGCGCAACATCATCATCGCTTACCTGACAAACGAAGAGCCTGATGATCCAATCGAAGCAAAACGGCTCAAGTACCGGGCCAGAAATTACCACCTCATTAAAGGCGATCTGTACAAAGGGGGCGTTTGTACCCCCTTCCTACGGTGCATTTCCCAACAGGAAGGCACCTCCTCAGGGAAATACACGAGGGAGCCTGCGGAGCACATCAGGCCCCACGAAGCATTGTTGCCAAAGCCTTCTGGCAAGGCTTTTATGGCCGGCAAGCAGTTTGCGCGACGCACAACACCGCCCAAAGAAGGGTGCGGGGTGTTAGTGGGCCAGCCACAACCCAAAAGCACCCCCATCCCACTGCAGCCCCTACCGCCGGTGTGGCCCTTCGCAAGATGGGGCCTCGATATCATCGGCCCCTTCCCAGCGGCAAAGGGCAACCTTCGCTTTGCCTTCATCGCCATCGAATACTTATCAAGGTGGGTAGAAGCCGAGCCAATACCAAAAATAACAGCAGCGACAACCCAACGTTTCGTCTAGAAGAACGTCATCTGTAGGTACGGGGTACCTCACGAGATAGTCACTGACAACGACACCCAATTCGACTCCGCAACCTTCAGGTCATTTTGTGAAGGCTTGGGGGTCACCATATGCTTCGCATCCGTCGGCCACCCGGAGTCCAATGAAGCAGTCGAAAGGGCAAACGGCAACATATTGGCAGGCCTTAACAAACGCCTAGTGGGCCTGCCAAAAGGATTGTGGCCCGAAGAGCTACAGAAGGCCTTATGGGCACTCCACACCTCGCCAACCAGAGCCACCGGCTTCTCTCCTTTCAAGATCATCTTCGGAGACGAAGCCATGACCCCAGAAGAGCTCGCCGCCAAGTCCCTCCGAGCAAGCCAGCCCGACAGTCCGGAGGGCCGGGAAGTTTCCCTGGATACGATAGAGGAGCACCGCGTGCAGGCCATATCAAACATGGCAAGGTACACAACAGGCGTCGCAAAGGCGTATAACAAGAAGGTCCGGGCCCGCCCCCTCGCACGGTCCTCAAACGGGTGGTGAACCCCGCGACAGTTGGCAAGCTGCAGTCCAAATGGGAAGGGCCCTACATCATCACCCAAAGCACAAGGGCAGGGTCCTACCACATAGCTACGCCCGAAGGACAGCAGCTCGACCACACGTGGAACGCCAAGAGTCTCCGCAAGTTTTACCCCTAAGCACCGCATTGTAAAAACACCGGCTGCGACCGGACAAAAAACCCAGCCCTGTAGAAGAAATGAAGGGGGGGTTTGTAAGATCATGTGTAACACCTTTTTGCGCATTTTGTACCAATGCAATATAAAAAGAATCACAGCGCACACTGAGGTCCCCCGAGAGCCCGAGTGTATAAAAAGACACCGCGCATGGCCTTCGGCCCTAGTGCACACCGAGGTCCCCCTAGGACCCGGGTGTATAAAAAAAAAAGACATCGCGCATGGCCTTCGGCCCCGGTGCACACCGAGGTCCCCCCCAGGACCCGGGTGTATAAAAAAAAGACACTGTGCATGGCCTTCGGCCCCGGTGCACACCGAGGTCCCCCCAGGACCCGGGTGTATAAAAAAAAGACACCGCGCATGGCCTTCGGTCCCGGTGCACACCGAGGTCCCCCCAGGACCCGGGTGTATAAAAAAAGACACCGCGCATGGCCTTCGGCCCCGGTGCACACCAAGGTCCGCCGAGGACCCAAGGGTATAAAAAAAATCATACGAATAGGGCTCCCCGAAGCCCTATCAAAAGAAGGTAGGGGGACGAGCGCGGCTTCACCCCTCCCTCGTAAAACAAAAACATACGAATAGGGCTCCCCGAAGCCCTATCAAAAGAAGGTAGAGGGATGAGCGCGGCTTCACCCCTCCCTCGCAAAACAAAAACATACGAATAGGGCTCCCCGAAGCCCTATCAAAAGAAGGTACGGGAATGAGCACGGCTTCACCCCTCCCTCACAAAACAAAAACATACGAATAGGGCTCCCTGGAGCTCTATCAAAAGAAGGTAGGGGGACGAGCGCGGCTTCGCTCCCCCCTCGCAAAAAGAAAAAGGCACCCTCCGCAAAGCACAAATTATAGCTAGCTTTATTAATCAAATCTCAACAACAGATTACAAGCTCCGCCCATAACAAATACAAGCCACACTAAATTTACAACAATAATTCGACGCGCCTACGAGACAAAGTCCCATTCCTCTGTGCTCGTAGCCCATTCTAGCAGCTCCTCATCTGACGCCCCGGACGCCACCAGCCTCGCTAATTCCCTCTGCGTCGCTTCGAGCTCATCCAAGGACTCAGACGAGCTATCACTCGAAAAAACACCGTGCGGAGGCGCAGACTCAGCGCACGACGCAAGGTGGTTCGCATCAGCGCTAACAGCCATCGCCTCTCAGCGCCTCCAAAATGCCCGAATCTCCTCACGCGCCTCGGCCGCCTTCCTCTTGCGGGCACCATGAAACTCCCTCATAGAGCCGGTGGGGTTCGCTAGTTTCCACCGCTGCCACTTCGCACCGTGATAAACAGCTCCCCGATAGCACAGCTGCAAAGGCCAAACGGACACCACACTCCGCTCGTCCTCCGAGCCCTAGCGGCCCGCGCTTCAAACGGAGCGGGACCCCGCTCGGGTGCCCGCTTGAGCAATAATCTTTCGTCCTGTGTATACGAAGCCCGGTTTCAAACAAACAAGTCATGCGATCGTCCTGAACATCTTTCATTTAAAACAAAACGAGGGTCTTACACAAAAAGAGGTTACCCTCCTACAAAACGCCCCTTACAGCAAACAAAAGTGGAGCGAGAAAAGAAAAAACACTACAAAGCACCAACACTAACTATAACCTAAAAAGCGAGGGGTCACACCTTATCGTGTGGGGTGGACCCCCGCTTGTCGACACGCGCATCTTCCGCCGAGGTCCCCGCTGGGGCCTTCCCCTTCTCCCGCTGCGCCTGCGCCGCCCGGAACGACTCCGTTGCGTCGGCGTGGCTGCGTAGGGACCAATAATCTTGCAACATGACCCTCCCGGACCTTCGTCATACTCTCCAACTTGCCCTCCTCCACGAGTGTCCGGAGTACCACCTCCATCACCGTAGACCTCCCAAGGTCACTCGTGTAGGACACCTCTACCGCATCATCCTTGCCTCGCTTCGTCATGCTTCGGACACGGAACGTAGCAAAGCATGAACAAAACCGTTTGGAAAGAACCGACAGAATAAGCTAAAAAAGGGGGGTGGTGGCTACTTATAGCCGCCCAGGCCAGCCCAACAGGCGCCACATGTCATCAATAAAACGGCGAGCAGTACGAGGAGGCGCCGGTACGGGCAACGGTGCCATTATGACGCGTCAATACGGCGCACAACGCCCTAAGCGCCGTTATGGCGCATGGTGGCCCCAGCCGCCGTCAGCACACATCGCATGCCAGCACCATTAAAGCACACGACGCCCCAGGTGTCCCCCGCAGTAAACAGTGCCCACAGGAAGGAAGACCCTTCGCAACCAACGAAGCTTCGCCACGACCACGAGGGCGGTGTGCCGACCTACGAGGAATGGCGCGGTTTGACCATGGCGGCGGCACTCGACCGCGAGGAGCTTGTCGTAGGGACTCCCCACCGACCCCACGACCCGGCGAAGCACGGCAGCACCAAGAGGTCTTCCAAGGACCTACTCGGAGGTTGCCCCGAAGACCCCTCGGAGGATCCCGAAGACCCTTCGGTCGTCCCAAGGAGACCCTCCAAAGAAGGCAGCAGAGGACCGGCGAAGGGCACAAGGTCCGCAGGAACGGTGGACCGGGTGTATCCCCCAGAGATAGACCGTGTCCACGAGGGCACATCGTGCACCAGAGGCTACGCATAGGGCGCACAAAAGACCCTGCAGCCCCTAGGGCTAATGTACTTTGCTAGGGGTATACATGTACTTTTAAAATGCCATATCAAGAGGCTATAAATAGCCCCTCTACCATGTAACTAGAGGAGGACAATCTTTGACCACAACCAAGCCCCTGTTAAGTCCCCTCGTCTTCCCTTCACGAGGGGTCTCCACTTCTTACTGTCTAGTCTTCTCACTACGACATAACTTACTGTACCTTCAACCGCCTTCTTTATTGAGTCAGCTTAATTGGCCTTCAGAGTAGCCACTGACTCTTTTTCCCCAAATGGCACTCGTGTGGGCAGCTATTGTGTCTTCTAGAGGAGTGACCTCCTTAGCATGTAGCCTACCGAGTACATTGTTTAAGAGTGAAATGTTGTCTTGAAGATTGACCTTCGTTGACTTCATCTCCTCTTGGGTACGAGTCGAAGTCTCTTGGAATTGTTTTATTTTGATCGCGTGCTCTGAAAAGGGTAAAACCGATCAAACAAAATAACCCTTAAAGAGGATTGGAAAACAAACTGGTCGTAGGTAAGAGAATGGCTTACCTACTAATTGAGAATCTAGCCTCTCAATCTCTTGGTATTTAATCTTATCAATGCGAGAGATCTCATGAGCAACCAAGGTCTTTTTATGGACCTCAGTTTGGAGCTTTCCCACTTCGACTTCTTTTTCTAAAGAGAAATAGGAGTTAAGAAAGATAAAGACCAAAGTCATAAGCAGTCTTAAGTTCAGTACTTACTGTTTATTTCTCCCAGCAACTGTTGAGCAGCAGAGTTTGCCTCCTGAAGCTTTTCAGAAGGCCTTCTTTTTCTTCGCTTAGCTTTTTCGTTTCGAATTTCTCATAGTCGAGCGAATCAGCTAAGATCTTTTCGTCGCTTTTAAACCTGCAGAGGTTAAAGAGTAAACATGAGCACCAGTCAAGTGGTTGTAAGTTATCCTACGACCACTCACATAGTTGTAAGTTCTTCTACGACAGTACCTAGTCGTAAGTTCTTCTACGACAATAACCTGGTCGTAAGTTTTTCTACAACCAGTTTCTAATCGTACGTTTTTCTACAACAATTCCTACGAGCAGTGCAAGTAATAGAAACATAAAAGACTACAAGTTGTAGTAACTTACCATCTCTCTGCCTACTCGCATAGTTCCGTTTCTCTTGTCGTAGCTTCACAAGTTGGCGGTTATACTCACCAACTGTGACAATTTGTTCTATAGCTTTCTGCAAAAAAAAGACAATGAGAAGCAAGAAAAAACACATGCGTAAATGTTTGACATCAGGTTCTTACATTTATACTCATTCGAGCGAACGAAGAGAACACCCTGGTGGGATCCTTCAGCTCGTCGATCTCCCGAACTCGATCCCACCACACCTTCTCGAGACGCTTGTCGTCGAAGACATTCCCCCTATTAGGAATGTCCTTAGGGTGAGGGATTCGATCATAAGATCTGAATGCACGAGACCCCACAATGGTTGCAGGGCTAAAAAAATACAAAGGGATGGTTGAAGAAGTCTAACTCTTCTTCCTCTTCGGCCATGGCGATGTCGGAAGCTTCTCCTTGAGGACTGGGTAGGACGTCCTCAGCGACTTCCTCCCTGGCCCGGTGATCGAAGGCTCCATCACCGCCTTGTCCGGACGCCTCTGCCTTCTTTGCCTCTGCTCCCACGACCACCTCAGTAGTCGCAGTTGCCTCAGAAGCAACTACCACCTCAGTAGGCGCAGCAGCTTCGGCTGCAGCGACTCCTTCCACCATGGGAACAGTAGTCGATTCCTCGACCACTCCCACTGTCGTTCATTTAACTACAGAGGCAGCAGGCTTCTCGATAGAAATACCCTTGGGGACTAGAGGAGTCAGGCTGAGATCACAGAAAGGCAAACAAAAGCAAAAGATAAATGATGTTCTTACACTTTTGTCTTTTTACATACCTTAGTCTGCTGGACCTAACTTTGAATTAAGAAGAAATCTTCCCTAAAGAAGATTTCTTTGACTACTTTTCTCCGACCACGCCTGGTAGGAACTCGAGTAGGGGGATGGGGTCAGCCACGACCATGTCTGGTCGTGGGTCTTGAACAGGAGTCACCGCTCCTTGAGCCTCCTGACCCCCCCGGATGGCCAAGACCTGTCTCGACCACCTCAAGAGCAGCACTCCCCTCAACCTCAGGCCCTGCTAGCGCAATAGTTTCCTTCATAAAAGATATGAAGCTTTTCCAGTTCTTCTTTTCTAGCTACTTGACAAAGCCATGAGAGGCAAAAACTGCAAAAATCTTGTTGTCGTAGTAGAAAGATACCTTGGTCTTGGGGGGCTTTGTGCTTGAGAGCTACGGCCGCTTCAACTTCCTTTGCCTTCTCTGCAACGACCATGTCCGCAGTAAATTGCGCAAAGGGTTTGAACGGAGCAGCAGGGCTCGAGCTTGCGTCAACCTTGTCGGCGACTTTCACGAGCTGACGCTTTTTGGCCGAAGGAGCTTTGGCCTCCTCCGTCTCCACCACTGCTCTGATAACCACCAATTCAACCTCTGTGTCTTCTTGGTGTTTTCCATGCCTATTTTCTGCAAGAATAAAAAAAAGAAACATTACTAAGTGGTCGTAATTCATTCTACGATCATCTTCTGGCGTTAAGTTCTTCTACCACCAGTACCTAGTTGTAAGTTCTTGTACGACAAAACTCCTAGTCGTAAATATTTCTACGACTACAAGATCCTAAAGATGAAATCAGTCTCTGATTACCTTTAGGTGCTCCTTCGTCTCCTTGGCGGATACGACCGCTAGGATTTGAGGAGCCACCACATTTGGTGGTAGAGCTTTCTCACAGATGAGCTTGATGCGGACATCAATCTCTGCTTATGAAATATATGTGCAAACAGATAGGACATTCAATAAGACCAGTTTGAGATTAACCAAAATGAAAGTCAAAAGTAGAAATCTACTTACTGTCCTTGTAATCCCTGGTCAAATCCTAGTCCCTGAGTACCTCCACATGGGAGGCACTTGTTTCTTTAGGGGACTAATGTGGCGCATTATGAAATCCTTTACCACGTGCCATCCGATGAGCCCCTCTTCCTTCAAGTCCTTGATGGCTTGAATATAGGGGGTGATCCGGCTGAGATCCTTGGAAGTCGAATCCCAGGAAGTGATCTTCTCAGCAAGGCTCCCAACGAAGGAGAGGTTGTCTTCGTTGGTGGTCTCCCAGTAAAACCACCTTTTCTTCCACCCCAGCCACGACGATCGTTGAACATATGAATGTACTACCTCGACTTCCCGTCGTGGAGCTTCAGACTGCAACTTCTAGCGATTCCAACTTGTCGGCCCATCCCATAATAGTACCGGAAGAGCTCGAGGTCCGCTGGAATCCCTAAGTAGGCCTCACACAAGTACATGGACACGCTGAGCATCATGATGGAATTGGGAATGAGATTCACCAATTCCACCCCGATGTACTCGAGTATGAGCGCGAGGAAGAGACGAGCAGTCAATCGCAGGCCACACTCGTAGTACGCCTGGAAGACGAGGATCTGCCCTAGCCAACCGACGGTCAATGCTGCACAACGGCTTCAATCCACTTCACAAGCACCTTCTTCGGAATCTTCTCGGCCACGACCAAAGCCTCTATCTTGGCCGCGTCCATCCCCGATTCGGCCCACTAGGAATTTGTCGGGACCCCCCTAGGAGTGCACCTAGAATACCTCTTAGGACCCCTTAAAGAGGTCCGTAGGACCACCAGGAGGTCCTTTAAGTCCTCTAAGAGCACCCCCAGAGGAGGTCCTCTAGGACCTCCTAGGAGATCACGAGGATCTCCTGGAGGTCTTGGCTCTGTGCACTGAGTTAGTCCCAGGAACACTTGCTAACTCGCACAAGACCACATAGGTTAAATCAAAGCTACAAAGTCCAGCAACTTTAAATAACAAGATAAGTAAGACACAAATATATTACCAAGGGCCTTATGACCAAGGTTGTTTACAGCGGTTGCCAACACGGGCTTACAAAAACGATAATAGAACCTACACAGCGAAAAATACAAAACGTGTGGAGCCATCTGGCAAGCCCACAAGCTGTCGAGTGGAGAACGTCTCCTAGAAGGTCTGGTCGTCAAAGAACTCCTCGAAGAGGTCTGTGCTGCTCTGAACTTGGTCATCTTCAAACTCTTCTCAAACAGGGGGCTTAAAGCCATGAGTACATTTGAATGTACTCAGCAAGTCACAGGGAACAGATATGCAAATAATATTCATGTATTGGCTTGACAATAGAGAGCTGTAGGGTTAGTTTACACAAAGCAAAATTTGACAATAGTATAAGTAAATTGAAGAGCTCAAGTTTAAAAACAAAAGACAAAACAACGAGGGTTTCCAAGGGAGGTCATGAGCACCAACTCACGTCCTCACGTGGGAAGTCTTGGTCGCACCAATGTCCAGGACCACCCCACGACCACCTTAGAGCATCAACTCTAGAGCTCCCAAAGACCACCCTAGGGTCCCAAGACCCCTCCAAGCACCAACCCAGGAGCTCTTGGACCACCCTAGGTTTCCACATGCCCAGTCCCTGAACCTTTCTTGAGCCAGCCATGACCTCTCTAAAGCCGGCCAAGATCTCTTCAAGATAAAAGCTATAACCTCTCACAGAAGTGCTCAAGAACAAAGTTTTATAAAACAAACTACCCCTTGTACATTATCACCAGGCAATGTCCATGACCAAGGACTTGGCTATTTGAATAGATTTTTACACTCCGCAGAGGTGTACAACTTTACCCACAATCCATGATTTCTCTAGCGGGGCAGGTTCTCGTCGAAACCCTTGCTCATTTCCAAACATGAGCAGTCTAGAAAGCGTGACAAGGCCTTTACAAAGCTTTGAACTGGCTCAGGGCTGCCCGCTAAGGTTTCGCTTCTAATGAGCCTCACCCATTAAATTCGTGCCCCCTCTTGCACCAGCGCATCTCATGCTCAATCACAATAGAACCAAGCCAGCTCATTGCTAATTATTTAGCCCAAACCACCCCCATAAATTGAACTTGTGGTTGCACGGGAAACTCGGATCAAAGAACACAAAGTTAAGTCTTTAGAAGCTACGTCAGGTGAGTCTGACCGCAAACCCAGTGTGCGTATGGCACCCGCTATTCACTCCCAACCAACTCGCCTGAGCAAAACAGTTTAGGGTTCAATCCAAGCCAAAGGACCACCAAGTCCTGGCACAAATTTTAATAGCAGCATCGCACCGCAAATGACACAACTAGGCCTCACACCACAGTTGCGCATCAGTGGCACCAACCACCGTTCCATAGTTCATTAGTCAGGATTATTAAAAGAAAAGCAAAGGTTCTCGAGACCAACGGTACTAGAGCAAGGCTAAGCATTCTACGGTCCCAAGCTGGCAAAAGCAAGGGATGCCAACAAAACCACCCACTCTAAGGTGTTCAAGGTAATATATCAACATGTTGTGTATAAGCATCCAAGGAGACATAATATCAAGTAGGAACAGCTACTACCCAAAACCTTTTCTTAAAGAAAGTAGCCATGCATATAAAGATAAACAAGTTAACATTGAAATGTTAGGTTCAAGACGATCAAAGGCCTGTGACTTGCCTTCGTTGAGTAGTGGGGAGCCTTCGGTGGTAAAAGCTTGGTCCAAGAACTCCTCTTCGAACTCGGGACCTACACGTTCGCAAAGAACCAAATAAACAAAACAAGCTCAACAAAAGAACTCAAAGGGCTTTAAAGAAGAACTCAAGCAAATCCAACTTAAAAACCAGAAGGTTGGGAGGTCCTGCGGGAGAGGAGGTCCAAACCGAAGGGGAGTGAATCTCCAAGCACAACACCGAGAGGAAAACTAAGAGGTTAGAAATGCGGAAGAAAGGTTGTGAAAGGAGGCTCTCTCAGCTACAAATAGCAGGAGAGATAGGAGGCAGCGCTGAGGCTAGGGCAAACGTGTCAAGGGTAGGTGAAAAACAGGACAAGGATTTGACAAGGCATGCCACCAAAAGGAGGAAACAAAGTACCTCAGAGGTGACCACTTTTAATGTGCTGCAGCACCACATTAAATGTCTAGAGACTTTCTGTCGCAAATGTGTAGAAAGGATAAGGGTGATAGGATTGGCTCAAACAAAGAGAATGGTCAAAACAACAGGAAAAGTCCAACTATGGGGTGGTCTTAGGAGGAGGACCTGCGGAAGAGGTCCACTGAAGGAGGTCCTCTGAAGGCAAAGGAGGTCCTGTTCCACCAGGGTGGTCTTTGCAAAAAGACCAGAGGTCATGACCACATAGGACGGTCGTGACAAAAGACGGTGGTCTTTGCAAAAAAAAAAGACCACGGGAATGCTCAAGAGAAGGAGGTCCAAAGGACTAAGGAAAAGGTGCGACGAACCAGGGCCACACGATCTTGATCGAGTGGTTCTGAGAGATAGAAACGTTCGGACCACGCGAACGCATCCTTACATCGTAGCCGCCCAAACTAAATCGGACGGTCCTGAGCAGAGGGAGGCACACACAAAGTTTGGACTTAAGAGAGGTCCAAACAAGGAAGGGTTTCAACGGACCAGATTCAAAGGGGCAAGGATCCATAGGAGGAGATCCAAGGAAAAAGGTCCAAGGAGGTCTTAACTACCAGGATGGAACCAAAAAAGATCCCAACGGTTAAGATCTACAACGGGGAGGTCCTGACGGTTAAGATCTAACAAAGGGGGGGTCCTGAAAGGGGAAAATGCAACTCAAAAACGAACTTCAGGAATCAAAGGGGATTTGAAACACAAACCCGAGCTTAGAACAACCCAATGATTGTTGCGACCTAAAAGGAGGTCGAAACCCAGGGAAGTCTTAACAAGGAAGAGGTCCAACACAAAGCAAACTAAAGAGGGAAAACTAACGCCAAAGAACACCAACAAACTGCAACGGCAAACAAAGAACTAAAAGGCATTAGTTGAAGTTAAGTTAATTCAAGTTAAACCTTCCAAAATTTCCAAAGTTCCAGGTTAAGCTTGACCACACCAATAAACCAAATGGTTCTTCTTTTTAGGTTTTGAAATCCGACAAGAACTTTAAGACAAACAGGACGTTACAGAAACGGTTTCAGCCATCTTTCTTAGGAGAGGGAGATTTGGACTTGGAAAGGTTTCAAGAAAGAATGCGATTTGGTTGGCGAGGGAAAATACGATAGCTCGATGAACAGTTGAAGCAATTGGGGAAAAGGTAAGAACCCTAAAACCACCCCTGCGGTAAGATTTTATAACTACATGCTTGAAACGAAACGTCGTGGAGACCCAATAGTTGCCACCGCTTCGGGAACTGCCCCAATAGATAGGACTGTGAGAGTCAATTGGGATTCTTGAATTTGTCTGTTCGAGAAAACTGAGTCTGTCTTCACACCTCAAGCGAAATTACCTTCTTGACCAAGTCTATTTATGGTCAAATGTAATAACTAAGTCGGAAATGCTTTACTTCTGATAACCATACTACGACCACTTTGTAGTCGTAAGATTTCCAACAATCTTCTTGATCAAGCATATTTCTGGTCAAAAGAAATACATGTCGAAGAGTTTTTCCTTTGACCATCATTTCACTACCACCTCGTGGTTGTAAGATGATCTACGACTCCTTTTCCAAGTAAGTTATTTTTACTTGAAGCTGGGGGGCTAGATGACGAGGATCTAATAATCCTTATTTTATTATTTATCTATAATTCTTATTATGGGTAAATATACCATCATACGGTTCTTAGGTATACCCCTTATAATCATAAGGGAGAAGCCAACCAAGTGGTCGTAAGTTCTTCTACGATCACCCCTATGGTCGTAAGCATTTCTGCGACTACCATGTAATCGTAAGTTCTTCTACGATCATCTTCTGGTCGTAAGTTCTTTTACGACAACCACATGGTCGTAAGATCTTATATGATCAGGTCAACTACGACCACCCTATAATCGATATCGCCTACAAACGAGTGGGAATCTAAGCAGTCAATACAAGCTGTTATTCTTTGAAATAACTACACGTAATACGCCATTATCTCTGACAAGTAACTGCTAGGCGACGTGGAGGGGTTACTACTCCGGTGATTGCTACCATCAATACGTCCGTTATATGAAATGATGATGCACCTCTTGACCTGGAGAAACGGCTACCTCTTCACACATTATATAAAGGTAGTAGTCAGAAGATAACAAATGGACAAGTCTCAAGGGACCGGAGACATACAATCAGGAGGAGTACAAGCCTTAATCTTCCCACTAATTGTAACCACAATACTCAATACAATACACACAAGAGTAGGGTTGTTATTCTCTTGAAAGAAGGCCTAAACCTGTATAAAAATCTCTGTATCGTTCTCTCTGCGTGATCAATTGTGGAGACCCCTCGAATCAAACAATCTTTACATAAGATTGGTTCTAAAACACTGACAACCTGCATTGAAGGTGGATTAGTATCTCTGGTTGGAAGCTCATCAACCAGTTCTAAGGATTTTCGATTGCACGTGTATATCATCTTTCTATCCCCTCGAACCATAATAACCCCTTTCGGTCCTGACATTTTTAAACTCTAATAACCGTATTATGTAACTATCAAGAATTTTGCCAATGCTGGACGACCAAGAATTCCAATGTATGCAGTTTCAAAATATACTACATCAAATGGAATGTTTTTTGTTCGAAAGTTATCTGACCTTTTGAACGTGACTGGTAGGGAGAGTTACCCTATCAGTTTTGCAGTAGATCCTAGGAATATGCCATGAAATGTATATTTCATAGGCTTGACCTTTGACCCGAGAATCTGCATTTCTGTGAGGACCCCCGAATTATTTCCGCAAGACCAAGGTCTTCCCAGTCTTATGGAGACTACTCTGGGCCTAAGATAAATGGATTCCAAGTTAACTCCATCCAAGTGAGCGACCCAACCAAAACTAGAGCCCCGACGATCATGCGTGTTGCTCCCTTGCGAACACTACATGATGTTCGGTTCTCCAAATGGTATAAGCACACACTTAGATGAGTTAAATGGGAACCCATCGATCAGCGAGCACGAGACCATGTTGGTTCTAGGATCAGCGACCAACATGCTCATACTCACATACAACGTTGGTTACATCCATACAACACTTCATACATTGATAGTTCAAAAGACATACAATATAATAGTTAAATTCTACAACTATTACAAGTGGTCGACCGGCCAAATTCAAATAAAAACATTAAGTAGCAGCGGAAGCAAGATAAATAAACCAAAAGTACAGCATGGTATGCCCCATAACCCATAGCAACCGACTGGGAGTTAAATAATAGCACTACTCATCAGCGTCGCCTAAATCGACACTAACGAGCTCCTCGAGCTCGAAGTCTTCCTCACCTGAATTTGCATAACCGGATTGAATACAATTGTACTCGCAAGTCTTACACAAATTAAAAGTATTTATGCATAGAGGATATCAAAAGAAAAGTATTAGCGGCTTAGTTTTGCAGAAAATACAACAACTTACATTCCTAGACCATCTAGTCTTTAAATTACCAATTTGTAAATCATTGTTTAAGAAAAGAAATTTGCAAGACATAGATAATTATGTAGATCAAGCAATACCAAAATGGCTACCCACTTTGATAAACTATCATGCATGAACATCACATTCATGCCGAAAACCAAGTTATAACCATGTCAACTTTTAATTTTGAGACTAACGATGACGCATACCAAACCAGGTGTTGTTCATAACTGTGGACACGGCTATTCGAATAGATTATCTCTGCAGAGGTGTACTA
This sequence comes from Ampelocalamus luodianensis, assembly GCA_036346255.1. Classification (NCBI taxonomy): domain Eukaryota; kingdom Viridiplantae; phylum Streptophyta; class Magnoliopsida; order Poales; family Poaceae; genus Ampelocalamus; species Ampelocalamus luodianensis. Next base: position 36,921,546 of record CM070633.1, read on the forward strand.
CTTTACCCATATGACTCAACTAGCCCGTAAGCCTCCGGATGCCTCCGAATAATGACACACTTCCTTAGGTATGTCGTCCGGAGAGAATCGAGATACGGTCATTTTTAGCAAGAAAGCCCTATTGAGCTAAGTCCCCCTCATAAGTTGTTTCCATACTTAGTACATGCTACGGATAGCGCCTGCTACGCTGGCTCACAAGTTGTGTCGGAGTGGCCAATATAAGGTAGTTAGTATGTTGGTTGAACCCCCAACATAAGCAATCGTGCTCATTCGCACAGTATATATTACACTAGGTTCCTAAAGAACATAGGATTTCACGGTCTCTATGTCCTCACACCACCTGGGGCTCATCCCAATAAAACCTCCCTCTTAATTAACCGTACGGTACCCATATCCTACATGTGATAGCACGCTCGTTACTTAGAATGAAAGCCCATGGCTCGGTTCTTAATGGTCCAGACAAGACAACCACATACCTGAGTCTCGTGCATAACAGCACCCACACTTACAACCACTTGTCCAGACCCAAAAACCATTTATCATAACAAATTTGTGACTCAAACACCAGATAAAACGATCTGGACAAAAAGAAAGTAAAAGTTGTTATGTGTTTCCCACAATCGACGAGATAATCTCGTCAATTGACCTAATATGATTTCTAGACCTGCAATGGCTAAGCATCCAATACAAAACATTCATAATATCACAAGAATCTATCTTAAGGATATTTATGGGGAAAATATTAAGGATAACCAGCAAGTATAGGACAAAGCTAGCTACTCAAACATAAAGGTATACGAAAATAGCATGCGAGCAATATCATTGCATTTCAAACACTAGTGTGTTAAAACTGGGAACAATATAATGCAAAAAGAAAGTTCAAATCATGCTTGCCTTTCTGGAATTCAAGTTGTTCGCTCTTGGTGGTGAAGGAATCTACGTCGATCGCTTCGGGCTCTAAAGAATTAAAGACATCGATAAACACCGAGAAATACCACAAAAACCAAATTGCTCAAAAATGTATAATTTTTTCTATAGTGGTTAAGTCATGATTTTAGATGAATTTAGGTGCAAAAATTATTTCATTTGGATTTAGTATGTGAAAGTTATAGTGGTTTGAATCTCAGATTTCCAGAAAATGCAAATTTGATACTGTGTATCCAATTTAATTATTTGGTTAAAATTTGTAGAGTATTACTAGGTATAAGGATTGCGTAGATAAATAGAGAATATTAATATAAGACTAAAATAATTTAGTCCATCTCATTTGGAGTTTTTATGAATTAGTTATGAATGTCTAAAGTTATCAGCAAATTATAGTGTAAAAATAATTAGTTTCGGGATCATGTTCCAAAACTATATTCTCTATTACAGAGACATGTTTGAAACCTATTTTAAAATAAATTCACTTAAAATAAAAATTATCAAAATTGGTTTCACTGTTTTTGGAGTTAAAATAGATTAGTTATGTATTGTTGAAGTTATTCAATTTTTCAGTGTGTAACTAAATGGATTTGGGATTTCTGATTTAACCCGAACTGACATGCGGGCCCCATCCGTCATAGACACGGTGCACATGCACATCGTATGGACTGAACCATCTGTGTTGGTCCACCAGAGCACACCTCCGTGAGCTAATCTACTTAAATTCCTGGGTCCACATGTCATAGGTACTAAGCCAACCATTTTTCAACTAAACTTGATTTCCCAACAGAGATTGAGTCATTAAAAGCTAATCATCGCAATTAAACTCTAATGATAATGCTACAGGGATTGTCGGACGTTCTGAGAGCCATATCTTTTGCTTCCGAACTTCGTTTGAGCCTATTCAAATTCCTAAATCTATCTAAATTTGAGATCTATTTATCTGAGATTTTTATTTAATTTTTGGGGTTTGTTTTGCTTTTGTTATTTATTTGTTTTGTTTAATTACTTCGTTTGCGAGTAGACGTTGATACTTCGGGAACTTTTGGAGAATGAGTGCCTCAAGGCCAAGACTAGTACCTAGACTTATTCCAAGGCAAGTCATACCTTTGATCATGTTGAATCCCAGTTTTCAAAACTATATTGTTTCAAATTATTGCATTTACTTTAAGTAATTATTTAAATGCTTTTGGGTGTAGTTATCAGTCCAAATTGTTATATCCACCTTATCTATTGTTTTGTCATGATCTTTTGTCACTCTAGATTGGTTCATTATTTTATTAGTATTATTATAGTATCAACGTGGGTTGGTTAGATACGATTAGATTGCTTAGCCATGCTACGAGTCATCATCTCATGTGAGTTGCAATTATAAACTTGACTAAGTGATTATGGAACTAAGTGATAAAACTGTGTATATTATGTGCTATTACTCGTTGATGGCATATGTTGCACTTAACCAACCGGGTGGGAAAAATATTTGGACCGACACATGTGACACTGTGTGATTTTATGGTGGATCTGTGTTGGATAGGAACAATAATCTTTATGGTATCGTTAGAAATTGAAAGTCTTGTCTTGATCATTAAGGACTTAACTTTGTGCATCATTGAACTGAGCCTTTCGTACAACCACATGCCTGATGGGATAGGCCTAACTTAGTAAGTTATGAATTCTTGACATTGACTACTCAGGTAGTAGGTTAGGCTGTGTTGGAATGGGTGGAGGTGTATACTACCAGGTAGTTGCATCGCGAGATGGTTCGCCGCTTCCCTATCCAATGGTGTGAGTGTGTGTAGTACCAATCATTGTGTATAGGACGGTAAAGCACATCAGAAGTGTCAATGTTTGAGATAAAGTTTCAATTTTTTTTTTGTTATGATTAGTGCTAGCTACACTGATCGTATCGTGTGGGTAAAGTGTACAACCTCTGCAGAGTGTTAACCAATCTATTCGAGTTGCCGTATTCGCGGTCATGGATATGCTCGAGAATTTCACACGAGGAGTAGATTTTCATAAAACATTGGGAAGGGACAGCTGTGTGATATAAGTCATATGGCTGTGAGAATTAAACTAATTTAGCTTTGTGTTTTTGTGAAAACAAACTGTTAAATTATTATTGTCTACTTGTTTTAAGTTGATTTCAATCTATTACCTGTATTCAATTGCAAATATTGTATTTCTGCAAAAGAACCACAGAAGCTATTTCCTTTTGAATAAGTCTGCATTTATAAATTGCAGTATGTGGTATATCTTGCGAGTACGGTTGTGTACTCATGCTTGCTGCAAACAAATCTACAGAAGAGGAAGAGTCGTCGTCTGCTTTCGAGGAGGAGTTCGTTGAAGATGTTGATCGTTAGGGTCGTGATCTCAATCGGTTGCCTGTGGTGAATTGATGGGATTTTGCTGGAGTTTATTTTGTTCCGCTGCTGATTTCTTTATTGTTAGCCCTACGTGGTTTAATAAATGTAAACCCAACTATTAGGTCAAAACTAATATTTGTTATTCAAATTATTCGTTTATGCTAATTATCGCTTATGTGGATCGATATTCATCTATATTGTCACTGTGTGCACTAGCGTAATCCTGAACTAGTGCAGAATACACAAAGGGTCTAGAATTGCATTTTTGGATCCCGACAGGCTCCCTCCTCTTCCTCTCCTGGCTCCCTCCTCCTCTTCCTTCACGCCGGTGTTGCCCCGGCCCCGCCCTCCTCTGCTCCTGGCCTAGCTCACCGGTTTCTTCCCTCTCCCTGCCTCACTGGCTCCCTCGGGCCAATAGTGCCGTGCCTCGGGTTGGTCCGACAGGCACGGCCCATCTGCCAGCTCTAGGTTCAAGTCATGTGAACCCAAAATTTTAGAACACATACCAAACCAACCCGTTAGCCGTCTCAATCCATTTCCAACCACCCAAAGCCAACCCAAATTAAAACCCAACCCGCTTCGCCCATTTCAACCCAACCCATTATCAGACCTACGTTTAACGTCTCCAGCACTAGAAACATAGACCGTTCACCACCTCCGGTGCCAGAGAAAGCTCAAAAACCTTAATCGAAGGAAAAACGATGAAGGGCATTCGGCATAGACGGCTACGAGGTGAATGAATTCACCGGAGGCGGCGAAGCTTGCCGGAGCCGAAGGATGAGGACTGGAGGCAGAGGCAGCACGAATCTTCAAACACACCCAACAATGACAAAATCAACTGAAATAAAAAAATATATCATCTACGAAATTAATTACCTAATGACATGCACATTTGTTTCTGTGCTTCTTAAGACATACTACCATGAGACCTTTGTCTTGTCCAAGTGGAAGCGCTGAATTAGCACCTCTGCAGACAGCTGCTCTGCCCCCTTTGTCTAACTGAAACACCTAACCAGGTCATGCTCGACCATCAGTACCAATCAACTAATAGCACAACTAATAATTCTCTCAAAACAAAGAGCAAAACAATCGTAGCAGGTATGGACATATGTCCAATCTGCAATGCCGATCGATCAAGCCAGGTTCCCCCATAGACTTGAGAAAACAACATATATCTTCGTCGCAAAAAAAAACACACACACACACCATATATCTGAAGCAACGATCGATGGAGACACAATCAGCAGGACCCTTTCGTGCCGTGCGTCGCGGCCGGCCGGCCGGCCGGCAGCCGGCACACGTCCGTACGCACGCGGATGGGGAGATCTTCCCGGCATCTGGCAAGCCTCCACTGCGCCGTTTGACCTCACCGCACCTTGCTTGTCCCCTGCGATGCCCGGCCACCGCACGCGCACAACGCAAAACCGGCCCCTCTCCTCCCTTGTAACCTTCGCCGTCGTGTCCACTTCGGCCCGTACATAATTACCGAGCTCATGCAAGACGCAACCATTTCAAACCCCTTTTCTGCGACATCGTCTTAGCTCCACTTATGATCCATGGCCGGAACGTAGTAGCGGTTGAGCTCTGCGCTCTCGTTTAGAGTACGGTGCAGGTTTAGAGTTCTCGCGGTTACCGAATTAATTGTGCGTGTTCATGGGGAAGGTGCTCGCTGCTCTTGTGGCAGCGCTGCTGGTGTGTTGCTCTTGCCGTGTGCGGGGCGATGACGCGGGTGATGTCAAGGCGTCCCTCGTCAACTTCCTGCGCGAGCTCGCCGGGGGCGACGAGGGGGTGGTGCGGGACCTCAGGTGGGATGCGTCGGCCGACCCGTGCGGCGCCGTGGCGCCGTGGATCGGTGTCAACTGCACCGGCGACGGACGGATCAAGCAAATCGTAATCCAGAGCCAGCTGCGCCTGAACGGGACCATCGACGCGACGCTGCTCTGCGCGGCGACGGAGCTCAGATACTTGAGCCTGAAGGACAACGCGCTGCGCGGTGGGCTCCCAGCCGACATCTCCAGCTGCTCGAATCTCAAAGTCCTCTATGTCAGCGGCAACAAGCTCTCCGGAATCCTGCCGACCTCCATCGTCCAGCTCAACAGTCTTGTTGTGCTCGACGTCTCCAGAAATGACTTCTCTGGCGAGCTCCCCGGCGGCCTCAGCAAGCTCAGTCTACGAAGATTCTGGGCGAACGACAACCGTTTCAACGGCGCCATCCCGGACTTCGACCTCACCAAATTCCAGAAATTCAGCGTGTCGAACAACAGCCTCACCGGACCGATCCCCAAGAGCATCGGCAGCTTCGGCAACGGCAGCTTCTTGCCCAACGCCGGCCTGTGCGGCGAGCTGCTCTTCAAGCCGTGCCCTCCGTCCCAGTCGTCATCCCCGGAGACATCACTGGACACGTCGCCCCGGGCTCCAATAAGAGCGAGCCAAGAAGAGTTCAGACGATCGTCATGTACCTCGGGTACGTCCTCCTCGGCGCCGGCATAGCGGCCTTCGTACTTTACAAGCTCTGCTCCAAGAAGAGGAGCAGCAAGCTGGGGAGGAAAGCTAGGGGCGGCAGCGGCGGCAAGAACGCGTTCGAAAGCAGCAAGCCGACGACGACGGCCACGACGTCGGCGAGCGCGAGCAAGTCGGCCTATTCGCTGCCGACGTCGGGGGAGCAGAACGCAGCTGCCGGGGCGCCGTCAGCGTCGCTGGTGGTGCTGCGGCGGTCGGGCACGGCCTCGGTGACGACGACGGCCGCAGCCGCGGCGGCGAAGGAGCTGCGGTTCGAGGACCTGCTCAAGTCACCGGCCGAGCTGTTGGGGCGCGGGCGGTTCGGGAGCTCGTACAAGGTGGTGGTGCCTGGCGGGGCGGCGCTAGCAGTGAAGCGGGTGAAGGACGCGGCGGTAGCAGAGGAGGAGTTCCGGCGGCGGATGGAGCGCGTCGGGAGGGCGAGGCACCCGGCCGTGCTGCCGCCGCTGGCGTTCTACTGCGCCATGCAGGAGAAGCTGGTCGTGTACGAGTTCCAAAGCAACGGCAGCCTCACCAAGCTACTCCACGGTGTGTTGCTTATTCATTCCTTTCGTTTTCCCCGAATAAAAACGGTTGCTTTGTTCCACAATGATTTCTTAAAAAACGGTTTTGCAATTTGTTGGTTGCCTAACTTTTTTATGGAATTAATAAATAACACTCAACTAAGATTTTTGAGAAAATCAATCGAATTTCTCACTGTTTGATTTGCACCACTGTTTGAGCCGACGGACATCCGGCAAGGTCTAGGGCTCAGGTTCATTGTGTTGGGGTTTCGGGTTCACTGGAGCTTGAATTTAGAGGGAGGGAGGGGTGGTGGAGGCATGACAGTGGGCAATGGTGGTGGTGTTGCGACGATACAGCCGCCGATCGCAAGGTGGAGGAGGGCAAGTGGCGGGGGGTAGGGCGACAAGATAGGATGGCTACGGGATGGAAGAAATGTGTGGCTGCGGATCTAGCAACGGTGTGGGGAATAAGGGGGTGGTGGTAGAGCGGCGGAGGAGGCAGGCGGTGTTGATGCCGAGGGCAGCAGCGCCGACGACTGGAGGGTGGGCCTCACAGGCACCGAAGCGGTACAAGTAAGGGGAGGATGGTAGTTTGTGGCGACAGGGTGGTGCAGGTGGAGGTGTGGATGAATGTGAGGCTGGGTTGGAGATGATGATGACTTGTATAGAAAATTAGGGGAGAAATCTGGTGCGTTAGATCTCCATGCGACGTTCCAAATTTTTTTGCTGATTTTACAAGAAAAACAGCCGATTGATATATAGTCGATTTTTCTGGCCTTTTGGGTTAACTTTTATATATGTGTGTTTGATTCTGATTTAATACAATGGTCAAAAAATATGTAATTTATACTTGAGAAAGTATAAATCAACTTATAAATGGATATCCCCTTCTTCCAAATAAAAACCCGTCTTTTGGGCCATTGAATCATCCCAAGATTAACACCCCTTTGGAATGGATGAATTCGACTGGAGTTAAGATGAACTTATTGATTCTTACGAGGTTCTCCTGAAGTTCATGTGGATTTTTCAAAAGATTTGTGCAAACTCTAATTGGTTTGTTATCGAGTACTCGAGAGCTTTTTAGATAGGAGCTGCGGAGAGGGCGAATTAAGAAATAAGGGAGAGTGATGAGATTCACTAGATGAAGATCTCATGGCTGAAATTGTAGTGTTCTTCAACTAAAAAGGTGTTCTCTACATATCACCAACTCTAATACTCAGCTCTGCCAGTGTTACCATCCCAACCCTAATGCAGATCTCCCGGAAGAAACCAACTTGCTGGTAGATAGAAAACTCTTGTTTCCTTCGTGGCGACTAAAGAAGACTATGGTTAAAATGACATTTTGTAGGGGAGAGCATTTGCAGGGCCCATGCATACTCAACTCACAGGCTAATTGCCTGGAGATATTAACTCACCAATTGCTAATACATGACACATCATTGAGCAGAAGAGAAGATCACATCGTATGAGGAACTAGTGTTCTTGCTAAAATGTGGGATACACCGAGACAAGTTTTTCTTCCTGTAGTTTTGTTTCAGCACATTTTCATGTGGAACAATTTTTTTGTTAGACTAGTGAAAGTTTTGTTTAAGCGCGCATTAGTTCTCAACAGTAAAGTATTAATATATTCTTAAAAGATACAATAATGTATTAATGGTGTTTTGAGTCGAGAGAATAACAAGAAGGTTCTTTTCAACAATGCTTTGCAGGGTCCATAGAGAGCAGCCAGGGCGCCCTGGACTGGCCGGCGCGCCTCCACATCGCTGCCGAGGTCGCCGACGGCATGGCCTTCATGCATACCTCCCTGCGCGGCGACGGCACGAGCTCCAGCTCCTCCTCGTCCTCCTCCGGCTACGCGGCCGACGGCGCCATCGCCCACGGTAACCTCAAGGCATCTAACGTCCTCTTCACATCCGGCATGGAGCCCTGCATCAGCGAGTACGGCGTCACCGCGGCGCCCATGCCCGACGGCGCTGGCGGCAGCGCCGCTCTCCGCGCGGACGTGCGCGCGTTCGGCGTTCTGCTTCTGGAGCTGCTCACGGGGAAGGCCACGGCGGCGCAGGGAGACGGCGCGGAGCTGGCGCGGTGGGTGACGTCGGTGATCCGAGAGGAGTGGACGGCCGAGGTGTTCGACCGCGCGCTGCTCGCCGGCGACGCCGCTAGCGAGCAGAGGATGGTGCGGCTGTTGCAAGTCGCCATGAGGTGCATCGACGCCGCGCCCGGAGCCGCGCCGCCGACCATGACGGAGGTCGCCGGGATGGTCAACGCCATCCGCGAGGAGGACGAGAGGTCGCTCTGCCGGGAAGCATGACACGGTCGAGCACTGAGCAGCCTACGAATTCTTGAGCCTCTCATTGGTACTACTGTATAATTAGTTGCATTTGAAGTAGATCGAAGCTTTGAGCTTAAATTGATCACACCCCCTAATTGTATTTTGCTTGACTCGAAGGGTTATACATTTATACTGGACTATCTTTCAATTCTAATTTTGTTTGTTAACTTCTCTACGCCGTCAACTTTTTTTTAACGCTTTTGGTTCAATTTTTTTTTGGACACTTTTAACTTTACATGAAATGCAACTTTGACTATTAATTTACATCACATATATTTGTAAACAAATACAAATATAACTAGCGGGGTGGCCCACACAATTGTACGATTAGATTTGTTTTAAAGTTTATAGTGACAAATGATATAATTTAGATGCTTTAGAATATATTACATATTTTATAACTATTTAGATTTTTAAGATGTCATAAACATTAGAAAATAACAATAGAAATTTGAAGAAAAATACAACTTAAGTAACGTAATTGAAGTATGGGCTTTAATGAAAGAAATTCATAAGTATAATAAGTTAACCACTCTCTATTATGTATGTATGCATCATGTAGCTGCATGTCCTTAACTCTTTTCTAAAATATTTGCATGCACATGTACCTCTGTTAATCTCAAGCAATACATTGATTATGTGTGAACAAAATTATCTTATTAGTTTACATGGTATTAGAGTACCTTGCCTACATATACACCGATGCACCATGGGCGACCTACCTCGAACTTATCTTCCCTTACGTCGATTGCCCCATCGAACCGTGTGTCTTCTATCTCTTCTCCCCGCCACAATTTTTCTGTTTCAACCTCCAAGAGCAAACCCAATTCTTGATCGATATCTCTCAGCTGCTGTCATTTCCAATGCAATACTCTACCACATAATTATCTTCTACTTCTCTCCAATTATCGCTTAATGATAACCGTTGTGACACCTACACGTATATACGTGCAAATATCATCGATCCCTGCCGGGACACCCGTCGCACTCACTCTAGTGGCCCTAAGTTTATTCCTTACCGTTGCGCAGTCTCTGCTCTGATCCCTTTCCTTTTTTGTTTCTGTACACCCATGCTTCTATTCGTAGAATGTATGTATGTATGTATGTATGTATGTATGTATATACACATGCACGATGTTATACATGCTCGATGTCTTCTTCTCCTATGTCGGTTGCTCCTCTTCTTCGATATTGTCCAACTCAACGATCTGGCTTTCTCACTAACTACGATGATCTCCTATCTTCACTGATGTCGGTATGTCTGTTTTAGTTGTTGTCTAACAAAAGGGAGAATCTTCCAGCCATCGCCGGTGATGCCATGTCACTCACTAATGATTGCATGCTCCTAGCTACCCGATGGTCACATATCGTTGATAGCTCGTCTTTAATCCAAAGGTTCATCTCCTCTCTGCTATGTCTTCCCCATTATCGAGTTTCTTTGGCTATTGATTTATTCAACAACGCCGATGCTCATCATTCGTCGTTACATCACTTGGCTCTTTTGACTCCGGTCTTTCTCTTCAACGGCCTACAGCGAGCAGCACGACATTGTTCTTATCGAACAACTAAGGTGAGCAGCATGGAATTGTTCTCATCTTCGTCGCCGCTGCCTCAGCTATTCGCTTCCTTGTGGATCAATGCCTTCTTGTAGGACAAATTGACACCATTGCACTTTTCCGTGGTCTCCTCCGACACCATTGACGATATTCTTATTATAATTTATATTTAATTTATTCAAAATTTTAGTTATTAAGATATTTTACTTTGGAATTCGTATGGAAATTAAATTCCAAAATTTTCTTTTATTTGTTGTCCCTAATTTTAATTATTTTTTGTTCGAATTTGTAAACTAATCCATTTGTTATTTAATTTTTATGTCAAATTACGGTTATTTATATATTTTACTTCAGAATTCGTATCATAAACAAAATGCTAATTTTATTTTATTTTTGTTCCAAAATCAATTTATTTATTTTTGTTGAAATTCGTATACTAATCCAATTGCTATTTTTGGTTTAATTTTTATTCTGAGTTATATTTATTTAGGATTTTACTTAGGAATTCATATGAAAATCAAATTGATGATGTTTTTTTGTTCTAAATTTTATTTATTTAAGTATTTTACTTTGGAATTCATATGGAAATTAAATTGTATATTTTATTTTATTTTTTATCCTAGTTTTTAATTATTTTTTGTTGGAATTCGTATACTAATCGAATTGCTATTTTTAAATATATATATATACATATATATAAAGATTTACAATTATTCATGATTTTACTTTGGAATTCGTATCAAAATCAATTTGCTAATTTTTTTATTCCAAATTCCGGTTATTTTTGTGGGAATTCGTATACTAATCGTATTACTATTTTTAAAATTTTTATTTCAAATTATGTTTATCTAGTGATTTTACTTAGAAATTCGTATCAAAATTAAATTTCTAATTTTTATTTTATTTTTTATTCCAAATTTTAGTTATTTTTGCATTGTACTTGAGATGTCCTCTTATTTCTATATTGTACTTGACATGTACTCTTTCGGTTAATTTAGATCGTTATAATGTGGACCCACCATAATCAACGGTGTAGATTTTTCTCTTTTTTCACTGATTAACGTGGGAATTTCTTGCCCTTGAGAGCGAACGTGGTGGCTGGTCCGCGCATTTGCGCGGCTAGATTTGTTTTAAAATTTGTAGTGACAAATGATATAACTTAGATGCTTCAGAATATATTTATGTATCTTGTAGCTATTTAGATTTTTAAGATATCACAAATATTAGAAAATAACAATAGAAACTTGAAGGAAAATGCAACTTGAGTAACTTAATTGAAGTATGGGCTTTAATGGAAGAAATTCATGAGTATAATAAGTTAACCACTCTCCATTATGTATGTATGCATCATGTAGCTGTATGCCCTTAACTCTTTTCCAAAATATTTGCATGCACATGTACCTCTATTAATCACAAGCAATACATTGATTATGTATGCAACAAAATTATCTTATTAGTTTACATGGTATTAGAGTACCTTGCCCACGTATACATCGATGCACCATGGACAATCTACCTTTAACTTATCTTCCCTTACGTCGGTTGCCCTACCGAACCATGTGTCTTCTATCTCTTCTCCCTGCCATAATTTTTCTGCTTCAATCTCCAAGAGCAAGCTCACTTCTTGATCGATATCTCTCAGTTGCTATGTAACATCCCCATTTTCAACTTGTGTTTCAAATGTAAGAAAGTGAGTAGAAATTAAAACTTTTCTTACATCTTGTAATTCCAGTATGTTTTGGAAAATTCTTGTAATAAGAATTATGGAAATACAAGCCACGAGTCATTTTGACCTTAAACTTTGCCTTTCCAAAAACCCTCTTGTCCAATCTTGTGATATTTCTCTGCAAATATTTTTCCTAAGTCCTAGGGTTGATGTGGGACCCCTCTGAAAAATTTCACAATTTTTAGAAATTGTTGGAATATTTTTAAGGGTCAGTCAAACTTGTTTGACCTGTAGTCAAACCCTAGCTCAGCACATTGTATAATTTTTGGAGGAAACTGTACAACACAAAAACCTCTGAAAATGTTATACAAGGTCAACATCTAAGTTAGCAAGCCCCTGTAAAAATTTCAGAATTTTTGTAGCAAGTTTGCTGCCCATAAAAATTCTTCCAAACTCAGCTGTTATTTTCAAACTCACATTGGGTTTGCACTGTTGCTTGGGTCCGCACCAGAGCCTGACTCGTGCCAACTGGCTCGGTCAAACCAACTAAAAGCACCAGCCCGAGCCCGTGCAACCTCGCCAGCCCCCGCAGCCCTTGGATCTCAATCCAACCGCCTAGGTGTTTGGGTCCGTGACTTATGGTCCGCTCGGCCTCTCGTGCGCTCCGACTCGAGCCCGGTTCGAGCTCGGTTGTGTCACTTACGATGGTCCGACACCGCCTCGGTCGTCTTCCACCTCCTGGCTGCGGCGTGTGTGCTGTGCGAGTGAGGTCGGTGAGGGGAGCGGCGCTAAGTCACCTCCCAACGACTCTTGTTGCCTTGCATTTATTGCGCGACGTGCTACCGCCCCAAAGTCCACCCTCTCTGCTTCTTTACCGCTCCCGTCTCTCGCCTAGCCCATGGCAATGGCTTGACCACCAAGAGAGCCGTTGTGGAGCCCGTGACTCCCTCGGCTACTTAAGCCCGCACCCTCTCCCTCGGCTTCCTTTTTCACACTCTTGAGCTCTTGCTTACACGCACCTTGCTCGTTTGAGTTTCATCCACCAAACACTTCGCCGCCATTGTTGAAGCTCGTCCGTCCCAGGAAAGCAAAGTGCCCAAGTGGCCTTCCTCTCTCTCTCGTGCTCCACTCATTTATTTAACACCGTGGTTGTTAATCCTAACCCAATCGTGGCTTATCTCCTCAGGGTGAAGCCAATTTCGGATTCTCCCCTTTTCGGCCGAAAATCGCCGCTCATCGTCTCCAAGTCCGGTGAGTGCCCCATCTCCTTTTTGCTTGCTTTTAGACCCGCTGTGAGCTGCCTTGGAGTTAACCCCACCATCCATTTGTGCTCATATCGCTCAGGGTGCCATCTCCACATCGTCTTCTCCAAGTCCGGCAAGCTCCTCCGCCGCCAGGACCTTCCAAGCTCCCCTTGGACCTCCTCTGGGCCCAGGTGAGTTCGCGATAACCTCCTTAAGCTCAAGCGTCGGTTGGATTAGGTCGCGGCGAAGCTTTTCTCTGTTTCCGTTTTTCCCGTACTTTAGTCTTCGCCTCGTTCCAACTCGCCGGCGATTTAGGTCATCACCGGCGACGCAAGTGCCCTCAAAATGTTCGCAATGGTATTGCGAACATTTTGCCTCTGTTAATCCGCGCCGCCGTGGTCGTGGTCACCGGCGACGAGCCGGTGACGAAAGCCCGGTGTTCTGTACTATTGTCGCGTTTTTGTCAAGTCATTGGACCTCCCCGGGTTCATCGCGGCCGTCCAGGATCACCCCGTGTTTGATCCTAACCGTAAGATCTTGTCCGCTAAAGTCTTAGTGCCAGGACCTCCCTCTAACCGAAATCTGAGCCGTTAAAGACCTCCGCAGGTTAAACCCAGCCGTTAGGATCACCCTCCACCTTGGGGTCCTCTTTGCAAAAAGACCTCCCTTAGTCGTTTTACAAAAAAAACCACCCCTGAGCCACCCCCCGAGGTACTCTTTGCAAAAGACCACCCATGGTCTTTTGTAAAGAAAACCTTCAAAACTACCTTTGGGGTCCTCTTTGCAAAAGACCACCTCGGGTCCTTTGTGAAGAAGACCACAAGACCTCCCTCCGCACAGATCTGGACCGTTCAGGACCTCCCCATGGGGATCTGAGCCGTCCAGACCTCTCTCCGTTAAAGCACTGTTTTGTAGGGATCTCCTTCCGTTAAAACCCTGTCGCGTAGGACCTCCCCGTGTAGATCATGGCCATCCATGACCTCCTCGGTGAGATCCCAACCATCCACGTGTCTCTCTGCTAACTTACAGCCCAGGACCTCCCTCGATTAGATTTCGACCGTGTAGGACCTCCCCCTGGAGATCTCGACCGTCTAGGACCTCCTCCATTTAGATCCGTAGCTTTAGGACCTCCCCGCCTAGATCTGGACCGTTCAGGACCTCCCCCAGGGAGATCTGAACCGTCCAGACCTCTCTCTGTTAAACACTTGCCTTGTAGGACCTCCCCGTGGAGATCTTGACCGTTAGGACCTCCCCGGTGAGATCCTAGCCGTCCAGACCTCCCTCCGCTTAAATATTGACCGCTGAAGACCTCCCCCGTGAGATCTTAGTCGTCCAGACCTCCGTTAGACATGTTACCCTAGGACCTCCTCGTGGAGCTCTGGACCTCCAGATCCAGATCTGACGGTCACGACCTCCTCAGTGCGCAAGGAGATCCTTCGCACGTGCTGTGCATCCGGTGGTCGGGGTCGTTAGATCTAATCTTAACGGTTCGGACCTCCTCCTTTTTCATCAGTGCAGTCAGATCACCCGAGAGCTCCTCTTTTTCAAAGTATTTAAATGTTCTAGTTTTCAAAGGTGCATAACTATTTCATTTTAACTCCTTTTTGAGAAATTCGAATTGTGTTAGCTCTGTAGTTGCATGAACTTTAATTTGAGTATGATTTTAGACTCTGTTCTGTAGTAGAAAATTATATAAACTGTGTTAACTTGTTTCAACCAAAAAGGTGGTCTAGATTTCACTGAAATTTGTAAAATACATAACTAATTCTCTGTAAATCCTTTTTGAGTGAATCCAATTCTGTTGGCTTCCTCTAATAATAAACTTGCTGTTAAAATTGACTTTAGGCATGTTACTATTTTCAACAAGATTTCATATGCAACCTAGTTTTGTTCATTTCCATGACTTGAAAAATCATAACTAAATCATTTTCACTCTAAATGAAGTGAGACCACTTGTGTTAGCCTTAAAATGTCAGTAGCCACCTATCATAAATTTTTCAGATTCATAAAATCTCTAGAAAATTATTTATGAACAGTAACCTCATTTAATTGCATTTTTCCAGCTGAGCAAACTTGTTTTGATCATAACTTTTGCATTAAGAGTCCAAATCAGTTTGTTCTTGTTTCTAAATTTGTTATAAATCATGCCCTTGCTGCTGTACAATTTTCAGAGCATTTGGAGCATTTTGGTTTTAGAGTCTTTTTCGTTTTCTTTGTTCTTATCAGTTCTTTTTCGCTCTTTCGGTAAGTTCCGACGATTGTGCTATCCTTGAGAGTGATCCTTAGCAACAAATTGAGCATTTGCAGCCAGGCAAGCAGTTTGATCATATCCACTCCATCCCATTACTTTTAAAATCTAATACTTTGTTTTACTTGTATGTATGCATGCTTTTGTGTCAATGATTAATTTTGCCGAATAGAGGTAGCTAATCCTATTGCATTGTTTCCCTTAAATTGTTCACCCCTGCCACTACCTTAGGAATATTATCCTCACTAGTGAATTAGAGCCCGGTGAATGATTTAGGGCCTTTTATTTGTCTTTACGATATGATGCTTAGCAATGCTTAGTTATCGGTAGTATTGGGCGATCATCGACTTAGTCGGTGATCTTGATCACACAAATGTTAATATTATTTCATTATGTCCAGTCCTTGTGTTTTACTAATTTACAAATC
This sequence comes from Ampelocalamus luodianensis, assembly GCA_036346255.1. NCBI lineage: Eukaryota > Viridiplantae > Streptophyta > Magnoliopsida > Poales > Poaceae > Ampelocalamus > Ampelocalamus luodianensis. Next base: position 36,937,326 of record CM070633.1, read on the forward strand.
AAAAATTGGAAACAAAAATTATATCTTGACTTGGGCACAATGGTATGTGGTGTGATCTGTTGGGTGTGAATGGAATGGTGCCCAAGTCCCTAAGGACCGAGTTACTTGTGCCATTGATCCAAGCAATTATTGCGTGCTAACCACACGAGGGGGATATGGGACCTCTCTTGACTAAGTACTTTGGGAGGTGTTAATTATGAGCTGGTCGGTGGGTGTGTTAAAAATGTGTGTGTGTGTGTGTGTGTGTATGTGGTGTGTGAGGGGAGCATTAGCAGACCGGTTAGGCTGTCTAATGTGTCCTTCTCCCGTGGGTTGCGGCTCTTAATTAGCATCGTCCATTGGAAAGCGTCTTGTTAGACTTAGCCGTGCTCGCATACCAAAGGAAGTATGCTAACCGTGGTGGTGGAAAGGCGGTCTCATCGTGTGGGTACATTGGTACACCCTGCGCAGGTTAAAACTATTCGAATAGCCTCGCCCTAGGTTATGGACACGCTTGGTTATTTCCCACAAGAACTAGACTACAACCTTTTAAAACTTAAAATTTGACATGGGTGGTATGAAGGGGTACTTCATGCTATGGTTGTGGTGACTATTGGGTTAGTCGCTTCCAGGATTGTTGTTGTCATCTACCTATTGTTATATTTGTCTCACGGTTATTTGAACAATAAAAATGAATTGCGGACTTGCTTTCAAATGTATTACATTATTGCAAATAAAACTTGCTTTATCTGAAAATAAGTCCGAGCCTCCTCCACTTAAATAAAGCTTGCATGTAGTTATTTATAGTTCATTATCTTACACGTCAGTCTTGCAGTACAAAAATAATTTTTGTACTCATCCGCTTGCTTAATATTTTTGTTGCAGAGGAAGAAGGTGAGCCCCAAGGGCTTCCTTTTGTGAGATGTCATGGTTTGACGACTAGCTTGGCGGTCCGGTTGGTTGCCTTGTGGGTTAAAGGCACACTAATTGGCTTTTGTTTATCGCCATCTTATGGAACCTTTGCTTCCGCTGTTTACTTGGTTATCTGTATGGTATTTGACCTGTCGGCCCCTCTTTTGTAATAACTTATTATTATGTATGTCTTTTGAACTTGTGTTGTGCTTCGGTTCTATGTGAATGGAGGGAATTGATGCACAATTTTGTAGCGGGGTGTGTATACTGCATTTCTGGGAAGTATACATATCTCGAGGCTTGGTTTATTTGATTTGTAATGTTAGGACCAAGTGGATGGTTAAGCATTACAAGCCAAATAAATCGGGGTCCTCACATGCTACCCCTTCCAATGCAATACTCTACCACATAGTTATCTTCTACTTCTATCCAATTATCGCTTAATGATGACCATTGTAATATCTACACGTATATGCGTGCAAATATCGTGGATCCCAGCCGGGACACCCATCGTGCTCTCTCAAGTGGCTCCAAGCTTATTCCTTATCGTTACGCTATCTCTACTCTGAGCTCTTTGCTCCATTGTTTCTGTATGCCCATGCTTTTATTCATAGGATGCATGCATGTATATACAGATGTACGATGTTATACATGTTCGATGTCTTATTTTCCTGTGTCGGTCGCTTCTCCTCTTCGATGTTGTCCAACTCAATGATGTGGCTTCCTTACTAACTGTGATGACCTCCCATCTTCACTGATGTCGGTATGTCCGCCTTAGTCGTTGTCTAACGATAGGGAGAATCTTCTCGCCATCGCCGGTGATGCCATATCACTCACCAATGATGGCATACTCTTTAGCTACCCGATGATCACATATCGTCGATAGCTCGTCTTTAATCCAAAGCTCCATCTTCTCTCTGCTATGTGTTCCCTATTATCGAGTTTCTTTGGCAATTGAATTCTTCAACAATGTTGATGCTCACCATTCGTCGTCATAGTACTTGGCTCCTTTAACTCCGGTGTTTCTCTTCAATGGCTTCAGTGAGCAGCACGACATTGTCATTGTCGAACAGCTAAGGTGGGCAGCATGGAAATATTCCCATCTTCGTCGCCGTTATTGTAACACCCTGGTTTTTGGGGCTTTTGAAAATTTCAAAATAAAATGAACCATTTGGTTTTTATCGAAGTCTGAAAGCTTAATTTGAGATTTTAGAATGGTTTCAAATTGATTAACTCAAACTTCAACTAAATTCTCTGTTGGTTTGTCGGGTTTGTTGGAGTGATGGAGCTCTGGTGTTCTCTCTCCTTTCTGTGCTTGTTTCATTTTTCCTTCGGCCAACCCTCCTCTTTGGTCCAGACCTCCTCAGGTCTATACCTCCTCTGTGTTTCCTTTTGGTTTAGATCTCCCTAGGTCTAGACCTCCCTTGTGTTTGGACCTCCTTTTTGTCCAGACCTCTTCTTAGTTTTGACCTCCCTTTTGGATCACAACCACCCCCCGAGTTGTTCTAAGCTCGGGCTTGTGTTTCAAATATCTTTTGATCTCATCTTAACGGTTTAGACCTCCCTTGATTTCATCTTAACCATCAGGATCTCCTTTAGTTCCATCCTGACTGTTGGGACCTCCTTGGATCTCCTTTCGTGAATCTCCTTCGTTAGATTCTTTCCCCTTTGGATTTCATCCGTTAAAACTCCTCCTTTTTTTGGACCTCCCCTTGAGTCCAGACCTCCTCTATCTTATCGCATGGTCCGATCCAGTACGCACCTTCCCCTCTTGAGGACCGTCAGATCTTATTTGGATGGCCCGATCGAGAGGAGGCGTTCGGATAGTTCGAACGTTCCCTAGCATTATGGTGCGTCCGATTGAGTTTGGGCGGCCTGATATAAATGAGCATTCGTGCGGTCCGAATGTTCCTAACTCCTTGGACCACCCGATCAAAATTGGACGGCTCTATTTCGCCGCGCCTTTTCCTTTGTCCTTTGAACCTCCTCCTCCCCCTCGTGACCTTGTGGTCTTTTTGCAAAGACCACCCTCCTTGGTCACGACCTTTGATCTTTTTGCAAAGATCACCCTCTTTGGTCACGACCACCCTTTGTGGTCACGATCTCTGGTCTTTTTGTAAAGACCATCCTCTTTGGTCAAGATCACCTCTTGTGGTCACGACCTTTGGTCTTTTTGCAAAGACCCTCTTTGGTCAAGACCACCTCTTGTGGTCATGACCTCTGGTTTTTTTTTTTGCAAAGACCACCCTAGTGGGACAGGACCTCCCTTGACCTCTGCGGGATCTCCTCAGGACCTCGGCAGGACCTCCCACCTGATCTTTGACTGGTCACTTCTGTTAGTCTTTCTCACCTTCTCCTTCCTCTGACCGTTTCGTGGACGCCACAGAAGTCTCCGTGCATTCAATGCCTGTTGTGTCGCATTAAATGTTATCACTTCTGTAGCACCTATTCCTTCTCTTGTCATCTCCTTTACCTTCTCCCATCTCCTCCTTCACCTACCCTTGAACACGTATGCTCTTGAAACTCCAAGCAGCCCTAGCTATTTATGCTTAAGGAAGCTCTCTATCTTCACCTTCTTCCTCTTTTCAGCTCTCTCGCTCTCCCAGCCAGCTCTTTAGACCTCCCTCCAAAGCTTTGGACCTCCTCCGACCAGCTCTTTGGACCTCCTCCAAACCATCGGAGTTCTTCTCTTGGTTCTAGTTGGTGCTTTCTTTGGAGTTCTTTTGGTTTTTACTTGAGCTTTGTTTGAGTTGGCTTTGTTCTCTCGTGTAGGTTGCGACGACGCCGAGGAGCCTGAGTTCTTTGAAGAAGAAGACACCCAAGCTTTTGAGTAAGGCAAATCATGCCCTTGATCATGTTGACACCAACTACTTCAACTTATGTACTTTATGTTTCACGCTAAGTACTGCATGCATATTTTACTTAGTATTTCAATACCAGTTTTTAAATTCATAGTTAAACCTAACTCCTTCGTATGGTCAATGTTGACATTAAAACAAAACTTGTTGTTGTCATAGTTAAAACTTGGTTAATGCTTTAGTATGACCAGGACCGTTTGAAAAGAAATACTTAGTCATGCTTAAACCAAAAATCTTGATTTGGGAAGTTTTACTGCCAAAGACCAATATTTATCTCGAATGTTTTAACCATGACATTGGGTTGTCATGAAAATCTGTTATTGTTTTTCAAAGGCAAAACAAATGGAAATAGGGTTTGGACCTGGGCGAACTGGTTGTGAGGTTGGTGCATGTCTATGCACGGAGTCATGTCATTTCTATGGCCGATATCCAAGGTTTTGTGGTTTGTCGCCCAAGTCAGTTAAGGACCGGCCTTCGAGCGTTCCTTTGCTATGCTCCATCGTGCAACCACAAGTCTTGTATGGGCACGACCTGGTTGAATAATTTGCAATGTCTCACCATGGTTGTCCCGTCTGGTTGAGTGGGTGGTCTTTCATGACCTTCTTATTTACATTCCCACCTGACGCAAGAGGGGGACTGAACCCTGCGGGTGGTTAGCCCAATGGGGGTGAAACCTTAGCGAGGGGGGACTTTGGTGAGAAGGCGCATTGTAAAGGCCTTGTGATAACCTTTTAGTCGCACACATTCGGAAGTGTATGAGCGGACAATATAAATTGATTATCTCTTGTGGGTAAAGCTGTACACCTCTACAATGTGTAAATCTATTCGAATAGCCGTGTCCATAGTTATGGACATGCTAGCAAAGCCACTCCAAGTTAGATTTTGGTTTTGTGTTTTCAAATGCGTTTGTTAACTGGTTTTGGATCTCTATCCAAATGGCTTTTGGGCGAGGAGCCCTGACGGTTAGCCTGGTGATAGGAGGTTATCCTTCACCCTTTTAATCTTGTTATCAATCAATCAAAACTATGTTAGAAAATAATTTTATGTATGGTTTAGACTGCTTTAGAACTTATTACTTGTACTTTGAAAGAAACTTGGCTTTATGCAAATCAACCATATTAGACCTCCTGTGAGATATCCATGTATGCATGTCATTCTGTTATTTGACGGGTGTGACTTGCGAGCACGGTTGTTGTGCTTACTCTTACTTTGTTACAAAAGCAGGTGAAGAGATCTATGCTGAGGACCAAGAGGTCCTGGACGACTAGACCACGCCCTCCAGCCGATTGCTTGTGGTGTATCGGGTGGACTTGTCATTTTGCCTCTGCTGTTTAAAGTTGTTTTTGCTGGCTTGTAAGCCAATCTTGTAATCAACTCTTTTGTTGTTAATAAAGTTTGTGTTGATGTATGTTATCACTTGTGTTCGATGTGTGAGCTAGCCATTGATCATTGGGACTAGTTCAAATCACAGGAGATTTAGGGATTTTCTAAGTCCCACGATCTCCTCGGGTTGGTCTCTCGACCTCCCCTCCAGGTCAAGTCGTGGCTCTTGGGGAGGTCCTGGATCTCAAGACCTCCTCGGGTCAGGTCTCCAGACCTCCAGATGGTCCTGCTGGATCTCCTGGGTGGTCCTAGAGGTCCTCTCGGGTGCTGGACCTCCTGGGAGGTCCTGGTAGACCTTTCGGGAGCTCCTAGAGGGTCTCTCGGGTGACCCCTGGTCAGGTCGCCACAGCTGCCTTGGCTATTCGCTTTCTTGTAGAACAGATCAACGACATTGCAAATATTCGTGTGAGTAATCCAAATATTTACGAAAATACTACTATTGATCAAAGATCACAATGTTTTACAGCACGGTTCCCCATGCGACAAGAATCTGTGATGAGATGGAGCACTATTTGCAACAAGTTGGAATCTTTTGGGATCCAAGCTTGAAAGACTATGAGATGTTCACATCATTTGTGCTTTCTGGTCATGTTCATCAAACAATGTACAGGTAAAAGCCAAACAGGCATGCAACAACCAGCAGATGAAGAAAACGAAAAGGTCCATTTCCAACGTATCTTGTACGTCGCCGTAAAAAGAGGAAAAATCTTACACGACAGAACAAAGCTAATCATGCTTGACGAACAAAGGAGCATCATATCTTGAGCTATACACTACCTATACACTTGCTATTCAGAGGCATAGCTAGGCCTCAGGCAGCTGGTGCAATGATCCGAAGTCTACGATCAAAATTCCATAGAAAATATCTTGAAAAATCATCAAAAATACGAATTCAACCCAAGAACAACCGATCAGGCATGAGACTCATGCCGTAGCTAGCTCCGCCGCTCCTGTTGGTATTCCTTAAATGTAGGTTTTTTTGGTGTAAGCGATGTCGCCGATGTGTTGCTTTCAAGGACGTACGCACAGCCAGAGGAGGTGATGGTGATCAGATGGCAGTAAACAACATCTAGCCATGCATGCAGGAGATTATTAACCTAGCTAGCATGGATGATTGGTTGGGTTTGACTCTGCAGCACATAAGACTCCAATTCTAGCTAGCTGCCAGGTACACAAACACAAGCCATGCCAGAACCTGTCCGAATCTAGCATAGCATGCTGATCTGATCTGGCACTGTAGGAGACAATCAGTTTGCCTCGGGTCGCAGGGAATTGATGAACCTGATGCACAACCACATGTTCGACTAAATTGCTCGGATGCTGCCCAATCACGCTACCCGATGGCCTGGTACTTGCCACAAATCAATCGGACACCAAACTCGGGAGGAAAAACACACACGGGGATGGTTGCCATGTATCGGTGGTCCTCGTCCACGCCCGCTGTTAGGTCCGGTCTGGAATTTCGGGAATGCACAAAATTCACGGGGATTTCGCATGAAACAGAACGATTTCTCCTTAATTTATGAGACGATCCTATTTTTCAAACAGGTTACCTGGTTTCCGCAATCGCCAAGGATTTCAGCTGTAGACTGAAATAGTATCAAACCTGCCACGGGTACTTAAAAAGCATTAATTTGATTAAATTATAACCTAACGGCTATTTTGCAATAGCTGAATGGACAATACAAGCTTAAAATTTTAACTTACAATCAGAAGAACCAAAGAGCTTTCATAGTAAAGCTTAAGTACGATCGTAACCCTAACACGTTCTCCAATGTGTCATTCATTTCACTGATACACCTTATGATGAAAATTAAATGAGTTTGAGTACACAAAGTACTCAGCAAGCCACATGAAAAAAAAACTATTTAACTACTTACCAGCACTTCAATTGATTGATGAGGGTTTACTATATTAGGTGTATGTGGATGCATTCTTTGAAGTAAAGCACTTTGACTTTAGAAACAATAAAACAACAACAACAACAACAACAACAACAATAATAATAATAATAATAATAAGAGAGGGGGTTATCAACGTCTCTAATTACCATCTCAAAATCTCCACTTATGCCTCGTTTACTGGAATCACCCATGAACACAACTTCATTAATCGAAAGCATGACATATTCGAATACCATTGATTATACCCTTTGGAGTTGCCCAACTTTACCCACAAGATACATCAAACTCGTAATATCATGCAATAGACACGCAACATAATAGCGTGCGACTGAGTTGAGATAACAAAGTCTTTTCACCGCTCTTCCTTTCTAGCCTCCACCCGGTAGGTTCTTGGTCAAACAGCCATCGGGAGACCACCAGCCAATGGCGGAATTCACGGTCCGATACTGAGTGGACATAATATTGTGCAGACCAGCGAGTGTCCCTTCAGGCCCACTCCTGTCCCATCCCAAACCCGCGACTGCTCTGTACCACAAGAGCAGGTTCCACCTGTAGATATTCAATTGGAGGAGTAGTATACTTAACTAGTTGGATGTACCAAACCTGTTGTTGAGTGATATTTGTGTCTGTTATTTGACATAAGGTTCTAGTCCTTATCTGTCTCAAGTGACGAGATAGACCCTCAACCAACTCGTGGTTGTCCACCTTCGGGGTCTCACTTACGACTCACTTTTTTCGAGTCTATTGGGTGAGGAGATGGACTCCCAACCAACTCGTGGCTATCCACCTTCGGGGTCTCAACCCTCAACTCCTAATCCAAATCTATTAACGAGCAATGAATCATCCTTATCAGTATTTGTAGAAACATTGTGTGATAATACCGAACATTAATTAATACCATATGTTTCATATATTTCTCAAGGTGAATATGGCCTACAAGAGAACATGTGGGCTTTTATGTGGTAGGAGTTAACTATTCATCATAACATTCCAAACTATTATTTCATAAGTAAATAAACTAGCATACTTAACATAATCAAAGTAATATTAATAACAATAGTGACATGGGTTCAACATGATCAAGGAATGCAATTTGCCTCCTTGTTCGCAGTCGTTGACTGGATTTATTTCTCATGTGTCTTGATCAACTCCTTCCGTAGCTTGATCAACAAATTCGGGTTCTAACGCAAAAGAAAGTCAAAATAAATAAGTCTGGGCTTAACAAGGGACGAGCTGGGAACAAAATGAAATAAAGAAATTCAGAAAGAATTATAAAAGAAAGGTGATGTGGGTGATTGGGGTTTATTTGGTGCTTGGTTAGGTCGAACGAAGTCGAAAATGGGTTTCATGAGCTTGAAACAGTTGAAATGGGTATAATATGTCTTAAAGGGTCTAGCTGAACAGTAATGGGTCGGGTTGCACAGTACCGGATTGGCACTATTTGCTATCGGTTTCTTGTGAAACAATAATGGGTTAGGTGAATAGTGTCTGATTAACACTATTCCTAACGGGTCGGCTTTGGTGAATAGTAATGGGTTTGGAACGGTTACTATTGGGCTACACAATATTGAGCTTCATTGAATAGTAATTGGCTTCAGGCGGGTTGGGTTTGGAACAATACTAGGCCATATAGTACTAAATAGTATTGGACCGGCCCAGTTGGTTGGCTGGGCTGGCTTTGCAAGCCCACCACGATAGCCCATGGGGCATGTGGCCCAGCTCGCGCCGAAGACGACGATGGCGACAAAAATTGCGGCAGTTGCGGTGGCGGACGACGGCTCCGTGTGGTGCAGCAAGCACCACTGTGGCTCATGCAACCCATTTTGGGGCTTTGCGCGGGCGGTGGAGGCCCGGTGAAGTGCTAGCGGTTGCGGTGGCGCACGACCAAGGCAGAGGAAGGACGTGACGGTGCTACAGGCACGCTCCGGCCAAGGCGGTCGTTGCTTAAGCATTAGTGGGCCAAGGGGAGCTCAACGGTGGCATCGGTGGGGCTAGGGGAGGTACGAGGTGGCTTGGTACCATTCGCCGAGGGCGGCACAACGGTGGGGCACGACGGCGGGGATGGAGAGCTTGGAGGTTGGAGTGGCTTTCATGGTGTTGAGGCCGACTTCCCACCCCGACATGCTACACATTTCCAGCTATTGTCGGCTCACAAGAAAGAGGTTTACATGTCGATGGCCACTTTCTTTCACCCTGAACCCAAGCCACGACTTGGTTCTCACAACCATTGGTCTCTACAGCCCTCGCCATGCATATTGCGACGAGGAGGTGGGAGGCCGAGTGAGGAGGCGGCGGTGGCGTCGCGGTGGTAAGTGAGGAGGAGGTGGCGGCGTGGGGGAGGATTAGGATGAAGAGGACGCAATGCGGTGAACTCGGGACGGCGACGCGACAAAGGAAGGGCGTTTTTATCTCTGCCTCTTCCTCGTGTGTCGTCGCTGCTTCCCCTCCATTCCCCGATGCCGCCACTTCTCCTCCATGGTATCACCACCTCCTCTCCTCCCTTTCATCCCGGTGCCTTCTCCCATCCCCGACATCCCCTTCCCTCCCCACTACCTCCTCCTGTCGCTGGCGCTACCTCCCCGCGCCACCACCTGCTACGCTGTTGGATCCCCTCATCTTTGCACGCTGCCGTTGTAACCTGCGGACTGAGTGCGAATGAGGTCGGGATCTCTGAGGCACGATGTAAGGACCCCGAAATTTGGTTTATTTTCAAGTCAAGAGATTATACCAAAGATATAACCCTTAGCGGAAAACAAACCCAATTCCAGGTTCCCATATATGTGTCTCACATTAGTTCCCAGGATCAAAGACTAATGTGCACATACCCTAACAACATTGTACACAGTCATACACAAGTCGTACATTATTATTGAAAATATTTTATAAGACTAGAATGTACAACAGAACAAGTGGCCAGCAGCCACTAAATAGAAGTTTTGCAGCGGAAATGAAACAACAAAAGAGCCACCAAGTGTGCCCCATCACCCGCAGGCAACTGAGTGGAGGTAGAAATAGCGTACACATAACCGTTCTCACCTGCAACAAGTGGTGAAAGCACCTGAGTACAAAAGGTACTCGCAAAACTTACACAAACTAATAAAAGAAAGTGTATGGGAGGTGCTATCCAAAGGATATGAGATTATACATGATAAAGTTGTCCAAAGATTAGTTATACTGGCATAAATTTTGCATAAAGCAACATGTTTGTTCCTACACATTCTAGTTTTACCAAAGCCATTTAGTAAACCAAATTTTTGGACCAAAAGAATACAAGTATCAATAATTTCAATGTAAATCAATTCATAACCAAGTGGCTGCCCACTTGATAAATTAACATGCATGAACAACCATCCATGCCGATACCAAGTTATAACCATGTCAATTTTAATAGAAAAATTCTAACAAATACTGTTTCGAACCCAAGTGGTTGACTGTAACCGTAGACACAGCTATTCAAATAGTTTTAACCCTGCAGGGGTGTACATCTTTACTCACACGACTTGACTAGCCCGTAGCCTCATGAATAACGGCACACTTCCTTTGGTATGCTGGCCGGGAAAGTCAAGACTCGGTATTTTTCAGCAAGTTGACATTATTGAGTTGAATCACCCATACGAGACCTGATCCCGCTTAGTACAAGTTTCTGATAGAATCTGCTAACCAGGGCACGCAAGTTGTACCGGGAATGCTGACCCAATCGACAGAAATTAAAATTATGCTCACTGCACATAATAGATTGCAGTTGGAACCCTTAAGAACAACATGATCATACACATGCGTCCTTACCCTTAAGAACATATGATATAGGCACGAGACCAAACACATATATCCTTATCCACCTGTTTTCCAACTCAATAACATCATCCCCTTACTTAACCAAGCGGCGCCCATAATACCGCATGTGGAAGTACGATTGACACTTGGAGTAACGAAAGCACAAAGTTCGATCCTTGATGATCCGGACAAGACTACCACAGACCCGATTCTTGTGCACGGAGGCACCCACACTAGCAATCACTTGTCCAGATCCGAACATGTTCAAATAACCAAATTTTAGACTCCAAAACCAGATACGAAGATCTGGACCAAAACATAAAGATAAATGGTTCAGTGTTTCCCCCGATTGATGAGATAAGCTCACCAACCGAACTAACGTTTCTAATGACTTGCAGGGCAAAGCATTCATACTGAGTATAAGTACTATCACAAGATATCCAACTTAAGCTTAATTGTATGGAATGATTAAGGATAAACCACAAGCATTAGGATATAACTAATCTAAACTCACAAGTTAAAAATATAGCAAAAATAGCATGCAAGCAATTATTATTACAATTCAAAATACTAAAGTACCAAAAACTGGGATCAAGATGATGCAAGAGGATGCTTGCCTTGTTAGAAGTCCACTTGTTCACTCTCAGTTACGTATTTGCTCACGTCTAGCACTTCGGAATCTAAAGATGACAATTACCGAATAAACATCGAAAACACCGAGAAAATCCAAATTGCTCAAAAATGCATAAGATTTATACAGTAGTGAGATTATGAGTTTATTTGCATTTAGGTGAAAATGTTAGTTTAATTGGAGTCCATATGAATTTCTTATGGACTTTTGAAATTAATTAGATTTCTAGTGTAACCATAACGACGGACGGTACCTAGAGCCTAAGCGATGTTGTTTTCCTTAACAAGACACCTAATACTCACAAGCATTCTCTCTAGGCATTCTATGTATACATCCATGATGATTGTACAGTCCAAATCAATCCCCTTATATGCTCTCCTCTTTCGGCATACTTTAATGGTAAATGTGTGCACATCTATTATACGCAAATTTGGTGGCCTATCGACAGTTAGCTACTAAAGGTTACTAAATTTTTTCTTTAGAGTTGATAGTCATTTGACATTCACTTAATCCTAGCCGTAGCACTTAATTAAATATGGTAGGCAACTATATTTGTCTTTAATATGATTCATTATTAAACCTGTTCTTTAAACTTAACCGCTACTGGCATGATTAACCTATTAAGCTTTCTGATCTTTGCATTAGACAAGGCATTAGCTCACTTATCCTATTTTAACTTATCCTCTAACTTCTTAGCAATTCTATTAAGCAAGAAAGGTTTAGCTAAACAACAATTTGGTGTTGTCTAAAAACTAAGTGGAAGTCTACTCCCAAAAGCAAGTTTGCATCAAGAGACCTTCTCTGCTCAAACACATAAAATGGATTTGGAGGTTTCTCTGCTGATTTCTAAACATTCAGAATCATAATAGCTTTCATATTTAGTTGCTTCTAAAAACTAATTGCCCAAAAGACTAATTGATTTAAGACTAACTCTAACTACTGCTTACTAACTTAACTATTTTTCAGATTCAGAGAGCTCTCTTTAGATCAGACACTAATAGTCATCTAACCCAGCACAACCTTTCCATTCACTTGTATATGACAAATCAGTAGTTCCCTGCTGAACCCAGCTATACTCTAAAAACCTTCTCTAAACACATCTTACAACTGAAAATGCCTTCTGTGGTTTAAGGTCTAAAACTCAATTAGAATAATAAAATTTCTAGGTACATGAGTTCAGAAAAGTCATCAACTCGCTGCCATTAGTAAGATTTCATTTAAACACTTTCTCTGTTCATACATTCTTATGAAGAAATCTGTCTGAGTTGAATTGGTGTTAATACATCTTCTCACAAATTTAGATAATCATTTGTTAAGTAAGTGTTGAGTGCTCTAATAGCTCAATATAGTACTTAGTACTGATCTGATTATTGTTTAACACTTCATCAAAAAGAAGTAGGTTGTTCTGTTGGTTTCTGAAAGTTAAAACTACTATTGATTTTCAGATTTTGTTACTTTGCTAGATATTTCTCCTAAGACTATGAGCATTACGAAAGACTAACTATAAGAATTGGTCATGCTATTAGCTTTCTAACAAATCTGATCTTTTTCAGAGTACTGTTCATGCACCTATAACAGTACATCTTCTGAAATTGAGATTCTGTCAAACACAATGTCTTACAGAAATCACTTATCCAATTAGTAATTTGGTTTGAGTAAGCACAAAGCCTAATAGCAAATGTGTTTAGTTGAGCTTGCTGGTGGTTCTACTTCTCAGTGAGACAGAGATGAATACAAGTGAACACAGAGGGTAGAACAGGGAGGCCCGCACAGGGGAGCTCGGGCGTTGCTCGTCGCCGGTGAGGGAGCAACGGCGAGGCGAAGCCAACCCTAAAAATGGGTTGATGGAGGAGTGCTGATGCTAAGGGAGGCAGCGCTAGGGTTCAGGCGGCACTAGAGCGGCGTGGCGAGGGCACGAGGCGGCCGGTCGTGGAGGTGACACGGTGCGACGGCACTGGAGAGAGAGAGAGGGGGGAAATGAGGGGAGCATCAGCACTATAAGAGTGCAAGGAACTCACCGGGGTGGTTGGCCATGACCGAGGAGCTTTGCGGTGGGCCGGCGACGGTGACGATGGCCAATGCGATGAAGCTCTCGACGGCGGCGACCTGGGAAAGAAGAGAGAGCGGGTGAGTGGTTGGGGAAGGTAGAGGGAAGCCATATGATGTTCCCGGAGAGGATAATTGGAGGGAGGTTCGCCGGAGATGGAGTATTGGCCGCGGTGGCGATTTTGGCCGGGATCGGGAAGAACACCCGTGCGCGGCTCCTCGGTGGGATATTCTCCAAACTGACAGAGGAGTTCAGCTCCTTGTGGTGGAAGGCACTCTGTGACGCGGTCGTGGGTGGTCGGATCTCGCTGGAGCGGCCAGAACGGTGGCGGCCTTTGGCGGCGCACACTGGAGCTTGAATTTTGGGCTCGTTTTGTGTCAAGGGAAAAGGAAGGATAGGGAGGGAAGTGAAGAAGTGAGGTCAGGGCACGGGTGACAAGGGCAAGCGGTGCGAGTGCGAGGAGAGGGACGCGTGTCCCCGGCGCTGGCACGGTCGAGCAGCTGTGTGGCCACCATGCGGCGTTCGGCCGAGCACCTACGTGGCTTGGGCACCGCCCTGGAGAAGAAAGGGCTGACGAGCGGGCCCGGCTCGTCAGTCGCAGAGGTGAAGCGGTGCGGTTGAGTCAACGCGGCGAGAGGGTTTAGTCCAGTCAAGTCAATAGAGTCGGGCTCGGTCGCTACAGTGACAATTGGTTTGGTTTGAGCCCGAGAGTTGACCTGATTTTAAATTAAAACCTCTAGTTCGACTCGGGTGTTAAATATAGCAAATAAATTTGTAAAATTCTAAAATTTTTCTTAGAAGATACTGGGATACTAAAGAACCCATATAAATTTTATAAACCCACCGTTCATGACATAATTGCTTTATTTAAAATTCTTTTTAGATGCTATTTATGAATTGAACATAGATTTTTATCCATGTCAAGATGAGTTCTAAAAATTTGAAAAAATTCATATTAATTCATGATAATTATTATAGTATTTGAATAATTTATCTTCCAGAGATGTTTACAAGCATTAATTTCAGTTTTTTTTTGGAGTTGCATTTTTAAGTTCTAAATTTGAATTGAAATGGAGGTTTTAAATTGTACAATTTATGCACATGCTCCAAAATGAAATGAAAAGTTTATGAGATGCATCTAAATCCCATTTAATAAAAATGGGGTTGTGACACACGAAGCGAATGCCAGACAGACACAGGTGGTGAGTTGCAGCGCGAGACAGGAAGGAGTGGGACGACGACAGATTTCGGTGTGTGCATGTGAAGAAGTGGGACGGTGACGGTTTGAGTGGTTCCGAAAGAAGCGGGGACATTGTTGCGTTCGTGAGTCTGGAATTTGAGAGGGGTTGGAGAGGCCAACCGCGCACACGGAAGAAATGACATCGTTCCGCTGCACGGGGGTAAACTCAACTCCTCTTTTATTAGTTAAGATAAGATAACTACCCAGCTTCTCAACCGTTCGACACGCGTGGACCGTGCCGATCCAACGGTCCTCATGTCCTTTCCTCGTAAGGGCATGTACAATGGTATGAACAATTGGTATCTGTAATACTTTTCATGTCAACTATAGACAAAATTAAAGATAACGCATACAATTAATGAGTTGTCTTTGAGTTATGTATATATGACATCACAAATTGTACAGATATGGATATATCAGCGAAACAGCCATCTATAAGAGTCTCATAGACTGTCTGTTGCATGCCAGACAACTCCATTCTCTCTCCTTATTCTATATTATCTACATCAGTAAAAATCTTACGTGACAAAGATTATAGATTAATGATATCACCCGGTGTTCATACCTAAGTTCACCTTACCGGGTAGCAACCGTCGTTGTCGCCGCCGCCATTATGATTCATTGGCGGCAAATTTTCAGAGCAATACACGCAGTCACTCGCTCGGCAGGCAGGCAGGCACCCATCCATCCGTCCATCCATCGGCCCAACCACCTCCAACGCTGTCACGCTGTTCCCTCTTAATTCCCCGCACTTTCCGTATGTTCCAAGTGACCCGAGCCGAGCCGCGCGCGAGCACCAGCTGAAACGAAAGAAAAAGAGAGAAAAACTTCACAAGCTGGTGCGCTGCTGCTTCCCCCATTGGCCGCGCGCCGACCGGTATCTTCCAACCACCCGGACGCAATAGAAAACACCTCCCTAACTGCAGCACGGCAGGCACGGCCACCCCACATCCATACACACCAACGACGAGTTTATAGCCCGAGAAGACGACGACGACGACGAGCAGGAGGATACAATATTGCACAACGTTGTATCGCGAAAAAGTTTCGGAAACCTTAGATAGCTCCCTGGTTGACTTCTTTGGGGAGATTTTGTTTTGTTTCTTCTTATCTGGGTTTGGTGCGTGATTGTTCAGGTTCAACTGATTGACCTAGCTATATATCTGAGATTGGTGATATATAGAGAAGAGAGCAGAGGAGCGGTTGTTTGGTTTTGGTTGTGGATGAGTGCTGCTGCTGCATTGGTGAGCGAGGGAGCAAGAAGATGGCGGCAGTGAGGAGGGCAGGTTGGTTTCTTGGGCGGGAGATCAAGAGCGGCAATGGTTTCTTGGGCGGTGGCAATGGTGGTTGGTCGTCGTCGCGCGAGGCAGTCCCGCGCGCGCTGGCGCCGGCGCCGGCGGTGGCGCATCCGGTGAAGGAGGCGGCGGCGAGGCAGCAGCCGTGGTCGTCGGCGATGGCAACGAGGATCACGCCGGCGGTGCTGTTCATAACGGTGGTGCTGTCCGTCGTGCTGCTCGTGTCCGGGCTGCTGCACATCCTGCGCCGGCTATTCCTCAAGAGCCACCACGCCAACGCCAGGGCCGAAGCAGTGGAGCGGCAGCTGCAGCAACTGTTCCATCTGCACGAGGACGGCAGCGCGGGGTCCGGGTTCGACCAGGCCGACATCGACGCGCTGCCGACGTTCGCGTACGGCGAGCTGGCGGGAGCCAAGGGGGAGAAGAGGCCGTTCGACTGCGCCGTCTGCCTCTGCGAGTTTGCTGGCGACGACCGCCTCCGCCTGCTCCCGCTCTGCGGCCACGCGTTCCACGCCGCCTGCATCGACACCTGGCTGCGCTCCAGCTCCACGTGCCCGCTCTGCCGCACCGCGCTCTCGGCTCGCGCCCTGGCCGCCCCCACCGCCGCCGCGGACACCTCCGTTGAGCCGGACATCGAGGAGCAGAAGCAGGAGCAGGAGGAAGCATCAAACGAATCCGCAGGCAGCGTCGTGTTCCCGGTCAGGCTCGGCCGGTTCAAGAACCTGCAGGGCAGCGCCGCCGGCGAGGCGAGCACCAGCAGCTGCCTCGACGCTAGGCGATGCTACTCCATGGGCTCCTACCAGTACGTGCTCGCCGACGACAACCTAGTACTGTCCGTACACTGGAAACCCGGCAATGGCAGCTACAGGAGCACGGCCACCGGTGTAACAACCACGGCGAGCAGTCATGACCAGCAGAGCAAGAAGGTCTGCGCCGGCGGGCGAGGCGACAGCTTCTCGGTGTCCAAGATCTGGCAGTGGCGCGGCGGGGACAGGCGGATCCCCGGCCTCCGCTCCGGCTCCTCGTCGCCGGCGGACGACAGCCTGCCGTGGGCGCCGGCGAGGCAGAATGGCACACGCACGAGGCAAGAAAGCGACACTTGATAGACACTACACTACACACATATTTTCTTGTGCCTTTTGTTAGTAGCTAGCAATAAGCATTTCTTGACAGAGTTTTGCTGGTAATTAATCATTTGGAACTGCTTGAAATATGTCAAATGAATTTTTCGTGAAATCAGTTGAATTTCTCGCGTTCCGATCTGTTTGAGGATTCGTGCTCCGGTGAGTTCATCCTCCTTATCTCCAGCGCCGTCGTCTCCGCCGCCATCGAGGTAAGGCTCGGGGTTCACCGATTAGGGTTTAGGGGTTCACCGAGGCCGGATTTAGAGCGAGGTCGGGGCAGTGGGAGGACCGGCAGTGGGTGACAGTGGCGTCGGGGCAGCGAGGCGGCGGTGGGCGATGGAGGTTAGCGGATAAGACAAGAACAAGAGAATATTAGAAGGAGGGGAAGACGGGAGGCGGGGTCGGTGGCTGTGACTGCGACGAGGGAGGAGGGGGCGGCAACAGGAGGGGAGAGGGGTTCACCAGAGGACCTCACCGGCTAGGTGGTAGGGGAGTCGGGAGGAGGAGGAGGCTGGATTTGTATAGAACGTGAGAGGGAGTTTGGACCATTGAATCTAGATCCAGATCTGATCCAATGACCCAAAAAAGACTGATTTTGTGGATTAAATTAGTAAAAAAAAATAACTGAGATGTAGACAGATCCTCTTAGCCATTTGTGTAGTCATTCCATCTTTTTTTGGGTGTTTTTTTTTTTGCCTTTTCCCCTGTACAATATCATTAGAACTGACGTCCAGGTTGCTACATACTACATACATATCTCTACTACTTAAAAATTAGAGTTGGTGGTTATCCGTCCTCCCACTCTCTTCTGCATCCGTTGGATCGGCGAGTTGGGAACCGACGGTCAGATCTCATCGCGCGGCTCAAAACCCTTCTGCATGTGCGTTGCCTAACTCCATCTCTCTCTCTCTCTCTCTCTCTCTCTCTCTCTCTCTATCTCTCTCTCTCTCCAGCCCCACCCACGCCGCTCACCTCCCACGCTCGCGCCACCCTTCATCCCTCTCGTACACTGCCATCATCCTTCGCCCTACCCATGTCGCCATCCTCACCCCACACCTCCATCTTCGTGTGCCGTCGAGTCCCCTCCTGCGCTGCCCTCCTCCCCTCTCCCCCTCCATCCTCTCCCATCCATTCCTCTTCGTCCTCGCAGCGCTAACCCTCAAAACCCTAGCAGCGGCGGTGTCCTTGCATCTTTAGCCTCAGCTCCGCTCGCTCTGACCCATCCCTGTCTCCCCCTTTCTTTTTTGCTCTGTCGTTGCACCTCGATCTCCTCTCCCATCGGATCTGGACAACCCTCACTTCCTCCTCCATTGCTGCCGATTATACCAGCTGGATTTGGTCGAGGGTGTCGAGATCTGGCCAGACATGGTCGCCACTACCATTCACCACCGCCCTAGCTCCGCCGCCTCCACCACCGCACCCGCCCACGTCGAACACAACTTGCGGTCGGCGGTGCTCCCTACTCTCCGTCGCAAGGAGGCGATCGACCGAGGATGTGGACGTGCGCAGCGGCTACGCAGGGAGGCGATTGGAGGAGGAGGGTTATCAGGCTCAGCAGGGGAGTAGCTGCTTGCCCACCGTTCTAACTGCATAGACGAGGTATTGATCACTCGATTGTTTTTTTATGGAACCTGATGTGAGATGGAAGGTAGTAGCCGAGTATAATGTATCAATATGAATGTGGCTCTCCAATCTATCAATGCGAAATATACTTTATTTTCTGTGATATTTTTTATGAATACGAGGATTCTTTTTCGATGAAACGACTAGAAATTTGATGATTGCACATTCGAGAGAATAGTATGCTTGGAACATAGTTAGTATGCATTGCATACTAAAATTTTGGTACAAATATGTGTTTTCGTTGCCCATAAATTTTGTACTTCACCAGAATATTCTTGTGATTAATCTTTACATGGACTTGTCTTGTTTGTTGTACTACAAGAGGATGGCCCTAAGTCGGATTACTGTGGCACTGTCCCATGCTTAAGTACCAGCACAATGTAATTAATGGCGCTGTGACAGGTGTCTGCTGCTCGTGTCATCCCACTTAATTATGCTGTTTCTGTTCACTCTTAACCATAACTACAGTGATATATGGTACTTGTGGCTTGCATTAATTTAAAATGCGACTTGCGAACTCACGACCTGAGCCATCCAATATTCCGCGATTTTATTGAAGGAATTCCACAATTGTTTGTGCTAGCTATTGATCTAAGGATGCAATGGCATTGTTCTTGTGTTTTTGTTGAGATTAACTAGGTATGGGTATGAGGTGAAGGTGAAGATCAGGTTGAAATGGTTAGGGGGTCCGTTTAATGATTGATTTATCAGAGGTAGCTAACTCATCTAATAACAATAAACTTTAGCTGGCTTTTATGCTCTCTGCCCTCCAAGTTAGTTGTACAGTACAGTATACAGTGATTGTTGCTGGACCACGCCTTCGGACATGATAATCGATATCCAAGTGGGGGCGGCTACATTAGCAACTCATTATGTACTATACTAGGAGTATATTACTAGCAGGCAACAAATTTTTTTTCTGGCCTTAACATGGTGATTCCTCGCTGTTAGTTACGGCTTACGAGGCCCTTTGGTTTGACTAGGACAAAGTATATTTTTGGTTAATTAGGCCAAGGAGATAAGGCCTGTCCAACTCTTTCTTTAAGATTTCGAGGTAAACTATACTGATCTTTTAAAAACTATCAAGTAGGCGACGCATACAAGGACCAGGGACGGACAACTTTAACCGCTGAGTTATCGTATGTTCACGTGGACTAGGTATTCACGACCGTGCATGTCAACGGTGACGGATCTAGGGCTAACATTTAGAGGATGTTAATGGGATTATTTGCTCATCTATTTGTGGTTTGTCGAATGTTAAGTTGCCAACTAGCAGTAGTCTGCCATGTTGTCGGCCTGCCGCTTGCCTATCAAGTGCAATTGATGGAAAGGGAGAGCTAGTGAGATAGATGGGGTTTGGTGGGCTTAGCCGATTAGCCTAGGCGTCCATCATGAAACGATCCAACTACCAACGCATGGTTTGGCTTTGGTGTGGCCCACACAGCTCAAATCTCCTAGTCTTCTTCTTCTACCTCTTAAGGGAGGAGGGGAGCGCAAGGATGACCTACTCAACGGAGTTCCTACTCTCTATTAGCGGCTAAGACCACTGCGAGAAGCTACCCGTCGGCATTGACACCTCGGTGCATGCTTTGTTAATTCCAGCCACCATCATCTTTTCCTACTGAGATGAGGTTGTTGTTTCAAGTGGCTTATACCTTTATGTTTGTTTCGGAGTAGTGAGCTATTGGGGAGGTTGGATACCGCACTCTCACGCGGAAAGGTGGGATCAAGTGACCGCCAAGAGGATTTGCCTGAGCACAGCTGGGCTAGGGGTGCTAGGGGGTTACACCATGAGCCGACCGACGATAGGGGGTGCCAGCCCTGGCTACCAAGGTCTCGTGCAAAATCTATCTATTACCTTATTAAAACAGAGTCAAAAGAAGCCACCACGTTCGTTCTCAAGGGCTATAAATTCCCACATTAATTGGTGGAAAAACATAAATATATACACCATCGATCATGGTGGCTTCATATTATAATGGTTTAGATTAAAAGAAAGAGTTCATATCAAGTAAAATAAAACTGAAATTCAGAATAACAAATAAATTGAAATCAACAATTTGATTTACATACGAATTTCTAAGTAAAAGAGACTAAAATTTGGAATATAAATAAAATAAAATAAAATTAGTAATTTGATTTTCATGCGAATTTCTAAGTAAAATCCCTAAATAATTATAATTCAGAATAAAAAATTAGAAATTAGATTTGTATACGAAATTCAACCAAAAAATAACTGAAATTTAGAATAAAAATAAAATTAGCAATTTGATTTCTATACGAATTCCAATAATTATAATTCAGAATAAAAATTAAACAATAATTAGCAATTAGATTTATATACGAAATACAACCAAAAAATATTCAAATTCCAAATAAAAATAAAATAAAATTAGAAATTTGATTTCAATACAAATTACAAAGTAAAATCCCTAAATAACTGTAATTCAGACTAATAAATAAATAAGAATTAGCAATTGGATTTGGATACAAATTCTAGGAAAAAAGAACTGAAATTCGAAATAAAAAGTAAAAGAAAAATTATAATTTGATTTCCATGCATATTCCAAAATAAAAATCCCAAAATAACTATTCGGAATAAATAAAATAAATTTAGCAATTTGATTTGTATACGAACTCGAACAAAAATAACTGAAATATTGAATAAAAATAAAAGTTATAACGGTTGATGGTACGAATGTTGTTGGGAAAGACACAAAAGAAGTCACCACATTCACTCTTAAGGTCACATGTTTCTATTGTTGCTTCCTATGGTATAAAAATAAAAAATAATTAGAATTTTGATTAAAAAAATACAAGTTATAATGAGGATAGCATGAATGGTGTCGGAAGAGACCATGAAAGAGTGCAATGACATCGATCTGTATTGTAAGAAGACATTGATCCACCAAGAAGCGAAGAGTCGAGGCGACGATGACGGAGATGAGGACAATATCGTCTTGCTAGCCGGAGCCATTAAAGAGAAATCCAGTGGTTAAGGAGCCAAGGGCCGCGGTGACAAGTGGGGAGCGTCGGCTCTGTTGAAGAAGTTCGTGGCCAAAGAAGCTCGATGATTGGGAAGCCCTAGCAGAGAGAAGATGAAACTTTGCATTGAAGACGAGCTATGGACGATATGAGGTCATTGGGTACCTAGAAAGCGTGCCATCACTAGTGAGGGGCATGTTGTCGCCGGCGATGGCGAAAGAATCTACATATCATTAGACAACGACTGAAGCAAACATTAGTAATGATGGGAGGTCGCCAAGGTCAGTGAGGAAACCACAACGTTGAGTTGGTCATGTCGAAGAAGAGGAGCGACTGACACGAGAGAAGAGGACGTCAAGCATGTATAACCTCATGCATCTGTATGCCCATGCATGCATCTGTACAAATAGAAGCGTGAGTGTGCAGAACCAGAGGAGAAAAAGGCTTAGAGTAGAGATAATGCAGCCGTAGGGAATATGCTCAAGGTCACCAGAAAGACGTGACACGTGTCTCCAGCTAGGATTGGCGACGGTTGCATGTGCATGCGCTTGATATCATAATGGTTAGCATTAAGCAATAATTAGGGAGAAGTAGAAGATAACTATGTAATAAAGTATTGCATTGGAAGGGGTAACAGCTGAGAGGGATCGATCAAGATTTGTGCTTACTGTTGGAGGTTGAAGCAAAACAATTGTAACGGCGAGAAGAGGTAGAAGCCACATGGTTTGGTGAGGTAGCCGGCATGTGAGGGAAGATAAGTTCAAGGTAAGTCACCTTTGGTGCATCGGTGTATGCGTGAGCAAGGTACTTTAATACATTATAGCATGTAAACTAATTTACCGCATACATAATCAATGTATTGTTTGAGATTAAATAGAGGTACATGTGCATGCATACAATTTGAGAAAAAAAACTAATAGAGTAAGAATAGGAGCATGCAACTACATGATCTATGTTTGATGAAGAATGATTAGTTTCTAAGAACCCCAACAACTTATCATACTCAATGATTTACTTCCATCGAAGCGCATACTTCAATTACGTTCCTTATGTTATAATTTCTTTTAAGGCCCTGTTTGGTAGAGCTTCGGATTCTCATTTTTCAGATTCTGCTCCTGATTCTCTGATAATCCACTTCTCTGAGAATCTAGAGCTGTCTGTTAAAAGCGTTTGGCTGGTAGGTTGGCTCCCAAAACCATATGAGGGGGATTAGAGGCAAATAGACTATGTTACCCCTGGTTGTAATAATTCAATTGTATTTGTGTCTTTCTCCTATGTATTTGTACACAAATTATAGAATTTTTTCTCCTAAATTTGTTTAGACCATATGAATGTATATACGTTGTATCCATACACAATGCCAGGTTACATTGCATTTACACTTCATGACGGATGACAACTGTGTAATAAAAAAATTTGTACTGTTCACGCTGCGATAGATGAAGCCGGAGATATCACATTCATATCGTATAAGTGTTCAAATAATAATTAAATGATATTACGTACAAGTATTGAAATGATAAATGAGTCATAACAAAAGACCACAAAAATTCACAAGTAGTGTGCCCATCATCCTGAATGAGCAATTGCACTTGCAAGGTCATCACGGAAACTATCCATGGATGTAGCACTAGTTTGCGACGTTGACGCATCCGATGTATCCTGAGAAATAACATATTTGGCATATCTTGATGGTATTGTAGGTACATAATTAGGATCCCGATCGAACCTACGAAAATGCATGTCCGGCGAAGCATGTTCACGTATGAAGTTGTGGATTCCCATGATTGCTGCAACAATCATCTTTTGCTTGGACATAGAAAAGCTCGGCATCTTAAGAAGAATTCTCCATTTCATCTTCCATACACCAAAAGACCTCTCAATTACATTGCGAACACTCGAGTGCAAATGGTTGAATTTCTCTTTCTCACCACTAGGAGCAACACCTCTCCGAAATTCTGAAACATGGTACCTTTGGCCCTTGTATGACGCTAAGTACCCAGGCCTGTTCGGATAACCGGCATCGACAAGATAATATTTACCTGCAACATAAGACGGAAAATCTATGTATATCAACATCCAATGCATGAACATTTCAAGTAAATAATTTTGTAAATGATACTAAGAAAAGAAAATTACCCTGTAGAGGATGTGGAAAGACTTCCCGGTCTACATCCAATGCATGATAAAGCACACTAGTATCGTGCATAGCTCCTGGTTGTCCAATAGATGCGTATGTGAAGCGCATGTCAAAATCACATACCGCCATGACATTACGTGTTGCACTTCGATCTACCAATATATCTAATTAGATCTTCCGAGCAACGATTTGCAAGAATGTGCGTACCATCGATAACTCCAATACAGTCTTTGAAATGTGGCCACATCCTTCGATCATTTCTAATTCTACTGTGAACCGTAGAGAAGTTTGGATCCTTTGGCCTCACAAAATCTTTAGACATTCTGACCACACATTGCAAAACCTCATCAAACTTCCTGCTAATTGTCTCACCAGAATGCTTGAACCGATTCTGCGCTCTTCGGTTAGATTCACAGCCACCACATATGTATAGGAAAAGAGCTAGTGCTTCAATTGAACTTGTATGCGTAGTTGATTTCAAATCATATGTACTCACCAAAAGGTCATGTAGACTATGAAAGATCGTAGCATTCATACGAAACATGTGGTAGCTTTCTCCCGGAGTAGTCAAAGTTTCTTTCACCCAACCCATTCCACTAAGCCGAGAAGTCCTAGGCTCATTCTTGTCCAAGTAGGTTGAGTGATAATTCTCCATGATAATTGCAGTAGCAGCGAGGTGACTTGACATGTCTTGCCACAGACGCATCATCTGTATGTCACACTCATGTTCCTCATCTGATATATTACTCCCTTCACTATCGCTTTCAGAAGACATCTGTACATGAACATACAAAAACACAACAACATAAATGGCAATTTAAAAATACATGAGCACGCTGTAGGTCCAAATAACAGTTTATAACTACTGAAAAATGTCTTATAATCCAAAGAATGTCTTACAACCAAAAGAGAAATAAAGAATAATAAAGGAGAATACAAGATAAACTACTTGTAGTAATGTCTCCAGAATCATCCTAACGTTACAATAAATTTTTCTATTTGTCATACTTGGCATCGTACTTCCTTTTGAGCCATGCAAATCGTTCTTCACTATTGCACAAGGTCATAAACATTTCCCTTTGCTCATTCTTTACGAAAATTTCAGATGCAATAAAGTGCTCATTACTCCCATTAACAGCACCACACTCTTGAACTGATTCCATGACATCCTTGATGCTACAAACCAACTCTTGCTCTCTTTTTTGTGCAAATGCTTCAAAAGATGCATGTGACTTCTCATTCAACTCAAGAATTCTTCTCAGTTGATCTTGCATAACCACAGACCCACTCTTTGGTTTCTTCCCTTTATCATTGCTAGAGTTGCAAGGTCTCTTCCCTTTTCTACCAATTGGTGATTCATCCTCACGATCACTATTATATTTGTCATCATTGTCATCTTCAAGCTCTTCAATATCAACACCTGTCGAAGCACGCACAGGACTTCCAGGCAATGTCCCCATTGCAAGAGACCAATGGTCTTCACCGGTGTTGCGAATGTCATCAAACATCTTGGACAACAACTCCTTATTTTGAAGTCCAGCCTTCTCAAACTTGGAACATCATTTATATTCCTGTCAATGTCAAATGCTACACGTTAAACCTTCACTAATAATAGAGCTAGGAATGTACATTAATCATTTAATGAGTAATGACCTACTTTTTTTAATTTCTTCCACCGTTCGGAGGTGGCCTTTATTGTCTTCTTTTCATGATCCCATCCTAAACCTGTCTCCTTTGTCCTCAATTTCTTCCAAATATTGTAATTGTTCTTTAATTTATCCCATTTGTTCTTCATTTGCATCTTTTTGTATTGCAGCCCAGTCTTCTCTGCGAATTTTTCAATCACTAGAGTATACCCTGGGTTATTCAAATGGGTATTCGGGCGATTGCCTGCCTCTACTTGTTCAACAAACAATTCACACACTATCCTAGTGTTCTCGTCGTTCCACTCAACATTATCAACCATCTGCATTTCCCCCATTAATTAGCTATTACCAATCATACACATGTAGCGAAAGGTGCATTTGGAAGTATACACATACATCGAAATTAATCAAGTGCGAACACCAGGTACTAGTCAATGCACTCAGGTATTAGATAAAACACAATAATTCTGAATCAATTTTCAATGCAAAGTCGCCTCGCCAGCCACTGGTAATGGTGACATGTGTTCCATTGGCAAGTCAGGCTGCATGATAGATTACTGGAGCCCATCCATCCATACTGATGCGATAAGTAAAGGGGGTGTTAATTAGTGCTAAAGAACCAACTTGCAGAGTCGACCGCAGCTCTTGCTGACAGGCACATTTCGCATTTCTGCTAGCAAACAGCACCGTCTCAACTCCCAAACAGCCGAGACCGCGCCTGCCATGTCGCGGTTATGCAGGCTCCAGCGCCGCTCGCCCGGCCACGCCCTCGCCCATGCGCCTACATCTTCCTACGCCTACTCCATCACATCGCCAATGCCGCTCACGTCGAGAGCATCACCTGCAACGGTGCCGGCCAACATCGACCGCTCCGCCTCATGCCCACAAAAAGGTCAGCCCGAGGCTGCCGAGCCCCTCCCTGGCCATTACCTCATCTCCCCTCTCATCTTCACCTTTTGCTCACAGGATCGTGTCGGCATCCGCTTCTTCCCCAACCACAGCCTGAAGCGCCGCCCACGCCACCGCACCTCCTCCGATGAGCCTCCGGTCAATTCATCGCTTCAGGAGCACCCCCACACTCCCGTGCACCTTTCCCCACCACCCGCCTCGGCTCCCCCTCACCCAAACGCCGCCCCCACGGCGAGCTCGGCGCGCCACCTTTGGCTCCCGCCGTCGGCCCGCAACGGTTCCTCCCTGCCGCCACCACCGGCTCTGTTAAGTTCCCCATGGCCCCCTGGTACTCATGCTCCCCTTCGTTTTCCTCCCCTCCCACTCCGGCGCCGTCGCGCAACAAACCACTAATTGTGCGACGACGTTGATTGGGCTTGAGGGCGGTGGCCGAGAAGAAGAAGCGGCGGCGTGGTGGTAAGCGCGATGGATTTTGAGGCCCGGGAGGCAATGGTCGAGGCGCGCCGCTAATAAGAGCGGCGACGGCGGCCGAGAAGAAGGTCTGAGGGTGGCGCCGACCTAGGTTTTCATGTGGAGGGAGGAGATAGGGCTAAGGGCGGCGGCGGATGCTGACCTTAAGGGGATGAACGAAGTCCGGGGAAGTAATCGACGTCGCTGTGGCTGCCGGTGTTCGCCGGGGTTCGCCGTGGTCGCTGGAGTCCTCCGTGCGCAAGGAAAGCAGATGGGAAGGGACGACTCCGTGCGCAATTGGGGCTTGGATTGCTGCTGCGGCTGTGTGGAGCAGAAGGGGATGGCAAAGTGCGGGTAATAAACAAGAGTTTCCAAGGGCATTTGGATATCGTTCGGTGCGGCTCTCCGTGAGAATCAGCGCTCGGGTCGCTCCTTCCCGCTAGTACAAAATAGCTCCTGATTCTCGTTGCTCCTAGAATCTATTTTTTTGGAGCTACGGGTGTTTGGCTCAGCTCCTACTAATTCTGGAGCGAAACTAGGAGTAGGAGTTGTACCAAACAGGGCCTAAGTTTCTATTGTCGTTTCTAATGTTTAGAACATCTTAAAAGTCTAAATAGCCTACAATATACGTAAATATGTTATCAAATATCTATACAAACTTCAAAATAAATCTAGCCGTGTAAAGAGTTTCTATGAAACTTATGCGTGAGCAACCCAAGCTCAACTACCTTGTACGTGCTGACCTAGCAGCTGGAGTAAAGCAGAAAGTTTGCACGGGTAAGAGGCAGTGCCTGTCAGGCGTTGCCTTTTCGTTGCAATCTTTTGCGAGAAGGCGTCGACGATTAGCTTAGCTAGCGCCATCTGCAAGAAAGCGTCGACGACCTTTTCGTGGCAATCTTTTGCACGCAGTCGTCATCGGTAGCTGCTGCAACAGCAAGACACGGTCGTTAGCACGGTCTGGGGTTCCAGTACCGGTCCGACCGGATCCCAGAGCCAGGCCGGTTCCCGAAAACCGGTAATAACCTGTTTTCGCCTCCTGCAGTCGCTATTGAAGTTAAAATGGTTGGAGAATATGTACAACTATACACTAGTATACACCATTTTTGTGCAAAAATAGAGGTTACTGGCTAGGGTGTCTTCCTAGGATTGAACCGGACAAACCGGTGCTTCGGAAAACCGGCCGGTTTTCGGCAAAATCCTGAACCCAGGTGGTTGTTAGCCTGTGGCTGTCCTGATGATGCTTTATGCCGAGAAGCATGAGGTCCTGTGAGTACTTGCAGCATCACTTCTCATAAGTAGTAGTCTACACACTACGCTCCACACTTATCATATGTACAGGGATGTAGATCACATGCGGCTAACAATTCGGCGAGCTTCACTCGGTCACCGAAGCAAGTAGACATCTCTTCTCTTCATGTGGAAGGTCAGATTCGTGTCCTCGACGCCTCACTTTCTCAGTCATTTCTGCGTGGTACGTGGGCACATTGCAGCCTACCGATGCTGTGCTGATCACATCATGAAGCTTGACAAGCGATAAGCATGGCATTTCGCAACCGTTCAGCGTACATGATCCATCTAGAATCTGAAGTGTGTGCAATACAGGCGTCAGAGAATGGATTGAAGCAATCATTTCGTGAGTTTGATGCAAGCCAAGGGCTGTACATGTCCAGGGCTGTGCTCTAGTCCCTGGTGCAGCAAAGCTCTCACGGGAGGATCCTCCCCCCCTCAAAAAATGGCTTAAGATACATCACCACTAGCAGATTTTAACTTTAAATGATGAACTCACAGTTCGTGACACCGTTGTGTTCATGGCGATGCTTCATGTCGGCTAATTTAGAACTCTGGGTTTTTCGTTGTGGGATGACGAGCAGGGTTAACAATTTCGCTTTTGAGAAAAATCCGTTCATGACCAAAATAGCCGAAATGACCGAAATTTTGGAATTTCGGTCCGAAATTTCGGTGGGTTTTCAAACTAGTTTGAATCAAATTTGAATTTAAAATTTAAAATAATTACAAAAATTAATGGGTTGAATGGGATTCAATCCCTGACCTAGTGTTTTCTCAATTTAACCCTCCAAATTCTCTCCAAATTCAAACAATCCGAAATTTTTTGAACAAATTGAATTTATTTCGTTACCCTCCTCCGAAATTTCGCCGAAATTGTGAACTGATAACGAGCAGCGGTAGCTGGAGATTTGGCAATGTCGGACTGAACACGCTTTGCTACTAATATATTAAGAGCTATTTGCTCGTGGCGGCTCAAGTGACAACCTCAAGTATATCTTTCAAGGTCACATGGCTATGGCTGACAGCGTCCCTTCGAGATGAAATGGCCGTTACACCCTTGAGTAATCGGATCACTTCGCTGCAACCGTCGACGTAGTACTTCGCTTTGCTAGCCTTCTGGCCAACGGAGCAGGCAAAGACCTCTGGAATGGCAGGAAACACAGAACGGGAGGTAGCGTTGTTGATGCTTTCAAACATGTCCTCATCCGATCGATCATTACCAATGCACGTCAGAAAATCCGGTGCCTTCCCATTGTTGACTAATGTTCGAATAACCTTGTCCACAACAAACCCTTTGCTTACTCCCTGTATCAATGAATGATACGTCTGTTTAGATTTTGCAAGCCTCAACAAGCATGAGGGTGATAAAATACACCAAATGGTTGTTGGAAAGATTAAAAAAAAAACTGAGTGGTACAAACCTGGGGTTTAACTTCTACAATCTGATGACCACGCTTCACGACAACAGGTTCATTTGCTAGAACCCTCTCAAGATGGCTCACTAGCTCCTTTGCCTGGCAGGAGCCGAAGTCATGATCTGCATCCTGATAATGCCATACTAGAGCAGTCTCCTTCGGCTCTATGAAAGAACCGTCAGTTGTCTCCTTATATACGTGCATGACAGGATCAGCAATGTGCTTCCACTCACAATCTAGACCTGATGAGCTTGTTTCCCATTCAGCTGCCTTGTTCCATCTGTGAGAACAAACATGGTTCATCAGTCAATACTGAATACTGAGAAAATTACATACTAGTGTGTATACGGAAAAAATTATATGATCCTACTACCTGATAAAATAGCCATGTTCAGCGGCAATACCAAGCTTCTCACATGAAGCAAACCACTCGCTTAGGGAAGTCCGCCCTCTTCCGCTGACTATGAATACACAATTCTTCAGATCATTGCACAAGTTGTTAAGGACAGAAATCAATTCTGCACTTGGAGCTTTGTTGACTGATGACTGGGGCACAAGGGTGCCATCATAGTCCAGAAATACCAGCCTCCTGTTAGCCTTCTTATAAGAAGAAGCAAAGTGTTCTAAAGAAAGTCTTCTAAATCCAGGAGAAAGGGCTATAACTCTAAAATTCAAGCCAAACCCAGTGGTCCAACACCTTCGGCTGTAGTGATCCTTACAAGCTCTGTCTAGATCTTGGGCAAAGCTGTGTGCCCAGTAGGCAACATCATGAGAACTAACATAGCGATAATGCTTGTCATGCCGCAGCTTCTTCTCGGATTGTGTCAGATCTGTTGCATGATATAATGCATCAGCCACATCTTCAACACTCCAAGGATTTACCCTGAAAGCACCACTAAGAGATGGGGAGCAACCAACAAACTCAGACACAATCAGTGTGCTTGTGTGAATTGAGCCCTTACCAATACCTCTGAGGTTATCAATCTCCTCATTTCCCTGCCTGCAGACAGTATACTCATACGGTATTAAGTTCATACCATCCCTCACAGCATTTACAATACAGCAGTCAGATGCAGCATAAAATGCAATCTTTTCATACAAAGGAATAGAGTAGTCAATTAGGACAACAGGCTTGTATTCAGACGAACCATACTTATTGTTTATCCTCGCAGCTACAGAGACAGCTTCATTTATTGCTTCCTCCACATCTTTTCCAGTGCTTCTTGCAGGATTGACAATCTGTACAAGGACAATCTTCCCTCGAAGCTTTGGAGTTCTCTCCAAAAGAAGTTCCAAGCCAAGCAACTTTAGACTGATTCCTTTGAAGATATCCATGTCATCTACACCTAACATCACCATGTTGCCTTTGTATCTATGCTCGATTTCTTGAACCTTGCTAATTGTGGCAGGCAACTTCAACATAGACTCAAGCCGACCAACATGTACACCCACAGCAAGGATCTTGAGGCTTACCGTTCGGCCAAAGTACTCTATACCAATGTGACCACGTTTTGACTCATAATTAAGGCCTAACAGTCTGCTGCAACATGAAAGGAAGTGGCGGGCATAGTCGAATGTTTGAAAGCCAATGAGATCAGCATTAAGCAGGGACTTTAGGATTTCATCCCTTACTGGCAGTGTCCTATATATTTCGGAGGAGGGAAATGGGCTGTGGAGGAAGAAGCCAACTTTGATCCGGTGCAGTTTCTTTCTTAAAAAGGTTGGGAGAAGCATGAGGTGATAATCATGAACCCACACAGAATCGTCATCTGAATTGATTGCCTCCATAACTTTGTCAGCGAAGATTTTGTTGGCCCGAACATAGGCTTGAAAAAGGGAGCGGTCAAAGAGTTCGCCTTTGTCAAGGCAAATAGGAAGCATATAGTGGAAAAGTGGCCATAATTGCTGCTTGCAGAAACCGTGATAGAACTGCTGCTGGAGATCAGCTGGGAGAAAAGTTGGTATGCATTTGTGTTCCCTAAAGAGCTTCAGAGAAACTTGTTCTTGCTCACTAGGATCAACTTGAACCTTCAAACTACCCACATAAACAACTTCACTCTCAGTTGGAAAACCGTCTTTAAGTTGGACAAGAAGTTGATTGTCATCCAATGAAAAGGACCACTGACCGGCAGCTTCATCTTTCGTACAGTTTAGTGGAAGGAAGTTGGAAACAACTATTTTCCTCTCGAAACAAGAAGATGAAGAACCAACTGAATCATCATTGTTACTTGTTTCCCAATCAGGATTAGATATGATGCCAGGAGAGGTCACAACACGGGGAAGAGATCTAAAAGGTTGTTGAAAGTCACACACATCTTCAGAACCCATATCTAGAAGATTTGAATATGACTTCGAAACCATGATTCCACACCCTTCTGCAGCAAAGAGAAAATCAAAGAATACCAACAATTAGGCCTTTACAACAAAAATCATTGCCTTCACATATACATGGAATCTCAGGGACATGAAATTATGAAAAGAATATGAGCTTCTAGCAAACACTGTTTTTTTTTCTTAAACATCAAAAACACTAACATGTTCACATTTTTTTCTCATAAAACACCTACCTTACTACATCTATTATAGACTAAAAACCAATTACACGTGATTTATACATTCTCAAAAAAGTGAAGAAAAACCCACCCACAAAAGTGGGTAAATAATTAATGTCAGGGAATAAATTATAATTGAACACCCACAATTAAAATGAACGAAAAACCTCCATTGGAGGTGTAGTTGATACAGAATTCATGCACCGCTAAAAAACCATGAATTACTTACTGATTTGTAAATAGCATATTTTGCTCCAGGGCAAAAATGCAAAGCATGTCAAAATAGTAATTATAAGATTCTAGCTGATAGATTATAGTTTATAACCTAAGTATTCCAGTATAACGGAAAACATCTAATGATTTTTTTTCATGATGAGCTCTCCAAAGATCCAAAATAAAGCACAACTATCTTCTTGTTTAGGACCACAATGTCCACTCCAAACATCATTTAATAAATTGGGCCACTCTCTCCTACCAGAATAACACAAAGTATAAATTCAGGGACCACCTTATATCAGCATGACGTGAGCAATACTCAACACAATCATTTCCCTTTCTCATCAATCACAAATATCAGCATATAACTGTAGTGTCATGCCACCTTTGCTACCATAATGTATCTAACTGCATTACCTGGTATGCCAATCAGGACTAGTCAATTGTCATTGCGCCAATGGAACCAGCTCACACATAAACTTCAAAACCTACTTGGTGAGATCGGTCCTATAACATACTAGTACATACAAGGCAAGGTGTCCAAAGGAAACTCGATCTATCCCAATTATTGTTCATCCTACAATAGCAACAGTGTGTTGAATGCAAGTGGCGTTGCCATTAATTCGAGCAATGTATGTCCAAAAATCCAGTCTATTTGCATGTTCCATTACAGTCTCCTACAGTGTAACAGCCACTGCCACAATATACCACCATTTGGCATGGCTATGGGCTCAAAGCACAAGTAACTGGACCAAGCTCATACCGCAAAATGGTACCAGTCAAATTATTGGAATCAATGTACCCTGCAGTATATCTTGGAAATTAAATTGCCCTGGAGACAACACATGATCCTGCCTAGCATTGCACATAACTGTGAGACCACGACTAAAAATTTATTTGTCATCGTACCACAGAGAAGTCAGATCAGCAGAACTGTGCCCAGAACTGAAGGTTCTTGCTATGAAATCAATATTTGGGCTAACAACAAAATTGTGCCTTAGAACAAAATCTAACAAGTAACTTCTGATATTTTGAGGAAAGAACTAAATCTAGCAGACTAGCATGCATATCATTTCTTGGGTTAACTGAAAAAAAAAATGACATCAATCATACACAATTCATATCAATACATGGCAATCCATAGGCTTAATTCCCTTGTTTTTCACATTTATGTTACTTTTTTCTCTCTCTTGGAGTTGGGATATCTACCAACTAGTAAATGGAAGTGCAAGTGAGATAAGATAAGCACTAAGTGGGCTCACAAAAGGCGGCGCCAAAAGAAGCCCCCTTTTCAGTTTGTTCACATCAACATTTCCTCCTCAACTCAACCCTAAACCAAGAGCAAT
This sequence comes from Ampelocalamus luodianensis, assembly GCA_036346255.1. Lineage (NCBI taxonomy): Eukaryota > Viridiplantae > Streptophyta > Magnoliopsida > Poales > Poaceae > Ampelocalamus > Ampelocalamus luodianensis. Next base: position 36,971,042 of record CM070633.1, read on the forward strand.
TTCATACAAGCAAAACGAAAGGCAAAAGAAACAGATAATCTCCTAAGAGAAACAAATCACAATCCCCAAGCTAGCCCCCAAGATTGCTCTTTTCCTAATTAAAAAAAGGTCACTCTTTTCCAGCCTAACGAATCAAGAACGAAGAACAGAACACGGTTAGAAGGGCCAAGAAACAGAGGGATCAAGAAAGAGAGCGGGCGCTTCTCACCGCAGCGACAAATTTATCAAACTCCCCCAAATCCAAATGGCAGTTTGTTTGGCACCTTCTTTTCTTCTTCTCCTCCTCTTCCTAAAGATTTCTTGGCTTAAGCGGAGGGGGAGAGGAGACAGGTAGACACGGACACAGAGGCAACAAGAACACAGGAGATGTCGAGAGACGCACAGGCTCTGAGAGAGAGAGAGAGAGAGAGAGAGAGAATGTTTGTGAGGTTTTGCAATTCTGGAATCGGGGGTTTTCTTTTGGAAGATTGCCACGCGCAGGTTATGGACGGTTTTGCCCCTGATGCTCATGCCCGTGGACGCACATGCCATTGCGGATAAGATTGCCCTTTTGGTCGTGATTATTATTTGGATAATGCTACTTATTATATGGATAATGTTACTGTTTCAACGTACGGCAGAGAACAAAAAATCAGATGATTTCCCTCGCGAAAGATTGGCCGTATTGACATTTTTTTTAACCGTATTTACGTATTTACATATATGGCACCCTTCCACACAGCCGTTGTGCAGCAGCCGCTATCCGGGCGCCACGTCGCCGCTGCCGTACGGACGCCGTGTGGCAGCGCCCACGGGCCGCCGTGTGTCCACTAGGGTTAGGGTTTTAATACGAGTTCCAGCGATTTTTGTTTGAATTTTAAAATGTAGCAAACTACTTCAAAAAATTATAAAATTTTACATCGAGCCTCCCAACATTGTGTACTTGCTTGTGTAAATTTGTCATAATTTTATTCGTTTTGGATTTTTATCGCATTTTTATAAACGTGTACTGTTTGTACAAATTTGTAAATATAGAAAATGAGCTCTAAAAATTATGAAATTTTTTTGATTGTGTAATGTTTCGATAATTTTATATATGTTCTGGAATTGTCTCGGAAATTTAGGATTTAGGTCGCGAGAATTTGGATTTTAGGTTACGGAAATTAGGGTTTCATGATTTCATATGACTTGGAATGTATTTGAGATTTGCTGATGTTTCAAAGGAGGCCTGCTTGTATGTAAACATCTTGGGTTACATTTTGGTGATATAGATTTCTTGACAGCAAGGTATATTAGCGGTCTAGAGGAGGTTGTGGGATATTCCAAATATGTTATACTTTTATCTACTTCTGAAAAACTATCTATTAGACTCACAATAACATTTTGTGATCGTTGTATGTCGTTGTTGTGCGCTAAATTTCTAAAAAAATTTGTGAGATAGCAATTATTCATAAGTACGAAGGTAGGTGATATTGCGATGCGCTAGAAAATTCATACAGGGTAACATACACGACAATTTTAGAGAAATAGTGCAACGATAACAACACGATAGTTGATCCGACAAGAGGGTTACATAGCATGTAGGATAACAAACCAAGGACAGTACACGCATGCCTTTAGGGAATTAGAAATACATGGTACATATGGACGAAGAGGGTCGGGCTACTGCGTGGACCGGGGCCATTTGCCCTTCTTTGCGAGCTCAGCGTTGTACTCCTCACCGGCCGCCTTGGTCTCGGCCGTCATTTTCCTCTTTTTCTCGTGCTTCCTCTCGCGAGCCTCGCGCTCCCTGCGCCTGCACGTCGCGAGATGGGCCTGCGTCTCCCGCCGGATACGCTGATTGTGCTCTTCGGTGCGGCGCTCCTCCTCCCTCCTCTCGTGGTCCCAGGTGGCATCCCACTCCTCGCAGTCGAGAGTCCGTTGGTCGTGTGAGTGGATCTCTATGTCGATCCACTTGCGGTAGCCACATAGCGGATCCAGGGACTACGGGTACACAAGAGAGGTTTTTAGTGTGGACTTTGAAAGAGAAATGGTAGAGGAACATACTGCTACCTGTCCTTACCGGCTGCCGATAGCGTTTCGTGTCCCAACGACGGTCGGGATAGTCACAAGAGTAGTTCGCGCAACCCCGGTAACACATGTTCAGGATTACCCGATGCTTAAACTTGAAGAACTTGCATCTATCCCTACATCAACAGAGGGGCAGTGTCTCCCCCTCGGGCGGGTCTTGCGGTGAACACTCAGTTGGGATGTTGTGGTAGGGGTTACTGCTGCGGGGGGCGGCGTCATTGCGGGAAGGTGTCCTCCTAACACGATCCCTTTGTTCCTCCTGGGCTGCATACTCCCTTTGCATTTTGCAGACCTCCTCCCAGTGCTTATCCATCTGAGCGAGATTGTGTTAAAGTCTGGATGCAGGAGAACCCCGCTTGGAAGGGTAATACTTATATGTTGAGCCGGAGTTGCGTACGCGGCTGAATTATAATTTGGTTGAGGGAAATTCGCGTACGTGAGGCACCGTCCCTAACTCGTCGGGTCACGTCGCTGCGCAAAGCTGACTTGTTGGGTAATGAGGCACGAGAAGCAAACCCGAGGAAGAATCATTACATGAACCAATTTAAGATATTTTCATACATAAAATTAGAAGCCCGAGTTCACATGATACAATATGGCTCACTCGTCTGAGTCTGAACCACTACGCTCTACTCGTTGTGGCGGCCTCCGTATGCGCCTGGATGTCTTATGTCGGGCATGCCACGTGGAGTACGTGAAGCGATCGGGTGAGCATGTGTCCGTTCGAAGGGGGTATAGAGACCGTTGAGGTGGTGAAGGTGCACCGGTAGGGTCAGTATGGCCCACAAGAGTCTGGTAACCGTACATGTTGTCGTGATGAGGCATGCCGGCCTAGGGGACACCTCCAAAGAAATCATAAGGGACGGTCTCGAAAAATTCACTCCCGGAGTACGATGCCTGCAACTTTGGTTGCGCGGATGAGCTCTACCCTTGGAGGTATGGAGTGCCAACCAACCTGGAGGAGCTCTGCCCTTGAACGTACGATGGGACAATGAACCCATAGGAGATATGTACTGCGTACACTCCAAAACCTGGCTGCCATGATCCATATCCTGACGACGTGTACTGCTCCCTGATAGGAACTGGGAGGCACATGTCATCATCATCATCAGTTGTCATGAACTGGCTGTCACCCCCACGGTCAACTGAAGGCTGCAAAACAAAACGATGTTAGTATAGATAAACACTCGGGTCGTGGACTGAGAATCTCGTACCTCCCGGATGTGTAGTGCAGATGACTGACGAGGAGCGCTAGTCTGTGTACCGATGTTGGACGGTAGAAGTGATTCATCCCGACGGACCTGCGGCGGGAGAATGACATGATGTTAGCGCAACATAAGGCATAACCAAAAAATGCAACGTAGATTTGTACATAACTTACCTCCCCACTGATCTGGCCCGCGGATGACCAACGGGGAACGCTACGATGTTGGTCGAACTCACTAGGTCGTGGTGACCTAGCAGGTGAGCACAGCGCTACCCCTCTCCCCCCACTTGGTGCTCGATGCGCAGGACCTCCTCCGTCAAACAACCGCAGCTCAAGTTCTTTATTATCTTCTTCATCTCTGCCGAGATGTGCTTCAAAAAAATTTTATATTCCATCAAGTTTCTATCTGGGTTGTGGAAGGCGGCCTCTGATGCGCTATGGATGCGTTGCGCCCGCTCCAACTGTAGTGACATACATAACAGGTTTATTAACGAAGAGTACGAATGTCGTCAATAAAATGACCAGATGTTGTAAGTGTCTTACAGTGTCATCATGCTACAAAGCACTGTGACGGTCGTACGTGCGATGGAGGCTCTCATGGTGCGTCTGCGATGTCACCCGGTCCGGGCGCTCCGGTGGAGGAATGGTGAGTCTTGCACACATCCGTGGCACATACCACTCCAAGTACGCACCGTACGTCTCAAGGTTGTACGGACACGACTCATTCTAGACATCCATGTGCACCAAGTGCCAGTAGTCCACTCCTTCTAGACCAGGCGCCAGTCCTAAATATGCCCACCCATACTCGATTTTCTGCATTTTCGGAAGGATTGATGTTAGAAAAGAAGACGTAAGGACTGTAAACATTACTCAGATGAAGTTTGACTCATAGGTGTACGGCTGGCTGCAGGAGCCTACTGTCTGGGGGGCACGACCTAGTACCGATCAAACTGTCGCATTACGCGCTGCGGCGAGTAAGGCTCCACCATATGTGTGAACACCAGGTGGCAGGTCATAGTCCACAGTCCTACATCCTGGATGCATTGCATGGACAGCCTGTACGGCGCTACCGTGTGCAGGAAATCTGGATACCATGGACACCAAATGATGTCACTCTCGTGCAACAACTCGAACTCGTTGTGGTACAACGAGTAGCACCTTACCGGCCTATCCTTGGCCTAGCACAAATGACCAGTAGTCCACCGTGAGCCCATGGTGGGCCCATCTATCACGTCGATCGGGGGGCGTACGGGTACACCGCTATCTCGATGGACGGCCGCCCAACCAAGAAGTGCTCCCAACTCCATAGCTGCGGGAGCACATAGTAGAGGGCCAGGTTGGGGGTACCACCGGTGCCGCGTCGCGAAGCGTCACACAACCCCCGGTATATGGCACAAAGGACGGCTGACCCCCAGCTATACTGAGGCATCGGCCCAGCCCCCGCGTCAACCAGTGACTCGATGAGGGAGACGTAGCTGGGGTAGCACCGATCGCCCTACGTGGTTGGAAATAGGACCCAAGCAAAGAGCTGAAGAAGGTAACCTATGAGGTGCGTCCTAACGACCTCGTCAGGTGTACCCTGCGGGCAATTATCGAATTGCCTCAGCCAAGCTCGGGGGACGTCATGTGCACCCTCCGGGAGAGGTTGGCCGAACCGCTGCTCCAGCCTGGCTTTCCAATGCACAGGCGAAGGGCCCAGAACAAGTGGCTCACCCCGGATCAGGAGACCGGTCAAGAATGAGACGTTCTGCAGGGTGACCATCATCTCACCCCACCGAAAGTGGAAGGAGTGCGTCTCGAGCCTCTACCTATCGACAAGTGCCGACAGCAGGCTGGCGCCTAGGAGGAACCGGCGTCCGAGGGACACCAGCTCGCAAGGGGCAACAAGCACGTGCCCTGGAGGATCGGGGCGTAGCGATCGTCCAGCTCTCAGGAATCCCTCCCCGCCCGAAGCTGCAGGGGCGAAGGGCCATCGGTTTCACCCGCGATCCACAGCTTGCACCGATGGTCCTCATCATAGAAGTGCTCGAGAAGCGCCGGTGGAGACATGACTTGCAACACATGAAATAGACGGAATATTAGTGAGAAGATTGATAATGACCATAAAATAACTAGCATGAAATAATTAGTTACATGAATAACCAACGGTGCATGCTGTCGGTATTTTTCTATTTTCTAATTGTTTAAAACTAATTAATTAAGATAAACTAATTATTTCGTAACTAATCAACCTCACCTCAATAATTACACACGTTAACCCCTGTTCTTTCCCTTTGCTAAAAAATATTAATTGCATATGTGTGTGTTCATTGCATGGTGTATGCATACTTGAGTACGTAGCAACTAATTGCTTGCATGGTAACTAGGAGTGCATGCTGTCATTATTTTGGCCAGCATGTGCATGCATGCTAGAAAAACTTCCATGTCATTATGAACTACCAAATGCTGTCATTATTTTGCATGCTAGAATAACTTGCATGTCATTATGAACTACCATAAAATAATTGTTGCATGAATAACTAGCAGTGCATGCTTTCATTACTTTCATATTTTCTAATTATTTAAAACTAATTAATTAAGACATGCTAATTATTTCGTAACTAATTAACCCCGCCAGCAGTAAGTGCATCGCATGACATTTTCTTAACTATAAATTACAGATTTAGAACTAATTATTACGTAACATTGGGTAAATTGGCTTCTAATAAAGAATTTACGAACAACAAAAAATTGATACGCAGTCAATAAATAGTTTACGAACAATCAAGTGTGTGGCCAAAAAAATGGCTTCTTGGTAGATTGCTAAACCTAGTAAACCTAACTACTTAAGTATGTTTCTTAGTAAATTGGTAATCCTAGCAAACCTAGCATCTAACTACTTAAGTACGCAGTTAATAAATAATTTACGAAGAATAAAAAATCTTCGAAGATAAAAATTACCTACTGAGTTGGCTTATAATGATGACGGTTAATAAGGCTAAAATATCCTTGGAAATATAATCAACACAGAGAGCAACCGAAAGAGAAAGCGAGCGAGCGAGCGAGCAACTACAAAATAAAATCGCGCTCGTTGCTCGCTAATTCATAGTCGGGAGGGAATGAGGTTTTAATTTGCATGCGACCGATAAGATTACAATGAATAGATTGATGAGACGAGATGGCAAGACAGGGGAGACAGCGAATGATGGATGACAAATAATTTTACTTTCGGTGGAAAAGAAAAACGCATGGAGGAGGGATGCTTGCCTACACAACACAGTACATGTTTATGAAAATACCACAAAATCCAAAATGAATAAAATTATGGCAAATTTACACAAGCAAGTACACAGTGTTGGGAGGCTTGACATAAAATTTCATAATTTTTTAAAGTCGTTTGCTATATTTTAAAATTCAAACGAAAATCATCAAAACCGGATTAAACCCTAACCCTAATTTCGGCTTAACCCTAAAAGGGACACATGGCGGCCTATGGGCGCTACTGCACGGCGGCTGTGTAGCAACGCCACCGCACGGCGGTCGTGCAGCAGCGGCGATGTGGCGGCCGACGGTGCGTTGCTGCATGGTGGCTATGCGGTAAGCGGCTATATTTGCACACAAAAAAATTGTACCCAACTAGATCCGTAAATATGCAGTGAAAATTCGACAATACTGCCATTCCTTGTTTTCATCGCTGTGACTTGTCTATGTGCCTAGCTTAGATGTTGCTGGTTTTCATCCACAACCACATCCAGGCACTCAAAACACTCCGGTCGCCCACGGAGTGATATCCCCACACTTGTTAAGTTTTGTCTTTTGCTTCCGGTCTCTTTTTCAAAATCTTATCTATTCGCTGCCTCTCTCTCTCCCCCTTCCATCTCTTTCACCATGGTCATAGTTGGCAACAGCTCGTGTGCTTCTCCTTGTTCCTCTTCCTCTCTCTCCTCTTTCCTCTCTCCTCTCACCACTCGCGGTCATGGTTGGAGCCCTGCGTGAATGGCCTCCCCTTATCAAGGATGCTATCGCTTGTGCTCATAAGAGCCACCTAGGCCAACCAAGCTCCATCGTAGGCGAGTATGGACTCCATGAGTGTTGTGGTCATGGTTGATGAAGAAGAAAAGGCCATCACCCTACAGATATGTGAGATTTTGCAATAGATTGTTCAAGTTGTTGCAATAAGATTTGTGAGATGTTTCATCTATTTATTTTGATTGTTGCAACAAAATTTTGAAATGTTGGGTTTAGGACTTCAGGATTGTTAGTGATGGATGTTTCCATTTTCAAATGTTATAATGGTGTTTTTGATTTGTTGTACAACTTTGTTGCAGCCCCTCTACTATTTGATTGTTGCATCATTGTTTCAAAAATATTGTAATAATTATTTTTGGATGTTTTCAGTGTTATTTTCAAATATTGCAATGTTGTGACATCGCTTTTTATTGTAGCCCCTCTACCATTTGATTGTTGCGTGATTGTTTCAAAAATATTATAACAATTATTTTCGAATGTTTCAACTGTTATTTACAAATGTTGCAATGTTGCGATATTCATTTGTTTGAGCCATTAGGACGAATTTGGAGGAGAAATTTCGAATCCCATGGGTGAGTTCGCCCGACGAACGAGATCGGGCCGAGGAGGAGTTTTAGGCGGATTTTGTTGTGTTGGGGGTCCGTGATGTTGCATTGGATTCCTTTTCACTTGTTTCGAGAGGAAGGAAAACCGTGTTGAGATCAGACGGCTGAACTCCATCGCGCCAGATCGAACGATAACGCGCAGCGTACGATGCTAGCACTCGGATCGTACGTCCGAGCGCTAGTCGCATCTTTATATGAATAAATCTGGAATTATCTGATTATTATTCTATGGGCTCGAGGCTTGATGCCTCCGTTTTGCTTTGTGTACTAGTATATTTTATTTATCTCGAGAGAGAAATTTCAGGTTAGATGCTTGGGACTTGCAGGTGTTTTGGATAGTAATCTCCGATCTAATTATTACAAATGATTTTCTTTAATTTTTCTGGGTTATGCGCGGATTTGTCCATGGAGTAGGGCGCTGTTTGTGTGATTTTTTTAGAGTTATATTCTTTTTCAAAGCTTATGCGACGACTTGGACATGGAGATTGGAGCAAGTCATTGTTTCTGTGATTTTTTTTAGTTGTAGGATAGGATGAGTTGCTCTCTCAGAAAATAAAAAGTTTGCAGGCTGAATTGCTTTTGTTCAAGATGTGTTTATCTCATCCTAATTGATGTAGACTATTACGCTTTTATTGTTTTTGTGGGATTAATAAGTCGAGATATTTTGTGATTTAGAGTTAAGAGCTGGCTCGATATCATGGACTATTAAACAGGTACATATATGATTTAAACACCAGTGTTGAACCGAATCGGGTTGAAATGGACTTAAGTTGCTCAATCTGTACTAATGGCAGTCCAGGGGTTGTTTGCACCGGTTTTAAAGGGTCAGTGGTTAGAATACCTACTTTTGTAGTTTAGGGGTCAAGTAGACGCAACATAAAAGTTCGAGGGATAATATAGACTTTTTCTTATATAAATATCAAGCAGCAATTAGTAATCAGTAATCAGGGAGAGGTTGTGTGTGACTTTTAATATGTTTGTTCGCTGGCTGTGCTTCAAAAATCTCCACATCATCTCTTGTGTGGCAAAACCGCTCCACAACATCCTCCAAATTGGCGAAACCACCTCTAAAACCAGTCTAGGGGTTGTTTGCACTGTAAAAGTTCAGTAGTTACAATACCTAGTTTTGTACTTCAAAGGTTCAGTAGATGCACAATAAAAGTTCAAGGGGTAATATAGATTTTTTCCTGCATAAGTATCTGACAGCAATTAGTACTCAGTAATCACCACGCCACACCAACCTTATGAAGTCTCTGTGTAATAAATCTTGAATATCCGTAGCCATTTCTTTTCAGATAGATTAATCTTCGTCTAAAAAAACAAAGCTTGGTTTATTTTCGCAGATGAGTGATCTTTCGGTGGCTTGAATCTTGGCTTGAATGTTTCGTCTTCAGATGGGTTATACATAAACCTAAAAAGGCGATCATTTCAGGTCAAGACTAATTAGTTTTCCCCTTGTGCGATCATCTTAGGCAGGGGTACGTGTTGATTTTGCTATCATGTTGCGAGAATTATTTATCTTATCCTTAATTAGCAGATATGGTTATCTAGTTGGACACTACAACTAGGGGGGAAAAAGGACGATCAACCACGTAACAACGACACCTAACTCTCCTTTTTTTTCTTTTGACAAAGTGATAGATCAATTAGGTTATTATTGGCCTACTAGCAGAATAGTTCTGATTCGACTAGCTAGAACAGTAATTAACCGGAGAAGCCCTGAACCATGGACTCTTAAGAGTACAATTTCCTTTGTGCTTCTTTTACTTTCTTAATTCGAAAGCAAAGGAGAGATAGCTCTCCTTTGTTTGCAAAAATACAGTGGTTTAATGCAACATTGGTGGATCAGAAGATTAATTAATTATATGTTTACAGGAGCTATACATAGTTTTTTTTTTTTCTCATGTTGATTTGCACCGTTCTCGATCGTTGACATCAAGAAATACGTACTAGAACATCTAGTATTACAATAGTTAAACGAGTTGCAGGTTTCGGACTTACACATCCAATCGATTAAAATAGATGTGTTTGGTCGTTATATTTCAAGATATTTGTCTGCACTGCGTTTAAAATAGTACTATTTGCCTGCACTAGCCTGCTAAACAGTGGCAACTTGTCAGTAGTATACTCCACCAGATAGTTCAGCCCAATCGATTAGTTTGTGATCAACTCATTAGAGCAAAGCACCATACAACCTACTACTTGCAGGCTTGCAGCCTTCAATTTGATTTGTTGTATGTGACGCTGACATTATCTCGTCAACGTACCCGTCTTAACTCTTAACTACGTCTACTGGCAGAGGCGAAACCAGTATAGTTTCATGTCTCGGTTAAAACTCGAAAATTTTATTTCCGTGGAATTTAGACTGTTTTCTTTAAAACTTGTAGTTGCCCCCTGACTAACTACTCCATTTCCATGCACTGATTGGATGCCTTTGGACCCCCGTTTGGTTTGTGGAATTGGCTTGAGAATTGGAGAATTGGAATTGAGTATTTTTCAATTTCAACTGTTTTGATGCCTTTGGAATCGGAATTGGAACTGTAACTCATTTCCACCAGAATTGGAGTGTAACTAAAGGAGGCTTCTCACGGTTCAGACCCGTTCGCGCTAAATCCATGGAAGCTCAGAGCCCATCTCGCCTTCGAAGTCCGAAGTCTTCGTCGGCATGGACCATGCCTCTCCTCTTCATCCCTTTCCTCTTCTCAAATAAACTCCGGCACCGCCGGTGGCCGTCGCCGGTGGTGAGACCCCACGTTTTAAGCTATTTACAAAAAATAGAAGTTTTCTTTGAAGAAAAACTTTTATATCAAAAATGAAACAGAACACAAATCATGAGCATGATAGATGATAACTTGAGTTTGGTGGAGTTCGGTGTACATGCACACTTCACCGAGTCATAGACAGTGTGACAGATGCTAGAGACAAGGAAGAAATGCTTAATTAAGCTCTAAACATGCAGAGAAATGAAATATCGTACACTTGTGTTGTACAAATTAGACTCAATACTAGCTTAAAATTTTGGAAAGAACATAGAATCTAGATGCTACATAAGATGGGTTCACGTGCCACAAATTAACTCCTAGACTTTTTAGTTTTACCTTAACTATTACTTAATTACATAATTAAATAAGTAGAGACTTACTCAGCAAAGTTCCAATGATCCTATGTCTTAATGAAAGGTAATTCATGAGAGGGAGCCAGGCCCCTGCCAACCCCTCTTCTCTCTGCCCCTGGAAGAGAGACATTGTCGCCGAGCACTACCATTGCTTCTTCGGTGGCGGCGGCGGCCACCACAGCCGTCGTTGCCATCACGTCTTCTTGCTCATTGCCAGCACCATGACATTTTCTTCCTCATCATTGGTGCCCCTCGACGTCCCTGTCGACCGCCGTTTGGATCTGGAGTCCTTTGTCCACTTCGGCGAGCTCCCAGACCATTACTGCCACTGTCTTCCCGACTTCTTCATGAGCACCAAGCGCTGTGCTGCCGGTCTACCACTACTCTGTTGTTATTTGAGGGGGCTTTTGGTAATTTCTCAATTAGAGAAAAGAAGAAAATGGAAAATAAAAGAAAAAGGTGGTGGGGACCACCTGTCGGTGAGAGAGGAGGGAGAGGATAAGATTGGAGACTCAGCTCCAACCCTATCCGACCTTGCGCACGATGGGGATTTTCCCCTATTTTTCTCTGGTGCTTGTCCGATTGGAGCGGGAGACTCGGGCAGCGGTGGCACTGGAGGCGTGTGCGGCCTGGGCGCCTTGGGCGCCAGCCGTTCGCAGCAGCCGCACTGCCCCTCTGGTTTCCTCTTCTACAAAAGTGACATCTCCTCTCCCTTTTTTCCACACCCAAAAAACAGTGAGCTTCTTCCCCCTTGTGTGCTTCTTCTTCTCCTCCGATTGGGATTCGGTCTTGGCTTTTGAAGCTATTGCTCCACCCTGGTGGCTCGACGCCATCAGTGGTGAGGTTCAGTTTCGGTCTTTTGCGTCCCGCCGGTTCCCCTTCTTGCGCCCTACCCTTTGTTGGTTGGTCGATGTGAAAATTGGTACTGGCGCAAATTGGTGGATTAATCTAATAGACTCTAGATCAATCTTGGACTGGAAGAAACATTCGGTTTCTTGTGATTGGTGCTCCTTGGTGCATTCGGCTGGTGCATCTTGTTGGTGATTCTTGTGCGGCATTACTCCCTGTACCTCAGTTTCACGTTTGGTGTGTCCCAAATTGTGAAGAACGACATTGTATGTCCGACGACCACGTCCTCTCACCGCGGCACAGCGGGATGATTGGTTTTCTAAGACAACGCATTTTGCGTGTCTTGCCCGGTTCTACTCGGTGGCTTTGAGTGACATCCGCATCGTGAGTATTGTTGTTTTCATAATTACATTACTTTACTAAAGTGTGTTGTGCTAGTTGATTTTACATTCTGTAACTCTTGACTAGTACTGGGAGACTTGATTTAGTAATATTGCGGGCTTGGGTTAATGATCGATGAGCTAGTTGTTTGTATATTGTTGTTGATTCATCTCTAGATTTTCAGCTCTGTTCTGTCAATAGTTCTGTTGCTCTTGTGCCTATTGAACCTGATTATTTGTGTACATTGTGAAACTCTTGTTCCTGTGTTATCCGAAAGCAGTAAAGGTTTTCTTATGGTTTCAGTTTTGCATTGTGATTTTCTGCTTGCTCTGTTGGACTGAAGTGCTAAGTGCTTATTGTTAGTTATGAGATAATTCAATACTTGACATAACAGTAAGGCATTCATTTCAACTCAAAGTCTAATTTATTTTGTGTCATATCTAATTAGTGAAGAATATTGACAAAAGTGGCCAGGAGACCAAGATTTCATCTTGAGCAACCCGACATCTGAGAGCAAATAAATAAACAATTAAATATGAGCATTATGATGATTTTATATGTTGTTTAGTCCTATTTTTTAGCATATTATTTTGTTTAATTGACATGAAGAAATTACATGTTTATGTCATTCTTGTCATTTATATGCTGCTGAAAATATGCTTTAATTATGATTATTACTGCTGGAATTTTATCTGAATATTTACTAAAATCGCTAATTTTACAACATATTCTACCACCCAGATCCATTCATTGCCGTGGATGACTCCACCGCAAACCGCCAATCACTGGTAAATTGGTTATTAAGCCGCCCACAGCTCGTCGGTGAGCTACTAACGACTTCCATGGAGATTGACTACGCTGTTAGCTGCATGTGAGATTTTGACGAACATACTCGATGAGGTGAAGACATGCATGCATGCCAACGATCAATTCCAGAACTTGGAGCAACTAAACAAGATTTAGAATTGACTTATAGTTTCATTTTCAAGTCTTAGTTTCTTTGGCAACCAAACAAAAAAATTGAATTGTAATCTAATTCCAATTCTACTTGGATTTGAATTGGGACTCAAATTCCACAAACTCAATTCAATTCAAGGATCCAAATGGACCCTAGTAGAATTCAAGGCCCTGTTTGGAACAAATGAATTTTATAGGGACCTTGATTAGAAGGATTATACTGATTTATGTGAAATTCATGCATTCCAAATAAAGACTGTGAAATTTTGCAACATCTACTCTGTACACACTAAAAACTCCTTTGATGAAATAAATTTAGTACACTTATTTTTTCTAATAGCAAAACACTAATAGCTCTCTCCTCTAAGAGCATCTATAATAGTATATTTCTTAGCTTGTTACTAAGAGGAGAGAAATAGTACTCAATCTAATAAAAAGAAACAAGTCTTCCAATAGATTGTTTCTTGAGCTTGTATCTAAGACTTTAATTCCTACTTTAATTGCTACCCACAAAACAGGTTTTTAAGTAACAAGCAAGTCTCCAATAGCTATTTTGTTATTTTTTTTGTGTCTTGGTATCAACAACTTGCTTGTTTCTTCATCTAGAAATAAGCTCACATTCTCTCATCACTTTCTCTCCTCCACATCACCTAAATGCTGATGTGTCCACCTCTTAGTAACAAGTGACTTGGACCATTGTAGATGATCTAGGTCCTAGCTTAAACTGGTTGGCGATGTCAAGAAAAGAATGCTGACACGTGGCACGCCCGTAAATGTCAGGAAAAGTGTGGCAGATGGCAAAAGAGGCGTGAATGGATAACGTTGGTTGATGCGAAGGGGCCCCACACTGCAGTAAAAGCCTCTCAGGCAATCCCCAAGTGTCGCTCGAGGTGCTGACACGTGGCCACTGAGGCGATGTGGACGCCACATGTCAGTGGTCTTGGGCTCGTGTTGGGATTTCTCCTCCCAGTTGACTAATTACAGCTGGAACACACTTTTGGCAGACAGTCTATCTTGTCCCCTTCCAAATACTAGAGTTAGTGGTGTCCAAATGGCACACCCGGCCAACACGAGGCCAATAAGGCATGGCACGGTCGGCCGGCAAGGTAATCGGGTCGTGTTGGCTCGTAAGCTCGACCGTTGGCCTAGGCACGACATGCCAAGCGTACGAGCAGTGCTAGATTGGCCTAGGCACGGTTAGCCCATAAGGCCGGTGCCGGCCCATTTAGCCTATATGACATGAAAATTTAAAAATGTAATAAAATCCTAGAAAATCTATATAGTTTTTTTTAAAAAAAATTATATATACTTATAAAATAAACTATATAAAATTAAAAAGCTCCAAAATAAAATCATATAAAAATAAAACCACACACACATATATATAATAAAATGAACGGGCTTAACGGGTCAGGCCGACGGGCCAGGGTGGCGACCCAAGCATGACATGACTCGTCTGGCTGTGCCATGCCCGGGCCAGGCCAACAGTCCCGTGCCTTGGGCCGGCTCGAGAGGCACAACCCATCTAGCCATGACATCTAAAAAACAAAATTGGTTTTTTCGGATTTATTAATTTTGCACCATCGTATTTGCTCCTTGTTTAGACCTCGACGGAGTTGGTGTACACATACTCATATGGGAGCGGGCCCTCTCTATTAGCATAGGTAATGTAGAGGAGCACAATGACATGCATTAGTTCATTCTCTCTATTGTTCGATCCAAGACGAACGGCTTAGATCAAGCGCTACAATACATAAGAAAATAGTAAAATCGCTAGAGTATATTTTGCTACAGCAGAGGATCTGGATCCCACTCACATGTAGTCGCTTGATGATTTAAACTCACAGAAACAACACGGGTACTACATCCAATAAAAAAAGATATTTTGGACATCGATACAGTCTTTAAATGCAACTTTGATCATTAATTTTTATTTTAATATATTTATGATACCTAATAATATTATAATATTATAAAAATAGTTTTCGAGACAAATCTACTTGTATCATTTTTATATGTCTAATCTAAATATTCAAATAGATATTGATTGACAAAGTTTGTAATGTTTGAATGCACGCAACCCAAAATGACTCATTTTTGTGACTGTAGGGAGTAGCATTGATATAACTTTATATTTTGTATTGAATTAGATAAAGTCACAATTAAGTTACATTATATTGCTACAACTAATGTTCACGATGCAACAATTTTTCCTCCATTTTGATCCTACTCCATCCGTTTCATTCCATTTTATTGGGATGTTTCATTTCACAATGTTTATCCATTAAGGAAATCAAGAATGTACATATTATAATATTTTCACTCCCTACTCATGTTTTGATTATATGAAAAGGATTGTATAGTATGGTATAATATCATTAACTATTTCTTATATCTGGAGCCTTCTTGGTCTGTGTGTATGGTGAGGTTGGAGCCAATATTGTGAAGCGGATGAAGTATTAGACAATGTTGGTTTTAGCAACGATGCTTATGTGAAGTCACTCCATAATTTTGGTGGTATTATTGTCTTGAAACCAACATATTCTACGCTTTATAATAAACAAGAACATTAGGTTCACTTTAATTCGATCCAATACTATCTCGATAGTCTACACTAAGTCCTTATTTAAAACACAGGAATTTTTTTTCAATCTACCAAGGAATTGAATTGTTTACTACAAAATTGTATGGAAATGATTCTACGGGGTTGGCTATCTATTATCTTATTAAAGTAAAGGCAAAAGAAACTACCACGTTTGCTCTAAAGAGCTAAAAATTCCCACATTAATCGAAGGAAAGAGAGAAAGAACTACACCATTGATCGTGATGGGTTCAGCTTATAACGGTCTTGATTAAAATAAGAGTCCATGTCAAGTACAATTTATAAATAACAGAAATTTAGAATAAAAAATAAAATAAAAATGATAATTTTAATCCCATGAGAATTCCTAGGTAAAATCCCTAAATAAATACAATTTAGAATAAAGTTAAACAAAAATTAGCAATTATATTTGTATACCGATTCCAAAACAATAACTGAAATTCGGGATAAAAATAAAATAAAAGTTAACAATTTGATTTCGATACGAACTCCAAATTACGGTTCTTAAACAACTGTAATTCAATATAAAAAAATAAAGAAAATTAGCAATTGGATTTCTATATGAATTCCAACAATAATAATTGAAATTCGAAATAAAAATCAATTAAAATTAGTAATTTGAAAAAAAAAACAACAATTAGATTTGTATACAAACTCCAAAAGAAATAACTAAAATTCAGAATAAAAAATAAAATAAATTTAGCAATTTGATTTCAATACAATTCCAATGCAAAGTTCGTAAATAAATATAATTTGGAATAAAAATTAGCAATTGGATTTGTATACGAATTCCAACAATAATAATTGAATTTCTAAATAAAAATAAAATAAAAATTCAAAATTTGATTTCCATATGAATTACAAAGTAAAATACCTAAATAACTAAAATTCAGAATAAATTTAACAATTTGATTTGTATATGAACTCCAATAAAAAACTAATTGAAATTTTGAATAAAAAAGTTTATACCAAGGATAGCACGAATGACGTCGGATGACACCATGAAAGAGTGTAATGGCGTCGGAGAATACCATGAAAGAGTGCAATAGCATCAATTTATCCTGTAAGAATATATTGACCCACGGGAAAGCGAAAAGGATAATATTGCGCTGTTCACCTTAGTCGTTTGACAAGAACAATGTCGTGCTACTCACCGAAGCCGTTGAATAAAAAATATATAGTCGAAGGAGTCAAGGGCCATGACAACAAGTTGTGAACGTCGGCATTGCTAAAGAAGTCAGTGGCCAAAGAAGCTCGATGATGAGGAAGCCCTAACAGGGAGGAGATGAAGCTTTGCATTGAATATGAGCTATGAATGATATAGGACCATTGGGTAGTTAGAAGTGTGTCATCGTTGGTGAAAGGCACGATGTCACTGATGATGGCGAAGAGATTCTCTATATCATTAGATAATGACTAAAGTAAACATGTCGGTATCAGTGAAGATGGGAGGTCGCCGCAGTTAATAAGGAAGTCATAGCGTTGAGTTGGCCAACATAGGAGAAATTGATGCGGGAGAAGGGGACATCAAGCACATATAACATCATGCATGTGTATATACATGGATGCATCCCTACGAATAGAAACACGAGCATACAGAAACAGGGGAGCAAAGAGCTCGAAATAGGCTCGGGGCCACAGAAGACAGCGTAACGGGTGTCCCCGATAGGGATCAGCAATGATTGCATGTGTATGTGTGTTAATGTCACAGCGATTAGCAGTAAGAAATAATTGGAGAGAAGTAGAAGATAACTATGTGATAGAGTATTGCATTTGAAGGAATAACAGTTTAGAGGGATCGATCAAGAATTGAGTTTGTTGTTGGAGGTTGAAGTAGAAAAGTTGTGATGACAAGAATAGATATAAGGCACATAGTTTGGTGAAGCAGCTAACGTGTGTGGGAGCGTAGGTCACACATAGTACATCGATGTATGCATGAGTAAGGTACTATAATATCATGTAAACTAATAAGCTAATTTGCTACACACATAATCAATATATTATTTGAGATTAAATAGAGGGAGATGTACATGAATACATTTTTTAAAAAGAGTAACTAATGATGGAAGAATATGGGAATACAGCTACATGATTCATACATGATGGAGAGTGATTATGTTTACAAGAACCTCAACAACTTATTATGCTTAATGATTTTCTTCCATCAAAGGCCATACTTCAATTACGTTCTAAAGTTGTATTTTCTTCCAAACCACTATTGTCATTTCCAATGTTTATGATATTTTAAAGGAGAAATTAGCTCAGTGACATCGCGTTGGGACGTAATCGGAGGAACGACACTCCGTTCATGACGCACTGAAAAATAACATCACGAACACCAAAAATTATGTCGAATGACATCGCCGTCAGTTACTTCCATTTGCAGAATTTTTTAAATATAAAAACTGAGCTCAAAAAAATATCAATTTTTTTGTGGAGCCTCCCGACACAGTTCAATTGCTTGTGTTTTTTTTTCAAAATTTTATACATTCTGATTTTGTCTCTAAATTTATTTAAGTATACTATTTGTATGAATTTTCTAATATAGAAAATGAGGTCCAAATATTATGAAAACAAAATCACACTCCTTACATAGTTTACTTGATTGTGCAATTTTTCTAAAATTTTTACAAAATTAATTAATACAATTTCATAATTTCCATTGTAAGGAGTCTAATATAGAAAATGAGGTCAAAATATTATGAAATTGCATTAATTAATTTTGTAAAAATTATGAAAAAATTACATAATCAAGTCCATTGTGTAAGGAGCATAAAAAAATCATAATGTTTGGACCTCATTTTCTATATTAGAAAATTGCTACAAATAGTATACTTAAATAATTTTAGAGATAAAATCAGAATGTATAAAATTTTGAAAAATAAAATACATAAGCAATTGAACTGTATCGGAAGGCTTGTATCGGAAGGCTCCGCAAAAAAATTGATAATTTTTTTAGCTCAGTTTCTGTATTTAAAAAATTCTACAAACGGAAGTAACTAACGGCGATGTCATTCGGCATAATTTTTTGTGTTAGCGGTGTTATTTTCCAATGCGTCACGAACGGAGTGTCATTCCTCCGATTACGTCCCAAAGCGATATCACTGGGCTAATTTTTTTTATTTTAAAAATCTAAATAGCCTATAATATAAGTAAATATATTCTCAAGCATCTAAGTTATATTATTTCATACTATAAACTTTAAAACAAATCTATCTGCATAAATACGCAGATCATCTTACTAGTTAGTATGATTTGAAGGAAAGAAGCGTCGGAAAGTGTACTAGTACTATGCACACGAGGATTCGGAGAAGGAAAGAAAAGAGAAGAAGAGGAATTGGGATGATGACTCGGAAGGCGTGACGGCGACTGCGTGCCGCTGCCCGACTACGCAAGGCGTTGATGGGTAGCGTCCAACGAGACCAGGCCAGTAAGAGGATACGAATCCGGCAAAGACGGCAAGCCTCACCTTTTCCATCTCGCCCCTTCACTTTTCAGCTATTCACACACACGCGGTTAGCCTTGTTCCCTGGACTTTCATGTGCACCTAAAACGGTCAGAACTCGGATAGTACGAGTTTGATTCTGTACTGTCGTTGACACACTCAGTGGTGTTTTGGTGAACTGTGACTATGCCAGTGGTATGAGGGCGAATCTCCCCATTTTTTTGTGCGCTAAATGTAGGGTCTTGTGTCCATGTGTGTGTCAGGAACGAGGTGTGCCGCAGAAAAAAAATGCTTCTCGTTCGTAATCAGATCCCTTACAGGAAAGTTTATGATCTCTCCCAAGGAAAAGTAAGAAGGATATGTTCTTCAGATCGCATCGATAGAATTATCGATAGAATTCAGGTAAGTAAAGCTGCTTCCCGTGCCTGGCAAAGGAATAGAACAGGATGCCACAGTAGAACTTGCTGGCTTGCAACTCTTCTACTGATCCCATGTCCGCAACCACAAGACGAACCACGGCACGCAGTAGCGGACACATGACCAAAATTTAAATGGTGCTTTCACCTGCTTACGACTTGCCGAATACTAAGTTACCGACCAGCAGTAGTCTGTCTGAACACGGCTGGGCTAGAGCGTCCTAGTAGGTACACCGTGAGCCGTCTGATAGAACGGCGCCAGCAGCTAGAGTGGCAGTAGGAATTAGCCTGCATGCGTGACATGAACATGGCAAGTGCGCCGAAAAGAATCCAAAGGGAAGCACCCTTTGGAACATAGGAATCTTCCTAGATTTTTCGTGGTAATTGAACTGTCTTATGTAAAATTTTCTCCGAAAGGCTGTATTCCAAGCAGGCCAAATTGTAAAATTTTCCCCGAAAGGCTGTATTCCAAGCAAGTCATTTGGCCTGTTTTGATGAGCTTTACCTTCTCAAAGTAAGCTACAAGTACTTATCAGAGGACCCCTGAAAGCTCATTTCCAATGTCTTCATCTTATCCGGAGCCTGCAATATTGGCTTAGGCTTCTCAAAAGCTTTATCTAAAAAACAAACCCATAAGCTGAAGCCTGGCAAAGAGGCTCGAAATGCCCAGGCATACAGTATATTCTGCATTCTTTACAGTTCAGAGTTTGTGTGCCTGCCACTAAAAAAGGTGATTTCATGCTTTGACCTCTTGCTATCTCCTCGGAGAGCCAAAGGTGCATGCCTCGTCCAGAATGCCGCGGCCTAAATCCCCCAAAGTCAATTGCTCCTACAGCTCTAGATACATGAAAAGTTGTCTCGTGGTGGCCGGTTAGGTTAGTAGTATTAAACAATCCTGTCCTATGTTTACTTCTCTTAGGCTGTTCTTTCTCATTGCATGGACATGATAATTCAAGAGCACATAACACAGGATGGAAGCATGGTGCTGTCTGAAACAGAGTTGACTCCATGGACAAATGCAGAGATGCAGATATAAGAGCAAATGCAGTGGGAGGCACATGAACTAGAGGCAGAGCCAATGCCGTTAGTTATGGACATTCTTTTGATGTCTATATTGTTGTTTAGTGCTACTAGGATGAGGTGGGGATAATGCTTGACAGAGATAGATAGGTAGCCTCTGCTCTCTGCGTCTGAATTGGAAGGGGCAAAGAAATTATGCAGTGGGGGCA
Source organism: Ampelocalamus luodianensis (assembly GCA_036346255.1). Classification (NCBI taxonomy): domain Eukaryota; kingdom Viridiplantae; phylum Streptophyta; class Magnoliopsida; order Poales; family Poaceae; genus Ampelocalamus; species Ampelocalamus luodianensis. The sequence goes on from CM070633.1 coordinate 36,991,905, forward strand.
AATGCCCAACATTTGATCATGGCCTTCATGTGTCCTACTAAAATATATAGGGTTATTCTTTGCCAGCTTTTGTACTGTATGCTGTATTGTTGATCATTATAAATGGAATTTTATATGGAAGAAGCCTGGTACCATAAAAGATCATGTTGCCAAAACAAGAAGGGTAATGTTCTATGATGCTCTCTTAGAACACGAGGAAGCTGCAACTCTGATTGCTGCAATATGTTTTCGCATACAGGAACATCACATGGATGAATGAATCTGTGATGGAGTATTTGGTCTGGGGATGGCAGTCTCTTAAGGGAGTACAGCACTAGTAAATATGCATCTTTTGAGGGTTCATTGCCAAGAGTCAATACAATCTCCAAGAATATCATACAGATTGCTGGGGGCGGGGAGTGTAAAACTGAGCACGGTAGGGGCCAATTCTGCAACTAAAATGCTGAGCAGTTGGCCAGAAGCAGCAGTGAATTTGTTCATTACTGCAGTACAATCCCTAAACTACTGCGAACGCAAAGCCCTTACCCTAAACCGGTTCGGGTTCAACGAATCCGGTTTGTGATTCGCATGGTTTTATAGCGAATCTGATAACTATGCTTCAATCTTACAGTACAATCGTAGCAGAGTCCCGATCAGACCATGTACGTCATCCCGACACGCATGATGTTCGAGTGAGGGACCTTCAGGATTGCGGTACCAGCCCTGCAATTCCTCCTGAGGAATGCGTAGAAATAATTGATAATGAACTTCTTTGTAAAGAACGATTCCTTCCTCGCCCTCACATCGCCGTGTGCCAAGAGATATGTGAACCCGGATGCCATGGCTTCTCTCAATGCTGCAAGCTCGTACTCTAAGCCGGGGTCTTCTTCTGAAGAGATGGAGCTTGCGGGGAGCACAGGAACACTGCCTTCGGCACCGAACATTCGATTGTCATCACCCAATCTCTGATCAGAAAGCAGCGGAGTTTGTAGATCCCCAGCAGCAGCAGCAGATGGAGGTATGTCAGACACAACAGACACATCATCACGCTCTGCCTCCATTGTGCTCGCCTCGATTGCAATTTCCTGGGCTTCCCTCCTCAGAAATTTCTCCAGGCTTTCAACCAAAAGATGTTCAAAGAAGCCGTGGTCCTCTTTCCTAACATCCTTGTAACCATACCGCGCAACACAACGAAACATGTGGTAGTCCGTGTGGCCAACCCTTCTGAACAAGAACCTTTCTTCAAGCGGCACATATGGGACAGGAACGTACTTGATGCAAACAAAGACGATCGTGGAGTGCATTGCTGGCAGTGTGACCAACAGTTGGCCAAAGATTGACGGGATTCCCTGGACTAGCTCATTGTACACAAGTCCAATACCAGGAACTCTTACAGTGCCAAGTGTTGCTCCCAGGTCAAGAATAAAGTCCAGGGATATCTTGCCACGCATCTCGCTCTGATACTTCAACACACTTCCATAGTTCCATGTGTACATTATGCAGAGAAACACTGACGAGAAAGCCAGCGGCAACCATCCTCCTTCTTGTATCTTTGACAGAACGGCTGTTAAGTAAACGAACTCCACTGCACCAAAAATAATAGGGAAGAACAGAACAAGGAACAAATTGGTTTGCCATATGAGAAGCATCACCAAGGTCACCAGTGCAGTGCTAACCATCATGACTCCAACTTCAGCAATGCCTGAAAAATTGAAGAAAATCATATCAGAAACAAATGAGACAGTTGCTCACGAAAAATAATAGTTGTTGGCATCGAAACACATTATATGCAATTGCCATTGCAAAATGGAGTGTTAGCTGACCATCAGCTGATTGTTGTGTATCAGTACAATAGTACATTATGGCCATGGACAAAGGCTGATCATGATTGCAACAATAGTTTCTCACAGATATAAATACTAGATACTAAAACAAGAAAAGATGATGCTGTAAGACAAAAATACTGACCGTAGGCATTGGCAATATCATTAGTACTCCTGAAAGTGGCCACGATGATGATGCACATGACCATGAGAAACCAATTCATCACAGGTATGTAAATCTGACCCATGACTCTCTTGGAGGTATGGATTATTTTAATCCTAGGGAAGCAACCAAGAGCCATGGCCTGCTTTATGCAAGAGAATGTCGCAGATATCATAGCTTGGCTGGCAATCATAGCAGCAAGTGTAGCAATCACAAATACTGGCCAGAACAGAACTTCTGCATTGCAGATAAAAAACTTGACTTATACCACAGAGCATTCAATTGAAAGTTGTTTAGAGTGATAATAACCTAGATCAGCCTAATACATTTATGCCAGCTGAAAGCTTTACCTGGCACAGAATCATAAAATATTCTTTCTACAGCAAGTGGATATTTCATCAAATATGCAGCTTGGCCCATGTAAGCAATAAGCAGGCAAGGGAATACCACAGCAGTAAATGCTACCTGGGACAAACAAAAGGAAACCTCAATTTAGGTCGAATAAAAAAGATATCCACAAATATCACATAAATCGCACAGTAAGTCAGAAAAATTGTATCTCAATTGACTAGTTAATGTGTTAACCTGTATTGATTTGACAGAGAAATGGCCCAGATCAGCAAACATCGCTTCAGCTCCTACAATTACAAAACGTAATGAGTGCACTCGATGGTATGCAGCAGAATCGCTTCCAGTGCTAGGGTTGAATGAATTTTCAAATTAATTACAAATGAGTACTTCTTGAGTGGCTCAGCATAAATGGCAATACTGATTTACCAACACTGAAACAAGTGACGGGAACTCTAGTTCAGGATGGACTGCCATGCAAAATCAAACATAATTCATAAATTATCATGATCACCAGAATACTAAGTTGCACGGAAAGACAGAGGAAGGAACATTTTCATCTCTTATGATATTCTTTTATTCCCGAGTAACATTCCCGGTACTGCTAAATATAAGAGTTCTAAAATATCGACTACTGAGGACAATAATTAATGCGAATGTAAAACTGGCCCTTGTTTCAAGAGAAGAAAAAAATCTGAATTGAGGGCAAGGCTGCTGCTGGCGTAAGGAAATACCTGTGATGCACAAGACACAACCACCAAGAGCTGACCATGCCTTTATGCCGTTCATCTTAAAAAATAAATAGATATACACTGGATTGAATGCTTTCACAACAGATATATCATATTTAATTATGTTGTATATTCCAATGGAGCCCAAATTAAGAAACCACAGCGCCAAAATAGGAGCAAACATGAACCCAACTTTGCCAGTTCCAAATCTCTGCACGCTGAACAATAGCAAAATAACAAGGATTGAAACAATTACAACAGCATCTGCAAAAAAAAGATGGGGAAAAAAGCACTTAAATCCTTGCAGCTTCGGGAAGTATATGAAAAGTCAGTTTAATGTTTCAGTAATGAGCAAATGATAGATTTGTGATCTTCAGAAAGGGCATACTGAATACCAAACCTGTGTCAAACCCAGGAACTTGACCCTGGAGACCACTAACAGCAGACATAACTGAACACAAGAGAAAAAAAAGAGGGGGATGAGTAATTGAACATCTTTGGAGGTAGTTCAAAAAAAAAACTTTGGAGGTGAATTTACATAATCTATATATGTAGAGTAAACTAGGGCAAAACAGTGTGTGTATGAAGCACCTGACATCGATGGAGTGAGAATGCCATCTCCAATTACCATAGAAGTCCCCATCAGAACCAAGAACAGGAGGATGTTTTTGAAGAGTGGCTTCTTTTCTAGGCAGTCTTTGACACAGAGAGCCCGCTCAAGCTCAGGAGTTGGCAACTTAAGCCTAAAGCTAGAAATATCTTCATCCACACGCTGCTGATTCGGAAGCAGACTAACTTTTGCATACCTGCAAATCAACGAATACAGCGCAAAAGTGCCCCCTGCAAACCATGAGATAATACAGTCAGTAAACCAAACCAATTTTGGAGAAGAGCATACACAGCTGAGCTAACAGTCTAGAATCATTATCTACTGAAATCAAAGTTGCAAACTGTGCATCCTACCTTCACCATTGTCATTAGCTTTCAGCACTATAAACACGTATTTAGTGAAAGGGATGAGCGCGATCGTGTACATGACCAGCGAAAGCGCTCCCAGGATCTCCACCTCCGACTTTATCGGAACTTTGCTGAACACATCGCTGAAGACATACAGAGGGCTCGTGCCCATGTCACCGTAAACGACTCCGAGGGTTTGGAACGCCATCGCGATAGTGCTCAGCAACGGTATGTCCTGGCGCAAAATGGCAGCTAAGAGGAGTCAGCCATCGGGTCCATTGATTCTTGTCGCAGAATATTATCTGAAGAGCACATGTTTCCAGATTCCAGACACAGATCGGGAATATGTCAAGGCACACGCTTAGCCCAACCCTAACGTCCAACCAAAATTGCGCCGAAGTTCATCAAGAAACTACATCCAGTAAGTAAACCTCCAGTAATCGTTCAATGAGAACACGATCCTTTCTCTAATCATGAAATGGTCAAAGGTCGCATCTTTTTACATTCTGAACTATTCTAATTCGCCAAAATGATCCCAAATTCGTGGATCATCCCGACGTCACCAAGAAACGCACCTTGTTGCTGTGGCCGTGCGCGCCGCGCACGGACATGGCCTCGACGTCGAGGGAGTCCACCCTCCGGGGCCGCTTCCCCAGCCGCCGCCGGAACGCGCCAGACGACACCCGCGACAGGGCAGCCGCGTTCACGGACACGACGACGGAGGCGTCGTCAGCGGCGGCGGAGAGGCCAAGCGACAGCTCGTCATCGAGCGACCTCGGCGCGGACTCGGACGAGTCCACCTCGCTGCCGTCCACCCACCGCGAGCCCCCCGACCGCGTCGGCGTGAGGAGCCGCGCCGAAGGCGCCTCCTCCTGGATCCCGCCACCGTCCTCCATCCCTCCCCACCCCCCTCCTCCTCCGGCGCCGGCGACGCGGCGGGTTTCGGGTTCTCGGATCCGATGAAGAGGCGGGCGGGTTCACTGGTCGGGACGTACTGAGAGCGAGGCGCGGTGAGGTGAGGGGAGGTGTGCGTTTCGTGTTGGTCTTTTCCGGGTTTGGATTTATCCGGGGCCGCATCAATGATTATGCAGAGTACTGTACGGCTCGGATTTTTTAAAGCCTTTTTGATGGGTTTCCCCAGTTTGTGTTTATGTGATCGATGATCACGTTTGGCTTTTAGCTGTTCAGTTTGTTCTGTTGTCACTTGTCAAAGTGTAATGGAGATCTTGAGGGTGAAAACTGAGAAGTTTGCAACTTGCAGCAAATAAAGCGAATTTTTCTTGTGTTATTGTCCTAACTCCTAAGTGTAACTGAACTTTGGCAACTCTGCTATATATAAGAACTTTATTAGAAGACAGAAGATATTCAGTTTTTGTTTTGTCTATAATTTGCATGGCAATTGAATGTTCCAAACATGACCAATCCATGGCAGACACGGCTGGGATTCGAGGAGTCACCTAGGTGTTATTATACATGGACACTCCATTGGATTATTTACAAAGCAAAACCTCACACATAAGACATAACCTAAGAAGCTATTCTGTTAATTCGAACAGCGATCCTTGGTAGTGCTTGCCGAGGTAGATAAAGTAAACCTGTTCACGGGCAGCCCGACCTTGTTCGGGCCGGGCCTAGGATTGGAAATTAGGCTCGAATTTAGCTCGGTTCGGCTTGAATTTCCAAAAAAATGAATTAAAATATGGAAATCTATTTATTTAATTTTGGAAATAAATTAAATATTAGTTTTAATTCCAAAAATGATTAAATTAATACTTTTAATCGAAAAAACAATTTTCGGGCCGAGCTCGGGCCTACCCATTTGTGATCGGGCTTTTCAAGCCCGGCCCGGCGTTTGAGCAGCTCTAAAGCAAACGTTCATGTAAAACAGCCTTTGTATTCAGTTTTTCTCCCCTTCTTTAATGAAACTAGTCATATACTCATGCATTGCAACGGAAACTCATTTGTACCGAAATTTTAGCATGCAATACATACTAATCGTGTCTGAAGCATATTATTCACTCGAATGTGCAATCATCGAATTTTCAAACCATTTCCTTGAAGAGAGGAGAGGGAGGGCGGCACGGGTGGGGAGAGTGGGAGGAGAGGGAGGGAGGGTGGCGTGAGAACGGGAGGTGTGAGAGAGAGAGGGAGGGAGGGCGGCACATGTGCTAGGGTTGTTGTTGCGCGAAGCGATCTAGGCTCTTGGTCCTCCAGCTTGTCGATCCAACGGACACAGAAGATGGTGGTAGGACGGACAACTACCAACTCAAATTTTGAAGTAGTAGAGATAATATTAGATATCCGGTTGTTTCCTCAAAAAAAAATCGAACAGCGATCCAACTCCACAAATTCTATTTACCCTGCGACCTAACTGAAACATTTTGGCATAGCCATCGCTGTGCCACACACCAGTTCGGCTTTTATTCAAAACTAAATTGTGAGGACCCCGGTTTATTCGACTTGTAATGCTTAGCCTTCCATTGACCCTAGCATTACAATTCAAATAAACCAAGCCTCAGGATATGTATACTTCTGTAAATGCAAGATACACACCGTTACAAAATCATGTATCAATTCCATACACGAGAGGTTACAATATCAAAACTTCAAAATATACAACAGAATGAACTTACAAAATGAATAACAAACTACACAGCGGAAGCAAAAGCCATAAGATGGCGATAAATAAAAGAGCCAATTAGTGTGCCTTTACCCACAAGGCAACCAACCGGGCCGCCAAGCTAGTCGTCAAAACCCGCAGCACATCTCACAAAAGGGAAGCCCTTGGGGCTCACCTTCTTCCTCTGCAACAAAAACATTAAGCAAAGCATCTGAGTACAAAAATTGTTTTTGTACTCGCAAGACTGACGTGTAAGGGTAACAGAACTATAATTAACTACATGCAAGCTTTATTTGAGTGGAGGGGGCTCTGGACTTACTTTTAGCAGAAAGCAAGTTTTCTTTTGCAATAATGTAATAGTTTGAAGGCAGTTTTAACAATTCAAATTTTATTTGCGAAATAATAAATGATACAAGAAGTAGTAACAAAAGACATCCTGGAGATGACCAACCCAATGGCCATCATAACAATGGTATGAACACCCGTTCATACCAACCCATCAAGTTTTAATTAAATGTTGTAGTCTAGTTCTTGGGGCGTATCCGAGCGTGTCCATAACCTAGGACGAGGCTATTCGAATAGTTTTAACCTCGCAGGTGTACCAATGTACCCACACTTGATCGCTTTAAGCCAAAGCACACTCCAAGGTATGTTTGTACGCTAAGTCCTACGAGACACTTTCCAATATTGTGTATTAACTACGAGCCGCTCGTATGGATAGAAATCCATACGCTTACATGGTAAAGCCGAAAAGACAACTACCCACTCAGGATAAAGCTTTTCGGACAACTACCATGCTCCCAACACCATCCCTCCTGCGACCTCCTGCGACTCGGAGCTAATACACGCCAAAGTACTAAGTCAAGAGAGGTCCCATATACTCTAGTGTGGTTAGCACGCAAAATGCTCAGTACGGTGGCGCAAGTAACTCGGTCCTTAATTGACTTGAGCACCATTCCAGTCACACCCAAAAGCACACCATCTTACCATTGCGCCCAAGTCCAAATCATTTTGTTTTCATTTTTAGTTTTCACAAATAAACATAGCACAAAGGCTGAAAATGTAAAGTTAATAATAATTTTGTGTGATCAAGGTTACCGACTAAGTCGATAACCGCCCAATTCTACCGGTATCTAAGCATTGCTAAGCATCATATCGCAAAGACAAATAAAAGACCCTAAATCATTCACCGGGCTCTAATTCACCAGTGATAATAATATTCCTAAGGTAGTGGCAGGGGTGAATAATTTCAGGGCAACAATGCAATGGGAATAACTACCTCTAAACGATAAAATTATCTTTGACACAAAAGCATGCATACATACAAGTTAAACAAAATATTAGACTTAAAAATAATGGGAATGAGCTGGATATGATCAAACTGCTTGCCTTTGCCTTGTCAGCGATATTCGACTTGCTGCAGAGGATCACTCTCGATAACAACGCCATCTAACGGTAAAAACTGCCAAAGCGAAAAACAGCGAATAAACACCAGAAAGCCAAAAGGTAACCAACAATTAAATAACAACACAGAAAACATATTATGACTTTAAAATAATTTTAGAGACAGAAATTATTGGATTTGGAGAAGAAATGAAATGGTTATGAAATTTTGAAGCGAAGGTTTGGGCATAAGGTCTACTGTTATTTGACATGCATATAACCTAATTCTTGCCTTCTAAGCAACTTTGCTCCCTTAGACTAAGAATTAATGGCTAATCCTTAAGGGGTTTACTTAGTGATCTTATGCATCTAACAAGGTTTTAGCTTTTAATCATGAGGTTAGAACTTTTGAAAGCTCCACTAGAAAGCTCAAAGATTGTTTTTCAGATTTAGGCTACTCCTATTAACTTAAGTGTGTGAAAGCCCCAAAAAAATCCTTTTAATTACTAAGTACAATAAAATCTTTATCCTAATGCCCATTTTTTCCATCTACGATTCTTTGTTTAACAACTAGCAAGATTCTCGGAACTTAAGTGCTACTAACTCAAAGTAGTGACTCAAATGACAAACCTTATAGTTTTTATTTCTCTAATGGCTTTCCGAAACTTCACAACCCTAAGGATTCACATATATGTTTGCCATTAACAAACACTTACCAACCGACTAAAAGAATTGAGACAGGTAACTACTGTATTAACAAAATCATTAGTCTATTGATAACACTAGTGCCCCAAGTTTTCCTTGCACACATCTTTTCTCCTCTGCTAGTTTTCTGAATATTCTCATCCGAATTGGTTTTCCTACAACCGATCAACCTATTTGAGTGGCCTAAAGATGGCTACAAGGTCTAATGTCCAAACAGATTTCATCAAAACACTCTTACTGCTCAAAAACAGAGTGATGATTCAAATCGAGTAAGAGTGGTGGTTAGTTAATTTGAATATTCACTTAAACAATGCTTTTGAGTAGTCAATTAGTCATCTAATAGGTTTACGAATTCACCGACATTCGATTTTCATCCAATGACTCCTCTACCCAACATCTTTTCTGCTTTTGAGTTCTCGACAACACGAAACATTGCTTCGAGAGCTAAAGCCTAAACTCCTTTCTAAACTCAATCTTCAACTTTGCTAAACCAATCAAGATGACCTAATCACATTGACTTAGCAAATAGTTTGGCTTAAGGAGTGGGCCCACTTTTCGATGAGACGAGAAGGAACAACCAAGAACAGGAGGCTCGGGCGTGGCTCGAGCGGCAAATCGCCGCGACCGGAGTGGTGGTGCGGCGAAAGTGAACCCAAAATGGGTTACCCGAGTACAAGGAAGCTAGGGGTGGCGGTGGTGCGAGCGCGGCGCGTGGCGGCGTGGCGATGAAGCGGCGCGGCCGCCGTGGAGGTAAAAGGGGACGGCGGTGGAGAAGAAGGGGGTGAAAATAGTGCGCGCATGAGCACCAGTGATGTACCTGGAGCATGTATGGGTGGTCGGCGAAGACGGGGAGGCACCGGAGCGGGCCGGCGACGAGAGCCTGCGGCGGCGCGGGGTGGTCACCGTGGACGGGTCGCTGCGAGGAAAACAAGCACGAGTGAATGATCGGAAGAGGTACAGGGAGGCCCAAGCGTACTCAGGGAGGGGGGAATCGGAGGAGGAGTCACCGGAGAAGAAGTGGCGTCGAGGAAGGCGGTGGCGGCCGTGGTCGGGGAAGAAGGAGTCCGCGCAGCTCCTCAGGCGATGAAACCCACAATTGCTTGAGGGGTTTATCTCCTGGGGATGTGGAACACGCCGTGACGCGGTTGGCCAAGGTCGAGGATCGCCGGAGCAGCCGAGCGAACGATGTCGAGCGGTCGCTCGAGTTCATTTGAGCGCAGAGGAAGGGTGAGGATGGAGAGGAGGTCAAAGGATGAAGGATGCTCGGAGCGCCATTTATAAGCGAAGCGACTGAGTCGCCGAGGCGAGGCGCGCGAAAACCGCGCGGTTTGGTGGCGCCGGTGAATGAAGCTCGGCGGAGCTTGCCACGACGCTCAGAGCGCGGGCGAGGTGGCGCGCGGGCGAGCGGGCGCTGGCGCCGCGTGGAGAGAGGGTCCTGCCGGCGGGGTCCACTGGTAAGAGAGAGGGAGAGCGGGCGCGATGGGGCGACTCGAGCCAGAGTCGAACTTGGGCCCGAGCGAGCTGGTGCGGTCAAGCCAGGCCGGAAAGGTTTAGGTGCGGTCAGGGTCGAGTCGGGCTCGGGTTCGAGCCCGATGAACAGTAGGGTCTAGGTTAGGGTTTAGAATTTTGGATTTAGATTTGACCGAAAACAACCAAGTTTGACCTAGCCGATTGAAAAAGAAATAAAATTTGAAAAATTATGAAAATTTTTGTGGGCATTCTGAGGTTCACAAGGGACTTAGAAAAAATAATTTTAAACATTTTATATATTAAATTTGTTATAATTAAATTGTTTTCAAATCTGCATTTGGGATTTCATTTGAATTTTAGTGAAATAAAAAACACTTCTAAAAATTTGGTAAAAATAATTACAATTCAATATAAATAATCTAGTATTTGAATAAATTATTTTAAGAAACTTTCATTCACACATTTTTCTGAAATTCAAATAGAAATGGAATTTAAGTTTAAAAATTTGACATCTCCACACAAACTTTAATACCAACATCAAAAATTTAAAATTATGCACAAGATTGTAGAAAACCAAGAGCATGACCAAGAGATACAACAAAATTTTTAATTTTTAATATTTTTATATATTAAAATACAAACCCTAATTTTGGGGTTGTTACATAAATCGTGGTCCGGTCGTCCTCGAATCCCAGCAAAATCCTAATAATTGAAACCGCGAAGCCTCACGGATTAGAAAAACGTTCTCTATTTTCTAGAGTGGTTGGGAGATGATGACGCATGCACGAAATGATCAGGGGCTCACCGACCAACATGATGTCGATGTGTGGATATGTCCTAGGGTTGGTATGTTCTCAACCGGTGGCGGCTTGTTCTGATCCGTAACATGCGATGCAAAGGACTCGCATTCTCTGATAGTGCTACGCAATGTTATGATACTACAGTATTATAACATTACGTAACATTCGTTGGATCAGAAAATAATGGTTGAGATCGTGTTTTCACTGTTTGGGGTATTGTAGCACACTATTTGCGATTGGTCGGAGCTGTTCTTCTGGATCAGACAGTTTAGATCTGTCAAATGTTATGATACTATTCATATATGACATTCCAGATATAATGGCCGAGGATGCCGATCCGATGCGGAGTGACCAACGGGCGGGACTGAAGTCCAGCTTTGAACTGAACGGCTCAGTTCAGAACTTCAGACGGCTCGCCGTCTGCATCCCGTTGATGATGGGTACAGTGCCGTACGACTCCAAACCATGACGGGGAAGCAGCAGTTCAAGGACTTGCGTTACTACCAACAAACAAAAATGCTCCGTTGCTCCAATCCTATATATGCCACACGAGCTTTTTCTTTCTTTCTTTCTTTCTTTCTTTCTTTCTTTCTTTCGTGCCTGGGTGCAGTTAGTTATCGCAGACGTCCTGAAGCTCGGTAATCGAGTGGTCACGGGATCAAATTCTAGAGAATTCACAAATAAACCCACCTAGCGTAGTATGCTGGCTAAAGACACATGCAGGTGCCGTACCGGTTAGACTGGCCACTCCTATGTCACACAAGCTTTGTACCCTAAGAATTTCGCATAAACTCGGTAGAAATCGACAGCGGATCGACGGAGTTGCTGCCGGCGGCTGAGGTTCTCGTGGTCGTGGGCCTCGCCGTACACGGGTTATATTCTGATGGATGAAGAACAGTAGAGCACGCACGGCACAATTCGCCATCATCGCAGTTCACAACGGGCCAGCCAAGCTCACCAGGCCGCACTGCTAGCACGGCCCAGGGAAGCCTACCTGAGCTTATTGTTATACAGGTGACGCCGTTGAATGTTGTGCTGCCATAGGCCCAATACGTGTAGGTGTAGCTGCCGCAACGGGCAGCTGGCATGTGAACCCTACCACGCACTTTTGGTGGGCCCCTCGTGTAACATCTCAAATTTTCAGAGTTTTTAAAAATTTTAAAATTTTAAAAATAATCATTTGATTTTGTTAAGTTGTAAAAGCTTAACTTGAAATTTAGAAAAATCAAAAACCATTTAAATTGAATTAAGCAAACTTCAATTAAATTAAAATTGGTTAATTTGAGTTTTCTGGTTTTCATTTGGATTTTAAGTCTTTTTCTTGTTTTTTTTTGGAATTTAGAAATGGTTTTCCCTTTTTGTCCCGAGCTAAAATCTATTTTGTTTGCAAATTAAATACTAAAGTATAGTTAAAAGTATTTTTTATTAAGCTCTAATTAATTCAAAGGGATTTCTGTGCATTTTTGTAGAATTTTTAGACTTTATTAGCTAATTTCTAAAAGCCTTTTTAGTTTTCTAGCATTTTTAATCGAAAATGCATTTTAATTCCCCCCTTGGCTTTTGGGTCAAATCTCTCCTTTGGCCCACCTCCTCCGACCATGGCTAAGGTTCTCGCTCAGATCGAGCGGAACCGTATGGATCAGACTCGGATCCTAGAGGTCATCTCGAGGAACACCTTCACTCCCTCTGGAGCCTCGGGATCTGGAGGTGGTGGACATCAGCCTCGTGGGGGACTCGCGGAGTTCCTTCGCACGCAGCCACCTACCTTCTCCCGGTCCGAGGACCCTCTTGACGCGGATGATTGGCTACGTCTGATTGAGCGAAAGCTCAACATTGCTCAGTGCTAGGAGCAAGATCGGGCACTCTTTGCATCCCATCAGCTGGAGCGTGCAACACTCTCATGGTGGGAGAATTTTCTCGCCATGCAGCCCGCGGGCCACGTGGTCTCGTGGGAGGAGTTCAGGACTGCCTTTCGTCGGGCCCACATCCCCGATGGCTTGATGAAGCTCAAGAAGGAGTTTCTCGCGCTCAAATAGGGGCGCAAGTCTGTGACGGAGTACTTATACGAGTTTAATCATTTGGCTCGTTATGCTCCGGGTGAGGTGGCCACTGATGAGACCAAGTAGGAGAAGTTCATATAGGGCTTGTCTGAGGAGCTGCAGGACAAGCTCTCTATCGTTGACTTCCCCGACTTCCAGGCCTTGGTTGACAAGGCCGTGATCGCCAAGCACAAGGCGAGGGCGCTGGGCGAGTCCCGCAAGCGCAAGTGGGAGGCCCATCGTCTGCACAGGCCAACCTCTCTCATCTCCGTGTTGGGCCTGCACCAAGGGCCCGTTCTTTGGCTCCACCACCGCCGAGGCTGTCGGCGCCAGTCACTCGTCCCCCGCAGACCGTGTTTCAGCCACGTGCACTTGCGGTCCAACAACAAGGTGGCCCCCGCAATCCGGCTGTCGGGGTCACTTGCTTCTCCTGCAACCAGAAGGGCCACTATGCCAACAATTGCTCTTAGAGGACTGGAGCAGCCCCTCGTCCTAATGGAGGACGCGGGCAGGGGAATGGTCACCCATCTGACCAGAAGGTAGTCCAGAAGGCCCAGGGCGTGGGTAGCGGCCGAGTCAACCACATCTCGGCTGAGGAGGCACAGGAGGCACCTGACGTTGTGTTGGGTACGCTTGTTGTCAATTCTCGCACTGCTGCAGTATTATTTGATTCAGGAGCCTCGCATTCTTTTATTTCAAGATCATTTGCTGCTGCTTGTGACCTTCACTTTGTTCTTTTGGGGGTTCCTTTGCTTATTCGCTCTCCAGGTTCGGAAATGAGAGCTGATCAGGAATGCTGGGACGTTCGTATTGATATTGAAGGAGTGGGATTCTTAGCGAATCTCATCCTACTCGACTCAGCGAGTCTGGATGTGATTCTTGGCATGGATTGCTTGTCCCAACACTTGGGGCAAATCGATTGTGCTAGAAAGATGGTCTACCTCACTAGCTCCTTGTAACATCCCCATTTTCAACTTGTGTTTTAAATGTAAGAAAATGAGTAGAAATTAAAACTTTTTCTTACATCATGTGTTTCCTGTGTGTATTAAACAATTATTGCACCAGGGTATGGAAATACAAAGTCACAAGTCTGTTGATCATCTCCTGGGAAATATTTTTCCTAAGTTCTTGGGTTGATATGTGACCCTCCAAAAATTTCACAATTTTCGTAAATTGTTTGAAGAGTTTTATGGGTCAGTCAAACTTGCTTGACTTGTAGTCAAACCCTAGCTCAAAGCATTGTATAATTTCTGGAGAAAAATGCTCAGCACAAAAACCTCTAAAAATTTTATACAAGGTCCAACTCAAGGTTAGCAAGCTAACGTCAAAATTTCATAGAATTGGGAGCTAGTTTGCTAGCTCTAAAAGTCCCTTCAAGATCCCGGTTCAAATTAAACCTAAGCCCCGTCCGAGTCGGACTTGGACTCAGACCTCCAGGTCTTGGTCACACCGAGTCGCTTAGCCGTGTCGGGCTCGGTCAGGTTGGGCGCAGGTGGTCTGGGCCGTTGGGTTTTCAAATCCGACGCCAAAGACCTCCTCGGGTCTTTGTAAAGGACCTCCCACCCGCACGACCTCCTCAGTTCCTTTACGAAGACAACCTCGAGGACCTCCCAGACCTCCTTTGCACCTTTGCAAAGACCACCTGGCGACCTCCTCGGACCTCCACGACCACCCCTAGCACTTGGGTGATCATGAGCGCCCATCTTGGATCTCGTGGCTCAGATCTCCCGAGTGTTAGGACCTCTAATACTCGCCCAAAATCGAGCCCTTGATTTCAATCCCACACCGCGACCTCCCTAGTGGAGCTCGGCATGGATTTTAGCCGTTGAGCTCTTTGACCGGTCCTCTCACCGTCGGGTGGGCCTGGGCATTATCAATTTTGTGCATGGCGGAGAGAGCAAAGTGCCTTGTCAACTCTAGGGTCGACAACGGCTATGTGTCGCCAACATTAAATGTCCGGCAGCCCCTTTGCTCAAAAGTCTCTCGACAACCTACTCCCATCACCTCATGTGTACTATAGCTCGGTGCACCCATAAGCTTGGCCTGGTTCATTTTGGCGCTCGGCTATATATGGATCCCTGCTTCTCCCTTAAGCTTCTTTGGATCCATTCTGCACCCCTAGTTTCTTTCTCGCTCTTGTGCTCAAGTCACCCGAAAGCCTCTCGCCTCATTGTTAGACCTTGGAGCTCTCCGCGACCCTTGAGCTCCAAAGTGGTTCAATATTGCAATTTTGGCTATCCTTTTGTTCTCTTGGTCACCTCAAGCCTCCCTAACTTGTTTTTGTTTAAACCTTCACAGAGGTTGACAAGGTGGGAGTTTGCTGTTCGTGGCCGGGAGCTTCGTCTTCTTCATCTCCGGCGACCTCCACCGTCACCAGAGCTACCGCGACCACTCCCAGTTCTCCTTCAATCCCGGGTGAGTACTTGGCCCAAAACCCGATCCCATTAGACCTCTTCGGTTTCGTTTTGGCGCATTGGGTCTCCGCGGTTATCTCCGACTCAGCCGCCGGTAGGGTGCGCTTTAGCCCTAGCTGCTGGCACCTTTAGGTTCTCCTCCCTATTTGGAGCTCATCCGTGTTTTGGTTTCGCCGACGAGGTCCACATCGCGCGGCAAGTCGATGAACTCGCTCGGGTTTTGCCAGTTCGCAAATCCCGTTTTCGTCATGTTCTTCGGACCACATTAATGCTCAAATCATTGCTTATCATTGGTGCATTAGTTGTGTCCTAAGTTGTGCCGTGGAGTCACTGACGTGTAGGCCAGGGCCTTAGTCATTAAATGTTCCTTTTAGACTCAGTTATTGTCAATCATTAGATGCATTAAATTGTCTTAGCCGCCGCTGTCTGGGTCCTGCACCATTAAGTCCACTCTTGGACCTCCTCGGGCTAATCTTAGCCGTCCCCGACCTCTCCAAGTTTAGATCTGGGCCTTAGGATATTTTTCGCAAAATCCTAAGTCTTTGGACCTCCCCCTAATCGTATCCTGGCCGTTAAAGACCTCCGTAGGCTAGGTCTCAGCCGATAGGATCACCCTCCACCTTGGGGTCCTCTTTGCAAAAGACCTCCTTGAGGTCCTCTGTGCGAAAAGACCACCCCTGGTCGTGTTATCAAGACCACCTTCTCGGACCACCCCCACCGAGGTCCTCTTTGCAAAAGACCACCCCTGGTATTTTGTAAAGAGAACCTTCAAAACTACCTTTAGGGTCCTCTTTGCAAAAAGACCACCTCTGGCCTTTGTGAAGAAGTCGAGGACCTCCTCCGCTCGGATCTGGACCGCTCATGACCTTCCCACGGAGATCGGAACCGCCCCGACCTCCTCGCTTCCTCATAGCCGCTCAGACCTCCTCCGGAGATCTTGACCGTATAGGACCTCCTCGCCTGCTCGGGACCGTTAGATTTAGATCTAACGGCCGGACCTCTTCGCCTATTTGCAACTCTACCGTTTTGATTCTCTCTTTATCGCTCGTCTTTAGATCTACGGCTCGGATCCGAGAACATTCGGACCTCCGGATGCAATCTTGATCTAGGCCGTCCATCTCAAGATCCAAGGCCCAGATTCGTTGAGGCGCTCGGATGGCCCGAACATCCCATCTCACTTGGCCCATTGGATCTAAATCCATCGGTGGAGTCATTGGCGCTAAGACCTCCTCGTGAGATCTTAGCCGCCAAAGACCTCCCTCCTTCCGATCTCACCGCCTGCACCTCCTTCCGTAGATTTAACCCTAGGACCTCCTAAGGAGGTCAGGACCGTCAGATCTTGATCTAACGATCCCGACCACCTTTAGGCGCGAGGACCTCCTCCGTGTGCGTTGTGCGTGCACTAGTCGTAGCCGTTGGATTCAATATCAGTGGCTAAGACCTCCCCTAGGCGCGATGAGGTCTTTGCGCCCGTGAGCTCGTAAGGTTTTAGACTGAGATCGTGAGCCGTGCGATCTTTGATCAACGGCCCACGACCTCCCCAGTTTTTATTGGTTTTCCAGATTTAGTTCCGAGAGCTTTTATTTGCACATATTAATTGTTTTAAACTTCAAAATTGCATATCTTTTTCTCTGTAGTCTAAATTTAACAAACTAAAGTTCTATAGAGGCATCTCATTAAAGTACTTTAGCTTAGTATAGGTTTTGCAAGAGTCTTTAATATCGAATTAATCATGTCTTAGATTTATAACTTAGAAAAATCATAACTCTTTCAATATAACTCCAAATGACCTGAAATTTTATATGGGTTACCACTATACCAGTAAGTAGCTACCATAAAAATTTCAGCTTCAAAATCTTTCTAGAAAATATTTTTGCTACAGTGCTAATTATGGCCGAAAATAGGTTTTTAGAGAATACCTTTTGCACCACAAATCCAAATTAGGTTTTTCCAGTTCCTATGCCTAGGTATATTCCTATTTTGCCTTGTGTATAAATTTCGTCGCAATTGGATAATTTTTGCTTGCTCTTTTGTTTAAGTGTTGCTCGTCTTATTGGTTGTTTTCGCTCTTTCGCTTAGGATTCGATATTTGCGGTAACCCCGAAAACGACCCTCCGCAACAAATTGAGCAACAGCAAGCAGGCAAGCAGTTTGATCATTTCCCATTGATCCCATTACTTTTAAAGTCTAATATTTTGTTTAAATTCTATGTATGCATTGCTATGTTGTTGTTAAATTGATTAGTTAGACCTCTAGTTGCATAATCTGTAGGTAAACGGTTATCCTCTACTACCTGAGCCTAGGTTATTTGCTGTGGTTGGAGTTCGATGGATGAACTCTTATCACTTAGTAGATTACGAATGAATATTGCTTAGCCATGCCTAGTTATCGGTAGTATTGGGCGATCATCGACTTAGTCGGTGATCTTGATCACACAACTACTTATACTACTCCATTATGTCCAACCCTTGTGTTTTATTGATTTACAAATCAAAAACTGAAAACAAAACTATATCTTGACTTGGGCACAATGGTATGTTGATGTGATCTGTTGGGTGTGTGGAATGGTGCCTAAGTCCCCAAGGACCGAGTTACTTGTGTCACTAAGCCAGCGCTTATTGCGTGCTAACCACACGAGGGGATATGGAACCTCTCTTGACTAAGTACTTTGGGAGGCGTTAATTATGAGTGGTTGGTGGGTGTGTTCTGTGTGTGTGTGTTTGTGGTGTTGGAGGAGCATTAGCGCACCGGTTAGGCTGCCTAATGTGTCCTTCTCCGTGGGTTGCGGCTCTTAATTAGCATCGCCCATTGGAAAGCGTCTTGTTAGACTTAGCCATGCCCGCATACCAAAGGAAGTGTGCTAACCGTGGTGGTGGAAAGGCGGTCTATCGTGTGGGTACATTGGTACACCCTGCAGGTTAAAACTATTCGAATAGCCTCGCCCTAGGTTATGGACATGCTTGGTAAGGTCGTGCAAGAACTAGACTACAACCTTTTAAAAACTTAAACTTGACATGGTTGGTATGAAGGGTACTTCATGCTATTGTTGTGGTGACTATGGGTTAGTCACTTCTAGGTTGGTTTTGTCATCTATCTATTGTTATAATTGTCTCTCTTTATTTGAACCATAAAGTTAATTGCAAACTTGCTTTGAATCTATTAACTTATTGCAAATGGAAACTTGCTTTATGTGAAAATAAGTCCGAGCCTCATCCACTTAAATAAAGCTTGCATGTAGTTAATTATAGTTCGTTATCTCACACGTCGGTCTTGCAGTACAAAAACAAGTTTTGTACTCATCCGCTTTGCTTAATATTAATTGTTGCAGAGGAAGAAGGTGAGCCCAAGGGCCTCACTTTTGTGAGTCTGTGTTCTTGCGCTGTTTGGGACGATTAGCTTGGCGGTCCGGTTGGTTGCCTTGTGGGTAAAGGCACACCGATTGGCTTTTGTTTATTGCCATCTTATGGCCCTTTTTGCTTCCGCTGTTTAAGTTAGTTGCTTATGTGTTATTTGGCCGGTCGGCCTCTCTTTTGTAATAACTCTCTTTATATTATCTATGTCTCTCAGTTGTGCTTTTGCTTCGGCTCTATGTGTATGAATGGAATTGATGCATGATTTTGTAACGGGGTGTGTATACTGCATTTCTGGGAAGTATACATATCTCGAGGCTTGGCTTATTTGAGTTGTACTGTTAGGACCAAGTGGATGGTTAAACAGTACAAGCCGAATAAACCGGGGTCCTCACACTCCTCAGGCGAGCAGGTTGGGATTTCACCACAGCTGCAAGGGCCACATCTTTGTGTCCTTGAAGCCAAGCCAGCCTTGGAGATTCAGGATGTGCCCACAGTGTGTGACTTTCTGGACGTCTTTCCTGAAGATTTGCCTGGGATACCTCCAGTTCGAGACTTGGAGTTCGTCATTGAGTTGCTGCCCGGTACCGCTCCAATTTCAAAGGCGCCGTATCGGATGCCTCCCAATGAGTTGGAGGAGTTGAAGAAGCAACTAGGTGAGCTTCAAGACAAGGGTTTTATCCGTCCTAGCTCATCTCCTTGGAGTTGTCCAGTTATTTTTGTGAAGAAGAAGGACAAGACCCTGCGCATGTGTATTGATTACCGCCCACTTAATAAAGTGACGGTGAAAACAAGTATCCTCTGCCTCGCATTGATGATCTCTTTGACCAATTGACTAGAGCTCGAGTGTTCTCCAAGATTGACTTGAGGTTGGGGTATCACCAAGTCTGGATCAGGGCTGAAGATATTCCAAAGACAGCTTTCACTACTTGTTATGGGCTTTACGAGTACATCGTCATATCTTTTGGCTTAACCAATGCTCCCGCTCTATTCATGAATCTTATGAACTCGGTGTTCATGGAGTATTTGGATAAGTTTGTTGTGGTATTCATTAATGACATTCCTATCTACTCCAAGAGTGAAGAAGAGCATGCTGAGCATCCGCAGATTGTGTTGGGAAAGCTGCGTGAGCACAAGCTTTATGCAAAGTTCAGCAAGTGCGAGTTCTGGTTGAAGGAAGTGGCATTCTTGGGCCATGTTCTTTCAGCAGGAGGCGTAGCTGTGGATCCGAGCAAGGTCAGCGATCTTCTATCTTGGGGTCAGCCCAAGTCAGTCATCGATGTGCGGAGTTTTCTTGGTTTAGCGGGTTACTACCGCCGCTTTAGCGAGAACTTCTCCAAGATCGCAAAGCCGATGACTGAGTTGCTCAAGAAGGACAAGAAATTTGTGTGGTCCTCTGCTTGTGATGAGAGTTTTCCAGAACTCAAGAAGCGTTTGACTTTAGCCCCAGTGCTTGTTCTCCCCGATGTCCACAAGAGCTTCGATATCGTTTGTGATGCGTCTTGTCAGGGACTCGGTTGTGTTCTTATGCAAGAAGGCAAGGTAGTGGCCTATGCATCAAGGTAGTTGAGGCCTCATGAACTCAACTATCCTACTCATGACTTGGAATTAGCTGCAGTGGTTCATGCACTCAAGATTTGGCGGCATTATCTGATTGGTAACCGTTGTGATGTGTATTCCGATCACAAGAGCTTGAAATATTTGTTCACCCAGCTAGATATGAACCTCAGGCAAAGAAGATGGTTGGAATTGATCAAAGATTATGATATGTGCATTCAGTATCATCCGGGCAAGGCTAATGTTGTTGCCGATGCACTTAGTCGAAAGGTGTATTATAATACTTTGATGCTCCAAGAGCAGCAGCCTACCCTTCTTGGAGAATTTTAGCGGCTTAATTTGGGTTTGGTTGAGCACGGTTCTCTTGCTACCTTAGTTGTGCAACCAACCTTGGTGGACCAAATCAAGGCGGCACAGCAATCTGATGTTGGTGTGAGTCAAATCAAGCAGAACATCAAGAATGGGACAGCCAAGTGCTTCTCAGAAGATGCGCATGGTGTTGTGTGATTTGGACAGCGGCTTGTGGTTCCTAAGGTCATGGAATTGCAGGATTTGATTCTCCGCGAAGCCCATGACTCCCCCTTGTCCATCCATCTCGGGGCCACCAAACTGTACCAAGATCTTCGTCAAAGATTCTGGTGGACCCGAATGAAGCGCGAGATTGCCAAGTTCATTGCCGAGTGCGACGTGTGCTGTCGGGTTAAAGCCGAGCATCAGCGTCCAGCAGGCCTTCTTCAGCCTTTGCCAGTGCCAGAGTGGAAGTGGGATTCCGTCGGCATGGATTTCATTACCGATCTGCCCTGTTCGGCCAGGGGAAATGATGCCATTTGGGTTGTCATCGATCGGTTGACTAAAGTGGCACACTTTCTTCCAGTCAAAACCAAGATTCGTACGGGTCATCTGGTCGAGCTCTATGTCTCTCGGATTGTGAGTTTGCATGGTGTACCTAAGACGATCGTTTCAGACCGTGGCTCTATTTTCAGCTCTCAGTTTTGGCATAGCTTTTCATCCCCAGACTGATGGCCAGGCGGAGAGAGTTAACCAAGTTTTGGAAGATATGCTCCGTGCTTGTGTTCTTTCCTATAGGAGGAATTGGGAGAAGTGCCTACCGCTTTCCGAGTTCTCCTACAACAACAGCTTTCAGGCTAGTCTGGGTATGGCACCATTTGAGGCCTTGTATGGGAGAAGGTACAGAACCCCACTGAACTGGTCAGAAACTGGTGAGAGGCAGATGAGAACGAAAGCCAAGTTCAGTTGATTCACGAGCATTTGCGTGTGGCTCAGTCCAGGCAAAAGAGCTACGCGGATCGTCGTCGTCGAGAGTTGAGCTT
This sequence comes from Ampelocalamus luodianensis, assembly GCA_036346255.1. NCBI lineage: Eukaryota > Viridiplantae > Streptophyta > Magnoliopsida > Poales > Poaceae > Ampelocalamus > Ampelocalamus luodianensis. The sequence goes on from CM070633.1 coordinate 37,013,575, forward strand.
TGAGTCCAATGACTTTGTTTATCTCAAAGTCTCACCTTTGAAGGACCATCAGCGATTTGGCATCAAGGGCAAGTTGGCTCCTCGGTATGTTGGGCCTTATCGCATCATCGAGAAAGTGGGAGCTGTTGCATACAGATTGGAGTTGCCAGCTACACTTGGGGGGTGCATGATGTGTTCCATGTGTCTCACTTGAAGAAGTGCCTCCGTGTTCCAACTGAAAAAACTCTGTTGGAGACTCTTGATGTGCAAGGAGATTTGACCTATCGCGAGCATCCTGTTCGTATTCTTGAAGAATCTGAATGGAGAACAAGAAACCGTGCCATCACGTTCCTTAAGGTTCAGTGGTCGAATCATTCCGAAGATGAGGCAACTTGGGAGCGGGAAGATCGCCTTCGTGCAGACTACCCCTCTTTCTTCTCCGAGTAAACGGAATATCAGGACGAGATTCTTGTAAGGGGAGAGATTTGTAACATCCCAATTTTGGACTTGTGTTTCAAATGTAAGAAAATGAGTAGAAATTAAAACTTTTTCTTACATCATGTTTTTTCCTGTATGTTCTAAACATTTCCTGTACAAGAATTATGAAAATACAAAGTCACAAGTCTTTTGATCCAAAACCTTGTCTTCCAAAAACATTCATGTAAAATCTTGTTATCATCCTTTGGAAATATTTTTCCTAATTTCTAGGGATGGTATGTGACCCCTCTGAAAAATTTCACAATTTTTAGAAATTGTTTGAATATTTTTAGAGGGCAGTCAAACCTGTTTGACTTTTAGTCAAACCCTATTCCAGAACCTTGCATAATTTTTGGAGAAAAATTAACTGCATAAAAACCTCTGAAAATTTTATACAAGGTTAATATCTAAGTTAGCAAGCTTCTGTAAAAATTTCAGAATTTTTGGAGTTAATTTGCTGTAAAAATTTCAGAATTTTTGGAGTTAATTTGCTATCCCTACAAATTCCTCAAAGTCTCAGCTCAATTCAAAAACCCAAAACCAGGTTTCACTGTTCCTCGTGACCGTCCATTTAGATCCAACGCACTCGATCTCCTCCTTTGTTTTAAACCTTTGGGGCCTTGGGCACATCTCAACCGCTGGATTAAAATCGGACCGCCCACATCAGCCCTAGCCCTTTTCTGGTCATCTTCTTCCTCGAGCCGTGCGTGAACAGAGGGAGGCATGGCCTGGTCAAGTCCTACTCCCTCGTCAACCTCTCTCTGGTCGGGCATTTAGTGCATGCGGCTCACTTTCGGCCGGAGACATGCCCTACCCTGCCAACTTTGAAGCTCTCCTTGGCTAAGGTAGCTTCTTTTTAGTCCTTAGATGTTGTGGCACCCGCTTCTTTGGACTGCAGCGGAGCTTTTTGCCATTTTTGTTTTTGGCACAACTTGTCCCACTGTTCTTTTCCGGCTTGCCAGCGTTCTAGGCCGCCGCCGCCGTCGAGGTCATCACCATCGGGTCCGCAAAGTTATTGCGAACCCATTTTAGCCTTTAGGTCGCGCCGCCGTGGCCGAAGCCGCCGGCGACGAGCCCATCCTTGCCGTCGGGTTTTGCCGGATGAAATCGTCACTGGGAGTTGTCGTTAGGACATCTTTAATTGTTAATCATTGGAGATTATCGTTAATCCATGTCTTAACCATAAATGCCTGTCGGAAATTACTCTTTGAGTCGCTCACATGTGAGCCCGTAGGCTTTAAACCACAGTCACGGGTTCATTAGGATAAATCTGGGGTCATTAATTGCTAATCATTGGTTAGTAATTAATGTGTCTTAAGCCGACATTTTCAGTCACTGCCAGGTGGGCCATCAGCCACTTAAAACCCTCTTCTTGTGATATTCATTAGGACACATTTAATGCTAATCATCACTAATCATTGGATTTAGCATTTATTAGCTGTCCTAAATCACCCTCTGTCTCACTTACATGTGGGCCCGCGCATTTAAAGCCGCCCAGCGCACTTAAACCCACATGTGTTATTCGCGAGCATCTTGGACCGTCGATTTCAAGATCTGCGGCCTAGATCTTCGGGGACTTTCGGGTCCCCGAACGTTCCAAGTCGCGCGGGCCGCCCATTTTTAGATCTGCGGCTCAGATCGCGTGGCCGTTCGGACCACCCGAACTCCCCACAGCTCTGGATCGTCCATCTCAAGATCTGGGGTCGAGGTTGATCGAGGCGTCCGCGTCGCCCGAACGGCCCAATCCTCGTAGACCGTTGGATTTAGATCTAACGGTGAGCTCCTTTTTAATCGCGCGCGTGCGCTATTCCTCCAGCGCGTGGGTCGTTGGATCCCGAATCAAAGGCCCACGTTCGTCCACGTCGATTTATTTCTGATAAGTTTGATTATATTTCGGTAAGCCTTTATTTATCAACTGAAAATTATAATAAACTTTGAAAACTCATAACTAATTCATTTTAAATCCTTTTTACATGATTCCAGTGGGGTTAAATTCATGTTTGACTAAGGTTTAATATAAAAATGCTTTTAGACATTGTTCTGTGCCATAAAATTTTGTAAATAATATTAACTTGATTTCAGCCATTTTAGAATATACCAGAAATTGTTTTAAAACTTGTAAAATGCATATCTTTTTATGTATAACCCCAAATTGTGCAAACTCAATCTTGTTAAATTCCTCTGTTAGCAAACTTTAATATGAAATAGGTTGTGATCATGATTTCATTTCTGTAAAGTAACATGTGCTAGGTTTACAACTTAGAAAAATCATAAGTAAATCATTATAACTCCAAATTTAGTAAACTCAGCTTTGCTGTTCTTAGGATATTAATATCTACCTGCTGTAAAAAATTTTGGTTCCAGATCATTCTAGAAATTTATGCCATGAACAGTACCAGTAATTAATTTAGTGAATTAACTGGCTGAGAGAAATGGTTTTAGCTATAACTTTTTCATACTTAATCTAAATGACTTGATTCTTGTTCCTAAAATTACCTAAAATCATACCCTTACTGCTGTACAAATTTCATAAGTTTTGGGTAACTTTTGTTGTTGAATTTTATTTGGTGTGCTTCGTTCTTATTGGTTTTATCGCATTTTCGCGTTAGGTTCCGAAGATAATATTGATCTTGAATCTGATCCACGGTAGCCAGACCCTGCCCTACAGCAAGGCAAGCAGATGTAGCATTCATTTGATCATGTTGCTCCTACTATTTTCAAATTCTAATATGTTGTTTGCAAATTCTACGTATGCATTGCTATCTTATTTTAAACTATTGTCGATTAGTTGACCTATTAGATGCATGATCTGTTAGCAAATGTTTACCCTCTACCACTGAGCCTTGGAATACTTGCTGTGATTTTGGGTTCGTTGGATGAACCCTTGTCACTTAGTAGCACGAGTTAAAATGCTTAGTCATGCTTAGCTATTGGTAGAAATGGGCGATTATCGACTTGTCGATAACCTTGATCACGCAAAACTTACTATGATCTTTATGTTGCAGCCTTTGTGCTGTGTTTACTTGTGAAAACTAAAAACTGAAAACAAAATGATTTGGACTTGGGCACAACGGTATGTTGGTGTGCTTTTGGGTGTGACTGGAACGGTGCCCGAGTCAACAAGGACCGAATACTTGCGCCATTGATCCAATCAATATTGTGTGCTAACCACACTAGGGGCATATGGAACCCCTCCTGGCTAAGTACTTTGGGAGGTGTTAGTTAGGGGTCGCTGGTGAGTAAAACTGTTTTTTATAGAGGAAGAGCGCAGATTGCTTGGTGGGCGGTGTCTCCTACTCTCTGGGTTGTGCGGCTCTTAACTAGCATCATTCATTGAAAATGTCTCGTAGGACTTAGCCGTGCCGGCATACTAAAGGAAGTGTGCTAAATAGCTTGGCGAAAAGGCGGTCTGAAGTGTGGGTACATTGGTACACCCCTGCAGGGTTAAAACTATTCGAATAGCCTCGTCCTAGGTTATGGACACGCTTGGTTATTTCCCGCAAGCATTAGACTACAACTTTTTAAATTAAAACTTGATGGGTGGTACGAATCAGGGATTCGTGCTATGTTATGGTGGCTATTGGGTTAGTCACCTCCAGGTTGTTACTTATGTCATTATGGTTACCTCGTTGTTATTTCAATGCTGAAAAATAGATTTTGCAACTTGCTTTCAATCTATTACATTATTGCCAATGAAACTCGCTTTATGCGTCCAAATAACCATATAACCATTTCCTTTGAAACCAGCTCACATGTAGTTATGTATAGGCTTGTTACTCGTAAGTCTTGCGAGTACAATTTTGTACTCATTTGCATTGCTTGTTATGTGCAGAGGAAGAAGGTGAGCCCGAAGGGCCTCACTTTTGTGAGTTGTGCTGTGGCAGTGTGTAGGACGACTAGCTTGGCGGCCCGGTCGGTTACCCTGTGGTTATGTGGCTAACCGGTCGTCTTTTGGTTTAAGCCATCTTATGGCACGTGTTGCTTCCGCTGTTATTTGATACTTATGTCTTTTGGCCGGTCGGCTGTCTTGTAATAATTCTATATTATGTATGACATTTGCTAGACTTGTTATAATATGATGTATGGAATGGATGCATCCTTTGTAAAGATGTATATGTGCTGCATTTCTAGGAAGCACATGTCCATCGAGGCACGTGTTATTTTGTTTGTGATGCTAGGGTCAATGGAAGGCTAAGTATTACAAGCTTAATAAACCGGGGTCTCACATTTGGGCCCTGAGCGCCGCCGCTCGGGTGCCAGCGTGGCCGCTACCGTGGCACCTCGTCAGCGGCCACCTCAGCCCTCTGCTGATGTGGCAGCCCAGTCATGCCCTGTCAGCAGCCCACGTGGCAATCCCGGGTTTTTCTTTTGAAAAATAAAGCCAATTGAAAATAAAACCCCGTGTTGACGTCGGTTGGCGCCATAAATCCAATTTCCTTTAAGAAAATAATTCCAAAAAAATCAAGAAAATCCTTTTTCTTGATTTCCAATCTTCTAGAGGCCATATCTTCTTCGTTCGAACTCCGATTCGAGTGATTCAAATTTCCAAATTCCTTTAAATTAATTATCTTTCTGTTAGTGCTTATTTGGTATTTATTTGGAATTTATTTGGGATTATTTTATTTATTTGGCTCTTTTCGCACGTATAGATTATGACGTTTCGGACGAATTCTTTAACCCGACGACCGAAGCTCCTCAACTCTTCAATGAAGGCAGGTCGTAAACCTTTGACCATGTCATACCCACTTTACAAAACTATATTGTTTGATATAAACATGCATTGCTAATTTTATATTAAATGGTTTCGCCATTGATCTGGGTCATACCATGCAACCACAAGTTCATTTATGGGGTGGACCTGGCTAACTAATTAGCAATGCTTTGAGTCGGTTCTGTGTTGGTTGATTATGGCGCAAGAGGGGGCCAGTTCGAGGCGAATCCTTAGCGAGTAGAACCGAGTCAAAACAGAGCTTTGTAAAAAGCCTGGTGATAGTCTCTCCTTGATTCACATGTCTAAGGAAACGTGTGTTGTATCAAGCGAATATCTCTTGTGGGAAAAGTGTACAATCTCTGCAGAGTGTAAAACTATTCGAATAGCCGTGTCCCCGGTTATGAACAATGCCTAGTGATTTCACACGAGGGGTAGATTTTCTCAAAAATGTTGGGATGGGTTGGATAGGTTGAGTAGCTGGATCTGGTTGATGGTTGGGAAGTGAACGGGAGTTCACTAGTTGTTTCAAAGAAATTTGTTTACTTATGTATTAATCTTTCATCTGGTGCTTTCAATCTACTTAATGTATTTTCAGTCAATACTGCTTTCTGCAAAATAACCATAAAGCTATCATTGTCAAGCCCTGTATGAATACTATTTGCATACATTTCTCTACGACTTGCTGGGTATATTCAAAGTACTCACGACTTTATGCCCTCTGGTTGATCAGTCTCCACAGAAGAACCTAGATGTACCGTGCTCTTTGAAGATGAGTACTTTGAAGACTTTGCGATTTAGGTTGCGTCCTCCACTCGATTGCCTGTGGGCATATCGGGTGGCCACCACGAGATATTTTGGTCCGCTGCAAGTTTTCTCTATGATCTTTAGCCCTGCGTGGCAAACTCTGTAAGACTTGATCATAGGGTTCTTTTGCTACTAAGTAATATTAATTTGTCTGCTTCATCTTTAATTCGTTGTATGGTTATGATTACATCAATGTTGCAATTGTGCAAGCTAGCTACTGATCTGGGACTAGTTCAGAATACACAGAGGGTCTCGGGGTTGCATACCCGGGGTCCCGACACGACGTGTCACAGACGGTTGGCTCTTTTTGTTAAGATACCTAATTGGTGGGAAAATACTAAACTATCCCTTGGAGATGTTCATTTTTTTGCTATAAATATGATGACCCATTTACGATGACACACATGAATAAAGATAAGTAGATTTTACTTTTTGACCATGTAATCTTATCATAGTTTTACTTTGTACCACCCTTATTTGTAAATTTTTTCACTTTGCACTACCTATTCTTACCATGTGTTGCACTTTGCACCACCTCTTCTTAATTTTTGTTTCACTTTGCACCATGAGAACATTATGTCAGTGAGAGAGGAAAATGGGAGGCATGCAGGGAGCTTGTCGTCAGCGAGGCATGGCCGGCGATGTAGTAGGAACCCAAAAAATGGAGAGAGCGAACCGTTTTGCTGTCGTCGCCATGCTACGGGTGCCACCGGCGATGCTTCGACTATTCTTCTCCGCTTTCGATCTATTTTCCAGCTATATCTACCTCCTCTCTCTCCATCATGTGCCTCGCCGCCGCCTCCCACACTGCCATTCACCATCGGTAAGTATCAAAGAAGGCAACCAAATCCTTACTCTGGTGCAAAGAGTAACACGTGGTAAGAAGAGGTGGTGCAAAGTGAAAATATTTGTTAAGAGTGGTGCAAAGTGAAACCATGGTAAGATTACATGGTGGAAAGTGAAATTTACTCAATAAAGGTAGTAGATCTTCCTCTACATTATGTCTCTCCATTGTGTGATTGGATTGAGATTTTCCACCCATGAATTATATTATTTAGCACGTTATCACCATGATTACTTGCACGATTGCTCTTCAACGGTTGAATCAGTATGATTACTCCTAATCCCTTTTGTTATTAGATTAATCCTGATGATTATTTTTGCTAATCCTAGTGATTTTTTTTGCTAATCTCATATCATAGTCCATGTTACAATATTGACGGTTCATGATTACTGTTCATTCATACAACACAAAAACATAATAAAAAAAGAGAGCAAATAACTGTGGTCGGTCGAAGCGTCACTGCTCACTCACCACCGTTACCGTGTTCTTCACAATGGCGAGGCGAGACCCCATTGGTCATCCATGACGCCTGGGGTCTCGCTCGGTTAGAGTCGCAGCATCGTCGCTGCAACTACTTCGCCTGATGCGTACGCCACTGCCTACACGTGTTATATTCTGATGGATGAAGAACAATAGAGCACACACGACACAGTTCACCATCATCAAAGTTATATTGCTGCAATGAGCAGCTGGCACGTGAACCCTACCCCGCGCTTTTCGTGGGCCTGCCATATCACAGATGGTTATAGTGGTGGAGCTTCAAGCAAATTATGGAGAAGGTCACGCTTAATATGATTGCAAGGAAGTAGATAATGTCATTCTAATTTCATTGAGATTTAGCCAAGTGTTGGAGGGGCCATGGCCCATCCTGGCTTGCACAAAGCTCCACCAGTGGATGGTTATCTCTTTTTGTGTGTACACCGAGCAACAAGATTCATGTGTACTCTCCTTGATTTCAAGTATAAGTCATTTTGAAAATTGACATGGTCTCTAAAGTGACGACATTTTTACTTATCAATTTCTATAAAAATAAATTGTTTTGAATAAAAATAATTATACATTGTGAAAGCAATTTTCGTGATGAATCTAGCAATACCAATTCTGTGTTGTGAACTTTGGTGTTTATTTTTACATATTAATGGTCAAACCAAAAATATTTGACTGGCACAAAATCTAAAACGACTTACATTTGAAATTTGAAATCAGAGGTAGTAGTTTGGGTTCTTCTTGTTAAATAATGTAGTCGTCACAGGAAGACAATCAGTCAATCACCAAACAATAGACAATCGACAGAGAGACAACAGCTGAAAACATAATATGGAGGAACCCCTTTTATTCATTGATCAACATCTTTCTGTGTAGAGAGAGATCCTATTTATAAACTAAAACCCACCTTAGATAGTTTTGGTATTATACCGATCAATCTCTAATCCAGGGTTTCTAAACCGTTCTGCTATGTTTTTCCTACTTGACTATTGTACCGGCTTGCGGACTGGGGGCTGGAAAAAGGAGAGCCAGCTACACGAGTAGTAGCCGGGCGGGCAGCGGATGAAAGTCTGAAACAGCTGGTTCTTGCTACGAGGACCCCACTACTCAAACAGACAGCATGCATGCTGGGAGTTGCCAGATTGCCAGCACGCAGATACCTCGCACTGATACGTAAGCAACATAACGGTGGCTTGACGCAGAATATATCACGTACAGCTTTGAATCGTCTGTCCTCCGCATGCAAAACCATACAAAGCAGTGAGTCGTAAGACCGTAAGTCTTTTTTTTTAATAGATAATCCTAGCTGACAGAAGTTCTGGTCATGGCGTTCAGGACAAAAAAAGATCGAAGAAGAAGTATTTGTTGATAAGTGAGACTCAAACTTACGTGAGTTTTCTAAATATATTTGCTTTGAGTTAAACTAGATAAAGATTATTATATAATACTTTAGACTTGTGTAAAGTGTGCACCTTATCGAAATTTTTCTAGCTCCGAAGTATTTGTTGATAAGTGAGACTCAAACTTACGTGAGTTTTCTAAATATATTTGCTTTGAGTTAAACTAGTTTCAATGAAATAAACAATTTGATCCTAATACCTATATATTTTTTTACATGTTTTTGAATTTTTTAGACATGGCAATGCATACCACCCGTGGCTCACCCCTGGCCACCTATACTGCACGTACGCGGCTGGCTGGTTACACGTACGTACGTACGCTCCTTAGTTCATAAGAGCATCTATAATAGTTTGTTTCTTAGATTGTTACTAAGAGGAGAGAGAGTATTCAATCTAATAAAAAGAAATAAGTCTTCCAATAGATTGTTTCTTGAGCTTGTGTCTAAGATTTTAATTACTACAAGTGTGTATGATTTTTGATGATCAATAATGAAGTACAACTTTGTAGCCTACATATTTTAGCTCATTTATCATATCAATAATAAAGTCGGACTGCACAAATGATCGGATGAATATTTTGCTTTAAGACAGTGGGACCCACAAAACGCGTTTTTGGTAACAAGTAAGTCTCCAATAGAGTATTTGGTTGTTTCTTGTGTCTTGGTATTAACAATTTGATAGTTTCTTCATCTAGAAACAATCTTATCTTCTCTCCTCACCTTCTTTCTTCCATATTAGCTAAATACTGATGTGACAATCCCTTAGTAAGAACTGACGTGAACTGTTGTAGATGCTCTAAGTCCGGCCCTACAAACTAACGGATGAAATCATTGCAGGTGCCTGTGCCGTGCGTCGATCACTACGTGTACGACGCTCATTAATTACTTGCGTCAAGGGAGGTCGATGGTGGCGTTGTCAGCTTCCTGTTCTTCAGACGCGCTAAAAACGATCGATCGAGAGGCTATTGAGCTAGCATTGCTTCGACGTCGGTACGTATGCTAAAACCAAATTGGATTCCTATCCATATTTGATAATGCCAACAAAAGTTTTATAATCCTAATGAAATTCAATGTTATACACGGGCAATCCAACGATGAAAAAATCGTTCTTCAAAAATTCAGTAACGCTAAAATTAATCCAAACAACACATAGTTTACCAAATTTTAACTTGATTTATTAAGACCACGAACCAAACAGCCCCTGGTATTCTACCATACCGTCGCATGATTGATTCGCCTCACTCAAGAACCAAGATATGCACGTCTTGTCAATTGTCATCCATGCATCATAATATCATGTATTCATATCTAGCTAGCTAGCCTCGCGCTTTCACCCGGGACACGACGACGGTATCTTGTGGCATCGCCGATCTCAATCGCTAATCCGGGTTCTAATCAAGACACGACTCGATCGAAAGCGATGTATTAACAATATTTGTAAGTAGTGCGTAATGATGACTCCCATGCTCAGCAACAGCAAGCGATCAAATCTGGACCGTACACGGTATGCACCTTGAAATAACCCCAAAATTCAGGATTTCAAAAAAAATTTGAAGCTTTTGTTTGAATTCAAAAACTTGCCCAATTCGGCAAGTTCTCTTCCCTTTCCGCTTTCCCATTTCGGCATTTCCGTCTTCGCCAGCCGGAGGCGCCTTCTCTCTCCCGCGCCTCCTTCTTCCTTCCACCGCCTCCAGAGCGGCGCCGCGCGCCATCTTCAGCCGCGGCGCCGCACTTGTTGGATCGCCACGCCACCTCACTACGTCCAGAGCTTTCTTCAACCTTCACCGCCGCCACCTCACCCTGCCACCCTCCTTTCCCGGCGCCGCTCCGCCTCTCCCGAGCGCACGCGTCACCGCCACCATCGCTGCCGCCCGGCATTCCTTGCTCCCACCGCCTCAACGCCTATAAGAGGCCCCGAGAACACCCTTCGCCGCCTTTCCTCCAACATCTCCCACTGTCTCCCTCTTCCTCAACGCCGCGAATTTGAAGCTTCCGCTGCCGCTCTCTTTCTTCTCCGACGGGCTTCAGGTAAAATCCGCCTCTCTCTTCCTCCTCCTTCCCTCCTCATCTCGGCTTAAGCTCCTTCTCACCGCCGCCCACCTTTCCCTAACCTCCCACCTCCTCCTCACCGGAGCTCGCGGCACCGAGCCCATCGCCACCTCCTCACGGCCACTGCCGCAAAGACGCCTCGGTCATCCCCGAGCACCCACTCCACCACCCCTGACCTCCCCTCCGCTCACTGATGCTCACGGTCCTCTCCTTTTAGCCTGTACGCCACCCAAACGCCGCCGGCCCCATCCCCTGTTCCGGCCGTGCGCCACCTCCGCCGCCACCCCATCCCCGAGCCTCCTCCGCCCCGGCAAATCCCCAAAATGAGACCCCCTCACCTCTGTGGTGCTCCCCGCACCACTCCCCGCCGCCGCCGGCCACCACCGCCGCCGCTAGCGTCGCCGCCGCCGGCTCGGTTGAGCTGAGCGCGCTCTGGCCTTTCGGCCGAGCGCAGCTCCAAGCCAACCGAGGCTGGGCCTTTAGGCCTGGCCAATTCGGGCCGTGGGCCGCACAGTAAATGGGTCAGCCCATTTACTGTTTAAACAATCAGCCCTTTTACTGTTTCTAGCACAGTAATTTCTTTACTGTTCATCCGACAAGATTTGAAGTACTGTTCCAAATCTGAAAAATGAACAGTAAAATCTTTTACTGTTCATTATCACCCAAAAACAGTGAAACTCCTTAATGTTCAGGTTATTTGCTGATCATTAACCAAAAACAATAAATCCTATTACTATCTACTCACTCATTTTCGCGCATGAGTAGTAAAATAGTACTATTCATCGACCGACCCTTTTTCGCCGAAACCCTAATTTGACATTACATGTCAAATTTGATCATATGAACCAGAAAACCACTTTATTGTCTATTCTTTCAGATCAGCCTAAACACTAGCCATTGCACAGTAAACTCATTACTGTTCATTACCCGAAATGGGTTTGCGCTATTCATTTTCGTCCGAAAACGGTAAACCCTAGCTACTGTCCACTTCAAACCAGAAACATTGATTTTAGCCATTAATCACTGATCCATTGTCGTATATGAATAGTAAAACAAGTACTATTCATTATCTGACACCTCTCCCGCCCAAAACCCTAATTAGACACTTTATACTCTTTTCGACCGTTTCGAACCCGTGAATCCAAATCTCAACTCCGTTCAGTCCAAACAAGTGCGGATAAATCTCCAAAGACCCCACACACCACCTTCTTTATGATTCTATATCCATTACAATATTTTTGTTGTACTTGGATCCGAATCTCAATTCAGTACAGACCACCCAAACACCAAATAATCTCCACCACTCCAACCCACCTTTCTCTATGTTTCTTTTCTGGTTTTGTTTACTTGCTTGTTGTTCCCAGCTCATTCCTTGTCGAGCCGGATTTTATTTGAATTTGTTTTATTGTATTGTTTAGCGTTAGGTCACGACTTCAACGACCAAGCTCCAGAAGACGCGGGACAAGACCAGGGTTTAGAAGACTTTGTGCAAGCAGGCAAGTTGCATACCTTGAACATATTGAACCTACATTCCGTATATTTTATATTATTACTTTCATTAGCATATTTTAGCCAATTATTTCAATTAAGAAATAGTACTTTGGAATGCCATGTTGAATAGTTAAAAAACCCTTCACTCCACATATCAAACCATCCATTCTTGTAAGCCATATTCACATTGACAAATCTAGTCCACATAAAATAATAGAAATTATTCCACAATGTTATACAAAACTCATTTCTAAATACTATTAAGGAAGGTTGGCTATAGGCCAATAGGTTTTGGTGGAGAGTTGAGGATTGTTCAGGAAGTTGGACAACCCAATATACTCGGTTGAAAGTGAGTCATCGGTGAGATCCCGAGGTGGGCCCTCCCGAGTTGGTGGTGTGCCATCGCCTCACTGGATGACAGGTAAGGACAAGAACCTTGTGCCAAGTAACAGACACAGAAACCGCTCAACCACATGCGTGGTCATTCCTCCCTAGCTTAGTACACTGCTCTTCCAATTGAATATCTGTGGGAGCACTTGTATGGGCCCATCAGCCTCGGAGTACGGATTCCACTATTGGTCGGTGGTCTCCGATTTGTATGGATAGTGACCTACTGATGTAGAGACTAGAAAGGTTGAGCGGTGAAAGGCTTTGTTATCTCATTTCCGCACGCTAACGTGTTGCGTGTATATGATCTGACAGTACGAGCTTGAGATATCTTGTGGGTAAAGTTGGGCAACTCTGCAGAGTGAATAATCAAATGTATTCGGATACGCCGTGCTTCCGGTTAATGAAGCTGTGTTCATGGGTGATTCCAATATACAAGGCATAAGTAGAGTTTTTGAGATGTTAAGTTGGTAATCGAGATGTTGGTAAACCCCTGATGCTATTACTTATTATTGTTTTACTGTTTTATAAATTGTTTTAAATGCAAAGTGCATCCACATATGCCAGGTATGGTAAACCCTAACCATCCATTGAACCCCCTGCATGTAATTATTTAGCATTTCCATGCGGCTTGTTGAGTACAGTGGTAGTACTCATTCTTGCAATTTGCAAAACATCTACAGAAGAGGATCCCGGTGAGCAAGATTTTGGTGGACCCCCAGAAGGCAACGACTACTATTATTAGGTCTCGACTACGCTCAAGCGTACCTGTGGTTTGAAGTTCTTTTGTCTTGTATTATAATTAACTTTGGGCTTGGATGCCCGTGTCAGGTCAAAACAGGTTGTTAAACCTTAACTTTGTTTAATAAAAGTCTGGCTTTTGTTGCAATCGGAAGCTTGCTTGAGATACTATTTGCTTCGCAACTGTACATCCTGGGCGGTTGCGAAGGGTTTAACAGTCCCGAGAATCGGGACTGTGACAGAGTGGTATCAGAGCATAGCTTGACCGTAAGTTGAGACCTTAGGTTTGCTTTAGGACTTAGGAAGTGAAGACCTTCAAAAATCCTAGTTTGAAAAATTATAAAAGAATTTCTGAAAACAAAAATATAAGTATTATTGCTGTCTTTTCCTTCTATTGCTATCTTATCTAAACTTAGATTTACAAAACCCTGATTTGTTTTATAAAAGGATTTGTCTCTTTCTCAACTAATTTCAACTTTTCGTTAGAAGTTGCAGCAGTGTTTAGAATACGCTAGAATAGTGTTAAATAGAGTAAACCCTAAGTAGACGATCTTTTGATTGTAACACAAGTTGTATTATGTGCTCTAAGTAGTATGCATATCTGACTTGTATAAATAATTGAGCTAGGTTATTTATTGATAATTTGTTTTTCTATCAGTATCTGTATATCGTCCTTGTCAAAATTCAATTCCTTCTTTTCGTCTGAACCTTACCTTAATCTTTCTCCACTTAACTTAATTCTGGACCTTACTTACCTATCTGTATTTGGTCAAAATCATTTGTAAATACATTCCCAAGATGTCTGGAAATAGCAACAACAATGAGGCTGAATCAGCAGGACGACAACCAAGTTTGGCAGAAGTCATGGCCATGATGGAAAGGAACAGATACCAAGCTGAGCAAAATCAAATCAGAATGATGGAGCAGCACACTAGACTCCTAGAACAGATAGCTACCAGATCACCAGCACCATCAGGACCTCATCCCGGAACAATAATGAATGGAGGAACTACCACAGGATCAAGATGGGCAGATTTTCAGAAAACGAAGCCACCAACCTTTACAGTTGCACCAGAACCCCTAGCAGCGGATGATTGGATAAGAGATATGGAAAGAAAGTTAGATACTATCCAATGCACAGATCAAGAGAAGACTCTTTTCGCCTCCCATCAGCTACAGGGACAAGCTGCAGCATGGTGGATGAATCACCAAACACTCCACCCTGGAAGAGAGATACCATGGCAAGAATTCAAGGAAGCATTTCATACGGCTGCGCCCCACTGGCGTGCTTGCCTCCAAACGCCGAGAGTTTCTTGCTCTCAAGCAAAGAGGAAGTAATGTGACAGAATATCTACATCAATTCAACTACCTGGCCCGATATGCCCCAGACGATGTTAATACTGAAGAGAAAAAGATGGAAAAATTTTCTGAAGGATTACAGAAGTCGCTGAAGTATCATATTTCATTACAATTTCAAGGACACATCACTATGGTGAATAAACTGCTAATATCGGAAGAAGCCAGAGCAGAATTACAAGATGCCCGAAAAAGAAGAGCAATGCAGATGACACCTCAACCAAGTGCACCAAGAAAAAGAATGATGATAGCACCACCAGTACAATTTCAGCAAGGACCACCTGCCAATCTAGTTCCAAGACCACAAAACAATATGAACCAGCCAACCACAGTTCAGTGCTACACATGTGGAGAAAATCACTATCAAAAGGATTGCCCACAAAAATCAATAAACTGTTACCACTGTGGACAATCGGTCATATCAAATTTGATGCCCCTTAAGGAGTATGCCCAGGCGACCAAAGCTCGGTGAAAGGTCAATCACATATCAACAAGACGCCACCAACAATGCAGTTAATAAAGGAGGTATGCTACGACCCAAAGAAACGACCAAAATTTCAAAGAACGGGACAAGCTCAAGGCAAGATCAATTATATTACTACCAATGAAGGTGCGAAGCCACATATATTACCGCGAGACGTTTTCATGTAAGATCGGTATTGGTTTTGTTCAAAAGTTGCCTTCCGAGGATCCTACGGCGTAAAGAACATGATGGAAAAAGGAATCGAAAATGCAGCGTAATCTTCCAATCTGTCCCCTGGCTTTGAGTGAATCTCGGGGTCGAGATTCTTTTTAAGGGGGGTAGATTGAAATAACCCCAAAATTCAGGATTTCAAAAAAATTGAAGCTTTTGTTTGAATTCAAAAACTTGCCCAATTCGGCAAGTTCTCTTCCCTTTCCGCTTTCCCATTTCGGCATTTCCGTCTTCGCCAGCCGGAGGCGCCTTCTCTCTCCCGCGCCTCCTTCTTCCTTCCACCGCCTCCAGCAGCGCCCGCCGCCGCCATCTTCCAGTTGCGGCGCCGCACTTGTTGACTGCCACGCCACCTCACTACGTCCAGAGCTTTCTTCAACCTTCACCGCCGCCACCTCACCCTGCCACCCTCCTTTCCCGGCGCCGCTCCGCCTCTCCCGAGCGCACGCGTCACCGCCACCACTGCTGCCGCCAGCATTCCTTGCTCCCACCGCCTCAACGCCCTATAAGAGGCCCCGAGAACACCCTTCGTCGCCTTTCCCCCTCCAACATCTCCCACTGTCTCCCTCTTCCTCAACGCCGGCGAATTTGAAGCTTCCGCCGTCGCCCCCCTTTTCTTCTCCGACGGGCTTCCGGTAAAATCCACCGCCTCTCTTCCTCCTCCTTCCCTCCTCATCTCGGCTTAAGCTCCTTCTCACCGCCGCCCACCTTTCCCCTAACCTCCCCACCCTCCTCCCTCACCGGAGCTCGCCGGCACCGAGCTCCATCGCCACCCTCCTCACGGCCACCGTCGCCAGCACGCCTCGGTCATCCCCGAGCACCCACTCCACCACCCCTGACCTCCCCTCCGCTCACTGATGCTCACGGTCCTCTCCTTTTAGCCTGTACGCCACCCAAACGCCGCCGGCCCCATCCCCTGTTCCGGCCGTGCGCCACCTCCGCCGCCACCCCATCCCCGAGCCTCCTCCGCCCCGGCAAATCCCCAAAATGAGACCCCCTCACCTCTGTGGTGCTCCCCGCACCACTCCCCGCCGCCGCCGGCCACCACCGCCGCCGCTAGCGTCGCCGCCGCCGGCCGGTTGGTGAAGCGCTCGCCTTCTACGAGCGCAGCTCCAAGCCAACCGAGGCTGGGCCTTTAGGCTCGCCAGTCGGGCGTGGGCGCGACAAGAAATGGGTCGACCATTTATCGCTTAAACAATCACCCTTTTATCGTTTCTAGCACGATAATTTCTTTCTCGTTCATCCGACAAGATTTGAAGCATGTTCCAAATCGAAAAATGAACGATAAAATCTTTTCTTATTCATTATCACCCAAAACAGTGAAACTCCTTAATGTTCGGGTTATTTGTGATCATTAACCAAAAACAATAAATCCTATTACTATCCACTGACTCATTTTCGGGCATGAGTAGTAAAATAGTACTATTCATCGACCGACCCTTTTTCGCCGAAACCCTAATTTGACATTACATGTCAAATTTGATCGCCTCGAACCCTAAAAACCACTTTCGCTGTCTATTCTTTCAGATCAGCCTAAACACTAGCCATTGCACAGTAAACTCATTACTGTTCATTACCCGAAATGGGTTTGCGCTATTCATTTTCGCCCGAAAACGGTAAACCCTAGCTATTGTCCACTTCAAACCAGAAACATTGATTTCAGCCATTAATCACTGATCCATTGTCGTATATGAATAGTAAAACAAGTACTATTCATTATCTGACACCTCTCCCGCCCAAAACCCTAATTAGACACTTTATACTCTTTTCGACCGTTTCGAACCCGTGAATCCAAATCTCAACTCCGTTCACCCAAACAAGTGCGGATAAATCTCCAAAGACCCACACACCACCTTCTTTATGATTCTATATCCATTACAATATTTTTGTTGTACTTGGATCCGAATCTCAATTCAGTACAGACCACCCAAACACCAAATAATCTCCACCACTCCAACCCACCTTTCTCTATGTTTCTTTTCTGGTTTTGTTTACTTGCTTGTTGTTCCCAGCTCATTCCTTGCCGAGCCGGATTTTATTTGAATTTGTTTTATTGTATTGTTTAGCGTTAGGTCACGACTTCAACGACCAAGCTCCAGAAGACGCGGGACAAGACCAGGGTTTAGAAGACTTTGTGCAAGCAGGCAAGTTGCATACCTTGAACATATTGAACCTACATTAGTATATTTTATATTATTACTTTCATTAGCATATTTTAGCCAATTATTTCAATTAAGAAATAGTACTTTGGAATGCCATGTTGAATAGTTAAAAAACCCTTCACTCCACATATCAAACCATCCATTCTTGTAAGCCATATTCACATTGACAAATCTAGTCCACATAAAATAATAGAAATTATTCCACAATGTTATACAAAACTCATTTCTAAATACTATTAAGGAAGGTTGGCTATAGGCCAATAGGTTTTGGTGGAGAGTTGAGGATTGTTCAGGAAGTTGGACAACCCAATATACTCGGTTGAAAGTGAGTCATCGGTGAGATCCCGAGGTGGGCCCTCCCGAGTTGGTGGTGTGCCATCGCCTCATTTGGATGATGTGTAAGGACAAGAACCTTGTGCCAAGTAATGAACACGAACCGCTCAACCACATGCGTGGTCATTCCTCCCTAGCTTAGTACACTGCTCTTCCAATTGAATATCTGTGGGAGCACTTGTATGGGCCCATCAGCCTCGGAGTACGGATTCCACTATTGGTCGGTGGTCTCCCGAGCTGTATGGATAGTGACCTACAGTGTAGAGACTAGAAAGGTTGAGCAGTGAAAAGGCTTTGTTATCTCAGCTCAGTCGCACGCTAACGTGTTGCGTGTATATGATCTGACAGTACGAGCTTGAGATATCTTGTGGGTAAAGTTGGGCAACTCTGCAGAGTGAATAATCAAATGTATTCGGATACGCCGTGCTTCCGGTTAATGAAGCTGTGTTCATGGGTGATTCCAATATACAAGGCATAAGTAGAGTTTTTGAGATGTTAAGTTGGTAATCGAGATGTTGGTAAACCCCTGATGCTATTACTTATTATTGTTTTACTGTTTTATAAATTGTTTTAAATGCAAAGTGCATCCACATATGCCAGGTATGGTAAACCCTAACCATCCATTGAACCCCCTGCATGTAATTATTTAGCATTTCCATGCGGCTTGTTGAGTACAGTGGTAGTACTCATTCTTGCAATTTGCAAAACATCTACGTAAGAGGATCCCGGTGAGCAAGATTTTGGTGGACCCCCAGAAGGCAACGACTACTATTATTAGGTCTCGACTACGCTCAAGCGTACCTGTGGTTTGAAGTTCTTTTGTCTTGTATTATAATTAACTTTGGGCTTGGATGCCCGTGTCAGGTCAAAACAGGTTGTTAAACCTTAACTTTGTTTAATAAAAGTCTGGCTTTTGTTGCAATCGGAAGCTTGCTTGAGATACTATTTGCTTCGCAACTGTACATCCTGGGCGGTTGCGAAGGGTTTAACAGTCCCGAGAATCGGGACTGTGACACACCTTGCCACCATAACTTGTACGGCAGAAATCGCAGGTGCTGAACCACCGTGGGTGCCGGTTGGGACCTGGGCGGCCGGGCAACTTCGCCGCTAACGACCAGTGGATTAGAGAAGAAGCTTTGCGCCGGCCGCTTGCTTACGAATTCTCCCAGCTCCGCCACGCCATTCGAAGAAAGGATCGAGCCATGCTACCTGGCCTGAATTCTAACTCAGGCCGACCTCTGATCAGATTTCAATGCTGCGACGACAAGAATAGGGACTTAGCCAGACCTTCAGCCACGGCGGATCCACATAGGGCTAAGGCCTCCACATAGTTTTGGTCTGTAGTGATACTAAACTTATTTGGGACTGTCTACTGATAAGTTGCCTGAAATTTTCTTAAGTTTAAGTCACTTGTTGTGACCATTGGATCAATATCCAATTATATGACATCTATTGAATCAATATCCAATCATATGATACACCAATCTCTACACAAATTCAATGATTATAATAAGTGACTTAAACTTAAGAAAATTTCAGGCAACTTAAAACTAGCAAAACCAAACTTATTTTCATCATTGGTATTCTCATTGGTCTTAACTTGTTTATGTACATGGTGCTCCCACTTAGTTTTGTTCTGAATCTACCACTGCCTTCAGCCGTCCAAAATATCTTCGGCGTCGACAGCGCGCGCCATTGAATTCCATGCCCCAGGCAGGCTCGACCATGTCCATGAGCTGCTTTACCGGTTACTAACAACGACAATCTAGTTTGGTTATTTGCAACGAGAATTGCTCGGCTGGCTCGTAGTCTGAGAGTGACGGGTACGACCGCAACATGCCCGGGTGTTCCAGGACAGCTCTGGACGCGTTGGATCCAGTGCACGCGCGCCCCGCAGCCGTACAGCGTGCGCGCACCGCCAAGAATTTCCAGCATGCATGCATGTTTGCATGGCCCACACGCCAAAAACATCACCATCCGCCGTCCTGCTCCGCTCCCCTTGCACTTGCGTCCATCACATCTCCTGTACTCCTGGCCCATTTATCCATGCTTCAAAACCTCTTCTAAGTATGTGTTTTGAAAATTGCAAAGAAATGTTCGGATTTAGGGGTTTTTGCTTCATTTTGTACGTCTTTGAAGTGAAATAGCCAAAAATAGTCCTCTAAAAAATTAAATGGCAAAAATGACACCCATGTCGTGTGAAAACGGTGCGGTAGGAGGTCTGCTGCGCACCCAGAGCGCGATAGGACACATGACGACCTCCCAGCCGGCGACAGGCGGCCTACCGCACACCCAGACCGCCGCAGGTGTCATGTGCAGCGACCACGGTGTTTTCGCACGACACGGGTGTTATTTTTGCCATTTCGTTTTTGATATACTATTTCGCTTCAAAAAGAGACTAAATGAGAAAAAAAAAACTCTGGATGAAGACACTACTACAAAAAAAAGGTAATCACAGACGGTTCAAAATCGTCATCACAGATGGTTTTCTGAACCGTCTGACTTTATGGGTCAGTAATAACATGAGGTCATTACAGATAGTTTTTGAACCGTATGTGAAAAAACTATCATAGACGGTTCTTGTTAAAAACCGTCTGTGATAGTTTTTTCTATTGCAAAAAAAAAAAATCAAATTCTGAGCCAAATCAATCAATTGCTAGACAGTTGGACCCGAGTATCTGCATATGGTTGATTACACAATGTGGAATGAAAGAAAACTCAAACAGACGGTGAACGAGCGGCGAAAACGGGTGCTGAAACTTCGGAGGCAGTTTTGAGGCTCTAAACCACCTTTTTTGGATTTTTCATTTGTCTACAGCCTCGCAAATGAATCTAACTTGGACTTTATGGATTTTCAGATTGAACTTTTCGTTAGCTTTCAAATGAGCCAAAGAATGTCGCAATTTGAGTTCGTATGCAAAACTTATAGCTATTTTACCAAACAGTGTGCGAAAATGAGTCCGATACGAAGAGGTGAACGGTGGCCTTATACTCGGAGTCAAGGATGTCGAGGTGCTCGCTGTCGATATCTGCAATCTTATCTTGATCTATTCATTCACAAGAAAACCACAATCACTACTGAGAGCCACCAAAAGCAACAAGGCAGGGGGAGGCGACAAGCGATTGATCACTTACTAGTATGGGAGATATCAACCAGGAAGAGAGGGGAGGGAGCCAGGGATGCAGTGAACCGTGGCGCCACAATCAGAGGGGGAGGAGCTCACGACGGTAGTCGGCGGTAGTCGAAGCTCGACGTGGGGGAGAGGGAGAGACTGATGGAAGACAAGGCAGGGTTGGCTATAATATATAAGGACAGCGTTAAAACATTTTGCCTCCCGTGCACGCGTCTAAAAATTTCTGCCATCCCGAGCTACGAATCACAGACGGTTCACGGTTTTCAACATGAACCGTCTGTGATATTATGGTCAACACAGACGGTTTTTAGCGCAGAAAGTAATACAGACGGCCGCTAAACCAAAACCATATATGATTGTGTTTAATACAGACGGTTTTTGTCAACCGTCTATGATCAGACGTCCAATATTAGCTTTTTTGTAGCAGTGAGAGGCATTCACATCAGAAAATTGCATGTGTGCGCAATGTATAGATTGGAATGTTGACATTGAGTTGCCTCCAACGAGGCAGTAAGGAATTGGTAAGAGATAGGGCGAGCAACCGATCAGCGCACGCGGAGATCTTTTGAATTTCAGGGGGTGAAATAGCGGTGGCATACCTAAGACAACGAGCGCAAACTGGTTCAGTAATCAGTATCATTCAGCTGGCGCAGCAGACCGCCTAAAATTGGATCAGCTCAAGTTGAGAAAAGAAAACAAGATTGTTGCGCGAGGGAGGCCGAACCGAACCGAACCCTGTCCCCTTCGCCACGTCTGACAGGGACGCCGCCTCTGCGCTTGACCCCTTCCGCGACGCCCTCCCTTCGTATTAATTTTTGATTGCCTCGTCGCAGGTGGGAAAACGGTTGGTGCAATGAAGACGCGACGCGTGCCCCCACAGCGAACACGTAGGCGGATCTCTCTTTTTTATATATTATTTTTCCGGGTTAAACTAATCGACTCGTGCGATGGTGTCCACGTCGCTGAACAACGGTTTAACAGCTGGCTAATCGCCGTGTTTGAGGAAAACGAACCGGTGGCTAACCACGACCTCCGCCCATCCCGTGCGGGGCGCGCCGTGGCGTGCACGAGGAGGGTTGGCCGCACGAATCCTGAAGCTGACGTGGCGACACGCGGAGCTGGGTGTAGTGGTGTTTGGTGTCCGCCGGAGAACAGCGTGGGCGTTGCTACGTCGGCCAGCTGGGCCCCACGGTCCCTCGATCCCTATCCCTCCCGTGCTCCGGTCCGAGGGGTTGCATTGCACGCGACATATCCGTTGCCACGTGTTCAGGGCGGTTCCGCGGGGCCGGGCCGTACGTGGTGGGCCCCACGTGCTGATTGCCGCGGCGTTCTTCCTCGAGGGCGCGAGCGCGGCTTCGGTCCCCACGGGAAGAGAAGAGTTTTATAGCTCATTTGGCATTATTTAACGGTTGAAAATAACACTGTTGACATATCGATAAGCGACATGTGTATCCTGTAATGTTGTTATGGTCTGCCTACGCCACCATCTATCGTTCAGTGGACGCATAGCAGACACCTATGTACTGCGTATCCACGGTGTTATTTTTGTCAATTCATTAACGATGAAATAATCATTTTTACTATTTCATCGTACAACAGTATCAATTAAGCCAATAACTCTCGTGATGATATCATGGTAGAATCATGCCTAGCCCGCTCCCCCTTTGTTTGAAGACACCGTACCTAGATTAGTTTGTGTGGGTGGGTGGCTGGCTGCCCTCTGCTGCGTCATTCGCTCATTTGCGTAGACCAATGCGATGGCACGGCCGACCTTTGTACAAAGGAAGAAGGTTACTCTAACTAAGCTCAAGGAATCTATCTATTTCAAGCAAATATTGGACGACTTTCAGGAGATACAGGTGAAGCGGTAATTATCATGCGTTTTCTACTTATAAGTTATGACATACACGAGCGTAACAGTGTGCTACATATACACCGAGCTAGCCCAGATCCCTAGCCAGGTACGTACGTATTGCGTGTCGACACTATGACATTGGAAGTCCCAAAATGGTTATTGATGAATCGTTGTTGAGTGCATAATCCAAAAGCACGACTAATCTTTATTTTTCTATGTTTATTCGAAAACATAAAGATTGCGACCTTGTGCATTGATGAAGGTCACACAGTCGTTAATAGACCTGGGCAATAGGCCAGGGCTTTTCGGGCCGGCCCACGGCACGATCGGCCCGGCATGGCGAAGGCATGGCACGACACAGCACGAACACTGTTAGGGCCGTGCCGACATGACACGCAACCAGAGCCGTGTCGGGCCTAGCTTCCCGGCATGACAGGTGGCACGGCACGACACGCCACCACAGGCCGTGCTTGGGGCGGCACGGCACGCGGCGAGGCACGGTGGCACACGGCACGGCCTCAGTCGCGCACTCGCACTCGTGCTCCCGCCACTCTGCCACTGCCCTCGGCCTTGCTCATCGACGAGGAGGTTCTCGGGCTTGATGTCACGGTGTTACACCCCAACCGAGTGGCAGAAGGCGAGTGCGCACACCAGCTGCTGGAAGTATCACCGCGCTTCGCCCTCCCTGTAGCCATTCTCAGGGGCCTGGCGGTAGAGCGCGCCGCGGCGGAGGCGGGCGTACTCCATGACGACGAAGATACGGTTCCGAGTGGTCATCACCTCGTGGAGGTGCACAACGTTGGGTGGCGCACCAGGGCCATGATGGCGATCTCGCACTTGATCAGCTTCTCCGCCCCCATCTTGACCAGCTTGGCCTTGTAGCACTGACACACAGAATTGATCATCACCAGATTCACCACAACACCACTCCAATGCCAAATCAAACGCAAAAAATGAATCATTCACAAAATCACAATCACGAATTCACGATTCACATCCAAACGCAAAAAGCACACACACAAAAAATTGCTCATCACTGGCCCATCGCTTCTGGATATGGAATCAGCTACCTCGCGCACGGGCCCCTCGCGGAGTGGACTGGAGTCTAGAGAGGGAGGCGGCCGGAGAGGTCACAGTCTCAATCTCTCAGAGACTGAGGGGAGACCATAGGATGGTTGGAGACTTGAGTCTTGGAGAGGCCGAGAGGGAGATGGAGAGGGGAGGCTGATCGTTGCAGAGGGAGAAGGAGAGGGGAGGCCGACCGTTGGAGAGGGAGAGGGGAGGCCGGCTGGACTGATGGAGAGGGAAGGCATCGGGTGTGGCGATGGAGACCGGATAGGGTCAGAGGGAGGAGATGGAGTGATGGATTGATGGAGGGGGGAGCCGTGCTCGTGTCTTATGGGCATGTGGCAGTGTGCCAGTGTGTGGCATTGGAGCAGTGCCATAGTGGGGGAGATGGCTGTTGGGGTGTGACAGTGTCTTTTGCTTTTACAGTGATAAGATGTAGCATGAGAGCCGTTGCGGGGATACGAGAGTTCACATCTTCTTACTGCGGCTCTACCTATAAATTATCTCCCCCTCCTCATTTGTTCACAGCACCTCCTCATTTGTTCACAACACGTCTGCACCATCCACCATCTTTTATTCTCTTTTCTTCTGCTCTCTATTTGCACCATACAACCTCTAGTCTTCTAGTATGTTTGGAAAGAAGAAAAAAGCAGGGCGGAGCAGGAGAGCACGCCCTCACACTCCTAGTCCTCCTTCCCTAGAAGAAGTGCAAAAGCAAGAGATCGATCCTCGCCAACTCTCCCCAGGCATGGGAGCCTATGGTATGTATGATCAATATATGGATGAAACGGAGGGCTTCGAGGATGCTCATGTCTCCACCCTAAACGTCTCCACCCCGGGTGTCAGGGCCGGTGCAATGGTGCATGCAACGGGTGGAAGCTCCGGCGGCTGACGTGCATGGTGTTGGGGACATATGGAGTACAACATAGAAATGGAGGACAAGCGTCAGGTACCTTATGACACATGTAAATATTATCATACTAAATTGTCTGCACGCTTAGGTAGAGAAACAGGTCATCTTAAGCAACATGCGGAGGCGTGTTTGAAGAAGATAGCGGCTGGGCGAACGCAAGGAGGGAACGTACAGACCCAGCTTAACTTTGGGGCCGATGGTTCGGTAAGTACATGGATGTACAACCCTCAGGTAGTTAGAGACGAAATTGCTATATATATAGTTACCGAGGATCTTCCGATTAGGACGGGCGAAAGCTCTAGTTTCGAAAGAATGATCCAACATAGTTTTTGCCCGCAATACCGACACGTAAGTAGGAGAACAACTGCGTGAGACATAATAGAACTCTACTAACATAACTGTCTAGTTTGAAAGAAAACTTCCTGAAAGTTACCTTTTTTTTAGCTTTAACCTCCGATATATGGACTTCATCTCACCAAAGGGCAGGCTATCTTAGTGTTATTGCACATTACTTCGATAACGATTATAACTTGACCAAGTGAGTTATAGGGTTTAGGTCTATCGATGAAGCACACACCGGAGAGGCCATCGCACAATGCGTATTAGAAGTAATTCAGGATTTTAAAATAGAGAATAAAATTATTGCCATCACTCTTGAAAATGCCTCAGCTAACACGACGGCTATGGAGTTCCTCACACCGCATCTGCAATCCTACACTAGTTGTTTCGTCCTCCACCAGAGATGCATGTGCCACATCTTGAACCTCATCGTGCAGGCAGGCTTGCAGGTAATGAAACCTAGTCTAAACAACATACGCGATGTTATCCAGTTTATTACAGTTTCAGCCCCAAGATATGCCCAGTTCAAGGAGTACTATAAGGCCAACAATAAGAGGCCAAGAAAATTCAATTTGGACATAAAGGTGCGGTGGAACTCCACATATACTATGTTCTGAGACCTATTATTGAACCAATGCAGAGAAAATTTTAAAAATATTTTCAAGCTATCCCACACCTCTTTTGTTTTGATACTATTATGGACCATTGGAGAAAATTAGTAGATCTGAAGGGGGGCTTACGAGGGAATTAGGGAGTCATTTGATCTTGATTTTTCTGATGCTTACACTCACATTCATGACGAGCTTTTCCGAGTTTTCGATTTGTATTATGAAAAGTTTGGCAGCAGAAGTCAATCGAGAACAACTGCCTCAACAACGCAACAAGGACAACGTAATGTGAGCGCTTCCAACGTTTGGAAGAAGTTGAAAGGCCCGACATCCAGTTCATCTTCTCGTGCGCCGACCAGGTCTCAATGAATCCAAAAATAGAGATCAACCACTACCTCGACACACCTTTTGCGGACACCGAGCTTGACTTCGCGGATGGCAATGATGTCAACCTCCTCTTGTGGTGGAAGAACCACCAGCGTATTTATCCCGTGCTGTCACATTTTGCATGAGATATACTTGTAATTCCGGTGTCGACTGTCTCATCGGAAGCCACTTTCAGTACGGTGGGGAGGATCATCGAGTCAAGGAGGTCGTCTCTTACACCTGAGATGGTTGAGCCACTCACATGCCTCAAAGACTGGGAGAGGGTAGATGAACGGACGCAACATCAGCTCGAGGATCCGGAGATCGCGGAGGCGATAGCCAATCTAGAGAATCTCGACGTCAACTAGCCTATCTATGTGTATGTAGTTGTTGCGCTCTTTTTCTTACCTGGGGTACCCACACTGGGTGTAAGATTTTTAACGAGGCAGCAACTTTGTATTTGTACTGTACCGAACAATGAATAAATTGTATTAATTCCCCTTAATATTTATATGTTGCTGCATTATGAACAATTTTTATTTTGTTTTTTCTTTCCCATCTCCCACTTTTTTCCTCCTATTTTTTCTCATTCCCTCCTATTTTTCCACTTTGCCTTTTTCTTTCCTTCCCTGATAAGCCGCCCGAGAGCCCCTGGTCCCTGGACTTCTTCTTCGTCAGTTCTTCTTCTCCTCCCCAATTCCGCATCTCCCCTTCCATCTCCTCCTCCACGGCTCCACGCCTCCACCGGTCCACCCCCACCTCCCCTCTCCACGAGGTCGCCCCGCAGGCCTCCAGCCCGCCACTGCCCTCCTCCACCCCCACCTCCCCTCTGGCCCTCTCCATGCGGCCACTCCGCCATTGCCCCTCTCGGCCTCTCCACACGGCCTCCCTGCCATGGACCTCCTCTAGCTCCACTGGTCCACCCCCCACCTCCCCTCTCCATACAGTCGCCTCGCCGATCGCCAGCCCGCCACTGCCCTCCTCCACCCCACCCCGCCTCTCCGTCGTCACCCCTTCAGCTCCCTCGCGTTGTGCGGACCTGGCGCTCCGGCTCCCTCCCTCGGGCTCGCCCCTCCCCCTCTACACCCCTCCACCGGCACTCCGTGGGCTCATCCGCTCGTGGCGCAAAGAGGTCGTGGGCTCGTGGCGGCGTTCAAAGTCGCCCTCGGGTGCATCAGTGTGTGGAGGTTAACGGCGACGGCGGTGGTCCTCCACGACGACGGTGCCTAGGTGAAAGCATCTAGGCTCTTAAAAATTATTTTGGTAATTAATGACTACATGTGAATGTTGGATTAATGTGGTTATTGAGTATCTACAAGGTTAAGATCCATTGGTGGTTTTTGATGACGCAAAGATACACGTTAAATGGTTCAATGAAGATCTACTTGGCTCAAGACAGGTATAAGTAGACTATGATCCTTTTTATATTTTACCGGTCTTATGAGATATGTTTGGAAGACCGGATTATAGGATAAATGCCGTACTATTAAGAGGGATCGTGACTAGTAGCTTGATAACATGGTCTTGTGCAATATGGATCAATTTAGGATCATGCATGCATTTGAATTTCCTTTCAAAAGCTCTTTGTGTGGTTGTCAAAAATCGGTTGAACCGACGTTTCACCGGCGGTTGTACCGTTTGGTGCGGTATGACCGCATTTTTCTTGGCGGTACTACCGATTTTTGAACACCTCAGCCAACCGAGCGCTAATACGGTACGACCGGTTTTTTGAGCGGTACTACCGCATTGCGGTCGTTCCGATCTTTAGTTGGTGGTTGAGTAAAACCAGAACCGATGCATTTTTGACTCAGACCTCTCCGAGATAATCGGTGGTACCGTATTTGAGAAATGGTCGTACCGATCTGCGGTTGTACCGATTCTTATATGGCGGTGCATTTTTTACAGAGAGCATGTCATCTCGACGTTTCTGGAAACCCTTCGATCGGTCGTACCGCTCCTCCGTGCGGTATGACAGGAAGTTGCGGTCGTACCGCATGTTGGTTGGCGGTCGTACCGCACGGGTTGTTCAACGGCTATGTCAGAGTCATTTAATGCCACTATTCTAACCGTTACAGTGTTCAGACTTGGGTGCGGTCGTACCGCATCTTAGTTGGCGGTCATACCGTATTTCGCTGTTTTTTTGGGAATGCCTCTCCAACGGTCGTTTTTGTTGGTGGGTGGTATAAATACCTCCCCAACTGCTCAAGGGCTGGTTGATAGACCACATTTAACGTCCTTAGAGCCTTGAGCATTCATTCAACTCCTCAAATTCACTTGTGCACTCTTTGAGAGGTTGTTGAGCTCATTTAAGTGCATTCACTCATTCTAGTTGATCCTTTTGCACTTGAGTGTCGTCAAGCGAAGGTCATTGATTTGTTACTCTTGGAGTTTTACCGAACTCCTAGACGGCTTGACGGTGATTGTACGGTGATCTCTTCAAGAAGATTGTGAAGAGGCCCGGTGCCGAGATTGTGAATAGTTCGGTGTTCACCATCTCCGGAGCGGAGGAAGAACAGCCAATAGTGATCGAGGAAAGGCTTAATTCATGGAGCCGGTTTGATTTGGTCAAATTTCCTCAACGTGGACTAGTGAAGATCGGCAAGTCTTCGATACCACGAGAAAAACCTTCATTGTCTCATTCGTGGTTACTTCTTGTCTTTACTTATTCCGTATTTACAATTCTAGCGTATATATTGTGATAGAAAATAATTGCTAGAACTTTTATGCTCTAAGTTTAATTTGATCGATCAAATTTAGAAACCTCCTATTCACCCCCCTCTAGTCGGTTATCCTTGATCCTACACCAGGTGAGGAGGTCGCATGTTCTCAGTCCTCTCCTCCCTCGCCCCTCGGTGGCTCGGTCCCTAAGACCGTAACCATCCCTCGTTTCCACAGACCACAGGCGACATGCGACGACGACGGGACCGTTCTTGGGCCGGCACGGCACGACGGTGGCACGGTTGGCCTCTGGACCATGCTTGGGCTCGCCGGAGACGATTCAGGTCGTGCCAGCACGGCACGGTGTGCTGACCGGGCCGGGCCGATACGGTACGGTCCGGCCCGGCCCTGTGGCCCATCGTGCCCATGCCGTGCTGACACGACATGGTCTAGTGCCCAGGACTACTCGTAAAACTCACAAACCTCTGATCCAGACATCACAACAAAGTTGTAGCACAACTCTAAAAAGAAAGAAATTGAATATATATATATAAAACTATGCTCTTAAAATATTGGTGCATCATGGAGTTTAACCGGAGCTGCCATACTCCGGTTCTCCCTTCCTTCCAAATTCCAATCCAGTACTATGCTACCGGCTACAACCCCCAAGCTCCCCGGACGCCGCTAGCCGGGAAACCACCCTCCGATTGCACTCCACGTGTCCATACAGCCACATGTCAGCATCCTAGACCAATGTTCCCTTTGCCGCAACACGTGTTCCGCCTCCTCTATAAATATTCCTCCTCTCACTGCAATTTACAGCCACCTCGAAACTTCTCTTACCATTTTATGTGCCCACTCCCCTTCCTCGCTTACCGCGTTCATCTTCAATGTCGCCGCCGCCGAACCATCCCAAACGCCGGCGGCCGCTTACTCTTCCTGCGGTGTGCCCGTGCGAGGGTATCGCACCGGCGCCGCTGTTCTCCTCCCTCCTCTCCCTCGCGGCCGACGTGGCGAGCCGCATGGCCGCCGACGCCAGCGCCTTCCCCGTGCTCCGGCAAGGCGTGCGCCAGGCCGTGCGCCTCGCTGGACTGCTACTCGCGTTCCTCGAGGAGGTGCAGGAATCGACGAATATGATGGCCCTGCCGTCCTCCGCCGTGCTCGGGCTCACGGAGCTGCACGTGGCCTTGCAGAAGATGAGGTTCCTGCTCACGGACTGCGAGCGGCGGGGCGCGCGGCTGTGGGTGCTCGTGAATGCTGGGTTGGTAGCGTCTGAGCTCCGGGTGGTTCTTGGTTCCGTCGCGGCGGCCATGGATGTGCTGCCGAGGAGCGTCGTGGATGCGTCCTTGGAGGCCGGGGAGCTCGCGCAGCTGGTGACAGATCAGGCGTGGCGCGCGGGAGTGCGGCCGGACGCCGGAGATGACCTCGCGGCGCGGAGCGTGAGGTCGATACTGGATCAGTTCAAGAGCGGCGTCGCGCCGGACGCCGAGGACGTGAGGCGGGTGCTCGGCCGTGTCGGGGTCAGATGCTGGTCGGAGTGCTCCGAGGAGATCGCCTTCTTGGAGAGCGAGCTGTCCGCGCGGTTGGAGGCCGGCGACGAGAACAGCAGCGATGTCGTCCTCATCAATATCTTAATGGCGTTCCTGGTGTACTGCCGCGTGGTCCTGTTCGATCACATTGACGTGAAGAAAGCCGATTCCGCGGCGCAGGCGCGGCCGGCGAGGTGCCCGGAGTGGATCAGACCGGAGGCACTGCAGTGCCCGATCACGCTGGACCTCATGACCGACCCAGTGACCGTGTCCACCGGCCAGACGTACGACCGCGCGTCCATCAGCCAGTGGATCAAGGCCGGGTCCCTCAAGTGCCCGGTCACCGGCGAGAGGCTCCGCACCGCCGACGTCGTCCCGAACGCCGCGCTGCGTGGGATAATCGAGCTGATGCTGCTCAGCAACGGCGTCTCGCTTCCGGAGCCGAGCGCCAGGCTCCGCCACGGCGCCGTCGGCAACGCCGCCGTGCCGTTCGGCTCGGCCGCAGCCGGCGCCGCCCGGATCGCCGTCGCGCACATCGTGGCGCAGCTCTCTAGGGGGTCTACGGAGGAGCGGAGAAAGGCGACGTGCGAGGCCCGCAAGCTCTCCAAGCACAGCGTGTTCTACCGGGCGCGCCTCGTCGATGCCAACGCCGTGCCGTGGCTGCTATGCCTCCTGTCCTCCACAGACGCGTCCGTGCAAGACAATGCCGTGGCGTGCATCCTTAACCTGTCCAAGCACCCCGCGGGCCGGGCGACGCTCGTCGAGGCCGGCGGCGTCGGCCTCGTCGTCGACGTCATCAACGTCGGTGCCAAGGCCGAGGCACAGCAGAACGCGGCGGCCATTCTGTTCTACCTCTCGTCGAACGCCGAGCACGCCGAGGAGATCGGCCGCATCCCAGAGGCCATCCCGACGTTGGTGCAGCTCATCCGGGACGGCGCGTACCGCGGCCGGAAGAATGCGATGGTCAGCCTCTACGTGCTGCTCCAGTGCGCGAGCAACCACGCCAGGGCCGTCGCCGCCGGCGCCGTGGCGGCGATCGCAGGCCTCCTGTCCAGCCACGACCGGGACGGCCTCGCCAGCGACACCCTCGCGCTCC
The DNA here is from genome assembly GCA_036346255.1 of Ampelocalamus luodianensis. Classification (NCBI taxonomy): domain Eukaryota; kingdom Viridiplantae; phylum Streptophyta; class Magnoliopsida; order Poales; family Poaceae; genus Ampelocalamus; species Ampelocalamus luodianensis. The sequence continues at coordinate 37,045,051 of CM070633.1, forward strand.
TGGCGAGGATCGCCGAGCAGCCGGAGGGCGCACTGGCCGTGCTGGCTCGGCCGGGGCTCGTCGCACGCCTCGTCGAGACCCTCGCCGTGTCGCCGTCCCGGTCGGGGAAGGACTACTGCGTGGCGCTGCTGGTCTCGCTGTGCCGGCACGGCGGCGACAAGGTGGTCGCCCTGCTGGGCAGGATGCCGGGGCTGAAGGGCTCGCTGTACTCGCTCATCGCCGACGGCAGCCCGCAGACGAGCAAGAAGGCGAGGTCGCTGCTGAACGAGATTCACAGGCATTACGAGATGACCCAGCCGCCGGCGCCGGACGCCGGCGACCGTGTCGCTCGCGTGCTATAGCGCGCGACAGGATCGACGTCTGGTAAGTACGTCATCATATAGGGATAGCTGCAGCCTAAAGCATACAGTGTGATCGATGCGAGACCATTTTTGTGTCAATCTTAGCTCGCGTTTTAGAAGAGCTGAGATTGAATTTTTGACTTTTTTTTTTGAATTTGCTATTTCTAAATCGTCTGAAATTTTTTTAAGTTTAAGTTAATTACTGTAACCATTGGATTTGAGTAGAGATTGATGTATTATATGATTAGAAATTGGAAAAATGGTGTGAGCTTCTCATCGATAGTAGTAGTAGTGTGTCACACGTTGGAGTTGCTGTTTGTAACGCTTTTGTTGTAAATATCAGTGGCGAGTTGGTTTCTGTTCACTGGCGTGATGGAAAACACGACCATGCTACCGGAACACTAGAAAATATGGTGAGAGTTGAAAAATAATATCGATGTGTTATTGGTCAATGATCTCATGCTCCAATTGTCAGTACTACACTGGATGTTAAATTTTCAGTTTGCGCTAATTTTATAGAGATATTTTGACGATGATTTGATCCAGTTGCCGTGTCTTTTCACACCCGAAGTGATTGGAACAGCTAATGTATTCTTCCACTCTGAAGAAGCAAGCAACAGTCTTGCACGTATAGGTTGTCAGGTGGTGATGCTATAGAGAACCAAGCATTGTTTGAGTAGTTAGTGGAGATGGTTGTACCTCCAGTTCATCAGGGTTCAAACCTCAGGTTTGTCCCTGCGTGTCTCATTTAGAAGGATTTTTTTTTCAATGGGAGGCGACGTACCCGTCGCAAGCGAGGCGTCGGTGGTGACTTCGTCATTTCTTCAAGCTCCGCTCGTCCGGTCTTCCGTAGACGTCGTGTGTGTGAGTGCGTGCGTAAGGGTGTCTATGTGTTGTACTGGGTGTTTCGCAAAAAAAAATGTGGTGATGCTATATTTGTTCCTAGTAGTTTGAATTCTCTTGTCTCATTTAGGAGGATTTTTTTTTCAATGGGAGGTTACGTACCCGTCGCAAGCGAGGCGCCGGTGGTGACTTCGTCATTTCTTCAAGCTCCGCTCGTCCGGTCTTCCGTAGACGTCGTGTGTGTGAGTGCGTGCGTGAGGGTGTCTATGTGTTGTACTGGGTGTTTCGCAAAAAAAAAAATGTGGTGATGCTATATTTGTTCCTAGTAGTTTGAATTCTCTTGTCTCATTTAGAAGGATTTTTTTCAATGGGAGGCGATGTACCCGTCGCAAGTGAGGCGTCGGTGGTGACTTCGTTATTTCTTCAAGCTCCGCTCGTCCGGTCTTCCGTAGACGTCGTGTGTGTGTGAGGGTGTCTATGTGTTGTACTGGGTGTTTCGCAAAAAAAAAATGTGGTGATGCTATATTTGTTCCTAGTAGTTTGAATTCTCATGTCTCATTTAGGAGAATTTTTTTTTAATGGGAGGCGATGTACCCGTCACAAGCGAGGCGTCGGTGGTGACTTCGTCATTTCTTCAAGCTCCGCTCGTCCGGTCTTTCGTAAACGTCGTGTGTGAGTGCGTGCGTGAGGGTGTCTATGTGTTGTACTGGGTGTTTCGCAAAAGAAAATGATGATGCTATATTTGTTCCTGGTAATTTGAATTCTCTTGTCTCCAATTAAGTTTAGTAGATTATAAGTCGCACTCGATTATAATTACAACATAACAACCGGTAAAATAAATTACGATTTCTTAGGTCAATGTCCAGGCCCGTCTAGCTCAGTTGGTAGAGCGCAAGGCTCTTAACCTTGTGGTCGTGGGTTCGAGCCCCACGGTGGGCGCTGCCATTTTTTTGGTACTCTTTTGGCGCGTAATCTCTTTTATTCCTTGTTTACTTCATGTTAATTCGAGTGGATTTTTAAATTGCTCACTGCTTACTCTCTCTCACTCTCAGTGGAATTAACCAAGCCCCTGTACACATCACCGAAACGATTCCTCATACTAATCACTCTGCTTGTGTATGCAACTCATCAGCAACTGGGTTTACGTGTTAGTGTTACAGTATACGTTTGGTACAGTCAAGTCGGCAACAATTCTAGCCTTGCGGCAACGCTGGAGCTGGATGGGGTAATGCTTGGAGAATATAATGTTTGTGCAATTAAACTGTAGACTATTTTGGCCTTCATATTCTTGCGTTTTGCTTCTGCATTATTAATCTAATAGGCAGTTCTAGTGCATGTTTCTTAAAAAAAAATGATCATATCATACTCGCCATACTGTTAGCTAATACTTACTATCTCCGTATAGACGATCATCGATCTGATGCCCTGTGCAGTTAGAGTTAGTTTCATCAAATCACTACCACATTTGATCATTGCGTGAACGGTAGATGAAGAATTAATTAACCTACAACATCATCGGATTAACTAATAAACGAACAATTAGTCAATCGATCGATTCTTCAATTTTTCTCATGCAAATCAAGCTAGCGCGCAGCAGCAGCAGAGCTCAGCTGGTTGACCAGCCACTGCGTGCGTGCAGAGCCGACGTGTCCGAACGGGTGTACCAATCAGGATTCACGTGACTAGCCACTGCATTTGTTTTGTTAATCGATGTGCTAGTGCCACTAATCAACCCGGCGTTAGCTAATCAGAGGGTACATTAATTATGCCGTGCGCGATAGATCTCGCCTTGGAGCTACAGGATTACGCGCCTCGTGATCGGGTGACGGCCTCACGGGCGAAATGCTTAAAGAAATGGCGTGGTCGGTGACCACCATCTTGCGTTAATTTTTTTTCTGACCAGAAACAGATAGTTCTGACGTTTTTTTTTTTAAAAAAAAATTCTTCATGTAATCTGTTACTTGATCCGATGTCGCTGTTCCATTTTTTTTTGCGAACCGTGTACAGCCTTATGGATTTTTTGGATTTGAATCGAGTTTTTAGCCTTGGGATAAGCTCGAAGATTGGCACGGCACGGCACGCCTTTACCAGGTCTTCGGCTGCCTCCAGCAAAGCGAGCTGGACAGTCTCGTGTTAGCAACCAGCAAGAATTTTAGAGGATTCGAGAGAGAGCACATAATTTGGGGCAGAACATCGTAGACTTGGAGAGGAAGGATTAGAGGATACAGAGTTCAGATGGAGCTCTACTCTTTCCACACGGCCACTGCTTAAACCAACCACAACACACACTTACAAGCCGGACCCACACCCAAGCCAGCTGTCGAGAATACAATTCACACACGCCACCCGGATCCACCAGGCCGAGCTGGAAGTCGTCGTTGACGAGTGGGCCTCCCTTGCATTTCAAGCGCACCCTTCTGCTGCTCCGTTTCCCTTCGTGCTCTTGCCTTCTTCAGCAACTTGCTGCTGTTAACATTCCTCTCCCCCTTCAGAAGCGGTTTGTCCCCGACCGGAGCAGTAGGGAATTGAACGCGAAGCGCCTGCTTATCTATCTTCCCAAGTCTCGCTAATTCTGGACTCGTTCCTGACCGTTGGACCGGCACTTGCGGAGTGAAAGTTGCACCTCGTTTGTACCGGCGACGTTGCAGAATGGTAGTTGGTTGTTGTCTCTCTTCTTGTGGGATTCAGATCCTCTGACATTGCAAATGGAATAGTAGAGAGCAACACTACCATGACATTGCGACGATCTGAGCCGTCCGATTCGTGAAGAATGGGTCAGATCGATCGCTACAGTGTCAACCACATTGCAAAGAGAATGGTAGAGAGCAATAGTGGCATAACATTGCGACGATCTGAGCCGTACGATTCGTGAAGAATGGGTCGGATGAATCGCTATAGCATCAATGTAGTATCAACCACAGTACTATGGAACAGTGTTTTCACTGTAGTAACAGTGCCACGCAAGGTCTTGGCCTTCACTTTTTGATCTAACGTCTACGAACCAATATCATGGCGCTGTGGCGCGTGACATTGTTGTGCAATATCAGATGATGCACGTCCCTTCGTGTGACTAGTAGATCAGACAAGACTTGTTCTTGAGCCCCAATTGCCTTTTTAGTTGGGAGACATGGGTGATCGGATGGATTAAGCTTGATTATGGTAACTTGAGTTTGTAAGCCACTGTTCCTACCCGTTGCTCAATTTGATATGGTTCATAATATCGAAATGACAACTTTTGATTAGCACGAGGGGCAAGAGATGCTTGCACATAGGGTTGGAGTTTCAGGTATATCCGTTCTCCGACCTGCAACTCTCTTTCGGTACGCTTCTTATATGCTTGATGTTTCATAGGTAATTGTGAGCGAAGCAAATGTTGATGGAGCAAGCCTTGTATCTTTTTCCGATCTCGCAGCCACTCATCCAGATCAGCTATGGCACAAGTGTCCACACTCTCAACGCCCAGATGCCGATGTTCATGCCCATAACACTCGAAAAACTGACTTGCCTAATGTTGAGTGCTTTGATGTGTTGTACCGTAATTCTGCCAGAGATATCCATTGAGACCATTGTAATATCCCAAAAATTCTTAAATGAAAAAAGGATTTTTAAAAACTTTTTGTGTGTTATCTGGTGCCACCATTCTTACCTACATTTCGGGAGTTATTTGATATGTATTTTCTTTTGCCAACACATAAAACAAAAACCCTAAAAAACGTAAGCCCTAAATATGGGAACCTTAGAAACATAAATTGCAAAAGCAAAATAGACCTGAAGTATTGCCCTTTTTAAATATTGCTTGAAATGTAAACCCTAAAATCGAAATCAAATTTAAAAGCCCAAATAGAATTCGTTGGCAGATATCAGATTTCACCTGTCACCCCAGGAAAATTTCTTAAAACAAATATAATAGTTTAGTAAAGCAGATACCAGAGTCAAGCAAGGAAGCTCACCAAGGCGACAATGGGGTGGTGGTGTGCTCGCTGGTGCTGAGGAAGACGACATCGTTCCCAACAAACCAAGGGCAAAAACTTCTGGTTCTTGGAGGGGATGTTGGAAATGGCGAGCTCAGTGAGATGACACGTACGGAAGGCTTATGAAATTAGGGGGAAAGCGCAGAAGACAGCGAGAAGGTGGCGGCTGCGATGAGAACCCGCCAGTGCACTCTCTCTCCCTCCCGAGCGAGACAGACTGATGGAGGCGGGGTTCCCGATCTTTCGATGAGATTGATAACTATCGATTTTGGTGGAGGTGACTCTCGCGATCCGACTACAACTGTACGACGACGCTTGCGCCTTAGCAATCGTTGAACCAACTCCGAGATGTTATTGACCTTGCTGGAAGCACGATCAACCTGACCCTTGCATGTAATCGAAGAACACGTAAGAACAAGATAAAATGCAATCTAATGTATTGCAAATATTTATAAAATATTAATAAGGTGGGATTCCAAAGGCTGTTTTGACAGGTGGTCGTCCAACACAACTGAAGAACAGAAGTTTGCACAATGACTAAACCTTAACTCAACGAAATCCAAGAAAACTAGAGGGGTGCGACCTCCTTATATAGGGGAGGGGGAGCCGTACTTATCTAAGAGCTAAGGGGGTGGTACTATTCATGGGTACTGTTCATATGAACAGTATGCCATGAATAGTACGGCCCAAGGGGGGTGGCCGGCCCAAATAGGTTACAAGGCCCAATTTGGCTCAAATAGGTGACGCATCACCTTCTTTCGATGATTGCGGTATGCACAGAAGGAATTTGGAGGTGAGGCTGGATCCGTTTGAAACAGGACAAGATAAGCTTTCAATCAAGTACTCGTGGACCTCAAACGGACTTCGTATACGAAAGTTATGCCTATTTGAAGTCAGAGCTGTCTCCGAAGGCCGAACTGGATTCCAGAACGTGTCTAATTTGAACTCTTGCTTTGCTTTGACACAGAGTGATGTGGTGCTACACAAATATATATTTTCATCATTAGGAAGCATCATATAGTTCATATAATATAAAGACACTCCTAAAAACGAGCTCACCTGATAATTTAAGTGAAGTGTACGAGCTCTTATATTTGGAACAGCAAACATAGCAAATTTGATTGTATCTATAGGGGTCATGTCCTCATCATCCTCCCCTTCTTGAAAACAAAGCCGTTCTCGGCTTTTGATAGACTGAAAATAGGGTAACAAAGAAGCCAAGGTGTATACATGGTATATGTATATGTCATCCGTTTTAACAGTTCTTCGTTGTTGCACAATTAATGTTATAAAATAGCAGCGATCGTAAAACCTCATTGTATTTTTACCCCATGAATAATCATATATGTTAATGAGCAAAACAAAATTTCTCATATAGTAATTATTGCAACTAGTTTTGCAAATATAAGTGAAGTATTTATACAATTCAACTCTCCGAAGTTGTAAACTTGCAGTGGTAGTATATATGGGCAAATCTACAACTTTTGGAATCAAACAAAGTTTATCCATATTATCATATTTCAATCGAGCAATAGAAAATCCATCTAGCAAGGGTGAATAGATGTGTAAATTCTTCCATACTTCAGTATCTTGATGCAGATTGTCCATACTAGATAGTGCAATAAGAGATGAACACATGGACATTGAATGATCACTAAATTTTAATTTTCTCTCATAATGAACAAAATTCGGCACATAAGAATTGTTGTTCAAAACAGCAAGCTTCAATTCATCCATGTAATCACAAGTTATGCATATTCGATAAACAAGAAATTGATTGTCTACACCATAATCTCCAATCAAATTAAACTTATACCTAGGAGTGTAGGCACTAGACAAGCATTTTGAACATACGATTTCAGAAACTTTCTCCATAGCATGTGACAATTTCATAGGTGAATCCAACATAATGTAACACAAAGAATCAGCAGGAGAAATTCTAGTCAAAACTTCTTTATGTCTAACCAATTCCACATGATCATTATATGCGATTAACTCATCACATGAATCACTCAAAACAGCAGGCAATTCAATTATTTCATCACATGGTGCAATCAAATCAATGCGATCAGATTCTCTACTTGAAATATGTGCATATCAGAATTGTTTTCCACTAATTTTTGCTCTAAAATAGCATGAACAGTGGACAAATGTAGTTCTTCACAAGCATACTCACCTTGAGTGATGATAGCACCACGATCTTTACCTTTATGGCTCTCCTCAGATGATGTAGGTGCTTCCATCTCCTCATCTTCCTTCTCAACCAATGGAGTCGGTGGTTCAATCAACTCATTCTCCTCTTCGGCATAGCTCTCAACTTCCTGCAAGTCGTTATTCACAGAAAAAGGCACAAACATAGGCTTATTCTCATGTTTCCTATCATCATGTATTTTTAATTTCTCCTCAATCTGACTTTCAACCTTACAGGCAAGTATAAACAAATGAGAGAGAGAATTATATTCTTTATGAACAAGAAGGTCTTGAATTTCCTGATTAAGCCTACTTAAGAATCTATTTTCTGTAGCTTCAGCATGTTCCTCTAAACCACAACGCAACAAACGAGTTTTCAATTCATGATAGTATTCCCTTACAGTTCTACTATGTTGTTTTAAACGTTGTAATCTAGCTAACAAATAATCAGCATGATATTTAGGAACAAATTCATCTCTCAAAAGTTTCTTTAATGCATGCCAAGTTTGAGGCACTCTTCTATGTCTACGTAAATGCTTCCACCAAAGTATTGCATCTTCAACAAAAACACTAGTGGCAACTCTAATCTTTTGCCTATCAGACCAATCATAATATTCAAATTCTTTCTCTAATGCTATTTCCCAGTCAACATAGGCATCAGGATCAAATTTACCAGTAAAGGATGGAAATGCATACTTAAATTTACCTCGTTCAGGCATAGGAGATGAGTTAATGGTGTTGTTGATCTGACGAAACTCCCTACTATGTAATCTTGAACCTGTCATGGTTAGTAGAAAACAAGCATATGTCCCTAGCAACTACTTGTATGTGGTGGTTCAAAAGTCGCTCACACTCAAGCCTTTTATCAAATTCTTACCAAGCAAACAGGGGTGATCGGCAACCAGCGGTGTCAATGTATCTTCGAAGATTGGATGGAGCGATTGCTAGGAGAAGTTCAGTCTGTACGATGTAGAAGAGGTGTAGCTGGGAAGTCTCAAGTATGGTAGCAAGGATTAGCAACAATTAATTCAACAAATACAAGTTGAATAAATGTTCAAAGTACTAGTCAATGTTGCTGATCCTAACCTAATCAAAGCCTATTAAGAGAAGTGTATGCACGCACACGCAAAGATTAATGTGACTTGATGCAAGCAAAGGAAATTCTCACACCAAGTGCTAGGAGATACGCTAGCCAACTACTCAAACCTCAGTGTAGGGGCACAAGATTGTTCACACGATGTAGAGTACAAAGATGCAATAACGTGCAATGTAAACAACCCTCTAGTTTAAGCAGTAAACAATAACTAGTCTCAAGAGATGAAAACTCAAAGTTTTATATGGCTTATATATACTCTTTTGAAAGGTTTTGATGAGATATACAACTTTTCAGTTGAGGCAAAGCCCAAATTCCGAAGGGAAGACCAAAAGAAAAAGGCAAAAACAGAAACCGAAAACTTGCGACGCGAATTTGGGGCTGAAGATGACTGATTTTGGGGCCCCGGGAGGGCGGCTAATGGCTTAAGTGGAAAGGATGCGCCTCGTCGTTAGCTTTGAAACGAGCACAAGAACGTAAAAAACGGACACCGTATGCAAAAGTTATGCCCGTTTTACTGAAGGTGTCTCGGAAACGGAATCCTACTCGAACTCGAAACCGTCCCGAGTTAAAATTTGAAACGGCTATATCTTTCAAATCCATGGGCCAAACTTTCTGAAATTTTTTGTAGAAGCTTTGGGCTATATTTAGAAGGTCTCTAATAATTTTTTTACACGCTTTTCTTATCTTTCTTTTTTTTTTTTTTACCGCGGCTTTTGTTCTTACGGTTGCCTTTTTCACCTTCTATCTGGCCGGCCCTACAGTTTGCCGCAAGTCGCAAATAACATCAAATCTCCCAAAAGATCACAGCAAAACCTCATATTTTTTTGGATTAACAACAGGATGAGTTTTCTATTTTTGGTGAGGATTAGAGGAGTTCTAACCCACGAAATTTCTACTTTAGATACAAATACTAAGAACCCTAAAAGAACGATCAAGCAACGCGATGGAAAACACGAGAAGTAATCTAGACAATGACCAACTAGACAATAACTAGAACTAAAGATCCGCAACTAGACACGACGATACAACCAATGATTCAACAAGCAAAATACCGAAAAGAAAAATTGCAATGGCTCAAAGGGGTTCAGACAGGGATGATAATGGCGCAACAAATAATTTTTTTGGGGAAATTTTCTGGACTCTAGGTATGAAAACGAATCTACTACTAGAAAACTAGAAAATCTCACCGATCAACTGAAGCTCTGATACCACCTGATGGAGGCGGGGTTCCCGATCTTTCGATGAGATTGATAACTATCGATTTTGGTGGAGGTGACTCTCGCGATCCGACTACAACCGTACGACGATGCTTGCGTCTTAGTAATCGTTGAACCAACTTTGAGATGTTATTGACCTTGCTGGAAGTATGATCAACCTGACCACGAAGGCCTATTCCTGCATGCAATCGAAGAACACGCAAGAACAAGATAAAACACAATCTAATGTATTGCAAATATTTATGAAATATTAATAAGGTGGAATTTCAAAGGCTGTCTTGACAGGTGGTCGTCCGACACAATTGAAGAACAGAAGTTTGCACAATAGCTAAACCTTAACTCAACGAAATCCAAGAAAACTAGAGGGGTGCAGCCTCCTTATATAGGGGAGGGGGAGCCGCACTTATCTAAGAGCTAAGGGGGTGGTACTATTCATAGATACTGTTCATGTGAACAGTATGTCATGAATAGTACAGCCCAAGGGGGTGGCCAAGGAGGTGGCCGACCCAAATAGGTTACAAGGCCCAATTTGGCCCAAATAGGTGACACAGCACCTTCTTTTGATGATTACGACGTGCACAGAAGGAATTTGGAGGTGAAGCCGGATCCGTTTGAAAGAGGACGAGATAAGCTTTCAATCAAGTACTCGTGGACCTCAAACGTATTTCGTATGCGAAAGTTATGCCTGTTTGAAGTCAGTGCTGTCTCTGGAGGCCGAACTGGATTCCAAAACGTGTCCAATTTGAACTCTTGCTTTGCTTTGACACAAAGTGATGTGGTGCTACACAAATATATATTTTCATCATTAGGTAGTATCATATAGTTCATATAATATAAAGACACTCCTAAAAACGAGCTCACCTGATAATTTAAGTGAAGTGTATGAGCTCTTATATTTGGAATAGCAAGCATAGCAATTTTGATTGTATCTATAGGGGTCATGTCCTCATCACAGACGGTGCCGACAAAAGGCACTGACGAGGCAGTTGCGGTGATGGGACGGGGCGGGCGCAGAGCCAGCGAGCGTGTGGGGACGGTGATTTTCGATCTGAACGGGCCGATTTGGTTGGGGCGACATCAGCAACGTGGGCGCGAGACGTACTAGCGCGCCGATAGGTGCGCGTGGGTGATGATGCGGGCCTGGGGTTCATTGGACAGCGATGCGACGGAGGAAGGGTAGGGGAGAGAGCGTCTCCATGAGAGTGCACGCACGACCACGCTTGCGAAGGGAGTGGGCGCGAGGTTGAAGACAACCACCGACAGATGGGGCCTGGGACCACCGGTCAGCGACAGCGAAGGAAGGTAATAGAGAGAAAGCATATTTAGCGGAAAGACGCTTTCACACGTAGGAAACGAAAAGAAAAGAGGACAAAGATGGCTTTGGCCGGGGCAAAGCCAGTGCGCGGGTTGGAAACGGGCCAAAAGCGCGATGCGCTGGGTCGAGGCTACTGTTATGGCCTATTATGGGGAATCAAATTTTAATTATTTTCCTAATTAATTTTATTCAGGAAACATGTTTCATTTTTTAAAATTAGCAAACCAACTCCAAAATTTTTGAAATGTTTTGGAGAGGTACGTGATACCAACTAGTATTTAGGTAAATTATGAACAGGATTTTACCAGCTTTAATTTTTCTCCAAAGTTCATTTGTTGTTGTTTTTAGCTTAAGCTTTCCTGACCTAAAGCATATCTTGGCCTGGTAGGTAGTACCATGTTGGTTTTTTAAAGAAAGGGCCCATAATACAACCAAATTTGACTAGGCTAGGGCCAGAGCCTTGGTTTAGGATAGGGCCAGGCCCAGGCTCGATAAATGACACCCCATAACCAACTGGGTTGGGCATTTGCCAAGTTAGGTAACCTAAAAGAAATTGGGCCCTATGTTGATCCGGCCCGGAAAATACCTACCCGGTTCTATTCTTTGGATATGGGCCGGCAATAGCTTGGGCCCAAATCATTCACATCTCGTAATCTTCCTTCCCATTTGCATTTAGACTCTGAACAGTTCCGACCTTAACTTAAGATCTGCTTAACTAAGCCCAAATATCGTATCACTGCTAATCAATCAAGCACATAGATAACACTTCTTGGCACAGATATTGCGCACATCGACACAAGAGCTTAATTAGCTATGCTACTATGCTAATGATCCCATGATCAGTTCCAGAACCATGCCCAGTTGCTCAGCTGCGCCTCCTCTTCGGTACTCCCGCCTTGCTCCACGGCGGCGGCGTCGAGCATGGCTTCCGGGAGGAAGAAGGTGCAGCCCTCGCCGCCGCAGTCATCGTCGGACGACGAGGGCGGCGAGCGCGCTCCGGCGAAGTAGGACTCCGGGCTGTCGTTGGCTGCCCCGGCGAAGCGCGGCGGCACCGGCACCCCGCCCCCGTTGGTGGTCTCGGTGCAGATGTGGCCTTCTTTGAGCTGAACAACAGAGGCCGTTGCTGCCGCAGTACGTGTGGCTGACGCGGAGGCGGTTTGCTCCTCCGGTTCTGACGCCGGCGACGACTCCTTGGCTTGCAGTTTCTCTGTCAGTGAGATCACCTGCACGATATATACATGTGCGTGCATCGACCATGAGCTTGATCTTTGATGTGCACACTGGATAATAAGTTTTGTTTGGATTCAGGTAGTTAATCAGGGAGAACTGTATACATGGCAATGATTTAAAGGGTTTGCTATTGAGTGCTGAAAATCAGTCCATGCCCTTGGAAATTGGTTTAAAGGGTGATTTATGGTAAATTTCGCATTCCTTGCTTTGCGACGCGAAAAGTGAGATCGACTTAATTTTGTAGGAGTGTATATGTGATCAAACAAAAAAGGATCGCTCTCTCATCCCACTCAGACATTTAAAATTACACGAACAGCGATTGACAGTGACATGCAAAATGCAGTGTCCGGACCTGGCCTAACACCGTGACCCTACTATTAAGTATTTTGGGTTCGCTTTTGTGATCGATTGTTTAGCTGTTATTATGATTTAGATGTGGCAGTAGATTAGTAGGTCGTACACCGATAAGATTCTTATCCTCTTCTAGTATACTATCGTGTGACCCTACTAATAAATCAGCATCCTATCTATTGGCAGTAATTCTTTCATAGTATTAATACTATGTACTTAACATGAATATGATTAAAGTGGCGACATCATCGGAGGCAGAGACATCGTTGAGGCACCAATCTAGAAGCAAATCGAATGGCGAGAAAATTCCACACAAAGCCGAAAATTTTGTACCAGCATATTTTATAGCCAATCCATTTTCATATTCTAGTGCTAGCTATCGACTCCCCTTTAACTTTGCACCACGAAATTCGTCGGAGGAAGCAGCGGTGGTGGTCACTTCAACTTAATAAAACTTCCATTCGTAATCGCCGGTGAGCTAGACTGGAATAACTAAAATACCTTTCAAGTGGGCAACCGCTAGTGACTAGCCAATTGAATGACTGTAAAGTGGAGAATCATGTCATCATCACAGTGTTAATTCTCTGTCACATTCTTGTGAATTTTTCTCCTCATATATCCAGTATTCCTTAATTAGAAGAAAAATAACTTATTAACTAAAGTGAACTCATGTATATAGCCACGTGAGAACTCTCTTGAAATACAATGGTGGGCACACAAAGTTGTGAAACCACTCACGTAATTCAAGTTTCACTTCTATTTTAAATTTGAAGTGTGGGAGGAATAAATCTTATCCCGCCACGTTGTGAAACAATATGTAACCATACAGTTCAGAGTTATACGGACGTAAAGGAAGGCGTAAGTTCAATTCTGGTTCATGTGTGCCCTTTTGTGGAGGTTCTATGGTGCTACAAGAATGTATGGCTTTCACTAAAAAAAATCTAATTAAACAATTGATACCTGTTTGAAACTCGGGATTTTCACGGAAATTACGAAAGAATAGTTTTATTTCTTACATATAATATTCATGTGAAATAGACGTGAAGTTAATTAAGCGACCGGCCACGGATGCAGTGAGTTAATTACTAATTTAGAAGGTGAGTAGATGATGACCGGACTGATCGATCACCTGTGATCGGAGGCGGTCGTTGTCGGCGAGGAGGGCGTCGCGGCCGGCGAGGAGCTCGTCGTGGGCAGCCCTGAGGCGGTCGAAGTCCTGCTCGAGCTGCTTAACCTTCCCCCGCGCGCGGCGGTTCTGGAACCACACGGCCACCTGCCGCGGCGCCATCCCTAGCCGCCGCGCCAGCTCGCTCTTCCGCTCCGGCTCCAGCTTCCGCTTCTCCTCCTCAAAGCTCCGCTCCAGCGCCCGCACCTGCTCCGCCGTAAGACGGCGCTTCCTCTCCGGGGCCTGCTCGTCGAGGCTGCCGTACAGCTCGTCGTCCAGCTGGAGCTCCTCCTGCAGAGTCGTAAGGAACGGCCGCTTGCGCCGCCCGTCCTCCACGCCGGCCACCACCGGCGAGCCTGCAGATACTCATGTGCGTAAGCAAAGCATCCCAAGAACACGAATGCTTCAGATACCCGGCCATCATGTGCGGCCTCTCACCTCCAAGGAAGCTTCCAGTGCCGCCGAAGAGCAGCATCTGCCCTCCGCCGCCAGCGTTGGAAGTGCAGCACGGCACGGAGGATTTGAACATGAGGCGGCTGGAGTCCATGCGCTCCTCCTCTCTCCTTCCCAAATCCCAACTACTACAAGAACCAAAGAAAACTCTAACTTGCAACACTTCTTATGTACGTGTACGCCCACGTATACGTATGCATGTACGTACGCTCCTGCACCTCCTCTTGAAACACGGAGATGGACGGCCGGCCGGCCGGAGCTTAATTAGAAGGAGGCGGCGGCAGGGAACTTATGGCGGAAGAAGCTGGTGCTCCACAGCATGCGCGTCGACGTCTTCATGGGGTACAGCGAGAACCCCATGCCACCAACGCCGCTGGAGAAGGACGCGGACTTTGTCAGGCCAAGTATTCCTTGTGTATACACACGATGGCCGGAGAAGCTAGCCGGCGGCGGTAGAGGGACTGGATTGTAAATAACTTTTCTTCCGGGGTCCTAGCTTGGTGCCGGCCGGTGATATGTGAATTGGACAGGGGATCGTTTGAGTAGTGGGATTTTGTGGGTTTTGGAGCCTGGAGAAGGGATTTTATAGGCCCAAGAGAATGTGTGTATTGACTGAAATGCCCTTCTGTTTTATTTTATTTTATTTTTCAGATTTTATTTTATTTATCGGATTGAAATGCCCTTTTGGTTAGAGGTGTGGTTTGTCTCCAAATTGGGGGGTTAGGGTCTCTTTTAGTTTTAGGTGATCGTTGGTTTCGATACCTATGTTAATCCCGGTGCTTCTCGCTGTGACAGATGGTAAGCGTTCTGGAATGGCGATTGTTTTGAAATAATATTATTTTAAAAGATAATTACAAAAATAAATAGTCATATTTTTTAACAAAACTAGGTCATGTCTCCTGTCGTTATTCCAATTGGTGACATAGACCTTATCACCAATTGGAATGGAGTGGGAACTTCCCGTCGCCAGTGAGGTATCGCCAGTTGAATTGGCGATAGGGATCTGTCGTTAGTTCCAAATTACGACAAGAACCTACCTGACGAGGATATAATAATCATTATTTTACTATTTATCTGTAATTTTTATTATAGATATTAATATCGTTATACCAGGTCTTAAGTATACCCCTTAATATTCATAAAGGAGAAACCTAGTTGTGTGGTCGTAACTCGTAAGTATTTCCACAACCATCCTATGGTCGTAAGTATTTCTACGACCATAATATAGTCGTAAGCCTTTCTACAACTACCCTGTAGTCGTGAGATCTTCTACGACTAGCTTGGCTTCGACCAGCCTAGCTTCGACAACCTTGTAATTGATAAAGCTTGCTGACTTGTGAGCCCAATCGATTAGAGTCTTATGCGTAGTGTTTAAACACGGAACGGTTAATATATGCAGTTATCCTCAAGAATAACTGCACGTTTTATTCTCTGTCTTCGACAACAACCGCATGGTGATGTGGGGGTGCTGTCTCTATGACAGTAACTACCATTAACCGCTTCATTATTTGAAATGATGGGGCATCTTTTGGCTTGGAAGAACTGCCACATCTTTATACACTATATAAAAGCTAAAGTTAGAAGGCAGAAGGGGACCGATCACAATTGACAGCGACAATCTGGAGCACAAGACATCAGGCTTTAGTCTTCCTCTTGATTGTAATTAGCACTATCAATACAGTACAACAGGAGTAGAGTTGTTATTATCTCCGGAGAAGGTCTGAACTTGTATAAAATCCCTGTGTCATTCTTTGCATAGTTCCAATCGTAGGAGACCCCTAAATAATCATTTATACGTAAGATCGGTTCTAGATCACCGACACTACCCTTTTTTTTTTACTATTTGCAAGCACATATTTTGTTAACAAAGCAAGGTGATGTTACACCTAGTTTTTCGACAGATCAAAGTGATATTACAAATCATTGAACACCACATAGTTCTTCGACAGATCAAAGTGATATTACAAATCATTGGACACCACATATTACAACAGGTTGAACCTTTCTCGTGGCCGCGAGCTCAACGTCCACCATGTGGGCCGCTTTGAGTGTGGCGTTCAGATAAGGTCCCCGCAGTGACGTTCGGACTGTCGATGTCTCCTTCGTCCTATGGATTTCTTGTAGGATATTTCTTAAAGGTGTGCCAAGACTCCCTGCAAACGGAACACTTCTTCGTATGACGCTTAGCTTCTGCTTCGTCCATGTCATTTCTGATGCGTCGTACCTGTCGCCAGCCAACCTTCCCCTTTAGCCTAGCAATATCCGTGGCCCAGATAAGTTGCTCCCAGGTTGGATGTCCAGTAAATGGCAAACAACGCCATAACTATAATCTCTGCACTCCGGGTTTACATCACCTCCTCATTGAAATAGTCAGAGAGGTACTGACCGGGATCCATCCTTTGGACAATGCCATGTAGTCTGGTTTTCGATATATATCCTTCGGACTAGGGCTTCCAGCTCTTCTCCCTCGTTAGCAAGCTCACTAGCTTGCTTGACTAAAGGAGCTCCTTCCACACGGTCTTCATTGACAGCATCAGCAACTCCCAGACCTTCGGCCATTATGTGTGCCACACTGTGGATGGAGTCCCCGACTACTTCTTTGCCATCAACACCCCCTTCTTGTTCAGCCGTCAATGCAGGAGGAGTGGGCTTGGCATATGCCTGAACTAGAAGGACCAAATCCCACCGATCCTCCCTTGCCCTGCGTATATATGACTGCAATGACCTTGTTCCCTTGAGCTCCACTAACTCCCAATATGTGCCATGTGGTGCTCGGTTAGCAAGGTAACTCAATTTCAGATCATAAACAACATAGTCCAAACCGAATGTGTGGAACAATCAACGCATCATAGCGCCCTATATATGCTGCTTTGGTCTTGTTAGAGTCACGATCACCGATTGAAAATAATGCAAATCAAACCCCTTGGGACCCTCAATAATAGTCCCCTAACCGTAGTAAAATTTGAAGTCGGTGGTGTCCGACATATTTGACGTACTGCACCGGAAACAAGATTGCCACGATTAACCATATATCTAAAAACGTCTAAAACTATGTAATCCATTCGGTTAAAAAAACCCTGAAATATGGACGACCGGACGGGCAGCGCTTTGCTAGCTTCTCTCCTCCCTTCTACTCCTCTCTGCTTCTCTCCCTTCCCTCCACTCATTCTCTTTTTTCTGAATAAAAGTGAGTTATGTCTGAATTTTGAAGTCTTTTATATGGCTAATCCCTATTGCTATTTGGGATGGATTTAAGTTCCCTATCGCCATTTGACTTGGCAACATGTACCTGTCACCAATTCAACTGGCGACAGATACCTACCTCTACTGTTCAGCCCCTTGTCGCCAGTGTCTTGGTCCTTGTCGCCAATTGGAATGACGACATGAGCCTATCGCCATTTGGCAGGGACCTAGTTTTGTAAATTTTTTTGACTATTTATTTTTGTAATTATTTTTAAAATTAATATTATTTCAATTTTTTTTTCCCTAGAATGGATGTATTGCTCAAATGGCAGCAGGATACTATTGTAAGCATGTATTGGGACCTGTTTGGAACGCAGAAGTTTTGTAGGAATTTTATAAGTAGTAGTATAGGATCTTCTGGAATTCCACAAGAATGCTATTTTCTTTATGGGATTAGGCTTGTGTGTTCCCAGCTATATATGGTTTATGCGATGTCAGTTGCTATGCTAAGATCAACTGTTAACTAGATAGCTTGTGCAGGCAGTTAGGACCATCTCTGTCGGTGACACCGTTTCGTTCAGGTAAAAAGACAAGTGCAACGTACAAAGCGCCCTTCAGAAGCCTACAAAGCTAATCTAGAGATGCTTAACAAGCAATCGTCATTCGTCCATGACTCTCAAATATGTAATTTGGCTTTGTTTTCCTTAACAAGTTAGTTAGATTATTAAACACACTTGTGTCAGCTTCATGACGGGGCAACACGTATACACTAAGGATTAAGCTGTGGCGGTTATATGATTTGAGGCTGTGAAGAGGATCCTCAGAAATGGCAATTGTGGCGTGTAGCTGATGATGAATTAATGATTCCTATTTCAAGTATTAAACTGATGCTAGTTGTGATTCTTTTTATTTAATTCTTGTCTCATTTGCATGCAGTTTCAACTGCAGTAGGCAAAACAGAAGAAGAATGTGAGGTCAACTTAAGTTGAGATGAAAGAGAAGGAGGTTCTTCTTCTTTTGTTTTCTGAAACACAGAGGAGTGGTATTCAGTAGAGCCAGTGGCGGAGCTAGGAATTTAGCGTTGGGATGTACACACAAAGCAACGTCCAGTACTATTAGTTCAAAGTACACATCACCGAGTTGTTTTTGTATTTTTCTTCACAAATTTCATCATCTGGAAATATTTTCGTTCCGAGAAGCACACTGTATACTATATAGTAGTCTACTAGCAACTTTTCATATGTAATCGCTATAGTTATCAATTTGGAAAATAACTCGCACAATATATGTGTAGCACCCCCTTTTCTTCCTCCTCCCTCGGGTCAACCCCGCCGGACCCCCCCTCTGCGCCTCTTCGTGCCCGCGTGCTCCTCTGCGCCACCACCTACTTCGCTTGCTCCCCTGCTAGTCGCAACCCCGACGCCCTCGTCCTCGTCGAGTCCCATCTACTGCCGCGCCACCTCTAGCCCCTCCCTACCCTCTGCTGCGCCCTCGTGCCCGCCCTGTTCCATCCACCATGGCGCCATCATCAGAACCGTGTGCACGCGCGCGCCAGAGCAGCGCACGCTCGCCCGGACCCCCCTCTCTTCCGAGCCTCCCCGCTCCTCCCCTCGGCCTTTGAAGCCCCAACACCCTCCCTTCCTCTCCCCCACTCCCCTCTTCTCCAAGCAAGAACCACAGAGGAAGAAGAGCAAGAAAAGAAGAGGAAGAAGAAAGCCGAAGGGCTTACCTCCGTCGCCGCCGCCGTTCGGTGAGCCTCGCCGTCGCGCCCCGAGCCTCCCGCTCCCCTCCGTCGCCATTGTCGTCGCCGCTCCCATTTCTCCCCCCTTTTCTTGGCCTCGGCCCGAGCCGCCCCCCTTTGTAGGCCGCGACGCCCGGTGGGCCGCGCCTGCGCGCCGCGCGCCATTTTCGGCCCGAGCTGTGGGTCGGGCCGCTTCTTGTCCTTGGGCCGCCGGCGATTTTCGTTTTGTTTGTTTTTCTTTTTCCTTTTCTGTTTTTAATTCAAAAGGAAGGCTTTAAAAATTCATATCTCCCTCATTTCAACTCCAAAAATTGTGTTTTAAATTTCTAAACTTTTGTAAATTCAAGATCCTGCTAATGGCATAGGTCTTGTTTATTTTGAAGTTTATTTGTTATCTCATTTGTATTTATTTGCTCTTGTTGCTTGTTGTTTACTTTTTTTCTGGTACTTCGCCCACTTAGAGTTCGAAGACGCCGGAGACCTCCAAGTTGATCAAGAACAAGACTATCCGGACTCTCTTCCCTACAATCAAGGTGAGTCAATACTTTGATCATATTGAGGCTACATTTTATGTAAATTATGTTCTTTTAAAAATAGCAAATTATATGCTTTAATTCCTTAATCAAATGTATGTTAAAGCTTAAGGTAGTGAAATACCCATTTGGTGATTAATTAATTATTATGCCATCCTTGACAATTTGAATCCAATAATCCTTATCACCCTAGTAACTATATGGTAATACTAGCTATAGGTTGTACTTAAGCGACATGCTAGCCTTGCTTAAGTATCGGGACATTAAACTGTTCCAATCATCATCTTTTCAAACATAAAATATTTTGGGCAGTCATTATGGGTAAATGACTGAGATGGTTGAGTTGTAGTATTTTACTTCTCAAAAATCCTAAATTGCTATTACCCTATCTGGGTGGATGGAGAGGTGGATGGTATAACATTTGGGTGCTAATGTAGCCCAAGAAATGTTATTTTGTAGATGGTATGTGGAAGAACCGCCCAAATAATCATAAGAACTTAATCTTGTCACGACCTCCTGTGTAAAACAAGTACAACCATAAGTCTGCGACAAAGCGCGACTTGGCTTAGTAAATTTATCAAATCCTGAAAGTCATCTCACTGGTGGAGTAATGGCACGCGCAAGCTTGCAGTACATCCAGCTTGACGGGGACACCGATACAAGGTGAAGTTGCCAACGTCGTGGGTAGTTCAACTATGCCAGGCGCTGCGGGTACAACATCCCCCGCGAACGTATGGGCGTAACCCTATATGGGCGAGACGATGGAAAGGACGAGATATTTAGAAAGATTATTGTGACAACTTCTCGACTACACGACTAAGGAATCGTGTAGGGCAACGAGTTAATTGTCTCTTGTGGGTAAAGTGTACAATCTCTGCAGAGTTAAAAATCTGTTTAAACAGCCGTGCCTACGGTCAAAGGCGGACATGTGAACTTAACTTGAGTTAGTTCTATTTCAAAAATCCTTTGTGGGTGGTATAAAAAATATGGTGGGCTCTCCTAGCCCTGAGATTGGATTTTCCCTGAGTTTCAGACTCAGCGCAGTTAATAATTGGAGGTAGCTCCAATCAAAATAAGCATAGGGTAGAGTTTCCGATGGAGGGAACCTCTGCTGATACAAATATTACACCATTACTCTCTTTAACAAAATGAAATTTGTAAAACTGCTAAGTGATAGGAATTTGTAATTATGATAATTGAAAATATTGCTTTCGCAAATAAAAGAATCCGAGCCATCCTTGTTAAGCCTTGCATGTATATTATTACATTGTGTATTGGCTCGCGAGCACGGAAGTTGTGCTCATTCTCGCTCTCCGCAAACCCTTTAGATAATGTGGATGAAGGAGACTATGCATACTACGAGGATCCAGAAGTCAAAGGGCAAGGAAATGACGAAGAGTAGACTAGTTCTGTAGTCTAGGTCTCGTCCCAGTCTAGCGGACTCGTCGGCACTTGCGCAACACCGATATTATCCAAGTCCTTGGTTAATATCAGTCGTATACAGGTTGCCCCAGTCGCTTGCCTGTGAAGAGATGAGCTCTACCCCTTTTGCTTCCGCTGTAGTTTACATTGCTTTTATGTAATGTAATCAATTTGGCCTGATCGGCCCCTTTTGTAAAACTCGACCTGACGTGGTCTATGTCACTTTGATGATTGTAATAAATTTGGTACTTTAGTTCACGTCATGTATGAATGATTCAGCAATGTACCTGTGAGTGCTATCTACTGATCCAGGGAATAGCATAGTGTGTTCACAGAGGATTCGAGATTAGAAAATCTGGGTCGACAATCTGAATGTGAGAAAAAAAACTGGAATGTGCTCTGTGTACTAATTTAGTATTACAAGTGCATTTCACTATTAAATCCTAAATCAATAGAAGAGAGGGAGAAAAAAAATAGATGTGACTTGTGAGGTTTCCTTCCCCTAACTCACCACCATATACACCTGCAAAATCGATGGCCTTACTTACTCTCTCCAATTTTAGTCCAATGGAATAGCTACTCCCTAGTAGATTTTATAAATCTCTAATTGATTTAATAAATTTTGGGAGTACCGGTGCACACCTGGCACCCCAGCTAGATCTACCCCTAAGTGGAGTGCTACTACATGTACGACATTTGTTGTTACGATATTAGTACGATGAGGAGAAGGTCATGTGAGATGGTGAGAGTAGACGGCTCGAATACATCGCCGTACACGGATCGTACTACAGAGATCGTATGTATGTGAAGCATTTCTCTATTCAGTGTAGTGTATTTCAACTCTTCATTTGAGCAAAAGATGAGTTAATACGTACAGCGAATATTAGACGATTTCTTCTTAGGTCATGTTTGGATGTGGGAGATGAACAAGGTATCATGCGTGAGATACCCCGTAGAAATGGTTTTCGGTCCAATGTTTGTATCTTGCTCCGTGTAATTCTGTCTTTCTGTTGTCCCGTGATATTTTTTGCATCCAAAAAGCAGAAATTAAAGAGCTAGAACTAAGGTTCCTTTTGTGGCTGAAATGTTTTCACCACATGTGGCTACTTTAATAATGCCATGTACAGTCCTGTCAAAAACTAAAAGTACATAGCATGCATAAAAAAGGATATGTCTGGAATAAGCTCGATTCCTTCGCCAACTGGGAAGGTAATTCGGTTTCCTACGGAGTATTGTACAGTGTACACGTGTATGTGCTGCTTGCTAAATAAGTTTTTGCCGGGCACTATTTGACATGGTATTAACAAAAATGACATTCATCGCGTGGAATTAATAGAAATGTCACTTTCATCGGACGGCCACTGTACGGTTTTTTCAATGGGCCGACACGTCGTCAAAACCGCACGACCACCATACGACGGTGCCAAAACTGCACGGCCACCGTGCGATGGCCGTCTTTTCTTCGTTTTCTTGAAAATTCATTTAAGTATATTTTTTTGTAGAAAATTTTAAATATAGCAAATGAGATCCAAAAATTATAAAATTTTTGTGGAGCCTCCAACACAGTGTACTTGCTTGTGTAATTTTTCTATAATTTTATCCGTTATGAATTTTGCTCAAAAATTCATTTAAGTATATTGTTTGTAGGAATTTTTTTTAATATAGCAAATGAGCTAAAAAAATGATTTTAAGCCTCCTTACACAGTGGACTTGATTGTGTAATTTTTTTTAGAATTTTATATTTTCTAAAATTATCTCTAAAATTAAGGGTTTAGATCTCGAAATTTAGGATTTTAGGTTTCGAAAATTAGGGTTTCATGATTTTATGTGACTTGGAATTTGGAAAGTTTAGTACCACATGTCTACTCTAGGTAAGAGACACCCTTAAGAGACACTCATTAAGGGTTTAGGCCACCGCCCGGCCTCCCTCCTCCGCACATCTGTCGCCCCGTCGCTGCTGTCCCCCCTTGCCCGTAGTGCTGCGCCTCGATAACGCCTCCGAAATTCTTGACGCCAACACAGCGGCTTCCCCTTCGCTCGGCTATAAATACCAGCGTCATGGGGAGAAATTATACAGCTAGCCCATAACACTGTGGTACTTCAACAATGAGGAGAAATTATTATGTGTTAATGTAACCGAGACCGCCGACATTTCCAATAGAGTTGCAATGTAACTGTTCATACATTTCAAGTATTACAAGCATTACATGATACACACGCGGGTTTATTGCAACTGGGATGAAGGAGGAATGAGTATTATCACATGTGTCCCAATCAAATAGGGCACACTTTGTTAATTTATTAGTTTAATATGGATGATATTATTTAATATTGTATTATACCACAAGCTAGATAAGCTTGTACATGAACCAACTGAGGGAAATGTGTGGCATACAGATCATATAACAATGTATCATAGCCTCCGACTCGTATACGTTTAGAAGGCTATGGTATGTTGTTATATGATCTGCATGCCACGCAATTTCCTCGGTTGGTTCATGTACAAGCCTATCTAGCCTGTGGTATAATATAGTGTTAAAGAATATCATCCACATTGAACTGATAAATTAACAAATAATATCATATGTAACAATGTTATTCATGAGGGTACGTAGTTGGATCTATCATCTATGCAATGATATCTGCAACTAGTCTCAATGCCGCCATAGCCACTACTGCCCCTTGTCTCGGGGCTGCCCACAGTGGTGGCGTCGAAGTCGTCCATGTCCTGCGATTCCTTGATGTAAGTGGATCGTACAATAACAAATGTAACAAGGATGTAAATTGTATATAACTCACATCTTTGATACAGAGTGCGCCCGGGCGACTGAATACGTTACGACGTTGGCCGGTCTTAGTCGAAGGAGCCTTCCCCTTCCCCTTGTCACGAGACTCCCAACGTCCGTGTCGTATGTCAGACTCGTCCATGTCCTACGATTCTAAGATGTAAGTGCATCATACAGTAAAAAACGTAACAAGGATGTAAATTTTACACAACTCACGTCGTCGATATGGAGTGCGTCCGGGCGACTGGATATGCTATGGCGGCCGGGCTCAATCGCAGGAGCCTTCCCCTTCCCCTTGTCTCAGGATTCCCCATGTTGGTGTCATGTGTCGAAGTCCCCCATGTTCTGCGATATGGGCAGGATTATTGCATGTTGTTAGAAGAACGAAAGGGCAAATACAAAATCAAGACGCAAATTGTACGTAACTCACCACTTCCATATGGAGTGCTCTTGGGTGACGGGAGAAGCTATGACGATCGCTGGTCTCAGTAGCAGGAGCCTTTCTCTTGTCCGTCGAGTGAGTCATGGGCTCCTTTAGTGCCTCCTCAATAGGGTCCGGTACGTAAGGTTTCCACCGCACAAAGGTTTCGGCCCGCATCGAGTAGTTCAACATGTACTTCTGCTGGATGAACGTCCTGTCTTACATCTCTGGGCCATCGATCCACTAGAAGAAGTGGCAACGCATCTCGGGCTGCCATTACACGGGGATGAGGAAAATCAACGTAGGGAGAAAAAATCGATGTGGGCGAAAGAAGCACTTACAAGGTGGTGCCCGCACGTGTAGTATGCCCGGGCGGAGGTGTCTGGTTGTGTGGACTGAATGATCTTTGCCGGCTTGTCACACACACTACAGGACCGGAAACCGTGGTGGTACCGGAGCATCTTCCATTGAAAAATCTGGGTATTGTAAATGTTTGGCCTTCTGCACAAGCCACTTGTGCTTCTGCAACATCCTCGCATAGAGGTTTGTCGATGTGTCCGACATATCTGGGTATCGTAGAAGTTTCACTGTACACTGAATGACGACCAGACGAGCTGGGTCTGTTGGGGCAATCCTTCATTGAGTGCCTAGGGGAGTTGCATATCCTGCATTTCATTGTGCAGCTAATACTGGCATGTTGGCTGGCATCCATACTGTTCCAGAAGTGCCGTGTCTACAGTCGTCCCTTCCCTGTTGTCTTCAAGACCTTGTTCGGCCCCATTGCAACCTATCCAGTCAAAGATCCTTGTAGTTCATGTCCAATCCATACTTGCGAAACTCTGCACTCCATGTACTGAAAAGGTGCTGCATGTTGTAGTATTCGGAGATGTACGGTGTACACATTTGCCTCATTTATGCACACACCTTGTACACATACGAGCATGGCTTGTGTAGGAGCTTTGGCTTGTTGCAGGTGCATGTCGCCACATCACCCAGGGTGCATGCCTGTTTCCTTTCCCCCCTGGCATGACTATTGATATATTTCTGCCGAAGCCTGATCTCATACTTTCTCCTGAGGCCATCGATCATCTGGATGTCGTGTATTCATGCCTTCTCCATCTTCTAGTCCATGTGCTTCTGCATGTTCTCGGCCCACTGCTTGACTTCCTCTATCTGTTGCTTAGCTACGGTAGCTCTATTGACAAAATAACCAACAGTGCGAGTCCATGTCTCCTCGACGATCGCGGTGATAGCGAGGCACCACACACCTTTGAGGACGTTGTTGTACACCTCGGACATGTTGGTCATCATAATCTCGTACCTCGCACCGTCTGTGTCATAGAGAAGGGAACATTTCTCCAATTCAGGAGCGTGACGATGAATCCACTCTGAGAAACTTATGGCACTGCTGGTTTGCTCCCCTCTAGTACCTCTAGAGTGGACTCCCTTGCATGCCTCATAGTCCGGTATTCGAGGTCTCTTCAGATGGACTCAAACTTCTGTCTCTGATTCTGCAGACACAATGCCTTGAACGTCTTTACAACTTCTTGACTATAGAACCGCGTGAACAAGTTAGATGCAAGATGTCTCATGCACCACTGGGTTTGCACGTCGTTTCACTAGTGAGAGGGTTCCGTCCCATGCTGCATGGTGTTGAGGGCCGTCAACAACCCAGCATTGCGGTCTATAATAAGGCATACGTTGCGCCAGTCTCCCACGACCACCTGCTTCACGTTCGCTAGGAACCACAGCCAATTGGCTGTATTCTCGCTCTCCACAATGGCAAATACCACCGGGAGAAGCTGGTCATTCGTGTCAGCAGCTACCGTGGTGAGAATGGTGCCCTTGTACCTCCCTGTGAGGAAAGTATCATCCATCATGAGCACAGGACAATAGAACTTGAAGCCCCAAACGACATGGGCGAAAGCCCAGAACACCCGGTCCAGTATAAAGCAGTTGGGACCTCCATCAGCATCTTCATTCTCAAGCTTGTTTTTGTATGTGCCGGGGTTTGATTCGGTAATCTGGTGAAGCGATCTCGGCACAAGGTTGTATGCTTCTTCATATGTCTCATACATGGACTCGATGACCTTCTGCTTGGCTCATCGGACCTTGCTGTAGCTGACTGGATAACCAAACAGATTAACGACTTCCGACATCAACATGTTGGGGGAGATAGACACATCCACCGCAACTAGGTGGCTGATGAGGCTTGCAACATATGCGGAAGTCATGTTCCGATGCTGCCACAGGGGCTCGCGAAGCTCGCAAGTGTGGTTGGTTAACGCTTTCACCGCAAAGACCGAGCCAAAGATCTTTGCTCATTGAGCGCTGACCTTACCAGGACAACCTTCCACTTTGCACTTCACTTTGTAATGTCCTAGGTTGGATCGGTACACTCGGTACACACGGCTGACGGATAAGGCGTACTGTGCTATAGCTTGTTGCACATCCACCTTGCTAGGGAAGCGTTGTCCAACTAAGAGGGTGCCGGTATCAAACCCCCACTGGGACCCTTCTTCTTGCGGTAGTATAAGGGAACACACCGCGATATCATCAAGTCTCGATGCCACGTAAGACACCTCCAATGACACAATTCCCCTGGTTGGACCACAGGCCTAGTGTGCGTCCTCGTCACTACTATCCGAGCCTGGGTCAGCATCCTAGTCGGACTCCAACCGAGATTCTAGTCTGGTAGATACTCGTGGCAGTCAATGCGGGCCGACCACAACAATTTTGCCCCCTCATTTTGCAAAAAATTATGCGTGAGTCTTCCCTCTGAGACATCATATTCCGTGCTATCGTCTTGAAGCTCGACTTACGGTTGCCCACTTGTAGAGGCCCCAACATCATCAAGGTTTCCTAATGCCATACGTATGAAATTCACATGCACCATCGGCCTCCCGTAAATGGCCGCCTCGGGCTGGGAGGTAATCTGCATGTACTGGCTCCATGCTACGCTTCCATTCACATTGACGAGCTCCCACACAACATTCGTGCAAATGATCCCCTCGATCACATGTTTCTTCGTCATTGCCTCCGTGACGAACTCCCTCCGGATGTAGCTTCGAAGCTTGTGAATATTTATCGCATCGAGCCCCTCCACCCGGACCACCTTGTACTGGCATCTCAACAGGTCCAACGCATCGGGTCTGGCCCGTATGAGACCATCGCCATAAAATACTACCAAGTCTTGCATGTTTGAAATTACCTAAAGCCACAACAACCCCATCCACGGTACGCGATATAATAAACAATGATGAAAATTGCATGAAAGTGATCGATTACATATGTGTAATTAAATATGAATAATTAATTAATCACCAACAATTTGATTACTCCTCCAAAAATTAATTACGAGTAATTCGTTACTACCGTTCTTACCACTATTAAACCACATGTTTATTACCACTTAATTACTTACGACCAACTAATTTGCACTAAATTAGTTATGCCTAACTAATTGCTAGTAAACTAAATACGACTTATTAATTACCACTAAATTAATTACGAGTAGTTAATTTCCACTAATTTAAGATGCCGGACAGATAACCATGAAACTAATTACGACTAATTAATTACCACTAAACTAATTACAAGTAATTAATTATGGCTATTTAATTTCAACTCATTTTGAACCACTAACTAGTTCATATCGAAAATAACAAAGCCTATGAGCATTAAGACTGATTAATCACCACAAAGTATAATGCACTGATAAATTACAGATACCGTAACTACAACTATATTACAAACGTTACAACACAAGCTGCATTAATTACAACTAGCTGACTAAGACTAATTACCTATGACTACGGTAATAACGACAAAGGCATCGTACAAATTACCTGCCCTTCGGGAGAATCAATCAAAAAGCTGAGCGACGAGAAGCAATCAAATAATTACTCTCCAAAAAAATTAATTATGTTATGTTCTCTGAGTTCTCAGCAATGAGCGAGAGAATGAGAAGCGAAACACAATTGAGATGAGCGATGATTAACTGCGAGAGTTCGGTATTTATAGCCGAGCGAAGGAGGAGTCGCTGCGTTGACGGTAGGAATTCTGGATGCATTGTCTAGGCGCAGCACTGCGGCCAAGGGGAACATCATCGACGGGGCGATAGATGTGTGGAGAAGGGAGGCCAGGCGGTGGGAAAAGTGGACACCGCACGGTGGTCGTGCGGATTCTCCTCCACCGCACGGCCACCGTGCGGTAGTCTCCTCTATCGCACAGTGACCATACGGTTTCTACTCTACCGCACGGCCACTGTGCGGTTTCTCCTTGTGTTGGCGCCAGGGCCTTGTCCGCATGGTCACCGTGTGGCACAGTGCCATTTTTGCAAAAAAAACAACAACGACGGCTACAATTGCACATATGTGGTGGAAAACCGCCAATACGACCAAAAACTCTTACTAAATGCTAATTAGCAACAGTGCCAAAGTAGATACAGAATGCTTGTACTACATCTATGTACTTACATGATTGGAACCAAGCATATTTCCTAGCTTGTCGGTACAAAAGCTAAAGAAAGGTTAGAACCTTTTCTTCAACATAGCGTCTAATAGAGAACCGAGCTTAGCTCGGTTGGGAAAGAGCGGGCGTCGTTCCCTCCCCCGTGCGGGTTCGAATCTTCGGATAGCCATTAAAAAAACATAGCTTCTAATAGATAATTACGAATAATGTGAGAAAAGTGTTGGAATTTGGGGCTAGGAATCTTGCAATAGAGACTAAATGGATGCTTCTTTAGTTGTTAATTCTACATTAGAGCTAGGACTAGTATCTGATGTGGTTATTCTCATTGTTTTATGGAATAAAGTCAGACATCCTAAATTGTAGAAATGCTAGATTTGTCTCACTTTTTTTTTCACCTAGCTGGTGATTAGTTTAGCTTTTGATGCTTACCAATCTCAGTGAAACACTGCAAGCACAAATCTTGATTTCCTTTTTGGAAAACTTTGGTTTCCTGTATCTCACTTTGGATAGAACTTGAGCCAGGAAAGATTACTTAGACTCTTATCTGAAGATAAAAATACAGAACAAAGTGAGTCACAACCCTGATGTGGTGTGATGTGTTGGGATGCAGGTAGGCTACGCTAGTATGTAATTAAAAATTTCTACCGCGTTAATCAGGAAGTCATGCGAGTATGAGATCATAGATCGTTATCACTAGACGCTCAGTACAGTGGAAGAAGAGTTGGAGCAGCCTGATCCAACATCGCATGTATCAATGTAGTGAAAGCAGTCGATCGTCTAACATCCTTGGCCGTCGATAATCTCCTCCAACAGCCTCTCGCATTCCCTACGTACGTCGCGGATCATCCTCGATTAGCGTAACAGCACCTCTACGCCTATGGTATCCATACATCTAGGGGTGGAACGTCGTGCGTTGGTATGCTAGCACCAACGTGCATGGTAGGTGAAAGTATCTAGGCCCCTAATATTGCTTTTGGTAATTAATGTCAACAATGTATTAAGGGACTAACATGTGTGCTAAGATGTTTTTAAGGATTAAGCCCCAAAGGATGAATGATGACATAGAAATGGCAATGCAAAAGTGATAAAGATCGACATGGCTCAAGACAAAGGTATCATATAGTTTAAGGATCTTTTCTTTAGTATTTTACCAGTCTCACTGTTTGGAGGAAAAATTGGATTTGTAGGCTAGATGCCTTACTATTAAGAGGGATCATAGCTAGTAGCTTGAGGATCTATTTATGTGCCATCTTGATCAATTAGAAGTCATGCATTGCATTTGTTGTTGCTTCTGGAAAACTGTTTAGCAAAATCGGTATGACCGCAAGTGATGAACTGTATTACCGCAAGTCGGCAGTACCAAAATCTAGTTGACGGTTTGTATTTTTCAAAAAACATGTTTTTGGAAGTTTTTCTTGAAATCCCAAATTCAGTATGATCGCAAATGATGAGAGGTGTTACCGCAAGTCAGTAGTACCGAAATTTATTTGGTGGTATGTATTTTCCAGAGAGTAAGTTTTTGGGAGTTTTCTTGAATTCCAAAATCGGTATGACCGCATTGGATGAGCGGTATTACCGCAAGTCGATAGTACCAAAATTTACATAGCGGTATGTATTTTACAGAAAGTATGTTTTTGGGAGATTTTGATCTCTCTTGAAAATCGATATGATTGTATTCCTTGAGCGGTACTACCGTATGTTGGTAGTACCGGTTTTTACATAGCGGTGCATTATTTTCAAAGAAGGTATTTTTCTTGATATTTTGATCCTCTGGAAATCGGTAGTACCAACCTAGCCGAGCAGTATTACCGCAGTACGGTAATACTGATTTATAGTTGGCGGTAGTACCGTGACTTTTTCTGTAACAGCTAGTTCAGAGCATTAAATGCAACTATTTCGACCGTTGATCGTGTCGAGCGGTAGTACCGGGTTTCAACGGCGGTATTACCGCAAATCTTGATTTTTCAGGAGTTTGATTCAAATGGCTAGTTTTGTTAGTGAGGGCTATAAATACACCCCCACCAGCACCAAGCCAACAACTTTTGAGCATATTCACTCTCATTGAATACATTTGAGCTCTTAGACACTCTCTACTACTCATTTGCTTTGAATTCCTATTTTGAGGTAGTTGAGAGTATTCAAGTGCACTGCATCATTAGTTGATCTTATTGGCACTTGAATTTCCTCAACCAAACACTTGGTTTATTACTCTTGGTGTTTGCCGGCACCTAGAAGGCTTTTGAGGAAATTTGCGCAGAGAGCTCTTCAAAGAAGATTGTGAAGTGGTGTTGTGCTCACCACCTCCGGAGAGGAGAAAGAGCAACTCTAGTGATCAAGGGTTAAGGCTTAATTCGTGGAGCCAATCCAATTCATTTGGACTTTCCTCAACATGGATTAGTGAAGACCGGCAAGTCTTCGATACCACGGGAAAAACATCATCGTCTCTTTTGTGGTTTATTCTTTGTCTCTACTATTTCTATATTTATATTTCTAGCAATTTACTTTGTAAAATTGTTTAGCTAGAATTGTATTTAGTATTGACATAAGCTCATAATTGTCTTAAATTGCTTAGTGGTTTTTTTTCTTTGTATGTATGCTAGGAAGCTTTGTTGAGACAATCAAGGTTCATATTGTTAATTAGTTAGAAAGTTTTAAAAACATCATATTCACCCCCCTCTAGTCGGTTATCCTTGATCCTACAGCAGGGCCTTTGGTGAGTGGGGGCTAGGATTTCGATGGGTGGTGCAATCTTATCCCAAAAGTCCCCATGTCTCCCCTTGTAAAGAGCCCCTATGTAACATCCTAATTTTGGAGTTTATTTGAAGCATTTAAAAATAAAAATAACCATTCGAATTTTCTTAGTTAAGTCAAAGCTTAATTTCAATTTTCATAAATTAAAATAATTTAATGTGATCAATTTAAACTTCAATTAAATTCAAAGTTGTTTTATTTCAGTTCCTTGAGTTCAAGAGTATTTTATGAAAATTTTTAGGAATTTTTGGAGTTTATTTGCTATTTCTTTGAGCTTGACTTTATTTATTCTTTTTTTCTAAAATTTGGAAATTTCCTTTATTCTGGATTTTCTCTTTTGGGCTGAAATATTTTTCTTTTGGCCTTTTCTTCCCAACTAGGGTGTCCGAGGAAATCATGTCAACACGATGAGTACAAAAATCCAAGGAGGGATAGTGTTAAGTAGGAAAAGCTACTGCCCAAAACCTTTGCTATAAAAGTAGCCATGCACGATAGAGTAAAACAACATATGGTTGAAATGCTAGGTTCAACAATGATCAAAGGTCTGTGAGTTGCCTTTGTTGAGCAATGGGAGGCTTCAGTAGAGGCTCCTGGATCCAAGAACTCCTTGTCGAACTCAGGGCCTACACATTCACAAAGAACCAAATAAACAAGACAAGCTCGGGCAAAAGAACTTAAAAGAAACAAAAGAACTTAATTAAATCCAACTTAAAACCAGGAGAACAGGAGGTCCTGGCTTGAGGGGAGGTCCAACTCGAAGGAGAGTGAAACTTCAGATCTCAAGCTCGGAGAGAACAAGGTGAAAGCAAAGAAGCTAGGAATGAGGAAAAGGTGGTGGAGGGAGGCTCTCTCGGCTACAAATAGCAAGAGAGGCAATGGTGAAAGCACTGAGGCTCAGGGCAACGTGTCAAGGGTAGGTGAGAAAAGGACAAGGATAAGACAAGGCATGCCATCAAAAGGAGGAACAAAATACCTCAGACATGACTACATTCAATGTCCCGCAGCAACATTAAATGTTCAGAGACTTTCTGCTGCAAAACGTGCAGAAAGGAGAAAGGGGTCAGAGCTGGCTCAAACAAAGAGGTTGGTCAAAGCAATAGGATAAAGTCGTGACCAATGGGGAGGTCCAACAAAGGGGTGGTCCTAAGAGGAGATCCTGCAAAGGAGGAGGTCCTGTCCACCAGAGTGGGGGAGGTCATAAGGTAAGGAGGAGGTCCGAAGGAAAGAAAAAGGCGCGCAACGGACCAGAGCCACACGATCAGGATCTGAGGGGTCTGGGAAGGGGAAAAGGTGAGCACAGGGTTGGACTTAGGGGAGGTCCAGGAGAAGGGGAGTTTCAACGGGTAAGATTTAAAAGTGAGAAGGATCTAATGAAGGAGATCCCAAGAAAGAGGTCCAAGGAGGTCCTAACGGTCAAGATCTACAAAGGGGAGATCCTAACGGTCAAGATCTACAAGGGGGAGGTCCTGACGGTCAAGATCTACAAGGGGAGGTCCAAAGGACAAAAGGATCGGGTCCAAGAGGAGGTCCAGACAAGGAAAAACTAGGCTAAGGGGCACACAAGGCAAACAAAGAAAAAGGGCCAAAGGCCAAAGAACACCGAAGAACTCCAACAACGATCAAAGAGCTAAAAGACTTTAGTTGTAGTTAAGTTAATTCAAATTAAGCCTTCAATTTTTCCAAAGTTCCATGTTAAGCTTGAGCAAACCAATAAATCCAATGGTTCCTTTTTAGGTTTTGAAATCCGGCAAGAACTCTAAGACAAACGGGACGTTACTGGTAGTCTCGCCTGGGTAACTTGTCAAGGACTTAATCTTGTGCGCCATTGAACTGGGCCATATTGTACAACCACATGTCCAGTATGGGCTAGACCTGGCTAACTAATTAGCAATGTCTTAGCTTGATTCTGTTTTTGAAAGCGTGAGTTCCGGGATGGATACTCGCAATGGCGCAAGAGGGGGGCCATGTCTGGTCATAATGACATTAAGTATTGAAATCTTAGCGGACAGAATTGGGTTAAGGAGGAGCTTTGCAAAGGTCTTGTGATGATCACTTAGTCGCATACCTACGGAAGTCTGGTCAGACACTTTGTGTTGATTTATCTCTTGTGGATAAAGTTGTACAATTTCTCCAGAGTTAAAACTATTTAAATAGTTGTGTCCCTGTTATGTACAATGCTAGGGGATTTCACACGAGAGGTAGAGTTTCTTTATAAAAATGTGTCGGAAGGTGAATGTGATGTTCGCTTGGTGGATGTGATATTCACTTAGTTGTTTGGTTGGAAAGTGAATGGGAAGTACACTGGTCGTTTCAAAGAAATTGTTATTTACTTATTATGCTTTTTCAAATACGCTTTGCAATCTACTTACTTTATTTACTATCAATACTATTTTTTTACAAAAAAAACCATACAACTAATCATTTGATCAAGCCTCACATGAATATTAATTACATATTGTTCTCTACGACTTGTTGACTACCTTATGTACTCATGGTTTTAAACTTTGCTGCTCAGTTGAAGAGTATCAAGTTGCTCAAAAATTCTATCGTAACACCCAAATTTCATTTCTATTAAAAGAATATTTTAATTAATTTCTTTGATTTTTTTTGGATTTTTAAAAGTTTTTCCCTATTTAGTTATAAAGCCAAATTAAATAATTTGCAAATCTAAATACCAATTTTGAGTTAAAAATATTTTATTTAAGTTTAAAATAATTCAGAAAATTTCTATGAAGTTTTTTAGAATTTTTTTAACTCTATTTGCTATTTTCTAAAAGCCTAATTGATTTCTTGCAATTTCTGTAAATCAAAACTCATAAAAAATCCAGATTTTGGCTTTGAGCCGAATCTCTCTGACCACTCTCTCTCTCTCTTTATCTTACACACACACACACACACACCGCCTAGCCTTACCTGTCATCTCCCCTCCCCCTTCTCCTCGCGACCGTGCTAGAGACGCTGCCATTTTCGTCGTTCCGATGCGTAAAGATGGTCGTTACCACATGCAATTGTGCGCATTAACGCCCACGATCTCCACTCCATCTCTCGCCTTCATTCATCTGTTGCCAATCGCCTTAATGGCCACTTCCACCACCAGCAAGGTAATGCCCGCACACATTCTCACCACCTCGGTCGTCCCCTCGCCCTATAAAAGGGAGCATTAGCACTCCCGTCCCTCACTCATCTCACCACCATAGTCCTAGCCCCTCTATCCCTCTCTCGTCACTGGATTTTGAACTTCCTCGCTGCCGTCCTCGACGTGCGCCTTCGCCGATTGCGCCGCCGTTTGTCGGTCTCCGGCAACGTTGTCAACACCGGGAGCTTCACCGGTCCATGTTCTACGTTGTGCGCAAGATCTCGCCGCCGGAGGACCACCAGAACGCCTACACCGACGGAGCCCGAATCGTGTCGCCGCCTTTCTTCCTCATCACCAGCCAACCCTTCACATCCTGTCACCGCAAACGTGCGCATCAGGTCCAACGTCTCCTCCTCGTTCTTTTGCTCACACGCTCGTCCATCGCCGCAGCGTAGAACACCAGCGACCATTTTGGCCCTGAGCGCCACCACTCGCTGGAGTGACATGGGTGCCATGTTGGCTCTTTTGTCCCGTCGGCCTAGTTGATGCAACAATATGAACTAGGAATATTTGGGGGAAAAATGTTATACAAAGACATGTTTAGAAAAAAATGTTAAATTTGGGAATTTAGCCAAATATTCAACTGAGTTTAGAAATGAGTCTATAGCATTGTTTTGCCATAGAGCTTTGCAAATAATTTGTGAAACAAAATAAATTAAAAACTGTTTTAGACTAAGCTAATTTGGAAAGATGGTTGGTGCAAATTTATGCACGGGATCAATTCAGCGAATGGTTGAGGCCCAAGGATTAGTTGGAAATTGCCTAGTTAAGTAAGGACCGACCTGAGAGCTACTTTTTGCTAAGCTCTACTGTACTACTATAAGTTTGGAATGGGATAGACTTGGCTAACTAAACTATAATATTTCACGATGGTTGTGTCATTTTGAGGTGTGATGTCGTGAAGACCTACTTTTAGTATCCACTAGGCGCAAGAAGGGGTTATTGTTGTAACACCCCGACTTAACAAAAGTCCAAGATGTCACCTACAACTACTAACGCTACCAATTTTAATCAATAATCAAGTATTTCCAACATTTAGCCTTCAAGAATAAACATTCGACAATATGTTAAATATAAATTTCAGCAACATGGTAGATCATAAATTGAGTTTAATAGGAACCAAGTAATTATCGAAAGGCATCATAAATAAGTTTAAACTGGGGAATGCATCAACTAACAATATTACAAACCCTAAGGAACTAAGGAAAACCACAAATTATCCAATTATTACAATGGAATATACTAAATTGTTTATGACCAAAAGTGATGAATTTTTAGGTGGAATGAAGAGCTACAAAAGTGCAATTGTTCCATGTTCTACTTCCACCCAATGCATGTCACCTTCAACGTTCACCTAAAACAACAACTAAGTAAGAGTGAGTCTACGACTCAGTAAGTACATAGTAGAATAATAAATAAGACATCATCTTAATAACAATTCATTCTCATTTATCATTATCTCAGTTTCTCATATTGATTCTCATCAGTTCCATTCACGTGTTTCATCATCTCAAATCACTTTTCTCTTTTCATAAATGCAATGCAATGCTCACGCTCATGTCTCAACTCATCTTCTGTGTATACTAGTATGGCGGAGTGTAACACCCGTCGGTGTTCACTCATGCCGAATTCTTTAGTGCGGGGACCAATTGCCCCGTAATTTTTCATACGGGGACCTCATTCCACTCCCGTAGGGTCATATCTTTCCATCATGAATGCTTAACATGCAATGCAATGATTATTATCTTTCTTCATTAGCAACTAATATAACCATAATTCTTCCACAACCATCATCAAGTTATCAAAAGCTTGTGAGCAATGTGAAACAGGCATAATTCATATGAATAATCATGGCAAATATTCACTTAACCAACTAATAATTTCAAACACTCAAATACCATTCTACCATGCACTTGTCTTTCTAGTTGCGATGACCAGAATGATTTGAAGGTGACAACAATTCTGAAGCTACTCCTCCCTTGGAGATCATGACGTTGCACAAGAAAACCTATGGATTCCTCTGTTTTCCTTGCTTCCTTTCTCTTCCTCCTGCTGGCCGATCCTTGCTGGTCTTCCCTCTCTTGTGTAGCAGCAAGGTGGAGAGGGGCAGCAGGGCGCTGGCTCCAAGAGCAGAGGGACAGCAAGGGGAGCTGTAGCCAGGGAAGAAGTTAGGGGGTGCTGGAATTTGCGGCTTGAGGAGGGGCAGCATCGGTGGCTATTGTGCGGCAAGGGGGAGGATGCGCAGGGGGTGTGGGGGCTAGGGTTTGCAGCCACCCTGGCTCCCTTTCAAGGCCAGCCCCCTCATGGGCTAGGTTGTCGTGGGCCGAAAGCCCACATTCCTCTCCCCTTCTCAAGAAAATTCAAAATTTACGCCTCTAAATTATGAATTTTCCCCTTTCACTTCTACTCAAAATCTGAACTCAAACTTTTTAATCCTCTGAAGTCTAAATAGGATATTACAACCGTTTGGCGTGAAACCTACGGTAACAAAACCTTAGCAGACATAACTACATTGAAATAGTATAGGGTAAAGGGTTTGTGATAGTCGCTTAGTCGCACACACAAAAGCGTGTCTTGACCAACATATTAAGGAGACTATCTCTTGTGGGTAAAGTTATACAAACTCTGTAGAGTAGAAAACTATTCGAATAGCTATGTCCACACACTACACCATGACATAGTATTAAGGGCAATTAAACTACCATAGAAAAGTGCTTTGCAAAGCAAATTATCTGCCGAGAAAGACATTCCCCAATAGATAAGTGGATTCCCGGCAGTTAACTGCCCTAGATAAGTTGTTTTTCCCCAGCAGTTAGAGTTGCCCC
Source organism: Ampelocalamus luodianensis (assembly GCA_036346255.1). NCBI lineage: Eukaryota > Viridiplantae > Streptophyta > Magnoliopsida > Poales > Poaceae > Ampelocalamus > Ampelocalamus luodianensis. Next base: position 37,082,494 of record CM070633.1, read on the forward strand.
AGCAGTTATATGTATTGCCAGCAGTTAACCTGCCCTCGATTGTTGATTTTTCCCCACAGTTAAGTGCCCTAAATAAGTTATTTTTCCCCGTAGTTAGTTGTATTGCCGGCAATTAACTGCCCTCGATTGTCTATTTTTCCCCAATAGTTAGTTGTATTGCCTGTAGTTATCTGCCCTCGATTGTTTGTTTTTCCCCGACAGTTAGTTGTATTGCCAACAGTTAACTGCCCTCGATTGTCTTTTGCACCATTTAACCATAATTTTGAAAACATACAATTTTGGTAATCATACAACTAAAAAAACATATCATATCAACAATCAAAGACAATTGCAACACATAGATCAAATTCAGATTTCACAAAATACATAAACATGAAATATGAAAGTTCTGATAAACACAACAGTACATGTGCAATACATACAGAGTGCATGCAATTTCATAATTCCAAGCATTCAAATATAGCCACGATGACACAATCATTTGAAGTCTACACAACCTAAAGAAACAATCTAACCTCTTCTACCATAATTTCTAAACTGGTTACCATACTGTTCAATCCTTATTGCCCTGCCCATAACCACATGATCCTCAGCTGAAAGTACTGCAGGTTTCAGGAAACATATATAGGTATCCAGAATTTAATGATGATATGTAATTGCAAAACTCCTCCCTCAACTTGGCATGCCAATTCAGTTTCTCCTTATCAGCCGCAGCTGCAAGACAAAGTGCTTTACACCATGATTCCTTATCCCAGGAAGTGTCATCATAAAGAGCGCACATCTTGTTTCCATTATAAATCTCAGATTCCTTGCTTTCCAATTTTATAGGATACCTCTTAGCCCTGAAAGTACAGTAATAGAGTTACATATATACTGAAGAATAGAAGTAAATTATCCTACCAACAGCCTTAAACGGCTTAATGAAAGGCACACAAAGTTGCTTGGCTAGCACTTCTAACTTCTAAAATAGATTTCCTTCCTATAGGAGTTCCTTCAAGAAACAAAATTTATGTACTTAAACCTTTAGCTGATTGCAACATGGATAAAACATGATTTACCTTCAAATCAAAGCATTCGATGTTATTAATGAAATGTGGTTTTGAAATTTGTTTAGTACTTAACAGTGCATGCTCATATTTGACTAACTTCTACATGTACAACTTGGAAGATATAAATATAGATTTCTTGATGAAGGCAATTATTTCGGTTTGTACGTAGTACTGACCATTTGCGTGAGGGCATACTTGATGTAGAAACAACAAAGACTGTGCAATACAGAAGCTCAATGGTTGTGTGGGAGCCATCAGGACCAGATAAACTAAGTGAGTGCCCCTTGATTTTAGCCAACTTCTTTGCAGGAAAAACCTCCACAATATTCTTAACACATCATGAACATGAAGACATTTTCTCAAAAAGCCCAGGGCATAATTTTGAGGACTAATCAGTACATGAAAATTTGTTGCTTAAAATAATGAACATTGCACTTGCAGTTATCTTTCATTGCTCCACCACAACGAGAAGGAAAAAAACATTGTATGCATAGTTTGCTAACACATAAGAATCCTACCTTTCCCTGAGAAAATACAAAAGAACGTATCCAATGGACTCCAAATCATCTCTTCGGTTTTGCTCTGGTAAGTGGTAACAACACTAAGTTTAGTGGTCAATGTCAAAGGGAAGTAATGAAAAACAACAATTTATTTTAGTATTCCAAGCATAATAATGAGGTTGGTACAATTATCACAATATACATGCCATGTGCATAATTCAAGTTCTCAATTAATGACGTCATAGAAATAGAATGGACATATTGCTCACCAATCCCAAGATGAGTGTTGCAACTTGCATAGTGAGCTGTGCTAGTCAAGTTTTTATTTTCTCTGAAAAAAGTTAAGTATGTTAACAATACTCAGGAACATAAGTGTCGATAGCCAGCTTGTTACACACCTGGTTAGCTTCTGTAACAAATTATGCAACATCTTTTTCAATAGGAAAATGGTCTAGTTAACACAAGCTGCAAAAGTATTACGTTGTGAGAACTGTGCCACACGAGATATTGACTAGTTGCTGCTCAAAAGGAAAGCTAAGATACCACTTTACCAGCCCGTATCCAATAGCTTCTGTTCGAAAATGAGAACTTCACTAGAAGATTTTAGGCCCTGTAAAATAAGAGACAAGTTCAGTATACAGGACAGACGTATCAAGTTATAACGAATTATCAAGGAACATTACTTTGTTTTCTTAGAGCATGCAACTGAATACAACTACATTCGAACTTCATGAAACAAATTCTTGATTGGACAACTACCACGAGAATATAGCATTGTCCAGTAGGACTATACAATCAAAAGCAAGATTAAAAGGATGTACTAATATTCTAACTACGGAAGGCCAGTCCCTTCAGATTCTCTCTATGGTCATTAGTCCTTACTTCTTAATGAGTATTAACAGCAAGAACCATAGTACTCTCAAAATAAAAGACCTGCAGAGGATCACAAATATTATCTCGAATAACATGTATAGTGTACCTGAAAATGACCAGAAAGGCGTCTATACTGCCCAAAAAGGTAACCCATTTCCCTTGGACCAACACCAACATCTTCACCAGGAAAATCCTGCAGCAAAAATTGAAGTATGAACTTCCGATTTGAATAAAACAATTGATTTCATTTAACTAATTTAGACATAAATAACTTAAAAGTCTCAAACAAAGTATCTGATTGGGAAGTACCTGATCAGGGCCAAAATATCTATACAGTTCATCCATGAAACTTTGACAAAAATGCATTATCTGACATGGAACATTTTCATATTTACATGCAGTAAAATATTGTTGTCCAAAGGAAATAAAATACAACACAAATACCTCACTTTCACTTTTACCCTTTGGATCAAAATCACTCCCTCCAGTGGTACCCCCAAGTTTATATAGTGATAGAGCATTCTTCAAAGTCCGTGTAAAAGGAAAATCAGCTTAGCATGCTACATTAAGTCCCATATAGGTTTCTAAATTCAACATTCATTAATATAGGCCTTAGTCAATGCTTAAGAAAAGGCACCACTTGAGCCCCGAGTGTGAACACAAGCAAGTTGATAGTCTATAGTAGTCCGAAACAAGGAGCATCAACAAGTTCATGACCATGAACCGAAAATTAAAATCTTACCGAATAAAAAGATATTTACAAGTTAAGACCAGCCAATTCTTACCCGCCGTGGAGGATGCAGGTGCAGGGAGGAGGGGCGATCGGGGAGGAGGGGCGACTAGGGAGGAGGAGGGGCGGCCGGGGAGGAGGTGAAGAATCTAGACCCGCCATTATATGTTAATGGAGTTTTGGTTATTAATGACAAATCTATTTATGAGACTAACACTTTTTTTGTTATATCTATTGTTTAGTCTCAAATGGATAAAGAGGTAAAAATCAAATGAGGTATGCTTTCCAAATAACAAATCTTTATAAGACTAACACTTCTATTGTCATACAAATTGCTTAGTCTCAGTGGGATTTAAAGATCAAAGAGGTATGCATTCGACATCATTTTATTATATCTTGTTGCATTCTTCGGACTCAAAATATAGGTTGAACTTCACCAAAAGGTTAACTTGAATATGTGTATATGTCTTTATTACACATTTGTGTATGCACACATTTAGGGGGAGTTCACTCTATATTTTATGGTTTCATTAATATTGATCCATATTCTTATGTCCACATACTTAGGATCTTTACTTTGAAATATATCCTTGAATATATTTAACTTGTGTAGTTAATATATTCATATGAGTATATGTAACGTGTAGTTTATATATACCCATATCCTTGAATATATACAACTAGTATAGTTCGTATATATCCATATGAGCATATGAGACTTGCGTAGTTCATATAAGCTCATATATCTTTTGAGTATATATAACTTATGTAGTTCATATATACTCATACCAAATATATTCAATTATCTGTAATTGTGTTGGTTGTCATCAATTACCAAAGAGGGAAAGATTGCGGCATCTTGTCCCACCATTATTGGCTAATGGTTTGTTGTGGTAATTAATGACAATCACCTTGTGGAACTAACATTTTTCTATGAGTTGGTGAAATAGGTTATGTTCCATGTGATTGAAGACTTCGGATGATGTCATGTGTTGATTGTCATCAAGTCAAAGATCGGGGAAATGGAAATCATCATGTGTTGATGATGTTCGAGTCGAGATCCCGAAGTGAAGAGCTTGGAGTAAAGGATGCATCATGAGTTGATGCATATCAAGTTCAAGAAGAGAAGATGATTATGAGTTGATCATCAAGTCGAGAAGAATCCATCATGTGTTGATAAAGGTCAAATGAAGAGTGCATCATGAGTTGATGCATGTCAAGACCTGAGATGAAAGATGTCATCATATGTTGATGGACATTAAGTCAATAACCCGGACTTGAAGCGAGGATGTGCGTCATCAAGCTTCATGTGGTTGCGCAAGGAAAAGGTATGACTAGCTAGGGCTAAGGATTTGTTCCTAGTCTTTTACCGGTCTCGGTGGTTGGTTGGAGACCGGATTGCTAGAATAGGTTGCCGTACTATTAAGAGGGGTCTTAATTAGTAACTTGAGTTAGTCATGTGTTGATCGCTCATTGTGTTTGCTCTAGCTCAACTTAACATGTCGCCTATATTTGCGAATGCGTTTTGCAAACGGTTTAAGTCCATGTACCTTATTCCTTGTGGCGATAATTCTAAAAGTCGGCAAAATGTGTTTTTGTGACTTGTTGAGAATCTAGCCTTCATCTCTTGTGTACATGTTGCATCAATTGGCAAATTTGTTTTGCAAATTGAGTTGAAGCAAATGTGCAAAGTCTGTTCTAAATCTTGGTGATCGCCGCGTCCGACCGCCTCGTAGCGTCGATCGGTGGTGGCGGTCTGACCGCCATGGTGTGAGCGGTCTGACCGACCTTCGGTTGTACCGGCCGTAAGAATCGGTACTACCGGAGTGCGGTAGTACCAGGCGTTTGAAACGGTACTACCGGAGTGCAGTAGTACTGAAATTTGTATGGCGGTACGTGTTTTCCAGAAGAGTTGTTTTCTGGTTTGATCGGTTGCTCAGTCAAGCGGTCTGATCGGCCTCTTGGCGGCTCGATCAGCGAGCGATCCGACCGCCATTGGCTGGCGGTCAGACCGATTGTGAGTCCAACGACTAGTTTTATAGCCGTTGGCACTTGGGCGGTCCGACCGGCAATTAGTTGGCGGTCGACGGTTTTGTCCGATTCTCCGAATCTTCTCCCAACGGCTAGTTTTTGTGTGTAGGCTATAAATATCCACCTTGGCTGTGTGAGGGAGAGTTGCTGGTGCCCCCATTGAGTTCCTTTGAGCTAAGAGCAAGCCCTCTACTCCCATTTGTGCTTGTGTTGCACTTAGTGAGGTTTGAGAGGCAAATCCTATTGCATGTGTTGCATTAGGTGGTAGATTTAATATCCACGAGAGCTTTGACACTTGATTGGTTCAAGTGAAAGTTGGTGACTTGTTACTCTTGGTGTTTGCCGACACCTAGACGGCGTGGAGGCGTCGTGCGTCGGTGATCTTCTCAAGTGAAGCTTGTGATAAGACCCGGGCGTTTGTGAGTGGCTTGGTGCTCGCCATCTCCGGAGTGGAGTAAGAGCAACCCTAGTGGAGCGAGGTGGTTGATACCTCGGAGGAAGGCTTAATTTGTGGAGCCGACCCAATTGGTTTGGGTTTCCCTCAACGTGGATTATGGGAGACCGGCAAGTCTCCGACCACCACGGTAAAATATCATTGTGTCCCGTGTGCTTCTTGTGATTAGCTTTCATATGCTTTACTTTGTGCAATTTACATTCTTTATATAATTGCTTATTCATTTGTATGATTGCTATCTTGTATGTGTTTGGTTAATCATATCTTTAGTTGATAGCTTACAAGTCTTTACTAAATTGCTCTATTTATTATTGACTTGTATCTTTGGTGCACTTAGTGAACTTGGTTGATTTAGGCTAAACCGAATTGATATTTAGCTTCCGCACTAGAAATTGGTTTTAGCTCATAAAAGTTTTAAAACGCCTATTCACCCCCCCTCTAGTCGGCCTACTCGATCTTACAAGTGGTATCAGAGCTTGGTCTCTCATTTATTAGACTTAACCGTGTAGAGAGTAAAGGATGACAACTAGTGATATAGTGCACCTAGGTGAAGCACCTAAATTTGATGGCACAAATTATGCACATTGGAAAATCCGCATGTCATGTTATTTTAAGGCCATGGGCCTAAATATATGGCGGATTGTAAATGTTGGCTTTTCTCCTCCATTGGATAGCTTTGATCCAACAATTGAGGAAGAGAAATGCTTACATCTCGATGCTCAAGCAATTAACGCTCTATTTAGTGCTTTGAGTGTAGATGTGTTCAATGAAGTATGCGATCTCAAGAATGTACATGAGATGTGAACACAATTATATTGCCATTGTGAAATGTCCACTTCCACAAGTGATGATTGCATACAAGAATGGATGTTGGGAGAAGAATGCTCAACTTGTAGCTCCGACAATGATCACACATCAACTCCATCAACATCGCCTCATTGCTTTATGGCTAAAGGTAAAAATGAGGTAAATAATTATGAGCCTTCATATGATGAATTGATGGAGATGCTAGAAGAATTAAATGAATATATTGGAAAAGAAAAAAAAAGATTCAAGGTTTTAGAGAAAGAGCTTATCTCTCTTCAAAATAATTATGGCGTGCTAAAAGATGAACATGAAACTCTTCTTCTAAATGATTTTAAAAAGTCTAATGTGGATATCGGAATTACATGTAATTTAATAGATGATTTGCCATGCATAGCTCCTATTTCTTGCAACTCATCTAAAGTTAACATATCCACATCTTGTGATGATTTAATTGATATGCCTTGTAGCACTTGTGAAAATGCTCCTATTTCCTCTATACTTGTTGAAACTAATCTTGTAGAGGAAAACAAAAGGCTCAAGGCCCAAGTCGCAAATTTGAAAAATGACTTAGATAGAAGCCACAAAGGTAAGGCCACTCTTGATGATATCTTGAGCAAGCAACGAAGCTCAAGTGATAAGAGCGGAATCGGCTTCACTCCTAAGAAAAGGGAAAATAGCAAGATGAGACACAATCAAAGACACAACAAGAACATCAAGTGCTTTGATTGTCATCAAATAGGTCACCTCTCCTCTAAATGCCCTAATAAGGAAGATTATAAAAGAGGACTTGGTTTCATCGCCAAGAAGAAGGTGAAGAACATCCCAAAGCAAAAAGGAAAGAAATACACAAATATCAAATGCTTTGGATGTTATGAGAAAGGACACATTGCCTCGGTGTGTCCAAATCAAAAGTATGTCAAAACAAGACATTCAAGTAAGAGGCAAGCCGGAAATGAGCAAGAGAAGAAAGGAAAGGATAGAGGCAAATATCCAACTTGCTACAATTGCTGGGAAAAGGAACATTTTAGTAAGGATTGTCCCAAAGGTATCACTCCTAAGCCAACTCTTTATAATGAAAATTATTTGCTTAGGAAGGATAGAAATAGCAATGTGTTTGCCAAGATTGTTAGTTCACATAAATGCATCGCTAAAGCCATATGGGTGCCCAAATCTATTGTGACTAACATTCATGGACCCAACCAAGTTTTGGGTACCAAATGCACTTAAATGCTTAATACGTACTTGGAGATGCATTGGAGTTTTGGCTCACACATGAAAAGATGGAATTCACCATATGCAATATTGGAGCCAAGCTTAAGGATGATCAAGTCATATCATAAGCCAATGCCATTTCGGTAACAAGTACTTACATTGAAATATCTAGACCCTTTACCTTGTGTAGGTTGTATTTCATGAAAATCTTATAAAAAGGGTTGTTCTTGCTCTCGTGCTTAATCTTGTTTATTAAAATCTTGAGCAAGTTGGTAGTGGCACATTATGGTGGAGTGCTAAATCATTTACATGTATATAACGTCCTAAAGTGTGCCCAAATTAATTAAGTGTTAATAATGTTTTCCAAAATTAAGCCTTTTAGCCAAAAGTCAAAAATTTAAAATTATTAATATATCCTTTGAAAAATTAGTTGCAAAATGTATACACATGTATTTCAAATATTTACAAATGGCTTTGGTTCAAGAAAAACCTATTTCAAGTGAAAATGAGTTTCTATCCAAAATTCTAGATCATAGAATCTTGTTTTTGACCTAAACTAGATGTTTGTGTAAAATCTAGTCTAAAAGAAATTTGACCATCGTCCCAAAAAAAATTCTAGAGTTGGCTATTCTAAACATTTTTGGTATTCAAATGATCTCCAAAAGACCAACTCATCAAAAGTTATTCGATATCGAAACTCATTCAAAATACTAGCTTAACCATAAAAGCCACTTTCTAGCACTTAAGTGAGTTTAGCCATTTGAACCTAAATTATTCACATGAATAGATCCATGATGGTATTTATAACTCATACATGCAATTGGATGCTATAGATTTCTTCATTTGCTCAATTTGGCTCGTTTTGTGGAAATTATTGAAATAAGATTTCAATTACGAAAACTAAAACTTAATTTATAAAAATTATTTGAGGATTGGATTTTAAAGGGCTATATAAGTTGGAAATGCTCCAAAGATATTTGTTTGATTGATTGTGTGAAAATTTGGAGCAAATTACAACAATTCAAACTTTTCTCAAATCTGCATTGAACTCGCATTTATCGATTCGGTCTCAACCATCCGACCGCCACCTTGGCGGTCTGACCGCTGGAATCGGTCGAACCGCCATGCCCAGTGGTCTGACCGGTTTTGCGTGGAGTCTTTAACTCCCACCCGACAGTTATCCTCCTCATTTCTTCCTCCACCCGAAAACACTTCTTTTCCTTCTCACCTTCGGCCGCCTCTTCTTCTCCAGCCCGGATCTTCGTCTCCGGTCCTCTCTCTTGCGGTCCAAGGTAATCAAGTCTTGCCCTTTCACCTCCTCTCTCTATTCCACGATTTAATTTGAGCCTTAAGTCACTCTATCTCAAATGCCATTAAAACCTAGGTGAAGGTATTCTTCGAAATCCGGCTATTTGTTCCTAAATTTCTTCAAGGATTTGTACCCCTTGATTCTCCTCTTCTTACATAGCTGGTAAATCCCTAAACTCCTACTTGCATTAGTCCATATTGTGATTTGCCTACATTTCTAGGGTTTGTTGTAAAATCCAAATTTCAACTCATTGTGATGGCAAATCTGTCCTGCAAGTAGATTGAGACTAAATTAGTAAGTATCCATGGTGTTATTGTGCAAAAGTTGGAGATTTTGGATTCTTCCAAAATTCAGACTGTCGTTTTGTCACTAGCGGTCTGACCGGCCGCAAGTTGGCGGTCTGACCGATCCTTCTGGCGGTCCGACCGGCCAGCGCGCGATCGACCGCTTTGTGACAATGGGCGATGTGATCTTGGCGTTACGAATACATATTAATTTAATCTTTGATATTCTTTGCTATCTTATCTCAGTGACTATGCCGAACAAGAGGACTGCGAATCGGTCTGCACCTCCCTCCTCCTTAGAAGATGAAAATATGGAGGATGTAGAAGAAGAAGAAGAAAATGCAAGTGATGACACTCACAATAACAGCAACAGTGACAATGATTTTGAGGATGAGAATGAAGACATTGCTCCTGATCAAAGTCAATTTATTGGACTTGATGTGTCAACAATCAAAAGTGAACAATATACCATTCTGAGGCACATTAATCAGTTCAGATTTCCTAGAGATGCCACCTTGGGTATGTTCCACACCCTATTTCAACAGCATGTCTATCAGATCATCTATGCTAAGAAGAAATTTGCAAACCATCGCTTTTATGAAGTGGAGTTACATTGGCAAGAATCCAGTTTATAATGGTTTGCTTTGATTGTTTAGAGCAATCAGATTAGAATCTTTGGTCTCTTTACAGTGCAACTTTCATGCAAAAGCCATCAGACAGTTTTATGCTACAGTCTATGTTTCTCCTGATCATGATTATCTTGAATGGATGACTGTAAATCAAAGGTTAGATGCTTCCAAAGATGATTTTGTAAGCGCCTTAAGTTTGGGAGATTCTAGTGGCATAAAGGTTCACCTTCAGGAACAGCTTGATCTTACTCAGGTAGATGAATTTTATGATCAAGCAAATCAGTTTGTGCGTGGAAGAGTAACTGGACTTCTTCCCTTGCCCAGTGTGATTAACAGAATTATGAGAGCATCATTCTTTCCTAGGAGTGGGAACAATGATGATATACATGGGCGTGCCTGGAATGTGATCAAACATATTATGGATGACACAAGATTTGATGTGATGGATTTGATCATCAGAGAGATTGCCACATCTAAGGGAGACAAGACTAAAAGAATTTATTTTGCTCCCTATATTATGAAGCTCATTCAGAGCAAGATTGATTTTGATCAGGACAGTGACATGGAGCATAAGGAGTATAAGCCTAGAGATGCTCCTCCTCCTCAGGTGCCTCCTCCACCTCCTCTTCGGCATCACGGGCAGGGATCATCCTCTCAGGGACATCCAGGACAGCAGGGTCCTCAAGAGCATGATGCAGTTCTGGCAGCTCTCTTGCGCCTTCAGACGAGCATGGATGCCAGGTTTGATCTTATGGATGCAAGAAATGATCAGATGCATGCAGAGACTAGAGCCAGGTTGGATACTCTAGACTTGAGGGTCAGTCTTATAGATGAGAGACTCACTGAGTATTAGCAGCAGCGAGTACCAGTTGTTTATCAGAGGTTTGGGAGTCATCGACGTACCCCTTCAAGTGTTCAGCAGGACGATCTTCCATCCACATCAGCTGTTGCTCCTCCATCTTCGACGGATGCTCCTCCATCCTAGCTGCTATCTTCTCATATGTAGGTCGATAGACCTTGTATTGTGAGATAAACTTTATATTATCTTTTGTTATCTGTGTGAGCTAATTGAACCATGTATGATCGTTAATCTTAATTGCTGTCAGACTAGTTGGATATGTGAATGTAAATGTTTTGGATTATGTTTATTATCCCTGTCTGAGTTATGTTATTAATTGAATCTTTATTGTTGTTGCATGATTATTCTTTTCTTGATTATTATTGTCATGCTTCCTTGGATTCATTATTTAGAGAAAACTCCGTCAAATTTCATAAAACCTCTTGTGTTGTATTCCTTTCAAATCTTAAATGCACATGTTTAGGGGGAGTTTTATCTCTGTTGGTTCTTGGATGTAGAAAATTTCAAAAGTTTCTAAAGAACCCTATCCTGTCTTTAAAAAGGGGAAATGTTTAATTGATCTCTCTTGCCAAGCTCTCTGTTATGCAAAATCTTTTATTTGACTTAAGGTTGATTTGAGTTTTTGGTGATTAATGCCAAAAGGGGGAGAATGTTGAATCAATATCTTTCCATATTTGGTTGTGTATCAAATATTATACATGTCTTCCTCATATGCTTAATGAATACATTATATGCATGGTTTACATTTCAATAGCTTAAATACTCAATATATGTTGATAATATCCAAATGTGGCTATTGATAAAGGATTTATCATCAATTACCAAAAAGGGGGAGATTGAAGAATCTAGACCCGCCATTATATATTAATAGAATTTTGGTTATTAATGATAAATCTATTTATGAGACTAACACTCTTTTTGCTATATCTATTGTTTAGTCTAAAATGGATAAAGAGGTAAAAATCAAATGGGGTATGTTTTCCAAATAACAAATCTTTATAAGACTAACACTTCTATTGTCATACAAATTGCTTAGTCTCAGTAGGATTTAAAGATCAAAGAGGTATGCATTCGACATCATTTTATTATATCTTGTTGCATTCCTCGGACTCAAAATATAGGTTGAACTTCACCAAAAGGTTAACTTGAATATGTGCATATGTCTTTATTACACATTTGTGTATGCACACATTTACGGGGGTTTCACTCTATATTTTATGGTTTCATTAATATTGATCCATATTCTTATGTCCACATACTTAGGATCTTTACTTTGAAATATATCCTTGAATATATTTAACTTGTGTAGTTAATATATTCATATGAGTATATGTAACTTGTGTAGTTTATATATACCCATATCCTTGAATATATACAACTAGTATAGTTCGTATATATCCATATGAGCATATGAGACTTGCGTAGTTCATATAAGCTCATATATCCTTTGAGTATATATAACTTATGTAGTTCATATATACTCATATATACTCATACCAAATATATTCAATTATCTGTAATTGTGTTGGTTGTCATCAATTACCAAAGAGGGAAATATTGCGGCATCTTGTCCCACCATTATTGGCTAATGGTTTGTTGTGGTAATTAATGACAATCACCTTGTGGAACTAACATTTTTCTATGAGTTGGTGAAATAGGTTATGTTCCATGTGATTGAAGACTTCGGATGATGTCATGTGTTGATTGTCATCAAGTCAAAGATCGGGGAAATGGAAATCATCATGTGTTGATGATGTTCGAGTCGAGATCCCGAAGTGAAGAGCTTGGAGTAAAGGATGCATCATGAGTTGATGCATATCAAGTTCAAGAAGAGAAGATGATTATGAGTTGATCATCAAGTCGAGAAGAATCCATCATGTGTTGATAAAGGTCAAATGAAGAGTGCATCATGAGTTGATGCATGTCAAGACCTGAGATGAAAGATGTCATCATATGTTGATGGACATTAAGTCAATAACCCGGACTTGAAGCGAGGATGTGCGTCATCAAGCTTCAAGTGGTTGCGCAAGGAAAAGGTATGACTAGCTAGGGCTAAGAATTTGTTCCTAGTCTTTTACCGGTCTCGGTGGTTGGTTGGAGACCGGATTGCTAGAATAGGTTGTCGTACTATTAAGAGGGGTCTTAATTAGTAACTTGAGTTAGTCATGTGTTGATCGCTCATTGTGTTTGCTCTAGCTCAACTTAACATGTCGCCTATATTTGCGAATGCGTTTTGCAAACGGTTTAAGTCCATGTACCTTATTCCTTGTGGCGATAATTCTAAAAGTCGGCAAAATGTGTTTTTGTGACTTGTTGAGAATCTAGCCTTCATCTCTTGTGTACATGTTGCATCAATTGGCAAATTTGTTTTGCAAATTGAGTTGAAGCAAATGTGCAAAGTCTGTTCTAAATCTTGGTGACTGCTGGCGGTCTGACCGCCTCTGGTAGCGGTCTGACCGGTGGTGGCGATCTGACCGCGATGGTGTGAGCGGTCTGACCGACCTTCGGTTGTACCGGCCGTAAGAATCGGTACTACCGGAGTGCGGTAGTACCAGGCGTTTGAAACGGTACTACCGGAGTGGGGTAGTACCGAAATTTGTATGGCGGTACGTGTTTTCCAGAAGAGTTGTTTTCTGGTTTGATCGGTTGCTCAGTCAAGCGGTCTGATCGGCCTCTTGGGCTGTCTGACCGGTCTGAGCGGTCTGACCGGCCATTGGCTGGCGGTCAGACCGATTGTGAGTCCAATGACTAGTTTTATAGCCGTTGGCACTTGGGCGGTCCGACCGGCAATTAGTTGGCGGTCAGACCGGTTTTGTCCAGATTCTCTGGAATCTTCTCCCAACGGCTAGTTTTTGTGTGTAGGCTATAAATACCCACCTTGGCTGTGTGAGGGAGAGTTGCTGGTGCCCCCATTGAGTTCCTTTGAGCTAAGAGCAAGCCCTCTACTCCCATTTGTGCATGTGTTGCACTTAGTGAGGTTTGAGAGGCAAATCCTATTGCATGTGTTGCATTAGGTGGTGGATTTAATATCCACGAGAGCTTTGACACTTGATTGGTTCAAGTGAAAGTTGGTGACTTGTTACTCTTGGTGTTTGCCGACACCTAGACGGCGTGGAGGCGTCGTGCGTCGGTGATCTTCTCAAGTGAAGCTTGTGAGAAGACCCAGGCGTTTGTGAGTGGCTTGGTGCTCGCCATCTCCGGAGTGGAGTAAGAGCAACCCTAGTGGAGCGAGATGGTTGATACCTCGGAGGAAGGCTTAATTTGTGGAGCCGACCCAATTGGTTTGGGTTTCCCTCAACGTGGATTATGGGAGACCGGTAAGTCTCCGACCACCACGGTAAAACATCATTGTATCCCGTGTGCTTCTTGTGATTAGCTTTCATATGCTTTACTTTGTGCAATTTACATTCTTTATATAATTGCTTATTCATTTGTATGATTGCTATCTTGTATGTGCTTGGTTAATCATATCTTTAGTTGATAGCTTACAAGTCTTTACTAAATTGCTCTATTTATTATTGACTCGTATCTTTGGTGCACTTAGTGAACTTGGTTGATTTAGGCTAAACTGAATTGATATTTAGCTTCTGCACTAGAAATCGGTTTTAGCTCATAAAATTTTTAAAACGCCTATTCACCCCCCCTCTAGTCGGCCTACTCGATCTTACAGGAGGGCAACAGGGGGAGGAGGGGCGGCTAGGGAGGAGGGGAGAGGTGGCCGGGGAGGGCGGCGTTGGGAGGAGAGGCGTCGTCGGGAGGAGCAGGCCTAAGATGATTTTTGGGAGGGCATAAGGTGGAGAGAGGTGTCATGTTCAGGTCTTCAGGACCCTTTCACGCCTCTCTCTCTTCTATTTTTTTTCATCTTGGCGCATAGAGTTTTGTCAGCAGATGTGAGGTCATTTGTTCAGGTCCTGCCCATCCGCCTTTTCACTTTTCGTGCTCAACGTTTTCTCTAGCAGTTATCTTAACCTAGTTTACTTTTTCTAAGGCAGATGTGTTGTAGCTAAAATAAAAATATAGCCGGTAGATAAGTTGTTCTACATAGTACTTATTCTCGGCAGATAACGGGACTCGTAATAACTTGAACATTGCTGGCACATAATTTGTCTCTCACCCAATTCTTCCCCGGCAGATTATTGCCCTTAATACTATGCCATAGTGTAGTGACGGTCATGGACATGCTGAGTAAAGCCACTCAAAGTTAGATTTTGGATTTTGATTTAAAAATGATTTAACACCACATTTTTGGATAGTTTATCCAAATGGGAAATTGGGCAGACAACCGGTGTTAAGGGTGTTATTCCTTCACCAGTTGTGTATGGAGGTTTATCCTACACTCAAAATGATGACTAAAATTTTAAAAACCAATTTCTAGATATAGAATAATTGCCATAAAACTTAGTAAAGATATTTAAACTAAAAATATTGCTTTACACAAACTTAGCCATATAAGCCACCTTTTGTCATACCTTCATGCATTATATCATGTTATTAGGTGTAACTTGCAGAGTACGTTTCGTACTCACCTTGCTTGATAAATTGTTGATCAGAGGAGGAGTACTATGTGGCTGGTGAGGACTTGGACGGCTAGGCTACGCCCCAGATGATTGCTTGTGGCGTATCATGTGGCATACTACTACTACTACTTTATATTTCCACTATATTTTTCTTTGGGCTTCGTGCCCTTTTGTAACAAAACTCTGATAATATGAATAAAATATGTGATATGAACTTGCTATCATTTTTGTTCAACTGTGCACACTAGCTGTTCCTGGACTAGTGTAGAAAACACAGAGAATCTGGTATCCTTCTACTCCCGGGTTCGACATCTACGAAGAGGAGTCCTTTGAAGGCTTTGCGAATTTGGATGCGTTGTCTACTCGATTGCATATGGGCATGTTGATTGGTCTTTCCAAGTTTTCTGTTCCGCTGCAAAAGTTTATTTGTTTCTTTAGCTCTGCGTAGTAAGTTAACTAAACATTAACCATAAGGTCTAGTTATTACTACTATTTGTTATTTTGAGATCTTTTTAGTTAAATCGATAAATGTATGGTATTTTATCGATGTTTCCTATATGAGCTAGCTACTGATCTGGGTATAGTTCAGAATAAACAGAGGGTTTTGGATATATAAATCTGGGTCCCAACACCCTAACGAATCCCTACGTTAGAAACTCATTAAGACTCTTAACCACGTACGGATTATAATCCGATTTAAGCCTGTAATGGATCCAATCCAAACTAGTTTGTTCCAACCCATCAAGTGTGTGATGTTGTAGGTTCATACATAATCGAGCGTGACCCAGAAACTTATTTCCGATCCACAAGTCGGTAGCGGTTTCTAGCAGGACATAGCGACTCCCGAATACACATAAAGATCATATCGGATGAACCTTTATAAAGCTCATGTGCTGATTCTTTTACCTCACAATACCAGATCGAACTCTATGATTACTTAGCTGTAGTTGACTCCTTAACCATATTCGGCATGGTCAGGCACTTCCTTAATCCAACCACATCAAGGGGCCTAGAGATATCTCTTTAGTTAAATAGGAGGGGTTAATTCCATCTTGATCGCTCACAATACTCCACATGTTTTATGGTAAACCCGAAAGCTACATTTATGACTACCCATTTATGAAGTAGTATTTGGCAACCCCTAAGTAAACTATTATACATGTAGAAAACTATGAAAACCTCAGGTCTAAGGATCACACATACACTATGTATGGGACCAACTGATGATACTTAAGAATATAACAATTCTCCAGTGTCTCAAGGTGGGTCAATCTAACACTATGTTCTCTAACATATGTCCACATTATTGATTTGATATCTCATTTCCATGGTCCGTGAAACATGATCATCAATCAATACATACGTTAATCCATAAATCATAAGTGTCTCACATAATGACATAAGGCCAGATATGTTTAAAATGACATCATAAACATAAATAGAGAGTTTCACAAACAAGTCACATACTTATCAATCAATATAAATGGTATTTCATTCAGGGGACAAAATAACATATTATTTTAAAGTTCATAAATATAGAAGCGATACAATCATATCTATGATTGTCTTTAGGACGTATCACCGACACGATGAAATGTAGCTTTCAACTAGTACTCCTCAAATATGCCCTTTACTTGCTTGGGCCATGCTTCACATGGCATAAGGAATAGTCTAATAGTCAGCTGCTGCTGCTGTTGCTATTACTCAGGAACACTCCTGAATTGACCTTTATCTTATATTCCTCGGGCTAGATTCAGAGTACCAAGTGCCATGTTCTTGGCCAACCACTTGTTCCCTGCAGATTGCAAGCAGGTGCATTGTGGTCAATTCTGATCCCACTAATCTGAAAAGATAACCTTCTTTTTCTCTACTTTCTTGCTGTTATTTCTTAGTGAGTGATACTTATGTTCTTAGTAAGGCAGCATTTTAGGGGCACTGGAGAATGCTCAACATCTGTGCAGGAGAAGAGTTGGAGTTGAGGTTGTAGCCTAAACTGGAACTGATCTGACTTTGTGAAGTTGTGTGATGCATAATCAATTAGGCTCGTTTCTGTCTGGCCAGTGGCAAGATAGCATTTGGACAGGAGAGGAAAGTGCTCAGGATAAATAAAACAGAACAAAGTTGTTTATAATAAAGAATATTCTTTTTTTTGGACAGGATTATGTAAACAAGAGTTGGCATACCGACCAAATTTTCGTATCTTCCCTGTGAAATCTTTTAATGTTGTTGAAACTTGAAGTGTATGTGTAATGTGTGTCTCATGTTAAGCTAGATTTTTCTTCAATCCATTTACGACAACAATTTTAAAAAGAAAATAAAGTAAAGTCCAGGAACAAGCAACATCTTTTGCTCGAAGAAATGAACTGCCTGGGTTTTGCACGATATGCAATATAAAACAATGCATGTAAGACTCCAAAAACCAGTTGCAAACTCGTTTGGTATTGCCGTGGTATGATAATCTCGTTGGTGTAACCACTCAGATATTTTCGTATTTGGCTACATTCTTTTTCTTAAAATGTTGCAAACAAAGATTGTTGAGTTCCCAAATAAGAGAAGAACATAATCAAAGAGCAAGAGACACAAATTACAATCACGTTGACTGGAGAGGATACATATAAGCCTAGGTTTTCTAAACGAGCTCAGTACCCGTCCAACGTACTAAACAGTGACACGACAAGAAGTTATCTAACACAAGATTTTATTATAATACTCCATAGAAGAAGATAATCAAAGAACAAGAGAGAGAAATTACAATCGACTGGAGAGGATACATACAAGCCTAGGTTTTCTAAACGAACTAAGTACCCGTCCAACGTACTAAACAGTGACACGACAAGAAGTTATCTAACACAAGATTTCATTATAATACTCCATACAGAAATCTTCCCCTGCACCTCTATTAATTGTTCATTCCTTACTATTTGATCCTCCAAATCAGCAACCACACATGCATATAAACACAAGCTCAAAACTAGGCACAATCCAGTGTTGACTTATGTGTTGACTTATATTTGTCGTAACAACAGGACTAGACAGTAAAGAAAAAGGGATCCCGGCCACCACGAGGGGACCAGAGGATCCTTGAGAGAGAGAACCGGTGCCAAGAGAAGTTAGTGTGTATTAATTGTCTTAAAAAAAGTCCCCTTTATTGCATGAAGGAGGTGGCTATTTATAGCCTTCCGACCTGAGTACACGAGATTACAGATCTATCCCCAAAAAGACCCTATGCTTATAGGGGCCGCATGAGCTTTTTCTTCCCCTACGCGTAGCCTTCGGTATATGGTGGACCCTTCTGGTCTTGGTCCATCTGGCTGGTACGCTCGGTCCACCGGTGCTCTTGTCCTTTCGCATCGTGTGGGGTGCCCCCTGGCCAAGGGGCTTCGGACACCCTTCGGCGCCCACAAGGTGGCCCCAGGGGCCTCCTCGCTCTTAGATCTGTGGTGCTCGGCAGCCCTCCGGTAGCCTTCGCACCTCCTCTGGGACGTCCCCAAAGGTATGCCTGGTGCCTTCTAGGGGTCTCTAATTGCGCCTCCAGCTGTCGGCCCTCGTGGGCCTCCTAGTAGCCTTAGCGCGCCCTTCGGGACCCTTCTGAAGGTGTATTTGGTACCCTCGGGGGCCCTTGGCCGCGCCTCTGGCTCAGCCCTCCTAGGCCTCCTAGTGGCCTTCGCGCACCCTTTGGTGCCTCTCCAAAGCCATGCCTGGTACCCTCCAGGGGCCCTCAGTCGTGCCTCCTGCTGTCGGCCCTCATGATCTCCTGGTGGCCTTCGCGCGCCCTTCGGGGTCTTCCCGAAGACGTGCTTGGTACCCTCGGGACCCTTGGCCGTAGCTCGGGGGGGGGAGGAGGGGGTTCTTGTGATCTTCGCCGAGTTGTTAGGGCCGGTGAGCCGTCCCTATAACAATATTCATAGCTACGGTGAAAGATCTAGAAATCATAGACCTGCTGTTACAGGAAGAAAAAAAAAAAGAAACAAACAGATAAACAAAGAAAAGGTCCATGCACACACTTAAGCTCCACCAAGAAGCACCTGCAGCCACACAGTCACAATATACCTTTAGACCTCTAATTATCTTGTTTAACCCTTTCTGCTCCAACCAGCTCCCCACTAAGCCCTAGCCAACATCAGAACGAGAGGCTATGGGAGCGCATACCTGTGTGCCATTGTCTACATGCTTGTGCATGTGAGGAACAAGAACAAGTGGGGTTGGTGCCCGCCTGGTGGTCACTCAATGGGTTAATTTCTATAATCTGTCACCATTCGGAGGTTCAGTTAGTAGAAGGTGATGGCTAGCTAGACAGATAATATAAGTAAAATTGTTAATTAGTCCTAGGCAATTACAATGGGCAATGATTCACACGATCGCAAGGAAACAAGGCAACTTTCTGGGCTCCCACTGGCATCTCGACAGCAGAGTGTGGAAAGATACACGCATGCAACACATGCAGTTGAAACTGTAAACTTATTGCGAACATCCTACTCATCAGATGCATTATTTTTGTCAGGGGGTGAGAGTCAGAGAGGTAATGGTCGACAAGGCTTTGGACTAAGGAACTGAAGCGTGGAATCATCAGAGGCTGAAAACAAAGGAGGGACTAGCTGTGATTTGGACTGTTATAAAACACACGATAAAACAGAAGATAATCGAAAGAGCAGGAGACACAGATTTAATGTGGAAAACCCTTATGAGAAAAACTCTGGACGTACGAAGGCGAAAATCATTATTTGGAGAGAAATTACAATCACGAGGAACTTCGGCGTATCTAACCGTACGACTGCAGGGGTATATATATACATATATAGGCTAGAAAATATGATTCTCTAACGGAGAAGAAAACCGAGTCAAAGTCGGTTACACCACTCGACGCCACGTCTGGTGCCAATCGATGAGTGTGTCGTGTCCAGCACAGACACGATTACAAATCCGTATCATACTTTCACAATCTCCACCTTGAGACGAATTTGCTCCTGTAGCCGAAATACAAATCTCCTCCAAATAAGTCTTCATCAATAATCACTGTGCTTCGAAAGTCCATAGGACTAATCTCAACAGTAAATCCAAGCACACAGCTATCAACAAAGCAGACAAATAAATCTGGGTCAACAATAATTCATAACCCTAGCAAAGTTTGAGTCTGTGTAACTAACTTCCTGAAACAAATGCTCAATCATCAAACAACATATGCCAAAACATCACCTGTGGCACTGGATAGATAGCGAAGAACTCACCTCATGGATATTTGACATGCTCCACCTAGAACACAAAAACTCGGTAAACAATGCTCGTCGAAAGAGCAACTTCCACACGTGGCTATCACACATCAAACTGCCAACTTCAAAGGTAACTGAAATCTATTATATAGTCAAAACTACTCCTGTAAAACTGTCTAGACGAAAGGAACTCAATGTGTTGTCAATGAAGTAGAAACTGTAGTAGACCACTTATATCGAGATATGGCAATTGGATGCGCAGGTACTCCGACTGGGAAGTGGTTTCATGTATCAGCAACCATCCATTCTTTGATGTCAAGTCTAATTTTCTATCGACGACATCCAGGTAATTGTATGTCCACGCGTTCTCCTGGCAGTCATGTTTCTTGAACTTACAGACTCGATGAAGTTGCTCGTGGCTGCTGTCTCATCCTCCTCACGATCCCCCGAAAGTGGCTGAGGGACTGCAGACAATATACCACTTAAACGAGCATATTATATATATATATATATATATATAAAGTCGGTTTTAAAGGCACAAGTAGCCATTGCTTGGAGACTTTATAGAGAATATATATCACAGACGGTTTTATTTATAAACCATCTGTGATAATCAGCTATCATAAACGGTTTTGAGTTAATAATTGTCTGCAATAGTCTGCATCACAGACGGTTCGAAAATCGTCTGTGATGATCTCATGTCATTACTGACTCATAAACTCAGACGGCTTACGAAACCGTCTGTGATGACGCTTTTGAACCGTTTGTGAATACCTTTTCTGTAGCAGTGAATGCAGGACAAATTCCCTGGTAGGCCTTCTGTGTGCGCGTAGGAAGAACCTTTGGAGGATTCCCTGGTAACTTCCTTCGTGTGTGCCTAGCAAAAACATGCCAAGAAGTTCTTTTTTTCTGTTCCTTCCCGAGGTGTGCACGGAGCAGGAAAGTGTACTGCTATGCCTGCTCCTGCTCAGCACTGCTGCATAATAATCTGAGTCGGTCTCGGACGAGATGCATGGCCCATGCAGGAATTGTGGACACTATTAGCCTCCTAGACCACCGTAATTCCAAATCTAGCCCTTTTACCTCCGAAATTCCAAATCTAGCCCCTCGGATCCGCGTACTGCGCCCCCGTACCGCAGCAGCAAGATGCTGCCGTCCAGTACCGCAGCATGTCGGAGACTGTAGCACTGTAGCATTTTCCCCCAAAAAATCCATTTAGATATATTTTTGCAGGAATTTCTAAATATAGAATATGAGCTCAAAAAATGATGAAATTTTTTGTGATGTCTCCTGGCACAGTGTACTTGATTGTGTAATTTTTTCAGAATTTTATCAGTTATGATTTGTTCTCTAAAATTCATTTAATTATATTGTTTGTAGGAATTTTAAAGAACAAATCATAACTGATAAAATTCGGAAAAAATTACACAATTAAGTACACTGTGCCAGGAGTCTCCACAAAAAATTTCATCATTTTTTGAGCTCATATTCTATATTTAGAAATTCCTGCAAAAATATATCTAAATGGATTTTTGGGGGAAAAATTGCTACAGTGCTACAGTGTCCAACATGCTGCGGTACTGGACGGCAGCATCTTGCTGCTGCGGTACGGCGGCGCAGCAGGCGCGTTCCTGCGGTCCGGGAGCGCAGCACGCTGGTCCGGGAGGCTAGTTTTGGAATTTCGAAGGTAAAGGGGCTAGATTTGGAATTACGGTGGTCTAGGAGGCTAATAGTGTCCAAAACTCCCCATGCAGTAGCTTGCAATCCAAAATCGAAAAGGCATCTGCGATTTTTCTGCTGCTGATGACGTCTGGACGAGATGCGTCGACTGCGCGAGATACGAGACGTCGTGTGCCGTGCTGCAGATGGCGACTTCTCAGGCCGACGGTGCTACGACCGACGATCCAAAAAGACGCGAACTCGAATGAACGCAAAAGAAGTCGCCGAGAGCCCAAAAATCGCCGAGACATGTACGATGAAGTCCGACGGGTTCTACGTCGCCGTTGACATACGGCGTAGAATTGAGGCCGAAGGCCACGATGTAGCACTGTCGTGTTGGATCTCCCGAATCCGATGGGCAGGTGAGGCCGAGGCGAGTCAAACAAACGAAGTCGCGGAGAGTTCTGATTCCCAAACACGGCCACGAACTGCGATCAGTTTTGCTGTGAAGTTGACTGCTAGTGTGCCGTCGATGCTGCTCCATGGTGCCGTGCGGGGGGCCGCCCCTGAAGTCGCCTCCCTCCGAGGGCGACGGCTTGAGTTTCGAAGATACCACCTGTTATAATACGACAAAATAGAAAACAATTGAAAGAGCAGGAGACACATATTTAACATGAAAAACCTTTGTGAAAAAAAAATCACAGATGTGCGAGGGTGAAAATCACTATTTGAGGTTAATTTACAAGCACAATTAATTTTGACGTATCTAACCGTGTGACTACAGGGTACATAAGGTCAAAGAATAAGAGTCCCTAACGGAGAAGAAAACTAGATCAGAGTCTGTTGTGCCACTTAACGCCACGTCTAGCATCAGTTGGTGCGTGTGTCGCGTCTGGCAGTTGACGAATTTGTATCGTACTTTAACATGAACCATGTGTTATCGTTTCGCGTGTGCTGAAAGCAATACGCGATGAATCACGCCGAATGGACTGCTGTAGATCTGTAAGTTTTGCTCAGAAACTTGTAGACCTGTAGTTGCAAGAAATATCACACTGCATGATAAGCGCGAAGCCACAGGTTATGCTGTCACGCATGCGAACAATGGGAAGGGCAACAGGAACAGAGTCCCAACATTCCTGCTTCCCCATTGGCCAACCTGCAGCTGGCTATCACTCTCTCAGCAGTGCTTGATGCACAGGGCCAAACAGGAGTTGCACTTGGCGAACAGCTTCGAGTGTCCTTCGCTGTTTTGGCTGCCCTCCGCGGAGGGAATCCGCGTCAGCTCCAGGGCACGTCTGCTTTCTGGGACCAAAAGATTGGGCAGTACGACGTAGTGTTGGGTCATCATCGGTTTATCGGTGCGGTGCCTTGTAGGTAGAGTAGACCTATTTAAAGTCAGGCCGGGCTTCGAGCGGAGCCGGGCCGGGCAGGACCGAGCTGGTTTGGCTTGGCCGAAATTTTTTTTCAATTATTTTTGAAATAAATAGTAATATTTAATTCATTTCGAGGATAAAGAAATAGTTATTATTATTATTTTATTAAATTCAATGGGCTTTTTGGGCTGAAAATCAAGTCCTGGGCCCGGTCCGGACCATCCATGAACAGGTCTAAGGTGGAGGTGCCAATGGATTGAATATGAATTGAATAGTCCGGATATGGATACTAGATAAAACGGATAATCAAGATCAGATTAACACTTTTGGAATCTCAACATATCAAATACGAATCAAATAGTCTAGATACGGATACCGGATAAAATGGATAATCTGGATCCGATTGACATCCCTACTTGTAGGCTGTAGGGAACAACTCACATGAGTTTGTTGTGGATGGAGAGAGGGTTGGCTGCCTAGAGCACAGAGTTTTGGCTCATTTGGTACTGTTTTGTATCGGAATAGCAAAAATAGTCCCTTCAAAAGAGAAAAGGCAAAAATAGCATCGCAGACGCGCTGACGGGCGACACGTGTCCCCTATTGTGCTGCCGCTGTGCGACAGGTGGCTTGCCCACGTCACCTGCCGCGCGGTGGCGACGCGACAGGGGAGACATGTGTTTGTCGGCGTATCTGCAGTGTTTTCTCTCCGAGAGCCTATTTTTGCTATTCTATAGCACAATAATGACAATTAAGCCGACAACTCCCTAGAGCACTAGGCTGAAAGACT
Source organism: Ampelocalamus luodianensis (assembly GCA_036346255.1). Taxonomy (NCBI): domain Eukaryota; kingdom Viridiplantae; phylum Streptophyta; class Magnoliopsida; order Poales; family Poaceae; genus Ampelocalamus; species Ampelocalamus luodianensis. The sequence continues at coordinate 37,106,774 of CM070633.1, forward strand.
GAGCCGTTGGTGATACAAGCTAGGCAAGTGCCATATATCAAACTGGTCATAAGCTGATCCTACCTTTTTGCCTCTCCAAGAAAGACATTTTTTTTGCTACGTTTCACCGACAATTGTGTGGATCGAGGTTGACTGTCGTACACTGTAACACGTAGTATTTTGCACACTAAAAGACTTTTTTTTGCTACGTTTCACCAACAATTGTGGAATTTTTTACCGTAATGGCACTGTTTCCAGACGTATTAGCGAAAATGACTTTCTTCCTGCCATATTTGCAAAAATGGCCATTTGGACGAGCTGAGAGGCCGACACCTGTGAATTCCGCATGGCCACCGCGTGGAGGAGCCTCATCCGCATGGCCCTCTTTTCCATCGCACGACATTTCACCTCCCTCCTGTCACCTCCATCACCTGGCATTTCACCTCCCTCCCATCACCTCAATCAGTTCTCGTCGCCTTTAGCTTTATTCCTTGTCCCATCTGTGTGCACCATGCAACATTTGCATGCATTCATGCATGCGAGGCTCACCTTGCTGCGGCCATAAGTAGCGAGCGAGTGCGATTTAGTTTCGTTGTCTCGATCGCTCTCTGGTTCTCTGTCGATTTTATTTTCGGGGACGTTTTAGCGTTATTAACCGTTGTCATTTGCAGCCATATTAGCACGTAATTTTTTTTCTTGTTTCTAAATTTTTTATCAACCGCATTGTTAGTAAATTAGTTGTAGTAAAATTTTTGAACTTAATTAGTTGTCATTTTCCAGGCGTACTTATTTTAGTCATTTTGAAATTTTCGTAGCAAAATTTGTTTGACTTTATTAGTCGTAATTAATTAGCCGCAGTTAAATTAATGTTATGTAATTAATTGGTTTTAATTATTGAAGCGTCGTTAATTAGTCATAATTAATTAGTTTTATTGAATTAATTAGTTATAAACAGTTAGTTGAAATTAACTAGCCATCATTACTTAGTGCTAATTAAATTAGTCGTATTTAATTAGACGTAATTAATTTTGTGGCCCTAGTAAGCTTAATATTTTTTTTGTTATTAATATAGGGTAACGAATTAGCCACAAATATTTTAGTGTTATTTAGTTCATCGTAATTAATTTAGTCATGAATAGTTAAATTGTTAGTATGTATCACATGTTCATTTGCGGTAATGAGTTAGCCCTAATTAATTTAGTCATGTTTAAATAGTCGTATTTAATTTTGTACTAGTAAATTAGTGTACATTAATTTGTTATCTTTATTTGGTCGTAATTTTTAATTTACAGTATGTTATCGTTATTATCAATCTTCTCACTAATATTTCATCTATTCCATCTGTTGTTAGTCATGTCTCTACCGGAGCTTCTGGAACCCTTATAAGCTGACAACCACCGGTACAAGTTGTGGATCGCCGACGACGCGGATGGCCCTCCGCCCCTGCTGCTTCGATCGGGGAGGGATTACTGGGAGCTGGACGCTCGCTACGTCCCAATCCTCCGGGACACAGGCTTGTTGCCCCTTGCAAGGCTGCTCTTTGTCAGATGCCAGTTCACCCTAGACAAGAGTCTGCTGTCGGCACTTATCGACAAGTGGAGGCCTGAGACGCACACCTTTCACTTTCGGTGGGGTGAGATGATGGTCACTCTGTAGAACGTCTCGTTCTTGACCGGTCTTTCGATCCGGGGTGAGCCACTTATTTCAGGTCGTCCGCCGGCAGACTGGAAGGCTAGGCTGGGGCATCAGTTCGGCATACCTGTCCCGGAGCGTGCACGTGGTATCCTCCAGACTTGGCTAAGGCATTTCAGTCAATGCTCGCATGATGTACCTGACGGGGTTGATAGGACGCACCTCGTTGCTTACCTTCTTCAGCTCTTTGGTTGGGTCCTATTTCCAACTACATAGGGCGATTGGGTGTACCCCAATTTCATCCGCGTCGCCGAGTCTTTGGCTGATGTGGAGGTTGAGGCGATGTCTTAGTACAGCTAGGGATTAGTCGTCCTTTGGACCACATCCAAGGGGTTGTGTGACGTTTTGAAGCGTGACACCAGTTTGAAGCTGTGCCTTGCCGTCTGCTACGTGCTCCTACAGCTGTGGAGTTGGGAGTACTTCCCTGTTGGACGGCCGTCCTTTGAGAGAGCAGTGCACCTGTACCCTGAGTTGGACATCCCGATAGACGGGCCCACTATGGGCCGTTGATGGATTGCTACCCGTCTACGCTAGGCCAAGGACAGACCAGCGAGATGCTACTCGTTGTTCCACTATTAAACCACTACTCAAAGTAACACGATATGTTAATTACCACAGGTTCATTACCGCTAAATTAATTACGACTAACTAATTTGCACTAAATTAGTTATGCCAAACTAATTGTTAGTAAACTAATTATGACTGATTAATTACCACTAAATTAATTATGAGTGGTTAATTTCCACTAATTTAATATGGCAGACTGATTAGCACTAAATTATTACAATTGATTAATTACTACTAAACTAATTACAACTATTTAATTTCAACTCATTTTCAACCACTAACTAATTCATATTGAAAATAACAAAGCCTAATTTATTACGACTGATTAATCACCACAAAGTATCATGCACTAATAAATTACGGATACTGTACCTACGACTATATTATAAACAGTACAAAACTACGACTAAATTACCATGCCATACTTACTTCAGAATACAAGTTGCATTAATTACGACTAACTGACTAAAACTGATAAACTACGACTGCAGTAATAACAACAAAGGCATCCGACAAATAATTACCTGCCCTTCGGAGGAAGCAATCAAAACTGCTAGGATCATAACGACTGCTCCGAACTTTAATCTCTAAAAAAATTAATTATGTTACGTTCCCTAAGTTCTTAGCGACGAGCGCGAGAACGAAAACGAAAACGCAATTGATATGAGCGATGGGCAATGAGCGACTACGAGAGTTCGGTATTTATAGTAGAGCGAAGGGGGAGCCGCTGCATTGGTGCTGGGAATTCAAGAGGCGTTGTCGAGGCGCAGCACTGCGGGCAAGGGGGGACAGCAGCGACGAGGCGACATATTTCGTAGGAGGGCTGCTCGACACTACGGGCAAGGAGGACAGCAGTGACGGGGCAACAGATATGCAGAAGAGGGTTGTCCACATGATGGGCGTGTGACATTCACCTCATGTGCATGGTGGTCGTGTAGCAGCAATCTCGATCGCACGGTGGCCGTGCGGCAACAATCTTCATCGCACGGTGGCCGTGCGATAGCCAGCTCATCCGCATGGTGACCGTGCGGTAGCTCTTTGTCGCATGGTGGCTGTGTGGTTTCTCTAATACTCATGGTGACAGTGCAGATATGGGTACGTGTCGGCCCAATAATTGTCCGGGCGGTGGCTGTACGGTCCAGACTCAATTTCTGCAAATCTAGCGTGTCGTTTTCGCTAATACGTCCGAAAACAGTGCCATTACGGCAAAACAATTCACAATTGTGTGGAGGGTGAATATGGTACACCATAACACATAGTACTATGTATTGAGGAACCGTCGCTGGCGAGTCCAGTCCGAGCGATTACCTCGTAGACAAACTCAGAATCATAAGAACAATACAATAACACAAGAACAGAATAATAGATTGAACACAGAGATGTAGGGGGACTTCTTGCTTCTCTTTATTCTTTCATCAAGCGATCAGCCTTTACAATGACTAGTACCCTCTATTTATAGGCTACAAACCCTACTAGGGTTTGGGATGAGGAGCCCACCTTGGGCCAGGACTCCCGGTCTTGGGTCCGGTTTCTTAACACTCCCTCTTGGGCACTCATCCTTTATGTCTATGTCTCGTTAAAACTCCATAAAAACCCAGTGGAAAAAATTTAGACAAAGAGTACATGAAACACGGTATGTTGTGCTGCATGAATTGCCTCGTTAAAAACCTTAACCAAGAAACTTAGGAAAACTCGTCAAGAAAAAAAGAGTACAATCCACCCAATTTCATTTAGTCTCCTGGATTTATTCTTTTGGTACTCGATCTTTATGATCAAGCTTTAGTAATAAGTTTGTGAAGATTCTCCCCCTAAATTCTACACTTCTCTAAGTCTCATCATTCCAATTCCACGAATGCATCTTTTAAAGCAAGATGCTGGAAATGACTTAGCGAGTAAATCTGCAAGATTTTCACATGATTTAGTATGCAGTACTTCAATTTTGTCCATCTTTTGCAATTCATGAGCATAGAAGAACTTGGGGTTGATATGCTTCGTGAGAGGATTCTTCACATAACCCATCTGCAGTTGTGCAACACAAGCTGTATTATCTTCATAGATAATAGTGGGGGTTTACACGGTATTTAATCCACACGACTGCTTGACGTGGTGGCCAAGCATATTCTCGTAAGGCCTTGTACAGTGCTATGGTTTCTGAGTGGTTCATCAAAGTCGATACAAGACATTTCTTAGACGATTTTCATGGAATTGCAGTTCCACCACATATGAAGACATAGCATGTTTGCTATTTGGTTGTATGTGGGTCCTACAGGTACCTGTCATCTGCATTGTCATTCATAGTTAGGTCTTGATTCTTTTTGTAGAACAGACCAACTTCTTTGCTTCCTTGGAGGTATCGGAAGATGTCCTTCATTCCCTGCCAATGCCTTTGGTAGGTTCTGCACTATATCTTACTAGTAGGTTCACCGCAAATACAATGTCCATTCTAGTACAGTTTGCTAAATACATTAGTGCTTCTATTACACTTAAGTGTGGGAATTCTGGTCCTATGACTTCCTCCCCCTCTTCTCTAGGTCTAGACAGGTCTTTGTCTTGTTGCAAAGATCTTTTGACTATTGGTACTTTCAAAGGGTATGCATTTTCAAAGTCAAACCTTTCTAACACCTTCTGAGTGTAGGTTGACTGATGCACTAATATCCCTTCAGGGGCATGCTCAAGCTGCAGGCCTAGGCAATATTTTGTTTTACTCAAACCTTTCATTTCGAACTCCGACTTCAGGTAAGAGCTTACTTTCTTAATATCCTTCAAGGTTCCGATGATATTCAGATCATTTCATACACTGGGATTATACAAAATCCATCCTGGGATCGTTATATAAATACACAGGTATTATTCTCATTGTTCGTGTAGCCTTTCTTGTATAGAAAGTCACTTCAAGCGATTATACCACATCCTGCTTGATTGCTTAACTTTGTACAATGACTTTCTAAGTTTCACGTTGTACAGATTTCTGTTTACTCTGTCTTGGTTCAGGATAAGAATACATGCAGTTATCTTTATATAAATGTCTGAATCCAATATTTCATAAATGTATGTTGGTACCCCATCCATCAATTTCACTTATAACTTTAAGCTCACTGTCATTGAGATAAATATCTAAAGGGAGTTTCGCCCATGACCGGGGAATATGTTTCTTCATAATCATATCCTGGACGTTCAGTGAAACCTTATGCAACAAGTCTTGCTTCTTTTCATTTATCTCTCGAACAAATACCCACTTATACCCTACGGGGTGCACATGGGGAGGCGTGTGGCTTACAGGCCTAAACACCTCTCTTTTATTCAAAGAGAATAATTCAGTTTCTATTGCCTTCTTCCGATCTTCTCAATCGGATCTCTTCTTACATTCAGCGAGCTATGCAGGCTCTGGATCAAGCTCGATGATTATGGCAATTTTCTTTGCAAAATAAATGTCGACATTGACTGTTGTCATATTCAAAGATTCTCCTAAGGTCACAAAGTTTATTGCTATTTTTTTAGGGGCGATTCTTCTAATGCTTCTACTTTCTCACCGCCGCTTCCAATTGCGGGGCAAGTCCCTTTAGTTTTTCAGCTCCGATGTGTGCGCACACATCTATGCTGATATCTCCCTTCATGGGGATATTCAATTCTAGTATGCCTTTTCTGAATGTTCCATACCGATGCTAGGTCTCAACTGGCTCCCCTTCTGGCTCTGGGGCACTTCGGTGATCGGTTGTGTCAAGTCCCTCTTGTCTTTTTCCACCAAGCGTCCCCGGTTACTTCAGATTCGAGGGGGGCGGAGTTCTCGTCCTTTTCTGAGGCCTTTGGACGGGATTAGGGATACCTTCATTGGTATTTCAGCTCTCTCCGGTGCATTGCTTGCAGGCAAATGCGACTTGGTCACGCTCTTCAAATCACTAAAGTGGTCTGGTAGTTGATTCGCTAATGTTTGCAAATCAATTATCTTCTGGACTTCAATTGTCTTCTGGACTTCAAGTATCTTCTGGACTTCTCTTGTCTTCTAGACTTCTGGATCATATGCATATATTTCAATTATCTTCTGGACTTCAATTGTCTTCGGAACTTCTCTTGTCTTCTAGACTTCAATTGTCTTCTGAACTTTCCGTGGCTTGCCACGTTATTTTCCGATATTTTCATCAAGGGTTTGATTTCCTCCCCCTAATGACAGGGAATTTACCTCATCTAATATACTATCAGCGAATCAGACATTATGCAAATCTCCCATCATAGGGTCCAAATACTTGATTATGGATATTGTCTCATAACCAATGTATATCCCAGACTTTCGGAGAAGATCCATTGTTGTTCGCTGCGGTGGTGGTATAGGTATATAAACCTTGCAACCAATCCTGCGAAGATGAGAAGTTTTTGGTGCTGACCATTGCGCTAGTTGCATAGGTGGATGGATGTTATAGGCTGACAGTCTAAAATTGATGAGAGTTGCTGCGAGCAGTACTACGAGTTCTCAACATGTAGTCGGTAAATTACAATTCTTCAAAGATCTGCTAGTCCATTCTGGGTGTGGATATGCGGTGCAGAATGCTCAACTTTTAATTCCCATTTTTATGCAATAATCATCAAATGCCTTCGAAGTAAGTTCTCCGGCGTTGTCCATTCAAGTGGACTTTTCATGATGATCAGGAAAAATATTTCTAATTTAATTATCTACGAGATTAGCGTTGAAAAAGCATGGTTTCTCGTAGACAATAAACATACGTGCGACCATTCCGAAGAAGTATCGATGAGCACCATAAAATACCTAAATAGCCCTTACAGGGGCTGTATAGGACCGCAAAAAGTCTCCCTAGATACCCCTTAAGAAATTGAAGGGCCTAGTATATGGCGATTTCTCTTTTGTTAGGCCCAGCGCTAAAAAACCTACTTTCTTACGATTACAAGGTTTATTCAAAGATGAAATTGCATCCTGTAACCACAGCATTTCTCCCTTTTTTTCTACCCCAGGCTTTGCAACATTTCTAAATCAGGAAATTGCGACAGGAGCAGGTGCTATTAGAGAACAATTAGCAGATTTGGATTTGCGAATTATTATAGAGAATTCCTTGGTCGAATGGAAGGAATTAGAAGACGAGGGGTATAGTGGAGATGAATGGGAAGATAGAAAAAGACGAATAAGAAAAGTTTTTTGATTAGACGCATGCAATTGGCGAAACAGTCCAAGAATGCAGGGACTCTATCCTTCGCTTTCAGAGCAGAAGGTCTAGTAATTAATTTCACCGTGGCACATGCGAGGCACACAAAATCTTCCTGATTCGAGAAATTCTTTACATCTGTATTATATCCCTGTGAATTGTTAATTATATTTTTCATCATCCTAAGACCTAGGCGGCATAATCTATCATGCCAGATATAGAAAAGTTCAGAGCTTTTAAATACGGTTTCTAAGGCAGTATGGGCTGCAGGTGCCTTAATATTAGTGTAGTATAGCCCAGTTTCATATGAAGGAAGACATTCTAATGCCATTGTTCCACTTTCTTCAGGCTTTTCAATGAGCAGGTATTGCTTACTATACTCTTCTTCAGTCTCTACGTGGAAACCGTTAGCGCGAATATCCTTAAGAGTTCTAGTCGATTCTGAGTACAACAAGTCTTCTTTAATGACCAAAGTTGTGACCATTGGGAGTATAATTATGGCCCTTCCTGAGCCTATTGTACAAGCATCGCTGCCTGCGATTATCGTAAGACTACCAGCATTCTTGTTGATCGACTTGAAAAAAAAATTCGTTTCTCTCAGGATGGTATTCGTTGTGCCGCTACCTGCTAAGCACACTTCCTCCATAGAGCGTCACATGCGTTCTAATATAATGTACTTTATTAATATGTAGCAGAAAGCAAGCAACACATAAATAAAATACTTCAGATATCAGAACATAACTTGCTATTATAAAAACGGAAAAATAAGTCTTGCAGGACTCACTCATAAGAACTTAATGCTTTGCTCTTCTAGAGCTTGCAACCATTATTCAATAATTCAATGTTTTACTTCAATTACAAACTATAAGTTTCTATAAAAGATCCAAGTGCAATGCGTGCACTAGATCGAATCGGTGAAGTATTTAGGAACTTCTGCCTCAATTTTCTCTATGGTGATCTTCTCCTCTTGGACAACTACGGCTGCGGCCGCTGCGATGTCCAAATGAGGGATGAGGGGGGGCTGCTACTGGGCTGTCCACATTCATAAGTGTAACTAATGGATGTGGATCCTCTGTGCCTGCAATGATAAGGTGTGCCTCATGCTATCATTTGCCCTCTTTCTTAGACTAAAAAGCATCAATAACATGTTGCGACCCACGATCTTATCTTTCTTGCCCCTCTCCTTCGTGAGAGGCTTTCTCACCTTTGTAGCTATTAGCATGGACTTCATGGCCAACATTGCTACTAAGTGGCTGTGAGATATAGTTCTTCCTTAGAACATCATTTTGAGCTTCCACAACTTGCATGATGTCAATTAATTCGGCATACTCCATGTAGCCGTCTTGACGATAGTTGCGTGCGGATTACACCGTATTCGGGTGAAAGGTAGAGAGAGTCTTCTTAATCTTCTGCTCATCCGTGATTGCATTACCACAGAATTGAAGACTGGTACAAATTCTATACAAATTCTGGCTGTGCTGGGTCAGTTCTTCGAACTGCTGGTTCGTGACGCCAGTCATATTCATACAAAAATTCATAAGATTACTGCTAGTAATCTGCATAAAATGGTTGCAAAATTCTCATAATGCTCCTCGAACTCCAGGTTCGTGTTCCCATATTTGTCTATGCATTTTTCATGATTTACTACTATTTTCAATGATTAAAAGCAATATAAACAATCACAGATAATCAAAATAGTAAATACAATAAATAAATTACATAGAAATAATAATAATAAAGTTAATCATGCTTGAAATGCAAAAATTGATTCAAAAATTGAATTCCTGAGACCCTTTTCAGCTGGAAAAAGTATTTTCAGCGAATTCTGCAATTTCAGGGGTTAACACGCAAAATTTCAGTATAGAAAAAATTGCGCGTAATTTTCTGGATTTCTGAGGCCCTTCTTGCAAAATTTCCTCATTATTTTCAGAATGCTAAGGGTTTAATTTGCAAAAATCAAGATTTTCTTTTCTTTCTCCTTTTTTTTTCTCTTTTTCTCGTATGGGTCGTTTCATCATTAGGCCCATGCGGGTCTGTTACTTTTTACGATTGGTTATGGGCCAATGCCACTAAGGCCCATTCGGCCATAGGTAGCTTATGGCCTTTCCAGCCTTTTCGGCCAAACCAAAGAGGCGACGTGCAGTAGGGTTTCGCCACGCGCATCGAGGCGGACGGTGGTCCTTCACACGTGCGGCGCGGAGCAGAGGGAGAGGCAGGCATGGTGCGAGGCGGCTGCAGGCGGGGGAAGATGGGCGCAGCGCGAGGCGGCCACAAGAACCGGTGGCGCACGGGTGGACGCGGCCATGGCGCGGTGGCGCGCAACTTCAGGCACGCGGTGGCATTCTGGTCGGGCGGTGGTGCACTCGTGCGGTATCGAGGTGTGGCACGGCGATGGCGCGATGGCGCTGGCGGCTCTGGCGGCCGGCGGCGGTAAGGGCGCAGCGCGCAGCGGCGGCCGAGCGGTGCTGGCGCAGTTTGGCCGGCGCGATGGCACGGCTCCAGGCTGGCGTCGCGCATCCCCTTCTCCTTTTTTTCCCTTCTCTTTGCGTCGGGTGAGGTGGCCAATGTCAGTCGTGTGGGGCCGTGCGCGAGCTGTTGATGGCGGCAACGCGGCCGGAGGCAGCGCTGTGCATGGCGGCCAGGGCTACGCTGTGCGCATGCGGCGACGGCTTCAAGCCGGCGGCGCCGTGACCATGCGCGCGACTCCAGGCCGACGCGGGTCACCGGCGGCTTTGGGCCGATTGCTCTGCCCGTTTTTTTCTGTGACTGTTTATGCAAAAACACTATTCATGTGTAAATACTGTTCATACGTGATACTGTTCACATGAGTTCGCTGTTCGCACGTGAACTACTGTTTACACACGATCACTGTTCATGCACGATTTACTGTTCACATGATATCACTGTTCATGCGCGAATTGCTGTCCGCACGTAGGCATTGTTCATGCAATGCGATTATCATTCCTGCAATTACCGATCGGCTTAGCCGGCGACTTCAAGTCGGCTCTCGGTAGATTAGAACGTATTTACAACTTTCAATCTACGGTACAATCGACATCCACTCTTTCATGCAATCTATCGATCGACATTGTGCCGACGACTTCAAGTCTGCTCGTGGTAGATTAGAGCGAATTTGCACCTTAGAAAACCAATCTAGAAAGCAATTTGCAGAATTGAAAGCGATCTAAAAAGTACGATTCAATCTACGGGTATCGTTCTTCGACGGTTACCTTTTCGATGCGAGGATAGTCGATCGTGCTGATAACGTGTTGAGGAACCGTCGCTGGCGAGTCCAGTCCGAGCGATTACCTCGTAAACAAACTCAAAATCGTAAGAACAATGTAAGAACACAAGAACAGAATAATAGATTGAACACAAAAATGTAGGGGAATTTCTTGCTTCTCTTTATTCTTTCATCAAGCGATCAGCCTTTACAATGACTAGTACCTTCTATTTATAGGCTACAGATCCTACTATGATTTGAGATGAGGAGGCTACCTTAGACCAGATCTCCCGGCGCTAGGCTCGGTTTCTTAACACTATGAACACTTTACATGTACTGATGTACTACCTTTTTCCACCAACCAGTGTCGTGGACAACGCACGGCTTATTCCGTGCCGCTCGTGCCCACTGCGTCTAACCACTGCTCAGCCCATGGACTGCGCAGACCGGATTCTGCACGCATGCGATGCGACCCTGATAGCCGCGTCGAGCCCCAATATTTTCGTGCGGAAGAGACCCTCCTCCTCCACGCCGAGGAGGCCCTGATCTCTCGGTGAGTCGATGGTGTGCCGAGCTTCCCCCACGTGCGGGCCAAGCGTCTCGCCTCGCGGGCAGCGCGCGCCTCCAGCTCTCCCCCTCCCTTTCCCCGTGCATGCGCAGGCCGTGAGGCCCAGCTCTTTCACCAACAAACACGGCGCAGCCGGAAGACAAGTGGGTTGTGCCCGCGTGGTGTGACTTGTGGAGTTATCGGCTTGTTCGGTCTCTCTTTCCGAAACAAAATAGTAAATTTAGCGAAATAATAAAAATGACAACCTTATCACGGTCCTGTACACAACACCCCCTGCTATGATCCTCGTGTCGCACTCCCAGTGTGCAGTAAGCTATCTACCACACTCCCAGTCGCGGCAGGAAGGTGTCTGCCCACGGTGCTACGTCACCACATGCGCATGACATCCTACAACGGATCCTACAACAGACTAGGAGTGCGGCAGGTGGTCTTTCACGCACGAAGATCGCGATAGAGGTGCTGTGGATTGAGAGCGCAGTAAGAGACATGTGTTGCCTGTTTAATCTACTATTTTTACCATTTCAGTCACGAGAAGATAGATTTGTTATTTAGTTTCGAAAAGACGCTAAATGAGTAAAAAAAAAACTCGTGAATTGTGACCTGTGAGAGTGAGACGCGACGCGGAGCACGTTCCTGATCGGCTCGGCCTCGGCGTAATCTGGCACGGCCGGACGACTAGACCTGCGTTTGCTTTGGCGCTTTTCGAGACCTTCGGCGATATGTATTAGTAGTCTACCATTACCTGCACTCACTGTATTGCAGGTAATGAATTGAAAGAGATGGGCAATAGATTACATCTATGTCTTTCTTTTAGCCTCAAGAATGGGATGGACCACTCCATCTCCACTCCTGACCAAAGCCATCAACGGATGCCCATCCTGGCCTGTCCTTCCCTTCCTCATCAGCATAAAGACCACCTGCAGTTCTGGATTCTCTCCAGTCTCCATGCGGTTGCTGGTTTGACAGGATAGTTACTGAACAGCTGCCATACCACAGACAGGGAAAATGAACTCCCAAGTACATACTGATTAATCATGGGGCTGATAGGAAGTGAGGAACTGGCAATACACAGAGGCCAAGGCGGCAAAACATTAAGGGCCTGTTTGGGTATTGTGGTTTATCTGGAGTTTTGAAAGAATACCACGGTTTTGGAAAATATTATGGTTTCAGAAAACCATGAGGTGATTAGATGTAACAAACACTATAGTTTTGAAAACCATGATATCTCTAAAACTATGGTTTCTTTAGAGTTTTGGAAACTCCACCCAAGACCTCTTTTTTCTAAACCGAAGAGACGTATCTCTCTCCCAATACATGCCTCTCTACTGGATACAATCAAACGAGTGTGGATTTCAAGCGACAAGGGCCAATCATCACCATCCCTACTCTTCCGCTTCAAGAAATTCCCACATAATGATAAAATTTGTAACTATTGAATTTGAAACTGTAGATTTATTATATGTACGACATTTCATACTAGTGAGAATCTGCATATGGGGAGTACACTATATATGCAATACCGACCTACAAAGTTTGATTATCTAGCAGACATTTTTAAAAAAAATTACCACACAAAATACTGCAACATCTGAACGCATCACGGTTTCTATAAAAACTATAAAGAACTGTGGTTTCTAAAACTTGTGGTACCACCTAAATGACAGCTATAAAACTGTGGTTTTTAAAACTATGATGTTTAGAAACTACAACACCCAAACATGTCCTAAGCTGGAAACGTTTACCAACATTGTGCTAAGCATATAAAGTTCCCTCAATGTATGCTATTGCTACCAGAAAGGTAGTGTCACCTTACCTATGAACACAGACTTCAGACACCAGGCAACTGAAACTTTTGAACGCCAAGTACTTCATATAAACATGAACATCTCACAACAGTAACTACTTTTATTCAAATAAAAGAGCATACAAGTATAGATAGCATCGTGATGTTTGAAAGCACAATGAACAAGCACTCTATATCTTTCAGCAAATAAACAACCCTCTCACGCTGAAATCCGAGCATTTCAGGCTGCAAGCATATCTGAAGAGCATCCCATGGACAGTCACTCACACTGGCCATACTGGCGATACCAGCAGCACCTGGCGAACCCGGCAACTCCATCATCGACGCTGCCACGGCTGTGGAGCCACCACAGCAGGTTTGTCAGCGAGTTACCATCGTCATGCCCCGTCAACGCCCTTGTCTTCGCCAATGCCGACTCCTTGTCATAGATCCCCTCCAAGGCATACACGAAGCCCTTCCACCCTTCCCCAACTCCCTGCCTCGATAAGGTTGGCAAGGTCCAGTTCACCAGGTCCTTCACGAACCCGATGTCTGGGAATAGGGCCTCGCTGATTGGCAGGATCGGCAAGAGCTGGATCCCCAATCTGCACTCCTTCCACTCAGGTGGAGCAAACCAGAGCCCACTGTCCCTCTTGTTCGCCCACAAGACGCCGATAACCCGGTTGTTGCTGCTGAAGTCGTCCTCATAGATCCCTTGTCCCTCCCGGACATGCCACCATGTCTGTGCTGCCATCATCTCGAATGCAGTCAGCGTCGCACCCACAGAAACAAGATGTGTGTCCCCATAGCTCAATCCGAGGAGCGCAGCGGAGTAATAGGCATTCACGGCCTCGCTGGTGCTCTCCTGGTTGCGCCCATCGGCGAATTCCGTCAACCCTCCAGCCCAGGAATGCAGCTTCCAGAGATCAAACATCCTCAGCCTGGTGTACCTTGCGCCACATTTCCGCGACAATGTCATGAAATCTGCAACCATGGAGTAGGCCTGAGGCATGTACTTCCTCCCCCAGGACGGGTCAATCTTGGCAAGCACAGCAATGGCATACAAGAAGTATCCCAAATGGTAGTGGTGATCGTTGTAAATCCCAAAGCCGAAGTCCACGCCGGAGTCCTTCATCCCCTGCTGCGTGACGAGGCCGCCCCATTTGGGATCATACAAGAAGCCATTCCCCTGGAAGCTGCCGTCCAGCCACGGCGTGACGGTGGCCCTCAAGAACCGCTGCACCGCCGGGATGGCGTCGGGGCACCCGACCTCCTCAGCGATCAACGCCAGCCTCGCCGCCCTTGCTATCGCCTTCCCGTAGAAGTAGGACGAGGTGGTCGCGATGGGGCTGGAAGCGAGGGCGTCCACATCCTTGTGCAGCGCGCCGACGATCTCGCCCGCCCCGTCGTCGCTGACGCCCCGGATAGAATGCCATGTTGGGGACAACGGGTCCGTCCTTAGAAGCCAAGAATCGCCCACGACGCCGACCAGGTCGCCGTCGATGCTCCGGTACCTGAAGTCGTCGAGCACCCGGACGGAGCAGTCGTCGGAGAGCAGCCGGAGGTGGAGCGGGTGGGCAAGCATGAGCAGGTCCCCCCACCCCTGCTTGCGCCAGGTGTACTCGAGGCAGAAGGGCCGGTTCAGCGAGGCCTCCCCGGCCGTGGGGAAGCACCGGCTGTACTGGTCAAGAACCGCCTCCATGGCGGCATCCGGCAGGTAGGCGACCCGGATCACGCCGGAGAAGCCCGGCGCCGCGAGCTGCGTGACGCTGGACTGCGACAGCTGGATCGGCGCGGACGCGTAGAGGAGGAAGGTCTGGCCGCTGTTCATCCGGAAGCGCCACTTGGTGAGCGCCACGTCGCAGGGGGACGCTTCGAGGAAGGCGTGGACGGAGGCGACGGAGATGTCGACGGGGCCCACCGCGTCGACGGTGGCGACGGTGACGAAGGGGCAGCCGCGGACGAGGAACGCGCGGAGGGACGGGGAGAAGTCGAGGGTGACGGAGAGGTCGTCGAAGGCGGCGATGCGGTGGCGCAGCGCCGCCGCGGCCGCCGCCGCGTTGGACGGGGACGAGACGGTGAGGTCGGCGACGAAGGTCTGGATGATGAAGGACGGGGAGTGGTTGCGCGACGGGTAGCACATCGTGAGCGCCGCGGCGGCGGATTTGACCGAGTACGGGTGGATGTACTCCGGCTGGTCGCCGTTCTTGAGCACGAAGTTCTGGAAGAAGGAGTTGGTGGGGAGCGGCGTGGAGAGGAGCCCCGGCGCGAAGAAGCGGGCCGGGTCCGGGAGCACCGTGGACGCCGCCTGCGGGAACACGTGCCCCCCCGGGAACGGCCGCGCCGGGGCGCCGTGGCCGCCGCCGCGGTTGCAGCGACAGTGCGGCATGTCGGGTTTTGGCTTCGGAGGAGACGGAATCAGCGGGGTAGTGGGCTTGGGCTTGGCGAGTTTGGAGGAGAGGAAGTGGAAGAAGGTGCGGAAGCCGTGGCCCAGCTTCGTCTTCCACTTGCACATCGGCCTCCTAATATATAGCCTAGCTGATCTCGGTTTTGATCTGATCTGGGTGTTTTTTTTTGGTCAATTTTTTCCTTTGGATTTAACTGAGCTGGTGATGATGGACGGGTTGGGGGCCTTGATGGAGTGGTTGCGACCGACTGAAGATCAAATGAATGGAGAGCGAGCCGAGGTGTGTTATCCTTGTAAGGATGAGCAGAGAGTAGTTGGTATTGGTAGGCGGCAGGTGATGGACATCAGATGGAGCACGAGCGAAAGAAGCAAGCCCTTGTCCCGTGTCGTAAGGTCGGCACCGGGAGGTTCCCAAACCAACTGAAACGTGTTTTTGATTAGATTCCAGGGAAAAGAACAAAGGCAAGGGATGATGAGCCTTGCCGTCGCTTGGTTTCTTGCTTGCGAAGACGTTCGTGTTCGTTGCTTCGTTCCAAGCAGTTCGTTTCGTTGGACGCGACCGCAAGTAAGATACTGTATGCTACTAGTATATGTCGGGAATATGAGCAGTTGAGTTTAGAAGGGCTTCTGGAGAAACCAAGCCATGGACTTCATCGTCCTTGTGAAGGTGAACTTGCTGGAGCGACTATCTGGAAACCCCGGTAATCTATATCATAGGACTTTAGGTATATAGGAAGCAAAGCAACATAAAATTCATCCTAAAATTGACGTACACTTGCAGTCTAACCCACACTAGGTGTAAATTGTAATATATGCTCAATCCATGTCGCTACAATGGAGCTGACCAACCAAACAAGGGATACAAAACTCCCATCCAATATAAGGAGCTATGCTTATGGATGCCTTCGTTTAACAAACTACAAAGGAACTCTTCTGACCACCATCGGGAGGGAAGAAGCTCAATTCATTAAAAAAAAATGATCATGCGCATAGGCGTTCTGTTAATGCCAACATGGCAACTTTCAATAGATAGGATACCGATTCAAGAAAGCGTCAAAACTCAATAAATTAACTTATAAGATTTCCCCCCACTACAGTATAACGATAACCAAGAGCATACATGCACATAGTGCCCAAATCGACTGTACTATTCAACGAGATAAACGTAAATTGCAGCTGAGAGGTCGCCAGGACGCCCATTTTTCTTTGAAATTCTCCACCCCTTTGAGGCAACCGAAGGGCACTGTGAAGGGGGCAGCACATACCGAATGTCAGTAATTCAATTTATATATTTGAACAGATCAAATCCAAACTGTTCATTGAATTGGAAGTTCTTTTACTTGCTAATAATGTTACAGTCCCAGCTTAATAGTGGATAAGACAATCGAAATGGACTTTCTTTTTTGGAAGAAAAAAAAGGTACACAAGACAACAATAAACCTGACACGGCCTCAGTCTTCATGCTAGTCCTGTTCAACTCTCCTGATTTCAAATATCAGTTTCCTCCACATCGAAAGGACAAAGTTTTCTGCACAATCATCCAAAAGAGATTCAAGGAGCTGTATCATTCTGGGTGCCTCGACATGTTCTTTGGTGGATGCGATAACATAATCCACAAACTCTGCAACCACCTCACCGAAATATTCAGTGGCCCTTTTTGAAATCCAAGGCCTCATTCTCTCATGCAATTTATGCTGCACAAAAAGGTATTTATGTCATAAGAGTGATGCAGTTAATATTTAAAAGAATGGTCAGCAAGACAGGAATTGAACAGTTCCCATATTGCATCTACGGAAATAAAATGTCTTGTTTGAAGTAATGAAAATTGAAAATGAAAAAGGTGGATAATTCAGTTTCACCTTATCATAAATTGCCCAATTAACATCACACGCAAATAGTTCTTCCTTTGTTTTAGGAACTGTGGCAAGCAACTGTTTTGCATCCAAAGTTTTCTTGTCCTCTGACTTGGATGTACCTTGCCTATCTTTCTCCTGATCATGGATTTCTTTCCTTTTCTCATTGACAACTTGAGCACCATATTTTTCATTTCGTTCTGTATCTCTTTCACTGGTCCTACTCTTATCACGTCGTCTCCCACTCCTATCCTTCCCTTCAGACCTCTCTACCCTTGAATTAGAAACTGAGATGTGCCTGGCAAACTCAGCAGTTGCCACAAAATTTGGTGGCCCAGTAGAAGAATTGCCTTGCACAGATTGCAGTTCCTCAGTGGAATAATCAATAGGCATCAGAGGTCGCACCCTTTTCTCCACAGTATCATTGTTATCCTCTTCATCAAAAACAGCCTGAACAAATGTCAGTTTTCTGGAGCCAATGAGACCAAAAGGTCCAACTCGAGCACTGCTGTTCTGCTTATCTGAGACTACACCTGGTACAATGCTCATTTCTTCATCATTTTTCTTGTGAAACCCATTTAACAATCGAGAAAAAACAAATTTAACATAACCATAATATGGAGAATATATTGTAAATTGAAAAGCCAAAAATAGACTCACTTGCCCTGTGTTGACTTTTCCTTTCATCTTCAACTGTAGATCCCGGCTCCATAGAGACATGCATAGATGATGCCACATCAATTTGCAGAGAAGACTTTACAGCTGCAGCCACTTCTCTATCTTTCCAATGTTGCAACCCCATAGCCTCCATCTCTGCTTTAGAGAATTCCCCTTCCTCTAACTCTTCCTCCTTTTCACATACTCTCCTGCATTTCCTCTCCTTGACTGCACTACTCCTCTGCCTTCTTTTCTTAGTATCCTCATCACCACTCTTACCAGCAGATATCTGAGCTGGTGAAGTTGGTGGACCTGGTAGTTTACTCTTCATCCTCTCTTCAATCATACTATGTATCTTCCACATAGCATCCTTATCAACGTCATAGTTTTCTTCTGTAACATTCCAACATCTTTTTCTGTTAACTTGAATGCTTTTCTGCCCACCATCTCCAGTTTCCCTTATTACATTGGGAACAGTTCTTGATGGGTCATTTTCATTTTCAGCTAAAGATACCATTCCATCCCTTCCTTCAGCTTCTGCTTCTTTGACCTTCTCTTTTGAAGTCTTCTTTTCGTCATCTTTCTCGATGTACTCTCTGGTGGCTTTATTAATATTAAGCTGATTTTTGTTAATAAAAGAACACAAGCATGGATAGGAACAACATAAGCACTTCATTATTTGAGAACCTGAGGAAGAAACCATTACAAATGAAAGCTCAACAAGGAATACAAAAACAGCTGATGCAAACTTGCAAACAAAGCCATTTTTTACCACTACTTCAAATGCATGCTCGTAGGCCATTAGCTTCATCAAATAAGAGGCAGAAATTCTCAAGGTAATGAGTTCTTCATGCAAAGTGCAAATAAATGCTAAAGCTCGGAACAAAAGCAGCAAGGTCACAGAGTTGCATGTGAAACATAATAACATTAACAGTAAGCAACTTTACTATGACAGAGTTGCAAGGTTAACTTTCTTTTATAGACAACTTGCAGAAATCAATCACACTTGAGTCTTCAAAATACTAGGTTAATAAACTCGCAACATAAAAATTATAAAAATGGTTTCTCAATCATGAACAGGAACTTCAAGTACCATATATGTTCAGCATATATATTTTTTAAAATATAATCTACTATAAAAAAGGATGGACATCATTATCAGTTCTGGCAACAATCCTACTTTAGTAACATGCACGAAGATACATATATGTAGGGTGAAGACGGATCGGATAGTTTCCGACTGATCCGGACGGAAACGAATACGTTTTTTTTTTCCTTTTGTCAGAACCGAATAAGGATTATCCGAATAATATGAAGGCCGGATATCCGGATTTCGGCCCAAAAGAGAAAAGGAGATTTTAATTGATTTCTGAATTTCAGAAAATGCAATAAATCAAATAGAGTTCAAAAATTCTAGAAAAAATCACAGAAATTCCTTGAATTATTTTGAACTTAATAAAATTAATTCCAACTTAAAGTTGGTTTTTATTTTTGCACACAATTTTTTTTATTTCTGAAAAATAGGGAAAAAAATTAAAATCCAGAAAATTCAAGAAATTAATTAATTTTTTCTTTTTCACTTTAAATCCAATAAAATCCCAGAAAAACTCTATAAAATTTATTTTTGACATTAAAAACTAGGAAATTAAATAATTGAGTTTATTTTATTATTTTTCTTTTTAACCAAGAAAACTCTTTAAAATATCAGAAAATCTAATAAAATAATAACTTTATTAATTTTATTTTTGGTAACATACTTTGGGATGTTACAGTCATTTACGTATAGATTAACCATCCAGCCTAATTGATGTTAGTGTGAACTAAGTTTTATGTATATGATGAACTAAGTGTGAATACGTGATGATTTGTGACTTTGTCAGTTACGACTTATGAGCTGAATATGGTAAACTAAGTGTTATGGTTGTGATAAACTAGTTAATGCAGCTTGCTAGTGCCAAAATTATGTGTGGTTGCTGAAAATATAAAAAATTTATGAATTTTTGCATCCAATAAACTATTTATATGTTTTCGTTAATTTCTGACATACAATTTAAGGGGTTTTCATATTCCGAAAAATATCCGCGACTGTAGTTGTTTCGATTCATATTCGCTTCGTATTCGTATTCGATATTATTTGTATCCGGGGTATTCGTATCCGGATCTTGAAAAAAAACAAAAACAAATATTGCAGAGCCATTATCCGTCCGTATCCGATCAGTTTTCACCCCTACATATATGGCTCCCAAGTCCCAACACACAAGGGGGATCCCAGGAGTCATACTGTCTTCGATACATTGTTTATTTAAAAGTGTTGCTCAGTGGAAGTTTAAAGAATTTGCATTATACTAAAAAGAATGTGGAGTCGATACCAAGCATTTGCTTTTTCCCCCTTTTTAAAAGGTCCCACATAACAGTTAATAGAGTTTGATCAATGAGTCAATCTTCACATACAAATGAACTATTGCAATTTCTTATATCCTGTCTGTGAAGTAAGGGTAAGGCTAAATTTCAGTTGCTCTAAACCATCGAGTGACACAAGCTAGGGAGGAGGCATTAACCATCTCAATGGATATAAAGTCAAAATTTGTAAAGTGATAATCATTCTATATTATTTTAAATGCATATAATTCAATTATTGCATACCTACTACAGTTAGCACAATAATTTCAAAAATGACAACCAAATAAAACTACAGATCTTATGTCCTAAGAAATTTTATTGCGCTTATATCCTTTCTGAAAATAATTTCTCTAACTAGAGCTATCTCATTTCCAGGAAGTTACATATCCTAGTCTATACATTTAATCTACGAATACAGCAAGCATAAATAAAGTGCAACGCCGCACATACCACCATTTCTTGCCCATCGATGCTCAATTTGCTGAGCAACCGCATTGCGCGAAGACTGCCTTCAGCGGATTCAAATTCGCAAAAGCCAAATCCTCTAGAAGTTCCATCGACTGGAATTTCTGCTCGCTTCCAACTTTTTACAGGTCCACAGACCTGTAGAAGATGAGCAAAAAAAGAGGCACATACACATTACTACCTACTCCCTTTGTTAAAAAAAAAAGATGCTGTTAAAGACTCTTCTTGTCCACAGATATACTACATTTTTTAGAATAATGATTCACAACCTTTCCTTTTACAACCCTCTTACTAACTATTGGAATGAACCCTTGATTCTATTCCAATGGACCAAATGCCAAAATATACAAGTTACATGGGTAGGTGAATATGAAAAGATCACCTATACAGGAACTATATCTAACATCTAACACCCCCTCCCCCTCAAACTCATAGTGGATCAACGACACTGAGTTTGGAGAGGTAGAAGCTGTGCTAAGCTCAAGTCTATGTCTTGGTGAAGAAATCAGCTAACTGAAACTCCGAAGGCACATACTACGAAGTCTTCAAGTGCTTGGTGAGCTCATGCTTCACTGGATCTCAAGCAATGCTGATCGCGCCAGTACTGTCTGATAAGAGATAAGTCGGTGCAAAAGTTGAAACACCGAAATCCTCAAGTGATCCCAGCTGTCAACGCCGTCATGGCTCGCAACTCAGCCTTAGCACTCGAATGGAAAATGACAGTCTGCTTCTTGGTCTTCCAGGCAATCAAAGAGGAACTAAGGAAAACAAAATAAGCAGAAAGAGACCGGCGATCAGAAGGATCGCTAGCCCAAATCGCATCAGAGTGCGCCGTAAACTGCAAAGAGCTGGAGCGAGGAAAGAAAAGGTGACGACTGATAGCCGTGCGAAGATATCGCAGAACACGAAGGTGATTGTAATAGAGCTCAGTGGGAGCAGAAACAAACTAACTCAGAATATGAATTGGGTGAGAAATATCAGGTCGAGTGATCCCAAGGTAGATGAAGCTCCCGACAAGATGACGGTAGCAAGTGTGATCCTCAAGAGGCTCCCCATTAGTGGGCCAAAGGTGAAAACTAAGCTCCATAGGAGTGTCCATCGTGCACCGATCAGTAAGACTAGCGCAAGCAATGATATCTTGAACGTACTTCTCCTGGGGGAGGTAGTAGCCCTCAGGTGTAGAGGTGGCCTCAATCCAAAGGAAGTAACGAAGAGGACCCAAATCAGACATCAAGAACTGCTCAATGAGACGCTCCTTCACAAAAGCAGTGTACTAAGAGTCATCCTCAGTAATGGTCATGTCATCCACATAGAGGAGCGTCTGACCCCGAGGAGAGGTGTACAAAGAGGGCAGGGCCGTGATCACTGGTGAAGAAGCCGACAGCAGTGACAACAAAAGAGTAGCAGTCAAAACAAGCATAAGGGGCTTGCTTGAGCCCATAGAGAAAGCAACGAAGGTGACAGATCATACCATCAGGGACAAAATACCCAAGGGGCGACTACATGTAGACCTCGTGCAACTCACTACTGAGAAAGGTATTCTTGACGTCTAACTGAGAGATTAACCACTGTCGAACAGAGGCCACAACAAAGAGAGTGCGATCGGTGGTCATATGGGCGACAGGAGCGAAAGTCTCATCGTAGTTACGACCATGCTCCTGTTGAAAGCCATGCACCACAAGACGAGCCTTGTCGCGCTCAAGAGAGCCATCCAAGCGAGTCTTACTTTTGTACACCCACTTGCACGTGATAAGAGTGACACGCACAGGTAAGAGCACAAGATCCTAAGTGCCAGTACGCTCCAAAGCAACAATTTCCTCAGACATCGTGAACTGCCGCTCAGGGTGAGCAACAGCCTCAAGATAGGTCATAGGCTCAAAAACAGCAGCGGCTACAAAACCGTAGCACTCAAGAGGCCTGACGGTGTGATGATCACGAAGATCGCATTTGGGAAAAGGTGGAGTAGGACCCAGCAAGGACGGAGAAGAAGAGCTGGGAATAGGGCCTAGCAAAGACGGAGACACAACTGGAGAAGGAGTAGGACGAGGACAGCGAGAGTAGTGCAGGAGAAATGGTGGAATCTCAACAAAAGAGCTAGAAGGAACCTCCGGCGGAGAGGTTACAGGTAGAACCAAAGGAAAGGGAAGCGAAGGTGGAGGTGGGAGCAAAATAGAAGTGGAAAGCTGAGGATTAGGAAAAGTCAGAAAGGAGATCGACTCAACAAGAGAATATGAGTTGACAGTAGGGGTACGAGGGTAGTAAGGTCGGGAATCATCGAATGTGACATCCCGAGATCGGTCGTAGCAGCAATAACCCTTATGTTCAAGACTGTAGCCAAGAAAAACACACTTAACTGACTGAGCAGTCAGCTTAGTATACTCACGAGGATGAAGGACAAAGCAGACACAGCCAAAACATCGAAGGTTACTATACTAGTGTACTCTGGAGCTGATAGGAGTAGAACCCTAAAGAGCAATGGAATGCTCCATGTTGATGATAAAAGCAGTAGTGGCGACAGTATCAGCCGAGAAGTGATGTGGAACAGAAGAGGCAAGCATGAGAGCGCGAGCTATCTTAAGCAGGTGACGATGCTTACGCTCAAAGACACCATTTTGAGCGTGAGCACCAGGACAAGAGTACTGGGGAAGAGTACCCTGCTCAGCAAGAGAACGACAAAAAGTAGCAGATAGGTACTCGCTAGCAGAGTCAACACAAAACGCACGAATGGTCGAGTCAAATTGAGTGCAAACCATGGTGGCGAACATCTGGTAAATAGAGAGAACCTAACTGTGAGAGGACATGAAGTAGATGAGATCCAAGTATGACGAGAATAATCATCAATAAAGATCACATAGTATCGATGACCCCTTTCGAAATGAAAGGAGTCGGGCCCCAAACATCAGTGTGAACAAGATCAAAAGGACGAGCAAAAATAAAATCACTAAGGGGACTGGAGGGCTGCAGCTGCTTGCCAAGTTTACAACCCATACAATATAAAGAAGTGTCACCAGAAACAGACCCAAGAACACCACGGCCTACTAGTGATGACAAACACAATGCACAGAGATGACCCAAATGATGGTGCCACTGAGCGAAGGAAGCAGTAGAGGACGCAGCAAAAACAAAGGCAGTGGTAGTGGCAGACTGGCTGGTGGAGACAGCGGAAGGAAGGTGCAGAGGGACAGTACCAAGCAGAGTCCCCATGCAGCGATCCTGGACACAACAAGAGTCAAACTCAAGAACAATACAACAGTTGTCATCAATGATCTGACCAGCCAGCATAAGCTGCATAGTAAACTTGGGAACATGAGAGACTGCAGGAACATAAAAGGAAAAAGTGGAAAGGGTGCCTTGGCCTGCAATAGGAAGGGAGGTCTCATCTGCAGTCTGCACAGTGGAAGGAAGAGCTATGGGACTCACAGAAGTGAGGTGAGTAGAATCTAGTGTCATGTGAAAGGAAGCACCAGAGTCCAAGATCCATGGAGACAAGATGCTTAACGAGGAAGGTGGCAGAGGCGAGGAAAACTGCTGAGAAGCGAGAGCTAGACGAGTAGAGCCCGAGGAGTCTATGGACGAGCTACACCGAGGCACTGGAGCAAGGAGAGGAGCTGCTGCATGGCGTCATCGGAGGAGCCCTGGAGAGAGTCCCTTGCACCTGAGTGGGAAGAACCTCCAAAGCCCTTCGATGGACGTTCCACCCTACGACCCTGGTCCCTCATCTTGTAGCAGTCCTGGTGATGATGGCGGTCACACTGGCAATGGGTGCAGCGGAGACCAGCAGTAGAGACAGCAACCACTGGTGCCACGAGAGTTGGAAGGACCATGGTTGGTGCTTAAGGAACAAGCGTTGAAGCAAACAAGACAGCCTGCATCTGAGCTGCGCCACGAAGACAAGTCTCCCAACACGAACACCCGTGAAGGCTTCCACCAAGGGCGGGCGCGGGTGGCGAGTCAGGAGCTGAGCATGCACCAAGGTTATTAAGTCGGTAAGTCAACACTACCCTCCCAGTAACCGACTAGTCGACTAGTCGGCTAGTCGGCCGACTAGTCGCTGACTAGTCGAATGGTACTGTTTACACACACAAAGACAAAGACACACCACACACCACACAAAGACACACACACACACACCACACAAAGAAGACACGTTCACAAAGACACCACACGTTCACGAGCAAGACACCACACCACACATTCACAAAGACACCACGCCACACATTCACACCACACCCCACCACACCACGCCACACATTCACACCACACCTCACGGCCATCACATTCACCACACATTTCAGCGATGCGAGAGGAGCAGAGGAGCGACGGGCCGCTGCGGCGCGCGCGGAGGAGGAGGAGGACGGCGGCGGCGGCGGCCGTGGGAGTTGGCTCGGGGGCAGGGCGGCGGCGGCGGCGGTGGGAGCTAGCTCGGAGGCGGAGACCGGATCTGAGCTCTGCGGCGTCTGCGCCTCTCCGAGCTCACACGTGAGGCGAAGGCGCGCGCGGAGGAGGAGGGCGACGGCGGCGGCGACACGGTGGGAGCTGGCCGGCGGCGCGGCGAAGACCAGATCTGGGAGCTGCCGGGCGTCGGCTGCACCTGTCCGAGCTCACGCGTGAGGGTGAGCCCGACTGCCCTCACTCCCTCCCTCACTCCCCCAAGCCGGCGCAAGTCGAGTCGACGCTCCAGTCGATCGTTCTCCAGCGACTTGTCGACTAGTCGACGACTTGATAACCATGGCATGCACGATCTCAAACTCGGGCTGGAGACACGTCAGGATGTCGTAGAGACGGTGAGTCTCCTGGTGTGAACGAAGCTGCACACAGCAAGGGTAGGTCTGGCAGACATCCTACATCAGAGAGTCAAACTGACGCCACACCTCAGACATCTGCTGATAGAAGTCGTCCACGGTGGCATCGAGCTGCTGAAGAGAGGTACATAGCATCACTCGTCGACTGGTAGTGAGCTCAGAGGCGCTCCCACATTAGTTGAGTCATCGGCAACTCCACCACATCCATGGAGATGGGTACGGGCATGCTGCCCACCAGGATGGCCATAGCATGAGCTTCAGCATCCTGTCATCTCTCGTATGCGTTCAGCTCAGGCTGGTAGAGCTCCAGGGCAACCTCCAGAGCAGTAGTGACGACCTCATGAACAGCCTGATCCGCACCAGTAGGAAGACCAAGCAGAACTAGCGGCGTAGGGTGAGGCAGACAGGGGTGCTCGCCGATGAGGTGACCCTAAAGGTGCTGGCTGTTGAGGTGAATCCTCATGTGAACAGTACACTCCCAGAAGTTCGTCCCGTCGAATGGACAGGGGCGAGCGGGATGGCCAAGGAGCCACTAGTGGTAGCCATTAGTGGAGACGACGGAGGAAGTGGGCGCCACCGGTGGGAGCTCGGTAACGCAGGCTACCTCTCCGACGTCCGCTCTCGCTTTAGCCGTGCGGCGAGAGAGGGCACGTGGGAGCTCACCGCGCCGAGCGAGTAGAAGCTCGTGGCGAGCGAGCTCAGGCGGTGTGGGATCCGGAGGAAAGGAGGCTAGATCCGGGACGGCGACGACGGATCCAGGGCGGCGATGGCTCGAGCTCGAGCAAGGGAGCGGGCAGCTCAGGCGCACGAAGCAGAGGACCCGGATAGCGGCTCAGACGTGTGGAGCAGAGGAGTGCAGGATGGAGCAGACGGCGGCGGCGGCGGTCACGTGGGAGGAAGGTGAGAGGCTAGGGTTAGGGTTATTGGAGAGGAGAGTCATGTGCTCTGATACCATGTGCATGTGCTCTGATACCATGTTAGTATGAATTTTAATTCTATTCCAATGGGCCAAAGATCAAAATATACAAATTACATGGGTAAGTGAATATGCAAAGAGCACCCTATACAAGAGACATATTTAACATCTAACACTAACCACCTTCTACCCATAATAAATATTCTATACACATACTATGCAGAAACTAATAGGGCTACCAAGGTCATTTTGAACCACACCTTAATTCTGGTGCTAGAGTCTAAAGATATCATTTATTTATTAACATAGGGAGTAAAAACTACAAGTTCATAGAGGCAATAATAGCAATACCTGAAGAAGGGAAAGAACGAAATCATTGTCTACTGTTGGCGCAATCTTGCCAACATATACTGTAAAATGTGGCTTCTCGGCTGGAGTAGCAGTGGGGGTGGGAGGTCTGGCCACAGGACCACAAATCCCAGGAATTTCAGCTGGACATTGAGGAGAACAAACACCAAAAGGAGGCATGTGGCTTGGAGGAAAGCCTGGAGGCCCTTGATAGGCCATAGGATAGGGTGTGGTATACCTAGGACCTTCTGCAGACAAAACACAAAATTCCTTCTGCCATATTGGTAATTCTTCACTAACCCAAACACATAATGCATAATCTATCCTTACAAACAAAAGAATTTATCAACTGAGGGAAATGAAAATATGAATAGGTTCAAGAAACCACAACAGAAGAGCATTAGATCATTCAGCATAGACAGGCAAGTATTCAGTCCAGAATATCCTGAGAGAACACAGGAAAAAGCATTATACTGCTCAAATTATAAAGGCAGGAAAAAATATGTTGCTGTCAATACAAATAATATAGCATGATTTAGCATGCCATCTAAGCAAAATAAAAACATGATAACTTTTTCGAATCAATCAACTGGAGGAATGTCTATGCAGTTATCCAAATTTTAAGCTAACCAAGCATGACGGGTTTGTAGCAGTTATTTACAAAACTTGGAGAGATCGTATTCATAGTATCATAACCATTGCAGTGCACTACCCATTACGAAAGCTTGAGCAAATGTGTTGCTATCAATAGCTTCTTATTAAAATGACTGGAATAACTTGAACAAAAAAGGGAAATGATATAGCATGATATTTAAGCAAATGATAACTTTCACGTTTGCACATTATTGTAACTATCCACTGGACGAGGATCGATGTGCATATACAAGATTTGTACTAATCCAAGCAGCAAAATAAGGTACAGCATGTAATAAATTAGTCAAGTGCATGAACTTAAACATTGTAACAAGAACTAATTTCAATGTAACAAGAAAGACAATAAGCATTACCAAACAAACCAAGGTCGTGGCAGCACACCAAACACATCAAAGGTCGTGTGAGATCGTTAGATCTGCTGAAACAAACAAGAGCCTCGCCATTCGCAGTGTAGTACATCACGGCACAACCATTACTGTTGCAGAGAAGCTGTAAGTCATCAGCAGCTAAGCAAATTGGACCCAGCCATTCCGTTTCTCTAATCTAACACCAAATCGGTGAGAATCTGCATCTCCCGTGTCCAAACTCTTAATCTAACCCACACGAATCCCCTCTGAATTAAAATCACTAGAATATGAAAATCCCGTATCCAAATACTAATCTAACCCACACGAATCCCCTCTGAATTAAAATCACTAGAATATGAAAATCCCGTATCCAAATACTAATCTAACCCACACGAATCCCCGATGAATTTCTCACCATAATTCCAAAAACTGTGACACGAGCCATCTTAACATTCCACCGTTGCAAACCTCGCGATGGATTTTTTTTAGCAAGTAATCACCAATTTCCACTGCAAGAACGGAACCTCACCGAACCGGGGGAAGGGAGTGCCTGGGTATGGTACGCATACACCCGGCAGCGGTGGCCAGTACACGCCGAGCCGGGGGGAAGCGCCGGGCGGCATGACGGCCGGGGAAACAGGGGGCCACAACATGTAGTTGACCGGGGCCGTGTACGGCCCCCGCGGCGGAACTCCGAGGGGGCGGAAGGGGGCAGCGAATGAGACCAGATTAGGATTAGGGTTTGGAGCGGCGGCGGCGGCGTTCATGGGTGTATTGTGTACGCAAACGGAGGCGGCGGCGGTGGTGGCGCTGGGTTGGGAGGCGGCGGCGGTTGTGGCGCTGGGTTGGGAGGCGGCGGTGGCGGCGTGTGGTCGAGCCATGGCAACTACGGCGTGGGAGGAAGCGGGGAGGGCGGCGGGCAAAACACTAGGCGCGGGTTGTTCTAATGGAAGAATGTAACTCGCCTAGGAGCGTCGGCTCGTATACCCAAAACCTCGGGTTTTTCACTCTCCTTAGGCCTTTGATTGGAAAGCCAAAATTCCCGGCGGGTGGAGACCGGAGAGGCTTGCGGCTAACCGGCTACCGCTCTGGAGCGACCGATCTAGTGTTACCGACCGAGGTTTGGCTAAGAGATCTAGGAATTTGGTCCACCACGACTTACCGCCCGTCTCGCAGTCCGGCAAAGTCGTGCAGGGTGTTGCCGTCGCCGCCTCATCCTTCGGTACATGCCGGCGAAGCGTTTTTTGTGCACGCTGCCACCGTCGCTTGAACCTTATTTTCAAGGGGATGTCGCGGTCTTCTTCGCTGTGTGATTCGTCGTCGCTGTTGCCGATGAGGTTGCCGTCATCGCTGCTATCTCTGTCTTGGAGGGTCGAGGTTGCCGCGGCCTCCCACCCATGGCCCACCGCCGACATGGATTACTCTTGAGGCGATCTAGGATTGGGGTAAGTGGAATTTGGAAAGAGAATGACGACTCTTCCGATGTGAGTTGTGGATGGTATTTTTATAGAGGGCGATACCTACTTCTAGTAACAAATTAATCCACACCAATAAGGTGTGGGACTATAGGTAACCGTCCTTCGTCGAGATGTCATTGAGGTTATCCCACATGTGCTGCCTAGTAATATTTTCTTTTTCTTTTTTTGAAATCGGTGCATACATAGAATGATTTATAAATAGTTGAGAGGATTTGTCCTGTTGATATAGGTTAACAAAAAAAGGTTTTACACCGATACACTAAACAAGCAATTATAATTATAGTAATATGGTAAAATATGCATACATCAGTGAGAGTCACCCACGAGTCACGTGTGATAATGACTACAAGTGGTACATATACGCACTATTCTTTTTAAAAAATAATACATTTTTAAAAATAATTATATAAATAAATATTTGTTTCATAAAATTACAAAAATAGACTTCTGTCGCCATTACAAATGCAGAAATAACCCTGTCGCCATTTGGATTAGTAACAGAAGCCATTCGCCCACCGAACTGTGCAAAATACCCATAGCACCATTTAGAATGGTGATTTGCTTAAAATTTACGCAAATCGTCATTCGAAATGACGATAGAGACTCTGCAAGTCCATGTCATCATTTCAAATGGCGACACAACCTCCTCAAAATAGGCCCATAAAATTCGGGCAAAATTCACTTTTATTCGGAAAGAAAAAAAGACAAAGAGGGGAGGGAAGGGAGAGGACCAGAGAGGAGTAGAGGGGGAGAGAAACTAGCAATGTGCTATCCGTCCGGTAGTCCACCGTGCAGGCAAAAAATTTAACTGAATGGATTAAATAGTTTTAGATGTATGGCTATATAGTGTAGTATGTTGTAGTGCATCCTTTTAGGTGTGTGGTTTAGTTTTAGATATGTGGTTAATCGTAGAATCTTGTTTATGGTGAAATACGTCGAATATGTTGGACGCAATCAATTTCAAAATTACTTCAATCTAGGAACTGTTCGGCAGGATCTCGAGGGGATTGAGTTACGTTATTTTCAATCGGTAATCATCAGCCTAACAAGACCAAAGCAACGTACATGAGACGCTGTGATGCGGTGGTTGTATTACACATTGTTCGAGTTGGACCATGCTCTACACAATCTGAAATTGAGCTGCTTTGTCACTCGGTCATCATAGGGCACACAATGGGAGTTATTGCCACAGTACTTGAAGGTGAACATTCTAAGACCTTGGAAAGTATAGGTAACTTCCCATCTGTAACTAGTATCTACCCGCAATGGATAACCTTTATGTACTCGATACTATACTCATTTGTTATATCCTGATTTTTTTAAATCATGCTAACGAATATCTCTTTTATTTTTTTGCAATATATTCTTTACAAGGTAATGACTTTCACAAGGTGGTGAGATCCACTACTAGGCCACATGCTTGGCGAAATGATTCTGCAATGGTGTAAGATCGAGGAGGTCGACTAAAGGGGGTGAATAGGCAGTTTTAATTTTTTTTTGCTAAAACCGAGTTTTATGCGGAATTATAAATCAATTCGGTTTTGCACAATTAAAGCCTAAATCAACTAGTCTTTACTAAGTGCACCAACAATATAAGTCTATTGACAATGATAGCAAACAAACAAAGACATGTAAACAATTTAATTATAGAAATATAAATATTGCAAAGTAAATCGCAAGAGAGCAAACCACAATTGACACGATCGATGTTTTTACCGTGGTGGTCGGAGACTTGCCGGTCTCCCCTAATCCACATTGAGGTAAACCCAAACTAATTAGGCTGGCTACACAAATTAAGCCTTCCTCCGAGGTAAGTCCAAACCAATTGGACCGGTTCCAAACTGAACCAACACCACAATCCACTAGGATTGCTCCTTCATCCACTCCGGAGATGGCGAGCACCTAACCACTCACAAACCGTCCTGGTCTTCTCACAAGCTTCTTTGAGAAGATCACCGACGCACGATGCCTCCATGCCGTCTAGATGTCGACAAACACCAAGAGTAATAAGCCTAAGACTCTCACTTGAACCAATCAAGTGTCTTAGCTCAAGTAGATACATAATCCACTACCTAATGCAGCACATGCATTAGGATTTGCCTCTCACACCTCACTAAGTGCAACACATGCACATATGAGTGTAGAGGGCTTGCTCTTTGCTCTAGAGAATGGGTTATAACAATAGGAAGCTCAAGCCCCTCTCCCACACACGACCAAGGTGGCTATATATAGCCGACACAAAAAAACTAGCAACTTTCCCAAACAAATCAGGACAGTCGGAACTACTGCCAACTAATGACCAGTACTACTGATTACATTCAATGGTCGGATTTTAGCAGCAACACATGTTCTGAACAAGCCGTTGGAACAGGGCGCGGTACTTCCGCCAAGGAACACGAGGTAGTTCCGCTCTCCGGTAGTTCCGCTCAAAGAGCGCCGGTACTACCGTTCCACGAAGGAGCAAGTCAATCCAGAGATACATATTCTTTGGAAAAAAAACATACCGCCACTAAGGCCTGTACAACCGCGGTGCGGTTGTTCCGCTCAAGGAACACCAGTACTACCGTTCTTCCAAAGGGAGCAACAAATGCTCGAAAGCAACTGTTCTGGAAAACTCATACCGCATAAAGATCGGTACAACCGAGGTGCGGTAGTTCCACGCACATAGCGCCTGTACTACCGCAAGCACAAGAACAACCAGAAAGGCTCAAAGGAACGGAGTGTCCATGTGGACGGCTCAGATTGACGATCGGTAGTTCCGCCAAGGAACTACGATATTACCGCATCGCGGTAGTTCTGCGTATTACACGCCGGTACTTTCGATGTTCCTGACAAAGCAAAGAATGCACTTTGCTTCAAACTCAATTTGCAAAACACATTTGCACAATTGATGCAAGATGCATACAAGGGCTAAAGCAAGATTCTCAACAAGTTACAAAACACATTTACCAACTCTTAGAATCACTCTGCCAGATTGCACTTCGCAACAAACTCAATTTGCAAAACACATTTGTACAATTGATGCGCGATGCAAACAAGGTAAAAATGATATTCTCAATAAGTTGCAAAACATATTTGCCAACTTTTTAGAATCACACCACAAGGAATAAGGTACATGGACTTCAACCTTTTGCAAAACACATTTACAAATTATAGTCACATGCTACAAGGATTAAAGTACATGAACTTCAACTATTTGTAAAACACATTTGCAAAGTATATTCACATGCTAACACAGATTTTCCATGTGTCTCAACAATTTGCAAAACACATTAGCAAATATAGGCAACATGTTAATGAAAGCTAGAGCAAGCACTACGAGCTATCAACACATGACTAACTCAAGCTACTAGTCAAAGACCCCTCTTAATAGTATGACAATCTATACTAGCAATCTGGTCTTCCAACCAAACACCAAGACCGGTAAAAGACTAGGAACACATCCTTAGCCCTAACTAGCCATACCTTTGCCTTGCACAAACCTTGAAGCTTGATGACGCACATCCTCACTTCAAGTCCGGGTTCTTGACTTGACAATCATCAACACATGATGATTTTCTTTGCTTCGGGATCTTGATTTGGTGCTCATCAACACATGATAATATCCTCCATCCCGAGTCTTGATATGCATCAACACATGATGCATTATTTGCTTGATCTCCATCAACACATGATAGATCCTTCTTTTCTTGCCCTCCTACAACATATGATCATCTCCTTTTCTTGATCTTGATGTGAATCAACAAATGATGCATGCTTCACTTGACCTCCATCAACACATGATGGGTCTTTTATTTGACTTGATGATCAACTCATGATCATTTTTTCACTCCGAGATCTTATCTTGAACATCATCAACACATGATGATTTTCTTCTTCCCAAATCTTGACACTATGACAATCAACTCATGATATCATCCAAAGTCTTCATTACCATAGAACCAAACCTATTTCACCAACTCAAGGAAAATCTTAGTTCCACAACCTATTTCACCAACTCAAGGAAAATCTTAGTTCCACAATATGATTATCATGAATTATCACATCATACCATTAACCAATAATGGTGGGACAAGATACACAATCTTTTGCTCTTTGGTAATTGATGATAATCACTTCAATTGCAAATAATTGAATAAAGATTTGTATAAGTATATACGAACTACACAAGTTGTATATACTCATGGATGAGTATATATATCAACTACACAAGTTGTATATACTCAAAAGAGTGTATATGAACTACACAAGTCTCATATACTCATATAAGTATATATGAACTATACAAGTTATATATACTCAAAGATATGTTTCAAAATAGAGATCTCAAATATGTGGAAAGGGAATATGGATCAATACTCATAAAACCATAAAACATATAGTGAACTCCCCCTAAATGTGTGCATACACAAATGTGTGTGAAGAATATATGCACATTTTCAAGTTAACCTTTTGGTGGAGTTCAACCTATATTTTGGATTCAAGGAATGCAACAATATATAAGAATATGATGTAGAATGCGTACCTCTTTCATTCTTACCTTTATATCCAATTGAGACTAAACAATAGGTATAACAATAGAAGTGTATGTTAATCTCTCAAAATGATTTGTCATTAATAACCATGAGTTTCATCTTTTATATCCAATCGAGACTAAACAATAGATGACAAGTAGAAGTGTTAGTCTCACAATTAGATTTATCATTAATCACCAAAATACTCTATTAACACATAATGGCAGGTCTAGATTCTTCAATCTCCCACTTTCTGGTGATTGATGACAAACCCTTTAACAATAACAATATTTGGACCAACATAAGATGGGAATTTAAACTCTTTAACTATACTCATGCACGCTATAAAGAAATTTTCCCTTTTTGAACAAAGCATGAGTTAAGGTTTCACCTTATCACATACTCACCTTATCCAAATAAACTCTAAATTATTCTCCCCCTTTTGGCATTAAACACAAAAAATCCAAACTAAAACTTAGCCCAAAGGGGTCTTTATAAATTAGTTTTCCCGTAATATAGTTTACCCATTTTAAGCAAAACTTAAAACGATTTTTATTATAGCTTTTTCAAAACTTTTTAGGAAAAACTCCCCCTTCCACAAATGTTCTTCTTCTCCTTTGACACACAAAGGATTCTTCCTCATATCAACATCTTCTTCTTGGTCCTTTTATCTTTTCCATGAAGAGCATACACCATTTTGAATTTAATTCCACTTATTAGAATGGTTGATACCAAGAATAATTGATTCTATTTATAGAAATTTGATACCATTTTAGGGGATACCACTTGTTTTCCACTTGCAAGAGAAACCACTAGAGGAGATACCACTTGTAAACACTACATGTGGATACCATTTGCAAATATCACTTGTAAGAACCAAGAATACCACTTGTAGATACCACATGTAAGGATCACTTAAGCCATGTGTCTACAAGATTTAAATTTTGCAAAGTGCTTGATCTTCTCTTCACAAAGGTCTTCAAGGAAAGCATCCAAAGAGAAGAGAGAAAAGATAATCCACTTGTATACCACCACTTATATATCATTGATGAGTATACCACTTGTATACTATGGAGAGTATAGACCTTGGTTAAGGTAGGTAAGATCGGCAAGGAATGAAATTATATATCACTTGAAGGTATAAGATGTTATTACTTGAAAGGATAAAACACATGCCGAGGTTAAGATGATCAAGAGATGCTACCACTTGAAAGAATGAATACCATTTTTATGATGAAAACATCACAATGACAAAATGGCATAAGGAGTCAAGAAAGTATTTGAGGGTAGCTAGTAAGGATACCACAGATCAAATTAATTTAGGAGATCAAACATAATGCCTAAGAGAAGTTGGAATTGGTCAATTAGGCAATTTTCCCACTTGACATAAATAAATTGATATTGTTTGCGGAATGAATATCATGCCAATGTCAAGATGATTAAAAAGAGCTACCACTTGAATAATTGCAATTGCAATCAAGGAGAACCGGTAGTGGATAACTTGCAAGGATATAAACATACATCTTGACCAAAGGAAAGCAGCCAAAGTAGATTTAGAATTGAATTGAATTGAAATGGCTGTTCTGTCAGGATAATCGGTAGTACCGCAGGTCAAAGACCAGTAGTACCACACAGCGGTAGTACCGCAGGTCAAAAACCATTAGTACCACACAGCGGTAGTACCGTGGTTAGACCGCTGGTAGTTTCGATTTTCCTGGGACTTCAAGGATTAATCAGGGAATGGAGAATTATGCAAATGATCCCTAAATTTGCACTCAAATAAATATCATGTAGGATCATTATGCATTGAAAAGACCAAGGAGAGTTTAAGATTATAATTTGTATGAAATTTAGCTTTTGAAAACTTAGTTAACGACTTGTTTTTATAAATTAGGTTTTTTTTTATTTTGCAAATGAAACTTATTTTCAAGAAACTTCTTCAAAAGATCCAAATGAGAAAATGAAGATTTTTAAAGATCCAATTTTTATGTATGAGTTATAAATACCATTATGGATCTATTCATATGAAGAAATTTGGC
Source organism: Ampelocalamus luodianensis (assembly GCA_036346255.1). Taxonomy (NCBI): domain Eukaryota; kingdom Viridiplantae; phylum Streptophyta; class Magnoliopsida; order Poales; family Poaceae; genus Ampelocalamus; species Ampelocalamus luodianensis. The sequence continues at coordinate 37,142,616 of CM070633.1, forward strand.
TCAAATGGCAAAACTCACTAAAGTGCTAGAAAGTGACCACTTAGGTCAAACTAGTATTTTGGACGAGTTTTGAAATCAAATAACTTTTGCTAGGTTGACCTTTTGGAAATCATTTGAATATCCAAAAGGTTTAGAATAGCCAGCTCTATGATTTTCCTTTTGGAACAGTTTTCAAATTTCTTTTGAAATAGATTTCACACAAAAATCTAGTTTATGTTAAAAACAAGATACTATAATTTTGAAAGTTTGACTTGAAACTCATTTTTATTTGAATTAGGTTTTCTTGAACCAAAGCCTTTGCAAAACCTTTGAAATGCATTTGTATACATTTTGCAACTAGTTTTTCAAAGAATTACTAATAGTTATAAAAAAAATTTAACTTTTGGCTAAAAGGCTCAATTTTGAAAAAATAATACTAGCACTTAATCAATTTGGGCACACTTAGCGATGTGATATACATGTAAATGATTTAGCACTCCCCCTTAATGTGCCACTTCCATCTTGCTCAAGATTTTAATAAAGGACATTTTAGCACAAGAGCAAGAACACCTTTTTAAAATGATTTTTCATGAATGCAACCTATACAAGACTAAAAGAGCTAGATACTTCCATGTAAGTACTTGTTAACGAAATGACATTAGTGCTTGATGTGAAATGATTATCCTCAAGCTTGGCTCCAAATTGGCATATGGTGGATTCTACCTCTTCATGGATGATCCAAACTCCCAATGCCTCTCCAAGTACCTTTAGGACATTCCTTACTAAAATATCATTTCTCCCGGCAATTATAGCAAGTTGGAATCTTACTTCCATGTCTTGATTTATTTTCTTGCTCCTTGTCGGCCTACCTCTTCGTTGAATGTCTTGACTTGACATTCATTTGATTTGGACACACCGAGGCAATGTGTCCAACCTTGTTGCATCCAAAGCACTTGAAATTGTTGAATTGTTTTCCATCTTGCTTTGGATTGCTCTTCACCTTCTTCTTGGCGGTGAAACCAAGTCCTCTCTTATCATCCATCTTGTTAGGGCACACGGAGGCAATGTGACCCTTCTCATGACACTCAAGACACTTGGCATATTTCTTTGTGTGTCTTGCATTGTGCATTGTCTTGCAATTCTCCCTTTTCTTCTTAGGAGTGAAGCCAATTCCTATCTTGCCATTTGATCTTTATTGCTTACTCAAAATATCATCAAGAGAGGTTTTCCCTTTATAGCTTCTTTCCAAGTCATTCTTCAAGTTTGTAACTTGGACCTTGAGCTCTTTGTTTTCCTCTACAAGGTTAGTCTCACAAGGCATAGAAAAAATAGAAGCATCTAATTTTGAGCAACAAGATATATCATGCAAATCATCGCAAGAAGTGGATATGCTAATCTTAGATGCAATATGAGGGTTAGCAACTACACATGATATATCATTTAATAAATCATATGAAATGCCTATATCCACTTTAGAGCTAGTGACTTCTCTGAGAAGGAGATATTCATGAGTATCCTTTAGTTCTCCATAATTATTTTGAAGTGAGACAAACTCTTTCTTCAAAACATTGAATTTTGATTTCTCCTTCCCTAGATATTTATTAAGCTCTTCTAACATGCCCATCAACTCATCATAAGTAGGCTCATCATTATTTACCTCTTTATTACCTTTAGCCATAAAGTAGTGAGGCGATGTAGATGGAGTTGATGTGTAGAAGTTTGTGGATTCTTTATTGTCGGAATTTGAGACATGCTTTCTTGTATGCATCCTCATTAGTTGAAGTGGACATTTCATAATTGTCTTGAAGTTTTGTCCACATCTCATGAGTGTTCTTGAGATTGCACACTTTGTTGAACACCTCTACACTCAAAGCACTAAATAAAGCGTTAGTTGCTTGAGCGTCGAGATGTAAGCATTTCTCTTCCTCATTTGTTGGAGCAAGAAGATCCAATGGAGGAGAAAAGCCCACATCTACAATCCACCAAATTTTAGGGCTCATGACCTTAAAGTAACAAGACATGCAAATTTTCCAACTATCATAATTTGTGCTATCAAATAAAGATATCTCACCGAGGTGCACTATATCACTAGTCGACATCCTTTACTCTCTAGATGGTTAAGTCTAATAAATGAGAGACTAAGCTCTGATACCACTTGTAAGATCGAGGAGGCCGACTAGAGGGGAGTGAATAGGCGGTTTTAAAATCTTTTGGCTAAAACCGAGTTTTATGCGAAATTATAAATCAATTCAGTTTTGCACAATTAAAGTCTAAATCAACTAGTCTTTACTAAGTGCACCAACAATATAAGTCTATTGACAATGATAGCAAACAAACAAAGACATTGAAGCAATTTAATTATAGGAAGATAAATAGTGCAAAGTAAATTGTAAGAGAGCAAACCATAATTGACACGATTGATGTTTTTACCGTGGTGATCGGAGACTTGCCGGTCTCCCTAGTCCACGTTGAGGTAAACCCAAACCAATTGAGCCGGCTCCACAAATTAAGCCTTCCTCCGAGGTAAGTCCAAACTAATTGGACCGATTCCAAACCGAACCAACACCTCAATCCACTAGGGTTGCTCCTTCCTCCACTCCGGAGATGGCGAGCACCAAACCACTCACAAACCGCCCGGGTCTTCTCACAAGCTTCTTTGAGAAGATCACCGACGCACGACGCCTCCACGCCGTCTAGATGTCGGCAAACACCAAGAGTAACAAGCCTAAGACTCTCACTTGAACCAATCAAGTATCTTAGCTCAAGTGGATACACAATCCACTACCTAATGCAGCACATGCACTAGGATTTACCTCTTACACCTCACTAAGTGCAACACATGCACATATGAGTGTAGAGGGCTTGCTCTTTGCTCTAGAGAATGGGTTATAACAATAGGAAGCTCTAGCCCCTCTCCCACACACGGCCAAGGTGGCTATATATAATCCACACAAAAAATCTAGCCGTTGGAAGTAACTTTCCCGAACAAATCAGGACAATCGGAACTACCGCCAACTAATGGCCGGTACTACCGATTGCATCTCAACGGTCGGATTTTAACAGCAACACATGCTCTCAACTAGCTGTTGGAATAGGGCTCGGTACTTCCGCCAAGGAACACACGATAGTTCCGCTCAAAGAGCGTCGGTACTACCGTTCCACGAAGGAGCAAGCCAATCCAGAGAAACACATTCTCTGGAGAAAAAACATACCGCCACTAAGGCTGGTACAACCGCGGTGCGGTAGTTCCGCTCAAGGAACACCGGTACTACCGCTCTTCCAAAGGGAGCAACAAATGCTCAAAAACAACTGTTCTGAAAAACTCGTACAACACAAAGATCGGTACAACCGAGGTGCGGTAGTTCCACGCACACAGCGCCGGTACTACCGCAAGCACAAGAACAACCAGAAAGGCTCAAAGGAACGGAGTGTCCATGTGGACGGCTCAGATTGACGACCGGTAGTTCCGCCAAGGAACTACGGTACTACTACATCGTGGTAGTTGCGCGTATTACACACCAGTACTTCCGATGTTCCTCACAAAGCAGAGAATGCACTTTGCTTCAAACTCAATTTGCAAAACACATTTGCACAATTGATGCAAGATGCATACAAGGGCTAAAGTGAGATTCTCAACAATTTGCAAAATACATTTGCCAACTCTTATAATCACTCTACCAGATTGCACTTCGCAACAAACTCAATTTGCAAAACATATTTGCACAATTGATGCGCGATACAAACAAGGTAAAAATGAAATTATCAACAAGTTGCAAAACACATTTGTCAACTTTTTAGAATCACACCACAAGGAATAAGGTACATGGACTTCAACCTTTTGCAAAAACACATTTGCAAATTATAGTCACATGCTACATGGATTAAGGTACATAGACTTCAACCATTTACAAAACACATTTGCAAAGTATAGTCACATACTAACACAGATTTTCCATGTGCCTCAACAATTTGCAAAACACATTCGCAAATATAGGCAACATGTTAACGAGAGCTAGAGCAAGCACTACGAGCTATTAACACATGACTAACTCAAGCTACTAGTCAAAGACCCCTTTTAATAGTACGTCAATCTATACTAGCAATCTGGTCTTTCAACCAAACACCAAGACCGGTAAAAGACTAGGAACACATCCTTAGCCCTAGCTAGCCATACCTTTGCCTTGCACAAACCTTGAAGCTTGATGACGCACATCCTCACTTCAAGTCCGAGTTCTTGACTTGATAATCATCAACACATGATGATTTTCTTTACTTTGGGATCTTGACTTGATACTTATCAACACATGATGACATCCTCCATCCCGAGTCTTGATATACATCAACACATGATGCATCCTTTGCTTGATATCCATCAACACATGATAGATCCTTCTTTGCTTGCCCTCCATCAACACATGATCATCTCCTTTTCTTGATTTTGATGTGCGTCAACAAATGATGCATGCTTCACTTAACCTCCATCAACACATGATGAGTCTTCTATTTGACTTGATGATCAACTCATAATCATCTCTTCGCTTCGGGATCTTGTCTTGAGCATCATCAACACATGATGATTTTCTTTTTCCTGAATCTTGACTTGATGACAATCAACTCATGATGTCATCCAAAGTCTTCATTACCATGGAATAAAACCTATTTCACCAACTCAAGAAAAATGTTAGTTCCACAACCTATTTTACCAACTCAAGAAAAATGTTAGTTCCACAATATGATTATCATGAATTACCACATCATACTATTAACCAATAATGGTAGGACAAGATACACAATATTTTCCTCTTTGGTAATTGATAATAATCACTTTAATTGCAAATAATTGAATAAAGATTTGTATAAGTATATACGAACTACACAAGTTGTATATACTCACGGATGAGTATATATATATCAATTACACAAGTTGTATATACTCAAAAGAGTGTATATGAACTACACAAGTCTCATATACTCATATAAGTATATATGAACTACACAAGTTATATATACTCAAAGATATGTTTCAAAGTAGAGATATCAAATATGTGGAAAGGGATTATGGATCAACACTCATGAAACCACAAAACATAGAGTGAACTCCCCCTAAATGTGTGCATACACAAATGTGTATGAAGAACATATGCACATTTTCAAGTTAACCTTTTTGTGGAGTTCAACCTATATTTTAGATCCAAGGAATGTAACAATATATAAGAATATAATGTAGAATGCATACCTCTTTGATTCTTACCTTTATATCCAATTGAGACTAAACAACAGGTATAACAATAGAAGTGTATGTTAGTCTCTCAAAATGATTTGTCATTAATAACCATAAGTTTCATCTTTTATATCCAATCGAGACTGAACAATAGATGACAAGTAGAAGTGTTAGTCTCACAATTAGATTTATCATTAATCACCAAAATACTCCATTAACATATAATGGCGGGTCTAGATTCTTCAAATGGCTATTCACCCTCTTAGTTTTGATCTTGGAATAAGCCAAGAAACAAGTACGACGATTCTAGATTATTGTAAAACTCCATTGGAAGGTCCCAAAGTATTCTCCAATTCAAGGTCTTTTAAGGAAATTAATAACCTGCAATTATCCACTCCTATGAAAATTTCTAATCCCACAGGTAATATTTACATACTACTTCGTACATCTATACTTCCCATAACCATTTGCATAACCATGCTATGCACAATAGATTCGTGATACTCGCATGACGAATCATTGCAAGATACTCTTTCTCGAAGAGTATGGAAATGAGGGTTGTAAGAGAAGGAAATACACTGTCGATAAACCACCCTCTTATCTCCTAAGGGAAAAAACCAAGTGTAGCATAAAGCCGAGCAAGAAACTTATGTCACCTTTCCTAACCAAGCATTGCCCACTTGAGAGGCATGGTACAAGGGTGGCCTATGCACTGTATTTGTATATTGCATCAACAACAGACACTGCCTCACTGGAGTAAGTGATTGGTGTGGCTGTAGCTTTCGATATTACCCTGATCTGACACAAAACAAATTGATATTTTTGCAGCAGAACATGGCTGAAAAGCACATGCCCGTTCAGCATATCCTTGATGCTATGGAATATCAGGGAAACAATTGCGATGGATGGCCTCATGGATTCAGATTGCTTGAACTTTGCAATCCATAAGCTATATCATACTAAAATTGACAGGTTCAAAAAACACGAACTACTTAGGCTGGAGGCATTTCATAAACCAGGACTTTGGGGTAATTCCATCTTCCACTACAAACTACAATAATTTCATCCATTTCCATCTTTGTACTTACCGATTTATCTTCAGATGTATGCAGTGGTCGGAGAGGAATTTTGGGAACCCACACATCAGCTTGCCCACTTCACAGGGCTAGAAATAGTATATGATGTCTCGGATTGTCACATGGTGAGTTCAACCAAACTATGCATCACACGATACCTATGTTTTACACCGCATATTTCTAAAAAAATTATTTTTGCATCCAGATATTGTTCTCTGTTCACCTATTCAACCACTATTCATTATATGCTTTCGACATGGAGAATAAGAAGATAGCGGTCCTAGATTCTCTAAGCAAAATAGGTCCTCTGGGTGAATCCCATGCCACAAGACATGACAAGATAAGCATCAGTGTATGCGACAGTGTAATGCAATGCATGAGACTATCCATTCTGGGTTGGGACGGAGATTTAGTGGGTTGGGACTATGAAATTGTGGAGAATATACCAGAGCAGCAAAATAGGTTAGTTTCCACAATTCCATTTTCATATATCTCACACAAATATTCTAGGAAAGCCGACAAGCTATTTATTTTTTGCATACAGTATCAATTCATCGATTGTGGTTTCTTCGTCTTCAACTACATGTGGAATTGGGATGGTCACCGCCTTGTTAATTCCATAAGTGAGGTAAATATGTTATACAATTTTACCCTTTATTTTGTTGTCCTTATTCGCACAACCTTTTTATGACTAGTGGTGTCCACGTATACTATTAATGCAAAACCTTGCAACTCATCTTTAATTTGTATTAGCATGGTTTTGTTACTGAGAGATACTTAATTATTTCATTGTCTCCAAGGTGGAGGCGCACTCCTGCTTGCTCAGTAGTGCTCTGCTGAGGCATCGCAACCTAAAGTCTACCTTCATTGCTAATGTGATGTACGGAGAGATAATGAAGAAGACAGATCTGGAGGCCAAGCACATCATGGTGGCTATCAAGCAGAAATTCAAGTACAAAATTAGTTATGCGAAGGCATGACGTGCTAAGCAGAAGGCTTTGGAAAGGAGGTTTGGTTCTTTTGAGGCGTCTTACGACAACCTTCCTTGTATGCTCCAGGTACTGCAGGACAGGAACCCGGGCACGTACATTGCTGTGAAGGACAAGCCATCCAAAAGACCGCCTCTAGGTTTTATGGTATTGCAGAGGGCATTCCTAGCATTCGGTCCCTGCATCGATGCATTCAGACACATGTTGCCCGTGATATCAGTGGACGGGACATTTCTAACTGGGAAATACAAAGACATGGTCCTGACAGCAATTGGCGTTGATGGGAACCATCAGATTCTACCCTTAGCCATTACTTTCGTTGAAAGTGAGAATTTTGACGGTTGGTTGTGGTACCTTCGACATCTGAAGGAGGGGGTAGTTGGGGTACGTCCTGATGTCTGCATAATCCATGATCGCCACCCCGGGATGATGAAGGCCATCCAAAAATATCAGTAAGATCCCGACGAGCTGTTCCCTTGGCCAGACACGAGGAACAGATGGTGCATTCATTATCTGGGGGCGAACTTCTTCAAACAGTTCAGGCAGCAATCGTTGATGAAGCTGTTCAAGAGGCTTGCTATGCAGAACCAGAAGCGTAAATTTGATGCGTTGTGGGAGATATTGGAAGAGAACACTAGGAAGCATGTCGTCAAGAGGAACAAGCGTCCGCTTGTTCCTGGGGCAGCGCAACCCGAACGCCTCACACCACTGCAGGAGCTCGACCCTCCCCATTTGACATGGAGGACCTCTAGGGACATTGGGTGCTTCTCTCATTAGATAGAGGCAGAGCCATTGGAGAAGTGGTCCTTGCTGCACGACACGGACGGTGCAAGGTACGACATAATGATCACTAACCTTGTCGAGGTGTACAACTGGGTTATTAGGGGCCTTCATTCTCAGCCTCTTGTCGCCATCGTAGAAGACGTTCTGCACAATACAATCGGATATTTCAGAGAAATGCATGCAAATACGGCACTTCATGCAGTCAACCCACAAACACCGTATTACTCAAAGATTACAGCGTACATGCAGGCCAAGACCGAGAAGGCTCAGTCGCACACGGTCTTCGTTATGGGCAATACGGAGCATCGTTTCGACGTGCTCCTTCGGGACAGAGCCAGATTTGGGACGACTCGGTCCTTTGTTACCCACGAGGTATGCCTTGGAGACTATATGAATGAACCTAGCTGCACATGCAACAATCCAAAGCTCCTTCACAAGCCACGCTCTCATGTCCTTGCTGCATGTGGGACCATCCATATGGACCCGTCAAACTTCATATCGGAGTACTTCATGAAGGAAAGGGTGCAGCAGGCATGGTGCGGCGAGCTAAGAGGCTTCAGGGTTGTAGAAAACTTTGCCACATCTGATGCTGCACAGAAGACTTGGATTTCGGATCTTGACCTGTTGAAAGGGGGGAAGGGCCGTCGACAGAGTCGTCGCATTAGGAACGATATGGACAAAGGGGAAGCTCGAGCGGCGGGTAGACGTTGTAGCCGGTGCCGCCAGGAAGGCCACACTGTAAAAACTTGCAAGGCGCCTGCCGACACGTAGGAACACCGGCATGATGTGCAGCACCACTTCTTCTTGGGTGTGTAGTCGTACTAAGATAAGAACTAGAGCATTTTGTAACTTAATGCACGCGTATAATGCATGTTTGTTCAATGAATATTGACGCTTGTAGCTTAATGCACACGTACAATGCATGTTTGCTAAATGAATATCGACCATTTAGTTACATACTTTAGGAGATTAAACATAATTGCGTATAGAACGGGACAGTACCGAGGTACAAGCATCCCCGCCCATGCCTAATGGTAGAAGGTGCCTCGCGCTATCCACATGGAGTGTTGCATAGGGGGGCGCCGCAGGCGTGGCTGGCTGTCATTGTACATATGCATAGTGATACGCACATATGCAGCTAGGGTTTGCGCAAAGCATGTGGGATCATACGAACTTCCTATGTTCACGACCTCCTCATTGCCCCTCTCGCGTTGCATCTGTTGGCGGAGGTCATCATTTTACTTGTTGAGATTGTCAACCCGCGCCTCCAACTCAAAGATTCGGTTCCACAATATATCCACGTACATCACAATATGCCGTTCATGGGAAGGATCGATCCAGCAAACAAAGTCGCATTTCGCCATCTGCTGCAAAGGAGGGTTAACATGGAGGCTCTATTAGAAGTAACATAAAGAAAACTATTAGCTAATTGTACCCCAAAGTGTGGGCATCGGAAGAAACATCATCCACCATCGAAAGGGCCATCTAGGACCTGCACGACGACGTCCTCCCTGTGTCCACATTTCGGCCATACCGGTTGAGCACGCTTGTTCGGCATCAACCGGTAGTTAGGGCCGAAGTCCTCCCTCCTTTCGAGGGGAAGTTCTTGGCATCGCTGACCCTGGTTGGACTGGTCCCTCAGCGTCTGCCATGGTGTGTTACTGTACGACGGAGAAGGTTCTTCTTCCTACGATGGTGTGTTACATGGTTTGGAGGCTGGAGTGGTCATACTTTCAGAGCGTGGGGCGTGTTAATAAAGCGGGTAATGTGTTAGCTTATAGCTTTACACGGTGACAAGACCAAGCGGGGCAGCCTTGCGTAGTGACAACACCAGACAGGGTAGCCTTGCGTAGTGACAAGACCAGACGGGACAACCTTATGCAGTGACAAGACCAGACGGGGTAGCTTCGCGCAGTGACAAGACTAGACGGGGCAGCTTTACGCAGTGAGAAGACCATACGGGCAAGCTTTACGCGATGACAAGACCAAACGGGGCAGCTTTGCGCGGTGACAAGACCAGACGGGGCAACTTTACGCAGTGATAGGACCAGACGGGGTAGCTTTGCGCAGTGACAAGACCAGACGGGGCAGCTTTGCGTAGTGACAAGACCAGACGGGGCAGCTTTGCACAGTGACAAGACTAGACGGAGCAGCTTCGCACAATGTTAAGATCAGACGAGGCAGCCTTACGCAGTGATAAGACTAGACGGGGCAAGGAGAAGGAATGGTTCCCACTATAAATATAATGCTACTCGGCCAGGAACTCCACAACACTACCTACATAAGATGGACAAGGAGAAAAAATGGGAGAAAATCCGCAAATTCTTGAAGGACTAGGTGTCTCCCCACGAGACCAGTGCTCGCCATCATGCATTTAGTCAGCAGCCTTACACACACCAAATTTTTCTGGAGCTTGTGGATCTAAGGAGGCTTCATCACAATACGCCCAACGATTCTGGGTCGAGCTAGCCCCCTCCTATGCCAGCTGAACACCCTCCGGAAGGGCCCCCCATGGGAGTGGCGCCACCCCTTTGCTGGTGTAGGGACGCCTGTAAGTGCGTCAAATCAACTGACGAGTGGACCATTGGGCAGCGCTATTGGTGCTACGCAAACTACGGCGCGGACTACCCCGACCACAAGTTTGACACGGAGAGCTACAGGCAGCCGGTAATGAATCGTATTTCAGTGCACACTACTATTTTTCTTCCCATTACGCCGTACCCACGTCTCTCTTCCCACCGCAGTCTCCGCTGCGCCTATGCGGCTTCAGTCAGTGGATCGATGACAAGATCCACCCATATGACATGTAGATGCTTCTAACACAGAAGGGCTGGGCCAGGGAGGACTACGAGAACTGTGAAAGGCGTCTCATAGAGTTGTAGGCTGAGAATGACGAGAAGGATAGGCGGGACAGGCTGCGCGAGGAGTAGGAGCGCGAGCATGCCAGGCGATGGGAGGCCGAGAGGGAGTGGAAGAGGGCCATCGCGACGAGAGCTAAGGCGCAAGGCAATGAGTACAACGTCGAGCTAGGCCACAAGGGCAAATGGCCACGTTCGACGCAGTAGTTCGACCCTCTTCGTTCACATGTCCCATGTATTCCTATTTCCCTAAAGGTATGCGTGTACCATTCTTGCTTCGTTAGCTTGCGTGCCATGTAACCCCTCTTGTTGGATCAACTGTCATGTTGTTATTGTTGCGTCATTTCTCTAAAGTTCTCCCCCATATATGAATTTTCTAACACATCGCAATACCACTTACCTTTGTACTGACAACTCAATACTATCTCAATCGCCCTCATAAAATTTTTCAAAAAATTAGCGCACTACAACGATATACGATGATCATAACATGTTATTGCGAGTCTGACAAATTTCGTATCCTTGATATTCTACGAAAATAACAAACTGACCAATCAACCTTAACACTACAATTTTCTTTCCTAAAAAAGGACCAATATACCACAAGATTTGCTAAATGTAATACATGCGAAATGTGATACGTATTATAACACAATTATTTCAATCGGATCTAGTGAAAAGTACAGTCAGGACCTAAAAACCGCCTAGTTGTTGAGCGACTATCAAAGTCGCTCGGTGGTTGGGCGACAAGGATGAAATCGCCGAACCACCGAGCGACAGTACCAAATCGCTATGCCGTTCGGCGATTATCACATATGTCGCACTCTGGTTGGGCAACTATACCAAGTCGCCCAACCGTACGATGCCATGAGGTTATTTATGTAAAAAAAATAAGTGGTGTTATTTCTGTAATTTCGAATAAAAAAAGATTATTTTGAAAAAAAAAATCCTTCCTCTACTACGTTTCTTCAATGGTGGCAAAACCTCATCTGGATCTAGTCATAAAGTCGGATTCTCCTTCTGCCTCAGTAAAGTTACCATTTCCATCTGCCTGTACATGCTGGGACATGTTCCTTTGCCGCTCCGACCTCCTTTCAAATGCTATATTTGTACTATCATCCCCTAAAGATACTAACTTCTTCAGATCATCCACCAGTCTACCAATGACATCCATGGCTTTCATGTATGTCTCCAGCTGGTATTTCCAGTCCTAACCAGCCCTGCTGATGACTTATGGAGCATAGCATGCCAATATGTTTTAGAAGCAGCGGCATCCACATCATCCTTATATCCATAGAGATGTGGTGGTATGTAATCCCTAGTATCCTTTGTCCAACATTTCAGCACATACCTCTCATGTATTTGACAAACCCCAATATGCAACATAACCTAACAAGACAATACCACTAATTAGTTAATGATTAAATCATATTAACAAATTAGCATCGACTACTGTGTTATCAACACATACCCTCAATACATGACTGCATAATATACCCTTATGTTCAAACATCTTGCAGACACAGGAGAATTCATCTTTTTTGATGTCCAAGTAGATGTCATACTCCATGCGCCTTCAATTATTGGTTGTACCTCTGCCCAAGTGGATAACCTTAAAAACATTTTCCTTATCGGACGTCTGAACCATGAGCGAATAAGTCAAACACAGTTCTAGTATAAACTTTCGAAGCATGCCTTTCAAGAGGTGATTTTGTCCTTCTTTCAACCTTCTCTTGTGGTGTTCAATCATACATGATTAAACATAAAATTCAATGAAGTATTTAACAATAGGTTAAAATGTCATGTGTACTCACATTTTCAGTATGGAATTCTTCTGCGTCCTCCAGTTGCAATATATCATTGAAGAATCTTTCATACCTCTTGACGAATCCACTTATCGAGCACGGTGGTGTCACAAACGTCTTGAAGACATGGTTAGCAGACTTACTTATCTGAGTAGTTCTCATTGCAGCATAGAATCTGTCCGCAAAATACGCGAATGCCCACCTTTCTCTGATATCACAAATTTGTCTCAAGTATACACTATTTTCCAAACCCTACTTGGAAATTATTTCTTGCCAACCTTTCTTGAACTCTTCCACCGTGAATGACTGATTTATCACCTTGTTTAATTCTTCTTTGAATGACAAACGCTTGCTGCAAATGTTGCCCAGATTCTCCTTTGCTTTCTTCAGTACATGTCACTTGCAAACACGATGAGATGTATTGGGAAATACATCCGCAATTGCTAGTGCCATTTGATGACAATTATCTGCATAAGCATAAAAAAAACAGTATAAAAATAATATTCCCTCTTTGAAATATTGAAATCAACACAACTCAAATTTCACTTAATTAACATAAGGAAGTACTTACCTGTCAGTCTTGACTTGGGCTCCTTACAATCCATGCATTCCTTAAAAGTTCTCCTTACAATCCATGCATTTCTTAAAAGTTCTAAACAACCATTTGAATGATTCAACAGTCTCCTCACGAAGTAGTACACAACCAAAAAATGTGCTTTGATAATGATTATTCACTCCAACAAAAGGTGCAAAGGGCATGTTGTACTTATTGGTCTTATATGTAGTGTCAAATGTCACTACATCTCCAAAATACTCAAAATTTATCCTTGATATTGCATGTGACCAGAAAATGTTTTTTATACGGCAAGCCTCATCGACTTGAACATTGTAGAAGAAATTCTTGCTTTTGCTATTCATTTCCTTAAACAAATCTAGTGTTCGTTGCACATCATCACTACTCTCGTCTCTTCTAGTTGCATATGCCAACCTATCCATCGCACGTCAGGTGAAGGGTACCATCGAAGGTCCTCCGTGCAACCCAGCCACACAAACCATACATGTTTGTATATTTTATTCCACTATCAACCATGTCTACAATTATACCCCTTGTTCTCTCATCGATTTGGTTGTGCGATTGATAGTTTCTAGTAACACCGATTCTTCTTTTCATAGCATGGTTGTGCTCCGTGACAAGTTTTGTCACCATCCATGACCCCTCGCCATTACGCCACACCCAACACGAACTGAAGTTTTCTTTGTCTTCGGATTATTCCCCTACATATCAAAGCAGTATAACACGAAATCAAATTAACAACTACACTTAATGACAACAAATTATATGCGATAGTACCCCCCACAAAGGTCAACAAATTACCTGGTGTGAGCAGCAAAATTCCTACATCGTTTTATGCCCATTCGTGTTGTTTCGGAATTTGTTAAGACGGATACCAAAACCCATTCTCACAGCATACAGGTTGTACAAGTTGTAGGCATCCCTATCTGTCTTGAATGACTGTCCCTGTGTCGGCATCATAACTTCGGGATCAGCGTACTTCGATGGAATTTCAGTATTTTCATTTAACTCTCCTAACACAGCAGTGAAATAGCAAAACACAAGCATTTAGTTTTCAATACATGCATGTACTGATGTATTCAGTATGCCATATTATACTCATTTTTCATGGCTAACCTTTCAATGGGATGATAAGTACCATCCAAATCACCCGGAACACCATCCGTCCAATCTAGACATAGCAAAGATTCCTTACATACAAAAAAACAAGCAGCATGAGATTCATTCGAGCTTTCAAATGCTACAACTGAAAAAAAATCCACGCTCACACGACCAGCAGCAACTTATGTCGACAACACATCTTGGCAATCCACTGGCCCTGCTTGATCGGCAAAACAAATGTTCTCCATGTACTAGCTCATCACCAGATGTTAGGGTATATCCACATATCATGAAGCTAAAGGAATCATACCTCCTCGGCTACCCCCAAGCATTATCTCCGTGTATTAGCTCATCACCAGACGAAATATGTGGTAGCATCTCTAATCCTCCATGCAAAGTGCATTCATGTACATTCCCCATTATCGCAAACACCCTGGAGCACCAAAATAGTACAAACTTTTCGTCTGCAAAGTGCTCGCGATGTGAGTATACTCTAGGAATACGAAACTACGACTATTCCTAGCTTCAAGCTTTCGGTTGCGAATGCCACCTCATTTTCTCCCAGATGCAACAAACTTAGTCTATGACGCCTTCTTTCAAGCAATTAGTTGTGCATGCTGCCGGATTAAATAAAGTCATTAATTAAAGGATGAACTTCAAAAGGAGTATCAACCCTACTAATAGATGTATCCATCAAAGGAACCATTTGGGACGGTACACATCTCCAAGTTGATGAACGGTGGGGAGGTATGGCAGTACATACTTCTAAGAGTACGTCCTTTATATATATATATATATATATATATATATATATATGAAGCCTTTTTCCTACTCCCGGGAGTAGTTACTCCCTATTCCGTATCTCAAATATCTCACAACGTAGGGAGTATCTTGCGCAACCGAGAGTATGTATGTGTAGTATATGAGTATATAAGACCACATAGGTGGTATTTACACCTTTTTAAGGGTGGTATGTACAATTTTTTAGACACACTCCTTTTTATATATGTATATGAAGGTATTTACAAAATATGCTAAAAACTATGGACTCTCTTGCAAATTTTTCGTGTGGTTTACATTGGAGTATATTATAATTAGTATATGAGTATACCCAAAGTGATAATGGAGTCTGTCAAGTTCTTTTAGGTGGTATATCAGAGGTGAGAGTAACTACTCCCGGGAGTAGAAAGTATTTTTCCTCTCTCTCTCACTCTCTCTCTCTCTCTCTCTCTCTCTCTCTATATATATATATATATATATATATATATATATATATATATATATATACTTGTTTAGTACTCAGAGTATGTACTCCCACTTCGAATATACCACTTAAACGAATATATTATACCTCTTTATCACTCTCAGTATACTTAAATATCAATTATAATATACTCCAACACGACTTGATTGAAAATTTTTCATTGGAGCTCTTTATTTTTGCTATATACCCTTTTTCATATATAAAAAGAAATATATACACAAATATTGCAATAAAAGGTGGACTTTAATGAATTTTTTTCATGGAACTCACTTTGGGGTATCTTATAATCATTATTGGAGTATATTTAAATAAATAAAGAGGTATCACCATAAGGTTTAAGTGGTATATGAGAAGCGGCAGTACGTACTCCCAGAAGTACCATACCATTTTCCTATATATATATATATATATATTCGTGCCCGTACGAAGCGATTTATAAATGGCTGAGAGGGTTCGTTCTACATATACAGGTTTAACGGGAAAAAAGGTTTTACATAGATACATCAAACAAGCAATTAGAATTATAACAATATGGTATAATATGCATACGCCAGTGAGAGTCAGTCACGGGTGATGATGACCACAAGCAAGCACCAATATTGTTGATGGGGTATATATGTGCACTGTGCACCCAACGAGGGATGTCTTCTATTACAAAGGTAAAAACCACAAAGGGCAACCGTGAAAATGCGTAACCCGTTAACAAAAAGAGACTATTGTGATGTACCATAGCAAAATTACCGTTGGCAAGTACTCTAGCATACTGCCGTACCATTGAAATCCAAGCCGCGCAACCTTTGATCCAACGGCCCAGGAAGGATAAATGCACAGGTACTGTTCTCGTCCGCCTTTGCCACTCAAATGACAGCGGATGTCTGTTCACACCGCAACTATCTCATCAGGTTGATATATGCAGCATCTGATTTCACTTAATCATGTATTCTCTTGATCGAGTACACTACCCTATTAGAATACTACGTTCCAAACATGGACACGCGGGGTATTGGCATTAGAGTCAGAGTCGGATACAAATACCCAGGTACGGATACAGATACGGATTTTGCGGGATACGGGCACGGGACGAATGTAGGTTGGATTCAAATCAGTCACATGATGGATAGTATACGCATAAAGAAAAAAATATAACTTTATCAACGAAAATATCAAATTATACTACCTATTAGAGAATTATTTATCCTACTTAACAACATAAGCATCATAAAATGTAAATTCATATTATATATTAGTAAATAACTAGAAAACCATATAGGATATTAAAAAATATTGATGTTTATCGGATATCCATTTTGTTGATTTATCGGATATCCTATAAAATACAGATATGAGTCGGATATCACTATTTCCATATTATAACCCATATTATATGAAATTTTTCGGATACGAATATAGATATTGATCGGGATTAAAAAATAGTGCCCCGGGCCGGTGTGTCATGTCTAGATCGGCACCATAGCCCATAGATATCATAACACGACTCGTTTAGTTAACCGGACCGGCACGGAGCTGCCATTTGGACACCACTAGGCATCAGAGTCCGCTTCAGCAACGCCTGAAAATTGATAAAAGGAGGAGATACGTCCAGATAAGATCAAACTCTCCGTCGTGCCAATCGTGCTGCTTAGGGAAAACGCTGGATATTTAGTGTTTTTATCTGAAGTGCTCATCGGATCCGACGAGCACACCGTCTCGTCTCCTTTCCCTCTGTCCCCATCGTTAGTTAGGGTTGCTCGCCCGTTTGGTACACCTATCCCCGCGAGTTCCCTCCCTCCCCTTCCCGCATCTACCGGGAGGCAGCAGCAGCAGCAGCAGCAGCTGAAGAAGAAGCTCAGCTCGCGCGCGCGAAGAAACCCACGCACGAGGCATGGCTGCGGCGGCGACGGCGCACAAGCCCCTGGGCGCGATCACCGCCGAGGACCTTGCCGTGGCGGGGCCAGGCGAGGCCACCGCGCTCCACTCGGCGGTCCGGCGCGCGATCGACGCCCGCGGCGCAGCCAGGCCCGCCGCGGTGTGGGGGGAGCTCTCCAGGGGCGTGCTCCGCCCGGGCGTCCCCTTCGCCGTCCACCGGATGCTCTACTACGGCTGCTACGCCGGGTCCCCGGCACTCACGCCGCCCGCCTGGACCCCCGACCCGTAAGGCTCCAGTCGTTCCGATCGAATCCCGTCCTAAAGCTCGCTTCTTGCAAATCGCAATTCTCTAGTCTGTACTTGATTCTGGCAAATTGTAGCGAGGAGGCGGTCCTGACCAATGTTGGCCGCGTCCTGGAGGCGCGGGGGAGGGAGCTCATCGGCGAGGCGTACAAGGATCCAATCGCTAGCTTCCGCGACTTCCACAAGTTCTCCAATGAGAATCCAGATGTAATGAAAGATGCCTATTTCTTTCCTTTGCTCCATTGTTTGTTACTTATTACTCTAGTGACTAGTGAGAAGTGAGCTTACAGTTTCACTTCTGCCGGTGCTTTTCAATAACAGGCATATTGGAAGATGGTCTTTGAGGAGATGGGTGTTGCATTCAGTGTTGAGCCATCTTGCATCCTGAGGGAGAATGATGCGTATCCCGGTGGCGAGTGGCTGCCTGGTGCTGTGCTGAATGCTGCTGCGAATTGCCTGAGAGCTAAACCGGGAAGGGGTTCCGACGATGTTGCTATTGTGTGGAGGGACGAGGGGAAGGATTCAGAGCCCCTCAACTTTGTGACTCTTGAGGAATTGAGGAAAAAAGTTTGGTAATGACATTCTGCTCTAAAGAGGACTAGCTCTGATCGTATAGCTATGTTTTGCTTCATTGAAATATAATTCAAGAAATTATTCTCTCTTTGTTAAGAGCAGCCTTGTGTCAAATGCGCTCGATGCACTGGACCTGGCAAAGGGATCTGCTATTGCCATTGACATGCCTATGACCGTGAATGCTGTTGTTATCTACCTCGCGATCGTGTTAGCAGGCTACGTGGTTGTCTCGATTGCAGACAGCTTTGCTGCACCTGCAATATCAACAAGGCTAAATATATCGGAAGCAAAAGCAATTTTCACTCAGGTATTTAGTTAATACTGTTGCTGCTGAGATCATTCAATCAATGGACATGTTGTGCAATTGTCTAATACTTTATTTCTGAAAAGAGCTTGTGCTTATATAAAGGCAATGTTTTGGTGATACTGATAGTATTTTGCTTGCTAGGATTACATCCTTCGTGATGACAAGGAACTGCCATTGTATAGGTGTGATGTGCCATTGTTTTTTTAAGGGAAAAGGCTATACATCGTAATTCAGATTATAAGAATTTGTTTCTCACATCATAGTTTTGGTTCTACAGTAGAGTTGTGGAGGCCAAGGCCCCAATGGCAATTGTGATCCCTGTAAGGGGATCCACACCAATAAAAGGACTGCGTGCTGATGACCTATCCTGGCAAGATTTCCTTGGAAGTGCTGATCGTACCAAGTATGTCATTTTCTGATAATGTCTTTCCTGTGCTAACTGGCTAGTAAATTCTCTGGTATGACCGATGTTTCTGTTAAAATTTATCATATAGAATGACTTTACATGCTCTTCCAAATATGGAGCACTTGTTAAAAATTTCCACTGTGTCATGCTCATAATGTGTGGCGTGCAAGTTTGGAACAACCCCATACGTTTGTTGGAAAAAATGTACTCAACCTCTAGAAAACCCACCCTGTTTTCTTGGGATAAGTAGATTGCACTAATTTAAAGAAAATTGCAGGGCTGATATTTATACCGCAGTTGAGCAACCTGCCTATACATTCAGCAATATCCTATTTTCATCAGGGACCACAGGTGACCTTCAATTTTGATATATAGCGATTTGTTTTGTCAGTTCTTGGATAATTCATCCATTCGCAACTATCTGCTATGCTATTATTTGCTTAAAAAAATGCCATAGTAGATCATCATTAATGATTACTTGATTATGAGTTGATAGAATATTATTGAAACCTTCTGACAGTGACAGTTCCTCATGTTCAGGGGAGCCAAAGGCGATTCCATGGACACATTTGACCCCTCTAAAGGCAGCTGCTGATGGATGGTGTCACTTGGATATTCGTAAAGGTGATGTTGTTGCTTGGCCTACTAACCTTGGTTGGATGATGGGTCCCTGGCTTGTATATGCCTCGCTACTGAATGGAGCTTCCATGGCGCTGTATAATGGCTCCCCAAATAGTTCAGGTTTTGCAAAGTTTGTACAGGTACACATATTAGATAGTTCAATTTCGCAAAAATAGTGCCGAAAATTCCTATGCATATTGTCTTTTCTCAGTTAAGTTCTTTTGGGCACTCATATTGACATTCTCCTGCCCTCATGCTTGTTAGGAAAATTCAATCCTTACAAAGGAATAGTATGCAAATGCATGAATGAAACTGTCCCATTTTTTCTTCTATTATGCTTATTGTTCTGCAATGTTTCTGACTTTCTGTTGTTAATTAAAATCTTACTTTACATCCATTCCATTCCTTTCGTATTTCATTACAATCTCATTTATAATATTAACTTTCAGGATGCTAAGGTCACAATGCTTGGAGTGGTACCCAGCATTGTTCGTACCTGGAAAAATACAGATTGTACTGCTGGATTTGATTGGTCCTCCATTAGGTAATTTCTGGATTGGTCAACCCTCTACACCTTTCTCTGTTTTAACTTGCATAAGGGAAATATCATGCATCTCCTCAGATGTCATCTAGTTTGTCACTGACGGCGTTGTTCATTTGCACAGATGCTTTAGCTCAACTGGGGAGGCATCAAGTGTGGATGATTATTTATGGCTGATGGGAAGAGCTTGCTACAAGCCAGTAATTGAGTATTGTGGTGGCACAGAAATTGGCGGTGGATTTATTACTGGATCTCTGCTGCAACCTCAAGCATTGTCTGCATTCAGTACACCTGCCATGGGTTGTAACCTGTTTATTCTTGACAGCAATGGGAATCCCTTAGTAAGTATTAGCATGGAATTGCATTTTTCCTGGATGCACTTTAGTTTCATTCATGATATATGATTACCTTTTTCTACCAATATACATAGACTAGCATACAATTGCTAGACATGCAACATTGCAACTCATGCAGCAGTTCCAAATACCATAGGCATCTCTACATCCGTGTTAGCACTAATATAATTTAGGCCCTAACGAGTCAATCTACAGCTTGAACATTCTGTCACAGATCACATATAGATGCTTGTTTGCTTGAGACACTAGTAGTATGTTAATTGTTAAGACCTATTGTCAGTGCTACTCTGGAAACTTTACAGCCACAGGATTCTGCTGGTATTGGAGAACTTGCGCTCGATCCAACTTTATTTGGATCATCAACGACACTGCTAAATGCTGATCATCAAGAGGTGTACTTCAGTGGAATGCCAGAATGGAATGGGAAAGTATGTACATCTGTCCTTGGCTCCTTGCTAAGAGATCCCCAAGACCCCAACGGATACTAACCCATGTGACTATGCGAGGGTGCAGGTCCTCCGGAGGCATGGGGATGAATTTGAACATACTGCAGAAGGATATTATAGGGCTCATGGGCGTGCAGATGACACAATGAACCTTGGTGGCATTAAGGTATAAAATGTGGTAACACGCAACTCATTATCAAATTGCAGCTTTTGGCAGTCCATCCATTGGTTTTGTATTATCAATTTCAGGTCAGTTCCATCGAGATTGAGAGGATCTGCAACAAAGTAAATGATGCCATTTTTGAAACAGCAGCTATTGGAGTTCCACCTCTAGGGGGTGGCCCTGAGCAATTAACCATAGCTGTCGTCTTCAAAGATCAAAGTTCGCAAGGAGAAGATTTGAATAAATTGAAATTAGCGTTCAACGCTGCTCTGAAGAAATTGAATCCTCTTTTCAAGGTGCTTCAATTGTTCCTCTGAATTTCTCATTGATAACTTAGAACTTTTATATGTCAAACTGTGGCGACATCACTATAAACTTTGTTCCTCCCCTGATCCCCTTTGTATGCAGGTTTCATCAGTCGTCGTAGTCCCATCACTCCCTAGAACCGCCTCTAATAAGGTCATGAGGAGAGTCCTACGCAAGGAGTTCACCCAGGCAAAGCATTCGAAAATCTAGATGGTTAGAACTTGGAAAAGAATTTTCTGCACCTGTTCAAATTACACAAAGTAATACACCAAAATGTGCATACATATCAGCATATGCCCTTCAAGATTTTGTATTACCTTCCAATGTACAGCAAGGCTTTTGTTTACATTGATCGATGTGAGATGACAGATGAGGTACTAATGAAGTGCGATCGGTATCATTAGCCGGTATTTTATCGTGGGGAGTTCCTTAGTTTCTGCTGTTATTTGCTCCATATTCATCATCGTACAGTGCCCATCAAAGTAACTCGCTTGATGCCCATCGAAGCAACTCGCATGATGAAAGAAATTAAGAAACGAGATTGTCCTTCCGAAGTACTCCCTCGTCACAAAAGCAAGTCGTTCGCAGGTCGTTTTGGAACGAGTGCGGTTAAACTCTGGCTTTTGGAACGAGTGCAGTCAATCCTTTTAAATATTTAGAGTAGACATCGTCTCGGAAATCACTTTCATGATATTATAATTTTGTTGAATTTTATAAACAATTACAATAGTAATTAGTGATCAAAGTTGCATTTTAAGATCAAAATTCACTGATGCAAGATCATGTGACCAACCGGTGAAAAATAGTACGGTACTTTTGGGAGTACGTACTTCTACTTCTCATATATCATTTAAATTTTATTATGATACATCTTTATCAATATAACCATACTCCAATAATAATTATAAGATATCTCAAAGAGAGATTCATCAAAAATTTTTATCGAACAACACTTCTTATAGCAAAATTTGTATATATACTTCTTTTATATATGAAAAAGAGGTATAAAGCAAAAATAATGGGTTCTAATGGAAATTTTTTAATTAAGTCGCATTGAAGTATCTTATAATTGGTATTTAAGTATTAAAAGTGATAAAATATAATATATTCGTTTAAGTGGTATATTGGAAGTGGGAGTATGTACTCTTGAGAGTACAAAACAGGCGTCCTACACACAGACCCATAGCATTATTTAGCGCTCACGCGCTTAATAGCTATTTTGCACGCGAGCTGCAACCTAGGCCGCGTGCATCGGCCTAGCAGTCTACGCTTCCCCTGCGCTACGCGTGATTAGCCAGCGCCCCCGACTCCCGTTCGAGATCGGCAATACCCCCCCTGCGTCCAAAATAGTAGTGAACCTCTTACGCGCGCATCAAAATGACAGTAAAAACCTCACGCGCACCAGCGCACTCCGCTCGAGACCAGCAATAAAATCCTCATGCGCATCAAATAAATCCGTAAAAAATGTTGCTCGGTAAAAATGATCGTGCGTCACCGCGTGCCGTTGTATAAATTGTTTTACTGCCGTTACGGTGAGGAAGAGAGGACCGTAAAATTCACTATGCTGGTTTTACCGCAGGAAAATGACGTTATAAACTGTTTTACTGATCCAGTAAAATATTATCGTTTACCGTAAGTGATACCTGCTATTACTTCGAAAAGGCATGTCTGTTACTGCTGTAACAAATTTTCGCTTTATGTTTTTTGGTAGTTACTGGAAGTTTGAAAAACGACATTACAGTAAAATATAACACCTATTACTGTTTGATAATTGTATTTACTATCTATTACGCAAAAGTTATTTTCTTGTAATCCTATGTTTTACAGTAAAATGTAACACCTATTATAGTCAGTTACAAATGTATTTACTCGATATTAGTCGTAAACACAAAAAAAAACCACTTCGGTTTGCTAGGGGTGGGCGTGGTTAGGGTTAGGTGCGACCCGTCCCTAACCCATGCTGCCAAAGCGTGAAATTGATCTTAAGGGTCGCTCCATTTGGAGCAACTACAGTGACCCCAAGGCTCCATTTGAAGCAACTATAGTGACCCTAATGCTCCAATGAATTTTAAAGATTGAATCTTTCAATAGAAGATTACTGAAACAAAGCCATCCATACGTAACTACAGCACATCTAATTCCTATCTCACGGGTCAGAATTACTGATTACAGATACGTAAACAGGATGGCATGCTTATAAAATGAAACGTAAATTGAAGCTGAGTCACACCGCATGAAACAAAGCCATCCATACTTAACTACAGCACATCTAAGTGTAAGGATTACTGATTACAGAAGGCAGTCCAGCAGAAACAAAGCCATCCATACGTAACTACAGCACATCTAAGTGTCAGGATTACTGGTTACAGAAGGCAGTCCAGCAGCAAGACAAGTCCTATCTCATGACAATTTCACCATTAGTGTTTCATTTTCTTTTTTCAAGCCACCGCACTTCTTGACAATATTCTTGTGATTCCTGTAGCCTAGAGTTACTCTGTGACGCAAAAACATCATGCTGAAAGAGCCACTAACAAGTGTTTCCTCAACCTCTATTCTGCAAGGAAATAAAGGTAAAGTCAATAACTGATGATAAACAGAACAAAAAACAAATAAAACTTGTTCTTTTAGTTGAATAGATTCTGCACCAGATCCCACAGGACGAAAATCCTGGATCCACCATTGATTCATTTGTCTAATATCCTGAACGCTTACTGTTGACTCCCTAAAATTAATTCAACCCAAAAGCACCACTTCCATAATTTCAGCTATTTCAGACAAGTCACAAGCCACTGCGAACTCTTGGTCCAATGTAGCAATGCAATGCAATGCTAAAAGATGGCACCAGCAAGTTCCATACTTCCATTCCATTAAGCGAGTTTGCACTATAGTACATCCCATGCCATAACAACAAAAAAAATAAAAAATTATACAGCAGATTAGCATCGCCTTTTCTCTATCTATACAGTATACACAACCATCCTAGCAAGTTCCAGTTCTAATCAAGACTCAAACATGCCATTTCTAAAGTAAAAAAAAAAAATTTGACGTATACAATCGCAATATCAAAAGACAATCTCTACTAACATCTAAGTAAGAAAGAACAAGAACCGCATTAAACATTGCAAGAACATAGTACAAAGCAACATCTAAACCAGCTGATCTAACAAGGAAATGAAGAAATCATTTATCATCCAATTTACAAAGAGAAGGTACCTGATCCAATAGGTTATAGTTGAAGATCATCTTCCTCAATGAAGTCATAAATCGAATACATCTTAAGTTGACAGGTACCTATGGTTTAAAAGGAAAGAAGAATTACCTATTCTGGCAAAAACATTCCCAGAATACATACAGGGCTTTAGGATCTGAGAGAAAATTCAGAAATTCAAACTTGCATAGCATATTTCCTTGTACATCTTCATAATGTCATTACAAGGTGGAAAGAGCAAAACATTTCTACCTATCAATAGTCTTTACATATCTGAATACAAAACAACGAGAAAGTCCCTACTGATTCAGTCATACAGCAAACTATGATCAGTTCCGACTAAACTAACAACATCAACTAGGCCAATAGGGAAACAGAAACATATTCTAACAATTGAAGAGAACTTTTCTAAGATGTAGGTGTTGATAGCAAGATTTGGCATCTATAATGGTCGTTGCAGTGCTGATTGGTCTGACGATAAGAACTTAAAGATACCGCTGATTCAATTAATATTTGGCTTTGAAACGGAAGACAGAATGGTCTCAAAAACCTCTTGAGAGGTCATAGACGACCTCTTCAAAGGCCTCTTGAGAGGTCCTGGCCTCAAACAACCCCCTAAGAGGTCTAGGACGACTTCTTCAAAGACCTCCTGGGAGGTCCTGGCTTCAAAAGCGCCCGAGAGGTCCTAGACGACCCCTACGAAGACCTCCTAAGAAGTCCTGGGAGGTGGTCTTTTCAAATGATCACTTCTATAAAGACCTCCTAGGTGGTCTTGAGCGACATCTATAAAAACCTCATGAGAGGTTCTGGAAGACCTCCTAGGTGGTCCTGATCGACATCTACAAAGACCTCTTGGGAGGTCCTGGAAGGTGGTCTTTGCAAAACAGGAGATCTTAGCTCAAAAGGGTTGTCTTTGAAAAAGATCCAAAAGGTGGTCTTTGCGAAACAGCAGGTCGTGAAGACAAGGAAAGGCACAGCAAAGAGAAGCCATTCGATTTAGATCGGGTGGTTCAGAATGGTGGGAACGTTCGGACCATCCGAACCTTCATTTCAATCAGACCGTTAAAACTAAATAACAACACCCAGGAATGTTCGAACCGTTTGGACCCTCCTTTTCAATCAGATTGTCCAGTTTTGATTGAATGTTCCACAAAAGGAAAAGCGCGTCCAGGACCTCCTCCGGAGCATTCACGTGGCTTCATCAGGACCGTTCAAGACCTCCTCAGGCTTCATCAAGACCACCCAAGATCTCCTTAGGAACATCCACGAGGACCACCACAGGACCTCTCAGGACTTCCAAGGAGCAATCGCAACCGTCCAGGATCACTTCTAGGCGATCCACATCGTCCAGGACCACTCCCAGGAGGTCCACGCCGTCCACGACCTCCTCAAAGCTTCTCGCGTGGACCTCCCACGAGGACCTTCTCAGGACCTCCCATGAAGATCTCCTCAAGATCTTCCACGAGGATTTCCCACCATGGCATACAGGACTTCCCTCCAGGAGCTCCTCAAAACCGCTCCAGAGAACTTACATGATTAAATAGGAAAGATTTATCAGTTATAGAAGGTTTGGAAATTATAACCGAATAATATCTGTAGATTTTATTCGGTTTAGGAGTCCTGATTCCTTACGGCTAAGACCTGCTGCCCTTTAAATAGAAGAAGGTCATGGCCGATTGTAATCATCACCAATCGATCAATACAATTTGCATCTACTATTTTTACCGTAGCTTTTCCCGTAGTCCTGTTTCTTCTCCGACCTCCCTCTGCTTGTTGCTCGGCTGGGTTGCAAGACCAAGCTAGGGCAAACCATCATCGTGTTGTACCACGACTAGCTCCGCCTAGGTACTGCACGTTGGTGCTGTGATCCTTGTGGTGCGTGCAACTTTTGTGCGCAACAGTAGGTATCCCTAATATTGCTTTTTATCAACACTCTACAGAATATACACCACTATCATCACAGTCCATAAGGTTCTGGATGGAAGCTGGAATTGGAGGTAATTCAATGTCGACAACAGCTTCCAACATGTGAACAACTTGCCTAATGGATGGTCTATGCATATCGTCATCTTGGATGCACCAACAAGCAACCCTACAAGGTAGCATCCAGCTCATTGACATTGGTATTTCCTTCAAGCCTACCATCCAGTAAGCATAAAACATCTCCTTCATTCACTTTAGTAGCAGCATAAGGGTGGAAATACCAATGATTTCGGAATTTCATTTTCTCGGTAGTCCTCCCTGGGATTATTTTCTTATATCCGATTCATCACTTACCAGTTACCAACTGTCTGCACTCGATTCAATGCAACAATTCCTGAAGGAGATACTAAATGATCTTTGTGTCTAGAACCAACGAGGACCAAATCAAGGAATGCATGAATACAAGAAGTCTATAGAGGACACTGATGCTAGAAAAATGATAAAGTGGGATCAAGAAGCCTGTAATTATGCACGCAGGGGAAGTGCATGCTATCTGGTAGTAGTTGACCAAACAAGAGCAAAAGATTAATTAAACTAAGACCTTGCATTGCATTTCAACAACATAGTTCATCCGGGAAACTCACCATTAGGGGTACTGACAAGGGCAATCGGTGTAGCCGGAGACCTCATCGCGGCAGAGAGCCTTGCCGCCGAAGACATCACCAACATAGCCCTTGCTACCGACAACGACGAAGAACAGCCTTGCCGCCCTTCTTGAATCTGGACTCACTCCGTCGCCGCTCTCCTCCTCGCTCCCACCTTCAAAATCACCTCCTCCGCCGCCCTCCTCCTCGCTCCCACCTTCAATCTACCTTGATCCTCTACCCCATAGCTGGCCGTCACCCTCTTCCTCTCTCGTTGCTCGTGTTTGGCCACCCGCTTCATTTCCGCTTCTTCTTCCCCTTCTTGTCTGCGCACAGGTGGAGGAATGGAGACGAGGCGCGATAGAGTGGAGGGATGGAGACGGGGGCACGTCGGAGGCGGTAGATCCAGCGGTGGCGGGGTGGAGGCACGTTAGAGGCAGCGGATCCAGTGGAGGATAGAGGGACTGGGGAAAGGAGGCTTAGCGCGTAGGGTCAAACCGATTGATCCAACGAAGCTTTAGGATACGAGACATTCGCCTTGATTTCCATTTGGATCGAGCCGGTGGCCCATTTGGCTGAATTTTTTTTGGATCGGATCGGTGGTCCATTGGGCCAGTCTGATCCATTCCTACCCCTATGGTTTGCTGAACATCCTATATTTCTCTAGTGCTTCAGGGAGGGGCTTGATACTGTTGCCCTTGTGAAACAACAGATAGAACATCATCTGGGCCCTGTACTCATTCCCCTTTTCCTACATATACATGGTAAGAAAAAAAGCCACGTGTGAGACGCTATACAACTGTAAAAAAATACTGCGTGTTGTGGGTGGTGTGAAATTCTTACCGGCTCTAGCGATGTTGCCAGCATCGAGCTTTCACCGTCCCAGAACTTCAAGTACTTCATAACGAAGAAAGCGCAGTCGTTCTCTAGGACCTGCTCCAGCATCGCCAAGCTGTGTACCCTCCAGTTCACGACGATCAGGAATTTCCCACTGGTCATGACTGGCAGGGCTGCGCACAGGTGAGGGATGATCCTCTTCCTCACTGGGTCATGATGATCCATTACTTTTGTGGCCTTCTGCCTGTAATCGTTGGAGTCCAGCACTTCCACATGCTTCCGCGCTATGTTGAAGAAGTAAACGGATCAGTGAAGATTGTGTAAAACTGGGAGGAAAAGCTGCAAAATGAGTACAAAAAACCATAAAAAGATTACTTATCAGCTTTACTGTAATGAAAAAAAATTCAATTTACTAGATCATAAAAGATAATTTACTGGATACATGTCGGATAGACAGTAAATTACTTACCAACTTTACGCGTGTGATGTCTACCGCCGCCATTTGCTCCTTCAGCATGTTCACAACCTATTCACTGTTGTACTGCTCGTTTTTGACGTACTCCTCTACGTTTAGCATTTTCTGTTGACGGGTGAACCAGAGTAGTGTAAAACTTACAGAGTGCGACGATAGGATTTACTGCTACGCGAGTGACTATTTACTATAAAAGAGAGGCTTTGTGACAAAAACATCTTACTGATAGTTCGATGGGGAGGAACGCCCTGTACCCATTGCTTTGTGGCCTCAGGTCAGCATCGTCTTGGCGCAAACACTCGATGAACTGAGAGATGAACATGTCTTCAGTCATCTGTCCATCCTTGAACGATTCTGCCATGTCTTTTCCATAGGCCTCTATGAATCTGTCGCTGGACT
Organism: Ampelocalamus luodianensis; assembly: GCA_036346255.1. Taxonomy (NCBI): domain Eukaryota; kingdom Viridiplantae; phylum Streptophyta; class Magnoliopsida; order Poales; family Poaceae; genus Ampelocalamus; species Ampelocalamus luodianensis. The sequence continues at coordinate 37,171,637 of CM070633.1, forward strand.
TGAGCATAGCAAGGCTGCGGTAAGAATGTCATGCGTGTTAGTGGTAAAACATACAAGAACCCTTGGTAAAAACATAAGTGGAACCTTAATAAAACAAAAAGTTGATGATCTAATAAACTCTCTAATTGCAGGGCAGTAACAAAACATATATGTATCGGTAAAATGTGTGGCGATATTCTCCCTACCTTTTGGGGCTCTCATCGTTGCATATTAGCTCCCTCACCTCCATGCCTGTGGCCACAGGAACTTTCATCCACCTTTTGTATGGCTTGAATGGCGACACCAGCTTGCTAGGAGCTTTTGTCAGCCTTTTCCCCAATGCACCGGCATTGCTCTGGGCTGGAGGGAAACTCTCTTACCTATAGTTCTCTTTTCCACATGCGCCCCCTTTTTGGTCAGCGCTGTGCCCGTCATCGTTGTCGGCTTGGAATCGGCGAGTTTTATCTTGAGCTTTGGCTTGGCAGCGGTGTCCTGCAGAAAATAGACTCGTGTCTCTTATTTTACTATCATGTGTCCAACAAATTACTGTAAATGTCACACATATTACTATCAGCGGCCCTCCAGTATGTACCTTTGGCGTGCTGACGCTAGCCACTTGAGCCTCTTTGACTTTGGTCACGGCAGTAGGGGCCTCCTCTACCTCCTTTACTGGTAGAGGCCCCTCTAGTGTGACAGTTTCGGTCTCCTTTGCTGGCACCTGCAAAAATGAGTAAACAAATGGAACGTGTTACTGAAAAAAATAAGTGAACTTACTTATTTCCCCTTCGTGTTTTGCTTTGTCGTTTCCTCCGTGTGCTCCTTTATTGTCGGGGGGTCCGGCGGGACATCAATGGATCCCTCGTTTACTGTCTCCTGTGATAAAAAAGAAATCAGATATGGATTACTGTAAGAACGACCAACATTACTTGACCATGCGTACGTGTTTTACTGCATTCGGTACCTCGGTTTGCTCCAGGATGGTGGGTAGTGACTCGTGGCCCGCCGCAACCATCGGTACGATTGGTGCCTGTGTTGTGTATGCAGCGGGGTGTAACCCCGGGATCGCGCCGACTTCTATTGAGTCTATTATATTATCGATACTTGACTCAGCGTCGCCTGCACAAGAACAATGCACTTAATCAATAAATTACTGTGTGTTGCTTTAATGATTACTATGTTAAGAAAAACACAATTATTGCGTGCACCTTCCTCGCTCTATTACATTCGCTTTGCCAGTTTACTGTGTATGCTGTTGTTTACTATGTATAATATATCTATTTACTGCTTCATGTTACAATGTTTTACTGTGATGCGGTGCATACCTTGAGGTCTGTCACCCTCCCCCTCTTCTTGCATCGAATGGAACAGTGATGACGCTGGGACGTAAACGAAACCTCCTGGATTCACGGGGGGGGGGGGGCGCGACGCCATTACAGCTAGGATGGCGGGCTCAAGTGTTCTCCTTACCTGGCCTGCGCAAGAACAGACACACTTAATCAGTAAATTACTATGTGTTACTTTAATGATTACTGTATTATGAACACAAAATTACTGCATGCACCTTACTCGCTCTCTTGTGTTCGCTTTGTATGTTTACAGTTGTTTACTATGTGTACTATGTCTATTTACTACATATATTATAATGTTTTACTATTATGCGGTGCATACCTTGAGATCTGTCGCCCTCCACCTCTTCTTGGGTCGGATGGAACAACGATGACGCTAGGAGGTAGACGATACCTCTTGGATGCACCGAGGGAGACAACGATGCTGGTGCCAGCGCCGTTGCGGCCGAGGTGGCAGGCTCAACTGGCATTTGGGTTGTAGGCAATTCTATACACGCTGGCGCGGGGGCTGTCGTCTCCAAAGCCAGGGCGAACGGTGATGTTGTTGCCTAGACGACATTATCGACGGACGTGGGGTCTGCCTTGACCTTGACCGACGACGGTGACGCTGCTGCGGACGGTATTACGGTCTCCTCCTGCTTAGAAGAGTCCGGGAACACTGCGTGTGTCCGACGCTTCGCCTTCTTACTGCTCCTCGCCTTTTTTGCCTTGCCTACGCGAGACACCGATCTAGACGCATTTGCCGCCCTAAGCACCTTCCTGATGATGCTGACTACCTTCGTTTGCACCGTCTCGATTTTGTGCTGCGCCCTTTGTATCTGCGCCATGGCATTCTCCATCTGCCTCATCACCCTCCCGACCTTGTCGTCGAACTTCTCCAACGTCTCCATCGCCAGGTGCCGCTTCCCCTTGCCCAACAATCTGATAGCGTCACCGAGAAGCGCGCATAGGCTTGGGAAATGCCCCACGATGGGTTGTGTGGGTAACTCTGATGGGTGCGGCATTGCCGTCACCCTGTGCTAGTAACAGGTCCCCTCCCTCCTCCTAAACTGGCCATTCAAACGACACGAATGAATTACTGTTGTACATTAATCACATTACTGACATGAACATCGTATTTTATTGCTTACAGACAAACATCAGTAACTCATGCTTAGCTTGCAGAACGCGTCGACGCTATCCGATGCCTTTGTCCTATCAGTCACGACTATCTTGTCGACGAGAGCGGACGTGAAGCATGCGACGCGTGGAGTCTCGATGGCGTCGATGCTGTGGATGCACCTCAGGTTGTTGAGGTAGTATATCTGTCACGTACAATTTACTGCTTGTTAAAATACGTATTACTAAACGTTGTTCATGTGTTTACTACATGCGATATGTGCAGGACACTATTACTTGTTAGTGTTCGTTTTTCTAAAGTTGAAATATATTGTTACTGCGTGTGGTAGACTACATTTTGTGTGTGATAAAAATTATGGATGTGGACGATCTGTTTTACTGGAATCTAAGGTTAATAACTACTGTGATCCTTCTCTACACATTTTACTACTTATTGATGTGTAAAATACTAAATACAATGAACAAGTTTACTGTGTAACTTACAAGCACGATGGCGGCGCATCCACTGATAGAGTTGGTGGTGCTATTCTTCTTCTTGTTCTAGTTGTGAACGGACTCTTGAAGGTCGTCAAGGACGGCCTTGCACCAGTTGACGCTGGCAAATTTGTCTATTTCCTTCGTCAGCAGAGCATCCATCCTGGTTATGTTAATGTTGGTGGTCGGGAAAAGGAGCTTACTAAAGACGACAAGGAAGAAACACCTCATCGTTAGAGCGTCTGTGCCTTCGGTCTTAATCCGTGTGATTAGCGTCGATGGCATGATATTTGAGTTCTATTGTACCCCCAGCAGACACTTCAGCTCGGCCAGCTCTGAGGTCCCTACGACCTGGGTCACCATCAGTGCACCACCGCCGCAAGGGATCCCGAGGATGCACTTAACGACGTGAGGTATGATTGGGATGGTCCTTCTACTGCAGGTGCTGATAACCATCTTAACCATGCCAGTCCCGTCCATTAGGAAACATAGCATATCCCTCCTTTCCAAACCCTCGAGGTTGAACTTCAGCAGACCGTCGAACCCCATCATCTTGACCTCATTCCCTTGCTCTATCGTCAGCTCGCCGATGGTTACGACGACGAGTGCGGGAGCGCACCTGATGCACGTCGTCCAAGGTCCCTTCCTCCCACCACATGGAGCATGCATTCTATGTAACAACATTTTTACCGACGTTGTGTTTACTAATTACTGCTGCCATGACTCATGTTTACTGTTGATGGGAAAAAAAGATAACAATCTATAATATTATCGAATTACTATAACAAATGTTGCACGTTTGCTACTATACGTGCATAAACGTACTGTTGCAATCTCATGGGTGGCTTCATCGTGAGGCGACAGCGCGTTGACGTCCTCTGTCACAGGCACCGCTGCCTTCCTCTTCTTGCTCTGCTGTTTCTTCCAAGAAACACCTGCGCGATCGTCTACGACAGATGCGACTGCTACTCTTGAGGCGATGGGTTTGGGTTGGCAGGGGTCGCAGTAAATCTCCAACACTGACTGGCTTCCCCCAATGGTGATCTTCCTCACCTTGGAGGGTGCATCGCCCGTTGTCCTCATTTTACTGCCTGAAGCGGGGATAAAAAAACAAAGAAGATAAACAAAAAAGTGAATCCTACGAATTACTGCATGTGAGGATTTTTTTTACATAAAATCTAGATATGAAAAACTATCCCAGAAAAAATGCTCCAAAAAATAGGGAGGAAGAAATCACCCTAGTATAGCGAGAAACTATGAAAAACTGGGGGTAAATTACTATATGGAACCCTAGAAAACCCCACTTTGCGAGAGATGAAGCAATCAAAAACAAAAGAAATAGTCATACTCCCAAACCTTCGTGGAGCGAGTGGGTCAGAGGGTGTTAAAAACGATGATCGCCTTTGCTCCTGAAGGGAATGCAGGCCGGTATAGCTCGCCGGGGACCTTGCTTTTTTCGTTCCTTTGAGAGTTGAGCGCGCCTCCGAAAAGAGAAAATACGATTTTCTATAGTGCGGGGAAATGGCCTAGACGATGCGGACCCCACGCACGTAGTATACGCGACTTTTGCGCCCGTTCAAAAAGAAAAAGAAAAAAACCTAAGCGGTTATACGCAGTAAACGCTAGTATCAATTACTGCATAGTACATTTGTGGATATCATGGAGATATGCTCATGATCTTAGGATAATGATACAATTGGCAATAGCGTTGAAGGTTTGTTGAAACACTCATTTTCAGCAAGAATCAGGAAAATCGGTAGTACCAACAAGTGAAAAGCGGTATTGTCGCAGAGTGGTACGACCGCAAGTGAGATAGCGGTACTACCGTAGGTCAAGTGTCCGAATGGGTGGTTCGATCGGACGGTTTAAATAGTGGTCTGAACATTCACGAGGCGGATCAAACGGTCCAAATGAGTGGTCCGAACGTTCGGTTCGAACGTTTCGAAAATCGGTACGACCGCAAGTTGGTTGGTGGTACTACCGCAGGTCGGTAGTACCGAAATGTATTTGGAGGTACGTAAATTCCAGAGAAGGCATTTTTGGGAGTTTTGATCTTACTTGAGAATCGGTAATACCACAATTGTGGAGCGGTACTACCGCAGTCCGGTAGTATCATTGCTTACATGGCGGTATGACCGATTTTGCTCTAATTGTCGCCAACTTGGTGGAAATGGTTGTAAGTTAGGTCAAGTTCATGAGTTTCAGTGCATATGTGTTGCATGATGTATGTTTTGACTAACGTGGGTCAAGTTGCGAAGAACTTGTTCCCGGAATCGATTTTTTTGTCTATTGTTGTGCAGGAAGCTTGGAGGTCAACGACGGTCAACGACGAGGATGATCGAGACTAGGCTTGGAGAGCTGAGGTCTAGGACGATTGAGGATGCCGGGTGGAGTCAATGGATTCGAGCATGGCGCAAAATGGACAAGGATGACCGAAAGGGCAGTTCGGTGCGGCAGGTTGTATCAAGCAGTGTGGGGGGTCGGTGCAAGTGCCATGGTGGTTTTGGTGGGAGCCGGATGGGAGAGACTTGCCGACATGAAGATAGCCGTTGATCAACCTACACGTGGTGAAGCATGTAATTGCTTCATGAAAATTGGAGTCGGTCTTCGGAGAAGGATCGAGAAGGGGTATTTTGGTAACTTCACTAAGATACCGCCTTGATGGCCCTTGGCTAAACCATGATGCAAGACGGCACAAGGAGAAGTGATTTAGGTCAAGAGAAGATGAAGATGGTGCTTTAAAATGCGTGCGTAAGTAAAACCCATTTGTGTGTGAGCTTAACGGGTGCCCATTAGGGTTTTCTTTCTAGAAGCTAGCCTCCACTATAAATAGGGGAGGGTGCTGATTGTGCACCTCCCAACCCTTGTATTCAAGAAACTCTAGTTTGTGTTTTAGGGTTTGGAGAGGAAAGTGGAGAGGTTAGGGTTCTAGAGAGTTGGATTGATTATGTGCTCAAGTGTTGATCTTTTGTCCTCCATGATGGAGTGGTTGTAAACCAACTTCAATCTCCAATCAATCCTAGCAAGTTTCATCAAGATGACTCTCTTCTTGTTCTTGCTATCTCTTTTATGATTTTGAGCTCTTTGATGATTCCGTGGTTTTCCCTTGAGTTCTTGTGGTGATTTTGCTTGCTGTGACATGTGGGAGTCTATCTAAGATCATCTTGATCATGCTTTACCCACAAGCAAATTTTTGGACCATATTTTAGTTTTGACTCGGTTTTGAAGCAATCTTCAATCAAACGAAAAAGGTCGGAACTTTTCTAATGATCTGCATGATCCTTGATTGGAATAGGTTTCTGACATCTCAGAGAAGGTTTGTTTCAAGTTTCATGAAGTTTGGCCGAGTGGATCAAAAGTTGTGCCAATTTTGATTAGGTTTCAGGCTGCACTACAAGACAATCGGTAGTACCGGAACTTGTACTGCGGTAGTTCCGATAATCGGTAGTACCGCCCATTGAACTATGGTAGTTCTGATTTCCTTTCTTCATCACAACTTTGTGATTTCTGTTGCTGTGCTTTGGGAGTTTTGGAGTGGATTCAATACAAGCCTTCCGCTATGATTGTATACTGATCTTCATATCTCTCATAGCTACTGGAGTGAAATTCTTATTGAATCCAATCTAGGAGAAAAAAGAGATCATGCTCCTATTCACCCCCTCTAGTCACCTTTTTGGTTCAACAAGTGGTATCAGAGCCCGGTTAATTCAATCTTGATCTTAACCGGTCACTGAACTTGGCGATGGAGAAGTACTCCACCAAGCCGCTTGTCTTCGATGGGCTCGACTATGCCTATTGGAAGAATCGCATGCGAGTCTACCTTTAGAGTGAAGGTCAAGCCATATGGGAGGTTGTTCGAGCCCCACTCGTTTTGCCTGAGGTTGCTACGTAGGCTTCAGCAGCCCTCTTGGCTAATGACCATAAGGCAAAGAATCTTCTATATGATGAGCTTGGTAGACAGGAGTATGACAAGATCTGTCATCTTGAGACCGCGCATAAGATTTGGCACACCCTCGAAACCTATTATGAGGGTTCGTCCCAAATCAAGCAAGTACGCCAAACGGCCTTCAAGCGAGAATATAACAAGTTCGAGATGCGTCTTGGAGAGAGCATCGATGATATATTCACTCGCTTTAACAAGGTGCTTAATCAGTTGAGAGAAGTCGACATCAAGTATTCTCAGTTTGAGAATGCTACCTATCTCTTGGCTACAATCAACACCAAGGAGTGGGAGATGAAGGCTACTACCATTGATGAGAATGTCAATCTTTCTGATCTCACTTTGGAGTTGCTCTATAGTAAGCTCAAGACTCATGAGATCAAGAGGGTTGATCATCTTAAGAAGGAAAATATGGCTTTAGTGGCTGATCCTCTTAAGAAAACTTTTGATGGCTCTTCTGAATCTTCATTTGGATTTTCATTTGCCTGCTTATCTGCAATCCATAAAGAGGAACTTGAGACTATTCCTGAGCCAGAGTTAGCCCTCCTAGCCAAAAAAGTCACACGGGCCTATAACAATGTAAGAAACAAGAAGAGAGGTGGCCCTGTGACATGCTATAAGTGTGGAGAGCTCTATCATATCCAGGCGAACTGTCCTAAGCTGAAAGGTAAGAGTAACCACAAGGAGGAGAAGGCAGCTTGGAGGAAGCCTCAAGGGAATAAGCCCAAGTTTGATGCTGCCAAGCTTAAGAAGGCTGCTCACCGGGTTCTTGCCGCTTTTGGAGAGCAATCCATGAGCGATGTGGACTCCAGGAGCGAGGAGGACAAGGAGGAGTAGTCTTCTCAAGAGAAGAAGAAAGGGAAGACAAAGGACTTCGCCAGCATATGCTTCATGGCCGACTTTGTCGACATCGATGACATCGATGAGGTACCTTCATCCTATGTAGTTCTCTCTACTAGATGTGATACCATCTATGAGCAACTGCTTAGCTAGGATAAGGCGTTAGAGTTCACCATGGCTAGGAATAAGGATTTAGAATCACAAGTTGATAATCTGACATTAGAACTTGTGAATGCTAAGAATCTTGATGTTAATGAATGTTCATCCTGCCATGTTTTACATTCTGAACTTGCTAAGTTACAAAATGCTCATGATGTTGTCTTGCACCAACTAGAAAATGCTAGGACTGAGCTAATTGAAGTTAAATCCACTCCATGTGAAAAATGCTTAGAATATAGCAAGTTGGTTGCTTATGATAAGGTTGAGTCTAGCAATTGCTCTTTCTGCTTAGAACGTGAACATGAAGTAAAAGACATATTAGAAGCAGTTAGAGCTAAGTATGCCAAGCTTAAGGACAAAATTAATTCTGCTCCTTGTGCTTCATGTGAAGCCCTTAAGCTTGAAGTTGCTATTCATAAGGAGAAGCATGCTAGAGCCATTAAGGCTAAAACTTGTGAATCATGTCTTAAACTTGAAAAAAAGAATGCTTATCCCAAGGATACATTAGAAAAATTCTCTAAAGGTAAGAAACAGTTAAACACGATTCTTGATAAGTCCAAAACTCCTTATAAGAAGTAAGGGTTAGAATACAACTTTGCTCAAGACAAGCCCAAGCCAAATGTCATTCAAGTCTTGGAAAATGGCTTAGTTGGGTTCAAAACCCAACCTGCAAAAACCCTTTTCAAATCTGCAGGTTTTGCCCAACCACCTTCTGAGTCAATAGGTGCATCTCACAGTGGTACCAAGTACCATTGCACCTATTACAAGAAGGATGGACATTTGATTGAGTTCTGTTGGTGTAGGTTAAAAAATGCTAAGAAAAATATTACTAGAATTTCATCTCATCAACCTAGAGCTTTCATGAGACATGGTCATTTAGAAAAGAAGAAACCAGGATTAGGATTTGTTTAACATGCTCATCATCATCATGTTCCTAGACAGGATGCTTCTCATGTTCGTGTAACCATTGCTCATGATAGAACCTCAAGTAGGATTAAGGCTAGTAATTCTTCTGTTTATACTACTCGCTGACATGTGTCTCAATACTGGGTTACCAAGTCATATTTAACTAATCTCAGTATTGAGACACATCGATCTTCTGTGCCTTGATTTTTAGGATCACTTTTGAAGATGATATACAAGGGCGGGTTGAAGGAACAGGATCGATTAGGGTGAACGACAAGTTCATTCTGCAGGACGTTGCCCTTGTGGACAAGATAAGGTACAACTTGCTTTCTGTCTCGTAGCTTCTTGATGATGGCTATGAGACTAGGTTTAAGAAAAATACTTGTCGTGTGCTTGATTCAGCTGGTGAGCTTGTTTTTAGGATTTCTAGAGTTGGTAGGATCTTTGGAGCTGACTTTTCTGAATCTTTTGTTGGATCACTCAAGTGTTTGATTGAATCTTCTTCTAAGTTCTGGTTTTGGCACTGTCGTTTGGGGCACATTAGTTTTGATCATCTGACGTGAGTTAGCAACCTTGATCTCATGAGAGGTTTGCCAAAACTCAAAGCCGTCAAGGATGTTGTATGTGCGCCCTGTAGGCATGGCAAGTAAGTTGCCGCCTCACACCCTTCATTATCTATGATCATAACTAACACACCAGGATAGTTGCTTCATATGGATACTGTTAGTCCTGCTAGGGTTCGATCAGCTGGTGGCAAATAGTATATTTTTGTCATAGTCGATGATTTCTCAAGATACTCTTGGGTGCTCTTTCTTGTTTCGAAGGATGAAGCTTATCATTTTCATGATCTTGTTCTTCACTTGGCTTTTGAACTCCCTGGTGCCTTGAGAGCAATTCATAGTGACAATGACATAGAGTTCAAGAATACCTTATTTGCCTCTTTCTATACTAAGCGTGGTATTGAGCATCATTTCTCTTCTCCACATGTCCCTCAACAAAATGACGTGGTGGAAAGGAAGAACAGAACCTTAATCGAGATGGCTAGAATGATGCTAGATGAGTATAGCACTTCGAGGAGGTTCTGGGCCGAAGATATTGCTACAGCTTGCCATATTGCCAACTGTATCTTCTTGAGACTGTCTTTGTGTAAGACATCCTATGAGCTTCGGTTTGGAAGAAAACCATCTGTTTCTCATTTTTGAGTTTTTGGAGCCAAGTGTTTCATTCTCAAGACATGAAACCTAGATAAATTTGAGTCAAGTACTTCTGATGGTATATTTCTGGGTTATCCTGCACATTCGAGGGGTTTTCGAGTTCTTAATGTTGAGACTAACGTTGTTCAAGAGACATGCAATGTCACTTTTGATGAGACTAGCTCTGGAGCTAGATCAGATGTTTCAGGTGACACACAAGTGACAGAGAGCATCTTTGTTGAGGAAGATGAGGATGAAGCTGATGTTTGTCTCCCGCCTGCTGCTGCTACACCTCCTAATCCAATTGAAGAACCTGCTGCCACTACTTCACCTTCAGTTGAGGCTCTTGCTGCATCTTCATCATCAGCAGTACCTGCGGAGGTCGAAGAGATGCTATCTCCCCCGGGCGCTCCACTTCACATTCAGAGGCGTCATCCTCCGGATCAGATGATTGGTCATCTTCATGAGCGAGTCACTCACTCCAGGTATCATGATCTGAGTCTCTACTCCCATTCTGTATTTGTTGCTTCTTTCGAACCCTGCGATATATCACATGCTTTATCTGATACGAGCTGGGTTAATGCCATGTATGAGGAATTAGAGAACTTTGAGAGGAACAAGGTCTAGAACCTAGTAGAGCCTCCTAGTGGTCATAATGTAATAGGAACACGTTGGTTGTGTAACACCCTGGCTATCCGGAAGCCAAGATGCCACCTAAAACATCTAACATACATCCATAATGCGGAAGAACTTGAAACAAGTATATCAACTAAAGACAGCATTAAGATAAACAGGACATGGTGAAGGTATCCTTCCTTCACCTTCTAAGTTATTTAATACTGAACATCAATAAAGAAGGTTCACACGCAGTAATAAATCAACATCCAGGTGGAGAAGGTATCCTTCCTTCTCCAATTATAATTTAATTATTACAGTTCATCGTTAACGAATGAAATATGGAACTAAAATTTAGACTTGAACATGAATTTGATGTTGTGAACAAGTAGTGCGTGTCTACTCCTCCCAAGAGCCAACATCGGGGTTACCTAAAATAAACAAACAACGCAAGAGTGAGTCCATGACTCGGCAAGTACGATTATCAATAAGATAATCATTCAATATGAATAAGACAAACTCATCATCGAGTTCGATCACATCACAACCGATTACAAATGAAAACATGATATGAATGCTCAAAATCAAAGGAATGGACTGCACACATGCATATACAGGTATAGCCGTGAAACACCCGTCGGTGTTCACTCAAGCCCGCATCTTAACAAAAATGCGGGATCCACTTCCGTATGAAGAACGTTTCATACGGTGTCCAACATTGCCCATCTTGGAGTTAATGGGTCTTACATGCCCATTCGGAATTAATGGGTCTTTCAAATCCACTCCGTGGGCGGACATGACAATGTCCAACACTTCCCACATTGGAATGGTGGGACTTGCAATCCACTTTCGTGGATGAAACATGCATAATGAATGCATAGAATGAAATACGAATATTGAAAGACATGATAACAAAACATGGATTCAACACATATGAAAGAACATAGACAATCCATCTTCTCTCGTATCATACCAAATCACAGCATGACCATATAAACATTCATCAATCACAATCATTAAGGGTGGCAATGTACTTGCCTTCCACGATGCGACGCGTTAGTCGGCAAAGGTGATACTCCTAAACCCGAGGCTTCACCTCCTAAACAAGTAAAATAATTTCAATAAGGACATAATATACCCAACACTACTAATCGATGCTAAACATGCTTCACGATGACTCTAGTCATTAATACAAAACTTAAAATGAAATCAACAATTTCTGACATAACTTAATTCTGGACAGCAGCACGGTAATTGACATATCTATTGGTCTGGAACTCGGAATGAGGTGAGACCAATTTCCATGGATTCTTAACTGACATATCTACAATACTCTGGTTGGGCAAAAGTTCAGATTTTGCCTCTAATAAAATTTGGCCCACGGCTCAAATCTGTTGACTGAATTAATAGACAGAAATATCGGCTAAATTAAAATATCCATAACTTTTGTTGTACAACTCCAAATTGGACGTTCTTTAACAATCTGAAAAGGTTAAGAAATTATCTACAATAACCTAGTTGGCACGACATTCATATATTGTCTTTAACAAAAAGTGGCACACGGGTCAAAATTAAAGATAGAAACTGACATACAAACTGGACAGACTGACATACAATCTGGACAGTCACAAAGAAAAGTGCATAACTTTTGATCTATAAATCCAAATGAAGTGTTCTTTATCAATACTGAAAGCTAGTGATATCACCTTCAAAATTTGTTATGGGCAAGACCTCTGAATCACCCTCTAACTAGGCCATAAATCAACCTATACAGAGACTGCTAATTCTCGTCAGGATTCTGGACAGCAGATAGTAAATCTATCATAACTTTTGACTCGAAAGTCGGAATTCAGTGTTCTTGGCGGCCACCGAAAGCTAAGATCAATATCTACAAAACTCTAGGAGATGGACAACCCAAATTCGGCCTCTAAGATTACGAAACAGGCCACGCAACATTCAGGACAGAACTGAAATTCTAACGGCAGCAATTCAATCCAATCAAACTAATCGAATTCGCATCTGAAACAACCTAAACAGCGAGGGAAATCGATCATTACCCTTGTAGAACCATCGGAGATCGCTGATCAAATCCCACGAAGAAATTCTCCTTCAATCCTCTCTTCCTTCCTCTTCTTCTTCTTCCCACGGTCGGCCACAAGCAGCAGGAAAGATGGCGCCGGGGAGAGGAGGAGCAGCAAGCGGCGAGGCACTGTAGCACGCCGCTGCTCAGAGCACGGGCTACTGTAGCACAGCGGCTACTGTAGCAAATGGGGCTAGGGTTTGGTCCCCTCCTCCCTTGCCTTCTAATGGGCTGCGGCCCACTCATGGGCCTTGGGCCACTATGGCTGGCTCCCCTCTTCTCGAATATGGGTTGGCGGCCCATACTTCTCCTAAAATTCTGAATTTTAACTTATTTCCTCTCTAATCTTACAGCATTCGATATCGAATAATCGGGTATTACAGGTTGTTCAAGAACAAACAAAGTGAGGATGGTTCTGTGGTTAGAAACAAGACAAGATTGGTAGCCCAGAGTTTTAGCCAAGTTGAGGGGTTAGACTTTGATAAGACCTTTGCTCCTGTTGCTAGATTAGAAGCCATTTGCATTATGCTTGCTTTTGCTGCATCTAAGGGATTTAGGTTGTATCAGATGGATGTCAAGAGTGTATTTTTGAATGGTTACATAGAGGAGGAAGTGTATGTTAGACAACCCCTAGACTTTGAGAATCCCAAGCATCCACATCATGTTTTCAAACTTTTCAAAGCCTTGTATGGTCTTAAGCAAGCCCCTAGAGCTTGGTATGAGAGGCTTAAGACCTTCTTGCTTAAGAATAACTTTGAGATGGGTAAGGTAGACAATACCCTGTTCATTCTTAGGCATGGCAATCAAGGATCAAAGAACCGTTACTTGGCAAAATCCGCTCGGGGCCCGATGTGATTCTCGTGAGATCGTAAATCGGCTAAAACCGGATGAAATTCAATTTGCAAAATTTGAATTTGAATTTCTCCCGGTCGGTTACCAGACCGGTAACCAGAAAAAACCGGAAAACAAAGGAAAATTGGTAAATAGCAATTGTAGAGTGTTTAATGAAGTAGCAATTGCAAAAAACAGAGAAAACCTTGCTAGCTTCACTCTCTGGAGCAGCCCTCTCCCCCCCGAAGTACTCAGCAGCATCTAAAATAATAAAAATATAAGATAATGGTATGAATAATAACTTTACTAGCATACTAAAAATAATATAAACAATAATGGTGTAGCAAACTAGCAATTCATACCAATACATTGTCGAGAAGCGCGAAGGTTGTGCAATGTACTCATTATTATCAAAGAGTACAAGTCCTTCATATTGAGCAAGGTAGGCTTTGTATTGATCCCAAGTGTATGTTTCATTGGCATGTTGTAGCTAATGATTATAAACTTGTTGGTAATATTTAGGTTCCATCCACAAATAAACTATTCTTGAATTGTTGTTGAAGGGTAGAAGACCGTAATGGTGAGTAGGATAAGAAGAAATTTCTGACGAATGAGAATTATCACCAGAAGGTAATAGGTTGGCATCTCGATGTCCATAAGTCCTTGAGCTAGCATGGGATTCATAGGAAGAAGAGTCATGTGGTCGAGAACGATCTTGTTTGCGACTCTTACCCCTCACGTAGGTCGTATGAATTATTTTCCCAACATGAGTCTTATGACAACCATGGTATTCATCCTAGGTAGCATGCGTGAAAATTTTCTCACAGGTGAATTCTAATGGTTTGTCTTGTGTTGCATCATACGTTGTCCCACCATCAGCGCCATCATCAGACGACAGAGAGCTACTATCACCAGACTCTTGGTACTGCACTTCATCAGATGGCGGACTTTCTGTTTTGTCATCGCTTTCCACAATGTCCTCCTGAATTTTCTTTTTCTTCTTATCAGCCTCTCGTTTTTTTTGTTTGTGTAAGAGAGGCAAAGTCTACAACCAATTTTGCAGTCAGTTGGCTACAATATTTCCTTTTCCCAAGATGACTCTTGCCAATAGTTGTCTTCGTCCATTCCTTCAACGGTTGATCATCCAGTGCTTTTTTCAGTTGCTCCTCAGGGATGGCATCAACTACAATCTAGGATGGAATAGGGGGCTCACCTTCCTCGTATAGTATGAGCTCCGATTCTATCATGGAGCTATCAAGCCACTCATGGATTGGGTTATCCCTGTCATACATAGTGGCATTAATTAGATCACCAAAAGGATCTACATCTCTATCCTCATTTCTAATCTCATGCTCTTGCAATCGCAGTCTTAGATTGTAGTGGACATATACGAGCTTATGCAGTTTCTTGTACCCAAGATGGTTCCTCAATTGTGTATGCACCAAAGCAAATGTGCTCCAATTACGTTCACATCCACTGGAGGAAACACATTGTGAGACAATCCTCAAGGCATATTTTTTTAGTGTTGGTGTCTCCGCTCCATAAGTCATCCACCATGTAGCTATAAGTAACATGAAAATTATATTAAACTCATAGAGACAGTTGATTTTATATGTATATATAAGTTGATAACAATATACCTATAGTATGACGAGATGCACTAATGTAAGCCTCATTTAAAGCAAATAGGCCTCGTCGATTACGATAGAATTCTAGCTCGCCCAGAGCCTGCACTACCTCCTCGGGTGTATCGACTATTCTTTGAATTGCCATTGTCATGGAAACGACGATGGATGGATTCTTCCCCAAACCATATAGGTTGTGGCTCTGTGGGTTTAGCACCGCCGCTGTCCAAAGTTTGGAATTCAACACAGTTACAATGTTAGAAAAAATACAACAAATATGTGTTAGGATTTAGGAAACTATCTACTTGCCTGCAAGTATATAGGTGCGGTGCTTGAGCATAACAATTCTTTTATTAACTACCTCCATAACACGATCACATATAGCATCATCTTCTGCTAATGCGACGTCAAGTTCTTGCTTGAGTTCATATGTTTTTCCAACCATTCCTGTCACAGTTGCGGGTTTCTGCTGGTCTGCAAATCCTAGTAGTCGATAAACCGGTTCTACCACTTTAATGACCCAATGCATAGAGGTCCACCATTGTCTACATGTGAGACAGGAATACATGTATTCTCCTTCTTCAGTTGTGGACAAATGGTTGGAGCTCCACACATCTGACACCATCCACTTCATAAACTTGTCTTTTTTCTATCCCAAAAACTTTTTAAGAAAACAAATGTCATTCCAAACCTTGTGGCGTTTGGACGAACTATCTCTCCTCCAATATGTTCTCACATTTCATTATGGAGGCGCGACCGTGGCTGTATAGGAACCGACAAATCCTCTTCGCCGCCTTCACAACACTAGCAACCTCCTTGAACTGGCCAATATCCTTCAACATGAGGTTCACAATATGTGCCGCACACGGCTGCCAGACTAAAGTTGGATACTCTTCAATCACGAGTTGACATGCTTTCTTGTAGTTTGCACCATTGTCAGTCACAATTTGCATAATATGTCGAACTCCAACTTCTTCGACAACTTTACGTATCTCACGATACAAAAAGTCAGCATTTTGCATCTCACCAGTTGCATTCACGGACTTATAGAAAAACATTCTTCCATTGCAGTACAACATGAAGTTAATAATACTCATCTTTGTAGGTCCTGACCATGAATCACACATGATAGAGACTCCATATATACCACAGTCATCTTGGAACTCTGCTACATACTGCATTATATCTTGTTCGTTAGCATCAAGATATGGCCCATCGATTTCATGGCCTCTTGGTGACGCCACGCCTTCACCAAGTTTTTGTGTCTCTTTGATGGCAGCACGAAAATAAGGGCACTCTGTCTTTTTTCTCAGCAATGTCATTACTATGAAACCACTTAGACCAAATTTTTCCAAGTTTCGACCTAGAGCCTCTATGTAGTGCTGTATCAATGCGGGTTTGCCGGGATGCCTGACCTGCCAAAATATCAGAATCAACTCTCACAGATTGTGACCTGCCAAACATCGTAGAAATGGCACCACTTCCCCTGTCACTTCCCCTACCACTTCCACTGCCACCACCATGTTCAAACGTTGCACCCCTGGCTTTTGCCCGTTGTTGGAGCTGGTGTACCTCCAACGACTCTCGACGAGCCCATTCCATCTGCATTTCCTCGTCATCATCGAAGACATATTGAGATAATGGTCCACGAGCTACAGGCTCTCTTGCAGCCTACTCCATTCGCAGTTGTTCATCTTTAATAGCTTTCTTTTTTGCCTTTGCTTCTTCAAGACTTGCCAGCATGAGCCTTCGGACTTCCGCCGGAACCCCACTGCAAGCAACAATATCTTCGTGTCTCCCGGCAAGATGTTCTTTTAGGCGGGTGACACCTCCGCCTGATTTTGTTAGATTACAATATCTGCACTTCTAACCAGCACCTCCTAGTCTCTCTCCATGCTCCCAAATATTGATAGATTTAGGAGCCATCACCTACAATACAGGATGAAAAATGAGTCAATTTTTGGCTGATTACTTACGTGAACTTCAAGCTTTAATAAATCACCTATAATCTGTTAAGAGATTTTACAATGTTTAAATCTTTTTAACAATTCTGGCACCCAATGACTTGATAGACCAGTTTCAACAAATGCCTATAAACAACCAAAAATGAGCTCTCGTAATCTTGCATCAAAGGTGATGCATCAACCTCACATGCAAAAAATAAAAGGGTTACAAAAAAGAATGGAACTGTCCCTATCAGGAATGGCAACTTGAGGTTATGAGAGGTAAAATTTATCTTTGATGATTCAAGGTAACACCTTATTAAAATATAGGAGGATGTGCAACATGCTAAGATCTGTTCTTCTAGAAGTCTATCCAAATTCCAAACCCCCTATGCACACAACCAAGAATGTAAAAGTTCAAGAAAGAATACTTACCGGCGTACTGCTACAGCCTGCTGCTGGTGATGGCTGCAAATGGAGGGAGGGAGGGAGGGAGGAAGACAAGAGAGGGACACTGAGCTGCTATTCTGGACAAGCAAGAAGCAAGAGGGGGGCAAGGGGGAGGGAATCTATTCTGCACAAGCAAACAGCATCAGGGGGGCGGGGAGAGCATCCAATGCTCCAAAAAACAAAACCAGATTTGGAACCTTTCAGCTGGAATTTTTCATCCCGGTCCCTGGGCGGTAGGTGGTTACCGACCGGGATTTTAATCCCTGATGGCAATGATTTTCTGCTTGCTCAGATCTATGTAGATGATATTATCTTCAGAGGTTCTTCTCATGCTCTTGTTTCTAGTTTTTCTGAGATCATGTCCAGGGAATTTGAGATGAGTATGATGAGAGAACTCAACTACTTTCTAGGGCTTCAAATCGAGCAATGCAAGGAAGGAATCTTCATCCATTAAATGAAGTACACTAAGGATCTGCTCAAGCGCTTCGAAATGGGTGAGTGCAAGCCGATCGCCACTCCCATGGCGACTTCAACTGCTTTGGATCTAGACGAGGAAGGAGAAGCCGTGGATCAACACAAGTACCACAGCATGATCGGCTCCCTCCTCTACCTGACGGCCTCAAGACCGAACATCCACTCTGCAGTCTACCTCTGTGCGAGGTTTCAGGCGTCTCTGACGACTTCCCGTCGCCAAGCTGTAAAGCGCATTTTCAGGTACCTTCACTCTACCCTCTAGTATGGCATTTGGTACTCCTGCTCATCTTCCTTGTCCATTCGACGGTTTTGTGATTCTGATTTTGCGAGCTGTCGGCTAGATAGGAAGAGTACCTCAGACACTTATCATTTCTTAGGCACTTCTCTTGTCTCTTAGTCTTCTAGGAAGCAGTCCTCTATTGCACAATCCACTGCCGAAGATGAATATTTAGCTACCGCTAGTTGTTGTAGTCAGATTCTGTGGATGGTGTCCACCCTTAAGGAGTATGGGTTGACCTTTGCTAGTGTTCATCTTTTTTGTGATAACACTTCTGCCATTAATATTGCTAAGAACCCTGTGCAACATTTTAGGACCAAACACATAGACATTCGCTATCACTTCCTTAAAGACCATGTAGACAAGGGTAACATTGTGCTAGAATTTGTGGAGTCCGAGGCTCAGTTAGCCGATATTCTCACCAAGCCTTTAGACCCAACTAGATTTGCTACCTTGAGAAGTGAATTAGGGGTAATTTACCCTTATGGGTTGGTTTGAGGGGGAGTTGGTTCTTTTCTAAGCTTTCCTTGTTCATTGAATCTTTCCTTTCTTTTTCTGAACTGGCTGTTCTTTTTTGATCTTTTCAGACTTTTCAGTTTTTCTTGCATCTTATTGTATCATACTGCATTCATATAAAAACCACAAAAAGATGCATTGTAATATAAGCTTTACTGCTTATCTTTTAATGATGAAGCTTTGCTTATTACCTTTTTGAGCTTCAGGGTTTCAATTTTTGCTCAATTCCATGTCTAGTTCTTTGACTTGCTAGAATTATCATGCTTTCACATGTGTACCTAAGTCTTTGCTAAATGAGTTAGAACTTTAAGACAACTTGAACTAAAAATTGTAATTTGTGGATCTTTTAGCTAGTTGCACATTTAGTGATCTTTTTGTGACATTGGCCCTGTTAAAATTGCTTTGTTAACTCTTGAATTTAGGATTGAACATCTCTTGAGCTTCTTATTCCTTTGTGAATCTAAAATTGCTCTTGTGCAAAATAAAAAAAATCAAATTTCAAGACTCTCATGTGGTTAAATTGTGCCAAACTATTCTCACGAGACGGCATGTCAAAGACATGAACTTGGAGATAGTTTGATGATCCAGACAATCTCATGGGGACTTCCTGTCAAAATTGACATGAACCTCAAGATTTATCGTCCTGGTTGAAGCTTAGGAAGAGTTTGTGGATGACTTCTAGTCCAGGATCTTCTTCACTAAGATAGACCTTTAATCAACATCAATATTCATTGCAAATGAAATCTGTTGTAAAAATTGGGTGATTGAGGTAATTTGAGCAAAATGATTCAATTTAGGACTTTTTGTCTCTTAGGTGGTCATTGTTAGCTTCTTGATCTCACATTGACATTCTGACATGACCATTATCACTTTAGGATCCCTATTGATGAACTTGCTAATTTTGAAGTTTTGCTTAAATTGTTACAATTCCTCGCTTTATCTTGAGCCTTCTAGCTTAGCTTTGATATATATATATATATGTCTTAACATGATTTTGCTAGTGCTTTCAGGCTTGATATGTATTGAGTAATTGTAGAAATGCTAGTTTGTTCTTTTGGGTAATCTCCAAAGCTTCTTGTACTAAAAATTGAATAAAATGAAGCTACTCCATTGCATTTCATGCAAGCTCTTTTTGTGCTTCTTCCTCATTTCTGACCTTGTCATCTCTGGATGAGAGGAAGGTGTGATTCCTTGATGACACCAATGTCAAAGGGGGAGAAGATATAACAAAAATGTCAAAAGGGGGAGCTATTTGGAGAAAAAGGGAGAAAATAATTTTTTTTGAAAAATGATGATCACAGTGAGGGGGGCATGTATTTTGCATTCTTGAAATCTTATTGTCTTTTATGAACTTGAATTGCAATTTTTGGAACCTCACAATGATCGAAGGTCAATTTGAACAATTGTTCTTTCATATGGATCTTAAGTGAGATCTTTTACTCTTCTTTGGAAATTGAAGCTTTATTGCTTTCTTTTACCTTATCTCACTTGCCTGTGCTAATCTGAAGCCAACTTGGTCATTTCCATTGCATTCTCTTTCTCTTGGACCAAATTGTGTCTTTGCGTGAAAACGTGAGTTCTTTTATTTTCAAACCTCAAACTTACATTTATGAGAAATTGCCAATGTGTTCATCAAGGGGGAGATTATGTCTATCATGGGATATGTTCACGATCTTAGGATGATGATACAATTGGCAATAGCGTTGAAGGTTTGTTGAAACACTCATTTTCAGCAAGAATCAGGAAAATCGGTAGTACCGGCAAGTGAGAAGCGGTATTACCGCAGGGCGGTATGACTGCAAGTGAGATAGAGGTACTACCGCAGGTCAAGTGTCCGAACGGGTGGTTCGATCAGACGGTTTCAACAGTGGTCCGAACATTCACGAGGCGGATCGAACGGTCCAAACGAGTGGTCCAAACGTTTGGTTCGAACGTTTTGGAAATCGGTACGACCGCAAGTTGGTTGGCGGTACTACCGTAGGTCGGTAGTACCAAAATGTATTTGGCGATTCGTAAATTCCAGAGAAGGCATTTTTGGGAGTTTTGATCTTACTTGAGAATCGGTAATACTGCAATTGTAGAGCGATATTACCGCAGTCCGGTAGTACCGTTGCTTACATGGCGGTATGACCAATTTTGCTCTAATTGTCGGCCAACTTAGTGGAAATGGTTGTAAGTTAGGTCAAGTTCATGAGTTTTAGTGCATATGTGTTTCATGATGCTTGTTTTAACTAACGTGAGTCAAGTTGTGAAGAACTTGTTCCCAGAATCGATTTCTTTGTCTATTATTGTGCAGGAAGCTTGGAGGTCAACGACTGTCAACGGCGAGGATGATAGGGATTAGGCTTGGAGAGCTGAGGTCTAGGACGATCAAGGATGCCGACTGGAGTCAATGGATTCAAGCATGGCGTAAAATGGACAAGGATGACCGAACGGGCAGTTCGGTGCGGCGGGTTGTGTTAAGCGACGCGGGGGTCAGTTCAAGTACCATGGTGGTTTCAGTGGGAGCCGGATAGGAGAGACTTGCTGATATGAAGAGAGTCGTTGATCAACCTACACGTGGCGAAGCATGGAATTGCTTTATGAAGATTGGACTCGGTCTTCAGAGAATGATTGAGAAGGGGTATTTTGGTAACTTCATCAAGATACCGCCTTGATGGCCCTTGGCTAAACCACGACGTAAGACGGCGCAAGGAGAAGTGGTTTAGGTCAAGAGAAAATGAAGATGTCGCTTTAAAATGCGTGCGTAAGTGAAACCCGTTTGTGTGTAAGCTTAACGGGTGCCCATTAGGGTTTTATTTCTAGAAGCTAGCCTCCACTATAAATAGGGGAGGGTGCTGGTTGTGCACCTTCCAACCCTTGTATTCAAGAAACTCTAGTTTGTGTTTTAGGGTTTGGAGAGAAAAGTGGAGAGGTTAGGGTTCTAGAGAGTTGGATTAATTGTGTGCTCAAGTGTTGAGTTTTTGTCCTCCATGATGGAGTGGCTGTAAACCAACTTCAATCTCCAATCAATCCTAGTAAGTTTCATCAAGATGACTCTCTTCTCGTTCTTGCTCTCTCTTTTACGATTTTGAGCTCTTTGATGATTCTGTGGTTTTCCCTTGAGTTCTTGTGGTGATTTTGCTTGCTGTGATATGTGAGAGTGTATCTAAGATCATCTTGATCATCCTTTACCCATGAGCATATTTGTGGATCATATTTTAGTTTTGACTCAGTTTTAAAGCAACCTTCGTTCAAACAAAAAAGGTCAGAGCTTTTCCAATGATCTTCACGATCCTTGATTGGAATAGGTTTCTGACATCCCAGAGAATGTGTGTTTCAAGTTTCATGAAGTTTGGCCGAGAGGATCAAAAGTTGTGCCAATTTTGATTTGGTTTTGGGCTGAACTCTAGGACAATCGGTAGTACCGCAACTTGTACTGCGGTAGTTCCAATAATTGATAGTACCACCCATTGAACTGCGGTAGTTCTGATTTCCTTTCTTCAGCACAACTTTGTGATTTCTATTGCTGTGCTTTGGGGGTTTTGGGGTGGATTCAATACAAGGCTTCCGCTATACTTGTATACTGATCTTGATAGCTCACATAGCTACTGGAGTAAAATTCTTATTGAATCCAATCTAGGAGAAAAAAGAGTTCGTGCTTCTATTCACCCCCCACTAGTCGCCTTTTTGGTCCAACAACGTTGATATTACTGCCTCATACTTTTACTACAATGGTTTAATGCGTTTACTACATGGTGCTAGTAATGTTACTATTACACATCTAGTTTTCTTAATTACTATATGGCTGACTAGATTTACTAAGTTGTGAGTATGTTTTTACTGTCAATGTTGCGTGTTAGCGAAAGGTTCTATTAAGCGTCGACCAAATGATGCCTTATGCGCATCAATGCCGCTTCGGCTCCTGATGCGTCTCTTCGTCTCTCATGCCGACGTTGCTCCTTGTTTTATAAGAATGATTATCCGCCACCGGAAGATGGATTATCATGTCGCTCTACTCTCTTTCGCATCCTCTGTCAACAACTAAAGAGTAAAACAATGGCTCCCCACTCTTCTTCCCTGACGTCTGCGTTGATGGCCTACCTGGCCATTCTATATGAGCACCTCTCCAGCCGTGTGTTGGCGGATGCTACGGAGGGGCACTGTACTAAAAGTGTCCTACCTCCTCCGCTGGATGTTATGCTGAGGCACGTGTCGACGATGTTCCACCGTCTGGACGTCCTCCTCCACCGTGTCTTCCGTGTTGTCTCCAGCTTCCGGGGAGCTAACGTCGCCATCGACTTGGTACTCCAGAACGATATTGCATGTCTCCTGGAGGATTACCGTCGCTTCGACTGCTTCATTGAGGCGGCGTGCGACGGCGTCTACCTTGCCAAGACCCCTCGAGCAAGAGAAGATAGCCCATGGGCATAATTCAACTTGATTCTTCAGTCGGAGCATCTTTAGGTTACACTCAAATGGATGCATTAGCTAGTGGACGCATTTCGAGCTTTGTTCGCTGATCTTGAACTGTCTGATGCCGATGACGTCACCTACGAAGTTTTGAAGATGGAGATAGCAAGCTACCTCCACCACTAGAAAAACTTTGATTATTTAGGTTTCTACCTTTTTTTAATCTTTGTAAGATGGCCATATATAAATATAAAAATAAAAAATGGTTGAATTTGTATTTACTATCTACAATGAAATAGTTTACTGCTTGGCATGCTTTATATTACTGTCTTCACGATATATCCAGTTTGAATTTGTATT
This sequence comes from Ampelocalamus luodianensis, assembly GCA_036346255.1. Lineage (NCBI taxonomy): Eukaryota > Viridiplantae > Streptophyta > Magnoliopsida > Poales > Poaceae > Ampelocalamus > Ampelocalamus luodianensis. Next base: position 37,195,156 of record CM070633.1, read on the forward strand.
TACCGTCTAGGGTGGTACTGTTTACTGTTCTACAAACACCTGTTTACTTCATTGGGCCTACTCGGTACCCCTCAACGCCATTACCTTACAAGATAGCTAGGGTTTACTATCACAACACCAATTTTTTACTGTAAAAAGAAAGAGACTGCAAAAAAGCGGTTGTAAAAAAGGGAAGCCGGTTATTGTGTACGACGTTAAGTTTTACTAACTGGCGTAGGGCTTAGAAAAAAAAACACGTTCCCTCGAAACATGCAGTAAAAGGGATACGCGTATTGCTATTACGACACCTACCGTCGGATCGAGACCCTCACGGGTGTGCACATTTCTGGGCCGCCTCTGCAGTTGGTGGGCCGGCCATGTGGGATTGTGTGTCACACCTAGCCTGGATCGCGCATGGTGGGATGCCTAGGCATAGAATAACTATTCTACGCTCGGCTACATATATATATACACACACACACACACACACTATACAAATATATATATATGTGTGTGTGTGTGTATAGAGCACCCGTTTTGTACTCCTGGGAGTATGTACTCTCACTTGTAATATACGACTTATAAGATACTTCAATGCGACTTGATTGAAAAAAATCATTGGAGCCCTTTATTTTTTCTATATACCCTTTTCATATATATAAAAGAAGTATATATACAAATTTTGCTATAAAAAGTGGACTTTAATGAATTTTTTTATGAAACTCACTTTAGGGTATCTTATAATCATTATTGGAGTATGCGCAAATTAATAAAGAGGTATCATTATACGATTTAAGTGGTATATGAGAAGTGGGAGTACGTACTCCCAGGAGTACATACTCCCGGTGTATATGACCCTTGATTTTCTTTGAGATCCGAGTCTATATGACCCTTGATTTTCTTTGAGATCCGAGTAGCGTAAACTGGTATGGATGTAGTGGATACCTCCGTTAGTTGCTAACTATGTAATAATGAGCTATTAATTATGTTGCATGCGGAAACCGCCTCTTAGATATTAGGATCCCGATGCATGCGTTTGGTCGAGTGAAGTGATTTTCAAAATTTCCAAGCATTCGGAAAGGATCAAGAAGTATATATTGTAAAGGTACTTTAATCTTTCATTACATAATCATAGACTGAGAACGATAAGTACATGCCTAAATAAAAAGGATTATATAGGTATCTTCTCAAATTCATCTTTTTTAAAAGGGTATCTTATCAAAATCAGTATGTGGTACTCCATCAACACTGATGGATTATCACCGTACTTAAAGAAATAAAGTATATATCTATTGCCGATTGTTATATCAATAACACATAATTCAATATAACATTGAAAAGAGGTGTATAGGGGCACCACTAGTCACAAAATGGTACACAAACAAGTAATACGATCATTCAAGAAGGTGGAAGAAAATCCACTTGTACAAACAACCATGCCTTCTAGGCAAAAGTGACACAAGACTTATGAGAAGGATGCTGCCATAGCCAAGAGCAATGCAGGGTTGCAGAGTGTCCATTCCTCAAGGTGCATTTCTCACTGCCTTTTCTACTCAGTGTTGAGTAAAAGCAACTTGAGATTAATGATGTAGCATATCCTGACTGAAAAAAGAAATATTATCTTTGCTCTAACTCGTAAATCAAATATTTAAGAAACAACAGCGATGGCTAATCTGTAAAGGCATTGTTGCAAAAAAAAAAGCGACTAAGATCTTCACTGCCAATCGCAGAGAACAAGGAAGTGCACGTTAACCCTATATATGATGAGTTAATTACTTACCAATATACCCTTTTCTTTTAAATTCAAAATACCCATTTTTCCAATATATGGGTTAGTAACCATTCTGAATAAGACTGAAGCATTAGTCTGAATTCTAAGTGGACAACACTGATGTCCATGCTCTTTATCAGTATACAATCACTTAACATATCTTTTCCAAAAAGACTAATGTCTATTAGGAAATTGAAGTATCACTCTATAAACTTTATGAACTATTCATTGATGCTTGTATCAACCAGAAACTCCACTCCAAGAAAACCTTTAATACACATCTCTAGCGCAGTATATTACAAAATTAGTAGTATGTTTTTGTGAACAATACACCCGATTCTGCAACTGCATATGCTGCTTCTCTTGGACCAAAACTACAAGCAAAATCACATTTACTGAACAAGGATTTCCCTTCAGTTATCAGGATAACGATATCACAAAACTCTAGCAGCCAATTCTTAATACGATTATTTGATAGTTCAAACCATGAAAGGGGTATACTATTGACAGAGTGCACCTTTTGATAATTAGACATCGTATACTTAAATTTGTATTCCAAAATCTAACTAGCGTTACTCGGTGGACCTCAAATTAACCAAGAACAGAGCATGCATCTCAATTACAAGAAGGAATACAACAAATTTGGCATCATATACCCAAATTAGTTTTGACTAATTGGATTATGAACAATCGGTGGACCACAATGAAAACAAGAAATATTGCATGCATCTAAACTATAAGAGGGAATCCATCAAATTTGGCATATCCGACACCCAGATTTATGTTGCCTGATCCAATCAACCACTCCGTTAACCAAAAGAGACCATAAATACTACATGCAGCCAAGATATATGCAGCAATACAACAAATATAATTAGGTACCTAGGCTAAGTATCAGGAGATTCTCCTCTTGTTACTTGCGATGGGAGTTGCTGTGGAAATGTCTTCGGTCTCCAAAGGAGATAGGGGATGTAGTCGTCTGGCACACGATGCAACGAGGTAGGTGATGCGGCCATCGTATGCCAGTCGAACAGATTCCCTTAAGAACAAGACGGCACACGATGCGACGAGGTAGGTGATGCGGCCACCGTATGCCAGTTGAACAGATTCCCTTAAGAACAAGACGACACACGATGCGATGAGGTAGGTGATGCGGCCATCGTATGCCAGTCGAACAGATTCCCTTAAGAACACATCTTCAGTTGTGTGATCCACAGAAAGGTATATGAACTGAAATAAGAAAAGGTATGGTAGCCGTTTGATGCTTGGAAGCGAGAAGAATGTAGATCTAACCTCTAAGAAAAGTTGTACTAGATGTCATCATATACCCCATTTTTTTGTTGCAAATCTGATAAGCGTCACATGGCGGGGCTCAAATTAACCCTGCATGTTCTGAAGTTGCGAGAGGGAACCCAGGAAATTTGGCATATCAAATACCTAGTATGAGAATGGGAAGATCATTCACCTGGTGCTTGCCGTTGGGGTTGAAATTTCTTGGTCGCGGGTTGTGAGGAGGTAGGCGTCGTCACTATGGTGTCGTTCGAGCAGCCACCGGACAATGGCACCTAGTTGCCGCTTTGAACATCCAATGAGAGCATATGGACGCATCAAACAAAAATTACGGTGTTAGCTTCAATGCAATGCCGTCAAAATAGGACGATTTTTCTGTTAACTATTTATGATAATGAAACGGTCTGCCCAATCAACCCGTTAATGAAGTGAGACGCAATCTTGTTCTTACTGTCTTTCTGTTAACTATTTCTGCTAATGAAACGAGACCACTGAAGCTAACACCGTGATTTCCTAAAGGATAGTACATATGGCAATAAATTAGGGAAGAGGACAAAAGATGGGGATGTAATATTTGAGATGCTGGATTTGCTACTAAAAAAGCACGTCGCATTACTGATCAGTGCATGATATCGTGGATTCGGTGATCGTTGTTACCGTAAATGACATGTAATATTACTACGAGAAGGCACGTCGCGTTACTACTGTAGACACGTTTGCACTTTTTTTTGGTAGTTACTGTAAGGGTGGTAACATTTTACTGCTGTTCGAATAGGATATTACTAGTATACACTAAAAACGTGTCATTACTGTTTGTTACACAAAGTTCATTCGAGAATCATAAGTTTTACTATAAAAATACAAAGTCTTTACTACTATTTACAACAAAATTTACTAGAATATTTCTCCAGTGTGCCGGGGAGGGGTATGGCCCTGTTGACCTTGTGCAATAATAGGTAGAATATCAACTGGACCCTGTACTCATTCCCCTTCTCCTGTATACAGATGATAAAAAGTCGCATGTCAGACGTTGTACATCTAATTACTGTGAGTTGTGCAGAGGTGATTATTTCTTACCGGCTCTATCTGTGTGGCTAGCGTCTAGCCTTCGTTGTCCTAGAACTCTAAGAACTTCATTACGAAGAACACGTAATCATTCTCTAGGACCTGCTTTGGCATCGGCATGGTGTGCACCCTCTAGTTCGCGATGACGGGGAATTTCCTACCTGTCACGGATTGCAGGGTGCGCATAGACAAGGGATAACACTTTTCCTCATTGGGTCATGGTGGTCCTCCACTTTTGTGCCCTTTTGCTTGTAGTCGTTGGAGTCCAGCACTTCCACATGCTTCTGCACTATGTTGAAGCAGTAAACGAACCAGTGCTAATTGTGTAGAACTGGGAGGAAGAGCTGCAAGCAAATAAAACCTCGTAAAATACATGTCCAAAAAAAGGACTATACGATATGTGGACTTACTGTAATGAAACATGTAATTTACTGGATCATGCGAGATATTTACTGGATGCGTAGTTGGATAAAGGAAATTACTTACCAGCTTTACGCACGTGATGTCCACCCCCACCATATGCTCCTTCAGCATGCTCACAACCTGTTTGCTGTTGTATTGCTTGTTTTTGACGTATTCTTCTACATTTAGTAGTTCCTATTAAAGGATAAAACATAGTTGTTTAAAACTTACCGAGAGTGACGACAAGCTTTACTGCTATGTGAGTAAGCATTTACTGTGAAAAGTCTATTACGAAAAAAAACAATTTACTGATAGTTCGATGGGGAGGAACGTCCTATACCCATCGCTGTCCAGCCTTAGGTCGGCGTCATCTTGGCGCATGCATTCGATGAACTGCGAGATGAACATGTCTTCAGTCATCTACTTGTCCTTGAACGACTCCACCATGTCTTTTCTATGGGCCGCTATGATTCCGTCGCTGGACTGGAGTGGAGCAAGGCTGCAGTAAAATGTTGTTCGTGTTAGCAGTAAAACATAAGTATATGTCCAGTAAAAAATAGGCACAATAAAAATAGTGCGATACGGTAAACTCTATATTGATAGAGTGGTAAAATAACATTTATGTATCAGTAAAAATGGGGTGATATTAACATATCTTTTGAGGCTCTCATCGTTGCATATCAACTCTCTCACCTGTATGGCTATGGCGACGGGCACTTCCGACCGCCCTATGTATGACTTGAATGGCCACACCAGCTTGTTGGGAGCTTTTGTTAGCCTCTTCCGAAATGCACCGGCATCGCTGGTGCCCTTCTGGACTCAGGGAGGAACGCTCTTCCCAACATTGGTCTTTTCCCCGAGTACCACCTTTTTGGTCGTCGTTGTGCCCATCGTCTTTGCATGCTTGGGATCGGCGAGTTTTATTTTGAGCTTTGGTTTGTCAGCGGTGTCTTGCAGAAAAAAGTCTCATTTTTTTACTGATGTACACTTTTGTGTTTACAGTAAAAAATGGTCTCTTGTTTTACTGTCGTATCGTATTTGTCTTTAATGAAAATATCGTGATAAGTTACTGCTATGAACCTTGTACCTTTTCCACACTAGGGCTACCTAGCGGTTCTTTATGCGCATCGGTAGGCACCTTCACTATCTCCTTTGCTAGGAGAGGCGCCTCAGGGGCATCTGTTGCTCCCTTTTTCATTAGTTCCTGCGGTAAAAAAAGAACAATATTTTACTATCATGTGTGTAATCAATTACTGTATGTGTCGTCACATAATAATGACAGTGGCCTCAGTATGTACCTTTGGTGCATTGACGCTAGCCATGTGCGCCTCCTTAACTTTGCTCGCTGCGGTAGGAGCCTCCTCTAACTCCTTTACTGGTGGAGGCCCCTTCGGGGCGACTGTAGCGATGGTAAGGTCGAGGAAATCGAGTTTTATGCAGAATTGTAAATAATTTCGGTTTTGCACAATTTAAAACCTCAATCAACTAGTCTTGACTAAGTGCACCAACAAACTAAGATTAAGACAAGACAATAATTGCAATCCTAAGTAGACAAAAGCCAATTTAATTCTACAAATGTAAATTGTAATAAAGTAAAGCTCAAGAAAGCAAACGACAAGAACACTCAAACATTTTCCTGTGGTGATCGAAAAGTTGCTGGTTTCCCCTAGTGTAGTACTCCAGGTTAGAATTTGGGAAGGAACCTAATTAAATAAAAGAAAAGAGTGTTAGGAATTTGGTTTTGGCGGAGGACCTATTGGAAATTTTGGATTTAGAGGGAGGAGGAGGGGGTTTTCGGAAGATCTCGCCAACCTGGGCCTGGGCTTTGGCCCATAGGGGCCCAAGTGTGGCCGGCCAAGGGGGGGGGAACACCCCTTTTCTCCCCCCTAACCCTAGCCTCACCCCTTTCTCCCCCTTCCCCTCCACCCGTGCGCCTCCCCCTCTCCCTCAGGCTGCTGCCCCTTCTCCTCCCCTGTGCGCCACCCCTGCCAAGGTTGCCCCGGCTACTGCACTCCCTCCCCCTTGCGCCTCCCTCGCTGCCGGCAAACTCCGTCTGTCTTCCTCGCTTGCCGCTTTGGGAGAAGAAGGAGATCGCTGGAGGTGGCCGGCTGTTAGAGGAGGAAGAAGGTGAAGGGAACAGGGCCATCTTTAGAGGGGGAGTCCGCTGGTGGTTGCTCATCGTGCCCGGCAATTGGTTCGTTAAGGGTAACCTCGTCTTCCCCTTGTTTAGATGTGTTAGCGCTTAATTGTTCTTTGTCGGTAGTTCTGTCGCCTCGGGACAGATTGTGTTAGAGGGACGTTTTGATGTAGTTAAGTGCGGATTCAGTCTTAGGCATCTCCTAGAAAATTGTAGAGGACGTCAATATCTTTCAATGAAGTGTTAGATCGTATTTTTTGGACCTCTGTAGCAAAAGTTATGAATTTAATCGTGCGACTGTTCTACGAATCTGTCAGTATTTTGACAGGTTTTAGTAAGCTGACCTGTGCGATAAGTTAATGGGGAAATTATAGGATCTCAGTATAACTAAAGTTGTAGATAATTGTCGTAGCTTTCAGGTAAACACAAGAACGTAAAATTTGGATAAACGAGCTAAAAGTTGTGATCGTTTTAGTGTTCTGTCCAGAGGGCCCAATGAGAAATCGATGTTTTGTTAATTAGCTTAAAAAGGATATTAGATGGCCGAATCATGGAGGCTTACCAACTAGGTTTAGTTGGGGAATTTGATAACCTTTCAATGAAGTCCAATAACACCTAATTTGGACCCCTGCACGAAAAGATATGAATTTTAGAACATGACGGTTTACAGAGGGCACAGATCAGCATTTAGGAAATTGGAGTCGGGATTGCGTTGCAAGCTACTGCTAGTTTGTGTTTGCTTTTATAATTCATGTGGTTCATTACTATGGTCTTAGTTTATGTTCTTAATGAATTAGGTGGGGGACTGGTACCGGAGGCAGCACCGTCTTCACGTCCTCCGTTCTCACGCGGTTAAGGCAAGTGCATTGTTTGTTACTTGGTTGTGTTTGATTGGCCATGTTTGTGTGTTTTCGATATATGATAGCGTAGCAAGATTGCTAGCATGATGACTGTTTCGAGAATGGTGGTTGTTCCAAGTATGACTATGCTCTATTATTGCATGATGTTGTCGTCTTTTGGTAAATTGTTGATGAATAAAAGATGAGCATGTGCATATTGAAATCATGTTAAGGCGTGGTCACGTGGTGACCAAGTATGCTTTCCTTTGAGATCCCCGTCATGAATGTGACGGGCTTTGAGATCCCCACACTCGAGGAGTGTGGGCTTGAGGTTCCCATTACTTGCGGAGTAATGGGCAATTGGTCCCTGCGCTTGTGAGCTCAGGCATGGGTATGCAGCGACGGTTGCATACTTTGCATTACCGGTAAAATGCAAAAAGAGATAAAGAGAATGGATCTTTGAGCATTGCATTTGCATGTGAGATGTTTTATTGATGCGTTTCTAGCTATGGATGCTGATGTTATAACTTTTGTTTTGTACTTGCTGAGTCTGTGGGCTCACCCTTGCTTTTATTGTTGTTTTAGGTACCCGATCCAAGAACGACATGCAGGGGAGGGAGTAGATTGATAGTCACACACACACACACCACCATGAACCAAATAAAGTTGAATGAACTTCAGACCGCGTTTTAATAAATGAGCGAGTTACTTAAAGGTTTTGTTATGTTTATGTCATGCGATGGGTTAAGTGTAATAATGATGAGTAGAGGTACTTCATAATTCCTTGGTTTTTGCCAGTTACTTAGCATGTTATGATTATTTATTGATGTCTCTAGATGATGTCTTAGTTAATTATGAATTATATGTATGTTGGAACCTCCGTGTAATTAACTTTACAAGGGAGGTTCTGCCGAAATTTACTAAAATTGCCTTGGTTAAATTTATTAAGGTTAGTTCAGTAACATTCCAGGCTCATGTCGGGCTGGGGTGTTACACCTACTCCACGTTGAGGTGAGACCAAGCGAATAGGACCGACTCCACTAATTAAGCATACACCTCGAATCCACTTAGGGTTGCTCTATCTCCACTCCGGAGATGGCGAGCACCAAGCCACTCACAACCGCCCGATTCTTCTCACAACCTTCTTTGAGAAGATCATCGACATAACTCCTCCACGCCATTTAGGTGTCAGCAAATACCAAGAGTAACAAGCCAGAGACGCTCACTTGAATGAATCAAGTGTCTAAGATCAATTGATACTAAATCCAACACCTAATGCAGCACATGCACTAGGATTTTGCTCTCTAAGCTCACTAAGTGCAACACATGCAAAAAAAGAGGAGAGGGCTTGCTCTTTGCTCAAGGGGAAAGAAAATGGCACCAGCACTCTCCCACAACCAGCCATATGGGGTATTTATATGCCCACACAAGAAAACAAGCTGTTGGAGGAGAATCTGCTGAAAATCAGGGAATACTGATCTGACCTCCCTCACAAGGGTTGGTCAGACTGCTCCACAGAGGAGCCAAACCAACCAGAGAAACATGCTTCTCTAAAAAAAACTAACTGGGGTGACTGACTATGGGGCCGGTCAGACTGGCCAACATAGAATTTTTTGGCTGAAATGATACCTTTTCGCCTCGTATTAGTGAAAATAACCGTCTTTCGATTTTATTTGCAAAAATAGCTCCACGCCACATGTTGCCTGTTGCCGCACGGCCACCGTGCGGCCCGCCACATCGCTTGTTGCCGCACAACCACCGTGCGGCAACCCCTCCCCGCCTGCCATGTGGCCCTGTAGCTACTGTTGCTGCACGGTGGCCACGCGGCAACACTGTAGCATTTTCCCACATTTTTCTTTTTTAAAAAATCATTTATGTATACTTTTTGTAGGAATTTTTAAATATATAAAATGAGGTCCAACAATTATGAATTTTTTTTGTGGATTCTCCTGACCTAGTGTACTTGCTTGTGTAATTTTTTTTTAAAATTTTATCCATTCTGATTTTTTCTCAAAAATTCATTTAAGTGTATTGTTTGTAGGAATTTTTTAATATAGAAAATGAGGTCCAAACATTATGAATTTTTTAAAGGCTCCTTACACAGTGGACTTGATTGTGTAATGTTTATTAGAATTTCATATGTTTTGAAAATATCTCAAAAATTAAAGGTTTAGGTCTCGAAAATTAGGGTTTTAGGTTTCGAAAATTAGGATTTTATGATTTCATGTGACTTGGAATGTGTGAAGTTTAGTGCCACATGGTGGCAGAAGATTGCTATAGCAGTAGTGGCAGAATTTGAAGTCGCATAGTAGTCTAATCATACTACTATTATTTAGATTTTGGGTACTATACTATTTTCTTTCATTCCAAGTAGTATTAATCATACTACTATTAATTAGATTTTGGTAGTGAATAACGTGGCCCCTGTCTTTAGTTCTTCACCTAGTAAGATTGCTATAGCAATAGTGGTAGAATTTAAACTCCCAATGTCTTTAGCAATCATTTCGGCCTGTTTCGAATCTATACTACAGCAACACCGTAAGTTGCAACAGGACAAGTACTATTACAATGATGTTAAAAGAAGTTCTGTGTTTTCTCTGAGAGGTTAGAAACTCTGACAATTAAGGGTTTCTAGGAGTTAAGTTGGCCTCATACGAGCTCGATTGGAGTAATACTACTACTATAACTATCTAGGGTGAACATGAAATCATGACGTCATTCATGTGGTACTAAACTTCCTACATTCCAAGTCACATGAAATCATGCCGTTATTTCTCGGGAATTAAATAAAATGGTTCACTAGGCCCTTCGCATCCCATCCGGGAATTCCTAGAGTAGTCACAACGCCGAGAATTCCAGAGGCGTTGTCGAGGCGCAGCACCGTGGGCAAAGGGGGATATCAGCGACGGGCGACAGACGTGCGGAGGAGGGATGTCGGGCATTGGCCTAAACCCTTAATGAGTGTTCTCTTAAGAGTATCTCTTACCTAGAGTGGTCCATGTGGAACTAAACTTCACACATTCCAAATCACAAGAAATCATAAAACCCTAATTTCTAAAACCTAAAACCCTAATTTTCGAGACCTAAACTCTTAATTTTTGAGACATTTTCAAAACATATAAAATTCTCAAAAATATTACACAATCAAGTCCACTGTGTAATGAGCATTTTTTAAAAAATCATAATGTTTGGACCTCATTTTCTACATTAAAAAATTCCTAAAAATAGTATAATTAAATGAATTTTTGAGGAAAATTCAAAATAGATAATTTTTTTAAAAAAATACACAAGCAAGTACACTGTGTTAGGGGGCCCCACAAAAAATTATAATTTTTGAAGCTCATTTTATATATTTAAAAATTCCTACAAAAGTATACACAAATGATTTTTTAAAAAGGAAAGGGAGGCATGCTACAGTGTTGCCCGCACGGTGGCCGTGCGGCAAAAAGCGACGTGGCTGGCGGGGATGGGTTGCCGCACGGTGGCCGTGCGACATGGGGCTATTTTGTAAATAAAATTGGAAGGCTATTATTTTTTGCTAATACGAGGCGAAAAGGTGCCATTTCCACCAAAAATTCACCAACACATGGTTGTCAGACTGGGGTCCTACCGGTCAGACCGGTCACAGTAGGCAGTCAAACCGCTAGGACAAATGGACTGGCACTCAGTCCGGTCACACTCCTCAAGGGCCGGCTAGACCGCCCTAGGCCAGCGATCAGACCGCCAGGGACTTAGAAGGTAGAAAAGCCATTTTGCATTTCGCTTCAACTTAATTTGTAAAATACAATTGCCAATTGATGCACGATGCAAACAAGGGATGAAAGCAAAATTCTCAATAAGTTGCAAAACACATTTGTCAACCTTTATAATAATGCCAAAAAGAATTATGTACATGGACTTAAACCATTTGTAAAAACACATTCGCAAACTAAAGTCACATGCTACAAGCATTATGCATGAGCCTCAACTATTTTCAAAACACATTCACAAATATCGGCAACATGCCAAGGGGAGCTAGAGCAAGCACTAAGAGCTATCAACACATGACACACTCAAGCTACTAGTCAAGACCCCTCTTAATAGTACGACAACATATACTAGCAATCTGGTCTCCACACCAAACACCGAGACCAGTAAAATGACTAAGAAACAAATCTTTAGCCTATGCTAGTCATGCCTTTGCCTTAAGTATCCATCTTGGAGTGATCACTTGATGACGAACATCTCCACTCCAAGTTCAGGATCTTGACTTGAATATCATCAACACATGATCTTATTCACTTCATGATCTTGTGTTGATGCTCATCAACACATGATGACATCCTAAGTCTTCATCATCATGGGACTCAACCTGTTTCACCAACTCATGAAAAATGTAAGTCCACATGATGATTTTTATTAATTACCAAAATACTCCATTTACTCATAATGGCGAGTCTAGATTCTTCAGCAATCGTTTCAGCCCCCTTACTGGCCCTACAATAAAAAAAAGTGGATCGAGTTACTGTCAAAAGCCAGTAATATTACTTCTTTTCTACTCATGTTTTACAGCATCGTTACCTCTGTGTGCTCCTTTACTGTCAGTAGTTCTAACGAAACATCGATAGAGCACTCGTTTATTGTCTCCTACGATAAAAATGAATCACATATGAATTACAGTAAAAATGGCCAACCTTACTTGATCATACGTATGTGTTTTACTACATCCAGTGCCTCAGTTTGCTATGATATGGTGGACAATAACTCGTGGCCTGCCGCAACCGCCGACTCGATTGGAGCCTATGTAGCGAATGCGATGGGGTGCATCCTCGGGATCGCGTCGGCTTCGATTGAATCTATTATGTTGTCGATGCTTGACTCAACGTCGCCGCTGCGCACCTGGCCTGCACGATAACAGTAAACCTAATCAGTAAATTATTGTGTGTTGCTTTAATGTTTACTATGTTGAGATAACACAATTATTGCATACACCATACTCGCTCGGTTTGTGTTTGCATTATCAGTTTACTGTATTGCTGTCGTTTTACTATGTATAATATGTTTATTTATTATTGATATTACATTGTTTTACTGTGATGCGGTGGCATACCTTGGGCTCCATCGCCCTCCACCTTTTCTGGAGTCGGAGGCAATAGCGTGGACTTTCGGATGTAGACTGCGCCTTCTTGCTGCACTGGGCGAGGCAGCGATGCTGATTTTGGCATCGGATCAGCCGGGGTGGCTGACTCACACAGCGTTTAGGGTGCTAGCACGACAACGGGAGGTGGTGAGTCTACAGACGCTAGCGCAGGGCCTGCCACCCGAACGATCGGGGCCGGCGGTGATGATGCTGCCAGGACGACGGTATCAGCGAGCGTAGGGGTGCCTGCATCGTGGCCGATGACGGTGACGCGGCTGCGAACGGGATTGCGGTCTCCTCCTGCACCAGCTGCGCCGAAGTGTTCGGGAACACTGTGTGTATCGACGTGGGGTTTGAGGTCGTGCACTCCGATGCCTGCGCCTTCTTGCCGTGTTTTGCATATTTCGCCCCGCCTACAAGAGACACCGACCTAGACGCATCTACTGCCCCGAGCAACTTCCTGATGACACTGGCGACCTTCATTTGCGCTGTCTCAATTTTCTGTTGCACCCTCTGTATCTGCACCATCACCCTCCCAGCCTCATCGTCGAACTTCTTTAGCGCCTCCATCGCCAGGTGCCGCTTCTTCTTCCCCATCGTTCCCACCGCACCGTTGAGCAATGCGCGCACCAGCAGGTGCGCCAGTGCCGTCGCACCGTGCCAGTAGCAGGTCCTCTCCTTGCTCCCGAACTGGACATTTTTTTATTTCAAATGATATGATTGAATTACTACGGTATATGATGCACATTACTGTAATGAACATCTTGTTTTACTACTAAACGGACAAAGTAGAGAAGTCCACTCACGCTAAGCTTGCCAAAGGTGTCACTCCCGTCTGGGGCCTTCACCCTGTCGGTTGTGACGATCTTGTTGACGAGGGCGGCCATGAATTGTGCGACACGTGGGGTCTCGATGACGTCAATGCTGGGGACGCATCTCAGGTTGTCGAGGTAGTAAACGTGTGACATACAATTTACTGCTTGTTAGTGTCCGTATTACTAAAGTTGAAGCATGTATTTACACTACTACAAAACTGGCTATACTAGACGCCTCATCACAGACGGTTCCTTTGGAACCGTCTGTGTTAACTTATCACAGACGGTTCCCTTTGGAATCGTCTGTGATACGTAACTATCACAGACGGTTCGTGAATAGAACTGTCTGTGATATGAACCGTCTGTGGCAGACATTCTTCTTAAGAACCGTCTATGAATTATCACATACGGTTCTATTCATGAACCGTCTGTGATAGTTACGTATCACAGACGGTTCTTTTCACAAATCATCTCTGATACTTGGCGGAAAAACAAAAAATTGGACTTAATGGGCGGGCTGCCAAAACTCACTTTATATTAACCTGTAACGTCCCAAAATTTGGCTTTTCAAAAATCTTTTGAGTAGTTTAGGTCCCTAAAAAAATTCACTAATTTTATTTGAATTAATAAAGCTTAATCTGGAATTTTTCTAAATTTAAAATATTTAATTTGACTAATATAAACATTAATTAAATAAAAACTTGTGTTATTTGGTTTCCTTGTCTTTCAAGGAATTTTTGGGTATTTTCTGAGTTTTGTTCGGATTTGTTTGCTATTTATTTGATCTCCTTGATTTTCGGTTTTTTATTTTAATTCCGAAAATCAGTCTTTTTCTCTCTCCTGCCATGTGCTACAGTATTTCGTGAATTACTGTTCATCATCGTTTTCCTCCCAAACCGAACCGAGGGTCTGTGCTCTGTACGCGTTTCCAACCAAACCTTCCAAATTCTATATCCTTCTCTATGGTGCACATAAAAGCGAGCTGTTTGCGCCCACGCGTCCGTCTTCATCTCCTCTTCCAATCCCCTAAATTGGTTTCCTCCAAACCGATCTATTTTCGTCGCAATCTCCAGAAAACCGAGCTCCAACCGAAGATCTTCTCCGACGAACTGCGCCCTCATCCGATGTCCCCCGGCCGAACCGTCTGCGGCGTTGGCTTCGCATCGTCGCGTTCTACGTCATGGTTCCTTCCTCTTCGCCCAAAGATCATCGGAGCACCGTCAGCCATGTCAAGCTATAAAACTGAAACGTGTTCATCGCGTTCCTCGCTTCCTCGGTGAGTTTTTCCAAAATTCGGTCGCGCCATTTTGTGCCCCTCGTCGATACCTATTTTTCGCATCTTGTAGATTCAAGTTTCATCCACCGTGCGCTGAGAATTGGACGTTCTCTCGCCTCTTGTATGTCGTCCTTCTCCGGCCAATTACTCCGCAACCATTGATCCCCTGCCTTCAACTCCACCACCGTTGAGTTCGCGTTGTCGCGTTCTACGCCGTGCTTACCTCCCTTTTCGCAGTATGTCGCCTGAAGTGGTACGCACCCATGAGGCCACCGTCGTCGCCGTTCTTCACGTCGCTGCCGTCGCATGGAGCAAAATCTTGATGTCCGGACCGCGTCATCATCTCCGGCTCGTCGTTTCCATTCCGTTTTGCCCCTTCGCCAACGCTGGTTCGCCTCCGTTCATCGGAACTTCCGTGAGCAAGAGCCATCCAACTCTTTGTTTACTGTTCATGGTTGTTGCTTCGTTCCTCTGTTCGTTTTCTTTCTGTTGTTTCCTCCCTGTTGCCATTGCCTCTCTATGGCATGGGTCCCTGGTTATCTAATTAATCCAGCCATTCTCTGGTTGCTCTTGTCTCCCAATTGATTGATCCAAATTGCTATGCGCCATGGACCGGTCGCCTCTCTCTGTTCTAAATTTTCAACAGCACGTGTATTCCTTGTTCTCCCTCCTGTTGACTTGGTCAACATCTTTGCCCTTTCCCTTCCATGTGGACCCATATGTCATGCAAAAAATAAATATCTCATCTCACTTACATGTAGACCCCACGTGTCATCCACCCAATTAAACACCTTATTTATTTCTCTCACTTACATGCGGGTCCCGTATGTCAGCCAACCTTGGTCAAACCCTTGTTCATGAACTTGGTCCACCGTGGACTAGCATATCTCTGTGGACCTGGTCCATAGACCAGTGGCCCACATGTCAACCCCTAATCCTATTTTCGGGAATTAATTTAATTCTTGAAAAGTCATTTATCTTATTGGTCCCACATGTCACTCTCTCTACCTTATTTCGGAATTATTTTAATTCTAGAAATCCATAAATCTGATCGGTCCCACCTATCATATACTCATTCTTTTCTAATATTTTGAGAATAGAATATTACGAGAATATTCAGAGCTTTTCATCATTTCATGTGAATTCCAATCTTCCGAGAGCCATATCTTCTTCATCCGAATTTCGATTGAACCCATTCAAGTTTCTAAATTCATCTAAATTCAATATCTACCTTCCAGTACCATTCAATTTCAATTTGGAGTTTATTTGATTTATCTTTTTGAATTTAGTTTGTTTTGCGCTTTTTTTCTCGTTAGACGTCGAAGTCCCGGAATCGTCCGAAGGAGCTGAAGATCAAGCAAGTAGAGGATTGAAGATAAAATAAGATCATCATTGCTATAGCAAGGCAAGTTATACCTTTGATCATATTGGATCCCAGTTTTCAAAATTACTTTGATTCAAATTATTGCATTTACTTTAAGTAATTATTTAAATGCTTTTGGGTTTAGCTATTTATCCAATTTGTTATATCCACTTTGTCTATTGTATGTCATGATCTTTTGTCACCCTAGATTGGTTCATATTTAGTTGGTGCTGTGGTATTACCAACGTGGGTTGGTTAGTACGAGTAGATTGCTTAGCCATGCAACGAGTCATCATCATCACCAGAGTTGCAATTATAAATTTGACTAAGTGATTATGGAACTTTGTGATAAAACTGTGTGTGCTATGTGTTATTACTTTGTGATAGCATGTGTTGCACTAAACCAACAGGATGGGAAAGGATTTAGACTGAGGCAAGTGGTGGATACTAAGTGATTGGTGGACTTCGGGAATGGGAATGATAATCTTTGTGGCATAATTAGAAAATAGAAGTCTTACCTTGGTCAATTAAGGACTTAACTTTGTGCGCCATTGAACTGAGCCTTACTGTACGACCACATGCCTGATGGGACAGGCCTAACTTAGTAGGTTATGGAATCTTGGCATTGATTACTCAGGTTGTAGGTTAGGAACTCAGTGATGGGTGGAGGTGTGTGTGCTACCAAGTAGTCGCATCGCAAAACGGTTCGCCGCATCCCTGTCCAACGGTGTGTGTCGGACTAGCTTTCTTTGTGGGTTGATCTAGCGGTTTGTAAGCACATCGAGAGTGTCAATGTTGAGATGAAGTTTCTGAAAGGTTTTGTTGTGATTAGCTCTGATCCAGTTGATTGCATCTTGTGGGTAAAGTGTACAACCTCTGTAGAGTGTTAAACAATCTATTCGAATAGCCGCGTCCGTGGTCATGGACATGCTCGGGGATTTCACACGAGGGGTAGATTTTTATAAAACAATTGGGAAGGGATAGCTGTGTGATTTAAGTCATATGGCTGTGTGCAAGAATTTGATTAGGCTATGTGTCTTTATGAAAACAACTGTTAAATTAATATTGTTTATTTGTTTTAAATTATGCTTTCAATCTATTATTCATATTCAATTGCAAATGTTGCATTTCTGCAAAATAACCACAGAAGCAATTCCTTTGAAATAAGCCTGCATCTATAATTTGTATTCTGTGGTATGACTTGCGAGTACGGTTGTGTACTCACGCTTGTTGTAAAACTTGCGCCCAAATCTATAGAAGTGGAGGAACCGTCAGTCAACAAGGTCTACTTCAAGGATCGAGGAGAACTAGGTCGCGCACCCCAGCTGATTGCCTATGGGCATATGGATGGGTTTCATTGAAGTTATTTCGTTTCATTCCGCTGCCGCTTCATTGAGCTATTCGCCTTCTAAGGCATTAATTGTAAGCTTTGACCTTAAGGTCTTTACTCTGATATTTATTGTTTTTGCCTATTTATTAGTCATCTTTGTATATAGAAATGATATTTCATCGATGTTGTCACTGTGTGCACTAGCGTGATCCTAGACAAGTGCAGTATACACAGAGGGTCCAGAATCGCATTTTTGGGTCCCAACATAACCTCACCCCAACCTCGTCTGCCATCTCTCCTCTAACCGAGTGCCACCGTCTCGCCCTGACCTTGCGCTCTAGCCACCCCTGAGCTCGTCGCCCGCGGCCTCCCCCACCTCGCCCCGGCCTCATCGTCGTTGGCCTCCCACGACCTCGTCGCCCCTGGCCTCCTCCACTTCGTCGCCCCGACCTCCCACGACCTCACTCTCTCTACTCCCCCTTTGCTCTGTGATGTCCACCTTTGCTCTGTGATGTGGATTACTGAGAGCTAGTGTTAGTGCTCTGTGAATGGATTGAGTTCATGCTACTGTGATGTGGGTGATGCCGTGGTTATTATTGGAGGCTCTCTGTGCATGTGTAGTTCATGCTGAGTTATTTGGTTTGGGCAAAAATATAGATGGCAGATCGCGCACTGTCCGGTAAAACCGCCATAACTTTTGCATACGAACTCGGATTGCGACATTCTTTGGCTCGTTTGAAAGCTAACGATAAGTTCAATCCGAAAATCCATAAAGTCCATATCAGATTCATTCATGAGGCTCGGGAGGCTCCAGACAAAGTGAAAACCCCCAAAAAAGATCGTTTAGGGCCTCAAAACAGCCTCCGAAGTTTCAGCACCCGTTTTCGGTTTCTTTTGCAACAGAAAATGCTATCACAGACAGTTTGAAACAAGAACCATCTGTGAAAATAGCTGTCACAGACGGTTCTTGTTCAGAATCGTCTGTGATGGCTTTTTTCACAGACGGTTCATGCTTAGAACCGTCTATGATAGCTTTTTCACAGACGGTTCAAAAACTGTCTGTGATGACCTCATATCACCACAGACGTATAAACTTAGATGGTTCAAAAAACCGTCTGTGATGACGGTTCCGAACCGTCTGTGATGACCTTTTGTGTTGTAGTGTTACTGCATGTGGTAAGCTACGTCTTATGCAATCCCTTTTATTGGTATGCACACTGAAAGGACCTAGGATTAACACCCCAAATCCTCTATGCATTTCTGAACTAGTCTCATAATCAGTGGCTAGCTTACATAGTAAACAAATATGGTACCACAACCATAATCACAAAACTTTATTAATAAACAACAGAGTTGATTACAAGAAAGGCTTACGAGCCGACAATACAGAACACAGCGGAAGTCGAAGAGCAAGTAGTAGAGCCCAACTAATCTACCACAGGCAATCGACTAGGGAGGCGGCCTGGTCGTCCAAAATCTCAATCTCCTCGTAGCATTCTTCTCCTGCTCAATAATTAAATTAAGCAAGAGTGAGCATAACAACCATGCTCACAAGTCACACCCGTCAAGTAACAGATTATAATGCATGCAAGGATTTATCAATGGAAGGCTTATATGGCTCAATTTGTATAAAGCAACATTTTCTATTTAAATATTCATACTAAGTTTCTAAAGTAGTTTATTACATAGTTAAAATTCATTTTTCAAATCATAATTTTTATAGTCGGATAACATTCATCAACAAGTAGTGAAGGATACCCTCTTATCACAAGGATAACCGCCCAAAACCCAATTGGATAGAAATCCAAAACCATTTGATAAAGTCTTTTGAAGAGAAAAATTAAAATCTAACTTGGAGTGGCTTTGCTAGCATGTCCATGACCGTGGACACGGCTATTCGAATAGTTCTTAACACTCTAGAGAGGTTGTACAACTTTAACCACATGACACGACTTCTCTAGTTCGTTTGGTATCCGTCGATACCACCGCTCGCTACCTTAGGTGAGCAGTCTAGAGCACGTGACAAGGCCTTTACAAAGCACCATTTCACCGCAGTCCCCCCTCGCTAAGGTTTTGCCCCCTTTGGATAGAAACCTGCAAGGTTCAGGCCCCCTCTTGCGCTAGGTGGCAATACATAAAATTAGGTCGTAAATGACACTCACGCAACCGAATGGAACAACCATGGTGAAACATTGTAAATTAATTAACCAGGTTCTGCCCACTCAGAACATGTGGTCGTACGATAAGGCGTAGCAAACAAACGCTCAAAGACCGGTCCTTAACTGACTTGGACGACTTCCAAAAGAACCCTAGGTCTCGATCATAGAAATGAATCGATCCCGTGCAAGGACAAGCACCCATCCAAACATCCAGTTCGCCTAAGTCCAAACCGATTTTATTTTATTTAACAAGTCAAATCATTTTATAAATCTCTATAGTAAAGACAATACCATAGCAACATTTTAAATCATGGTTGAATTCGTGGCTAAATTCCCTAAAGTAAATATTTTTGAGCTAAGCTTCGACTAAGCATAGAGTTTTTGCAACAAGTGCTAGTTCATACTAATGTACCAACTAGCTTTTACTAGGGTATCAAGGGTGATTCAAACAATAGTCAAGTGTGGATGTACAAAGGAATTAGGAATAACTATAAAATTAAAACATGGATTTAAAGTACTTGAATTGAAATATGCATGTAATAATAATTTAAAATGAAATTTAAATAATTTGAAATACTGGGTTTCAATATGATCAAAGGTATGACTTTCCTTGCTCGAATGCTTGAGGGTTTACTTCTTCGGAGTACTCGGGTTCTACAGAGTCATCGAAATCTACACGCGAAAACGAGCCGACTTCAAATAAACTTCAAATATATAAAAATGAAATCAAAAGAACTCCAAATTAAATAATTTTAGCGTAGATAGCTAGATCTGGGAGTTAGATGGATTTAGAAATTTGAATCGCTCGAATCGGAGTTCGAACGGAGGATAACGGGCGCTCGGAAGTTTGGAAATTACATGGTCGGAAGAAGGTTTGACTGGTCAGAGGGAGGTTCGATTACAGGTGGTCGGAAGGGGGTTCAACCAACTAGTCGGAAGGCCTGGACTACTTGGTCGAAAGCAAGTTTCGACTGGTCGGAAGGTTGATTCGACCAATAGTGGTCAGAAGGTGTTCAAATGAAGGCTTCGACTATCAGGTCAAAAGAGGGATACGACTACTCGACGACGGTCGAAAGAGAGGGGGAATTCGACTACTCAACAATGGTCAAAAGAGAAAAGGGGAATTCGACTACTCAACGGTGGTCGAAAGAAAGAAAGGATTCGACTACTCGATACGGTCGAAAGAACAAAAAGACTCAACGGCTCGACGCGGTCAAAAGAACAAAATAGCATAACAGGGCACGGAAAGTTGACCAAAATAATAAGAGAAAGCAGGGTACGGGGAACTCACCAGAACATAGAGAAAGACTAGAAGAGGCCGGTGGAGGATGGTGAACGGCGGCGGGGAAACTCGCAGCCGAAGGCGAAGGAGGGCAGTGGCAAAGGGGTCAGCCGGGACTGATAGGAAAGAGGAAACGTGGCGGCTCCTGCGAAACAAAACTAAAATAGAGAGAGAAGATTGCTTCAAGCAGCTCTGGGACCAGAACTGATGCGGTGCTTAAACTCGAAACGCAGTGTTTCGCGCAAACCACAGCGACAAGAGTGAGGGAGGGAGAGTTGGGTGCACATGGTGCTCACCTAAATAGGTGAAGGCGACACACAGTTCGACGAGGAGGAAGGTGGTTCAGCCATCGGCAAGATAAGCTTGACGGCGGCCCTAGAGGCGGTGGCGCGAGCTCCAACCGGCGGCGGCGAAAACAGGGTGAGAGAGAGGGAGAGTTGAAAGCTGAGGGAAAAATAAGAGGACAAAGGTTCCCTAGTGCTCGATTTATAGAGGAAGGGGGAGGACCGAGTGACAAGATGGGGCAGTGTAAAAAGGGGAGGAAAAATATGACGGGGCGGAGACAACAGCAAGATGGAGCAATGTGAAAAGAGGAGAAAAATACGGCAGGGCGGACACAACAACATTTAATGCGCATGTCAGAGGGACGGGATGGGGGCAGGCGCGACAAAGGCAACAACATTTAATGTGCACGTCGCTGCGGAAATAGAGGGAGGAAAGAGAAAGTGAGCAGGGGCTGGCAGGCGAGGCTGGTCGAAACCGAAGGGTGGTCGAGACTGATCGAACCCAAAGAGGTGGTCGTAACCACAAGGGTGGTTGTGACTGAAGGGTGGTCGTGACCAAAAGGGTTGTCGTAGGAGGTCCTCGAGGGAGGTCCTGAGGAGGTCGAGGGGAGAACAAAACGAATAGAGAAAGGAGATTTTAAACACCAGAGAACTCCAGCAAACTCCATATCAAATTTTGAATTAGTTGAAGTTAGATTTAGTCATTTAAATTATTTTTAATTTCCAAAATCTCAAGTTAAGCTTTAGAACTTCAACAAAACCAAATGGTTATTTTTAATTTGAAAATTTTCAAAAAGCTTAGAAAAACAGGGCGTTACACGTACTCTATTTTACTGGGTTGTGATGCTTCTATTTACTATGTTCATGACCTACATATTTTACTGCTTTTAAGTGTTTGTATTACTAAAGTTGAATCATGTATTTACTGCGTGTAGTAGGCTACATTTTTGTGTTTGCCAATTTAGTAGTGTGTGCGCACTATTCTACTGGGCTGTAAGACTACTATTTACTGTGTTCCTAATCAACATATTTTTACTGTTTATCAATGTACAAAGTACTGAATGCAACATATTGGTTTACTATAGAACTTACAAGCACGAAGGCAGTGTATCCGCGGATGGACTTGGTGGTGCTGTCCTTCTTCTTGTTCCAGTTATAGACGAACTCCCTAAGGTCGTTTACGGCAGCCTTGCACCAGTTGATGCCAGCAAAGTTGTCAAGATCCTTCCTGAGCAATGCATCCTTCCCAGATATATTGATGTTGGTGGTTAGGAATAGGAGCTTGTTGAAGAAGACGAAGAACAAACACCCCATCGTTAGCGCATCTGTGCCTCTGGTTTTTATCCGCTCTATCAGCGTCGCATTCTTCACGTTGGAGTTCTGCTGCACCCTGAGCAGCCGCTTCGGCTCGGCAGTTGCTACACCCTGGGTCACCATCGGCGCGTCACTGTCGCTACAAGGGATCCTGAGAACGCACTTCACGGTGTGGGGTATGATTGGGATACTCCTTCCACCGCCAATACTGATAACCATCTCGACCGGGTCAATCCTGTCCATTAGGAAGCACAGAAGATCCCTCCTCTCCAATCCCTCGAGGTTGAACTTCAGAAGGACGCTGAATCCCAGCCTCGTAACCTCATTCATCTGCCCTAATGTCAGCTCACCGATGGTGGCGACGACGAGCGCAAGAGCGCACCTGATGCACGTCGTCCAAGGTCCACATCTCCTATCGCCTAGAGACTGCATTCAACGTAACATGATTTTACTACTACTGTAGCTGAATAATTCCTTCTAAACATAACTCATGTTTACTGCTAATGTAAAAAAGACAACATGTTAGATATGATCGAATTACTGTAACATGAATGAGCATTTATTGTTATATGTGCACAACTTTACCATGGCAGGCTCGGGCACGGGCTTATCGTGAGGTGTCAAGGTGACGACGTCCTCTGGTGCAGGCACCACTGCATTCCTCTTCTTGCTCAGTTGTTTCTTCCGAGAAACAACGGTGTGAGCTTCTGCGATAGGTGCATCCGATGTTCTTGAGGCGATGGGTTGGGCGTGGGAAGGGTCTACGTAAATCTCTAGTGTCATCTGACTACCCTCGATGGTGACCTTCCTCACCTTGGAGGGAGCGTCATCGGATGTCCTCTTTTACTGCTAGAGAAGGGATACAAGCAAAAAAAAAACAAAAGGGGATCGTGTGAATTACTGCATGTGAGGAGTTGTTTTACTTATAATCTGGAGATAAAAAACTATCCCAAAACGCTCCCAAATTTGGGAGGAAAAAAATGTCCCATGGTAGCAAGATTATAAAGTTTGGGGTTAATTTACTATACGGAACCCTAGAAAAATCTACTTCACGAGAGAGAAAAACTTCAAACTAAAAAAACAAGGGTATTCTCTCACCTTGCGAAGTACGAGGGGTGAGAGGGTGTTGAAAATGAAGATCGCCTTTGCTAATGTCGGAGACCTTGCGTTTTTCGTTTCTTTGAGGGTTGAGCATGCTACCAAAAAGAGAAAATATGATTTACTGTAGTGCGGGGAAATACACGGGCGATGCGGTCCCCACACATGTAACATACACGACTTCCGCGCCCATTCAAAAAAGGGAAAAAACCAAACAGTTACTTGCAATAAAGTGGAGTACAAAATTACTTCATATTACATGCAGTATTACTGCATTATAACTTTTACTGAAATTCTCGTGTGTGTTTACTATAAGGTATTAGTAACTTTACTATTTACTTGTTGATTCCGTAATTACTATATGTACGAATTGGTTTTACTATATTATTAGTAAGATTTTACTGTCAAAATTGCATGTAAGCGGAGGTTCATCAATGTCGCTTCGGCTCCTGATGCGTCTCTTTGTCTCACACACCGATGTTGCTCCTTGTTTTATAAAAATGACCATCAGCCACCGAGAATGAATCCTCACATCACTCTACTCTCTTCGCCCTCCAACACATACAAAAAGAAATTGAAAATTGGCTCTTGACTCTTCTTCCCTGTCGCCGGCATTGATGGCCTACCTAGCCATTTTGTACGATCACATCTCCGGCCATACACTGGCGGATGCTGCGGAAGGACACTGTGCAAACAATGTCCTCCCTCCTCCACCAAAGGTTATGTTAGGGGACGTGACGGCGACATGCTACCGTCTGGACATCCTCCTCTACCGCGTCTTCTCGGTGGTCTCCAGCTTCTGGCGAGCTAACTTCACCATTGACATAGTCCTCTAGAACGACATTGCTCGTCTCCAGGGCCCTATCGTCTATTTGATGCCTACATCGAGGCGGTGGGCGAGTAGGTCTACCAAGTCGAGACCCCTTGAGCAAGTGAAGAGAGCCTTTGGGCACAATTCAAGTTGGTTCTTGAGTCAGAGCGTCTCTGGGCGACTCTTGAAGAATTTTTTTAAAAAATAATATTATTTTTAAAGATATTTACAAAAATAAATAGCCGTTTAAAAAAATTACAAAAATGTGCCTCTGTCGCTTGATTGAGCTGGCGATTCATTCTGTCGCGGTTCAATCGGCGATCGAACTCGCCCCCGCACTGTCACGATTGCGGGAATGAATCGCCGATTCAAGCGGCGGCGGATATCGCCGATTGAGCGGCGATTCATTCCCAACCCTAGCGACCATTTTCCTATTTCACTTAGGCAATTTGTGATTTTCATAAATTTTAAGCGATGTAAATCTGTTAGACTCGTAATAACATTTTATCATCATCGTATGTTGTTCTACTACGATGCGAAATCTGATCTGCGTCGTGCGGGTGCGTCGGTGATCTGCGTCGCTGGGTCATACTCGGCGCCGCATACTGTTGTGAAGCCTCCAAAGAGAAGCTGCGTGTCAGCGGATCCCTGAAGAAGTCATCGATGGGTGCCGATAGGTCTGCATCGCCGGCGGAGAATGTATCGTCCTCCCAATCCGTTCCTACGAAGAATGAGGTTACGAACATAGTCATGACTAAAAGTATGTTACGCAAGCAAACGGAACTTACCTGTTGGCCCAAAGATGTGCTCGGACGACGCGGCATAGTCCTGGCCCGCGTACGGGTGGAGCTGAGGACCTGTAACAGAAGATCGTCGTTACAAACTTATGAGGTTCGAAATGAAATGAAGAAGCGACGTCACCGTGTCGAACTCACCTCCCGCATGTCCGGAGGTGCTCCCCCCGCCCTGCCACGCCGACGTGCCCGCCACGTGCGGATCAGGAGGCTGTGTCCTACCACCTCGGCTGACCCCTCGTCCTCGGACTGCTCGGTCCACCGGGTCGGTCGGCGTGCGACCAGTCGCGGTCCGCACTCAGCGTCTCGCTTGCCTCCACGATCTGTGCGAGCCCTCGATCTCCCGACATTGCCATGTCTTTGCGCGAGTCTACCATCTCGGCGACCTCGGTGAAGATCCACCTGCGGTAATCATGAAGTTGTACACGTAAGTATGTCAAATTAAATATGAAATATGTAATATTGAGTACGTACGCTGCGGTGGAAAGCGGAGTCCGGCTGGGTGGGGTACGTGTCGGACGTCGCGGCCACATGTCGAGCAGGGTCGACCACGACCCGGACGCAACGTAGCCTCGTCGAGCCGAGTACCACTCCATGTAGTGCTCGTACGTCTCGGGGTCGTAGGCCTCGTCCGCAACCTCGACGAGGGTCTCGTGCGCGGCACTCAATCGCCACCCAAGGGCCATCTGTCCGACCAGGACATCGTGCTACGAACTCCCTTCCTAGTGTACTGTGGGCGGCAAGAAAAATATTTGGTTGCGATGTAACACATATTGTAACACATATTGTAACACATAGTGAACTTACGCGTGTACGCGTCCCGGCACCGCCGCCCCAAGGGTGGGACCTCTGTCGCGAATCGAATCGCGCATGACCAGCGTATCGGTACTCCTCCACGAAGATGTCGTGCACCAAGGCACTCGCGTGTACCAAGACACGAGTCTCGCGTGCCGCAAGACCGGCTGCATCGTTGGGGCGCGCCATCACCCGATCGTCAGCATGCGGGGTCGGATGACGCGATCGTCGGTCAGCTGATCGAACATCGCGACGTACTCTGGGTAGGAGCCCTGCGAGGTGATCGGCGTGAAGGTGACCTGTGCAATACAACACTGCAAACTTAGCACACGAGAATAACGGCGCAAAATGAAAATAACAAATGAGTACGAAACTAACGTGGCGGCACCACAAAGTGCCCATGGTCGGCCGGCCCAGTCGTCTTGCGGACGCATAAGCCGTCCGTGCGCTCTCAAGTCCACATGTGGTCGTCCGATCTCGAAACGCTCCAACGACCACAACTGCAGTAGGAGCGGGCATCCCGAGAGGATGGCGCCGTCACGCCAACGCCGCGCGCGTCGCCGCGGTGTGCGATGCGTCGCGCACAAAGCAATGCCGGACCACGCGTCTTTGCGGGATCCGCTCGATCGGTGACTCCGCCACCTCCGCGCGTGCGGATGTAGTGCTTGTCCACAGCGCCGCCGTGGGAGCTCGTGAACATCACCCACCCGAACAACCACGCGGTAGGCCTCGAAGTGCCTGCGCTGACGATGGCCGCTGCGTCGCGACCATACGCCGGTGCAAGAAGACACGTAAGCGTCGGCGGGGTTCACAAGCGAATTGTTATGAGAGAAAATAGTTAGGAAAACACTTACGTAGAGCGGCGTAACCACTTGGCGTGGGCGTGCGGTCTTTGAACTCGACGTCTGTATTTGCTGGCGGCGGGATATCGCGAAACGGCTAAGAGGTCCGTGCGCCACGTGGCGGGGCGTCGCGGCGCCACCATCGGAGCGCTGCGCGGGCAACCCGGTGAGGTAGCTCACATCCTGCGGCGTCGGCGTCATCTCCCGCACGGAGATGGGCGTGTGGGTCTCGGCCTCGGCGGTCAACCAGCGCCGTCGGTAGGGCGATCGTGCAAAACGCCTAGGCGTCACGACCGCGGTCTCCGATCGTCCTCCACCGTCGCCTCCACCATCCTCGCGAGTGGAAGGAGGCTGCCGCTCTCAACTGCGTCCAAGCGATTAAGCACAAGCGAGTCAACGCAAAATAATCGGACCGCCATTGAGTGCATGAAGGACACAACTTCACGCACCTCGAAATCGATCTCGGTGCGACCTCCATGCCACGATGAAGTGCGTGGCGAAGCGCCCTAGCTCTATCGGCGCCGCGCCCGGACGGAGAACGCGATGCGAGGCGACTACGGTGACGCTGGTCAATCAACGGGTCAAGCAACTCGTACTCACTCGCGTCGGCCATACGAAAATGCAGCAAGATAGAAAGTTCATATTTTTCCATGCATCTTTACATAGCCTATGTAGCAACTACGAAATTGGCGGCGCACTAATACAACTAATAACAGCGTACTAACAGGATATTGACGCGCTAACACAACTAATAACCGCACACAAATATTCTCATTGTTTTTAGACCTAAACACTACTCTGTGTTTTCTCACAAATCAAAAATGTATCGTGCATCGCTTATGTTACTCTTACGGTCAACAGCGCCATACTCAATTCTATGTCGCTATTGTCGCAATTCTATGTCCAACTCAAAATATGTACTACAGTTCGGCTACATTTATGTAACCTACTCGATTCTATATCGCTATTGTCGCATTTCTATGTCGCTACACAACTCAAAATATATCTGCACATGTTCGACTAAATTTATGTAACCTACTCAATTCTATGTCGCTATAGTCGCAATTCTACGTCGCTAATCAACTCAAAATATGTACTCTGAGTTCGACTACATGTATCGACCTACTCAATTCTATGTCGCTATTGTCGTTTGCTAACCTACAAAGTTTGGGCGTAACATACACATTTGAAATATTTACGCAACACAAGATGATCGATCAAGCGATGGTCTATCAATCTCTCTCACCGCCACGAACCGGCGAGGCTTCGCGCAATTTCTTCTCTCCTCTCCAACCTCTCTTGTTTTTCGGAATTAAAATGAATTTCGGATTGATTTTTGGGGATTTTATAGTGCGTCCTCCGTGCTTGATTGAGCGGCGGCAGAACCTATCGATTGAGCGGCGGCAGAAGTCGGCCGGCCGCATGAGTGGCGCGAGTTCCCTGTCGCGATTGAGCTGGCGATAAATTCTGTCGCCGATTCAGCGGCAGAGGCACATTTTTGTAATTTTTTTAAACGACTATTTATTTTTGTAAATATCTTTAAAAATAATATTATTTTTTAAAAAAAATTCACTCTTGAACAAGCGCGTCAGCAAGTGGACGCGTTTCAGGCTACCTACACTGAGCCCGAACCCTCCAATGTCGACGACGTCGCCTATGAAGTTTTGAAGATCGAGATAGCAGTCTTCCTCGTCCACTAGAAACTTCATCATTTAGGTTTCTATTTTTTTAAATCTTTCATAAGAAGCGATTAGTCATACTATTTGGTCATATATAAATACAAATGAAGATCCGGGTTGGACTTGTAGTTACTATTTACTGTGAACATGATTACTGGATGACATGTTTTAGATTACAGCATTCGATATATACAGTCTCGGTAAAACGTTACGAAAACATTCACTTTTACTGTCTTACGAATGTCCGTTTACTGCGTGTAACAGCCCTAAGTTAGGGTTTATGTTTCAAATGTAAAATTTTGAGGAGAAATAAAAACTTTTGCTGTCTCATCAAATCATTTGGTAGTTTTCCTAATTTTCCTAGCAATTTCCAATTTTTAGAATTTAATTCTTGTGATTGGAAATTGTTGTCAGGAAATTCCTAGCCTTCAAACTTGTGATCATCCTCTGCAAATAATTTTCCTATCATCTTGATCATCCTACCTACCTCCCTGAATTATTTCACAATTTTTAGATTTTGTTTGCTATTTCAAATAACCAAGTCAAACCATTCCAAAATCTGGTCAAACCCCTAGAACAGGAGCTTGTGAATTTTCTTCAGAACAATGCATTGCATAAAAAGTTCTGGAAAATTTATGCAATGTTGTTCTCTATCCAAAGTAGCTACCATAAAAATTTCGGAATTTTGGAGCTCGGGAACTACCTCTAAAAATTCTCTAAACTCTCTCGACCTTTTAAAACTCCAAATCGGTATTCATCATTCATCGGGCTCGAACCCGAGCCCGACTTAAGTTCCGACCGCGCCACTCGGCTTGATCGCACCAACTCGCTGCGTCGCCGAGTCTTTCGCTCGTGACCGTCGGATCGGTCGCACGGTCCACGTTTGCGTATCTGATCGGTATCTATTGCTCTATCGGATCTCGATCGTCGTGTAAGATCCAACGGTCAATATGATCTTGATCGAGTTAAACCCACTCGTCGCACCGCACGACTCGACTCGAGCGCCCCTTCTCCTCGGCGACAGAGCGGTCCCACTGCAGTCTTCCCGCCACGTCGCTGCGCCCGGCTCTCGCACCGCCGCCGCATGCACGCTGCCACCTCGCCTCACCGGTCTTTTCGCCGCCCCACCGCCTCACCTCGCTGCCTCCGTCTGCTCCTACAAAAGCCACCGAGGGCCTTCCCTACCTCGTTTTCTTCTCCACTGCCTTTCTTCTCCACCGAGCTCTGAGAGCCGAGAGCGTCGCGCGCAGCTTCGAGCGTTCCACCGCCCGGTGATCTCCGGTCATCGCCGATAGCGTCACGGTGTGCCTAGCACCCCGTGGAAGCGAACCCCTCAAGAAATTCGGAGTTTCCGTCACCGAGAGCGCGCTCCTTCTTCTCCAAGTCGGCGAAACCGCCTTTTCATGCCGCGTCTTCTCCGGTGAGCTCGGCTCGATTCTTCGCTCGGTGAGCATCGCCTGACTCCACCTTCCTTCTCCGCTCACTCACACGTCCTCGTTCACCTCGGGCTCACTCGTCGTTGACCGCCTTGCGCCGCGCGAGCTCTCGTCGCGGGCCACTCCGACTACCCTCTGTCATCGGCAATTACCGGTGAGTTCACGGAGCCTCACTTTGAAGCTCATGCGCGCACTAGTTTTCATCGTCTTCCTCTCTGGCGCCGTCGCCCCTTATCACCTCCACGGCCGGCCGCCGCGAGCTGTCGCCGCGCCGCCACGGTGCCGCTCAAGCCACACCACTGCCACCCCTAGCTTCCATTCACTCTGGGTAACCCATTTTTGAGCTCACCTTCGCCGCGCCACCACTCCACCGCCAGCGACCACCACCGCCCCAAATCGGCCCGAGCCTCCCCTGTTCTTCCTTGAGCTTTACATTCTTTGTTGTGGTGTGGTGGGGCCCACCTCCTTAAGCTTTGTAGTTAGCGGCTAATCATGCTTATGAATGTTCATTAGTTCACTCTCATTGCATGATCAAAATTGGTAATGGAAGTTTGAAAGTATTTTAGTATTGGTCTCGTAATTGTTTCTGTTGTCGTTTCGTTGTCGATAACTAGATTTTAGTTTCATGCTTATGCTTTGGATTCTTGTTAAGTGCTGGATGACTCCCTTTTGTTGTAGTGGTTAGCATGAAATCATTTAGTTAGCATCTTTAAGTTTCAAAGCTCTTGTTGTCATGATTGATCAAAGGGATAGTTAGATGATCATGTTGATTGTCTCTGTACTTTTGATTTATCAGTGTAGTAAGATTTGGTGTAGTAGCACGCTGAATTTTGATAACCTTACAATATGTTGGTATGTTGCTTAGGTGTGTAGTAGCTGAAATGTTTTTCAAACCCAAACTTAATTAGAAAATGTCTTAGCGTCTATTAGTTGATTGTTAAGATAGTAATTGTCCTCTTGAAACACATTGTAGGTCTAAATGAAGTCATGTCAGTAATGGTGGCATTAGAATAGCTAGTTACTTCTATTGTGTTATTCTGATGCTTAGTTAATAGATGTGCACACAATCACCATCAAAGTCTGTCGAAAGATTAAAACATATAAGAGGATTGATTTTGTGGTTAACTTGGTAAATAAGTGAGTGGGTAGATCAATCACATGAAAGCATGTCTAATTTGCAACATCTCTGTAGCAGTTATTTTGTATTCCTATTTTGATGGTCTAGCTTCTGTGTATGAATTTATGTTTGTATTTGAATGTTTGAGTTTTGCCGGTGTTATTCGTTCTTATTATTTGTTATTTGTTCAACCGTTGAAGCCGACATTTGCGGTAACCACGAGAGCGATCCTGCGCAGCGAGTTGAGCATTGAGCAACGGCCGAAGCAAGCGACTTGATCATGTTAATCCCAGTATTTTAAAGTCTAATATTTTGTTTCAAATTGTATTATGCATCGCTTAATTTGTGTTAAAATGTTTAGCTAAAACACTGTAGAGGCATATCCTGTAGGCAAAATATTGATCTCTACTACGAACCTAGGTTATTTCTTTGTGATTAGAGATGTTGGATGATCTCTTGTCACTTAGTAGATCCGGTCAATTTGCTTAGACATGCTTAGCTATCAATAGAAGCGGGCGGTTATCGACTTTAGTCGGTAACCTTAATCACACAAAATTTTCTATAACTTTTGTTTCACATTTACTGCTATGTTTTGCAACACTAAAACCGGAAAAAAATGATTTAGACTTGGGCACAATGGTAAGATTGGTGTGATCTGTTGGGTGTATTTGGAAAGGTGCCCGAGTCAACAAGGACCGAACATCTTGTTACACTAAACCAAGCATTAGCGTGCTAACCACCTTTGGAGGGTATGGGACCTCTCTTGACCTAGTACTTTGGCGTGTATTAGTTAGGGTCGCGGGAGGTCGCGGGAGGGATGGTGTTGGGAGCATGGTAGTTGTCAAAGCTTTATCTGAGTGGGTAGTTGTCTTTCGGCTTTACCATGTCGTATGGATTTCTATCCATCGAGCGGCTCGTAATTAATACACAATATTGGAAAAAGTCTCGTAGGACTTAGCTGTGCCGGCATACCTTCGGTAGTGTGCTTTGGCTTAAAGGCGGTCTGAAGTGTGGGTACATTGGTACACCCCTGCAGGGTTAAAACTATTCGAATAGCCTCGTCCTAGGTTATGGACACGCTTGGCAAGGTCTTCCAAGAGTTAGACTACAACATCTAAATTAAAACTTCTTTGGGTGGTGCGAATGAATTAGTGCTATTGTTGGGGTGGCTATTGGGATAGTCACCTCTAGGCTGTTTATCTTTCTCTTTTGTTATTATTACCCTTACTGTTATTTCAATATTAAAAATGAATTGCAAACTTGCCTTTAAACTGTATTACATCATTGCAAACAAATCTGGCTTCGTGCAAATGAAACATATGGCCTCCACCAGATAAGCCTGCATGTAGTTTATGAACAGGTCTGCTAGTTCACACGTCAGTCTTGCGGGTACAAAGACAATCTTTGTACTCAGGTGCTTTGCTTAATGTTTTTGTTGCAGAGGAAGAAGGTGAGCCCCAAGGGTCTCACTTCTGTGAGCTGTGTTGCCGTTTCGTGGTCGACGGCTAGGCTTGGTGGTCCGGTCAGATGCCTTGTGGGTTGAAGGCACGCTGATTGGCTTTGTTTATAGCCATCTTATGGCACTTTTGCTTCCGCTGTCGTTCTTGTTTATTTATGTATCTTGTGTCCTGTCGGCCTTTGTCTATAATAACTCTACTATTTGTTTATCTTCCGTTTGGTGGTGTGATGTTTGGACTCTATGTTCGGAATAGAGTTGATGTATACTTTTGTGGGAGGTGTGTATGCTGCTTCTGGGAAGTATACATATCTCGAGGTTTCGGTTTATTTGATTTGTAATGCTAGGACCAGGTGGTTGGTTAAGCATTACAAGCCAAATAAATTGGGGTCCTCACAAAGTTGGTATCAGAGCCATTCTGACCGTAGTAACCCAAGCATAGTCGTCCTTAGGATATTTTGGAAAGGCTTATTTTCAAAGTATCAAAAGGGTTTAAAAAAAAAACTTAGGCAGATTCTCAGGATTTACTCCTTATCTATCTTAGCCTTCTACTCTCATCTTACTCTAATTTGAGTTTTAAAACTTGGTTTCTCTCTTTCCTTTCAAAAGATAGTTATGCGCCGGTTAAATTAGTTTTGGGAGAACCACGAAGTTTAATCCAACTAAAACTTGTGGGGATAATAGGGTAAGATGTAAAGTGAGTAGTTATGTGTCTGATTTTTGCTGGTTGGACTTTACCCTGTTTTGTGTTTGTTTTTGGATTGTTTTCAGTGAATTTTGGGCTTTCTTGCTCTTAGATTTGTTGCTAACTTGTCTTAGTAAAGCAGGATGGCCGGTAGAAAGCGTGGCAGTCAGCCGGCTGGTCATGATGAGGAGCTTCCCCCTCCTCCGACCATGGCTGAGGTTCTCGCTCAGATCGAGCGAAACCGCATGGACCAGACGCGCATTTTGGAGGTTATTGCTAGGAATACCTCCACTCCTGCCGGTGGTGGCGGGCACCAGACTCGCGGGGGACTTGCAGAGTTCCTCCGTACACAGCCGCCGACTTTCTCCGCTCGAGGACCCTCGTGCGGATGATTGGCTGCGCATGGTTGAGCGAAAGCTCAACATAGCTCAGTGCCAGGCACAGGATAAGGCACTCTTCGCGTCCCACCAGCTTGAGGGCGCGGCACTCTCATGGTGGGAGAACTATCTCGCCATGCAGCCCGCGGGCCATGTGTTCGCGTGGGAGGAGTTCAGATCAGCTTTTCGTCGGGCCCACATCCCTAATGGCCTGATGAAGCTGAAGAAGAAGGAGTTTCTCGCGCTCAAACAAGGGCACAAGTCTGTGACGGAGTACCTCTACGAGTTTAATCATCTGGCTCGTTATGCTCCGGGTGAGGTGGCCTCTGATGAGGCAAAGCAGGAGAAGTTTATGGATGGCTTGTCCGAGGAGCTGCAGGACAAGCTATCTATTGTGGACTTCTCTGACTTTCAGGCCTTGGTAGATAAGGCCATTGTTGCTGAGCATAAGGCTAAGGCGTTGGGTGAGTCCATAGCGCAAGTGGGAGCGCATCGATCTGCTCACACGGTCTCACTCGTCCCGGTGGGCGGCACGAGGACCCGTTCTTTGCTCCACCCGGCACCGAGGCCATCGGCGCCAGCTCCTGCGTCCACCGCAGGCGTGTTTGACCACGTGCGCTGCGATCGGCCAGACGAGGTGGCCTCCGCAATCGGCGGCCGAGGTTACTTGTTTCGCCGCCACAATAAGGGCCATTATGCGAATGCACGCCCTCGAGTGTTGCGGCGACCCCTCGTCCTAACGGAGGACGCGGGCGGGGAGTGGTCATCCACGACGGAAGATGATCCGAAGCCCGAGTGCGGCGGCGGTCGAGTCAACCACCTTTGGTGAGGAGGCTCGGGCGCGGATGTCGTGATGGGTACACTTCTTGTCAATTCTCGTCTGCTGCGGTATTATTTGATTCAGAGCATCGCATTCTTTTATTTCAAGATCATTTGTTGCTGCTAGTGGTCTTCATTGTGTTCCTTTGGGATTCCTTTACTCATTCGCTCTCGGGTTGGAAATGAGAGCGATATGGAATGCGCGGTGTTCTATTGAAGTCAAAGGGTAGAATTTTTGCGAATCTTATTACGCTCGGTTCGTGAGTCGGATGTGATTCTTGGCATGGATTGGTTGTCCCAACACTTGGGGCAAATCGATTGTGCGGGAAGATTGTCTATCTCACGGCCTTTACGGCGGCGGTCGGATTTTCGCGCGGTGCGGGGCCACATCTATGTGCATTAGAGGAAGCCGACCTTGCGGTCGGGATGTTCCCATAGTGTCTGACTTTGTGGATGTCTTTCCTGAAGATTTGCCCGGGATGCCTCCAGTTC
Organism: Ampelocalamus luodianensis; assembly: GCA_036346255.1. Classification (NCBI taxonomy): domain Eukaryota; kingdom Viridiplantae; phylum Streptophyta; class Magnoliopsida; order Poales; family Poaceae; genus Ampelocalamus; species Ampelocalamus luodianensis. The sequence continues at coordinate 37,229,982 of CM070633.1, forward strand.
GAGACCTTGAGTTTGTCATTGAGTTGCTGCCCGGTACCGCTCCAATTTCGAAGGCGCCGTATCGGATGCCTCCCAATGAGTTAGAAGAATTGAAGAAGCAGCTTGGTGAGCTTCAGGCAAAGGGTTTCATCCGTCCCAGTTCATCTCCTTGGGGTTGTCCAGTGATCTTTGTAAAGAAGAAAGACAAGACTTTGGGCATGTGTGTCGATTACCGTCCGCTCAATGAGGTGACGGTGAAGAACAAATATCCTTTGCCTCTCATTGATGATCTGTTTGATCAGTTGACTGGGGCCCAGGTGTTCTCAAAGATTGATTTGAGAATGTGGTATCATCAGGTCAGGATCAGATCTGAGGATATTCCGAAGACGGCTTTCACTACTCGTTATGGTCTGTACGAGTATACCGTCATGTCCTTTGGCTTAACCAATGCTCCAGCTTTGTTCATGAACCTTATGAATTCAGTGTTCATGGAGTATTTGGATAAATTTGTGGTGGTCTTCATTGATGATATTCTTATCTACTCCATGAATGAAGAAGAGCATGCTGAGCATCTGAAGATAGTTTTGGGCAAGCTGCGGAGCATCGGCTATATGCAAAGTTTAGCAAATCGAGTTACGGTTGAAGGAAGTGGCATTCTTGGGCCATGTTCTTTCATTTGGAGGTGTATTTGTGGATCCCGGCAAGGTCAACGATGTTCTATCTTGGGTCAGCCAAGTCGATCCAGCGATGTGCGGAGTTTTCTTGGTTTAGCGGGCTACTACCGCCACTTTATCGAAATTTCTCCAAGATCGCAAAGCCAATGGTGAATTGCTCAAGAAGGACAAGAAGTTTGTATGGTCCTCTGCTTGTGATGAGAGCTTTGGGAGCTCAAGCAGCGATTGACTTCACCCAGTCCTTACTCTTCACGATATCCACAAGAGCTTGATATTTATTGCGATGCCTCTCGTCAGGGACTTGGATGTGTTCTTATGCAGGAAGGCAAGGCAGTTGCCTATGCATCCAGGCAATTGAGACCTCATGAGCTCAATTATCCCACCCATGATTTAGAGCTTGCTGCAGTGGTTCATGCACTCAAGATTTGGCAAACATTATTTGATCGGAAACATTGTGAGGTATATTACGATCACAAGAGCTTGAAGTACTTGTTCACTCGGCCAGATCTGAACCTCGAGGCGAGAGGAGGTGGTGGAATTGATCAAAGATTATGACATGAGTATTGATATCATCTGGCAAAGCCAATGTGGTTCTTGATGCACTTAGCGAAAAGTGTATTGCAATACTCGATGATCCAAGAGCGACAACCTGCACTTCTTGCGAATTTCAGCGTCTCAACCCGGATTGGTTGAGCATGGTTCCTTTCTGCCACTGGTTGTGCAACCGACCTTGGTGAATCGAATCAAGGCAGCACATCAATCAGATGATGGTGTGGGTAAACTCAAGCAGAACATCAGGAATGGATCAGCCAAGTGTTTCACAGAAGATGAGCACGGTGTTGTATGGTTTGGGCAGCGTCTCGTGGTCCCAAAGGTCCCCAGTGCGGATTTGATTCTCCATGAGGCCCATGATTCGCCTTTGACCATCCATCCGGGGCCACCAAAATGTACCAAGATCTGCGGCGAGATTCGGTGGACTCGCATGAAGCGCGAGATTGCGGGTTCGTTGCGGATCGGCGTATGTTGTCGCGTGAAGGCCGAGCATCGCCCAAGCAGCCTTCTCGGCCCTTGCCTATACAGAGTGGAAGTGGGATTAGTGGGCATGGATTTCATCACTGGATTGCCCGTTCATCCAAGGAAATGAGCGCCATTTGGGTTGTCATTGTGAGGCTAACTAAAGTGGCGCATTTCCTCCTGGTCAAAGTCGACTCAGTGTGGAACCTCTGGCCGAGCTCTATGTATCAAGGATTGTAAGCTTGCATGGTGTGCCCAAGGCGATTGTGTGTCGACCGTGGTATTTGTTTACCTCGCGTTTTGGCATAGTCTGCGGGAGGCCATGGGGACCCGTCTTACTTTCGGCCTGACCTATCATCCTCGGGCCGATGGTCGACGGGCGCGTCAATCAGTCTTTGGAAGATATGCTCGTGCTTGTGTTCTTTCCTATGGGAAGAAGCGGGAGAAAAGTTTGCCGCTGCGAATTCTCCTATAACAACGGCTACGAGACAAGTCTCGATATGACACCATTTGAGGCTTTGTATGGGAGGTGATCTGAACACCATTGAACCAGTCGAATCGGGAGAGAGCAGTTCTTTGGCGAAATCCATCAATGAAGCGAAAGTCAAGTGCGATTGATTCGTGAGCACTTCGCGCGTGCTCGATCGAGCGTAAGAGCTATGCGCACGGCGTCGCCGTGAGTTGAGTTTCAATCCCAATGACTTTGTGTATCTCAAAGTCTCACCTTTGAAGGGTCATCGTCGTTTGGTGTCAAGGGCAAGCGGCTCCTCGATATGTCGGACCGTATCGCATCATCAAGAAAGTGGAGCTGTTGCATACAAGTTAGAATTGCCGGCTACACTTGAGGGGTGCATGATGTTTTCCATGTATCACAATTGAAGAAGTGTCTTCGTGTTCTGTGGAGAAACGCCATTGGAAAATATCGATGTGCAAGAAGATCGTCTTATCGTGGCGTCCGTTCGTATCCTCGAAGAAGGTGAACGCGAGCGAGGAACCGTGTGATCAAGTTCCTCAAAGTTCAGTGGTCGAACCACTCCGAGGATGAAGCCACTTGGGAGCGGGAAGATCGTCTCGAGCAGATTACCCGTCCTTCTTCTCTCGGTGATCGAATCTCGGGCGAGATTCTGTGGGGGAGATTTGTAACAACCTAAGTTAGGGTTTATGTTTCAAATGTAAAATTTTGAGGAGAAATAAAAACTTTTGCTGTCTCATCAAATCATTTGGTAGTTTTCCAAATTTTCCTAGCAATTTCAATTTTTAGAATTTAATTCTTGTGATTGGAAATTGTTGTCAAGAAATTCTAGCCTTCAAACTTGTGATCATCCTCTGCAAATAATTTTCCTATCATCTTGATCATCCTACCTACCTCCTGAATTATTTCACAATTTTTAGATTTTGTTTGCTATTTCAAATAACCAAGTCAAACCATTCCAAAATCTGGTCAAACCCTAGAACAGGAGCTTGTGAATTTTCTTCAGAACAATGCAGTGCATAAAAGTTCTGGAAAATTTATGCAATGTTTTCTCTATCCAAAGTAGCTACCATAAAAATTTCGGAATTTTTGGAGCTCAGGAACTACCTCTAAAAATTCTCTAAACTCTCTCACCTTTTAAAACTCCAAATCGGTATTCATCGTTCATCGGGCTCGAACCCGAGCCCGACTTAAGTTCGACCGCACCACTCGGCTTGATCGCACCAACTCGCTGCGTCGCGAGTCTTTCGCTCGTGACCGTCCGATGCGGTCGCGACGGTCCACGTTTGCGTATCTAATCGGATCGTCCTATTGCTCTATCGGATCTCGATCGTCGTGTAAGATCAACGGTCAATATGATCTTGATCGAGTTAAACCCACTCGTCGCACCGCGCGACTCGACTCGAGCCGCCCCTTCTCCCTCGGCGACGAGCGGTCCCCTGCGAGTCTTCCCCGCCACGTCATTGCTGCGCCGGCTCTCTCGCGCCGCGCTCGCGCATGCACGCTGCCACCTCGCCTCACCGGTCTTTTCGCCGCCCCACCGCCTCACCTCGCTGCCTCCGCCTGCTCCTACAAAAGCCACCGAGGGCCTTCCCTACCTCGTTTTCTTCTCCACTGCCTTTCTTCTCCACCGAGCTCTGAGAGCCGAGAGCGTCGCCGCGCCGCTTCCGAGCGTTTCAGCCGCTCCGGTGATCTCCGGTCATCGCCGATAGCGTCACGGTGTGCCTAGCACCCCGTGGAAGCGAACCCCTCAAGAAATTCGGAGTTTCCGTCACCAAGGAGCCGCGCGCGCCCCTTCTTCTCCAAGTCCGGCCGAAACCGCCTTTTCCGCCGCCGCGTCTTCTCCGGTGAGCTCCAGCTCGATTCTTCGCTCGGTGAGCATCGCCTGGACTCCACCTTCCTTCTCCGCTCACTCACACGTCCTCTCGTTCACCTCAGGCTCCTGTCGTCGTTGACCGCCTTGCGCCGCCGCAGGCTCTCGTCGCCGGGCCACTCCGACTACCCTCCGTCATCGGCAATTACCCCGGTGAGTTCCTGGAGCCTCACTGAAGCTCATGCGCGCACTAGTTTTCATCGTCTTCCTCTCTGGCGCCGTCGCCCCTTATCACCTCCACGGCCGGCCGCATGTTGTCCGCCGCGCCATGCAGTGCCGCTCAAGCCACACCACTGCCACCCCTAGCTTCCATTCACTCTGGGTAACCCATTTTTGAGCTCACCTTCGCCGCGCCACCACTCCACCGCCGGCGACCACCACCGCCCCAAATCGGCCCGAACCTCCCCTGTTCTTCCTTGAGCTCCCTGTTGCTGTTGTGGCTGACAGTGGGGCCCACCTCCCTTAAGCTTTGTAGTTAGCGGCTAATCATGCTTATGAATGTTCATTAGTTCACTCTCATTGCATGATCAAAATTGGTAGTGGAAGTTTGAAAGTATTTTAGTGTTGGTCTCTGTAATTGTTTCCTGTTGTCGTTTCTGTTGTCAGTAACTAGATTTTAGTTTCATGCTTATGCTTTGGATTCTTGTTAAGTGCTGGATGACTCCCTTTTGTTGTAGTGGTTAGCATGAAATCATTTAGTTAGCATCTTTAAGTTTCAAAGCTCTTGTTGTCATGATTGATCAAAGGGATAGTTAGATGATCATGTTGATTGTCTCTGTACTTTTGATTTATCAGTGTAGTAAGATTTGGTGTAGTAGCACGCTGAATTTTGATAACCTTACAATATGTTGGTATGTTGCTTAGGTGTGTAGTAGCTGAAATGTTTTTCAAACCCAAACTTAATTAGAAAATGTCTTAGCGTCTATTAGTTGATTGTTAAGATAGTAATTGTCCTCTTGAAACACATTGTAGGTCTAAATGAAGTCATGTCAGTAATGGTGGCATTAGAATAGCTAGTTACTTCTATTGTGTTATTCTGATGCTTAGTTAATAGATGTGCACACAATCACCATCAAAGTCTGTCGAAAGATTAAAACATATAAGAGGATTGATTTTGTGGTTAACTTGGTAAATAAGTGAGTGGGTAGATCAATCACATGAAAGCATGTCTAATTTGCAACATCTCTGTAGCAGTTATTTTGTATTCCTATTTTGATGGTCTAGCTTCTGTGTATGAATTTGTGTTTGTATTTGAATGTTTGAGTTTTGCCGGTGTTATTCGTTCTTATTCGCTGTTATTTGTTCAACCGTTAGGCTTCGACATTTGCGGTAACCACGAGGCGATCCTCGCAATGAGTTGAGCATTGAACAACGACCGCGAACAAGCAGTTTGATCATGTTAATCCCAGTATTTTAAAGTCTAATATTTTGTTTCAACTGTATTATGCATCGCTTAATTTGTGTTAAAATGTTTAGCTAAAACCTGTAGAGGCATATCCTGTAGGCAAAATATTGATCTCTACTACCTGAACCTAGGTTATTTGCTGTGATTAGAGATCGCTGGATGATCTCTTGTCACTTAGTAGATTCGGGTCAATTTGCTTAGACATGCTTAGCTATCAGTAGAACTGGGCGGTTATCGACTTTAGTCGGTAACCTTAATCACACAAAATTTTCTATAACTTTTTGTTTCAGCATTTCTGCTATGTTTTTGCAACACTAAAACTGGAAAAAAAATGATTTAGACTTGGGCACAATGGTAAGATTGGTGTGATCATTGGGTGTGGTGGAAAGGTGCCGAGTCAACAAGGACCGAACATCTTGTTACACTAAACCAAGCATTAAGCGTGCTAACCACCTTTGGAGGGTATGGGACCTCTCTTGACCTAGTACTTTGGCGTGTATTAGTTAGGGTCGCGGGAGGGATGGTGTTGGGAGCATGGTAGTTGTCAAAAGCTTTATCCCGAGTGGGTAGTTGTCTTTCGGCTTTACCATGTCGTATGGATTTCTATCCATCTGACGGCTCGTAATTAATACACAATATTGGAAAAAGTCTCGTAGGACTTAGTGTGCAAGCATACCTTGGTAGTGTGCTTTGGCTTAAAGCGATGCAAGTGTGGGTACATTGGTACACCCCTGCAGGGTTAAAACTATTCGAATAGCCTCGTCCTAGGTTATGGACACGCTTGGCAAGGTCTTCCAAGAGTTAGACTACAACATCTAAATTAAAACTTGCTGGGTGGTACGAATCTGGGATTCGTGCTATTGTTGGGGTGGCTATTGGGATAGTCACCTCTAGGCTGTTTATCTTTCTCTTTTGTTATTATTACCCTTACTGTTATTTCAATATTAAAAATGAATTGCAAACTTGCCTTTAAACTGTATTACATCATTGCAAACAAATCTGGCTTCGTGCAAATGAAACATATGGCCTCCACCAGATAAGCCTGCATGTAGTTTATGAACAGGTCTGCTAGTTCACACGTCAGTCTTGCGGGTACAAAGACAATCTTTGTACTCAGGTGCTTTGCTTAATGTTTTTGTTGCAGAGGAAGAAGGTGAGCCCCAAAGGTCTCACTTCTGTGAGCTGTGTTGCCGTTTCGTGGTCGACGGCTAGGCTTGGCGGTCCGGTCAGATGCCTTGTGGGTTGAAGGCACGCTGATTGGCTTTGTTTATAGCCATCTTATGGCACTTTTGCTTCCGCTGTCGTTCTTGTTTATTTATGTATCTTGTGGCCTGTCGGCGTTTGTCTGTAATAACTCTACTATTTGTTTATCTTCCGTTTGGTAGTGTGATGTTTGGACTCTATGTTCGGAATAGAGTTGATGCATACTTTTGTGGGAGGTGTGTATGCTGCTTCTGGGAAGTATACATATCTCGAGGTTTCGGTTTATTTGATTTGTAATGCTAGGACCAGGTGGTTGGTTAAGCATTACAAGCCAAATAAATTAGGGTCCTCACACTGCGTTACAACTACTCAGTATAACAAACTAACATAATTACCTTAAATATGGCTAAGGTTTACTGTTCTTATCACAAATACTGTAAATAAAAAAGATAGCTTGTCCACAAGTGTGTTGCAGTGGTAAAAAGGGGAACACTATTACTGTGCTAGCCATTATGTTTTACTACCAGACGTACGAACTCCAATAGCCGCATCCCGAAAACAGTTAGTAAAAAAAAATACATGAATTACTATCACATCTCATATCACTTACCGTTGAATCGAGTTCTGCGTGGGAGCGGACGTTTCTGGCATGTCGACTGTAATTGATGGGCCGGTCGTACGAGGATTGCGCACGTGCACGTCCCACTTGGCCTGGTCGCGGGCGGTGGGCTGGCTGACGTAGAATAACTATTCTACGTTTAGCCAGTTAATAGTATATATTAGTGATCAAAATTAAGAAAGTTTCACTAATCTGGATCGGTGGGGGCGTCCTGATCACCTGCTGAGTTTAGGTGTGTCACTAACAGTTATGCCCCACCGACGGAGAACTCCAGTGTGGGACATTGTCAGCCAGTGACTTAGCGTGGGGCTTCCACGCGTCCCATGCCGGCGCGCCTGTGTTGGCAAATGTGACCTGGTGGCGAAGCAAATTATCACATCCCAGCTCATGTCATGCATACGGGCTACGGCCAGCTACCGGCTCTTTCGCCCAAGTTAAATGCACTGCTCATCCAGGAAGCATGCATTTAAACGGATACATTTGACCGACGATGCCATCACTTTCTATCGCCTATCCCATCGGGGAGCTCTCCGCCACCAGAATCTCCCAAAAGTAGCAGCTTCCGTTCGCTCGCCGATCGATCGGCAGCGCGAGAAATTAACAGTAAGAAACACGCAGCTCGTGCGTACGCATCAAGCTGTTTGGTCCTCATCTCAAAGGGTGTGACGGCGGCGGCAATGGGGAAGCTGGCGAGGCTCGTGGACGACATCAAGGCGAGGCTGAGCAAGGAGGAAGCGGCGGCGGGGTGCTACGACAAGGTGGACAAGACGGACAGCATGAGGGTGGAGCTCAGGAGCCGCCGCGCGCAGGAGCTCATCGCCAAGAACCTCGCCGCCGCCGACAAGAACAAGAAGCGGTTGTTCGCCTTCTGATCAAAATGGAAGCTGTTCCTCGCAAGTCGCAAGTCGCAACAAGATCGATCGCTCCCTAGCTAGCCTTCCATTTCTGATTGTTCGATTCCCTTGCCGCTGATCTCAGTGTCACACATACATGATTATCCGTGTGAAAACCATGTATGCATGTGTGCCTTGAGCACCGGCTGTATGTTCTTCGATCCATCGCCTCGACTGCCTCTCTGAAAAAATAACTTGCGATCTTGATGAACCGTGTGAATCCGATTGGAGTACCCAAAGCTAGTGCCCGATGCAAACACAACATCCCCACGCGCGTGTCGCAACGACGACATTTAAATGGTGTGCGTAGATCATGTGTATCCTAATATCAGTGTTGAACAATTAGCATGGGTGTAGAGGTGTTTGGGGATAAAAACTTGGTTTAACAAATTGCCGGATTTTCTATCAAGTTGGAGGCGGTCTGACCGGCCAGGAATGGTGGTCAAACCGGCCGTGGCCGACGATGAAAGATTTTGAGGATTGTGCATCAAACATTTATGTAGGAGTGCTTGAGGTGTGTTTGCAGCTAGGTACTATTGAAAATGGAGATTGAACGCAAAACTAGATAAAGTTTTGCCGAAAAGTCCAGAGAGTGTTTTCCGGATGTTGGGAGTGGTCTGACCGGCTGTTGGTTGGTGGTCAAACCGGTGGGCGGTTAGACCCGGCGAGGGAGACTGACGATGATTGTTGATGAGGTCAATCTTTTTAGTACAGGTCGGTCTCTATCAAAGTAGGCCCACATGTCGGAGGATATTTCTATAATGGTTATGAACTTACAACCGATATTTAAAGAAAGATTAATACCCTTTGCTACGACCCAACTGGTTGACAACCAATTGGAGTCATGAGACGACCAGCCGTGGACATCGTCCGACCAGCTATGCAGTTTTGGACAGTTTCCGACCAGTAAACTGGTCGGAAAATATGATAATTTCCCACGTGACTAACGAAAAAGCAGTTATTGGCGCATCTGACAACTTCCAACAGTTGGCTAAAAGACGTGACGGTTTAAGATTCTACTGAAAAATATGGGTGAAGATTAGAGGCGCCTTTAGCGGCATTAACTATCACCCCTTCAATAACTATATAGGGGTAGCCTACGTACTCTGTAATATAGATTCATCAAGTTCTAACATCTGTAATTACGATCATTCTGTAACATTCATTGTATTCTCATACATACACTCAGTGTGCCCATAACAATAAAGGGTCTTTGTTTTTTATAGCGTTCTCATATTATTTTTTCGTATAAGTTCGATAGGGAATCATGTGTTCCGATCATCGACAGCGGCGGTCAGAACGGCCAGGGTGTGATCATGCACAATGAGATGTGGTGATTTCACAGATTTGGCCATAGTCATGGGATTTAATGCATAGGTGTTGCATGATGCATATTTTGGCTAACGTGGGTCAAGTTGTGAGTAACCTGTGTCTGGAATCCATTTATTGGTCTATTATTTTACAAGTGGCTTAGAGTTAACTACAGTCAACGACAGGGATGATTGGGAATAGGCTAAGAGAGAAGGGCTCCAAAACGATCGAGAATGCTGGGTGAAGTGGTTGGACTCAAGCATAACACAAGATGGACAAAAATGACCGAACAGGAAGTTCAGTTAGGGGTGTAAGTGGGGCAGGCTGTGGACAGCCCACACCCACCCCGCACTAGCCACTAAGCATTTGCGGCTGCCTCCAGCCCGCAATGCACTGGCCGCTAACATTTGGTGGCTGCCCGCAAGGCCCGCTAAGCATTTGCAGAAGAGCTTGTATCGATTTGTTGCAGCTTGCACTACGCGGAGCGGCGGAGGTGGCGGTGGGCACGCCGAACGCGATGTTCCTGGTGGCGCTCGACACCGGTAGCAACCTTTTCTGGGTGCCCTGCGACTGTCCATTGATAACGCCACGGTGCGGGGCGGGCCTGAGCTCCGGCCGTATAGCCCGAGGCAGTCGTCGACGAGCAAGACGGTGACCTGCGAGCTACCCCACGTCCTCTACCTCACCAGGGAGAAGCAGGGAGGCGCCGCCGCCGGCGAGGTGGTGAAGGACCCATCGTGTTCGGGGGAGGACAGGAGCAAACGGGATCGTTCCTGGACTGCCCGGCGGCGGACGGCCTGATGGGGCTCGGTATGGACAACGTCTCCGTGCCCAGTGTGCTCGCCCGCAGCGGCCCAAACCACGGCCATCTCGACACGAGCTGCCGGGCCACGAGATCGGGCATGCGAGGACGGAGAGGAGGACGCGGAGGACGACAGAGGGGCGGCCGCCACCGCCGTCGTCGCCGCCACCGCCGAAGAGGAAGCGGAGGGGGATGCGCGTCCGGGTCCACCGCTGGAGCGCGGCGTGGAGGCCGGTCTTCCGCTGCGCCCATGCCGCCTCCTCCTCGCCTCCGCCCGGCTCCTCCGCCAGCGTGGCCAGCGGCGATGCCATGGACGCCCTCGCTGCTCTGCTTCTTGGATTCCTCTTCTTGCGAATGCGTTTGCTTTCTTACTGTCTTGGACCCTTAGTGGTCACACTGCTTGAGAGGTTGCTTGCTGCTCATGGGAGCTAGATCGGAGACGATGCCGAGTTGGGTCTTCGTCCTATGCGGGTCTTCGTGGCTCTTCGTGGGTTATGATATTTTGGCCCACTTAAGCCACTTAGTTGTTGCAGTTTACCCGCAACAGCCACATGATTATTTTTTTGCGGGCGGGCTCGCGGGCCAACCGCTGCCACTTACACCCCTAAGTTCAGTGCAATGGATTGCATCGAGTGGCTTTGGGCCGGTGCAAGTGCCATGGTACTTCCAATGGGATCCGGATGAGAAAGATTTGTCAGTATGAAGAGAGTCATTAATGAAACTACATGTGGTAAAGCATAGGATTACTTCACGTTGATTGGACTCGGTCATGGAGAATGATTGAGAATGGGTATTTTGTATCTTCGCCTAAATACTGAGTTGGTGACCTTGGAGAAACCGCGGCACAAGACGACGCAAAAGAGAGACGGTTTAGATCAAGAGAAGAAGAAGTTCACAAAAAGACGGATTTAGAAGACCCGATTCGTTATCTCCTTTGAGAAGTGTGCATGAGAGTAGATCCGTTTGTGTGTGGGTTTAACGAGTGCCCGATAAAGTTTTCTCTCTAGACCTGGTCTCTACTATATAAGGATTGGTGTAGGATTTGCACAATCAACGTAGGATTTGCACTATCAAGCCTTAGAAATCCCAATTTGAGATTAGGGGAAAGTGGATGAAATAGAGAAGGCTAGGGTTTGAGAGAGATGGATTGAGAATTTGGTTACTCAAGTGTGAGCTTTTGTCCTCCATGGTAGAATGGCTGTAAATCTCCAATCCCTCTAATCAATCCAATCAAGATTGCCTCAAGATGAGTTTTATCTTGTTCTTGATCTCTCTTTGATGATTTTAGGTTTTTTGTGTTCCAAGGGTTTTGGCTGAGTCTTTTGCTGTGATCTAACTTACTAAGACTTATGGAATCTTATCTAGGGTCATGTCGACCATCTTCCACCCATGAATAAACTTTTGGCTCAAGTTTTAGTACGTTCTCCCCCGTTCTTGAGCATTCTTGGCCTCAATCAAGAAATTTGTGGAACCTTATCTTCGATCATTTTGATCATTAATTGGAATATGTTCCTGACCTTTGTGATGAGTTATGTCTGAAATATCAGGGGATTTGAACTATGAGATCAAAAGTTAGATCGTTTTGTGGATCCTTCGGGCTGTTATTCAGGCAACAAGCTGTTAGACCGGCCTCACCAGCGGTTAGACCGGCGCCGACGGTGAGACCAGCCAGCTTGGCGGTTAGATCGGTTGAGAAAAGTTGAGGTCAGGGTTTTTCGGTTTCAACGCAAGACTTTCATTGTGATTTTGTAGGTTTGATCCTCATAGTTTTTATAGCTATTGGAGTTAAAAAAATATTGAATACCGCATAAGTGAAAAATATGTTGCTCCTATTCAACTCTCTCTAGTTGTTAATTCGGTCCAACGTAGTGCAACAAATAAACAGGTCGTGCAACAAACAAGCACCGTAGTGCAATGTAAGCAACCTAACAACGTATGTAGTGCAACTGTGCAAGTATGCAACAAATAATGTTCTCTAACGCAACAATCGACAACAACAACTACGACAAAATAAGAACTCTAGAGCAAAAAATCGACAGATTCATGCAATAAAATGAACTCTTACAACAACAATTGAAAAAAAGGCATAAAATGAACTCTTACAGCAACAATTGTAAAAAAGGCTACTGCAACAATATAACTATTGCTACAACAACCAGCGACCTCACCTAACCAGCGACCTCACCAGTCAGCACTGCTTGCCAAAGCTCCGGCGACACACCCTTCCTCCCTCCTTCGACTATGGGAGCAGCGCGGTATGCCGGGGTTGAGGGTGAAGGAGCATATCCGACGTTGGGCCCAAGGTTCTCAATAGAGGAGTGGCGGTCGCTAGTGATGTTTGCTGAAAGGAACGGGAGTTGAGTGTGGAGCGGGAGGCTCGAAGAGGCACCTGTGATGCTCCACGGAGGCACTCGTGGTGAGAGAGAGAGAGAGAGAGAGAGAGAGAGAGAGAGAGAGTAGTCGAGGACTCGAGGTGACGTTGGAGTGAAGTGGTTGAATGAGGAGCGGGAGGCTCGAAGCATCCAATGCTTTCGGTCTTGCATCACACGTGCGGATACAAGGATTATCGTTTGGATTCTGTAAAGTGAAAAAACAAATTCAAGGAAAAAATCCAAACTTTGGACAATCCAGTTTGGTAACCACCCAAGGTGAATTTTTAATCAGAAATGAAATTTTGGAACAACAACACGCAGCATCCTACTACAATAAAAAACAGATCTTGAATTTAATGAGCTATAATCTGAACCATCTACTAACATCTAACCGGCAACATATTTGATACACAAGCTCATATCTCTGAACATATGGCCAAACCCAGTCATATCTATTGGATCTGAAATCGACGGTCGAGATTGCAACAGGCTCGCGCGGGGGGGGGAGCAGGGGTGCATGACATGGGGCCAACACAGGGGGTTGGGAGCGTAGGGGGCGACGTAGAGTAGGTGGTGCGTAGGGGCGCACGGCGCATGGGGACGACGCAAGGGGCACTACACAGGAGGACGAACCGCTGGGCCCTCCCCGACCCTAGCTTGGGTGCTGGGGAATTGGGGGTTGGAACTGGTCTGAGGGGAGACGGGATTTGGTCCGCTTGGATCTGGCTCTCGATTTCGTGTTGGACAGCCTAGGTTCGTTATATCTATATGTCCATCAAATTCTCTATGTGCATAAGATATATTGCCATCTAACCAGTGTGGAAAAAAATATTGAGATTCCATGAATGCGCATTTCTTCCAGGCTGGTGGATGGTTGGAATTGTCAGCTTTTTGTTTTTTTGAGAGGAGTTGGAATTGTAAGCTAGTAAAATATGTTTACAAGTGAAACGGTAAGCCCCAAAGGCCCAGAGCCAACATTACATACATGCTTGAGTAAAAAAAAAAAACGAAAAGAGATGTGAACAAGGCCTGCTTAGTCCTTACAGAGATCCATCCCATCAATCCCATCCGGCCTGGCCCACCGAAGCCCAGAAAGTAGCCGTAGAGACCCATCAGCCGTTCATTCGGCTGATCGAGGGATATGAACGGCTGATGGAGAGGAGAGCCCTCGCATAGCAAGCCGTCTCCGTCTCCTCTCTCTATCCAATCCCCTCTATCTCCCGCGGCGGTCTCGCGTCGGCCTCGCTCGCCACCACCTCGCCGCCGCCTCCCTCTCACCCGCCGCCAGCGCCGGAGATGCAGGCGACGGCCACAGCCTTCCTCGCCCGTCCGCTCCCGCGGCCCCACTGGTGCGTGCGCGCGAGCCTTAAACCCCTCCAACTCGTCTCGCTCCCCACTTAATCTCAGGTTCTGTTTCTTCTCTGTGGACCGGGGTACTGACTAGGCGATGTGGCTTTTGGTGGATTCAGCAGCATTGGCAGGGGCGTGGATGGGGCGGCGGCGGTGCGTGGAGGCGTCTCGTCGCTACCGCCGCGGCTGCCGCGGGGGACACGGTGCTCCGTGAGCCTCTCCATCGGCGCCGGTGCGGGCGCCGGAGGAGACCGTGGATTCAGCTACCGTAAGAGACGTTAAATCCTAGCACCACTTCCAAATTTCAATGCCCTTTTGTTTTCGGAGGGTAAAAGATGCTACTCTCGGTGGCCTTTGGGTTGCTGATGCATGAAGCAAGGAATAATATCTGCGGGTAGTGTGCGATTAAGTAGGCTTTGTGTTTCCTATTTCCTAACTGGTGTTGGTTGGAGAGGATCCCTTTGATTGGGTGACCAATGCATAACTTGCGATTGCGATCACAAGAAAGCGTAGAGTCTTGGGGCACAGCGTGAGTAGTGTACAAATAGATGAACTGATGAAGAAAGAGTGTGGACTGAATGTATTGCCAATTTTGCCGCTTAGAAGCTCTGTAGTGACATAATTTAAAAGAGAGAAGTGTATGCCTCATGGCGATAATTAGCGGCACTTGTGGTGGACGTAGAATGTGGTTGCTGGCTTGGTACCATGCCGTTGTTGGATTGACCAAGCTGAAGGAGGCCATTTTTTTCAGAGGGTTTGTTTAGCCAAAATAGATAAGTGAGGATATTGGTGTTTTAATTGTAGAAAACTTAAATAGTTGATTTCCGGTGCATTGCTGTCTAATATACAACTATCATACTGTCACTTAACCGCAGACCTGGGGTTACTATAAAGTCCCGATGACCTATTATGGTATCATCGGCATTTCATAGATCATAGGATTTTTTTTATTATTACTATTGAGTCATTGTTGGTATCAACATTAAACTTGGTCTGCAGTTCTGCAGACAAGTAACTTATTGTCCTTGAACCTGGAAATGAAAAGCAGTTATGTAGGAAGACAACTTTCGTTCATTTAGCTGTGATAACTTACTTCAGCCAAGTTTATGTGTATCTACAGAACATGTTCCAGTGTTCCCAAGATACCGTATGAGGGATCCCTACAAGCTTCTTGGGGTTGACCGTGATGCATCTGAAGAAGAGATCAGGAGTGCAAGGAACTTCCTTATTCAACAGTATGCTGGGCATGAAGCAAGTGAAGAAGCTATTGAAGGTGCTTATGAGAAGATAATAATGAAGAGCTACCAGCAGCGGAAGAAAACAAAAATTAATCTGAAAACCAAGCTAAAAAAGCGAGTCGAGGAATCCCCGTCATGGGTTAAGGCGCTGCTTGGATACTTTGAGGTGCCATCAATGGATATTATTTCCAGAAGATTATTCTTTTTTGCTTTCATTGCTGGATGGAGCATAGCAACTTCTGCTGAGAATGGACCTGCATTCCAGGTATATCCTTTGGTTTATCCTGACCTTTTAAGGTCTGTCGTTTCTTGTTTGATGACATGTTTCAATTCCATGGTGGCTCAAGGAAGCTAATCTAGAAAATGTGTGCAATGTAACTTGCTCATTCCACAGTACCTACTAAGTGTCATTAACTTCTAGGCGAATACCAAAATGTTAAAATCAAAATTGTTGCCGACTCCCGTCTGCCCTCTGCACGTGTTTACTCGTGTTTTTATCTGACATCTGAGAACTCAGTAACCTAAAGATTTTTCTCTTTCATTTGATAGAATTTTCCAGCGGAATTAACATCTTTGATCTAGTATGCCATGACAATACAAAACTTGATAAGTCTTGGATTTAAAATATTTACACAGTACTCCCTCCGTTTCGCTATATTTGTCCACAACCCATCATGCGTACAGACCAAGAAAGCACTAAATCTAATAAATATTTATTGAGAAATGACCACATATATCCCTATTAAATGACATGCTATAACAGCTTAATCTCCTCCAAAGCATTTAAGTAGGAGTAGAGAGACAAAAAATTGCAATAACTACACTTTAGATTCTTTCAATGGAGAAATATATTGAAACGGATACTCCCACTGCCATGGACAAATATTGTAAAACGGATGGAGTACTAGACTAGTAGTTTGAAGCACTTCCCATCTTAGGCATCACTGAATTGACAAGTGGGTTTCTTCTGCAGCTCGCAATATCACTCTTCTCGTGCATATACTTCCTTAATGACAAGATGAAGAATCTCCTCAGGGCGTCGACTACTGGGTTAGCAAAAATTTCTTCACTTGATGCCTTGACTTGTCATCTGCACCATGTTTACTCACTCTTTTGTTCTTCCAGGTTTGGAGTACTTGTTGGTGGCTGGATCATGGGTTCTCTACTGGTCCCATTGATCCCAACATTTCTCATCCCACCTACATGGTCCCTTGAGCTTCTTACCTCGTTGGTTGCTTATGTTTTCCTGTTCCTTGGATGTACTTTCCTCAAATGAAACACTGTCAATCTTGTAACCATAAATGTAGAATTGCGTGGAAAATTTTTGCAATGACTGACATCTCCACTATGGGTCTCCGTAAAATTTTGCATTTAATACTGACATCACTCTTGGTTCGGAGATTCTCCGCGTTGCTGTGCCTCTCCTTGAATCCTTTGCTCAGCTCATGTACTCCGCGGTGTAGAGATGTGTAGAGACAACAGACAGAAGTGTATTGTGGACACCAGTTCTCCATTTACTCATTAGTTGAGCTCATTCTTCAGATGCTTAATTGCTACTGTCTAGAGGCCAGAGGTCTGCTGTTTTGTTTTCGCTCCTCTGCCGCAGGCATAGCGGCGGCGGCTCGACGCGAGATCATGCCCCATGACTGCTACTGGCAAAGCCCGCACTTCTTCGAGCCCCCAGGCCCGTCCTACATGCATCACTCTGCTTCTTCTTGCGAAACAATGGTGCTCTTTGCTCGAACCTTCGTTTGGGACGATGAGCTCTGCAAGAGTGATTAGTCAAGCGAGATTAGCAAGATTGGCTGCTGTAGAATGAATCCGGCGAACGTGAGTCCCTCTCCGGTTTATACTGCTATGCCTATTAGAGCTCGTCGGACGGCGCCAATTCCTGCTCAACGCCGATGGCCACGGCGATTGCGGAAGCAGCGAACAAGAGCATAGTCATGTAGGGGACCGATGAAACAGGGCTCAACGAGAAGCTCTACACCGGCCCGTTGCAGCGTTGTCCAAACACCGTGGTGATCGAGCAAAATGGTCAAGCCGGAAAAAAATTCTATAGGATATGGTTCACAACTCCATCTTAGTAGATCAACTTTACCGTATGACACGTATATTTGCCAATCTTAAAGCGCACAGTCTCATAAAATCCACATTAAATAAAAGTAAAAACATGATGTGCACGTCACTCCTGAAACTTTGATGTACTAAATTGTTGTGTGCTCTGAGATTGACAAATATATGTATCACACGATGGAATTGATCTACTAAGATGGAGTTGTGGACCAGTCCTATAGATTTTTTTCCGTCAGGACCAGTCCAAACATTTACGCGGCCCTGGCCGAGGAAAAAGTCAAGGGCCCTTTATTCCAAGACAAACGTGTAGTAGCATTTTTTGTTCAACTACAAATTCACCGTTTACCGTATCACAAAAGGCACAAACTACCCATCGTTGACAATCAAATAGGCTAGTATTGTTAACAAGTCCAAGAATTAATAGTGTACTACTACATGAGCAGTAGCAAGGATAAATTAAACTACAACATGCAACTAAGTAAAAAAAAAAACTCTACTTAGCATGTCACAAAAATGGAGGGAGAGCTTTCTTTTTTTCCCTTTTCCCTTTTTTCACTTCAAGATAAAAGCTTTATATACAACATCTTACCACACAATGATATAGGCATTGGTTTGGTCAAAGAACAAAAGCACTTGGATTTTTGTATTGGATAGAAACCAAAGCGTTAATGAAAACATGAACCAGATAAATTATGCAGAAGGACCTGAACACAGAAAGAGCAGTCCGTCGTTAGAAAATTAGTGAAAAACTTCAGACGAAGAATGCTATCGTCCAAAGGAAACATTACCATCAACAATCGACAATAATTAGCAATCCTAATCACCTCTATTAAGCCTCTATCTCAGAACTAATAGAGATCTTTAAACTTCAAGGGAATCAAGACCAAAAGAAACCAAATTTACAAGAAAATTGTCTTTCACTTAGGATAATGCGGATGTTGCTTCTGAAGAGTGAGTTGGGCAAGAAAAAATCGTGATCACATACTGTGTTTTCGGGGGATTTTGAGGAGCCACTCAAAATTGAACGAATCAATGACGGGTTCGTTGGGAATCCAGGAAATTGACCACTGTCCTTCTACATACTCTCCTCCTCCATTAAGGGCATCTCCAATAGTTAGAGACAACCTTATCTCTAATATATGTTACATCATCTTTAGAGACATCTCCAATAGACAGTCTCTAGTACACTCTCTAACACTTATATTTTATATTTTTTCTTTAAAACGGGCATACATGTCAACTAGAGTAAATTAATGTATCATGTCTTGTTTCGTGTGCGCGATCGTCTCTTCCTGCGCGTGCGCAATCGTCTCTTCAGGAAGAGACGATATGTTCTCTCTCTTCTCCCTCTCTCTCCTCCACGTAGAATTTTGTTGACGTGCCATAGCCAAGAGACGACAATAAATACACTATTGAAGATGCCATAATAACATCGACTGAGAACTGGGACACAATAAACAGTGGTCGTGTGCGGAGTTGGAGCGGCTGCGGAGTTGTTTCGGGGAAAGACGAGCGAGCAGTAATGATGCGTCGTGCCAGCGTCTTCCTTGCTTGTTTGACTTCCTGCGGGCCTGCAGGCTGCCTCAAGGGTGCAGAGATGGGTTGTTCAGCTACTTGGGTCTTTACCACAGTATACATACATGTGTACATACCCTGGGCCCATATCTGTCGTGGATACATCTTTATCTATTTCAGCACACTCCAATATATATATTATAATGATTATAAGATATTTCAAAATGAGTTCTATGAAAAATTTCATCAAAGTCTAATTTTTATAGCAAAATTTGTGTATATACTTCTTTTATATATGAAAAAAGGTATATAGCAAAAATAAATTGCTCCAATGAAAATTTTCGATTAAGTCACATTTGAGTATCTTATAATTGATATTTATGTATATTGAAAGTGATAAAGAAGTATAATATATTCGTTGAAGTGGTATATTAGAAGTGTGAGTATGTAATCCAGAGTACGGAAAGGCTTATATATATATATATATATATATATATATATATATATATATATATATATATATATATATATATATATATATATATATATATATATGTGTGTGTGTGTGTGTATATACATATGTGTATATACATACATATATACGTATACATATATATGTATATATACACATGTGGTGGCTATACACACGGAACCACTTTCAAAACCAACATTAGGGGGTGAACTGATAACATTTAGAAGTTTGAGGGGTTAAATATAACATGTTTTGAACTTTAGGTGGTTAAATTGACACCGTGATAGTAAAATAGACCTTTCACTATATAATTTTGTAGAACCTTCCTAGCAAAATAGCCAACTGTTGTAAATTTTGGATTATTAGATCTTTTTAAGTATGGGACAATTCTTTCCCGTGTAATATTTGGTAAGGATTCCTCTCTATTTATATTTAAGGCGCCAGAAGATGACTACATCAATTGTACTTCCTGATTCCATTGCGTTTACTGTATTTTGTGATACAAGAGAAATATGGCAGAGAAATCAAAACCATTTGTGGATTTCATGTTGGCGTCACATAAAATATTGGGGTGGGGTCCTATGCTAAATTTACGTGGTTTATTTATTGCTCATAACTCATAAAAAATATTGCATCATTTTTATTGTGTGTAAGACTTTGTTCATCCGTTCAACTCATTTCATTTGCTTTATGGTGTTTCTAGTTAATAAAATTTGTAATCGAAAAGTTAATCAAAACTAATAACTAAAATGAGTTGGAATATGACGTTTTACATAAAGAGTTTGAGCTAAAGCATCCTGATTAAATCTTCTGTACTTACAAAAAAAAATCCCATGACCATGAATTTTTTGTGGCCTCTATATCTTTATTCGGGTCTTTCTAATCCTGAATACCAAAAACAATATAAAGCGGTGTTGGTTTTAAATAAAGCAAGTATATATGCTCTATGTCTAATGTTTTATTTTCTGTTTCTTATTTATGATGTACAAATTCATCTCATAGTATGCTTAGCGAAAATTATGTAGATAACTATTTTAATATGGTTTAATTATGCCCTATTACAAAAACACTTATGAAAATTATACAATATTACAGAAACACAGTCAATTAACATAAAGAAAATCCGGTCTATGTCACTGACTTATTTGGACTTATTATGTTTTGCCATTGCTTTTGACTAATTGGTATCATGCCAATGGAATATTTATTTGAACAATGACATTATTACAAGGTAAAAACTATCGCCATTGGATTTGCAAAAGAAATGGTAGAATCCTAAACAGCCAAGTACCCAATGGCATAGAACCAAACATTCCACCGGCATATTATCACGCTATGTTCGTTAAACACATCAGCGACCAGGCGCTCCTCGTCGGCGACTCCAACTTCGTGGCGGTGTGGGGTGAGAGTGAACTGCGCCTACTGGGTGAACTGCTACAGCGAGGACAGTGACCTAGAGGACGGTAGCAACTCGAAGACCGTCGAGCCGTTTGAGAACGTGTCGGGAGCTCATGCGCCGCTCTGGATTTCGCCGGAGTGTAAGAGTCCATATGTTCTTTCTTTCTTTCCTTCTTTCTTTACTGTTGTCAAATAGTCTTGTTAAAAATTAATGTGCCTTAGTAGTAGAGTATTAGTTTGTGTTTATGATGTAATTGTTCTATCTATTGATTTTCTCAACATCTATATTGGCTATGTGCACTTTCTTTAGAGGGTGTTGGCTCTGTGCACTTGGACGCTTCAAAATTGCATGTGAAGGAATTTTGGCCCTTTGTCACTTAACATTATTGACAAGTTTGTAAAGATTTTGTTGTTAGTAATACTAACAAGTTGTTATCTTACTCGGGAGACAAACAGCATGTCGAAAATATTGAGGTAAAAGGAGCGACAAAATTGGACCCGTGGCCGAAACTCTGATGGCTACTTGGCTCAGGCCCAGCTCTCCTCTCTTCGCACAGTACCTTTTTTTTTGGGGGGTGGGGTCCTCCATCGCGGTTGATTAAGCTCATGGCCTTCTTTTCTAGTGTTTAGTATGTCTTTATCTCTTTAGTGAAAAATTTTTGCTGATGGATTGATCTTAAAACCACTATTCATTCTTCAATCTTATTGTAACTTACTGAATCGATAGTGTATACTGAAAAAACTAGGCTATCTCTGGGTTTCAAAAGATACGAAGTGCCTGTAGTAGGTACAGTAGCAGGTGGATACTCGAGGTTGTAGGATACATAATCTGCAGGAGAGGAGAGATGCAAAATGTAGCGACTTGTCTTGTCAAAACTGTAGCTCCAGATTCTGCTGGAACTGGAAGAGGACTTGCAGCAGCAGCTTTGAAGTCGCAAGGAACGAGCGAGTAGTAAAAGCCTAAAAGGCACTAGCTGCATACGTGAAGTACAACAGTCGACTAGTACAGTATAATACAGTACTAGCTTGGCATGTGATGTGAACAACAGTTGCATGCGTGAGAGAACGGACAAGGTGGAAATTAGGTTTAGGGTTCTAGGGAAATTAGTTTTAGCAAAAATAGGGTTTTATGATTTCATGTGAACGGTTATTAGGTGTTTTAAGGTTTTGTGAAACCTCGGATGTTTAGAGTTTTTGTATTTCATGTGAACCATGGGTGTTTTATGGTTTTTTATTTCATGTGAACCTCGGGTGTTTAGGGTTGCAACTCGTCTGAGTCACTCTCTGTTTCGACTCGTCACACAAAATCATAAAACCCTAAACCGAGGGGAGTTACATGAGTTTTGACATTTCATATGGAGGTGCAATCTAAAATTTGAAAAGTAAAATTGACGAAATTTCAGAATAAACAATGTAATTTGTGAATTACATGCCGCGTGTAGTTTGGCAACGTGCATTAGAAACGACAGTATGGACGAATCAACAAACCGGAAAAACACCTAAGATACACGCGTGGCTTTTTTGGAAACGAAAAAAGGAGGACTGAAATTAGTCCTCACAGCGCATCAGCCACCTTCCCCTTGTCTCGGGACTGTCATGGCGGCGGCAAGTGTTGAAATCATCCATGTTCTGCGAGACAGGCTGGATGATTGCATGATGTTAGCAGAACATAAGGCCAAATAAATAATTGTAACATCCCAATTTTCTGAGTTTAAAAACTTTTTAAATAGTTAGTAGGGAGAAAAGTCACTATTTGGATTTATTTGAATTTAATTTAAAAGCTTAAAATTGGACTTTACAATCAAAAACATTTTATGTGAATAATCCCAACATGAACATTAGCCAAAACTATTTTGTTTGGGTTCTATGTGCTCAGATATATTTTCTAGATTTTTCTAGAATTTTTCTGAGTTCATTTGCTATTTTCTATTGCTTATTTGAATTTCTGGTATTTTCTAAAATAGAAAAGCTATTTAAATCTCAGATAAAAACTTCGGGCCGAATTCCCTAACCCGGCCCATTTCCCCTCCGCCGCTGGCCCAGCTCCGCGGAGCCCAACTCCCACGCGCGCCCGCCTCCGTGCCGCTGACGCGTGGGCCCCACGCCCCTGTCGTCCTCCTCGCGCCCGGCTTCATCTCCGCACGCGACCGCGCCGTCCACCATGGTTTGGAGCTCGAGCTCCGTACGACCACGTCGTTTTCCCAACTAAACCCCTTCTAGAAAACGCGTCAAATCTTATCCCCAACCTCCTCACATCTTTCCCGATTCCGTTTCTATCTCCGTTTTTCCGCGAGACCATCTCGGACTCTTTTAGGGTTCTGCCGCCGTATGCCGCCCTAGCCCCTCCCGGCCCCTATAAAAGGCACCCCCGGGATCGCATTGACGTCCGCAACCCAAACCCTCAAGCCACAGCACCCCGAGAGCCCTAGAGTCGTCGCAATCGAGCTTTTAGGGTTTCTCACCGCCGGTCGATTTCTTCGATTTGCGCCATCGTCGACGTCGCCCTGCCCTCGTGGTCTGCACCGCCGGGTTCGCCGTCGTCCGGGCTACCTCCAGGAGCCTTCGCCGTTGCCGGAACTTCACCGAAGCCTCGTCCGACAAAAGCCGAACCTCTCCGCTGCTCAACTCTCACCGCCGGTCGCCACCATCCATCCCGAGCACCCGGAGTTGCACCCAGAGGTTCGCAATAACCTCAGCTACACGCCGGTACCACTCACCGTCGGTGGATCGCCGCTGTTTGTCGTTGCCGTTGGTTCCCGAGCCCTTCACCGTCGAGCTGACGTGGTCGTCCACGTGGCTCGCCACCTCAGTTCTAGCGCCGACGTGTCGTCTCGTGTGGCGTCCCCGTCAGCTTGCTCGTGTACGCCCGAGTCAGCGTCCCGGTCAGCAGCCGCCGCTGACGTGTCGCGCCGGGATTGGTCCAGATCAGATCCACGTGGCAGTCCACCGGTCTCTAGATCCCGAGGCTCGGTAGACTTAGTCTACTGTGAGCCATCTCACTGACATGTGGGTCCCACATATTAGTAATTTCTTTTTATTTCTTTTATTTTCGAAATCCCTGTGCTGACGTTATGCTTGCGCAATAATCTAATTTTTCTTTTAAGAAATAATTTGGAAAATCTAGAAAATCCAAAATTAGGGTTTTCTTTTAGATTTAAACTTCTAGAGCTCATAACTTTTGCATCCGAACTCCGATTGAGCCCATTAAAATTCCAAAATTCATCTAAATTTGAGCTCTATTTATCTGAGATTTGTATTTAATTTTTGGAGTTTTTTTGCCTCTATTATTTATTTGTTTTGTTTATTTGTCTCGGTTGCGAGTAAACGTCGATACATCGGGGAATTTTGGAGAATAAGGAGCACCTCAAGATCAAGACCAGTACCTAGACCTTTTCCAAGACAAGTCATACCTTTGATCATCTTGAATCCAGTTTTCAAACTACTTTGTTTCAAGTATTGCATTCTACTTTAATCATTTAATTAAATGCTTTTGGGTATAGTTAGTATCCAATTTCTTATAACACCTTAGCTTTGTATGTCATAATCCCTTGTCACCCTAGATTGGTTTATTAGTTGGTAATATTGTAGCACTAACGTGGGTTGGTTAGATGCGAGTACAATTGCTTAGCCATGCTACGAGTCTCACATCTCATTTGAGTTGCAAATATTAAATCTGACTAAGTGACTATGGAACTTTGTGTAAAACTTTGTGCTATGTGTTATTACTTCGTGATAGCATGTGTTGCACTAAAACCAACTGGGTGGTAAAGGATTTGGACTGAGGCAAGTGGTGGATACTGTGTGATATGGTGGACTTTGTGAATGTGAATGATAATCTTTGTGGCATAGTTAGTAAATGTAACTCTTGCCTTGGTCAATTAAAAACTTAACTTTGTGCGCCATTGAACTGAGTCTTACTATACGACCACATGCCTGATGGGACGGGCCTAACATAGTAGGTTATGGATTCTCGGCATTGATGTTCAGGTGGATAGGTTAGGCTGTGTGGCAGGGTGGAGGTAGGGTTGGCAATCGGGCGCGGCGGGTACGGGTATTGCTCGCCCATACCCATGCCCGCGACCCCGATTTCCCCCCACGAGCATGCCCGCAAAGGATGACAGGCGAAGAACCTCGCCTATGCCCGTCGCTCGCGGGTACCCATCGCCCACGGGCATGCCCGTTTACCCATGAACAATGCACCACCTCCCACGGGTACCCATCGCCCGCGAACATGCCCATCACACAAAAAATGCACACATCAAGTTCATCACAATTCATACACCAACAGTGCATCACACATTCAACAACTAATCAAGTTATCCCAATTCACACGACAAGTTGGCCAAGACAACAACTAATGTACTCGAACACCACAGAAAATTGATCTAGAGCCTTGTTGTTTTAACATTTATGCAACTAATGTACTCGAACACACAGAAAATTGAATCAGTACAAGGCTACAAGCCCTCCTTTTATTTTTCTGATTCGTTCATCGAACAATCCATGATCTTGCATTGCACGGGACAACATAATTCTTGCTGACTGATTCACAAAATGCTCTGGGATTGGATCTAATCTCTACATACTTGAAATCAGTATAAGGCTACCAGGCAGGAGGAGGCGACCGATTCACAAATCAAGAAAACTCACCGAGGAACTTCATCGAGCGGGAGGAGGAGATTGGGCAGAGGAACTTCACCGAGCGGGAGGAGGAGGCGGCCGGGAGGACCTGGATCTGGAGGTGGCAGTGCGACCGGGTGTGAGGAGGCGCTCCTTCACGTGTTGGGGCAAGGATCGGGGACGGGGAGGAGGCAACCGATTCACAAATCAAGAAAACTCATCGAGAAACTTCAACGAGCGGGAGGAGGAGACCAGGCAGAGGAACTCCGCCGAGTGGGAGGAGGCGGAGGCCGGGAGGACCTGGATCTGGAGGTGGCAGCGCGGCCGGGTGTGAGGAGGCGCTCCTTCGCGTGTTGGGGCAAAAATCGGGGACGAGGAGGAGGCGACCGGGCAGAGGAACTTCACCGAGCGGGAGGAGGCGGTCGGGAGGGAGGAGGCGGTGGCCAGGAGGATCTGGATCTGGAGGTGGCGGCGCAGCCGGGTGTGAGGAGACGCTCCTTCGCGTTGGAGGGGTTGGAGGGCGCTGGCGAGTGGCGACCGATTAGGAGGGCCTAGAGGCGGTGGGAGAGTGAGGGAGCCAGCAAGATAGCTGGCGGCGCAGAAGATGTGAGCGAGTGGGGGAATAGGGTTGGGGACTGGGAGTGCAACGCCGATTTGGGGTTGGGTCGGGGTAACGAATGATGGAGTGATGAGTGGATGGCCCACCTGTCAGCAGATTAACGGGTAAACGGGCGGGATGGGCGCGGGTAGAGCTCCCCCATGCCCGCGCTCGTTTACCCGATGGGCAGAGAATTGCTCCCATTTTGATGCCTGTGGGCAAAGAAACCCTCCCATACCCGGCTCTATTAGGGTAATTGCCTGCGGGCACGCGGGTAATCGGGTACAATTGTCATCCCTAGGTGGAGGTGTGACTACCTGGTAGTTGCATCGCGGAACGGTTCGTCACATCCCTGTCCAGCGGTGTATGTCGGATTAGCATTCTTTGTGAGCTAGTCTGGCGGGAAAGCACATTGGGAATGTCAATGTTTGAGATGAAGTTTCTGAACTGTTTTGTTACGATTGGTGCTAGTTACACTAGTTGTATCTTGTGGGTAAAGTGTACAAACTCTGCAGAGTGTTAAATCAATCTATTCGAATAGCCGCGTCCACGGTCATGGACATGCTCAGGGATTTCACACGAGTGGTAGTTTTCATAAAATGTTTGGGATGGGAGCTATGTGATCTAAGTCATGTGGCTATGTGAAATAATCTGTTTAGCTTTGTGTCTTTGTGAAAATAACTGTTAAATTAGTATTGTCTATTTATTTTGAATTATGCTTTCAATCTATTATTGTATTCCGTTGCAAATATTGCTTTTATGCAAAAAGAACCACAGAAGCCTTTCCTTTTGGAATAAGTCTGCATTTATAAATTGTATTCTGTGGTATGATTTGCGAGTACGGTTGTGTACTCACGCTTGTTGTAAAACTTGCGTCCAAACCTACAGAAGAAGAGGAGTCTACGCCTGCTTTCGAGGAGGAGTTCATCGAAGGTTGCTGATCGTTAAGGTCTGGATCTCAGTTGGTTGCCTGTGGTGAATTAATGGGATCTACGCTGAAATTATTTCTGTTCCGCTGCTATTTTATTCTCTGTTAGCCCTGCGTGGCTCAATAAGTGTAAACTCGACCATAAGGTCAAAACCCTTATTTGTTATTCAAACTAATCGTTTACTTTAGTTATCGCTTGTGTAGATCGATATTTACCTATGTTGACACTGTGTGCACTAGCGTGATCCTGGACTAGTGCATTATACACAGAGAGTTCCAGAACTACATTTTTGGATCCCGACAATAATCAAGATGTAAATTGTACATAACTCACCTCTTCGAATGCGACAATACACCTATTCATTCAACGACAATTTTCAGGATGCGAAGGCGTAAGCACGGTGCGTTCCCAGGTCCGAAGAATCTGTTTTAGTCGGCATGAGATAACGGAGATGATGAATACGGCCGGAACGGGGCGGCGATGAGTCCATCGAATTCGGAGGGGACGAAGTCGTCGGCATCGTATCCGATAAACTTCACTTCAACGCAAGTTCAAAGAGCTGAGAAAGTAAAATACAAATCTAGATAGCTAAATGACACAATCTCAACAGTTCAATTTTACTTTTTTGACCGTCGGCCGAGACGGATCCAAACTTCGCCCTTTCCTTTCCTGGCCTTTTCGCGTCGCGGAATTCCCGCCTCAAAAGGCGCGACGGCTTCCACTTATAATTGGCCGCCCACCGCACCGTATTGCGCTGCACCGCACCGCTCCGCTCCGCTCCTACCCAAAAGCCTAGTACTGTTACGATAACTCCGAGCAGCGCAGTACGTTGCCGGCCACTGCCACTGACAAACTTCCTTCTTTTGCTCTGAAATTTCGTCAGGCCGGAGAGTTTTTGGTCCTTTTGGATGTGTCGGTGGAGTTCGCAGGTCAAATGGGTGGCGATTGTTGCTTGAGATAGCACTGTTTAAGACTAAGTCTCGTAGGAATTTTACGTGGACAGTTGAATTTCCGTAAGAATCGAGGGAAAATCCCATGTTCCAAAAACACAGAGAACTTTGTAGGGACTTATGAAACTTTATAAGTATGTTTTGCTTCCTGAACGGGGCCAAAAGATTCAACAAGCTCGGAATCGATCAGTACTCAATTGGTCACGATATACGTTGGCTATAACTGTAAGGTATAATCGGCTTATTACGGGGGAACTTGGAGGAAACATCCCTGCATGCTCCACTACTAGAGGCAGCTCTGTTTCGACGAATTCTCGAACGAACAAAAGTTTGGAGTGAACCAAACAGCTGACATCGAGCTCTCATCAGACGAATCAATCGGACACAGAAATCCACACCCATGTTGGAAAGAAACGCGACGTGGTCGACAAGATAGCAATCCTGATGCGCTCACAACTCCATTAGTCAAAAGGCGACGTGGTTCCTTACACTGAAAATACACGCGAGTGACACGTGTTGTGCTCTTTTCTCCAGGGATCGATCGATCCATCGAGGAGGAGCAAGGATAAGGGCGGTGGTTGGTGAGGTGAGGCATGCAACGGCAAACAAAAGGCTTGCCTGAGCTGAGAACGACAGCTTCAACTATATTGGCCGGTTAAATTGATACTACTAGTGCCAATCACGGCAACAACATGTTCCCTTCTTAATCTTGTGCATGACACTTGGAATCTGTATGACTTGTTGCCAAGATAAGCATATGCACAAAAATGTCTCTTTCCTTGGATCACATATTCATTTGCCTGATCATCTTAGTTTAAAAAGAAACTGCTAAGTGGATTTCACATGATCTCGACTGTTTTGTAGACTTGTAGTCCTAATTGGAGTATTCAGAGTCTGCAGGTAAGAAAAATAGTGTGTTAGCGATCTTGACTTCCCATGTATAGCGTGATTGTATTTGATTCAATTTGATCTCTTGTATGATATCGCAGATCATGTAATCCTTCCTTGTATAGTTTGATTGTGCAATCAATGTTGCCAATCCGCCACTTGACTATATAAAGGACAACCCGGCATTGCTATGGCCACGTGGTGTTTCCTCCAAACCTATCTTACCTTTCTACATGGTATCAGATTATTGATACGATCATGTCTCCACCTTTCCATCCCAAAGCTTCAGCCATGAAATCTAGCTCCTCCAGCACCGGCTCCGACGCCACCGCCGGTGCCACCTCTCAATCCCACTCCACATAATCCTCTACCTCCCTTGTCTCCGTTGTGATGCCGACTATCAACGTTGCAAACATCAAGACCCACATACTAGTGGTGCCTGATCTTGAGTCCTCCAACTACACCAAGTGGAGGACATTTTTTACCACCATGCTTGGCAAATTCGATCTGCTCCATCATGTTGATGGCACCGGTGCTTCGACAACAACATCGAATTGGGCCACACGAGGCTTCACCATTCTCGCATGGCTCTATGGTTCGATCTCGGATGAAATCCTTGATATTATCATGGAGCCATCACAGTCTGCTCAAGAACTCTGTACTACCGCCGAGGACCTCTTCCACGACAACAAGGAGAGCAAGGCGATCTACCTCACCGCGGAGTTTGGCTTCGTCATGCAAGGTGACCTGTTTGTCACGGCATATTGCAAGAAACTCAAGTCCATCGCCGATGCTCTTCGTGATGTTGACCAGCCCATCTCTGACAAAAGTCTGGTGCTTAATGGCACCCTTTCCCAATTTTGTTCGTGCATGTTCTATGCTCCTCCTCAACGAATTTTGCGTGAGCAACACTAAGAAAGTCACCGATGCCCCCTGCCCTCCTTTCCACGACCTCCTCTAGCTCCGGGCACATTACCTCCTCCTACGGTGATGCCTCTTGTCGTGCTGACCGGAGCACTCCCATCAAGAACGATCGAGCACGGCAAGAACAAAGGGAGTCACGGCAAGAACTACGACAACTGTGATCGCTCCTCCACCAACAACTATGGCCCTACATCACCTGCTGGTCCTTGGGTTTGCTACTCTCCATGGAATTCCTAAGGACAGCAGTGGACTAGCGCCTGGCGACCTGCTGCCAACCAAGGCCTTCTCGGCGTGCTCCCACTGTTGGCTCAACACCAAGCTTACACCACTTCGTATGCGCTGTCATACATGTCCTCCTCTCCGGTCGCACCTTCATGGGATCAGTCTGGCCTCGTCTCCGCCATGAGCAACCTGTCTATGCAACAGACCTCGTCGTTCGGTGGCTGGGTCATGGACAGCGGCACCACCTCCCACACGGCCTCGGATGACGATATACTTCCTTCTTCCTACCGTGTCAATTATCCCTCCCGTGTGACTATTGGGAACGGTTCTTCTGTTCCTATTCTTCGTGCTGGCCACACCTCCCTATGCACACCCTACACATATTTTCCTCTTCGTCATGTTCTTGTCATTCCCTCTCTTGTTAAAGATCTAATTTCTGTTCGTCAATTTACTCATGATAATTCATGTTCCATCGAATTTGACTCCTTTGGATTTCACTATCAATGACCTTCTAACCAAGAGAAAGATTCTACGCTACGATAGTGATGGCGACCTCTACACCATCCACAACATTACTTCTGCGGCAGCTTCTCATGCTCTGTTGTCCACCATCGCACCCTCTGAAGTTTGGCACCATCGTTTGGGACACCTAGGGCGTGACGTCATGACTTCTCTTCAGAACTCGTCTTTTATTTCATGTAATAAGGCAGTCACCTCCACATGTCATACTTGTCGCATTGGCAAGCATGTTCGGCTGCCCTTCTCGAGTTCGAGCTCATCCACTGTTGCTTCCTTTCAATTAGTGCATTGTAACCTTTGGACATCGCCCGTACTCAGTATTTCGGGTTTCCAATACTATCTTGTTCTTATTGACTATTTCTCACACTTTTATTGGGCTTTTCCTCTTCACAAGAAATCAGAGGCTTTTGAACACATTGCCACCTTTCATGCATATGTTCAAACCCAATTCGACATTCCACTCCAGTCCATTCAGGCAGACAAGTAATTTGTTAACTCCAAGACTTTGAATTTCTATCGTTGCCATGGCATACACCTTCGCTTATCCTGTCCATACACCTCCCCCACAAAATGGAAAATTTGAGCGTGCCATTCGTACCATCAATGTTGTCATCTGCACGCTCTTATTTCAAGCCCACATGCCACCCTCCTACTGGACTGAAGCCCTCAACACCACCATATACCTCCTCAACCGACGTCCATCCAATCCATCAATTTCTCCATTCCCTTTGAGCGTTTACACAACAAACGACCCTCCTATGACCACCTCTGTGTATTCAGGTGTCTTTGTTATCCTAACCTCACCTCCACCTCCGCTCATAAACTTTCTCCCCGCTCCACAACATGCATCTTTCTCAGTTACCCTAGCTCTCATAAAGGATGTCGTTGCCTTGACCTTGCCACCAAATGAGTCATCCTCTCACACCATGTTGTGTTTGACTAGCATGTGTTTCCCTTTGAAACAAATAAACCTCCAGTGCAAGCCAAACCTTCTATTTCCTTTATCTGGTTAGCGCAGATTCTCCCCTTCCTATTGTTGCTCAAATCCAACCTGCCGCACCCCCAGATCCTCTTGCCACATCTTCCATGGCAAAACTCTCCCACAGCGTGCTCCACATGCCTTGCCGAGCAGCCTGTTTCAACATCACCAACTTCCACCGCAACAACTGCCTCTGCCGCCCACTCTGCCACGTCAGTCCCTTCCCTCCTAACATCTGCTGCGTCAGACCCCTTTCCTGCTGTGGAGTCACCCCCAGGTGCCGCGGTAGAACTAGCCTCCTTGGCGTCGCCCATCTCATCTGCTTCTATTGCTCGGCCAACACCTGGACTGTGCATGATGACCACATGCGCCAAGTCTGGTCTTGTGTTTCCCGTGCACCGACTGAACCTTTCTGCCATGGTGACTTCTCTTTTTCCCATTCCAAAGACCTATCGTGCTGCTCTACAAGACCCACACTAGCGTCAAGCCATCACAGATGAGTACTAGGCTCTCCTTGATAGCCACACCTGGTCTCTTGTTCCTCACCCCCTTGTGCTAATGTTGTCACCGAAAAATGGATCTTCAAGCACAATTTCCTTTCCGATGGTTCTCTCGCTAGATACAAAGCATAGTGGGTCGTCCGCGGTCATTCCCAACAACCAGGCATTGACTATGATGAGACCTTCAGTCCCGTTGTCAAATTGTCCACTATACGGGTAGTTCTCAACCTTGCCATTTCTCATTCCTGGCCCATCCATTAACTCGATGTTAAAAATGCCTTCTTGCATGGCTCCCTCAATGAGACAGTCTACTATCAACAATCGTCTGGCTTCCTTAACACCACCCACCCTCAGCATGTTTGTTGTCTCGACAAATCTCTTTACGGCCTTAAAAGGGCTTCACGTGCCTGGTACCAGCACTTTGCTACATACATACGCACATTGGGTTTTGTTGCCTCATCCTCGGACACCTCTCTTTTTGTGTTTCGGGATTGCCTATCTCCTTTTGTACGTTGATGACATCATCCTAGCTGCCTCCTTCTCCACATTGTTGGGTCGGCTCATTCATAGTCTCCACACCAAGTTTGCCATGACCGACTTTGGTGCTCTTCACCACTTTATCGGCATTGCCGTTACTCGCACACCAGGAGGCCTGTTTCTTTCCCAACGATATTATGCCACTGACTTACTTCATCGTGCTAGTATGCTCGAATGCCATGCCACTACCACGCCTATGGACACACGGGCAAAGCTGTCTGCCACCGACGGGTCCCCTGTAGTCAACCCGTCTGAGTATTGGAGTCTTGCGGGTGCACTCCAGTATCTCACCTTGACACATCCCGACATCGCGTATGCCGTTCAGCAGGTCTACTTACATATGCATGCTCCACGGGAGCCACACCTTGTCCTCATCAAGTGTATCTTGCGCTATGTTAAGGGCACCATTGCTCACGGTCTATAGCTTCATGCCTCCTCCACAGCCACCTTGACCTCTTACTCCAATGCCAACTGGGACGGTTGCCCGAGCTCCCGCCGTTCGACATTCGGCTATTGTGTCTATCTTGGGGACAATTTGGTTTCTTGGTCCTCCAACAGGCAGACCACAATCTCCTATTTGAGAGCCGAAGCAAAGTATCGTGTTGTTGCTCACGTCGTCGCCAAGTGCTGCTGGCTTCGACATTCTTCTAGGAACTCCATCGTCCTTTGTCTTCGGCAACCGTGGTCTATTGTGATAACTTCAGTGCTATTTACATGTCATGATAACTTCAGTGTTATTTACATGTCGTCCAATCTGGTAGAACATTGATGCACCAAACACAACGAGATCGACATCTACTTCATTCGGGAGAAGGTGTCCCTTGGTCATGTCCACGTACTGTCTTCTCTACAGTTCACTGATATCATGACTAAAGGGCTTCCTATTCAGTTGTTTCAGGATACTGTTTCAGGATTTTTGTTCCAGTCTCTGCGTTCAGAAACCTCACGATTCGACTGCGGGGGGCTGTTAGCGATCCTAACTTCCCATGTATAGCGTGATTGTATTTGATTTTCTTTGATCTCTTGTATGATATGACAGATCATGTAATCCTTCCTTGTATAGCTTGATTGTGTAATCACTGTTGCCAATTCGGCACTTGACTATGTAAAGGACAACCCGGCATTGCTATTGCCGTGTGGTGTTTCCTCCAAACCTTTCTTACCTTTCTACATAGAAGCCATGCCATCCATCAAGCGGTCCTGATCATTGGAATGAATGATTTGTCCAATGAGCCAAGGAATTAGTAGATGCAAGCATTGGTGAAAGGATATGGCCAGAAACCTGCATGATTGCACTGCCCCTTGAGTGAGTCTTGTCTCACAAGGGCACAGGAGCCAGCCAACTGATTGAGGCATGGATCCGAGCTTGTGATAGTTATCTACCACCCTCATCAATTCAGATGCTGATAGGTTGAGTAGTGGTGCACCATAACCTTTTCTATCCCTTTTTCTTTTTCCATCATGGTTATTCATGGACAAAAGTCACACTTGGAAATTGGAATTAGAGGGGAGCAGTGAATTGGTTGGAGATTTAGGACAAACGGTGTTCTTCTCCTCCAAGTGACCACCTGTGTATGCCCTATGCCGAAGGTTTGATGAGATGGCCCCACTTCAGTAGCAATTATTTCATAGAATCATTAGTGATACTCTTGCCAGAATTGGTTAATCCCCTGTAGCCTACTATCCTTCAAAAAAGGACAACGGGTAAAATCTCCTGGATCCTTGAAGAAAGGACAATAGCGTGAAAGGATCTTCAAACTTAATCAGTGTTGTATTACAGCACAAAACAGAACACACTGTTAAGAAACCGGGCCAGGACTGGAAGTCCTGGCCCAAGGTGGACTCTTCATCTCAAACTCTAGTAGGGTCGTAGCCTATAAATAAGGGGTACTAGTCATTGTAAAGGCGGATCGCTTGATAAAGAAATAAAGAGAAGCAAGAAGCTCCCCTACATCTCTGTGTTTAATCTCTTGTCCTATTCTTGTGTTCTTGCATTATTCTTACGATTCTGAATTTGTCTACGAGATAATCGCTCGGACTGGACTCGCCAGCGACGGTTTCTCAACACGTTATCAGTACAATCGACTCTCCTCGCATCGAAAAGGTAACCGTCGATGAACGACACTTGTAGATTGAATCATATTTTCTAAATCGCTTTAAATTTTGCAAATTTGTTTTCTAGATTAGTTTTCTATGGTGCAAATCCGTTCTAACCTACCGCGAGCTGACTTAAAGTTGCCGGCACAATGTCGATTGGTGGTTGCATGAAAGTACGGATGTCGATTGCACATTAGATTGAACATTGCATTGTATGAATAGTGATTGCATTAACAATGTTTTTGGATGAACCGTACACGATTTTTTTTTTTTGCGCATGCGGTCGGCCTGAAGCCGCATCGCGGTGCGCCGGCCATGAAGCAGCACCGGAAGCCGCCATGCATGGCCAAGCTGCCGGCTGCCGTGTCTTGAAGACGCCGCCCCGAACGAGAGCCGCTGGCCACCGCGCTTGATGCGTTACCGCCGCACTGCGCTACTCCGGCCGCCGCTACCGACGCGCGGATGAGGCCCCGCATGGCCACCGGCCCCGCATGGTCACCGCATGGCCACCGGCCCCGCATGGGCCTCCGCCCTGTGCTGCGTGCCGCCGCATCGGCCGCGCAGCTTCGCGTGCTCGCAGCCGCATTGACGCCGGGAACCCGCGTGCCACCAACCGCTAAACCGAGCGCCACCCCGTACGGGTTTTTCCCTTAGAGCCGCGCCGCCGGCCCACAGCGCCGAAGCCACCCTTGAAGCGCGACCGCCCACGCCATTGAAGTGCTGTCATGCCCGGCCACCCGAAGCCGGCCGCCCTGGTAGTCTTGAAGACGTGACGCCCGAAGCAAGAGAAAAAAAGGGGTGCCGGACCATGTGCGCACGGGCCTCCGCCGGCGTCCATCCGCAGTCGCCCGCCACCTGGCCAGAATGTCGTCGTGTTGTGCCCTTAGCGCCGCGATAACCGCCGCGCCCGCAACGTCGCGCCTCCGCCACGAGCCATACATCACGCCGCCACTACATTGCGCCGCTCTCCCCGCACACGGCCGTCGCCCGACACAAAAAGGAAAAAAAAGGGGGGGAAAGAGAGCGCACGCCGCCGGAGACACCACCGGCCTCGCCTGCCTCCAGCGACGGGCATCGCATGGCCACCGGAAGCCACCGCCGGCCCCGCTCTGCATGGGTGCTCCGCGCCGCGCGTCGCCGCGGCCCCGCATGGCCACACGCCGCCGCCAGTACCCGCTCGCGTTCGCACCAGCCACCGCGTCTTGAAGCCGCCACCGTCTTGATACTATCCAAAGTAAAATGACACATATTTTAGACTAAAAAAAAACTATAACCAACACAAGGTAATATTAGCCCTCACTCTAAACAACTGTGTGTTAAAATTTGTACAACTTCCATAGAAAGTGTTGCTTGGGCCTTGGTGTGTGCTATCTGAGTTTTAGAGTTACAGTTCACACTACCTGCTGCATACTATTTGTTCTTGGGTCATCACGAAGGATCTAGTAAATGAGAAGCCATTGTATAGCAGATATCAAGACTTCTGTGTTGCTTGTGATCTGTGAAGCATCTCTCTCTCTCTGCTTCCCCCTATTTTCTGACTCTCATTGAATACTCTATGCTTCCACATATCCATACTTGTTGACAAAAACTGTGGGAAACAGCTCTTCACAAACCAAACATCCAAGGGGCAAAAGAAAGAAAAGCAGAAGCGGGATTGTCTGATGCTTTGAATAACAGAAGATAATGTCCTACTCCGTTTGCACTGCCCATTGGTCAACCGTACTTATTTTATTCAATGGAAATGCTACTACTAATTATCTCTCAAATGGAGGTTGCTAGTTGCTACTGACAAAAATTCCTTGTGGCCAGCTTATATTAAGCCAAGATTTGAGGTACTTCTGCTTGGCATGATCTTTATTTATTTTTTTAAGCTTTAGGGCTGCTTTAATAGACAACCTATCATGCCCCACTCACTAGCTTGAGAATAAATTCTCTCAACCCCACCTATCTAAAATTTGTTCTTGGATTCCTTAGCTACACGGGTAAAAGCACGATGTCGTAGTGAAGAAGCTAGTACATGGGGATGATCACCATCGGACGGTCGTGGAGAGCATCTCTGCATAGGAATAGCCAAACTGTTCCGGAGTAGTTCTCGAATGTTATAGTACCAACTCTTTTCGAACGGTCAACTAAAACACAAACTATAAGTCTTTTACACTATATAAGAGTCACTAACATACAAATGTAGCACTTACGATAAAAGGTATTGCAATATTGACACAATATCAATCGATGGAACATTGATTTCTGAATTGAATGACCAAATAAGAAGAAAAAAAAAGACAGCAGTACAATACTACAATCCCTCATTCCTCCCAAAGAAACCTTGTTTCATTACTAGTGCAGTAATCGTAACAAGCGTGAAACCGCCGACCAGTTGAAAATAGTATGTGTTGTAAATAATGCATAGAAAAATAGAAATAGGAAAAACAAATTTTACATGGAAAATCCTTTTGGAAAAAACCACGGACATACAAAGGCAATATCACTATATGTCGTAGCAAGAAAGACCAGACAATAGAAAAAGAGGACCCTGGTATCGGAGAGTGAGGGATCCTCGGAGAGGGGACCAGTTGCCAGGAGAAGTGTGTTTTAATCTGAGAACTGGGTCTGATTTATTACATGGAGGAGAGGGCTATTTATAGCTTTTCGATAGGGTACATGAGATTACAGATCTACCCCTAAAAAGGTTCTGGCCACATAGGGGTTGCAGGGACTTTTCCTCCCCCTACGCGTAACCTTTGGCTCACGGTGGACCTCTCTGGCCTTGGTCCACCTGGTCGGTGCTCCTGGAGCACCGGTTCCTTCCATCCTTCCCCGTGCGCGGGGCCTCCGGGCTGAGAGACCCGGCCACCTCAAGGCGACGTTGGGAGACTCGTGGCCTTCAAGTTCGTGGTGCTTCGGCAATCCTCCAGGAGTCTTCACACCACCTTTAGAGCCTCCCCAAAGGCATGCATGGTACCCTCAGGGAGGTACATCCCTCGGGTGGGCTCCCCCCCCCTCCCCGGCGGGTGTTCTTGGCCGCTGGTCCTTCGGAGATGCCCCATAGGCTTCGCCAAGTCGTTGTGGTCGATGGGGTCGCCCCTACGACAAGCCCATCGCAATCGAGGTCCTGCGTCATCAAGGCTGAAACCGCGCCCTTTCCCCGAAGGGTCCAAGCACACTGTCCCCTTCGGCCTGGCGAAGCTATATTTTGTGTGGGGTGCTCCCGTGAGACGAGGGCTTACCCCCGATTGGGTGTGTCGTCGGGTGCTGATCGCCGTAGCGCTCCGGTTGGTCATTGATGACGCGCCTTCTAATAGTGTGGGCCACTGTTGGTTGCCAATGCGTCGAAACGACGCTAATTGGCATTGATGGTGTCCCTTTGAATTGCGCGGGCTGCCATTGGTTATTGCACACCATAATGTCGCCCGTTGGGTGTGTTGTGCTCGTGGCACGTGTCACGTGTTGACTGTCCCGTGACTTTTGGGCTTTCCCACCTTGTTTGCTTGCGGTCCTGGTGCCTTATAAACAGGTAGGGGGTTGGTGCTTTCCGTTCCTTGTTTCACTTGCTATTACTCTCACTTCTGTTGCCTTGTGCACTTTTTTTTCCAGAGTGGGGTGGCCTCCGGTGTTCGTTTGTTGCGCCCACGGGTCATGACAAAGCATAGCAAGGATGGTGGTGGTAGTGTAGTATACACCAGTGACCTCGGTTGCTCCACCGTGATGGAGCGGGTGCTTCGAGCGATGAAGGACGAGAGGAATCTGGGTGACCTTGCACAGGTGCGGGTCCCTGGGTCGGAGATAGTGCCGACACCCTGAGCGAATGAGGCAGTGGTATTCGTAGCCTTCTTCAATGCGGGTCTTCGATTCCCCTACTTGAAGCTGGTGGCCAGGGTGCTTTGGCTTTATCGGGTGGAGCTGGCGCAGCTGACGCCCAATTCCCTTGTCAAGCTCGGCGTGTTCGAGTGGGTGATGCGCTCCATGGGGATGAGCGGGGAAGGGTGCCTGTTCGCGTACTTGCACGACGGGCATTGCCAACCGAAGAAAAAGAAGGCCACCGGCGAGACGTTGAACTTCGGCAGCGTCAACTTTTAGCCGAAGGCGCGCTGTCT
Organism: Ampelocalamus luodianensis; assembly: GCA_036346255.1. Lineage (NCBI taxonomy): Eukaryota > Viridiplantae > Streptophyta > Magnoliopsida > Poales > Poaceae > Ampelocalamus > Ampelocalamus luodianensis. The sequence goes on from CM070633.1 coordinate 37,268,505, forward strand.
GATGTATGCGCTGGCTTTGGCTGCCCAGAATCAGTGGGACACCGACTGGACCCGGAAGTGGTTCTACCACAAGTCTCTTTCGGGCGACAGGCTTCAATCGGGCAAAGGACCAATTCAATTGACCGCTGCCCCGGAGATCGTGCTCACCTCGAGTGAAGAGGCGCTACTGCACCTCCTACTCAACGCCACGCGGAGGCTCTCCACGAGGGACCTTGTGGAGGAGTTCTGCATGCTCTGGGTTTGGCCCCTTGCGCAGGGTTGGAACGTGGAGCTCGGGGACCCGAAGGGCGATCTTCCTTCCTTCGTTGAAGTAGGCCACGAAGGTTTGGGACTTTTCCTTGGCTCTTTTGCCCACCCTGTTTTATCTAATTTTTTAAAAAAATAGGGTGTGCTTGTCTTTGTTGCTGTGATGCCCATCGATGACGCCGCGCGGGCCGCACAGCAGCTTCTAGGCCCCTACACTAGGGAGGAGCACGTAAAGCGGGGTCTGTTGGTGCGCGAACCTTGCTTAAATCACGCATATGTGGATCCATCGTTTTGCGTGGCGGAGCACCCAGATAGCATGAGAGGAGGAAGAAACAGGCCAGGGTGCCCAAAGAGCTGGATGCCCTGCGGCCAATCGTAGCAAGGCCCCTACGACCCGTTGGGGCAGGAGACGCAGGTGGCTCAAGTGCGAGGGAGGATGTCGCCGAGCGGCCCGCGAAGAGGCCATTGTAGGATCCTTCGAGGTAGCTGGGGCACGCTCGCTCAAGCGACTCCTCGTCGGGAGGGTTCCCGACTTCTCCGACGACAGGAGTGGCGCCGAGGGAGGGTAGTCCCACTGTGGCGGGGGTTGCCGAAGGGGCTGCTAGCTCGTTCGGAATAGCAGGCCTGCCCCTCGAGGAGTCCTTGTGCGACAACACTCCATCCCACGTCTATGGGCATGGCTCGAAGGACACCCAAGTGGTCCCCCCTACTCCGGGTCGTGACGACATCTATTTGTTTCCTTTGGCTTTATATTTTTATTTATTTTGCGTATATTTTTCCCTTATCCGTTTAGGTGCTTTGTAGTCCTGAGAAACAATGAGGAGGGGGATGGTGGTGCAAGCTCCACTTCCCGAGGGTCTGAGATTGATCCAGCGCTGGTTGGTGCTCCTAGTGCTGCGGGCACCACACATCTTGGTCCGTTGTGCACCGCGGATTTGAAGGTTAGCGCCGAGGCGTCGGGTGTGTGCAAGGAGATCGCTCGCTTTTCCGCCCAAGCATACGTTGGGGAGCTCTTCTGGAGCATGCCCCTCGTGTGGATGCTCTAGTCTATTGAGGCAAACACTGCGAAGGTAGGCTTGGAGTTGCTATTTCCTTCCCCTCCTTTTTTGTGTCTGATGACATGCCTCGTGCAGACTTTGATGATGTCCCACGCGCTTGAGGAAGATGTTGCATGTGGTTACACAGAGATCCAGGGACGCGTCAACGGAGTGCACGCACGGAGTGCAACCCTAAGGTCCGAGGGTGACACCCTGGCCGCTAGGGCAAAGGAGCTAGAGACAAAAGTGGCAGAGCTGGAAGGGGAGCGTCGTATCCTGCGCGAGGAGGTGCAGACGCTTCGCAGCATCCGAGGCGATCTTGAGACAGAGATCGAGGCAGAGCGGGAGCTGTCCCAGTCCATGGCACACACGATGTGGGGACGATGGAGGCCCTAGAGGGTGTTGTTACTGTGAGGACCCCAGTTTATTTGGTTTGTAATGCTTAACCAACCACCTGGCCCTAGCATCACAAATCAAATAAACTGATCCTCGAGATATGTATACTTCCCAGAAAGCAGTATACACACCCCGGTACCAAATTAGACATCAACTCCATTCCACACATAGAGTCCAAACACAACACTACCAAACGGAAGATAAACAAAAAGTATAGGTTATTATGCACACCCACGACCGCCCAAAAGATACACAAATAACAAAGAAAGACAATGAAGCAAAGTGCCATAAGATGGCTATAAACAAAGCCAATCAGTGTGCCTTCAACCCACAAGGCATCTGACCGGACCGCCAAGCCTAGTCGTCACCCACGAAGCGACAGCACAACTCACAGAAGTGAGGCCCCTGAGGCTCACCTTCTTCCTCTGCAACAAAAACATTAAGCAAAGCACCTGAGTACAAAGATTGTCTTTGTACCCGCAAGACTGACGTGTAAACTAGCAGACCTGTTCATATGCTACATGCAGGCTTATTTGGTGGAAGTCATATGTTTCATTTGCATAAAGCCAACTTTATTTGCAATAATGTAATGCAATTTTAAAGGCAAGTTTGCAATTCATTTTTACTGTTGAAATAACTGCGAAATAAAGATAGGTACAAGCAACCACCTAGAAGTGACTATCCCAATAGTCACCACAACATAGCACGAATCCCAGCATTCGCACCACCTACAAGTTTTAATTTTAAAAGGTTGTAGTCTAACTCTCGATAAGCTTACCCAAGCGTGTCCATCACCTAGGACGAGGCTATTCGAATAGTTTTTAACCCTGCAGGGGTGTACCAATGTACCCACACCTCAGACCGCCTTTAAGCCAAGCACACTTCCGAAGGTATGCCGGCACAGCTAAGTCCTACGAGACTGTTTCCAATATTGTGTATCAACCCCGAGCCGCTCGTATGGGTAGAAACACCATACGCTTACATGGTAAAGCCGAAAAGACAACTACCCACTCAGGATAAAGCTTTTCGGACAACTACCATGCTCCCACCTCCATCCCTCCTGCGACCTCCTGCGACCCGGGACCAATACACGCCAAAGTACTAGGTCAAGAGAGGTCCCATACCCTCTAGTGTGGTTAGCACGCCGAAATGCCTGGATAACAGAAACTCACAAGATGTTCGGTCCTTAATTGACCCGGGCACCTTTCCAGTCACACCCAACAGATCACACCAATATTACCATTGTGCCCGCGTCTAAATCATTTTTGTTTTTGTTTTTAGTTTTGCAAGTAAGCATAGCAAAATGCTGAAACATAAAATTGTAGTAAATTTTGTGTGATCAAGGTTACCGACTAAAGTCGATAACCGCCCAGTTCTACCGATAGCTAAGCATGTCTAAGCAAGTTGAAATCGTATCTACTAAGTGACAAGAGATCATCCAGCGACCTCTAATCACAGCAAATAACCTAGGCTCAGGTAGTAGAGATCAATATTTTGGCTACAGGATATGCAACACTGATTTAACTAATCAATTTAACACAAATTAAGCAATGCATACATACAATTGAAACAAAATATTAATCTTTAAAATACGGGATTAAACATGATCAAACCGCTTGTTCGGTCTTTGTTGCTCAATATGTTGCGGAGGATCGTTCTCAGGGTTGCCGCAAATATCGAAGCCTAACGATCGAACAACAGCAAATAAGAACGAATAACACCGACAAAACTCAAACATACAACAACATCAAATCATGCCAAAACTCACACAACAGCCTAAACAAGATATAACAAAATTTTACAAACAGGGAACAAATCATTTTAAGTTATTAGCAATTTTCTATGAATTTTCTAAGCTAAAAACACAACAAGTTACTAATTAATCACTTAACAAATTTTCATGAACAGAACCAGTGTATAAAACCTATCCTAATAGTTAGTATACTGAAAATGAAATTCTCTGCATTGGGTTAGTTTAATTTGGACAATTATGGAAAAGATATGCATTTTCTAATTTAGAAGATACATAAGACACCATTTTATTAGTTAACAGATTTTTGCTATAGAGGCATGGATGAAACTAATTTTAGTAAATAATACATTTAAAATGAAAATTAACAAAGACTTGGTTTCATGCAATTTGGACAAAATTGAATTAGATATACATTTTACAAGTTTGATTGAATTAATGACTCAACAGAAAACATAAACCGTAAATACTAAAGCAATGAATACTTTTTCTACCGCACATCAAGAAGCCTGACCATCGACAATGGCCCGCGCGAACGCCGACGAGACAAATAAGACCGCTTAAAGTGACGTCGGCGATTCAAAGAATACGTCTTGACTTACTAAGGTGCAAACCTAAAACACTCTCAGAGAATACGTTTCCCATCGAGAAAACGCGTACGAGCTACACAACCCTAATCGACAAAGCATGGGCCCACATGGCGGTGACTCGAGAATAAATAACGGGCTGGATTAAAGGATTTCTAAACGCGATTAACCTAAGAGGCCCACAAATCGCTGACTCAAAGAAGACATGATTAAAGTTAAACTAATCTTCACCGGCGGTTCATGGCGAGCACGGCACGCGATGGCGCCGCGCAGTGATCTAGCAAACCAATGAGTTTCAAGACGAGTGAGTGGTACCTTAAGGTTCGCAAGATCTCACGAACCCGGTGGCGGTGACGCTGAGCCCGATGGTCGACGGAGATGAGCTCACGACGGCGAGGCGGAGAAGAAAGTGCGGTCCACGCGAGAAGGCGATACGGGCTTCTAGAAGACTCGGAAGGTGTGCTTAAGCCGCGCCAACACCGTGAGCAAGAAGCACACGATAACGCCGACGAAGAAAGCCCGAGGTGACCGGAATTTCCACGGCGCGAAACCGAGCTTGAGAAGAATTGGTCGCACGCCCGCAACGATGCACAAAAGGCGAAACAAGCCCACCGTTAGACTCGGTGCATCAATGCGATCCTAAGGGACTAGGTGGCGAGCCGAAACTCACCAGTCGCAAACGAGCTCACGGATCGAGATCGCCGAGGCGAGACGACGGTGGCTCCGATGATTCACCGGGTGCTACGAGCTCGGAGCCGCAAAATGGATGCGGCGAGAGAGTGGATCACGGCGCGGCGATCGCGGGCTCGAGGGCGGCGCTAACACGCGCGGCATTGCTCTCGGGTTCTTCTCCCACGGAAGGAAATTTGGGCGAGAAAACACAAGAATGGACGCGAAGGGTAGTGGATGGGCTCTGGGTAGATGAGATCCCGGCGATGCTTCACGGGCCGACACGAGGACAAAAGGTGGCGCGACGAGGACGTGGCAAGCATGCAGCGCCGCGGCCGTGAGCTCCGGTGAGTCGCGGAGAAGACGAGGTTGATCTTGACAGTGGGACCCACATGTCGGCGACAGAGCAAAGCGGTGCGAACCGGAGGTTTGATTTGATCGGATCACCACCGCTGGATCCAAATGGACTACCGAGATTGGTGTATGCATTCGGACAGTCGGTTGCGCGACGCGACGTGGATCGCTCGATTTGCATCGGACGGTCACGATCGATTGGTCTCGCGGTGCAGCTAGTTGACGCGACCGAGTCAATTGGCGCGGTCGGATTTGAGTCGGGCTCGGGTTCGAGCCCGACAAACAGTGTTTTCTGATTTGAAGTTTTTTAAAAGGCTGAGAGAGTTTGGAGAATTTTTAGAGGTAGATCCCGAGCTCCAAAAATTCCGAAATTTTTATGGTAGCTACTTGAGACAGAGATCAACATTGCATAAATTTTCCAGAACTTTTTATGCACTGAAAAATTCTGCAGAAAATTCACAAGCACGCTGACCAAGGGTTTGACCAGGTTTCCAACTAGTTTGACTTGGCCATTTGAAATAGCAAATAAAATCTAAAAATTGTGAAATAATTCAGGGAGGTAGATAGGATGATCAAGATGATAGGAAAAATAATTTCAGAGGATGATCACAAGTTTGAAGGCTAAGAATTTGCTGACAACAATTTCCATTCACAAGAATTTAATTCTAGAAAATGGAAATTGCTAGGGAAAAATGTAGGAACTTTCAAATGATTTGAAGAGACAACAAAAGTTTTTATTCCTCCTCAAAATTTTATATTTGAAATACAAACCCTAAGTTAGGGCTGTTACAGTTACTAACATCGGGGTTGTGCCGCCACCGCTGAAGCATACCGTGGGGGAGATGGACATTACCCTTGGGCGCCTTTGCCGTGCTAGGGAGGTGTGTCTGCCGGCGGCCTGTGCCTATGGTGACCACTATGCGAAGGTGGCCTGGACGGTGGCTCTTGCATCCCTGCAGAAGGTAGGGTGCACGGACATCGATGCCCTTGCTGCTCGATCTGTGCCCGTGGCATCCGCGACGGAGGTTGATTTGTCCCAACGACAACTTCGGAGGGTGAGAAACATCCTCGGCCAGGACATCTGGGCGTCCCACGGTCTTGACGCGGTGATGGGCTCCCTCCAGGTAGTGCTTGCTCAAATGAAGAGAGGCAAGGCTCTGGCGGACAACCAGGGGGCGGCGAGCGGGGGGCCACCACCAGAGACAAGGTGTGACCCTCCGTTGCCTCCAGTGCCCCCAAGCATTTTAGATTCTTGTAGCTGGGCTGTAGTTTCCTTCTCTCTTTTTTTGGTTTTTAGCTCCACCCCTTCGTATCCTCTGTACTGGAGTAGGCTTAGAGAGGGTCTACCTCTTTTTGTAACGGTCCCCACTTTTGAATGAAAAAGCTATTTTGGAAATTCTTCATGAAAGCTTGATGCGTTTGGCCTTTCACGCTGTGGCTATGTGTTAACTTTGCTTTTTACACAGGACAACTTACCCTTACGCCGGTGCACCGCCGGTAGAGGGCTTTGGCCTTGCAAGAGGCGGACGACAAAGGTTATTGATCCCAAGCGCGGGCTGAAGGGTGAGCGCTGTGTCGTGTCTATCTGGCCCCTCTAGCTGTGCTACTGAGGCGATGTGTATCATGGTGCTAAGTGGTAGCGTTGGAAATTAGCAAATGCCGAAGGTAGAATGGAGGAGTTCTGGCTGTTTCGGCAACGCAAGGCTGCGGCGGTGCGTGACGAAATGGCTTGTTTCTGGGCGCTGCAAGATGGTATGGCCTCGGCGAAAGCCCCCTCTTTGTGTGCCGAATTAGCTGCTCCTTCCCTGAGGGGCTCCTGCGAAGGATCCTCCAAGGCGGCATACAATTGGAGCGCGGAGAGGGAATACCCGAAGTTTATGAGTAACAGGTTGTCCGGCGAGGAGTTGGGTGAGTGGCTGGTGCATACGAGTGTCATATATGCCGAGGCACCTTAGCCATTTGGCGTGCTGTTGTTGTATTTGTGTGGTTGAGATTATTATTATTATTGTTGTTGTTGTTGTTGTTGTTGTTGTTGTTGTTGTTGTTGTTATTATTATTATTATTATTATTATTTATTGTGGTGAGCGCCTGCTGTATATACTTTGTGTGTCTGTAATTTGTGATGAATAAAGTGTAACTTGTTGGTATATGCATGCGTTTGTCCCAGTTTGATTTTGCTTCTTTTTGTTTTGTTTTTACTTTTTTAGATGGGAGATTAGATTATTTGCCACTGCAAAACATGTGCAATTCATGATTTGCCACTCATGTATTTCTAACATGTGGTCCTAGGACCCATATATTAGGGATACATGGAGTGATAAATCATGAATTGCACATCTTTGCAGTGGCAAATTATTAATTATTTCTTTTTAGATAGGACTCCAGGGGAGCCTTAACTTTTCACGAGGGGGGAGGCGGCGAAGCCTAGCGGTAGCGCTGCCCCCATACTTTTTTAGATAGGGCTCCAGGAGAGTCCTAACTTCTCATGCAAGGGGAGGCGAAGCCTAGTGTTGCCCCTATACATTTTTAGATAGGGCTCCAGGGGAGCCCTAACTTCTCGTGCGAGGGGGAGGCGAAGCCTAGCGCCGCCCCCATACTTTTTTAGATAGGGCTCCTGGGGAGCCCTAACTTTTTCATACGAGGGGGAGGCGAAGCCTAGCGTCGTCCCTCATACTTTTTTAGATAGGGCTCCGAGGGAGCCCTAACTTTTCATGCGATGGGGAGGCAAAGCCTAGCGCCGTCCCTCATACTTTTTTAGATAGGGCTCTAGGTACACCCTAACTTTTCATGCAAGGGGGGAGGCGAAGATCTGCACTGTCCCCTCCCCCCAGCGAGTTCTGGTGCTTGGGGCCAGGTTTTGTGTATCGGGTCCTAAGCTAAGTGCGGCGTCCTCGTCTATACACTCGTGCCTGCGGGGGGGAGCATCGGTGTGCACTGGGGCTGTGAGCCATGCATGGTGTCCTCGCTGATACACTCGTGACTGTGGAGGGCATCGGTGTGCACCAGGGCTGATGAGCCATGCACGGTGTCTTCGCTGTTATACTCATGCCTAGGGGGGCATCAGTATGCACCAGGGCTTACGAGCTGTGTGCGGTGTCTTCATTTATACATTCATGCCTGTGGGGGGCATCGTGTGCACGGGGGCTGATGAGCCTTGCATGGTGTCTTCATTTATACACTCAGGCTTGCAGGGGCATCGGTGTGCACCAGGGCTGATGAGCCATGCGCGGTGTCTTCGTTTATATACTACACACTCGTGGGAGTGAGTTAGTATGACCTCGAGTATCTATTTTATTAGACGGGGACAAAATGCCCAAAAGACATACACCTATTTTTGTACACGCCTCTGCCGTTGAGGAATGGCAAGTGGCGGTTGCCCAAGCACAACTGGCTTTTTACATTGTTTGACCCTAGGGATAGAGCTTACAGAGGCTTTTAGCATTCCACGTGTGATCCAGCTGCTGTCCCTCCGGTGTTGCGAGGTAATATGAGCCCGCTTTTGTTGTGCTAGTGATTATGTACGGGCCTTCCCATTTGGACTCAAGCTTTCCTGCGGTTGCCAAATTCGCGAGGTGCTTGAGGACCATGTCGCCATGCCCTAGTGGGTGAGCCCTGACTTTTTTGTTGTGTGCTGCCGCGACGCCCGCGACATATGTGGCCATAGTTGCGATGGCCTGCACGCGGTTTTCTTCGAGGAGATCTAAGGAGACTTCCCACTCCATGGGCTCTCCCTCCAACAATGTGTGGAGGGACCTTGCCACCAGCTCGCCTGGAATCATTGCTTCATCACCGAAGAGGAGTTTGAATGGTGAGAAGCCGGTGGCCCCGACTTGGCAAAGTACGGAGTGCCCATAAGCTTTGAGGAGCTCTTCGGGCCAAAGTCCCTTTGGCATGCTGACGAGACGCTTCATCAGCCCTTCCAGTATGCTGCTGTTGGCTCACTTGATAGCTCCGTTTGCCTCCAGATGGCCTACCGACGTGAATCATATTTTTGCTCCTAGGCCTTCACAAAATGCTTTGAAGCGCGCAGAGTCGAACTGGGTTCTATTGTTAGTGACGATGTTGGATAGTACCCCGAATCAGTACATGATGTTTGCCATATGAAGCGCTAGGCTACCGTGGTGGTAATTTTCAGTATCGGCTCGGCCTCTGTCCATCTTGAGAAGTACTCAATAGCGACGAAGGCGAAGCGCAGGTTGCCCTTGGCCGCTAGGAATGGACCAATGATGTCAAGGCCCCATCGTGCAAAGGGCCAAACCAGGGGCAATGGTTGCAATGGGACCGTCGGTGCCTTGACGTGCCGGCTAGCCCATTGGCACCCTTGGCAGCGTTGGACGAGGTCTTGCGCATCGCATAGCATCGTTGACCAGTATAGACCTTGGCAAAAGGCCCTTGCCACGAGGCCCCTGGGATCTTGGTGTGCTTCATAGGGGCCCTTATGGATGTCCCCCATGAAGGGTTGGCCCTCTGCTCATGAAACGCATCGCAGCAGAGGGGTATAGACGCCCCTTTGCAGAGCAGCCCATTGATGATGCGGTAGTTTCAGGCACGATGCTGGAGGCGCCATTCTTCGGCAGGGTCCTCGGGGTCTTCACTTGCTAGGTATTTGGCGATGTTATCCCTCCAATCTTCTTTGTTTATCAGGAATACAGTGGTTTGTGCTTCGGGCACAGCCCCTTGTACTTCGGGCACCACCCCTTGTGCTTTGGGAGTGGTTGAGGGCGTGCGCTGTACCTTGTAGAAGATGTTTGGCAAGGGGTGCTCGGCCGACCTGGCCAGCTTTGCGAGCTCGCCTGCTGCCTCGTTGCTTCCCCTTGGTATTGTTTAAACTGTGATGCTGAGGAAATGCCTTGATCCTTTGTGTACCACGGCCAGGTACCTAACCATCTCGGGGTCCCTGGCCGTGAATGATTTATCAAAATGACCCGCCATGAAGCAGGAGTCGCTCTTGATGACGATGTGCTTGGCCCTAGGACCGCGGCCTTGCAGAGACCCAACAACAATGCTTTGTATTCGGAGGCGTTGTTTGTTGTTGAGAAGTCAAGGCGGGCGGTGTGTGATATGCTTCGCCCGTCCAGGGCGACCAATATGGCCGTCGCGATGCACCAAGAGCCATTGATGTAAATTGTCCATGGCATCTCGGGCTGGCTTCGTGGGTGCACCTCGGACTGAGGCATCCATTCGGCGATGAAGTCGGCAAGGGATTGTGACTTTATTCTCATGCACGCCGTGAAGGTGACGTCGAAGGGTGCCAGCTCAGCGGCCCACTTGCCTATTCGGCCCGAGGCATCCTTGTTTCACAGCAACAGTGTAGGTGGGTAGGATGTCGGGACCGTGATGGCGTGCGCCAGGAAGTAGTGTCGTAGCATGCGTGAGGCCATGAGTAGGGCGTATGATATTTTCTCCAATTCGGTATATCTGATCTTGGCCCCTCGCAAGGCTTTCGATACATAATACACTGGGCGTTGGCCATTGTGTTCTTGAACGAGGACCACACTCACTACCGAGGAGGAGGCGGCCAAATACAGCAGTAAGTCCATGTTGGGCTTCAGGCTGGTCAAGCTTGGTAAAATGGTGAGGTATCGCTTGAGATCTTCCAATGCCTCCTGGTAGTCTGCGGTCCACCAAAACGGCTCCGCTCCCTGAAGTGTCTTGAAGAAGGGTAGGGCATGCTCCGCTGAGTAGGACAGGAATCGGTTGAGGGCTGCGAGGCGCCATGTTAGCTTTTGCACCTCTTGGGCATTGCGGGGTGGTTCCATTTCCTGGATGGCTTGTAACATCCCAATTTTCAGAGCCTTAAAAATCCTTTGAATAGTTAGCAGGGAAAAATTCACCATTTGGATTTATTTGAATTTAATTCAAAAGCTTAATATTGGACTTTGCAATCAAAAACATTTAATGTGAATAATCCCAACATGAACATTAGCCAAAACTATTTTATTTGGGTTCTATGTGCTCAGATATATTTTCTAGATTTTTCTAGAATTTTTCTGAGTTCATTTGCTATTTTCTATTGCTTGTTTGAATTTCTGGTAATTTATAAATTGAAAAACCTATTTAAAATCTCAGAAAATCAATCGGGCCGATTTCTTAAAAACTCGCCCATTCCTCTCGCCCACTCCTATCTCCCGCGCTCGCCCGACCACCTCGGCCAACAGCGCGAAGCGCTGCCTCCCCCGACATGCGGGTCCCGCATGTCGCCTCTCCTCTCTTTCCTTCCGAGCCCGCCGCTCCTCGCTGCTCGATCAAGATTGAACGGCTAAGACGCTGCGGATGAAAACGGAAGTTCCGATCGTCTCCTTGATTTTGGACCGTTGGATCTTGGAGGGACGGCCGATCTTGAGTCCGTTTCGTGGCGTGTCGCTTCACACGCACCGCCGCGCCGCCGCCGCCGCCGCCCGGTGGGTCCCGACCGCCACGCCACCGTCGTCTCGAGGCGGACTCTCCGCCCTCCCGACTTTGCCGCCGCGTGCGTGTCCGTCGTGGACTCGCCTGGGCTATTTAAAGCCCCGAGGATCCTCGCACTGCACTCGAAGCCCGCTCGAAAACCCTAGCCGCCGCCACCAAAGCGCCGCCAGAGCCCTAGTCGCCGCTTTCGTCTTGACTCGGCCGGCGACTCGCCTGGCCGCTGCCGTCGCTCAGCTTCCTCGCCGCCGACCACCACCGGGATCGCGCGCCGCTCGCATCTCGGCCGCCGCCGCCGCCGGCGGGACCCTTCAACGCCGCCGCCGTTGAGCCCGCACCTCCTCCGCCGCTCAAACCTCGCCGCCGGTCACTCCCGCCGCCCCGAGCACCGGTGAGCGATCGATGAGATCCGCGCCCACCTCTACCTCCCGGGCTATCCGCCGCCGGCGAGCCGCCGCTCGCCGAGACCGTCGGCCCTCGAGCCGCCGCCGTCGTCGGTCCGGACGTGGCACGCCACCTCGGCGCGCGTTAGCTCCGCGCCGCGTGTCATCCTCGTCGCCCTCACAAGATCGACGCGGCAATCCACCGGATCCTCGGCCGAGGCTCGGTAGACCAGTCCTCCGTGAGTTTAGCCTCCGACATGTGGGTCCCACATGTCGAGATTTCTTTATTTATCTTTTCCGAAATTCCTTCACGACGCCAAGATTGCGCAATAATCCGATTTTTCATAAGAAATAATTCGAAATTCCGTAAAATCGAATTTAGGTTTCTTTTAGATTTCCAATCTTCCAAAGCCCATAACTTTTGCATCCTAACTCCGATTGAGCCCATTCAAATTTCTAAATTTGTCTAAATTCAAGATCTATTTATCTGAGATTTTTATTTAATTTTTGGAGTTTGTTTTGCCTCTGTTATTTATTTGTTTTGTTTCTTTTGTCTCGTTTGCGAGTAGACGCGATTCGTCGGGAATTTTGTGGAAGAAGGAGCACCCCAAGATCAAGACCAGTACATAGACCTTTTCCAAGGCAAGTCATACCTTTGATCATCTTGAACCCAATTTTCCAATTACTTGTTTCAGCATCGCATTCTATTTTAATTATTTATTTCAATGCTTTGGGTATAGTTATTATCCCAATTGTTATCACACCTTGGCCTTGTATGTCATAATTCCTTGTCACCCTAGATTGGTTTAGTTGGTAATATTGTAGCACCAACGTGGGTTGGTTAGAGGCGAGTACAATTGCTTAGCCATGCTACGAATCATCATCTCATGTGAGTCGCAAATATTAAATATGACTAAGTGTCTATGGAACTTTGTGTAAAACTGTGCTATGTGTTATTACTTCGTGGTGGCATGTGTTGCACTAAAATCAATCGGGTGGTAAAGGATTTAGACCGAGGCAAGTGGTGGAGAGCGTGTGACATGGTGGACTATGTGATGGGTTTGATAATCTGTGTGGCTTAGTTAGAACATGGAAGTCTTGCCTTGGTCAATTAAGGACTTAACTTTGTGCGCCATTGAACCGAGCTCATCTGCACGACCACATGCAGGTATGGGACGGCCTAACTTAGTGTTATGGATTCTCGCATTGATGTTCGGTGGTAGGTTAGGCTATGTGATAGGGTGGAGGTGTGACTACTTGGTGGTTGCATCACGGGAGGATTCGTCGCCCCCGCCCAACGGTGTGTGTTATGCATGGGCTATGTGATATGTATAACGGTTTGTAAGCACACCGGGAATGTCAATGTTGGAGATGAAGTTTCAACTGCTTTGTTATGATTGGTGCTAGCTACACTGGTTATATCGTGTGGGTAAAGTGTACAACCTCTGCAGAGTGTTAAATAAACTATTCGAATAGCGCGTCATGATCATGGACATGCTCGGTGATTTCACACGAGGTAGTTTTCATAAAATGTGGGAATGGGAGCGTGTGATCTCAATCATATGGCTATGTGAAATAATCATTAGTTGTGTGTCTTTGTGAAAACAATCGTTAAATTAATATTGTCTATTTGCTTTGAATTATGCTTTTAATCTATTATTCGTATTCAATTGCAAATGTTGCTTTTATGCAAAAGAACCACGAAGCCTTTTCTTTGGAATAAGCTCGCATCTATACATTGCATTCGTGGTATGATTTGCGAGTACGGTTGTGTACTCACGCTTGTTGTAAAACTTGCGCCAAAACCTACTGTAGTGGAGGAGTCTACGCCGCTTTCGAGGAGGAGTTCGTTGAAGGCCGATCGCTCGTTAAGGTCCGATCCCGCTTGGTTGCCCGTGGTGAATTGGTGGGATCTACGCCGAGTTTTCCGCTCGCCGCCGCTTTATTTCGTTAGCCCCGTGGCTTAATAAGTGTAAACTCGACCATAAGGTCAAAACCGTTATTTGTTATTCAAACTAATCGCTTACTTTATCTATCGCTTGTGTGGATCGATATTTACCGTGTTAACCCCGTGTGCACTAGCGTGATCCTCGACTAGTGCAAGATATACAGAGGGTTCCGTAATCGTAATTCGGGTCCCGACAGAGGTGGTATCGTGAGCCATACCGATCGTAGGTCTTGACCTTAGTAGTTTGGCCGCCTTAGAGTGTCCAAACTATTTTCTAAAAGGAAAATTAACTTGCAAAGTTAATTGATTGCTTAACTCTTCTCATATCTCTCGCTCAACTTTGCTATGATCTCTTCTCTCCCCGCTGCTTTAAAGTTGCTCTTACCTGCTCGTCGGTCTTGACAGATGCCTCGCCTTGAGCTATGGTGAGCGACCGGAGGGTATATGCCGAAGCTTTGGAAGTTGCTCCGAGTTCTTGGAGGTTTTGATCGTCCACAGACGTCGGCAACAAGCGGGCGGTGAATGGACGAGTAAGTGGAGTGATTTGTCGCCGACGATCTACGCCAGAGGAACGATAAGGCGAGCCAACCTTCGCACGCCTCGGTGAGGAAGATCACTTGGCCGGAAGGTATCCAGAGTCTTCGTGCTTGGCCATGCTACGATTCGCAACATCTACGCACGGAGCTTCAAGACACCGTCTTCGCTACCATCCCCGAAGCCGCACTGTGGACTTGCCAAAGACGCTACCCGCCCACGTATGAGAGAGCAACGCCACAAGAGTACACCTCGCCCGAGCCGTGGCCGCCAGAGGAAGCTTTGGAGAGAACCATCACGGAGTTGGATCATGTCTATGAAGCCTTGCAGAGTCAAGAGAAGGTCGCCACTCTGCAAGAGATCCTCTACGATCAAGTTCCGAAGAAGAGGAAGACCGAGGATGATCCTCAAGAAGATCCGAGGAAGGCCCGGTGAGCCCAAGAAGATGCAGAGCCGAGGAGCCAGCAGAGAGCGCTTGCACCGGAACGCCTATTCTTGCCGCACCAGTTCCAGTGGCATCGGGATCGGTTTGCCAAGATGCTTGGCCACTCCGAGCCCACACCGTCGGAGCGTCGCGCGGTTGTGGAGGCTTTCTTGAGTAGTTCGCTTAGGCTTCGCTTTTCAGTTTAGCCGATTTGATTTAGTGAGTCGCCTTTAGGCGGTAGCTTTGTGTGCTTAGGTCGTTGTTTCTTTTGTGTGCAGTATGAGCTGCAGGCCCTTAGGCATTTGTTGCAGCCATGCTAAGACCCTAAGTAATAAAGGTATTTCATTTGAGTTTCTTGATCGTGTTTTGTTGGGTTTAACCTACCCCGCCTAGTTCTTAACTCATCTCGTGCTTGCTACCTTATCTAACCCATGGAGCTTCGCAGATGGTTCACTCGTGCCGATCGCCGCAAGTGGTTCCGGCACCCAAAGACTGTGGAGGCAATGAGCAACCACAGAGGAGCAGATTCACGCAAGCACCCCCAATTGACTTGCAAAACTTTGAGCTTTCATGGCAAAGACGCATCTCGGTGATGAATACGATGATGACTCGATGCAAGCCATGCACAACCGTAACAACAACACCACAATCACCAAAGATGGAGCCCACCGCTCATGGTCACCATGGACCATCCAAACTTGCGAAACCATGAGGACTCGCCCACCCACATTTTCTCGACACGCCTCCGGTGGAAGCGGATGATTGGCTCGGGGTTGTTGAAAGAAAGCTACCGATCACCCAAAGCAATGATCGTGAAAAGGTTCGTATGCCACTCACCGATGGAAGGCACCACTTCAATGGTGGAGAACTTCGTGCCGCCATGAGACGCCACAGATATCACCCAGGAGGAATTTTCTTCGCATTTCGCCAAGATCATGTGCCGTAAGGCATTATCGATCCAAGAAGGATGAGTTCGCGCTCTCAAGCAAGGAGCTATGTCGATGTCGACTACCTCAACAAGTTTTCTCCTAGCTCGCTATATGCAAGAAGATGTAGCCACGCATAAGGCTCGCCGTAGTCGTTTTCTCGGGGCTAAACACCGATTGCAAATCGCTTTGATCGCCATACTTTTCCCGATTTCCGTGAGCTGGTCAATAAAGCCTTTGTTCTAGAGGACAAACGCAAGGCGGAGGATAATCAGAACGCCGGATGGCTCAAAGAAGGGAACCATCAATCACAGAGAGGGCAAGAATGCGGCAAGACAGTTCAATGTGTTTCACCCTGCATTTCATTGAACACCCGCACCAACTTCAACACCGCCACCGCCGTAACTTCCGCAACCCCGCACTGCCAACCCCAATCTAGGAAGCAACCACAGAACGTACTCAAAGGTGCATTACGCTGTCGCCACGGGACATTTTGCCAACCAAAGGTCCGCAAAGGGGAACAATCACTCGAAGACGTTTCAACCTTGGAGCTACGCCATCCAAGACGCCAGCACTGTGCATCAACCAAGGAGCTGCAAGTTGCGGTCAAGCCGAGGAGCACCGCAGTCCGTGATCGAGGCCGTGTCAACCACGCCACCTCGAAGGAGCCCAGAATCACCGGACGTCGATCGGGTAAGTTTTCGTTAACTCGAGACTGCATCGGCTTTGTTTGATTCGAGCTTCGCATTCATTTGTTTTGGGAATGTTTGCAACCAAAAATAAATTGGAAGTTATGCAACTTAAGCATACTCTGTTAGTCCAGTCGCCTGGAGCAGAGCTAAGTACTAGAGTGGGATGTTTAGGAGCTAAGTTACTCATAGTTGGAGTTGAGTTTCTAGCCAACCTAATAGTCCTAGATACCCAAACCCTAGATGTCATTCTTGGCATGGATTGGTTATCCAAGCATAAAGCTGTGCTAGATTGTGGCCGAAGAGCCGTAACAGTAGAGGACGCCAAAGGAAACAAGGTAGAGTTTCTAGCCACCTCAGTTCGTGATGGACATTTGCTAGTAAACACCAAGACCTCGCCTTAGAAGAAGTACCAGTGGTCAGTGAATATCCAGATGTATTTCCGGAAGAATTACCAGGAATGCCACCGGATCGTGACATTGAGTTTGTCATCGACCTAGTGCCAGGGACAGCACCAATTTCAAAGAGACCTTATCGGATGCCAGCCGATGAATTGGTAGAAATGAAGAAGCAGATAGAAGAACTTCTTGAGAAAGGTTTCGTGAGACCTAGTTCGTCGCCATGGGGAGCGCCAGTGTTGTTTGTCAAGAAGAAATATGGAAGTATGAGGATGTGTATTGACTACCGCTCTCTCAACGGTTACCATCAAGAACAAGTACCCACTACCCGGATTGATGATCCGCTTGATCGATGAAAGGAGCCGAGTGTTTTCAAAGATCGACTGCGATCGTGCTACCACCAACAAAGATTTGTCCTAAGGATATACCAAACCGCTTCTCAACGCTGTACGGACATTATGAGTTCTTAGTCATGTCCTTTGGTCCGACTAATGCCCCTGCCTATTTCATGAACATGATGAATAAAGTATTCATGGAATATTTGGACAAGTTCGTAGTTGTGTTCATTGATGATATTCTGGTGTACTCCAAGTCGGAGGAAGAACACGCCGAACATTTAAGAACAATATTGGGGAAACTTAGAGAGCATCAGTTGTATGCCAAGTTCGGTAAGTGTGATTTTTGGAAGAAGGAAGTGGATTTCCTTGGTCATGTTATGACAATGAGGAGTAGCGATTGACCTGTAAAGTGAAAGCAATGTTACATTGGGAGCAGCCTTAATCAGAACTCGATTCGCAGCTTGGGAATGGCGAGTTATTACCGCGTTTCATCGAAGGATTCTCATCAATTGCTAAGCCCTTACGCAATTGTTGAAGAAGGAGAAAAGTTCACTTGGACTCACTGTGAGGAAAGTTTTCAAGAGTTGAAGAACGATTGACTTCACCCGATCTTGATTCTCGCGGATATTCGCAAGGATTTCGATATCTATTGTGATGCTTCGTCAAGGATTAGGATGCGCCCCGATGCAAGAAGGAAGAGCCGCCGCTATGCATCAAGGCAATTAAGACCTCACGAAGAGAATTACCCTACTCATGATCCGGAATTAGCTGCAGAGTGCACGCTTTAAAGATTTGGCGCCATTACCTCATCGGTAATCATTTGTGAAGTCTACACGCATCATAAGAGTCCAAGTACATTTTCACCCAATGATTTGAATATGAGATGAGAAGATGGTTGGAATTGATCAAGGATTATAATCTTGGAATCCACTACCATCCGGAAAAAAGCCAACGAGTTCGCACGCTTTAAGTCGTAAGAGTTACGCAATACTTTGGAAGTAAAGGAAAGTTGCCTAATCGTATGAAGAATTTGAAGCTAAAGCTAGAAGTTGTGTCCAAGGCTTTGTAGCCAATTTGAAGTACTGTCTACCCCGAGAAGCGATTCGTGAAGCACAACCAAAGGATCCTGTGTTGTCAGACATCAAGATCAAAATGGTAGAAGGGAAATTCAAAGATTTCACCAGGGATAATCAAGACATACTCTGGATTAATGGTCGAATCTGTGTACCGGATATAGATGGTCTGAGACAGTTAATCTTAAAGGAAGCCCATGACTCAAAGTATTCGATTCACCCTGGAAGTACCAAGATGTACCAGGATGTGAAAACTAAATTTTGGTGGCCAAATTTGAAGCGAGAAGTCGCAGAGTTCGTTGCCTTGTGCGACACCTGTCAGAAAGTGAAGGCAGAACACCAGAGACCAGCAGGTTTGCTGCAACCGCTGAAGATTCCAGAGTGGAAGTGGGAAGAAATCGGGATGGATTTCATCACCGGTTTACCCAAGACCCAATCGGGTTATGATTCGATCCGGTAATAGTCGATCGTCTAACCAAGGTCGCCATTTCTTGCCACCAAAACCACATACTCGGAGATCGCCTTGCGGAGTTGTACATGGCCGTAATTGTCGCTTTGCGGTGTGCCCAAGAAGATAGTGTCCGATCGAGGATCTCGGTTCACCTCTCGTTTTGGCAAAGCTTGCATGAAGCATTGGGTACCATCTGAATTTGATCGCATACCATCCACGCATCGATGGGCGATGAAAGAGTCAATCAGATATTGGAGGATATGCTGAGAGCTTGTGCTCTAGCAAATGCTACCCGATGGGATAAAAGTTTACCGTATGCAGAATTTTCGTACAACAATAGTTATCAAGCCAGTCTACAAATGTCACCATTTGAAGCTTTGTACTGGCCGCGCTGTAGAACCCGTTGAATTGGTCGTAAACATTTGAACGGTCGCCGTCCGGACATTATTCGAAGCGTAAGAGCAAGTGGCCATGATAAGAGAAAGATTAAAGATAGCTCAGTCCAGGCAGAAGAGCTACGCTGATAATCGTCGTCGTGATCTCAGCTTCGAACCCGAAGATTTCGTTTATCTTCGAGTTACACCACTCAGAGGTGTCAAAAGGTTCCATGCCAGAGGGAAGCTTGCCCCTAGGTATGTTGGTCCGTTCAAGATTTTGGAACGCCGTGGAGAAGTTGCTTACGCTTGAGCTACCGCGATCGTAGCGCGAGTGCATGATGTCTTTCATGTCTCGCAGTTGAAGAAGTGTCTTCGTGTGCCAGAAGAGCAAGCCCCGCTTGAATCAATTGATCTGAAGGAGGATCTTACCTACAAGGAGCAGCCAGTCAGGATTTTGGATGTCGCAGAGCGCCTCACCAGAAGCAAGACTGTTCGTTTTTGCAAGGTCCAGTGGAGCAACCACTCAGAAGGAGAAGCAACGTGGGAACGTGAAGAAGAGCCAAAGCCGAGTTCCTAGCCTTTCTCTAGCTAGCCTTTGAATCTCGGGTCGAGATTCCTTTAAGGGGGAGGTTTGTAACATCCCAATTTTCACAAACCTTAAAAATCCTTTGAATAGTTAGCAGGAAAAATTCACCATTTGGATTTATTTGAATTTAATTCAAAAGCTTAATATTGACTTTGCAATCAAAAACATTTAATGTGAATAATCCCAACATGAACATTAGCCAAAACTATTTTATTTGGGTTCTATGTGCTCAGATATATTTTCTAGATTTTTCTAGAATTTTTCTGAGTTCATTTGCTATTTTCTATTGCTTGTTTGAATTTCTGGTAATTTATAAATTGAAAAACCTATTTAAAATCTCAGAAAATCAATCGGGCCGATTTCTTAAAACTCGCCCATTCCTCTCGCCCACTCCTATCTCCCGCGCCACCATCACACTTCAGCATACGCGAAGCCCGCGCCTCCCACTGACATGCGGGTCCCGCATGTCAGTCTCTCCTCTCTCTTTCCTTCCGAGCCCCGCTCGCTCCCTGCCGTTCGATCAAGATTGAACGGCTAAGACGCGCGGGATGAAAACGGAAGTTCCGATCGTCTCCTTGATTTTGGACCGTTGGATCTTGGAGGGACGGTCAGATCTTGAGTCCGTTTCGTGGCCGTGTCGCTTCACACGCACCCGCGCCCGAGCCGCCGCCGATCGGTGGTCCCGACCGCCACGCCACCGTCGTCTCGAGGCGACTCCCTCCTCCCGACTTTGCGCCGCCGCTGCGTGTCCGTCGTGGACTCGCTCTCTGGGGCTATTTAAAGCCCCGAGATCCTCGCACCGCACCCGAAGCCGCCGCCGAAAACCCTAGCCGCCGCCACCAAAGCGCCGCCAGGAGCCCTAGTCGCCGCCGTCTTCGGGCCCGGCCGGCGACTCGCCGCCTGCCGTTCGATTCCCTCGCCGCCGGACCCACCGGGATCGCGCGCCGCTCGCATCTCGGCCGCCGCCGCCGCCGAGGACCCTTCAACGCCGCCGCCGTTGAGCCCGCACCTCATCCGCCGCCAAACCTCGCCGCGGTCACTCCGCCGCCCGAGCACCGGTGAGCGCATCGATGAGATCCCGCGCCCACCTCTACCTCCGGTGCTATCCGTCGCCGCCGGGCGCCGCTGTCGCGAGACCGTCGGTCCGAGCCGCCGCCGTCGTCGGGTCCGACGTGGCACGCCACCTCGGCCGCGTTAGCTCCCGCGCTGCGTGTCATCCTGTCGGCGTCCGTCACAAGATCGACGCGGCAATCCACCGGATCCTCGGCCCGAGGCTCGGTGAGACCCAGTCCTCGTGAGTTTAGCCTCGACATGTGGGTCCCACATGTCGAGATTTCTTTATTTATCTTTTCCGAAATTCCTTCACGACGCCAAGATTGCGCAATAATCCGATTTTTCGTTAAGAAATAATTCGGAAATTCCGTAAAATCGAATTTAGGTTTCTTTTAGATTTCCAATCTTCCAAAGCCCATAACTTTTGCATCCTAACTCCGATTGAGCCCATTCAAATTTCTAAATTTGTCTAAATTCAAGATCTATTTATATGAGATTTTTATTTAATTTTTGGAGTTTGTTTTGCCTCTGTTATTTATTTGTTTTGTTTCTTTTTGTCTCGTTTGCGAGTAGACGTCGATTCGTCGAGGAATTTTGTGGAAGAAGGAGCACCCCAAGATCAAGACCAGTACATAGACCTTTTCCAAGGCAAGTCATACCTTTGATCATCTTGAACCCAATTTTCCAATTACTTGTTTCAAAGTACTGCATTCTATTTTAATTATTTATTTCAATGCTTTGGGTATAGTTATTATCCCAATTGTTATCACACCTTGGCCTTGTATGTCATAATTCCTTGTCACCCTAGATTGGTTTAGTTGGTAATATTGTAGCACCAACGTGGGTTGGTTAGAGGCGAGTACAATTGCTTAGCCATGCTACGAATCATCATCTCATGTGAGTCGCAAATATTAAATATGACTAAGTGTCTATGGAACTTTGTGTAAAGCGTGTGCTATGTGTTATTACTTCGTGGTGGCATGTGTTGCACTAAAATCAACCGGGTGGTAAAGGATTTAGACCGAGGCAAGTGGTGGAGACTGTGTGACATGGTGGACTATGTGATGGGTTTGATAACTGTGTGGCTTAGTTAGAACATGGAAGTCTTGCCTTGGTCAATTAAGGACTTAACTTTGTGCGCCATTGAACTGAGCCTTACTGTACGACCACATGCCTGGTATGGGACGGGCCTAACTTAGTAAGTTATGGATTCTCGGCATTGATGTTCAGGTGGTAGGTTAGGCTATGTGATAGGGTGGAGGTGTGACTACTTGGTGGTTGCATCACGGAGGATTCGTCGTCCCCGCCCAACGGTGTGTGTTATGCATGGGCTATGTGATATGTATAACGGTTTGTAAGCACACCGGGAATGTCAATGTTGGAGATGAAGTTTCGAACTGTTTTGTTATGATTGGTGCTAGCTACACTTTGGTTATATCGTGTGGGTAAAGTGTACAACCTCTCGCAGAGTGTTAAATAAACTATTCGAATAGCGCGTCATGATCATGGACATGCTCGGTGATTTCACACGAGGGTAGTTTTCATAAAATGTGGGAATGGGAGCCGTGTGATCTCAATCATATGGCTATGTGAAATAATCATTTAGTGTGTGTCTTTGTGAAAACAATCTGTTAAATTAATATTGTCTATTTGCTTTGAATTATGCTTTTAATCTATTATTCGTATTCAATTGCAAATGTTGCTTTTATGCAAAAGAACCACAGAAGCCTTTTCTTTGGAATAAGCCTGCATCTATACATTGCATTCTGTGGTATGATTTGCGAGTACGGTTGTGTACTCACGCTTGTTGTAAAACTTGCGCCCAAAACCTACAGAAGTGGAGGAGTCTACGCCTGCTTTCGAGGAGGAGTTCGTTGAAGGCTGATCGTTCGTTAAGGTCTGGATCCCAGTTGGTTGCCTGTGGTGAATTGGTGGGATCTACGCTGGAGTTTTCCGTTCCGCTGCTGCTTTATTTCCTGTTAGCCCTGTGTGGCTTAATAAGTGTAAACTCGACCATAAGGTCAAAACCGTTATTTGTTATTCAAACTAATCGTTTACTTTATCTATCGCTTGTGTGGATCGATATTTACCTGTGTTAACCCTGTGTGCACTAGCGTGATCCTGGACTAGTGCAGTATACACAGAGGGTTCCAGAATCGTAATTCTGGGTCCCGACATGGCTTTTATTTTCTCAGGGTTTGCCTCGATGCCTCTCTCGGACACGAAGAATCCTAGGAGTTTGCCTGCCTTTATGCCGAAGCGTATTTTTCCAGGTTGAGCTTGATCCCCTCTACTCGGAGGTTGGCGAAGGTCTCTTGTAGGTCCGCGGTATGGGAACCCGCGAGCCTACTTTTGACTACTATGTCATCAACGTATGCCTCAGTGTTGCGGCCGAGCTGCCCAGCTAACACCTTCATGATGAGGTGGGTGAAGGTCGCCCCCGCATTCTTCAAGCCGAAGGGCATGCGAGTTAAGCAGTTTGTGCCTATAGGGGTGATGAAGGTGGTCTTTGGATCGTCTTCCTTGGCCTTGAATATATGGTGATACCGAGAGTAGGCATCGATGAAGCTCATCAGCTCGTAGCCTGACGTGGCGTCCACCAGCTGGTCAATGCGAGGTAGAGGAAAGTCTTCCTTTAGGGATGCCTTATTGAGGTTGCTGAAATTGATGCACATGCGCCATTTGCCGGTGTTCTTCTATACCAGTACAGGGTTGGCCAACCATTCAGAGTGCTTAATCTCTCTAATTACTACCGCCTTGAGTAGCTTGGCTATTTCTTTCTTGGCCACCTCCATTCGCTCCGCCGACATGTGACATAGCTTCTTCTTCTTGGGGGCCGCATCGCTTCTGAGTGCCAAGCGATGCTCGATGGTTTCCCAAGCCACCCCAGGGATGTCTTTCGGGCCCCAGGTGAACACATCCACATTGCTGCAAAGCACCTCTAGGGTTGCCTCATGCTCCTCTGGCTGGAGCTCGGCCCCTAGGACCACCGTTTTCTCCGGGGAGGCTTCCCTTAGAGGGATCCTTCAGAGCTGCCCCTCCGGTTTAGCCTTCGGGGCCCATCTCGCCGAAGGGATGTCTGCCTTGGTGCTTGCATCCACCTTGATTGTGTGAACGTGGTGAGCCGGTGTGGCTGCCTCATCCTCCATTTGCCTTGCCAGACCCTGGTCCCCCAGCACTGTGATTATGCCCTCGACGCGCGGGGATCTTCATGCAGAGGAAGTTGTGGTGCGCTATTGCACCGAAGGCGTTTAGTGTGGCTCGGCTAAGGATGGCGTTGTATTGATAAGGCATCTAGACGATGTCGAACGTGATGACCTCAGTCCATGACGTGAAATCGCTACTGAATGTGACGGCTAGGTTAATTTGGCCCAAGGCCGTCACGGGCCTCCCCCAAACCCCACCAGTGGCGCGCCAGGAGGTGACAGACGATCCCTGGGGATCATCATCCTGTCAAAGGCATCTACGAAAAGCAGGTCCGCGGAGCTCCCCCGTCCACGAGGACGTGCCTCGCCTTGAAATCCGCAATGCATAAGGAGATAAGTAGAGGGTCCTGATGAGGGAAATACAGGCCCCGGGCGTCCTTAGGGCCGAAGGAAATTGGAATTTCAGCGTAGAAGGGCGACCTGGTGGTGGGGTATGCCGCAACGTGGTGTATCTGTCGGGCATACGCGCGCCGCTGACTCTTTGATGTCATGCCGAGCGAGGATCCCCCTATGATCATATTTATGATCCTTCCATGCCCGGTCGCCCCCCCCTCAATGCGGGGCCATGGCGGCAGAGTAGGCAGCTAGTTGCTAGCCCTCCATCCATCTTCACGCTCAGCTGCGATTCATGTAGTCATGGATAGCCGTGATGGTGCGAAAGTCTCGGGTTGTGTGCGATCCTTCGCCGCGTAGATTGCAAAACAGCGGGGGGCCCTAGCGCCGACCAGGTCATTGGGTTGCTGCCCGCCATTGCACCCGCGGCCTCGGCCACAGCCACGGCCTCCTCGGTTTCCTCACCTCCCCCTTCAGGGGGCTGCCCACCGTCTACGTGGTGCATGTTTTGCCCGTTCTTGCGGTAGTCGTTGGTGCATGGCTTGGCAGCTACCCATGTGGCTACGGCCGCTGGGCTTCCTTTCCTAGGTGGCCCGTTGGGTGATGGTGTCAGACTACCAGGGCAGATGGTACCCCCACTTTCTACCCTCCAGGTGTTGTCGTCCTCCGCCCTGGAGTACTCCTCCATTTTGTTGAAGAGTTCCGCCACAGAGTGGGCAAGCTTGCAAGCTAGCCTTTCTAACAGGGGACCCTTTTGGAGCCCGCACGTGGCCGCATTTATGATAGTGGTCTCATTGACCCCCTTCACCTGGCATTTTACCTCCACGAATTACCTGAAGAAGCTACGGAGAGGTTCCATCGGGGTTTGTTTTACTGCGAATAGGTACCCCGTGTCTTTTGGCTCGGTGTAATTTCCCTGGAAGTTATCGCGCACGAGATCCCGCAGCTGCTCCCATGCGTATATGGACCGTGGGGGAATGGTGAAGAACCAAGTTAGCGCCACCCCCTGAGGGCGAGGGTGATGCTTTTTGCTTTAGTGGTGTCATCTCCTCTGAACGCCTCGGTGTCCATTTCGTATACCTGAAGGAACTCCGAGGGGTCCATGCACCCCTCAAAGGGTGTGATGTCTAACATTTTGAAGCCAGGAGGCCATCGAGCCGTGTCTAGCCCCATGCTCAATGGGGAGTTACGATCCCCCCAGAGAAACGGTGCCAGAGGTGCGACGGTAGGCGCCGGGGGTGCAGCCTCCTCTCCCCCAGGAGTTTGCCTTTGCACGAGGGCCGTGTGCCAAGGCAGGGCTATGAGGCTGGCCTCTGCGGGTTGTCGAAGACCTTGCATCTCCCGACAGAGAATGACACGTTGGCTGGAAGCATCATAACCCCGGTAGCCCTTGTGAGATGAGGGGTAACCGAGGAAAACACAAGTAGTGGACCGAGGACTGAGTTTACGACAGGCAGTGGACAAGAGGTTGGGGTAGCAGACGAACCCGAACACATGAAGATGGTGAAGGGAGGGGCACCGGCGATGGAGGTGTTCATATGGTGTGAGACATTGGATTGCTTTAGAGGGGCGACGATTGACAAGATAAGTCGCTGCGACGAGTGCTTTGGCCCAAAAGGAAGGTGGCATGTGTGCCTAAAACAGGAGTGTACGCATGGTGTCAATGAGGGTCCGAATAGCATGTTCAACCTTCCCATTTTGAGAAGTATATGGACAAGACATGCGAAGGTGAATGCCGTGTCAGCGGAAAAGGTCGGACGACACGGTGTTCACAAATTATGTTTCGTTGTCAGCTTGTATAGATACAAGGGGTAGATGACATTGTGTGTGGACATAGTTAATGGAAGATAGTGTGTCGTGGACGCAAGATTTTTGGCAGAGGGGGAAAAGTCCAATAAAAGTGGGAGAAATCATCAACGACCACCAGATAATATTTAAAACCAGAAGCACTTGGTACAGGTGATGTCCATAGATCGCAATGAATCAACTGTAACGGGAAACTAGTATGAGAAATTGAATTGGAGAAAGGTAGTTGAATGTGTTTGCCCAATTGACAAGCATGACACATAGAACGATATGCTTTATTACAAGTAATCAAAGATGATTGTTGTAACGAAGCCATTGCATCTTAGCCAGGGTGGCCTAACCGTTGATGCCATAGGGACGCTGGGGCAGCAGACAAAACGGCATGGTGGGAGGACATCGGCGGAGGTGCAATGGAGAAAAGCGTGCAGAGGTCCCCATCACTATTGCAGCAATGAATCACGCTCTTGGTTCGAAGGTCCTTGATAGAAAAACCAAGGGGGTTAAACTCAATGGAACAAGAGTTGTCACATGTAAGTTTACGGATGAAAAGAAGATTGTGAACGATGGAAGGAACAACAAGAACATCATTGAGATGGAAGGAGATGTCCGAAGGAATATGTAGAGAAGTGCGGCCTGATCGGGAGATGGGCATGGAGGCGTCATTCCCTACCTTGACACGAGAGGAGGTAGGAAGGGGGTGTAAGAGAGTGAAGAGTACCATCATTAGGAGTCATGTGCGAGGTTGCACCGGAGTCCATCACCCATCCACCGTTGCCGCCGTGGAGCGACATGTTGTTGAGAGCCGACACAAGGCTGGAGTTGTCCCAACTTTTAGGCCTGCTGGTTGGGGTAGACGGGTACAATGGGGCCATGGTGTTGTATGCCTGTGCTGGAGTCGATGATGGTCGTGGCCTGAGGAGTAGGGGTGCAATCGGAGCGGATACGGACAGATATCATTCATCCTGTATCCTATTCCATATTTTTCTCGGAATAGAATCAGATACGGATAGTGCGGGATACGAATATGAATGTGGATAGTCTCAGTCAAGAATATGGAGCGAATACATGCCAAACTGACTACGAATTGTCTCGGTCATGAATATTTAGTCGGATATTGCGTGAAAACAAAAACCATATATGTCTCACATATAAAAATCAATCAATCATACTACATGTCCAAAATGCAACCACATTAGTAGTTCAATAAGAAAATTTTAACTACATCAAACTATCACGGCGGCTAGTTAAAGAAGTAGTAGCAAGTCATAGTGATAGCAGTACAAAAGATATCCAAAATGTAACAGTCAACTACATAATAGGACAAATACAACATATACAAAGCCTACGAACCAGTATCAATAACTAGTTAGGGATAAACAGAATGTTAACTGGTAGCAAGTATGTAGCTTCCCAATTTTCAAGTTTTTTTTCAAAATATTTTTTTAAAATAAGGTTTTATAATGTTTTCATGATTTTGTAGAATTTAACAAAGCTTAAATAGAATTTTTAGAAACAAAAATTATTTAATATGAATAAATCAAACATCCATTAAATTTAAAAGTATTTTATTTAAGTTCCTTATGTTCCAAAGTATTTTTTTGTATTTTTTTCTGAGTTCCTTTGCTATTTTTCTTGGTTTATTTGAATGTCCTGTATTTTTCTAAAAAAAATAATAATAATTAAAGACTGGAAATCCTCGTGGGACGATTTTTCTCTTCGACCCACCGGGCCTACAGTTTATCAGATATCCAAAATAGTGTTTACTGGATACTATCCGATAAACTATCTGGATAGCTCCGAATCCAATGAGTGCCTCTTTCCCGAATATGTTTCCGTATCCAGCAAAAACTATTCGGCTCTAAATCTGAAATGTGAAAAAATCCTGGATATCCGGTTTCAGGCTCTGAATAATATCCGCTCCGCTTGCACCCCTACTTAGGAGGCCCGTGTTGGACTGGGCACGCCAGGCACTGCCGTAGGGCTGGCTTGGGCTGACCCATGGTTGACCGTGACCAAACCATGGATTGACGCAGACCCAAGGTCCAGTTGGTGTTGGTGGACCACGGTAATGGGAAGGTGTGCTGGTGTTCTGCTTGTTACCGTCGTTGCCACTGCCGTTACTGCCCTTCTTGCCTTTGTTCTTTCTGTAGGAACGACCACCGTAGGATATGTTGTCACTGCGGTCACCATGGTAGGACGAGTCGCCACATGGGGACAGTGGAGTAGTGGTGCTGGAGTAGAGGGTCGTGGCAGCCGTTGTTGGACCCGAGAGTACCACCCCCAAATCCTTTGTGTATTTCTGAACTAGTCTCATGATTAGTAGTTAGTTCACATAGTAAACAAATGTGATAACATCCATAATTCGCATAACTTTATTAATAAACAGAGTTGATTACAAGAAAAGCTTACGTGCCAACAATAAAGAACACAACGGAAGACGTAGAATAAGTAGTGGAGTCCAGCTGATCTACCACAGGCAATCGACTAGGGTAGCGGCCTAGTCGTCGACATCCACACCGGTAACAAAGTCCTTCTCCTCTGAAATTTATTTGTATTAAGAAAGAGTAAGCACAACTTCCGTGCTCGCAAGTTACACCCAATAACAGAGTTAATGCATGCATAGATATTATCAAAGGCATGCTTATAAGGTTATTTGTGCAAAAGAAATTTTTTGACATTTTAAATACAATACTAAGTTAAAAAGCTCAAGTTGTATAATATCTAAAATTGAGTTTTAACTGAAATAATAAAGCTTGTGTAGGCACCAACCTAACACTAACTTAAACATGGCCACCAACCCGGGGCTTCAACCCATAAGTTTTTCTCATGAACACCCATCCATGTCATAAACTATTTTACAAAATATTTTGAAAACAAAACCAAAGTCTAATCCACGAAAGGCTTTGCTCAGTATGTCCATGACCGTGGACACAACTATTCGAATAGATTAACACTCTGTAGAGTTGTACAACTTTACCCATAAGAGATAATCAACTTGTACTGTTCGCCCACACACTTTCGTAGGTGCGCGACTAAGTGATTATCACAAGGCCTTTACAATGCACCATTCCAACGTAGTCCCGCCCGCTAAGGTTTCGCTTCCTTTGGATTAAACCATCCGCCAGACTTAAGCCCCCTCTTGCGCCATTTGGGATTACATAAAAAGTAGGTCATTCTGACACCCACACAACCGGATAGAACGACCACATTGGAACATTGCAAATTAGTTAGCTAAGTCTATCCCATACTAGACTTGTGGTAGTACGATTTTGGCTTAACAATCCGCAACTCGCAGACCGGTCCTTAATTAACTGGGCGACTTCCAAAACCATCCCTGGGCCT
Source organism: Ampelocalamus luodianensis (assembly GCA_036346255.1). Taxonomy (NCBI): domain Eukaryota; kingdom Viridiplantae; phylum Streptophyta; class Magnoliopsida; order Poales; family Poaceae; genus Ampelocalamus; species Ampelocalamus luodianensis. The sequence goes on from CM070633.1 coordinate 37,297,816, forward strand.
CAAAATATTCACTGAATTGAGCCCGTGCATAAACTTGCACCCACCAAAGGTCCAATTCACCCAAGTCCAAACCAGTTTTTTATTTTATTTTATTTTCTAAAATCATTTGCAAACTTCCATGGCACACCAATGCTATGGATACAATTTAAACCGCATTTGATTTTTGGCTAAAATTCTCCAAATAAAATATTTTTGGTCTAAGCATAGCTAAGCATATATTTTTCCAAAGTGTTCTAGTTCATACTATTGCATAAACTAGATTTTCATCTAAGGTGTCAAGGTATGTTTAAGTCAATGTCAAGGTTGGCAGTACAAAGGATTTAGGCATAACTATAAATTTAAAACAGGAGTTTAAATTACATTGAATAGAAATAAGCATGTAATAATAATTTAAAATATAATTTAAATAATTTGAAATAATGGGATCAAATATGATCAAAGATGTAACTTGCCTTGCTCAATTAGTTTTTCTCAAACGGCGTCGAAATCTGACTCTCCGAAGTCGTCGAAATCTATACGCGAAAACATGCTAAATTCAAACAAAATTCAAATAAAATTCAAATGAACTCCAAATTAAATAATTTTGGTTTAGATAGCTAGAGCTTGAATTTAGATGAATTTAGAAATTTGAATGGGCTCAAACGGAGTTCGGATAAAGAAGATATGGCCTCTGGAAGATCTAATCTAAACAAAATACCCGAAAAGAAGTTTCGAGTGTTGTTCCACTAGTACTGTACATCAATCTTGACCGCACGTACTTGGGAGAGTCTTGATCATCCGATCATAGGAGCGTTCAACCACCTCTACTACTACCTAGTCGTAGGATCGTTTGACCACCTCTACAACTTACTGGTCGTAGGATCGTTCGACCATCTCTACGACTTACTGGTCGTAGGAGCGTTCGACCACGCAACCGGCTCGGGCCCCCTCCCTTGGTCGACAGCGAATGACGGGGCTTCGCCAGCGATGAGTGGTACCAACGCGTAAAGAATGTTAATGCGAACTCGTTGGTGCACTTACGGGTGGTCGAGGACGACGGCGATGGCCGGCGGCGAGCTTCAAGCGGAGATGAGATATGGCTATTATCGGGAAGGGGCTCGGTGAATGCTCCGACGACGCGGGTGGGTGCTCTGGGAAGCCCAAGCTACGGTAGACTCAGCGGTGTGCTCAACGACGGTGAGGCGGCGAAGGCGGCGGTGCAATCAAGATTTAGCCGGCGGTAGTGAAAACCTTAGAACTCTAATGGCGGCGGCGCTGGAGCTTTAGAGGTGGAGAGAGTTGGGGGTTTGTGGTGCGGGTGTTCATGCGATCCCGGGGGTTCCTTTTATAGGGGGCGAGGGGCATCCGGGGAGGAGATCGAGTGTGCAGAGATCACGGCGGCGGTTGTGGCTTTGTCGCAACGTGCGTGAGAAAGTGGGAGGGATAAGAGAGGAACGGGGCGGCGGGATAAGGGGAGAACGATGCGCATGCTGGCGCGGAGAAAGGGGGAAAAATGCGCAGCCATTGAAGAGCTTCGAGAAGGAGCCATGGCGGTTGCAGCTCGAGCGCGAGGTGGACGATGCGGTGGAGACAAAGGCAGTGGGGCCCACCTGGCAGAGGGACGGAGGAGGCGCGCGTGAGTGGCTACGCGAAAAGCAAAAGGCCGAGCTAGGTTGGGCCGTTTGATTTTTAATCGGACGGTCCAAACAGATTTAGATGTTCCGACTGTCCAGAGGTGTCATCATGATCGTGTTGTCCAATATTGATCGAATGGTTCAAACTGTTTGGGAACATTCGGACCGCTCCGAACGGCAAACTGCATCTGACCGTTCAAACTCGATCGGACGGTTCATGCCGCTTGGGACGTTCGGACCGCTCCGAACGTGTCCATGTGATCGGACCGTTGATTCTTGATCCAACGGTCAGCACGGATTGGAGTGAAAGCGCGCAGGAGAACGGGCTGAGTAGGCTGCGCACGCGTGAGAAAAGGGCTAGGCTGAGGAGGTTTTGGCCCAAAGGTTATTTCCGAATTTTTAATGCATTTGCAATTTATTTAAATCGTGTTAATTCAAGATAACTTTAGAAAAATAGCAAAATAATTCCAAAAATTATGATAAAATTCACAGAAATTCCCTGAGACACTTTGGACTTAAATAAAATATTTCCAACTTATATTTGGTAATAACTTTTGCAAATAATTTTGTTTTGGCTTAAACTTAAAGAGGAAAAAGCTTTTAAAATCCAGAAAATTCAAAAAAAGCAATAAAACTTTTTTAAATTTTAGAAAATCCAACAAAATAATAATTTTATTAATTTTTACTTTAGTAACAGAACTTTCGGATGTTACAGCCGTAAGCTTGCTTGGTGGCGTTATAGTGGCGGAGCTCCTCAAGAAGCATGGAACGGGCACGTACGAAAGTGGGAAACAACGTCTTCAAGGAGATGATGGGGGCGGCATTGGAGAATTACGGACTGAGGCCACACAGGGTGTTGTGCACAAGTGTTCGGTCAAACACCGGTTGGCCAACGTCACGAAGAGTGTCGGCCAGGGTCTTGAGCTTTTGGAAATAAGCAGTGATGGAGAGATCCCTTGAACTAGGTTGAAACTCGATATCAAGGTAGATGACCCTGCTCTCCATATTATCCCAGAAGATCTCTTCGGCGTCGAGCCATAGAGAATGAGCAGACTGCTTAGGCTCCATGATTATGTCAAGGATGTCGTCGGAGATGGAGCCGTAGAGCCAGGAAAGGACCGTGAAGTCCTGCTGAGTCCAGGCAGCATCGTTGCGACATGGAGGTGTGCCATCAATGTGTTGGAGAAGTGTGAACTTGTAGAGCATGGCGGTGAAGACGTGCACCATTTGGTGTAGTTCGAGGCCTTGAGATCAAGTACAATCGGAATGTGCATCTTGATGTTCACAACATTGATGGCACTGGCCACCGGTGCCACGGTGGTCACGGATGGTGAGGCGTCGGCTTCGGTGGCGAGGGTTGGAGAAGGTGGGGAAGCGGAGCCGGTCGACAGCGAGGTGTCCATGCCAGGCAGCGATGAGCAAGACCGAGATCTGGGTAAGGCTGATACCAAGTAAACGGGAATAGCAAGAGTAGAGAGAGCAAATGTTGTCGTGAGCCAAAGGGCTGCGCCGGCCTTTACTATAAGTATGCCGGATCGGCAATAGTGTCGGTCATACATGGCATATACGATTACAACTGAAAATAGAAGATTACAGAAGATTTACAAGACCACAACTAATCTCAACTACCATAATCTATACAATGAGATATGCAAACAATACCGCTAACAGTAGTAAAAGGAGAGAAACAGCGAGAATCCGAGCGAAGAAAGCCACCGAGGGAAAACGGTTGGCAGCTGGCTAAAAGCTCCCGCCGTTTCAAAGCGGAAGAAAGCAGAGAAGAATAAAGAGAGGGAGATAAAGAAGAGGAGAAGGAAAAGAAAGAAAGAAGAGCAGTCGTTTTCTCCTGCTCGCCTCGCCTCTCTTCCACCTCCTTCCTGCCGCAAAAAAAGTTTCCACTTGCGACGCTGAATTGATCGTTCTGCGCCGCGTTCCTTCATCCTAGTTTAGTACTCCTACTAGTATTTGCAAAGCCTAGCTCGTCTCCTCTTAAACTCTCTGTTCTTTGCTGTGGCTAATTCCAGTGAAACAATCATAAGGCAGAGCGTGTGCGTGCGTGAGGGAGAAAGAGTGTGCGTAAGGTGGCCTTTTGGGATCAGGTTCCATTCCTTGGAGCAGTGAGGGAATTAGCTAGACCAGGGTAAAAGGTGCAGCAGCCCACCATCTCTTTCCCCTGCTCCTTTCTGCTGCCTTTTCTTTCCCCTGTGGGTGTGAGTGATTGATTGTTCCTTGTGAGGCTTCTTGGTTCTTGGCTATCTCGGCGCAGAAAAGAATCAATCACTCGTCCTCCTCTTTGTTTCGTTGAGCTGAAGCGGTTGATTCCTCTGGAGTGGAGTGGAGTGAAGTGAAGAGTTTGGTTTCTTGGGAGTTTGGAGTCGAAGAGGGAGGAGGAGGAGGATGGCAGCTGCGCCGCCGCCCAAGGCCGACGAGCTGCAACCGCACCCGCCCAAGGAGCAGCTGCCTAGCGTGTCCTTCTGCATCACGAGCCCACCGCCATGGCGTACGTGCCCTGCTTCTCCACTCCACCCCAGGGACCTTTTGATTTCGCTATTAAAGTGCTCTCTGTTTGTCCTTTTGTGTTCTTTTGTCTTTGCTTCTAGTTTGATGTTGAGGTTCTCACAGTGGAGACCTTTGGTGATCGTCTGTTCATGTCAAGTAGCCAGGCTTATTTTGTCTTAGATTTTTTTTTTTGGGTGTGATACTGATTCTTTTTTTTTTTGTATTTATAAGTTGTCAGTGTATATCAGTTTGCTCATATTATTCTGCTATTGTTAGTTTCTTAAAAATTCTATTTTAAAAAATATAAGTGATCAACCAGTCTACGAAGATTCCTTGACTGATGAATTCATAATAAAATGTTTTTTTAGTTGTACATCTTTTATGCAATTTCATAGCAGCAAAATGTTATGTATGGTCAAAGGTGTGTTCAGGTGTGTTTACTTTTCTCTTGTCTGCTCTTATATGCAGCTGAGGCCATTATACTAGGATTTCAACACTTCATTGTTATGCTGGGCACCACTGTCATCATACCAAGTGCACTTGTTCCTCAGATGGGAGGAGGAAATGTGAGTCCCAAAACTTATGCACTGAATATTGGTTATATTCACTTGGTTGACGTAAGAATTTGATATTACTGAACAAGTATAAAAGCTTGCACTGGATCTTGCAAGTTTTGTCCATGTCAAACATCTAAATGATAGATACTGTCTTTTTGTCAGGAGGAGAAAGCCCGGGTAATTCAGACGCTATTGTTTGTTGCCGGCATAAACACCTTATTCCAAACATTCTTTGGATCTCGTCTTCCGGTTGTAATGGGTGGCTCATATACTTTCGTTGCCCCAACCATCTCAATCATCTTGGCTGGACGTTACAACAATGAAGCAGACCCTCGCGAGGTACTTCCCAACAGCTTGGTCATCTCATTAGTCATTACTGTCGTCTTTGTCTATTTACGAGTTTGTTGAGGAAAGCTAAAGCTAACAAGTTTGTATCGCTGTTGTAAAGAAATTCTTACGGACCATGCGGGGAACGCAAGGTGCTCTCATCATTGCATCGACGATTCAGATCATACTTGGTTTCAGTGGTCTCTGGCGCAATGTCGTTAGGTTGGTATGATTTTAGGCCTTTCTTGAATTTAAAGTTCTTTTTTTTTAAAAAAAAAGGGAGAGATCCCAGCTTTTATAAAGCATATATCAGTTTACAGTTGAATTTAAAGTTCTCTTTGTACCCTGTAGAGTTTCAGTTTGTGCAATTAACTGTCCTGCATTATTTTTGTGCAGATTGCTAAGTCCATTGTCTGCAGTTCCCCTTGTTTCACTTGTTGGGTTTGGGCTTTATGAGCTTGGTTTTCCAGGGGTTAGTTTTGCTCCATCTTCTATTTTTGTCCTGTTTCTACCTTCATGAAAGAGTGATAAAAAAAGTTTTGAGATGAATGCAGGTAGCTAAGTGCGTGGAAATCGGTCTTCCAGAAGTCATTCTACTGGTTGCATTTTCTCAGGTACTAGCACCATTTTACAACTTTCTGTACAACTTGAGCAATGTTCAAATGGTTTTAAATAAGGTAATGTACTAATCATGTTTATCTTCTGGACAGTATTTGCCTCAAGCGTTGCATTTTGGAAAGCCTGTCTTTGGCCGGTTTGCTGTTCTTTTCACCGTTTCAATTGTGTGGCTCTACGCGTACATTCTCACCATCAGTGGTGCGTACAAGAATGCCCGACCAAAGACGCAGGTGCATTGCCGTGTTGATCGGTCAGGGCTTATTGGAGGAGCTCCTTGGTAGGGTCTCAGGATAACCATAATGTCATTTCATATTGTAATTTTGATGACATTTCTTATGAAGGTGCTGAAATTTTGTTGTAGGATAAGTGTCCCTTATCCCTTTCAGTGGGGAGCTCCAACATTTGATGCTGGGGAAGCTTTTGCAATGATGATGACTTCATTTATTGGTCTTGTAGAGGTTTGACTTCAATGCTTTACCTGAAATTCTGAAAATAGGAAGAAAAGAAGAAAATATTATATGTTGAAAGTAATGCACAAAAAAAATAGGAACAGGTGAGACGAATTTTATGTGAAAAACTCTTTCGAGAAAAATCACGAACATACGAAGTCAATATCACTATATGATGAAATGTTTACAATAAAACTCTTACTCTTGTTAAGAGGTCTAATGGGCAATATATATAGGGTGTACAAGGGGTGCATGCCATATACAGATAAAGCAATACAAAAGACATAATAAATACAAAGAGATTCTTATCTCTAACACATCTCTAACACCCTCCTTCAAATACAAAACGTATACAATAGCATTGCATTTGGAATGAGTTGACACTAAAATATGGAAAATCAAAAGTCCGAGTCTTGATAATGTCATCGTAGCATGCAACTCCTGGAAAATATGTCGATAAAAGATCTTCTCTCATCCGGAGTCGTGCGACAGCCCATAAAACACAATGTGTAGGGGTTTCTCTTGACCACGACTATACAACGAAGAAGACGATGAAACCGACGTAGATAGAGAAATCTGTCAAATCAAGCCGAGGAATATATAGAAACGACACAAAGAATAGTTAACAGTGACAACAAGAATAGCTAGCAATAGCTAGCAGTAGCAGCCAGAATAGCCAGCACCAGGACTATATAGTCACAGCCGAGCCATCAACTCTCCAAGTCTGCAACCATGTGCTTCTCTGCTCCCTCCCACTTTTCTCTGGTCCTCTCAGCCGAACAAAACAGCAAACTCCTCACTCCAAAAAGAAACGGAGAAGCCAAACCAATCACAACCGAGCCATCCATGCAAACGCGAGAGCGCAGAGAGCACGCAAAAGGCCGGGATCCAGGCGGGACTAGCTCGGGCGGAGAAGCTCGAGCACGAGGCGGCGGTGGCGGAGTAGAGAGCCAGAGCAGAGGCGAACCGGGGCGCCGGATCTTTCGGGGCGAGCTCGGGCGGAGAAGCTCGAGCCCAAGGCGGCGGTGGCAGAGCAGAGAGCCGGAGCATCTTCGGATCCGGAGCTCCGGGCGACATCGGGAAGAGACGGCGCCGGGAGACGTCGGATCTGAAAAGCTCAGCCCAGCGTGGAAAAGCGGGCCGCGCCGTCAAGCACAGGATCCAATCTGGAACCGGGTGAAGACGCCGAAGAACATTCCGAAGAAGACCCGACGCCTGCGATTGGATCGGTAGCAGCCGAGATGAGACAAGGGGCGGCGGCGGTCCAAAAAGAGGACAGCGGCGGCAGCAACCCGAGGCGGCTCGATCCAGGGCGCAGCGGCGGCTGCGTCGGAGGTGCATGAAGCAGAGGTGCTCTTTGGCTGGAGAGCGACGGCGACGGCGACGGCTGGAGAGGATGATCCAGCGGCGATGACGAGAGGCCGCCCCGGAGCAAAGATCGGTCCTCCCGGGGGCATCGGCAACGGAGAACTAGTAGAGGTTAGGAGGTTGTGGTGCTACAGTAACCCTAACCCTAGCGTTACTCCGATACCTTGTTATGAATATTGTGTGTTGGCTTCGATACCATGTTATGAATATTGTATGTATGTATTCAGAGACCTAATAGGTAATATATGAATTTTTGGCGAATACGGTCGGTTTGCAAACCGTATTTACATTTTTGACCATACACAAACCGTATTTGCAGAAATGGCAACACGGGCGCACGGTCACCCCGCGCCCAGCGCTGCCGTGCCGCCACGTCGCCGTGGGCACACGCCCACCCTGCGCCCGCCGCCACCCGGCCGCCACGTCGCGTGGGCGCACGCCCACCCTGCGCCCGTGTTTTTTTTTTCAATTTTTGTAGAAATATTTTTTTAAAAAAAAAAAAAAATTGCTACAGTGTGGGCGCACGCTCACCCTGCGCCCACACTGTAGCAAAAATTTTGTTTTTTATTTTTTTAAAAAAAACATTTATGTTTATTTTTTGTAAGAATTTTTAAATATAGTAAATAGGGTCCAAAAATTATGAAATTTTTTATGGAGCCTTCTGACACCGTGTACTTACTTGTGTGATATTTTCAAAATTTTATCCATTATGAATTTTTCTCAAAAATTCATTTAAGTATATTGTAAATAGGGTTTCATCATTTCATGTGACTTAGAATGTATAAAAAAACGCTGCATAAAATACGCTGCATTTCAACTCCATTGGAGATATCTGAAGGAAGGAAGAATAATTGTCACTCTCGTACAACATCCCAGCTGCAATCCAATATCATCACTACATTGGATGATATTCTTTAATACTGTATCCAATATCATCACTGCATTGGATGATATTATTTAATAATGTATTGTACCATAGGCTAGATAAACTTGTACATGAACCAACTGAGGGAAATGCGTGGCATGCAGATCATATAACGATGTACCGTAACCTCCGACTCGTGTGCGTTTCGAAGGCTACGGTACATCGTTATATGATCTACACGCCACGTATTTTGCCTATTTGGTTTATGTACAAGCCTATCGAGCCTGTAGTGCAATGCAGTATTAAAGAATAGCATCTACATTAGGGTTTCATCTTGCATCCCGAGCTTGTCTGGCTCTCTCTCTACCGTGAAGTGGTAGGGTCTGTCTCCTCGTAGATGGCTCTTCGAGTAGACGGTGACCTTGACGCGCTACATTTCCTTGCCGTACTTGTTGATAGTGAAGCCATGATACTCTGGTCGGTAGACGTAGCCCAAACCCTGAAGTATGCACCACAACTCTACACAGAAACCTCCCCTTCTCGGTAGCAGTGTTCATGAAACACATCTAAAAAAATTTGAAATTAAGAAAAGATAAGTATCCAATTTAAGCCATAACATTTTCTTACATGCGACTAACAACGTTAATTACCACTAAACTAATTCATTATTACTAAACTAATTCATTACTAGTCAACTAACTAATTACGACTAATTAATTACCCCTAAACTATCTAATTACGACTAGTGACTAAGATGACTAATTATAACTACGATAATAACGGCAAAAGCATAGCACAAATTACCGCCTTCGAGGAAGTAATCGATCAGTCATTCGGAAGTAATCAATCAAGGTCAGCGGCGAGTGAGTGCAAGAGTTCGGTATTTATAATGAGCGGAGAATGAGCGCGGCGTTGGCGCGAATTTTGTAAGATTTGGTGCGGAATTTCGGACGAGGCGCGACAGATGTGCGGATGAGGGAGGAGGGACGGTGGGATAATGGACAAAATTTCATGAAATCATTCCAAGTCACATGAAATGATGAAACCCTATTTACAATATACTTAAATGAATTTTCGAGAAAAATTCATAATGGATAAAATTTTGAAAATATTACTCAAGTAAGTACACGGTGTCAGAAGGCTCCATAAAAAATTTCATAATTTTTGGACCCTATTTACTATATTTAAAAATTCTTACAAAAAATAAACATAAATGTTTTTAAAAAAACAAAAAAACAAATTTTTGCTACAGTGTGGGCGCAGGGTGAGCGTGCGCCCACACTGTAGCAATTTTTTTAAAAAAAAATATTTCTACGTCTAAAAAAATTGAAAAAAAGAAAAAGAAAAAATTGAAAAAAGCGCGCGTTAGGTGGGCGTGGCGCCACGCGACGTGGCGGCGGGTGGCGGCGAGCGCGAGGTGGCGTGCGCCACGGCGGCGATGGCATGCGCATTGGCTGGTGGCGCAGTGCCGCGCGCGCGCGTTGCCATTTCTGCAAATACAGTTTGCGCATGGTCAAAAATGTAAATGCGGTTTGCAAACCGACCGTATCCGCCAAAAACTCGTATAAGAGGTACATGATATATACAGATAAAGTAATACAAAAGACAGATAAGAAATACAAAGAGATTTCTATCTGTAACATATCTCTAATCGCTCTTTCCTATAGACTACAGAGATGTATTTATAGTGGTACATGAAAGACTCCGCGCAGAAGTAAAACTATGAGTTGGAATAGAAAACTCAATTCGTATCACATTAAAACTCAATTTGTATCACACTAAAACTCAACAATATACTGGTATATTTTATATGCTATCTATTTTAGTAGTAACAATCTGATAAATTGTTGCTTGTAGTCAACTGGAGCCTTCATTGTTGCTTCAAGGTATGCAAGTGCTACTATGATACCTCCATCAATCGTTAGTCGGGGCATTGGTTGGCAGGTAAATGAATCTATTATTGTACTGTTATGTTTGTCTCATCTTTTAGTTGGTAACGTTGATCACCCTGAAAACGTCACTTTCAGGGTATCAGTATCTTGCTTGATGCATTTTTTGGGACAGCCAATGGAACCTCAGTTTCAGTGTAAGTTTAACATCTGTGGATAATAGAAGTGGCAATCCTTGACTGTTCACAGAATTTGTTTTGCCAATTAGCGTTGTTAATTTTGTATTTGCAGGGAGAACGTTGGTTTACTTGCTTTGACACATGTTGGCAGCCGTAGAGTGGTGCAAATATCTGCTGGGTTCATGATTTTCTTCGCTATCCTTGGTAATACACTACAGTTTTTTTATAGCTATTGTTACTTCAGTTTTTCGTTGTGCACATTTATACATTTTCCCTGACCTACTTGGCTAGGCTGATTTTATTTCTTTTTGGCAAAACAGGAAAATTTGGAGCACTTTTCGCGTCCATTCCATTGCCGATATTTGCTGGCATGTACTGTATTTTCTTCGCATACGTCGGTATGTTCAGATATCTGAAACCACTATCATTGTTCGACAGTGATTATTTTCAGCATGTTATGTTGCAGTATGATTCATTTGTTTCTTCCATGTGCAGGTGCCTGCGGTTTGAGCTTCCTTCAGTTCTGCAACCTAAACAGCTTTAGGACCAAGTTCATCATGGGGTTCGCTTTCTTCATGGGCTTATCAGTTCCTCAGTACTTCAACGAGTACACCGCTGTTGCAGGTTATGGTCCGGTCCACACTGGTGCCAGATGGGTATGAGAAACACATCCTACATACTCATGCCATTTTTCCCTCATAGCTTGAGCCCCTCTCAAATTACTGATGGTTTTATTTGTTTCTTTCGACAGTTCAACGACATGATAAACGTACCGTTCTCGTCAAAGCCTTTCGTCGCAGGGCTCGTGGCCTACTTCCTGGACAACACCATCCAAACACGCGATAACGCGGTGAGGAAGGACAGAGGGTACCATTGGTGGGACAAGTTCAGGAGTTTCAAGAAAGACGCGAGGAGCGAAGAATTCTACTCGTTGCCATTCAATCTGAATAAGTTCTTCCCTTCGGTCTGATCTCGCGAGCATCTTTGTTGAAGTATAAGTGAATTATCTTTTTTTCCTCATCAACTTAAGTTTTTGGGTGAGTTAGTTGATATATGCAACTCAATATGGTATCATGGTATCAGAACGAAGAGGTCTTGAGTTCAACACCCAGTTGGTGCAATTAAAAATAATAATTGCAGACCACTTCTATTTCACGTCTTAGGCCTGAATAAGCCTACACATGAGGGGAAGTGTTGAAGTATAAGTGAATTATCCTTCTTTCCTTATCAGTTTAAGCTTTTGAGTGAAATGATTGATATATACAACTCAATAATCTTGAATGGCATTCGCAATCCCTTCATAACCTGAACATAATTCTGCTGGCTTGGCCTGTGAAGGTTTTCTGTGTCGCTGTGCGTCAATTTTATGTATTTATGAGCGAAATAGACTAATCGGACAGTTGAGATGTGTTCTAGAATGGAGATTTACCATGTTCGTTTTTGCTTCTACACAGATGAATGTCTCATAGCCTGTTTGTTTCTCTTGGCAAGCTGTTAATGTATTATTATGTGGCTTTCCTAGCAAAGGTAGAATCATCAGTATGGTGGCCTAATGCTAATTTGTTTCTTAGAAAGAAATTGTGAAGTGTTTAATTTGTGCTATTTGTTACTTCTGTTAACAAAAGATGTTGCTGCATTTGAAGTGTTCATGTAATCATGTGTTGTGTACATTACACTGTTATACTGGACATTCTTGTTCTGAATTTTGGTCTTTCAAGCACTGTGCACTGTAAGACAGTCCTATCAAAGAAGAAGAAAGAAAGAGAAAGAAAGACTGTCTAAATCTTGTTTGGCGATGAGAAGCTATTGGGCCATTCGGCCATTCGGCTGCGTGGGCCTTCGCATCTTAATCTAGAAGGCCTATTACGCCTTGGACTTACAGTCTTCTTCGAGTTGTTTGCAGATGAGAAGCAGGCAAGCGAAGCTGTGAAGCCCATGGGCTTCCTTTTTTTTCGATCATAAGACCATGGGCTTCCAAAATTTGTTTTTATTATTGCTTCCTTGGCTCGTCTTTATTCCATCTGATGAAAGCTAGCTAGCAACGCCCACAGGTAACTCTGCATCTGCAATTCTGCATAGACTCGCTCCAAACTGACAATGCTAGCATGCTTGTTATTGTAAGGGGGCGTCACATAAACGAGGACCGTGTGGTAACCCAGAAATCAAGGTAGTTTTTTTTTGTTCGAGATGTCACAAGTTTGAGCCTCTACTTTGGTAAATTGGATCGTAAATCTTTTTCAGAAGGAATTATAGCTCTAGTTTCAACATTTTTTTTCAGGCAATTTCAACTGAAAAGAATGACAGACGCAAGTAATTGCGCCCTAAATGCAAAGTGCTGTCAGCATGGAGATATATCACAAACACTTAACATACCTATGAGTCAGACACAAAGATCTTGTGATTGATTTGAATGCTGTTAGTTTGCACAGTTTTGGATCTTGCAAAGATCAAGTAACCGAATTGCAGTTCCAATGACGAAAAGACTCTGAGATCAGTGACCACCTTGTTTTCTTGGCATGCCAACGTCCAAAGGCTAGGGCTTTGTGTTTGGCATATGGCCCCAAAACTGGACAAGGCGGTGAAAGTGTGTGTGTCAGGCCCCAAAATCTGCATGAATTGAGGCCCAACCTAAATGCTGATGGCAGCATTTTTTATCCCTATACGGAAATACTCAACTACCATGATGCCATGAGTCGGTTTCTTCAAAGAAAAAAGACGCTAGGAGACAGATACAAGAGAAGACATTAGAAGTCTAGAATGCAAAAAGTCACTATGGTTGCCAATCGTCTCAGCCTCTACAATTAATGGTTATACACAATGCTCATGCAATTAGACTCATCTAGAATTCTCTAGTTTCTATACTATATTTGACATACATATATACCCAATAAAAAAAACAAGTATTTGTATGAAGAAACACATTTTTGTTCGGGTGATATATGCAATGAACATAGATTGAGCATCTACCTATAGGGTGAGCCATCAGAAAACTTTTTTTTTACAAAACTGTATAGTATCTTTCAAGATGTTGAAGCATGAGCTTAATTTAATCTTCTCAAGTCTGATTGCTGGATATAATTCAACCTGATTTTAGAGGTTCTGGGAGGGTACATCTACTACTTGACTTGTATGTTACAAAAGTTCCCAAAGTGACTGACCGGTCAAGCTCTAATGACCTCCAAGAACAGACTTGATATTTGCCGGGTCCCACCTGTCACCGCTAAAAAACACCTGCAGGTGCAAGACAGGAGAACAAGAGCTAGTGTTTGATGACAGGAGCCCTCCTTTTTCCATGCTTCCTGAAACGATTCCTCTGAGCCCATCATTCCTACACATGAATAGGATAGAGAGGGGTTGGAAAGCCATCTCGCTTGCAATGCATTGTGACCTAGAAAGTAACCGGCTATGTTGGCTCATTGTCCATCTATCCAGGAGCACACACAGAAAAGAGGTGGTGGCATGGCACATTGAGGCAACTTTTCTGATCAGAAATTACTACTTGACACATGTGAGGGAGGAGAGTTGGAGCAACAACTACTCATGGCTTTTGAGCTAGCCTTCTTCTTCCTTTTTTCTTTGGCTGTCTCTCAATGATGCATTCAAGCTTGCTTGCTGCTAACACTTCTCATGCACATGCTTGCTTTCCAACCTTTTCTCTGCCGAATGTTGTGTCTGTCTTTGGCTTGCTCCCCATCATTGCCCCTATGAGAGGGCAATCCATGAGACAATTGCACTTAGGCAGGATCAATGTCGTCTAATGAGACAAGCTGGAGGCCAACCACAAACCACAGGGCTGGTGTGTCCGTTAGGGCTGCTTCCTTGCACCTTGCAAGCTTTGTTTGTTGTCACAACTTACAATTAAGTGCATGGAACCAAGAAAGTTTAGTAGTTAAATTAGATGTCGTGTGTCTACGGTAAACAAGTAGGCCAAGTGTAACCAATTCTAGTTAACAATCCAATTGATTGGTCCTAGTTGGAAGGTGATATGAAGTTCACTCTTGGCCTTGGCCTGCAATGCGTGTTGAGATTTTCTTGTGATTTTGCCTTCTAGTGTATGTCATGCCTAGTTTAGGCTATTTGATGCTTATGGGATCAAAGGTTAGTCTATTTGCTTGTATTGTTTATTATGTATTTGACGCTTATATCACTTTCACAAAGTTGTTTATAAATCTCTTTCATCAACAGTAGCATACGAGGGTTTGTTTGGAACACAAAATCGCCATAGAAATTTCCGAGCCTCTAAATTAATGCTAAGTGGGGATGTCATTTTAGGGCTCCTTGATGCCATAAATCATGGCATGGCCTTCCAATCTCTGCTAGGCCTCTTCTATAATTAGAGAGAATCTTGCAATTAGACCGGGCAACTACAAGCAATACCACTCCAATTTATGGCCAATACAGACATACTTGTACCACATTATTCCATATATATGTTGCATCCTTGTCAAATTTGGATAAGCAAAAGAGGGACAGAAAAAAAGAAGGTGGTGGCACCAACTTGTCTTTAGCTAAAAGATGAGCTCACATCACACACATAACAAGCTGCTTGTGTCATCCTAACTAACATCAATGCAGGGCCAAATGGCAGGATTAGGTATGTGTTTTGTCACTAGCTAGCTGGTGCAGAGGCCATGTTGGAATTAGCTCTCGGGGGCACAAGAATACGTAAGATTGGGCACAAGATCTGCGTTTGATTCCTAGGCTGCCGATGGGCATCAGGGGTTCAGGTAAGCCAAGTCAAAATTCGCACACGCAACGCACCGTAGCACCGTGCCTTTTCCTCGATCTCTTCTCGCAATTTTTTAGGAGGTCCAAAAACTTCAAATTAAAAAGCTGCCAAGAGTATGCTACAATATCTAGGCAATAGTGTGCAACAATACCCAATAAGACCCCGTTTGGAGGCGATAGTTTGCAACAATACTCAATAAGACCCCGTTTGGAATGAATGATTTTTTTTTTTTATCGATTCCTGTGGTAATTGAGTTGTTTCTTGTGAAATTCCAATTAAATCCTTACGCCCCAAATGAAACCTCACGCTACGAAATTCGCTACATCCATGGACGGTAAGGCGCGGCATAATTATACTATAAATTAACTTTCTCCAACTTTACTATAGGCTGTATGCTTAGATTTTCCAAAGTCAGGCGGGCTCTGACCTGTGCTCGGAGCCACTCACCGATCGATCGGCGATGGAACACCTCAAGAGCCGAGCTGATCAACGCGTGACCAGTCTCTAAAAATTGCAGGATTTGGGCGGCTCGCACACGAGTTTTGCCCAGAAAAGCAGCACGTCCACGCGCGCGCACATGCACGGCCTCGTGAACTTCATTCTATTGTTGCGTAGAAAGCCATGCACGCACGCACGCACGCACGCGAAAGAATTTTGACTCGCCAAATTGCTTCGGGGTGAGGGAAGATAGCCAAGCTGACTACACAGATATATGCATACTTGTACTTCATTAGTTTTGTTTGATGCACCATTGTACGGATTCAGATCCTCTGCCATTGTGTTATACTGACGGCACGGAGCCATCATTAATCATCTAGACCGTTGGATAAGACTTAAGAGGGTACTCAATGATGATGATGATGCTGCTTCTTCTTCTAAAATTTTGAATAATTTTAGTTACCATTTTAAAGCTAGCATATGCATATGTGTGCCGACCTAGCTGTACCAGTGAAACCTCGCCTTTTTTTTTTTTATGAGTATATTGTCGAACCAAATAAGTTAGCTAGATTCATTATTTGGCTTGTTTAGTTGACTTGGGTGCTCACAAATCCTAACCCACACACACAATTGCTAAATGCCAAAAATCATGTGACACGAGTCATTTTCTTCTCCGTATGTTAATTTCCTTTAATTAAATTTCCTTTCTGTCCTCCTTTTCTCAGAACTTTCTGCTCAATCTGCCTTGGAGAAATGCAAACTTGCAAAGGTAAAAAGAATCAAACTTTATTCCACAAGCACTTCAAAAGTATATTGATATAGATTTAAGGCCACTTGGATTTTTCACACGTTTCACAGCAAAGTCATTTCCGGTAGTTATTAATGAATTAATCAATTTGTTAATGTGATTAAGCCTAACTAAGCACGAATATAGGCATATTAGCCTTTCATAATTTAAAGTGACTTGTAATATTTCACCAAATGTGGGTCAAATCCGCATGCAAATACTACTAAAAATGCGTATGCAATATTAGTCTATGTCATGTTGTATGCCGTTTGGTAGCAAGTCCCTGTAGTGTACGAACGTGTCGACCTTTTAATTTGCAAATGAACAACTAATGCATGATAGTATTATAAATGGACCATTTCGCCCTAATGCAGCCAATCTCGGGCAGGACAAAATAGTACAGGTATGGATCACACCAGTCTTCGTACTATTGTTAAAACATAAACACCACTAAGAATATATAAAAACACAGGTATATATATATATTAAAAATATCAAATGGTGGCTAGTCCAAACAGCGTGCGTTATGTTGTGACTAAAGACGATAGTTTGATTCTGACTAACGATACAAGTACTAATTTTTTTTTGGAAATCGAGAGTTTTCATTGATTTAATTAGAGAGTTCATGGTACAAATCTTTCGGACGCTAGAATTTTGTAGGAATTTCATTAAAAAAAAAAAGAGAGTTCAACTTCAAATCTAACAAGCAAAATGGGCACAACTACATGTATATTAGAAAATGTGGCATGTGCTAGGGCTATAAGGCTAAAAGAAAGAGAGTTGTTGACCTCCCAACCTTGCTTGGAACCCTAAGAATTTACACATTTTTGGACCATGGCATGATCCGCTAGATCTTCGTGCTGGTTTAGGGTATGTACAATGGTTTGTCTGTTAGGTCTGTTTCTAAAGGTTCTAACTCATATACAGACAACTTTAGAGACAACATATCCAACAATTTATCTATAAAATCATTCATTTTTCACCATAACTTCTCCCCTTATACACTCACCATTTGCGATGGTTTACGTGCTAAGTTTGTCTCTTATATAAGAGATGACACATTCTCTCTTTTCACATCCTCTCTTCTCTATTAGAATTTTGAGTGACATGGTAGGTAAGAGACAACTGAGGTGGCCACTGTTGAAGATGCTCTTATATAATACGATGCAAAGGAAAGCAGGAGCAGCACTAGGAGTAGATTACTAGCTTGCTGTATCCCTCTTGTCAGATTGATTATGGTTAATGAGGGCTTTGGTTTTAAGTATTTGCAGATTCCCATCATAGTTTAATCAAACCAAGGCGCCCGTAGATCATCAAGTGGTGCACTAAGCAACAAATGCTCCCTTGGGTCATGTGTGCATCAGGGCTATTATTACTTCTGGTTGCTCCATGTTAATGGCATAATGAACCACCATGGCGCGCACGAGACATCGAGTCGTAATTATAAGTGGGGGAAAAAATCCAAAATTTGACCTGCTTGGGTAGGCTAAGTGGCTAACTGAGTTGTAATTCAAAGTTCAAGCTAATTCGCGTAAAACAACTGGTTTTACCATAGGAATTGAGCATTTCTTAGTTGAGTGTGGGCGTGGATGTACAACCTCACTATTTAGGTTCGAGTTCTTTTTTTTGCTCAAATTTGGGCACATTTTTTCTGCTTTATTACTGAGAAATGTAGTTCCTCCTCTACCTGGTTCAAGAACTGGTTTGACAATAGTTTATAGTTGCGAATCGACATATTGCACAAACAATAAACCTCGGGCTTTTTATTCCAGTTTGCTTAAAATTCTGAACCGCTCTGCGAACAGTGGAGCAAAATGAAATAGAATTGATAAATACAACGCAAATGACAAATTTACATTTTACCAAACATACATATTTTGCATATCATTAATTTGTCTTTACTTATTTATCAGTATACACCATATTTGAGCTAGGCAAAGCGTGTAGAAATGGACATGAACGAGGAGGAGATTCTACTATGACTTGAATGCCTACGGCAGCAAGTCTTACAAGTCGTTTCTTACACGCTTCAACAAAAGCGTATGCATGCCTGCAACTACCTGACTAGACTGGTCACAAGTGGTGTCCTTAAAACATCACCCTCACGATTTGGCTACGAGCCAAACCAATGCAAACCCATCCTCTTTTGTATGTGCAGTGAGATTGACAGGTGGGCCTCTTGTACATGTATGTACCACTGTGTATTCTGCCCTTTTTATTATAGAGAAAAATGAAAGAAGGGGCAGATGCTTCTATGTCGTTCCAAAGTTTGGGACTTGCGGATATGTCCTCGCAGAAATACGAAATTCCATGGCTGTCCTTCCTAGCAACAGCCTTATATATATATTTTTAGTTATTCATCGTACACATGGGGTGCTCAGCTGAGCGTAGGAACAAGTGCAACAACCTTTTTCTCTCTCTCTACACAGAGAAGAAAAAAACAAAAGAGAATATGCTTTTAGGCTCCAAAATTCTTATGAAATTTGTATGCTTCGAAGAGAAACAAAAATAATTTTTTCAGTGATTCATTAGGAAAAAAAAGAAAAGAAAAGGTGACTATGTCTTTTTTGGTCCAAAATTCTTATGTATGCTTCGAAAAACTTAAACATAGAACGCAATGAAAAGATTTGGAGGAGTCAACTATAACACGATAAATAAGACATGTTGGACATAAAGAGTTGTTTATATAGTCATATAAAAAGACAACTCATTGTAGAAACTATCTTTAACGTTGTTTATAGATAGCATAGAATGATATTATAGACGATAATTGCCTATAACATTGTACATCACCTACCTACAACAAAATTGAAAGAACATGAAAGAATGAGACTTATGCACGTAGGTTCAGAATTTGGTCCCAATACACCAAAGATCTTCCGGCCGGATTCGGATTCACGGCCTCCTCACGCCTACACACATGCGGTGGTCAGCACTCCGCAAGGCTAGATAGCTTGTGTGCCCATACCGTGGTGGCCCACATGTAAGCATTGCAAAAATAGCTATCGTTCTGTTTTATTTGTAAATCTAGCCCCCTCCCTCTCCTTCCGCGGTCGGGGAGTTGGGAAGGCCATTTTCCCCACTCGGAGAGCGCGGAAAGGCACGGGAGGCTGGCCTTGCGCGAGACCGCCCACTTGCCGCGGTGCGTGAGCGTGGAAAGGGCATTTCCGCAGTGGCCGAGCGTGGAAACCCCCGGTTCCGCGGTCGTCGTCCATTCCTGCGGAGATTCGCGTAGTTCACCCATCTTCCACGCTTACCGACCGTTGTAAGAGAGGAAGGGGAGCTAGATTTGCAAATAAAACGGCACGGAGACTATTTTTGCAATTGAGTGGCGTCAGGGGGGCCAAAAGAGCAATGAATTCTTAATACCATGGTCGTCATTTTAATATAATGGTCATAATAAGGTATAGATTTCTCTACTTTTTACGTTAAAAAAAATACCATGGCCACCCCATAGAAATGGGTGATGGCTCATGGTGAGGCCGGCCATCAAAATTAACCAAGGCATTTGTATGTACTTTTCAAGTTTATCCATGTCGTGATCACATGATTTTAATACAAAACCTGTCGGGAACTATAGTTCTTCTTGTGAAACTTACGTGAAATCCCAACGCTAACTGATTTCTGGCTTTGAGTACATACTTTTTCAAGTCTATGTATGTCGTGATCACATGGTTTTAATAGAAACCTTACAGAAATTATAGCGTTTCCTATGAAACTTTGGTGAAATTCCTACGCTAACAGAATTCTGGTTCCGAGTATGTAGTTACTCCTACGCTAACAGAATTCTGGTTCCGAGTACGTAGTTACCGTAGAACATGTGTGTGAACTAACAAATTTTGGTATATGATTTAGCTTGAAAGTGAGATCACGTGGAGGAGGAGAAAGAATTTGTTGGTATACGGGTAGGCTACGCTAGCACGCACTTAAAAATTATACCGCGTAAATCAGTAAGTCATACAGGTAAGAGATTATAGATCGTTACCACTAGACGCATAGTGGAGCGAAAAAAGAGTTTGAGCAGTTTGATCCAACGTCACGCGTGTCGATGTAGTGGAAGTAGTCGATCGTTCAACGTCCTTGACTGTCGATCGTCTCCTCCAGCAGCCTCTCTCATTCTCTACGTACATCGCAAATCGTCCTTGATCAGCGCAGCAGCGATCGTAGCAACACCTCTACGGTATACACACGTCCAAGGGTGGAACGTCGTGCGCCGATATGCTAGCACCAGCGCCCACAACAAGGCCTTCGAGGAGGTGATGGTTAGGGTTTCGGTGGGTGGTGCAACTCTAATCCCAATAGTCCTATGTCTCCCCTTATAAAGAACTCTTAATGGATTCAATCCGAACTAATTTGTTACAATCCGTCAAGTATGTAACTCTGTAGATTCATGTCACTACTACAGAAAAAGCCATCACAGACGGTTCGGAACCGTCATCACGAGCGGTTTTGAACGTCTCGGAAAATAGGTCTGTGATAACGGTGGTTATCCTGAGCGGTCGAGAAACCGTCGTGATATGAATATCACGACGGTTTTTATCAACAACCGTCTGTGAAGAAGAGTATCCTGACGGTTATGGTCACAAAAGCGTCGTGAAGTCGAATATCACGAGCGGTTATATTTAAAACAAATCGTGATACTCTGTGTTCGCTGACGGTTATTTACACAAACGTCGTGAAGTCGACTTATCACGAGCGGTTCGTTGTTAAAACCGCTCTGTTATACTCGGAGTTCACGTGGCGTTTTTACTTAGAACCGTCTGTGATACCGAGTTCACGAGCGTTTTTCTTATAACCGTCAGTGATACTCTGTCTTCGCGCATTGTTTTTATAAAAAAACCGTCGTGATAGTTCATTAAACTAACTACATTTTTCACGATTTTTGGCTAGCCTCGGGAATTGCTAGCCATGCCCCTCGAAAACAAGCATACAAAAAGCAGATACATCACGGATAATCAATTGTCGACAAAAATGAATCGATCATTACTCAAAATAAATTACAAAAGATCACATTTGTTCAAGTATTGTTACAAAATAAATTGGATTACAATTGAGTAAATTGTTTGCGTGGTGGTTGAGAAGTGCCGGGGTGATGCGCTCGGTCGGTGAGTGAAATTCTCGGTGTCCTTAATTATCTCGATATGATAAAGCGCAGAGCTTCCTCGAATGTCCCCGATCTCATTATCAACGAGTCCATCTAATTCTATATTCAAACCACATCGCTAGCAAGAGTAAAGTGTTATGCATATATATTTAATTTTATAATTAGAAAATAATTATTTGGAGATTCACAAACCTCGGGATCCTTCTTCCTAGCTCTAATGATTTGGTCCATATGATGGCAAACGTAGATTGCACATAACTCATCATTTTTCTTGTGACCTTTGCAAAAATAGAATTACATATATCGATTCGAGATGCGTTATTATGAAGTATGATATAGGATTATCGTATTATAGCGCGTCTGGAAATTTTGTCTGTGTGTTAGTTGGCGCTCTTTCCATCGTATATTCCTTTGTTGGCAACATAGTCGATGAGCGACCTACATGATTCCAAAATTTATCCTCGACCATTTCAAACTAATGAAGACTAAAATAGAGTTATGTATGAAGGAAATGAGCATACACATCGAGTATTCCTCCTAGAATCTTTGAAGTCGTGGTTGTTGCGGATTAGGGAATCAAGGTATATCACATGGTTCCTCTTTGGTATGATGACTAAAAGGATCAGTGGTACCTACTCATGTATGTCACTATAGTCATTAAACACGAGTTCGTGCTGCGTATAAAGTAGAGCAAGTAGTGACACTTACCCCGGTTGTAGGGCACCACGATGTACTTCGTGTTCTGCGACGAAGCAATGCACGTGTTATGTATTTCTCGGCGAAGGGCGAGTGCATTTGGATGGTTTGCAATGATACCACATGTGGGTCGAGAAACCCACCGGTTCTTTCGACCGGATATTTTTCATCATGTATCCGTACATAAGAAATGAGTTGTGATATTTATCGGTATTACGTGAATGTAGAACTTGATTGTATGCACTTACGGTGTCCAACATCGTAGAAGCGGCGTCAAGGCCAACGAGGTTGAATAGGTCATATAGGTCGTTGAAGCCCACGACGAAGTGGTTCGTCCGTTGAAGAAATGCTTATCCTCGTATCGCGGTGATTCGATGATCGCACCCCTCCTTTTGGGTCCTATCCAAGTACCGGGCATGCAAAGCGACAAGCATATCGGCCACGCCCTAATCTGCGGGGAGCACAGCGGTTTTCCGAGGATGTACTTGCGGATATTCCCGACTTGCCGGACTTGAGGGCGCCGATTTGGTCTTAAGCATTGGCGGCGTCTTCTTGCGAGAGCGACTCGGGACCGTCGGTGACACGCTTTTCTTGTTCCTTCGATGTCTTCTCCAAGGAACCGAAAGGTGGCCTACGAGGCGAAATATGAGGTGGAGTCATGGAGGTCCCGTTGGAGAGGAATGGTCGTGTTGAGATCGCGGCCTTCTGGGTCAGGGCGATGTCCTTCTTGGGCCTTTGGATAAAGCGTGCGGCATCCCCTAGTGTTGTGATCTCTTCATTCGGCGAATCTCGGTAGAGGCGGCCATGAAATGTTCATGTACCATGTCCACCTCCACCTGGCGTAACCTGCGCCACACGGACACCGTCTTTGCCTTGCCCCTTCCGGTATGGATGCACCATCCCCGCGGCCTCAATAGAAATGGACCCAACTAACCTCACTACGAGCTTGCGGGCCGTGGCTCCTACAAAGCGATACGCAATTAGCTAAAGTGTCCTATAGGTCTATCTTTGCTGCATTCCATACATGTACATTACCTTGATCTCGTCTATCGGTAATTGGACATCGTCATGTCGAATTATGCGTGGGCGGCGCTACTCCGATGTCGGCGGGTGGCTCCCAAATTAACGAGGCGGCTTGCATTGCTCTTTGGTGAGGAGTTGATTCAATTGATCTGCAATGCTGCCGGCTTTCCTTCAAAATGTTCGGTCATGCATGCGAACGGTCCTCACGCTCGGCCTTAGATCTCTTCCTACTCACATGCGTGCGATGAGTCTGCGAATCCATGACTCCATGGTATGCGGTAACCCCAAGACCTCGCGTGCGACCGGGTGTTCCTTGTTTCCCGAGTGTAGAGAGTATATCCTTCTCCTGTCTACATGGAAGGAGCCTTGGGAAGTTTGGGCGGACAATTCACGCCGCAAGAAGTCATCATGTTATTATAGATACTATGAAGTTATATATGGAGTTATTAACTAGGTAGTTCGACATACTTACCAAACGTTGAGACACTTCCTCGTCCGGGTTTGTGAAAGAGATGCTTCGAAGCGAGACTTTTGCCCTCGCTTTTAACCGGGCTAGGGAACGCGGTGCGTGACATCGAAACGCGTTGTCCTCGCCGCCGCCATTCATCATATTTTCTGCGTATCCGGCGGTGCCGAGTGCGTGCGGATGAGTGTTTCGTGTGCCGAGAGCTTTGTGTGCGCACTTTGCTCGTTAAATTCGGCGTCGTCTTCATAGCAACAAAGGAGTCCCATGTTTCTGCGTCAAGAATCGTACTTGCGAAGGCGTCGACCGTGTTCACGTGCCGTGACAAGAATGCTCTTGAGCGACCTCCACGATTTATCGATCGTGAGCATCGCCGTCCGTTCCACGCGTGCCATATGCGCTTCGGGATAGTGAACTTTGTAATAGTTACGTCCCACGCGCCTCTCGCTTCTTTCGTCGAGATCCTTCCACCTTGGTGTGGTGATGGGGACCGTTTCCTTGCAAGTATCCCGCACATGGTCCGGAATCTCGGCGAGCTCTTGGGGCGCAGAGGGACCCCAAAGCGACTAACCTCCGTGATGACCGGTCGGCCCACAGGCATCTTCGATTCTCCTCGCCATCTCGCTTTCGTGTCATTGTCATTGCGGCGTCGCGGCAGTGGGAAGATGGTGCCTCTGCAATCTGCGGCGTCGGCGACGGCCGGGAAGATGGTGCCTCTGCCATCTCGCTTACTTGCTATCTATATAATTAGTTTGAGATATATTACTACCCAGGCCAGGGCCGAGGGTTAAGCACACCGAAGAAAACAAACCGATTGATACCAAAAGATGTGAGTGAGCATTCTTTTCTTATTAATGCAAACAATGGAATGATCTAGTGTAATAACTCAACAGTGACCCTAAAGCAATGTTCAACAACTAGATGCTTTGCAAGCAGACAACAAAAGAGGTCACCTATTGATAAAAATTCAACACACTGACACCACATTGCTTCCTAACAGCATGATTTCTCCATGAAAACAATTAATATTAATGTATGGGCACAATGTTGCATCCTCAAATGAGCATAATTGAGCGACTAAACACATAAGCTATTACAAAAGATCACGAGCAATTGCGGTTAAATGAACCCTCAAAGATCACATACATTTGCGATTAAGATGCCATGGCAATCAAAACGAACCCTCAAATGCATTTTTTGTTGACAAATTGCTCTCAGTTGACAAATTGCATAAGACATAGTCTTTGCAATCTTAGTCCTCTGTCAAAATCTCTTCACCAATCAATTTAGATAATTACAAAACAGATCTTGAGCTCAAACTACAACACATAAAGCATTCTATAAACAGAACATCTAATCATATATCTTCAGAATAATTCACAAATTTATATCAACAATAAGCCTAATTAACAGATTGAGAATAAAAATATGCTTAAGCTCAAGTCCTGTTTCTAATCATCTATTTGATTTCAGATTTCGGCTATCATCACAGAAAACATACAAGTCGATCTTAATTCCGCTATAACTGCAAAACAAAGAGTACAAGAGCTCAAGTCTGTTTGTAAATATCTATATGATTTCATATTTTGACTACATCACAGAGCATCAACAAGGCATCATCAGAACCCATCACAGAGCATCAAACCCATCACAGAGCATCAACAGAGATCATCACGAGCATGAACAAGGCATCATCGGAACCATCACGAGCATCAACAGAGCCCATCACGAGCATCAACAAGGCATGATCGGAACCCATCACAGAGCAAGGGAGGTGCGAGGGAGAGGAGGTGACGAGTAAGAGCACAACCTAGTGTCGGTCGCCGAGGTCGGACCCATCACAGAGCCCATCACAGAGCATCAACAGAACCCATCACAGAGCAAGGGAGGTGCGAGGAGAGGAGGTGACAGTAAGAGCACAACCTAGTGTCGATCGCCGAGGTCGGAGGCGGCGGTGTCGAAGCGCCGGTGTGGGGCGCCGAGGTCGGGCGTCGAGGTCGGGCGCCGAGGTCGGGAGCAGAGTGTCGGGCGGCAGGTCGGGCCGGCAGGTCGAGGTCGGGCGGCGGTGAGCGGGAGCCCTAGAGGAGGCAAAGGAGCGCGATAAACTCGAAGTGCGGGAGAGGAAGGGGCGAGTGAGAAAACCTAGCGGTTCCCACCTTATAAGAGGCTATCACAGACGGTTCTTTACTAAAACCGTCTTTGATAAGTAATCATAGACGGCTCTATCTAATAACCGTCTGTGATACGTTCCATATCACAGACGGCGGTATTTAAACCGTCTGTGATAAACTCATATCACAGACGGTTTGTGTATTAAACCGTCTGTGATTAGCTTTTATCACAGATTGGTTTTGTCGGGATATCACAGACGGTTATCAAATAGAACAAATGCGAGATAATCTCATATCACAGACGGTTCTATTATAGAACCGTCTGTGATTCATTATCACAGACGGTTATATTATAGAACCGTCTGTGATAGATCCAGACAATTATCAAATACAATGAACCTGGTGACAACTATATATGAATTACAATGAACATCCACATTCACATCAATATCCACATATATGAGAGATGACAAAACCTGGTGACAAGTATATATGAAGACAAGCTCATAACACATTTTACTTCAAAAACCAATTGTCGGTTACGATGAACGTCCACATTGACATCAATATCAAAATATATGAGAGATTACAAGTCCATAACACATGATGTTATAGAATAAATTAATTACAATGGATTAAAATCTTAATGAAAATATAGCCCTTCATGATGATCGTGCGCATATAGCTAGCTTCCTCATCGGGTTCTTCGTCGAGCGATGCCATCTCGAAAGGAGGCAACTCGTCAAATTGATTGTATTCTTCCTCGTCCACTACATTCTCAACTCCGACAATCCTTCTTTTTCCATGAAGAACTACGTGGCGTTTCTTATTTGCCGGGTCGGTTACATAGAATACTTGAACAACTTGATTAGCCAGTACGAATGGTTCGTCTTTGTATCCGACACGTTCAAGGTCCACAAATCAGTAGTAGTTCCTAACAAGACATAGCGACTCTAGAATACACATAAAGATTATATCGGACGAACTTTATACAATATGATCCTCTACCAGGTCTTTATCATTCACAACCAGTTCGTAACTCCTTACGACCAGTTCACGTCTGGTCACGATCAATTTGTAACACCTTATGATCAGTTCGCCGACCAGTTTGTAATCATATATGACCAGCTCACGACCATTTCGTATCCCCATATGACCAGTTCGTATCTGGTCGAACTAAGTGACCTGCTTACATATTCTCCTTTTGCCTCATGATATTTGATCGAACTTTAGGTGGGATATATGTCATCCATGGATTGTTCGGTCTTTTCTCGATCTAGTGATGGATAACTTCGTGTGATCGACTATTCAACCACCTGTGATATGATCATGCACTTCCTTTATCTGAGCACATCGAGGGCCCTAGAGATATCTCTTCTGTTATGCTAGAAGAGACAAATCTCATATCTGACCAGTCACATCCCTCTGCGTGTTTCATAGTATACTCAAAAGCTATCTTTATAACTACCCAGTTACGGAGCAGAGTTTGGTACACATGTAGAAAACTATGTTGATATCAGGTCTAAGGATTATGCGTCATCATTACTTAAAACCAACTGATAACACATAGAATCATAACAATCTCAATAATGTCTCAAAGTGGTCAATCCAACATCATGTTCTCTAACGTGTGCTCACACTATTGATTCGATATGCTCCATATCTATGACCAGTAAAACATGGTCATCAATCAATATATGTGTTGATCTATAAATCAGTAGTGTCTCGACCAGGGAACTTTTAGAATGATATCATACAACAATTAAAGAGCTTCACCAACAAGTCACATATTTGCTAACCTTTATAAATAATAATTCATTCAAGAAACATAATAATATTTATTCTATAATTCATAAACATAGATGTGATACAATCATCTTCATGATTGCCTCTTAGGTCATACCACTAATAGAATTGGGATCATGCCAAGAAATTTCAGAAGAAGAAACAAAGAGAGAATGAAAAGGAGGAGGAAAGCCGGCTAACATGTAGGAAAAATAAAGAGCGGATAGTCTTTAAAAAAGAAAGCAGATAAGCACCAAGTTTCTCTGTGCATAAATGTACAGATGCAAGCAGAACTGAAGTACGTCGTGCCCCCCGGGAACATGGCGAACCCATCCCGACCGTTGCAAACTGACTTTCAACTACAACGCACTGCCATATTGCTTATCCGACATGCTAACACAAGGAGTGAGTCAGAATACCACTATTTTCATAATGGTTCAAAATTATTTAATCCACTAGATAGTCTATTATAAAACCTGAAAAAGCTTCCTGATAAAGTGATAATGACAGTAGTCTTCTCCTTGTCGCTGGTCATCTCAATTATAGTCCATACAACCATAAAAACGAAAAATATGTATATGAGAAGCTTAAAATTTTGATATCCATTCAATATATCGTGGATGGACCATCTGCATAAGTAAAGTAGACACAAGTGTCGCGTTTAGAAGGTACGCTACGCAAGAATCTTGAACAATAGAGTCGCCGCGCCTTTAGATCTCCTAGTGACGATTAAAGAGGGGGATAGAACCTGGTACCTAGTGAGGGCCAAGTGTGTGGAGCATTTTAATTACTTGTAATTAAGGCCTTTTTTAATTCTTTGTACTTCGCAGTTTTCATTCCGCTCCTTCTTTATTAATATAACAGACAGTCCTCCTGCCAATTTCATTCCAACAAAAAAAGAGTCGCGTTTAGAAGGTAAGAATTCCATAGAATTTTGTAGGAGCTCTGTGACTGCAACGGACCCGAGTCCACTGACCCGAACGCGGAACCAAAGTCCAGCACCCAAAACTCCTCCAGAATGAGCTCCACGTCACTCTTCACCACATTTAACAGGACTCCCATTTAACACCACCACTTCCTCAAAACGGCAACTGCATGAACTCCACCACCACCTCTTCCTCCCTCCCTCCCAAGAATTCACACCACCACGACCACTGCCGCCGCCGCTTGAACTGCCACTGGTAGAAGCGAGGAGGAGGGAGGCGGGCGCGATGGGAAACTGCCAGGCGGCGGAGGCGGCAGCGGTCGTCATCCAGCACCCCGGCGGCAAGGTGGAGCGGCTCTACTGGCCCACCGCCGCCGCCGACGTCATGCGGACCAACCCTGGGCACTACGTCGCCCTCGTCATCCTCCGCGTATCCGCCGATAAGGCCGCCGGGGACGCCGCCGCGGTGGCCGCCGCCGCCGCCGGAGGAGGAGGAGCAGCTGCAGGAGGAAGCGGCGGAGCCAAGATCACCAGGGTCAAGATCCTCAAGCCCAAGGACACGCTGCTCCTCGGCCAGGTCTACCGCCTCATCACCTCGCAAGGTTAGTAACCGTGTTCTTGGCCAGGGCATGGAGCTCGTTCTTGTGCTTGGATTTGTAATTCGTTGCAGCAATCTAAATCATCCGTGTGTTCGTGTGCGCTGCGCAGAGGTGACGAAGGCGCTGCGGGCGAGGAAGAACGAGAAGATGGAGCGGTGCGAGGCCATCAGGCAGCAGCACGAGCAGCTCCGGCGTGGCGAGCCGCTCGGCGACGGGGCGGAGCAGAGTGCTTGTGATCAGGTCTGTCTCTCTGCATTCCCTGATAAATTCGTACCTGCAAGAAGCAATTGCTGACGCCTTCATGTGTTCTTGTTTCGTCAGGACGCGAAGCGGGAGAAGGACCGGCACCGGAGCTACGGCGCGCCGCCAGCCGGAAGCGGCAGAGGGCGGCACTGGCGGCCGTCTCTGCAGAGCATCTCTGAAGCCGCGGGCCAGAGCAGCACCATCTCTGAATCCACTGCGAGCTAATTGCCGGATTGATGAAACAATCTGGTTTTCTCCTTTCTTTTTTCTTTCTTCTTCTGGTTCTTGTTTTCTTCGTAGTATAAAGTGCTTGGACTTTCCCCCAAAAAAAATGTAAATCAGAGTATCAGAGCAGGGGCAACAGGAAGCTTGTTTCATCTCTCGTGTAATTGGCATGGTGAAACTAAGTGTTCAATGGAGTGAGTGATTTGCAACTTGGCAAATTTACATGAGCAGAAAGGAAGCATGCAAGTGAAATCCTATTCCATCCGTCATATTACCCTACACATCACTCGCAAAATCACCAGATTTCCATTTTTGCAATCTGCTGGAATGCAAATTACTACTTTGTTACTGATCTTCACAGTTTTTCATCTAGAATTCGCGAGGTTCGAGATGAATCCGTTTTGAATTTCAGAAGGTTACCACTTACCAGTGTGCAGTGTCAGGTGCCGGGCACATGCGTTTCAGTGTTTCAGAGGGTAAAAAACTCGGCAAACGAGGACAACACTGAAATGTTTAGTCTAGGGTACAAAGCTCGATCAGTCCACTTGGAGTTCATGGCGATGCCAGCCCGGACAGGCGCCGTCCACGCTGCCAGTCGAGCTCCAGCGAGCCTCTCGTCGAGCAGAAGCCATCCGCGCACGCGTGGCTCCGCGCATCGGCGCTGCTCCGGCCTTCCACCGCTGCGTTCTTGGGATTCAGTCTCACTATCCTGCAGCCTGCACAAGGGTCAGCCTGGATTTGGAAGAACTGAAGCTGAGCTGAGCTGAGCTAATAAAGAATTGCTGATTGTACTGAGATCCGGATCCATAGGCCATGGCCAGTGCGGCATGCCAGTGATCATGCTTAGGGCCTGTTTGACACGGTTGCAATTTTTCTGGAAAACAGCTTCCGGTTGAGCTGAACGGCTGAGCTGAAAAGATCTGATTTTTGACTTTATGACTTTTAGGTAGACTGGTCGGAACTTCTGAGTTGTGAAATGTCTTAAATGCCCTTGAGGCAAATAATGACTTGTTTGACGTTTTTTAACGATGATTGACGGCAATTAACGATAACTAATGGCAATTAACGACAGTTGACAATAATTAACGACAATTAACGATAGTTGACGGTAATTAACAATAACTAACGACAATTAACGATAGTTGACGGCAATTAACGATAACTAACGGCAATTAACGATAGTTAATGGCAATTAACGATAACTAACAACAATTAACGATAGTTGACGGCAATTAATGACAACTAACGATAATTGATGGTAATTAACGACAATTAACAACAATTAACGATAACTAACGATAATTGACGACAATTAACGATATTCAATAATTACATAAATAATTAATTTATAATAGAAACAAAATAGAAAAATTAAAATTAAACAATTAAAAAAAATAAAGAAAAAACCGACGACGGCTAGGGTTGGGGCCTACGTTGACGTCGGAGAATGGCGACGCAGCGGTGTCGGGAGGAGAGGGAGGAGGCGCTGAGGGAGGAGGACAGAGGGAAGCGGCGCTCGGGCCCGGTCGGAGTCGGAGGAGGAAGGCGACGTGCGGCCGGGCACGTGGGGGAGGGAGGAAGGAGCGGGTCAGGTGTGTGTTGCGGGGGGGAGGGCGGTGTTTGTTGAATAGTAAGAAGAAAAGTTTTTCTACGTTATACGCAACTTCTAGCTTCGAAAAAAACCAGTGATAAAAGCTATCTGTTTAAGACAACTTACGCCTTTTTCGAGCAAAAAACCAAAACCGTCTCAAACAAGGCCTTAATTTAGTTCAGCAGGCGAGTTCTGAGCTCTGAAAATAGTATTACACAGAGAAGTTTTCTATGATTATCGGAACATTTTGCAAGTTGGGCCTTGCGGTTTGCGCGATGGAACTTTCGGTCATCTAGCTGGTAATTTCTGTGCCTGGTCCCTCAGATGTTTCAGATCCAGATCTTACAGTTGCATGGGTGGGGGTTTAATTGATAATTTGGTTTGTGATCCATGCATCCAGGCTCGTGATTATGGAAGTGGCAAAAGCCTGATTAGCAGCGTGCGTGCGTGCTGAAAAGGCGGTGGTGTATCATTGTTCAGAGAAAGTGAACTTTTTTTACCAACAAATTTATCCGGTATAGGAACTTGCAAAGTGTATATTGTAGCCTAAGGAAATCATAATAGGACTGGAGAGTTGAGGAACGAACTAAGAACTAGAAGAAAAATATACATCTGATGAAGGATCATCAGATGAAAAGTTGATAAGGTTAAAATATCTCAGACTAGAAGTGGGAACTACTGACAAGCATCCCACTACGCAGTATACACATACGTACAAAAGCCACATTGCACACCTCCATCAGTAACTAAATCTACTGTTAATCGTAGTTGGCAAATGAACTTAGCATACTGCCCCCAAAAATTGTCTAAAAAAGAGTCCTTGTGTGCACAGTTTTTCGTCTTTGAAACCTGCATCAGAAACGTAACTGATGAGTCATTGCTAGTAGCACAGATTACAGTGGATAAATTAGGAAAGCAGCTTACATGAAACATTAGGAAGGTTGATGTATTCACTCAAAAAGATCATTGGTTGACATCTCGCTCGCAGGACCTATAAAAAAAAATGAAAACTGCAATTAGTACAAGAATGTAATGGGATAACAATGAGAAAGCTGTTAAATATATAAGCACATGTAGGTCTAATTTAATCCATAAATTAATCATGACAACATGCACGCAACATAACAGAACCATCACAGGCATAACAGATCTAGACATGTCAACCAGGAAACTGAACATGAACAGATCTAAAACGGAGAACATTGCATTGCGTGCATCGATGATTACATTACGATCGGTTTGTCGATGTTGCACGCTGAACACGATGTGGATGATACGAAGTCGATGACGATTTGCCGGCCGAACGACGAGGAAGACGAGCGAGCTACGACAGCGATCGCGCAAAGCGCTTCCCAAAAACCTTATTCGCCCTCTCCGGTGCGAGAACTTGGCGGCGGTTCGGAGACTGCTCTCCGAGCGTCGGTGTGCCGGCGGACGGGACGGAGTAGACTACGTGGGACGGCGCAGTACAATGGAAGAGGCAAAACCCTAGATT
The DNA here is from genome assembly GCA_036346255.1 of Ampelocalamus luodianensis. NCBI lineage: Eukaryota > Viridiplantae > Streptophyta > Magnoliopsida > Poales > Poaceae > Ampelocalamus > Ampelocalamus luodianensis. The sequence continues at coordinate 37,330,394 of CM070633.1, forward strand.
GATTTTCCGTATTCTGTATGGAGGCGGCGATTCAGTATTTATGGAAGAATCAGGACGTGTGATCAAGACGCCTGCACGTTCTCCATAACTCATAACCGAAACGGATTAGTCGCGTAACCGATCCGGACTCACCGCCACACAAAACAGCAAAAGATAAAAACGCAAAAGGAAACCGCGTCTGCGCAAGCACTGACGCCCGATTTTGGCGGACCATTCACGCAGTGTCGTCGCCCGCCCGCCCGCCCGCCCGGCCGGTGGGCCGGCGAGGCGGAGCGCGTGTGTGTTCCTCTAGTTCTCTCCACACATGCCTCAAGTGACTAGGAGTGCACCATCCCTTTTAAGGTGGTCTTCCTCTCCTAGAACTAGCAATGTGGTACTAAAGTTCACATGCAACCTTCCTTTGCATGAGTGGGCCTTTGAGATTTAATTTAGGAATTATTCTTCTTGTATGGGCTAGGCCCACATAATTCAACAATCCCCACCAGATCTCAAAGTCCCACAGAGATTTACGAATTCCAATGTCTTGTTTATATATCGGTGTTTCGATGGAGACCGATTAAGGTTGAACATCCATCTAGAACTCAAGCTACACTTACTCACAACTTGAACAATGGACTAAGCCTTGAATTGCAAGTTTGGTGCAAGCAAGCTTCACTTAAAGACTTAAGCGATACTAGGCCGCGATGGCTACCCCTCGGTTGGAGCGTATAAGTCATACTCCTTGGTCTCTTCATGAGCTTAGTAGGAGATTTTCCCAAAATCTTCATAGCTGCGACTAATGATCGGGCTCATATAGGTGTGTTCTTTCAAGAGCGTTACGCGAGATAACGTCTTCGCTTCAAAGCCAATGGAACACATTAAAGCCTTAACCAACTTTGCCTTGCGTTTTGAGAGTATTGCATCTTCACATAGAGAGGTTGAAATTACTCTCCTCCGATTAATGATGGCTTGTTTTCCCGGATCTAATTCACGGATCTCCGATCACATAGGTTGAGTTACTACCATAGATAACTCACATGGGTCTCATACCCATCTCCTTCGATGCACTATCTATCACATTTCGTGATAGTCCCTTTGTGAAGGGATCTGCGGGTTTCTATCGTTTGGATGTAATCCAAGGTTATAACTCGGAGTTTCTCAATTTCTGACAGACTTCAATCGTCTCTTGACATGCCTAGACGATTTCATATTATCCTTAGAACTGTTCACTTTAGCGATAACGGTTTGATTATCATAGTTCATGAGGATAGGCGCGCGCTTTTCTACCGTAGGTAGATCCATCAATAGATCCGTAGCCATTACGCCTCAACAATAGCGATGTCTAGTGCCGCAAGTTACGCTTCCATGGTTGACCTCGTCAAAATGGTGCATTTGCAAGACCTCCATGAAACAACACCACCACCAATAGTGAAAACATATCCACTAGTGGCTTTGATCTCATCGGCATCGAGAGATCGGTTGGAATCACTATAACCCTCCGGCCGATGGGTACCGGTATAGTGAAGTCCAAAGTTCGAGGTACCTTCGAGATAGCGCAACACTCGCTCAAGTGCCTTCCGGTGATCATCTCACGGGTTAGATGTAAACCGGCTCAACTTGCTCACAGAAAAGAGATGTCGGCCTTGTTGCACTAGCTAGGTACATAAGAGAGCCAATTATCGAGAGTATTCCGGTGATTCCTAGCAATTTTCTTATTCTTACGAAGTAACACGCTAGGATCATAAGGTGTTGGAGAAGGCTTGCTATCAGAAAAACCAAAACGGCTCAAGACCTTTTCCACATAATGAGATTGCAAAAGTGTAATCCCATCCTCACCTCTAACCAATTTAATGTTTAGAATAACATCAGCCACTCCCAGATCTTTCATATCAAAATTTTGAGACAAGAATAATTTGACTTCATTTATCACATTGATGTTTGTCCCAAAAATCAGGATGTCATCCACATACAAGCAGAGAATAACTCCCTCACCCCCACCATAGCGATAGTATACACATTTATCTCGCATCATTGTGTGAAGCTGCGGATGTCGATGTTCTATCGAACTTTTCATGCCTGCTGCTTAGGAGCTTGTTTTAGACCATACAAAGATTTCAACGGTTTAACACCTTGCCTTCTTGACCTTCTACTACAAATCCATCAGGCTGTTCCATGTAAATTTCCTCATCCAACTCTCCGTTAAGAAAAGCTGTCTTAACGTCCATTTGATGAACGAGAAGACCATGTGAGGCAGCCAAAGCAAGTAGTACTCGTATTGTGGTCAGTCTAGCAACAGGTGAGTAAGTGTCAAAGAAGTCTTCGCCTTCTTTACGAGTGTAGCCCTTGGCAACAAGCGAGCCTTGTACTTTTCAATAGTACCATCAGGCCTAAGCTTCTTTTGAACACCCACTTGCATCTTACGGGTTTGCACCCATAAGGTCTATCTGTCGGCTCCCGAGTTGCATTAGTGATAATGGAATCCATTTCACTCTGACGACCTCCTTCCATGTCTGCATCGAAGATGCATATGCTTCTAAAATAGACTTGGGAGTGTCGTCCACAAGGTAAGCAGTGAAATCATCACCAAAGGATTTGGTTATCCTTTGTCTCTTGCTCCTTCTAGGAGCTCCACCATCATCCTCCTCATTGACAAGTTCATGTGTATGTTCAAAAGGTTCGGTGGTGTGATTGGTAGGAATTATTTGAGAGGGTTGGCTAGTAGTGTTATGTGTATCCTTCATTGGAAAGATATTCTCAAAGAATGTTGCATCTCGAGACTCCATAATTGTACCAACATGCATGTCAGGTACCTCAGTTTTAACTATCAAAAATCTATAGGCAATACTATGATTAGCATATCCCAGAAAGACACAATCCACAGTCTTAGGTCCAAGCTTGCGTTTCTTAGTTATTGGCACATTGACTTTCGCCAAGCACCCCCATGTACGCAAATAAGAAAGTGATGGTTTTCTCCCAATCCATACCTCGTATGGTGTTTTGTCCTTATTTATGTTAGGAACTCTATTTAATACATGATTAGACGTTAGCAAAGCCTCCCCACCATGCCTTAGGTAAACCCGCGATGTCTAACATGGCATTCACTGTCGATCAAAGTGCGGTTTTCCTTTCGCAACCCCATTTGACTCGGGGAATAAGGAGGCGTCCTCTCATGTATAATGCCATGTTCTCACAAAATAAGTCAAATTAAATCGAGAAATACTCTCCACCACGATCGACCTAAGTCTTTTTATCTTCTGTTTATTGGTTTTCAACCACGCCTTATAGATTCTAAAATAGTCTAAAGCCTCGTCTTTCGTTTTCAATAAATACACATAATGTAACCTAGTTGCATCATCAATCAATGTCATGAAATATCGTTTTCCACCCTTCGTTAACATGCCATTCATCTCGAAAGATCTGAATGCGGGAGTTCTAGTGGTGCCAAATTTCTCTCTCAGCGGCCTTGTGAGGCTTACGAGGTTGCTTTGATTGCACACGACTATGGCATTTAGAACCTTTGGTGATGGAAACATTTGGAATTAAATTCATACTGGAAAGCGAGACATTAAACCAAAATTAATATGACATAAGCGTGAGTGCCAAGCGTTAGCCTCATCATCCACCTTTGCCACAAATATGGTTCCACGAGTTTTATTGTAGAAATCGAAGGAAAAGCGGAACAAGCCTCGCGCTCATAGCCTTTACCAATAAAATGTCCATATTTAGACACGACTACTTTATTAGACTCAAATACCAACTTAAGCCCGTCTCTACATAAATGGGAGCCACTAACGAGATTCTTGTCTATAGAAGGGACATGTCTTGCGTTCTTGGTGCACGATCTTTCCAAGTAAACTTGAGATCTACCGTGCCAACACCATGAGCGAAGCATGTGACCCATTCCCATTAGGACGGAGGAATCGGGCGACGATAAGAGGAAAACAACGAAATATCGGCACACACATGTACATTAGCTCTGTATCAATCCACCAATTGGTAGATTGACTAACTGAAAAAACGATGAGGTAAATTACCATACCGATCCATCTCGGTCTTGCCAATGGTCACGTTGTGGACTTAGAAGTCATCTGCGGTGCCTTCTTTCCTTTGCGTTGTGGGCGGTTCTTGGCCATGTGACCGAGCTCACCGCACACAAAGCAAGTTCTATCATCCCGATTGTTGTTGTTCTTCTTCTTCTTGAAGTTGGTTGTCTGTTGGACTTTGACAAATTTCCTTTGTTCTTGCTTGAGGATTTACGTACCACATTGGCACTAGGCGCCTCCATCTCCCTTGAACACGGCGTCCTTTTCCGAGCTTTCTCCTCAATTTCAAGAGATCCAATCGGACTCTCAACGAGTGCTCTTGTCTCTTGTGTTTGAGTCTTTGTTCGAAATTCCTCCATGAAGAAGGTAATTTCGCAATAATACATCCGACCACAAACTTGTCGGGTAAGGCACACTTCAGAGTTCGAGTTCCTTGCCAATGGATGTATCTCATGAGCACGATCTACCACGAGCGGTTATTAACCATCTTGTAGTCATGAAATTGCTCCATGACATACATGTCATTCTTGGCATCGAGTACCGTATTTGGAATTGATTGCATCCCATAACTCCTTTGCGTCTGTCATGTGCATATACACCTCGCCGAGACGATCGGCAAGAAGAACACTAAGAATGCATCCAACAAAGAGAGTAGTGGCGGTCTCGAATTCTTTTTGCTTTTCAGCATCAAGAATACCTTCAGGCTTGCCATTACTAACCCAGAATACATTCATAGCAGTAAGCCACAGAGTGACCCTGATCTGCCATCTCTTAAAGTGCACACCGGAGAACTTCTCCGGCCTCAGTGCATCGGCAAATCCAGCCATAGTAAGACCACAATTGCCTAGAATAAGGTTTTGGATTGTTAAATATATAAGCACATGTAGGTCTAATTTAATCCATAAATTAATCATGACAACATGCACGCAACATAACAAGAACCATCACGGGCATAACAGATCTAGACATGTCACCAGGAAACTGAACATGAACAGATCTAAAACGGAGAACATTGCATTACGCATCGATGATTACTGTTACGATCGGTTTGTCGATGTTGGCGCTGCGGATACGTGTGGATGATACGAAGTCGATGACGATTTGCGGCGAGCAGCGAGGAAGACGAGCGAGCTACGACAAGCGATCGCGCAAAGCGCTTCCCAAAACCTTATTCGCCCTCTCCGGCGCGAACTTGGCGGCGGTTCGGAGACTGCTCTCGAACGTCGGTGCACGCCGCGGACGGGGCGGAGTAGACTACGTGGGGCGGCGCAGTACAATGGAAGAGGCAAAACCTAGATTGATTTTCCGTATTACGTATGGGGGCGATTCAGATTTATGGAAGAATCGGGGCGTGTGATCAAGCGCTGCACGTTCTCCATAACTCATAACGAAGCGGATTAGTCGCGTAACCGATCCGGACTCACCGCCACACAAAACGACAAAAGATAAAAACGCAAAGGAAACGCGCATCTGCAAGCTTTGGCGCCGATTTTGGCGGACCATTCACGCAGTGTCGTGGCGCCGCCACCTCGCCTTACCTTGAGGCGGCGGCGCGTGTGTTCCTCTAGTTCTCTCCCACACATGCCTCAAGTGACTAGGAGTGCACCATCCCTTTTAAGGTGGTCTTCCTCTCCTAGAACTAGCAATATGGTACTAAAGTTCACATGCAACCTTCCTTTGCATGAGTGGGCCTTTGAGATTTAATTTAGGAATTATTCTTCTTGTATGGGCTAGACCCACATAATTCAACAAAAGCAAGGGCATAGGTCATACCATCTGATCTGAGCCAATCCTGAGTACAGACAAGCTGTTCAATCAAGTGTTTACCACCTGACTCACAAATTGCGAGTCTCGCAGTCCTTGTTGCTACCTTGCAGTCAGTACTGCGTGGTGTTGCCAATATATCACGTGCCATCCGAGCAATTGTAGGATATGTCAGATTATGCCCCTTCCACCATTGGAGAACACTACGCTCACCTCTTGAGAGACGTGGTTCTTGCAAGTACTGATCAAGTTCAGTCATTGGTGGCTCATTATATGGATGTTCAGAATGATGATAATTTTCCAACAGCATATCATTTCCATTCACAACAGTTTCCTTGCTAGTTTTAGACCCAGAAGTGCGGTTGAGATCTTCCACCTCATCAGAATATTCATTGAAGAGGCTGAGCAATATATCATGCACTTCACGACAATAAGCTTCTCTCTTACCATACTTAACACGAAACCTGATGTGTTCCAGACGGTATGAAGGATCCATGACAATAAGCATACCGAGATGTAAGCAACAGAGTTCCCAGTGTTTATTGAACTTCTGTTGCATCTTCTTCACCACATTGCAAAACGTTCCATCCTTGTAGATATTAACTATACGATGCAAATCATTATTCACGTCCACAACTTGTCAAATTGGTGAATTGGACCGGGAAGAATGCGCATTGTGTCCATGTACTGATGAAAATCTTCCATGGTCTCACAAATATTCCGTGCGCTGCTCCAGTCTGTCGATGATGGCGCATATCTGTAGTTCGGATACTGTACTGCTGAAGGGGTGGGACCCTTCGTATATTTAGAACGATTTGCTGACTTCTGCATGATTTGCCAAGTTCATCCAGCCCCACATGAATAACCTGATCAAGTAAATGACTTGCATAACGTACCACAAACAAGCTCCGATTTGCACAGGGTGAGTTGCATTTCTGGAGATGGGCTTTGACATTTGAAGCCACTGAATCATCAATAAATGCATCATCCAGTGTAATGCTAAAAACTTTGCCATGAAGACCCCAATCTCCAATAGCCGTCAATATGACATCACTCAATTCTTCCGCACTGCAAGAAGGATCCATGGCATGAAATATGATAATGTTTTGCTGCCTCTCCCATTCATCATCAATGTAATGAACACTTAAGCACAAGAATGGTGACAGTGGATCATAGTGCCACACATAAGCACTCAAGCAAACCCGACTGCGTAAAGCTGCAAACTTCTCCTTCAGCTTGGCCTTTTCTTTGTCAAACAAATCCATAAGGTTACACGCCAGGTCAGCGTAGGGTGACATCTTGACCATAGGATTCAAGAAAGCGACAGACTTCCTGAATCCTCCATGGTGCATCATCGATGGCAGGTACCCGTGCATAGCCAATATTCTGACGAGTTCATCATGGGTCCCATTCTGATCAACTACCTGATTCTTGTGACTTGTATCAGTAGGAATGTCCTGCTCAGGTAACGCAAGTTCCTCATAAGACTGATCCTTTGTATTCTTGTCGATGGGAATATCAGGCAAGGCAAGATTCTTCTGCTCAGGTATCGTAAGTTCCTCATGAGACCCATTCTGATCAACCTCTTGACTCTTCCTATTCGTGTCAGTGGGAATGTCAGGCAACACAAGATCCTTCTGCTCAGGCGTTGCAAGTTCCTCATTAGACCCATTCTGATCAACATCCTGACTCTTCCAATGCGTGTACTTGGGAATGTCAGGCAAGGCAAGATCCTTCTTATGAATTGCATCTGCTGTGCCCAAACATTTCTTCTGGCTGGTCGGCAAGAATGGGAGCTTCTTCTGTGTTGGATCAGAGCCGGCTGCCACCATGCTCTTCTGGGTAGATGGCCAAAATGGAAGCTTCTGTTGCGTTGGCCTCTTCTGGTCCCGGGGGCTGCACTTGGCCTGGTGCTTTAGCAGGTTGCTAGTGCCAATGGAGCTGCTGCTGTTGAAGACCTGGTGGCAGTGCATGCACTCAGCCTTCACGACCTTCCCATCGATGAAGATGGGTGTGAAGTCATCCCACACCTTCGACCGGAGCCTTTTCGGCTTTGTACCTGAGAACAAAGGACTGGGGTTGCTGCCATTGCTCTCCTCTTGTTCAACCATGTCGTGGGCATTGTCAACCTCATCTTCCATGCCTAGGCATAAAAAATAGGTAGAACCTTTTACATGGAGCCATTTGAGCAAATTATGTTGATATTTGAGCATTTCCTGATTTAATTGAACAAATTCTTTATAGAGAATTAATTGAACAAATCTTTAATCTTTGTTAAAGTTGGCACCTGAGTGCCAAACAAAGCACAAGAGAGCGCCACGTCATCATGTTCTCTCCCTACCATTGGATTCCAATGCAATGATCACAAATACACCAAAGGTAGACATTCAATAAATCATACTATACGTCCAAAAAAAAATCATACTACAATCTAGAACCTAGTACATATTTCTAAGGAACAATAAAACTAAAAAGGCAAGTAGATTTGTTGTCGATTGGTGTATTCAGCTAATTGGCTACAATGCTCATTTTAAACACTTCCTTCAATCACTACTCATTAATACTATAAAAATGTCCATACTAAATTGCGAAAAAGGAACAGAATTATTGCAACAACATGCGGGCTAAATACTAGTTTAGTAAATGGGTGATGAATAACAAACAAGCTATATGGATTGGAAGACTAAAATTGGACTTTAAGATTTCAACAATGTAGAGTTCGTAGAACATTAGATTAGTGAGCAAACTAGACAAATAACATTTAGAGGAACAAACATAGCGCAACAGAAACTACTGGTAGAGGATGCAGCTACCGTACCATTCAAACATATTGAAAGAAATGCCGTGCAGAAACACACTACAAGAACACGATAGCTATTTGTTTAAATTCATCTGGGGGAGAGAGAGAATCATACCATTCACTATTCTCTCCTCTTCCTTGCCGACGGGATTGGAACCATCACATTCTTGATCCATACCTACACACCAAGAAAGAAGAAATATATTCACCACAATTTATCCAATCACATTCGACACACATGATCAAACGAAACAACAAAAAGCAAAATCTATCAAGAAAAAGGAGTGCATTATCTACCCCCCCCAAAAAAAAAATCAAGAAACCGAGAAGGCACATACCGATCTTTACCACTTCAGGGGAGGCTCAGCCCGGTCGGATGCGTCGGAGCGGTGGAGCTGGATTCTGCGCCGGGTTTTCTTCTCCCCGTTCTCGGAAGATGAGATGAGGTGGGAAAGCGAGAGTGTTTTTATCTCGGTTGCGGAAGAAACGGGAGAGATATGGAGGCAAAACTGGAACCAGGAAAATCTTTGGCGCCGCTTTAACCCGCGAACTCGCTACTCTCTTCCTGCCTTAGAAGCACCTTGTGGGCTTAGTTTGTAAAGAGGCCATACAAGAAAGCAGCTTGAAACCCAGTATGTTTCGGCCCAATGCACTCACTCGCATTCCATATATCCATTGCATCACTTCCTAGTGTCTACTCACCTAAGGCCACATGGAATCGGATTGATTATCTACCAATGTTAGGCGGCCTCTCACTGCCCGATAAGTCTCAGATGTGGCTAAGATCTAGACAAATGAAGCGTGAAGCATATAGGCTTTCTTATCGAGTTTGGTTCAAAGGCAGAGGATACGAACAAGAATGCATCATGTCCATTCATTTTGGCAAGCTGATGGTAGTGGGCTGGTGATAGTGGTGGCCAAACGGGCGACCCAGCCCGATTAGGTCCAAGAGTTAATCGGGCCGTGTCAACCCAGGCACGGCACGTCAGTATCTCGGGTCATGTCTGGCTGGTCTGCTACAGTGCCCACACATTAAAGCCAAGGGCCAAGCCCGAGTCCCGAATCCCGATTGCCGGCCTCCCCATGCCCGGCCTCCCTGCCACTGCGCTCGGCCAGCCGCCGCCGCCGCCGTGCCCGAGCCAACCTCCTCCTCTCCTCCGCGCAGCGCACGGCCTCTCCGCCCCTAGGTCGACCTCCTCCTCTCCTCCACGCCGCACCCAGCCGTTGTCGCGCTGTGCCCAGGTTGGCCTCCTCCTCCTCTCCTCCGTGGCTCCGCACCGACGACCTCCTCCGCCGGCTGTGCCCGGCCTCCTCCTCCTCTCCTCCCGTCCTTTGCACCGATGCCCTCCGCCAGTCGTGCCGTGCTGTGCCGACTCGCTGGGCCGAGGTGCAGACCCAGGCACGGCTTGGGCACTCGGGTCATGCTGGCCCGACCCATAAACAGTATGGACCGTCTTTGCACCGTGCGAGCCAATGACGCCATGCCGGGCCAGCCGGTACTGCACGGCCCATGTCACCGTCTCTAGCTGGTGGCGTGTCCCTAAGGAAGCACAATGATAGTATCAACGGACAAGATACATTCTTTAACTAATTAAGCCAATAGTTCATCCTAGCTACATTAATTGGTTATGGATACGTTGATCTGAAAGCTCACACGGGCGTTAGTCTATCTTTACTAATATACTATATATGTTTATTATTATATTATACTAATAATATAAAAGACTCGGTAGCGGTGCGTTTCCCCTCTCACCTTCTAAACAATCTCTTAACAAAACCAAAAAAAAAAAACACCTACCAACAAAAAAAAAGTCTAACAAATTTTATCTTTATCTCAACAACCTCCTACCCCTCCCACAAATTCCTCTCCATGCCGCCTCGGTCACTACCCCGAAAAAGGTTGTAGCAGATCCTACTGGGTCATCCTCTTCGTCACTATCGAATGAGGTTACCTTTCCTAGTCCCAATGTTGGTCCAATTTGCCCGTGAGCAATCCGACGATGAAGGTCGGAAGTCGCGATGGAGCCGAGGGTGCAGCATAGGTCGAGCATGGTGGTGGAAGCACGATGCGGACTACAGTGGAGGAGTCAAGGGTGTGGTGTATGCTGAGTATGGCAGCAGAGGCATGACGTGGGCCGAGCAGAGCTCGACCGGGCATTGCGCAGGCTAAGCACGACGACAACAGCTCGACATACTAGGGTAATATGTTTTTTTAATCTGTAACAATGCACAAGCATTAAACTAGTTAGCAAAGAGAGGAGAGTTTGCAGTTGACACATGATACATCCCTGTAGATTTTGGTGTCAGAAGTGCTAGTCTTGATCATACATAAATAATTCTTTGTTAGGCTGGGAGAAAGTTCCTTATTTCTTTTTTCCTTTGTTTGCTTCATTAGGCATCTTTTTTTAGAGTACATTGAGGACGCACACCTTACTCTGTAGACGCGCGCACACGCGTGCACGTCCACTACACATGCTAGAATTTTGTGAATGCTCCAAGGCCTCACAGAGCATAGCCACATGTTTTACCTCTGAATGCACGTGCACATATGTACTCTGATTAAATAACGTTGGGTGGAACAAACACCCTCACTCCAACCACCCTTTGCTTAATTAGGCATCTAATTAGTGTCCATTACATGTCATAATGTTCTGCCATCCCGGAACGCCGGATCTGAAGTTGATGAGTCTTGATTGTGCCAGCCTGTAGGAAAAAATACCATTTTTTTTCTGTAAAATGGTCATTTTTGGGCAATTATTCAATAAAAGCATGTGTAAATGGTAAAACATGGTCACAAAATGCGAAAAATGACAGGGTAAATAATCAGAAAATTTATACAAATATGATGGTTGTCAGACATTGTCACCTTTCACATATGCATTAATGTCTTTTTAATCAAACATATGCATTATTGTCAATATTAACAATGGGTACATTCCAGAGATATTATTTTCTTTTATGCTAAATATCCAAGCATTAATGTTCATTTAGTAATCACGAGTGACCTATAGGTCACCAGGTTTAATTTGAGCCAATCAAACTACAGGGACGGTTACCTTAAAAATATCCAAGAAGTAGAGCTGGTGAAAAAGACTTTAAAAAAAATGGTGAAAAAGTAGAGGAACCGTGGCTTCCTGGGGTTCTGTTGCTGCTTCGCCATGCGTTTCTTAGTGATGCTTGATGATTTTGGAAGTGGCAAATGCCTGATTAGCAGCGTGCATGCGTGCTGAAAAGGCAAGGTGGTGTGTCATTGTTCAGAGAAAGTCTGAACTTTTTTATTTACCAATAAATCAAACTGGTGCAGGAATTAGCGAAGGGAGTGCATATTCTAGCCTAAGGAAAGCGTTATACGACTGGAGAGTAGAGGAATGAACTCAAAGCACTAGAAGAGGATATAAGTGAACATCTCAACATAATGGTTAAGGTTCAAGTACCATCAGATGAAAATTTGATAAGCTTAAAGTGTCTGAAACTAGAAGTAGGAACTACTGACAAGCTCCCCACCACACATACATACAAAAGCCCCATTACACCTCTATCAGTAACTAAAAGCTACTGTGAATCATAGTTGTCAAATGAATGCCTAAACAAAAGTCATTTTGTTGGATTTGAATCCTGCATCAGAAAGGTAACTAATGAGCCATGGCTAGTAGCGCAGATTACAGTGGGTAAATTAGGAAAGCAGCTTACATGGAACATTAGGAAGGTTGAAGTATTCACTCAAAAAGATCACTGGTTAGCATCACGGTTGCAGAACCTATGAAAACATGAAAACTACAGTTAGTACAAGAATGTAATGGGGTAACAATGAGAAAAGCAAGGGCATAGATGGTACCATCTGATCTGAGCCAATCCTGAGTACAGACATGCTTTTCAATCCAGTGTCTACCACCAGACTCACAAATTGCTAGTCTCGCGGTCCTTGTTGCTACCTTGCAGTCAGTACTACGTGGTATTGCCAATATATCACGTGTCATCCGAGCAATTGTAGGATAGGTCAGGTTATGCCCCTTCCACCATTTGAGAACACTAGGCTGACCTGTTGAGAGACGTGGTTCTTGCAAGTACTGTTCAAGTTCAGTCATCGGTCGCTCACTATATGGATATTCAGAATAATGATAATATTCCAACAGCATATCATCTCTATTCACATTTCGCAGCAGTTTCCTTGCTAGTTTTAGACCCGGAAGTGCAGTTAGGGTCTTCCACCTGACCAGCATATTCATTGAAGAGGTTGAGCAATATATCATGCACTTCGTGAATATAATATTCTGTCATTGTCCAAGTTAAACAAAATACGAGACTTGATGTGTTCTAGACGGTATGAAGGATCCATGATCATAGGCATACAGATATGTAAGCAACAGAGTTTCAGTATTCCTTAAACTTTTTTTTGCATCTTCTCCAGCACATTGATTTTTTATTTTTTATTTGTCCTCGTAGAAGTAGAAATGAGTTTCACGACGCACAGCTTTCTTCACATCCCACAACCTGTTGAAGAAGTCAACTGGACTATAACAATTGTGCATATATTTATTTATTAAAGCCCGTGAGATTCCCGGCCTCCCATCCCCGCCATGTCGCCCAAAAAACAGGCCGTCCGATCGCTTCTGTCCACGTGCGCGCCCGCCCGATCCACACGCCAGCGCTCCGTGCGTTTCTGCGAGTCGAGCGCGCGCCACATCGCTCGGCCACGCTCGCTCCCACCCGCCGTCGCTCGCTCCCGCCCTCGCGAGGCTGCAGCCCACCACGGCTCAGCAAGGCCTCCAGCCCGTTCCAAGCGCCAGGGGCGCGGCTGAACTTCTAGTTTCATCAATGTATCGATGAAAATCTTGCAAGATCTGGCAAATATCTTTTGCTTTGCTCCAGACTTCCGGTGATGGTGCATATCTGCAGTTCGGATGCTGTACTGCTGAAGAAGTGGGACCGGGGACCCTTCTTATATTTAGATTACTTTGCTAACTTCTCCATGATTTTGTCAAGTTCATCCAGCCCCACCTGAATAACCTGATCAATTAGATGAGTCGCATAACGTACCACAAACAAGCTTCAATTTGCAGAGTGCAGGATTTCGGGAATATTGTGTGTCTCTTTTGGGATCCTCACACCCTTTATATTATAGTTCGACTCTAACATAACTTGCACACGATTTGAGTTCGACTCGCACACGATTTGGACTCTTATCTAAACTCTAATATATTTAAAAATGAACATGAGATAACAATCATGTCTATCTTGTTACATATTACAATACTATTACTAGAATATACAAAAACCTACCATCTATTGACTCCATAACCAATATCATTACAAAACCAAAAGTTGCTTACCACCAATATTATCAGGGACGTCAGCAAATCCATCTCCATCATCTACCATCTGTCCCGACCTCAACCTCATCTTCCTCTACTCTTATGCCCACAGTTACCCCCGGCCTCTACCACTCTGCTCACATGCCCCCCAGTCTCGGCCTCCATCACCTCTACCTCTGTCATAGACTATTTACGCCTAACTCTAGTCTCAATCCTCTTTCGAACCTCTCCTGCAATACTATCTCCGGCACCCATACTAACACCACCGCACGACACCAACGCATCACCATATCCTCCACTGGAGCTACAACCAGCTCATGCTTCGACATCACCATCGTTGAGCTCAACCACCAAAGTCACCGCTTGAACAGTCCTCTCCGCCTACTGTCACCACCAAGCAACACAACAACTAGAATTCTCAGCAAACACACCATCCTATCTCCTTTCCTCAACACAGCACACATGGCCACATACTAGATCCTCCATCGATCTGGATCAACACCAGATCCCCCTCAATCACACCAAATCCTCCGCTGATCTGGATCCACACCAGATCCCGCCACATCGGATCAAATCGTCAGACTTCCATACCGTCAGAAGATCCTCCACCCTCGAAGCATCCACATCGGATCAGATCCTCCACACCTCCACACACCACACCGGATCCACCTACACCAGATCACCAAATCCCTTTCTCCTTTTCTTCCTTTTCTTTCTTTTTGCCTTCCCTTTCCTTTTCCCCTTTTCTTCCTCCTCTGCCGCTTTGTCCTCCTCTCTTCCTCTCACCTCCCTCCGGTGAGCCATGGGCCACCGGATCCGGCTGTCGCCTTCTGCGTGACACCCCATGCAAGCCGCACCGCCGTGCGCACTGCACCACACTTTGCCGCATGCTGCTCCTCTGCCTTGGCGTCGTCGTGCTGCTCTGGCCGTCGCACCGCCAGGCCTAGCTGCTGCTGCGACCTCTTCACCTGGCCTTGCACCCACGGCCACCGCCGGTCTCGGCTTCCTTTGCACGGATCGGCCACCTCGGCGCCTCAAGCCTCCTCGTCGCTGCCGCTTCTCCCGCTGCGGGGCCAGCTCTGCCAGCTGCCTCACCTCCTCGCCAACTCGCCTCTAACACCCCCGTCGGATCAGATCCACCGGATCCCTTCTCCTCTCCTTTGCGCACCAACCCTACTCGCTCCGTCGCGACCCCTAGCTCCCTCCTCCTCACTGCCGCACCACCACCGGCCCCAAGGATGCAACCCCAAGCATTGGTCGTGGCCTCGCGCACTTGGTGGTGGCGGCTTGCACCTAACCAGTGGCCACGGTCCGCTCCGTGCAATGCGATTAGGGAGGACCACGTGTGACGAGGCGCCAGCGGTTAGTGGATCATCGAGAAGCGGTGGTGGTGGTTGTTCGAGTAAGATTTTTACAGGTTAAGGTTTTGGGTTGGGTTGGCCCGATACCATATAGGATTTCAGGAATATTGTGCTAAATATTACGATCAGACTCTAATACAACTTCGCACGATTTGAGTCCGACTCCTACATGACTTGGACTCTTATCTAAACTCTAATATCTCCAACACAGAGACAAACAAACTCTGATTTGCACAGAGCAAGTTCAAATTCTGGAGACTGGCTTTGAAATTTGAAGCAACTGAATTATCAATGAATGCATCATCTAGTGTAATGCTGAAAACCTTGCCACGAAGACCCCAATCTCCAACAGCCGTCAATATGGCATCACTCAATTTTTTAGCACTGTGAGAAGGATCCACGACACGAAATGCGATGATCTATTGCTGTCTCTGCCATTCATCATCGATGTAATGAACACTCAAGCACAAGAATGGCAAGAGTGGATCATAGTGCCACACATAAGCACTTAAGCAAACTTGACTACGTAAAGTTGCAAACTTCTCCTTCAGCTTGGCATTTTCTTTGTCAAAAAGTTGCATAAATTTCAAATAAAGGTCAATGTGGGACAACATCTTGACCATAGGATTCAAACAAGCGACACACATCGTGAGTCTACCATTGTCCATCATCAATGGCAAGTACCCATAAATTACCAATATCTTGACGAGTTCATCATGAGATCCATTCTGATCAATCTTCGGATTCTTCGGATTCATGTCAGTGTGAATGTCCTTCTGCTCAGGCGCTACAAGTTCCTCTGGAGACTGATTCTTCCTATTCTTGTCAGTGGTAATGGCAGGCAAGGCAAGATTATTCTTCTGCTCAGGTGTTGCAAGTTCCTCATGAGACCCATTTCTGATCAACCCCCTGACTCTTCCGTTTCGTGTAAATGGGAACGTTAGGCAAGGCAGGATCGTTCTTGTTAGGCGTTGCATCTTGGTATGGCAAAGATTACGCGGGTGTGTGTGTGTGGTGATGTGGGGTAGGGTGGGGGCTGGGGGTAGGCCGGTAGCTCCGGCGTACAGATGTTGTGATGGTAGGCTGCCGTCGGCAAGAGAGAGGGAGTTTCAGGATTCAGAGAAAGATACTAGGATTTGGATATTTTCTTAATTCATTGCTTGCTGCCCTCAATCCTGTCATGCACCACTTATAGAGATGTGGTCAGCTCCCTAACAATCAATCTCTAGATAGAATCTTATCTAGTAATCAAATAACGAGGAGATCACGAATTTGTCTCTTACTTTAAATAAATAACAAATCACAAATTGATCTCTTGTTTGAAATAACTAAATCTAAAAGATAAATTAAGAGATATGAATCTCTTATCTAGTGGTCCTTATGGTGCTTGGCCAGTAGTGCGCCTTTGTATAATGTGCAGTTGGTCCCACGCTGGTGATACAGAATTCCCCACATAACATCTCTCCTCGCCTCGATAAATAGCTCGACCTCAAGCTGAAACGTAGGATAAGACTTCTTGAACTTATTGATTGGTTCCCATGATGCCTCAACGGCATCCGGACCAGTCCATTGGACTAAAACATGCCAGACATCAGGTTGAAGACTCGCTTTTAACACCTTGGCAGAGGCAGGAATGGTGCGACCATGCTCGATGGGTGACAAAGCCAATGGTGTAGTTGGGAGTTCGTCGTGAAATTTATTCAAAAGCCCGACATGGAACACATTGTTCAGGCGAGTGTCGTCTGATAAGTAAAGAGATATCGATGTACCAATGCGCTGCGGGACTCATGCGACCCACGATAATGGGCACAGAGTTTGCACGTGTTGCGGCTGGTATGGAGGCGACTTGCCGATGAAGAAGGTGCAGCCAAACCCAATCGCCTACCTCAAAAGTAGCGGTGTGATGGTGTTGATCGTAGTAGTGTTTGGCATATTCTTTGAGCCTAAAAAGCCGATCACGTCGTCACTAATGAAGCGATCGCGATCGTGGAGTTGAGTGTCGGCCGCTACCACCTTGGCGCCCCTCGTCATAGGTTGCTAGAGAGGAGGGCGCGACCATAGACCACATTGAATGGCGTGTCACGAAGAGGCGGTGTGATAAGAAGTATTGTAGCGATATTCGCCGGGTAAGCCATTCCAACCATTGTCGTGGCGATCACGGTGAGGCAACGAAGATACATGGTGATGGCCTTATTGGCTGCCTCTGTTTGCCGTTAGGCCGTGGATGAAATACCGAACTCAAGTAGAGCGCACACGGCTAAACGAAACAATTCTTGCCAAAAATTACTTGTGGCGGGTGGCGGTCGCGACAATCGATTTAGGAAGCCCATGAAGATGCACAATGTCATGGAAGAAGGCCGGCGGCCGAGGTGGCGTGTCTGGTGTCCCAATGGAATGAAGTGTGCGTATTTGTAAAGCGGTCAATGGCGAGAAAGAATGACCGATTTGCCATGTCGCAAAGCGACCCGCGACGAAGTCCATCCAAATATCACCCAAACTATCATTGAGACTTCCAGTGGTTGAAGCGATCAAGCTGGATGAAGATGCCCGTCTTGTTACGTTGACATATCACGAGCGCGCACAAAGTGTTGGACCTCCTGTCCGGCGCGGGGATCATAGAAGTCAGTGCACAGCCTGTTAAGGGTCTTTTGGATGCCCTCATGGCCAACATGGGCTGCTGCCAGGATGAGTGGTAGGGTTGGTGATGTGGTCAACACAAAAATTCTGCCATTGTGCAACAAGAGACCCTTGGCCATTGCCCATGGCACACCAACACGCCCGTTTGTGGCGAGTATAGATGTTTTGCAACTCGGTGGCGATGCAACTTCGCGCAAGTCGCCGAATAAAGAGAAGGATGGTCGGATAGCGCATAGCGGTGGCATGTTCAGCGTCACGATGAGACGGAGCGTTGACGACAGTGTTGAGGTAGCTGGGGTGATATTCGATAGTAAAGTTGTAACTAAACAATTTGCTCACCCATTGATGCTGGGGAATCATCAAGAGTCGTTGATCTAGCAGGAACTTCAAATTACTGATTATCGGTATGCACGGTGAAGACCGACCCCAAAGATATGGTCGCTAGTAATGATTGCATGTACCAATCTGATGAACTCTTGCTCGTACGTAGGCAATTTCGCATGGCACGCTGCGATTTGTTTACGGAAGAAGGCTGGGAGACCCGAACCCTGGTGTAGCACTACGTCAAAGCCTGAGCCGAAGGTGTCACACTCGATGATAAATTCGGCCATGAAGTTTGGAAATTGTAGGATTGGTGCAGTGGAGAGGGCCCTCTTGAGGGCCTGAAAGGTCTAGTCGGTTTTCGCGTACCAGGTGGGACTCCTTGAGGAGTTTGGTGAGCGGTGTCACAATGATGCCAAAATCATGGATAAACTTGCGGTAGTAACTCACAAGTCCAAGGAATCCGCGTACTCCCCTAGTCGAAAGAGGTGTGGGCTAGGTGTTCACCGTAGTCACCATGTCCTTGTCCATGGTGACCCCTACTGCAGAGATCACATGACCAAGGTACGCTATGGACGGTGTGCCAAGAGTACATTTGGAGCGCTTGAGGTGGAGTTGATGATGGCACATGAGGAGCAAAATAGTACACAAGTGTTGCAAATACTCTGACCATGAAGAATTGTAGATCAAAATATCGTCAAAAAAGACAAGCACAAAACGACGAAGATAGGGTCGTAGGATGTCGTTCATCAAGGCCTGAAAGGTTGCTGGCGCGTTGGTAAGGCCAAATGGCATCACCGGGAACTCAAAGTGGTCGTGATGTGTCCTGAAGGTGCTCTTCTGCACGTTCGAGAGGTGCATGAGCACATGGTGATAACCAGAACGAAGATCAAGTTTGGCCTCGTAGTTCGTTGATGATCTCATTAACAACCAGTATCAGGACTTTGTCTTTTATCGTCAACTCGTTGAGAGCTCGATAATCGACACAAAAGCACCACGATTAGTCGTGTTTCTTGATAAGGAGAACTGGTGAAGAGAAACTTGAGCTGCTTGAACGGTTCGTGCCCTATTGCATCATGGTTGAACACCCGCGTTCCAATTCATCTTTCTTGAGGTGCTGATACCAGTATGGCCAGACCACCATGTGGGCCGAACCTGGCAGGAGGTGGATCCTGTGGTCCAAGTTGCGTGCCGGTGGAAGATCGATGGGTTCTACGAAGAGCCCTGCAAATTCCTGGAGTAGGGTATCAAGG
The DNA here is from genome assembly GCA_036346255.1 of Ampelocalamus luodianensis. NCBI lineage: Eukaryota > Viridiplantae > Streptophyta > Magnoliopsida > Poales > Poaceae > Ampelocalamus > Ampelocalamus luodianensis. The sequence continues at coordinate 37,349,864 of CM070633.1, forward strand.
AGCTCATCGTTAGTGCATGTGGCCATGTGTGCGACGGCCATGCCACACCAGGTGATGCGACTTCCTTCATGCCAGAATGTCATGCGAAGTTTGTCAAAGTCCCAAAGGATTGGCCCAAGTGTGCGGAGCCATTGTATACCAGAACAAAGTCAAAGCGCGAGAGGATGGCGGGGCCATCCACGTGAGCGTTCACCATCGTTGCACAAGGGCATGCCGCGGAATAGGCCTCGCTAGCGATGTGATCGCTGTTGGCCACCTCGACGTGGATGCCGAGGCATGGCTCAAGTGTCAAGTGTGGGCTCCCCGGATTATTGGAAATGTACTTAATTAAATTCATACAGTAACATGATTATTAATGAAGGAACGATCTTGTCCTCAATTAAAGATCATGCTAAAGGTATAAATTCAATAAGTAACAATTCCAATAAGCAGAATCCCGGATATATATATCTCACAATGGTTCCCAGGATCAATGACCATTGCATATATATATATCCTTTAACAACATTGCATCATACACATACAAGTCGTACATTTGCATAATTAAACATTAGTTTACAACATTCGGGTTTAGTACTACAATATAGAGTGACTTGGTCACTACAACATACTCAACGGCGGAAGCAAAATAAACTGAAAAAGTCCACCAATGGCCTCATCCACCCGCAGGCAATTGCGTGGAGGAAAGAAATAGCGTTACTGTTAGCGTCACCGATCGGCGCTAACGGGTGCTTCATAAAGGAAACCGTCCTCACTGCAACAATAGGTGATAGCACCTTAGTCGTGAGAAGGTACTCGGCAAGTCTTACACAAACTAATTAAAGAAAGTGGTTATTAGAGCCTATTCAAAGGAGTAGAGTTTTTACATGCATAAGGTTACAACGGGAAGGTATAAAGGTTCAAATTTGCATAAGCGATACATCTTAACCTACAAAGGCTAAATTTTGATAAAGCAATTTAATAAATCAAAGTTTGCTTAAAGCAGATAAGTAAATGACATAAAAGTAAACGATGCGATTGCATGATTCCTCATAAACGAAAATAAACCAAAACAGATTTTTGAAAATCAAAACTTCTATCGGTGACATCAATTCAAGTTATCGTCCATGACCGTGGACACGGCTATTGAGCAGTTTATACCTGCGGGGTGTACATCTTTACCCACATGACTTAGCTAGCTTGGTTGCCTTGGATGCCTCGAATGATGACATACTTCCTTTGGTATGCCGACCGGAAACTAAGAATTGGTATTTTCAACAAGCCAACACTATTGAGTTGGACCCCCATGTGTGAACCGATCCGCAGCAAACAACGATCGATAGCATCCGCAAGGGCACACATGTTGCGTCGATAATGCCGATCCAAACAATTTAATGCGAATTGGGTTCCCTACCCATAGTAGAATGCTATCGGCACCATTAAGGTATCGTATATGCGACGAGGCACATATCGCCCTCACCCTCCTAAGAACATCGATCTTGACATGCAAGCTCACATGGCATAAAGCAGATCCTCGGACGAGCATCTATGCCATACAAGGTCAATACACATATCCTTACTCTCCTGTTTCCAACTCAATAGTCTCAACATTTTACTTAACCAAGCAGCGCCCATACTTTGCATGTGGAAGTGCGTGGGGACTTGAAGCGAATAGTCGAGTTCGGTCCTTAATTAACCCGGACAAGTCCACCACAAACCCAATCTCGTGCACAAAGCACCATCACTAGCTTCCTCTTGTCGAGATCAATTTGAATTTCAAATACAAAGCTGATTTAAAGAAAGCTGGACAAAGAGTTTAAAATAACAATAGTTCGAGTTGTGATTCCCATATTTGACAAGATATGCTTGTCAAACTCTAAAATCTCTAGGCGCATGTCTAAGCTAAAGCTGAAAATATAGGTTATGATATACTGATACTATGCTAGGGTTAAGTGTATGGTGACATTTGAGGTAATCCATCATGTTTGGTCATAGCTAACTACTATGACAGATCACATTTTTGTACTTTGAGAAAAATAGCATGCCTGAGATATCACTTTGGATTTGTAAAAGTTATTGTACAAAATTTGGGATCAATATGGTGCAAAGAGGATGCTTACCTTGATAATAATAAACCCACATTGCGGTGCTCGGTTGCTCGAAGCGAGTTCAAGGATTTCGGAAGAACAGATTCTAAAAGAGACAATAAACTCAAATAAATACCAAAGTGACAATAAGTCCAAAATGGAAGAAATATGCATGATTCAGTATGCTTAAGCCATAACTACCCATATTAGTGATATTAACCCATAATATAGCTTACTTGTTTTCAAAAGACGAAACTAGAGTTTAGTGCAAAGTCCAGTTTTAGATTTGAAAAGAAAAGCAGACAGTTGCAAGTTTAGGAAAAAGGAATATAGAACATGCAAAGTTCATAAATGAAACTTAGCATGATCTTTTAGAGTAATTAATATCCCAAACCATCCTTAGTCTAACCTAACTAGTTAGATTATATCAACTAAGAAGAAATTCATTTTTGTCGGTTAAGCGAGCAAAAAGAAAGAGACAGATCTCAACTAGAAGTTAAAATAGATGATGACAAGAATGGAAAGATCAACTTGTCATCTTGCTAGGGTTTAGTCGAAACCTAAATAAGATGATAAGTTGACAGGAGAAACCCTAGGTCTTGAAAATGACATGGAAAACCGAAAGGTATATTATCAACTTTTGATTTGAAGCAAGTTGAAGCTCTTGATGCTTAAAAGAATGATTCACATGAGCTTCTTAAGTCCTTAAGATGCTCAAGATATCATAACTAGGGTTTTTGGCTTACCAGGAAAGGAAAGATACCAAGATTCTAAAAATTCGAAGTTGATCGACAGAGAGACAAATTCTGATTTACCCTGCAAAAGATATCAAATCTTTAATGCAAAGTAAAACCAGTGCTTAAGGATGGATAAGCAAAGGATAGGAGCAAAAATCCCACTGGGCAGCAAGGAAGAAAGTGAGCTTCAGTGGTCAACAATGGCAACAGCAAAGAAAACTAGGGTTTATATATGGATGTGGAGCTACAGAGCAAGAGGGAAAGATCTAGAGGCGATGAGGTGTCCATTTAGGGCTAATTATCCCAAAATTAGTTGCAAAAACTTTGGGATAAATCCTCTCCTCTGTTCTGAGAGAAATCTGTGTTGAGAGAGGGAAGAAGATAAGAGTCAGCTGGCATGTGGGCCCCATTGTCATCCTCAGCTGCGCGTGCTTCACAAAAGCTCAAAAGAATACCAGCCGTCCGATTGGAAAGGGGCGGCTGTGATAAATAGAAGGATTAAATGATTTGAATCGGTACTAGTTAATATGGACCGCCCGATCTAGATCGGTCGATCGAGATCTAAAGGAAATCCGAAGGCTCGGGCTCGCTTTCAAGAGAGGCGTTGGATTGAAATCCAACGATCAATTAAAAGATATACACGTCACCTCTTTTAGACGCGATGGCACAACACCGTTGGATTTGATTTCACGGTCGGGATGGAAAGTTGAACCGGATGGTCGATTGCATACACTTATATGGACCTTACGATTGAAATCCAACGATCAACCGAATTTGGGCTTTAAGGCCCACGGTCAAAAAGAAGCGTAGTGAGATTGAAATCCAAAGGTTCGCATAAACGCGCGCCTCGATTTCAAATTGAAATAAGCGGCAGTTAGATCAGAATGAGCAATTTGCGATCGTGAGGATCGAGTCGTCAGAATGCATACACCAATCTAGACCGCACGATGAAGATCCAACGCCCCAGGAGTGCGGGCTTTATAACACGCGATAAAAGGAAAAGCGTGAGATTTGAATCTAACGGCTCGAGATAAAGCGCGCTTTAAGTTTAAAGCGAAGAGAGTGCTTGTTGTTGGATCGGGAACGAGCGGTGGAGATTGAATAGGGATCGGAGTTGTCCGATTGCACACTGCGATCTCGCTCATTAGATCAAGATCCAACGGCGGAGATTAAGATGCACCGTGGGCGGCTCGCGGGATGTTATAACCGCTCGTTCGATTGAAGATCAACGGCTCATCTCTCGCGTGGAGTTTGGGCTTGCGCGACGTGATTGAGCGAACCAAGTCGATTGGGTTGGACCAAGACACGTGGTCAAGTCGCTACTGATCTTGGGTTTGGGTTTAGACCGATTTAGTTGACCAAACCTTATTCAAATACTTAAAAGGTTTGGTGAGCTTTTAAAAATAGCAAATAAATTTATAAATTCATGAAATTTTTCTTGTAAGCTCTTTGGGATGATATATTTCCCAGATAAATTTTATAAACCACATTTTCACTTTGTAAAATACATAAATATTTATTTGAGCCGAAAATATTTATTTAAAGACAATATATTTTACTTTAAGCCCAAATAATTTCTAAAAATGCAACAAAAATATTTTTAGCCAAGATAATTTATCTAGGCTTTAATGAAAATACATCCCAGTCATAATACAAGTTTTATCTTGTATTCCTTTAAGACTTCAAATGGTTCTTTAGGGCTTTGGCTAAAAAGGAAGGTTTTTAATTTGTAACATGCTGCCCAAAGTGTAAACATGAACAGTAATACTATGAACAGTACCTCATTACTGTTCATAAAGCATTTTATTACTGTTTATAAACTTAGGGCTGTTACATCAAGCCTGTGCGTACCACAATACTGTTGCTAATGAAATTATGTGTGGAGCCGGAGTCGAGGAGAACAATGAAGTTTGTCGAGCCGATGGTGACGCGGAGTTGCATGGTTTCGTTGGCGCGGATGCTCCATAGGCCAGTCAGGGCATGTAGCGAGACCATAGCTATGGTGTCCGTGTCGTCAGTGTTGTCGTCCGTCGGTCCATCATCATCGTAGTCATCGACCTCTATATAGAAGAGGCGCAGACAACAGTGTACGCGGACATACTGCTCATCGCAATTGATGCAGAGGCCTTGCTTGCGCCGATTGGCCATCTCAGTTGACGTGAGACGACGGAGAGGGCGGCTTGGTGATGGCACAACCGGTGCTAATGGCGATGGAGCGCCACTGGATGCGTTCGACCTAGGAGCGATCAGCATAGGCGTGGATGGTCGCTGCCATCGGTCGGGACCCGTCGCGCCCCCTCACGGAAGTGATACGGCGGCATAGCCGATATCCGAGCTCATAGGAGCGAGCGGGCTCATGGCCACCTACGGTCGGGCGGATTCGTGAGCTCGACATTGATCGTAGTTGATCAAGTAGGCGAAGGAAGAGGCGCATCGGTGGGTCGGCATGAGTGCTTCTATCGCGGTGAAGCGCCAGAATTTGTTGATTTAGTCCTATACTGAGTTGCCAAAGGGTAAGCACGCTAAGGCACTAGGAGGGTTGTTGTGGATCGGTGGCCCAAAGCGAAGGTGGCAGAGCTCCTTGAGGCGAGACCATGACGACATACCCGCATCGCACATTCGTGCTCCAACTGAAAGTACCAGTGCTGAGCGATACCCATGAGATGGTAAGAGGCCAACAAAACCGTGTCAGTCTCATCCGTTCTTTGACTGCGAAAAAATTGTTCACGTCGGTTGATCCATGTTAACAGATCTTTCTTACCATCATAGGTAGGGAATTTGAGTTTGTGGTAGCGCGGGACACCTAAGGCGCTACTGTGATTGGGTTGTATGGGTGGAAGGGAAGGGGTACAATGATCGGGTTGTATGGGTGGAAGGGAGGGGTGGGAGGGTGGATCATGAGGTTTTCTTGTGGAAAAGGAGGGAATAGGGCTGCGGGTATGGTAGGGCTCTTTGGGAGCGGCATGTAGGGTGTAGTTGATGGCAGGATGGTGGTGGTGGGTGTGGGAGGATCTGTATGTAGGTGGTATTGGGGCGGGCATCGGAAGGGGGTGATTGGCGGTAGGTGGTGTTGAGGATGTCTGACCATCGGGCGCGGCGATCGCCGGCACAGCCGGTGGTTGCGACCCTGGTGGCGGTGGTAAAAGACCCGGTAACTCCACCGTCGGGAGCTTTCCACATCCGTGAGGCGATTGGCGACGTCTCCCATCTGCTGTTGCATGCCGTCAATGTGGCGTGCTGTCGATGCGAGCAGTCAACGCTTGGATGGCCGGGAAGAGCTGCACCATGGAGACTTTATCTCCTGCTTCAGAGTCGGACATGGTGGTGGCCGGGGTTGGCTCTGATACCAAATTGGTATGGCCAAGATTGCGTAGGGGATAAGCATGGTAAACTGGGGATTTAGGCCGGTAGCTTTGGCATACAGGTGCCGTGATGGCAGCCTGCCGTCGGCGAGAGAAAGGGAGGTTCAGGATTCAGAGAAGGAGACTGGGATTTGGAGATTTTCTTAATTCATTGCTTGCTGCCCTCAATCCTGCTGTGCGCCACTTATAGAGATGTGGCCGGCTCCCTAACAATCAATCTCTAGATAGCATCTTATCTAGTAATCAAATAATTAGAGATCAGAAATTTATCTCTTGTTTTAAATAACTAACAAATCACGAATTGATCTCTTGTTGGAAATAACCAAATCTAAAAGATAAATTAAGAGATATGAATCTCTTAACGGCCGTGCCTGCCCCGTGCGCACGGTTGGTCCCACATCGGAGATACGCTGCCCAAGCATTTCTTTTGGCTGGATGGCAAGAATGAGATCTTCTTCTGTGTCGGATCACAGTCGGATGCCTTCTGGGTAGATGGCAAAAATGGAAGCTTCTGTTGCGTTGGTCTCTTCTGGGCCCGGGGGCTGCACTTGGCCTGGTGCTTTAGCAGGTTGCTAGTGCCACTGGAGCTGCTGCTGTTGAACACCTGGTGGCAGTGCATGCACTCAGCCTTCGCGACCGGAATTCCCATCGATGAAGATGGGTATGAAGTCATCCGACACCTTCGACCGGAGCCTTTTCAGCTTTGCGCCTGAGAACAATGCAACGGGGGAACTGCCTGTGCTTTCCTCCTGTTCAACCATGTCATTGGCATTGTCAACCTCATCTTCCATGCCTGGGCATAAAGAAAGGCCGAACCTTTGAATAATGGATTGGAGTCACTTGAGAAAATTATGGTTCTTCTTGAACATTGTCCTAATTTAATTGAACAAACTTTTGTATAAGAGAATTGATTGAACAGACTTAGTACATGTCTAGTGAAAATATCGAACAAGCCAAATACACTGCAAGAGAGAGAGAGAGAGAGAAAAAAAATGGAATTTTAACATTTCATTGTAGTTTTCATCGTCATTCATCAAGTCAATGCTTGTTTAATCAGGTTAGTGTTGCTACTAATTGCTACTATTATACTGGTGGTTTGCGAAATCTACTCTCTGTTTGGGAACTGGTAGAGCAGAGCGTGACCGGGGCTCGTTTTTGTTGTTAGCGGTGGCGAGCAGCCATGGCTGGCCGGTTGAGGAGGAGAGGATGGAAGTTGGGGAAGAAGACAGGAAGAAGGATAAAGATGTCTTTTTACATGCTAATTTTAGTCCATAAATAATTAAAAAAAAATACTAGAATACGAAAAGAGCTGCAAATCCTAACTATTTCTATGAATTGGGTGCCAAATCATAGAGGGAAATCTTTTGAGTGACATTTCATAGAGTGTCATTCTTTGGAGTGGTAAATAATTGGTTTTCCCTGTCGACAATGTAGGGTACTAGAGTTCGTAAAACATTAGATTAGTGAGCAAACTAGACCATTAACATCTAGAGGAAGAAACGTAGCGCAACAGAAGCTACTTACGGACTATGCAGCTACCATTACCAATACCCCATCCAAACAGACTGCAAGAAACGTACTTGCAGAAATATACTACAAGAACATACATCTACTTGGTTCAATTCATATGGAGAGAGAGTCATACCATTCACTATTGGGACAATTGAGAATTTACCACTCCATATAGCAGTCTTTTACGTTTTGCCATTACAGACAACGCAATTCGCGATTTACCATTTTGTAGAAACTACAATAAATTATTTGTCATTTTCGCTATTTATCCCAATTTCCCCTTTTTCAGCCACACGAAATGACCACATTACCCTCTTCTCTCTTTCTCTTTTCTTTCTTCCTCCGGTCTCTCCTTCATCCGCTCACTCTGTTCCTCCCTTCTCCCTCCAGATACTCCTCCCTTCCTCCTCTTTTCTCTCTAGGCCAAACCGGCGCGGGTCCAGCTAGGAGATGCCAAATCCGGCCACTACCACCGCCATCGGCACTCCGCCTCTCCGCCTCCCGCGCCGACTGGGTCGTGGCCACATGCGCTACTGCCGCCATGCCGCCGATCTTCCTTGCCTCAGCGTCGCTCCAGTTTTCGCTGCGCTCTGATGCACTGATACTCCTGACCAAGCGCGTACCAGTATCCTGATACGTATCGGACACGGGTACAACTCCGATACATATTGAAAACATTTATATTTTTTTTTAAAAAGAAAACAAAAACCCGATACCTCCTGAACCTCGATACGGCCCATAATTCAAGCCCAGTCCACTTATTATAACCCTAGCCCACAACATTAGCAAGGACCGAAGGGGTCCCTCCTCCCTACGCCTCCCTCTTTGTTGGTCCCGTGCGCCTCCAGCCCAGTCTATGCCCCTCCTGTGCGCCTCCATCTTCCCCAAGCAACCTACGACTAGCGGCCGGCGGCCGACAGTGCTCCATCCTCTCCAACGTCCAGCAGCGCTCCATCCTCTCCACCTCCAGCGGCCAGCGATGCCCACTCCAACTCCAGCATCCAGTGGGGCTCCAGCCACGCCCGGCTCAATGGGCTCAGGCAGTGCTTCTCTTGTGCCCTTCTTGCTTATTTGTTGGATTCCCCCTCATATCTGAGTTTGGATTGGATTCTCTCATCTTCTCCTTACTCAATTCAGCCTACCAATGCTTATACTTTTGTGGAGTTCCTTTTACGATTCAATAAAGCATAGGTCATTAGGTGCAATGGCATTCTTGATGTGTAGCAAGCACAATGTTTTTTGAGCTCTTTTTAGGTTTTGTCTGTTGATAAAAGTTGTAGATGACATAGAGATGCTTAGAATCAAGTGAGGGCTTAGTGTCCTTGCCTATACAAAGATGAGTAAATTGGTAAGAGGGCAAAATGAATTGATATCTCCATTATAACTCTCGAACTACTGCTGCTGGTCATAGTACAGGATAAGCTAATAAATTCTTTAGTGTTATGTTCAATGAAATTAACACTCATGCATAGGTAAATTCTTAACTGAAACTTATTAAGTATCGTATTTTATATTTTTACTATTTTTAATATATATATATATGTGTGTGTGTGCACGTGCGCACACACACATACATATCGGTTTTTTGAGGGGAAATAGGGTATCGTTGTATCCGTACCGCCATACTAGTATCGCGTATCGGTGCATCATAGCCGCTGCGCCTCGACCGGCTTTACTCAGGCCTCTCTCGGCCACCGCGTCCCGCGCCTCTACACCTCTACCAACCACACCGTTGCTGCCCTTAGCCTAGCCTCCACGCCGCTCCAACCGCCGCTGCTCCGCGCGCCTCAGCTGGCGTCGCTCGGGCCTCCCTCGGCCGCCGCGTCCCACACCTCGACACTGCCACCAACCGCGCCGCTCCACCTCCTCGACGCCATTGCCCTCAGCCTTGCCTCGTGCAAGCTGCTGCCGAGTGCCGGCCGCAGTTGCACGCTACACTCGGGTTCGGCCTCCCTCGGTCACCGCTAAGCCACTACCGCTCCACAGTGTCGACGAGAGACTGAAGGGGATTCTTGAGAAAGAAAGAAAAGAGGAAGAGAGAAGAGGGTAGTGGAGTCATTTCACGTGCTGAAAAAGGAGAAAACGAAGAGAAATAGCGAAAATGAAAAAAATATTGATTGTATTTTCTACAAAATGTCAAATCGCAAATTGCATTTTGTAATGACAAAACGTAGATGGAGTGACAAATTCTCAATTGTCCATTCACTGTTCTGTCCTCTTCTTTGCCGATGCGGTTGAGACCATCATACTCTTGATCCATGCCTGATGCCTACACACCACGAAAAGCAAACCATTCATCGCAAATTGTCCACTCGCATTCGACACACATGATCTACCGGATCAACTAAAAGCGAAATCTACCAAGAAAAACAAGAAGCGGCAGTGCATTATCTACCGAAAAAAATCAAGAACTAGAGGAAATACACACCGATCTTTCCTATCCCAGGGCACGAGAGAGTCTCAGACCAATGAGATACAGCTAACAGATCACTAGAGCTGGATTCTGCGCTCGGATTTTCTTCTCCCCCTTTCTCGGAAAATAGGACGAGGAGAGGGAAAGGATGATTTTTTTTTTTTTTTTTTATCTCGCTGGCGGAACAAACGAGAGGAACGAGAGAGAGAGATGGAGAGAGAAGTGAAACCGGGAAAGCTTATCGCGCCGCTGTTCGGTCTTCCCCGCCAACTCGTTACTCCTGCCTTGGAATCATCTTATGGGCTCAATTCCAAAAGAGCCAACACCTGAAAGCCCAAAGCCCAGTATGTTTGGGCCAATTGACTGGGCCCATTTGTAAAACTACACGCAGCTCTCTGTTCTTTTGTTTAGCCCAGCGAAACAAATAGCAGGGCCTGAACGGAAGAACAGATATTTTTCCCTTAAATAATTTAGAGTTTATTTGCTTGAGTAATTACTCAAGCTAAGGCGCGGTTTAACTCGGCACAGATAGCATAGCACCACCAGAGGGTTTTACTTATCCGCCAAACATGTGAGTACAATCAAACATGTAACTTACCCGTGCAACAACAAACAATTTTGCTGCATCAGCCAATGCGACAAGTGCTGCACGAGCGAGCGAGGGTAGGTAGTGGCCAGTAGCCAGTAGGGACTGCGAGGCACTCTGGCCGGTCAAGATACCTGATGACACCACCTGTCGTGCTTTCCTGCGGCAACTCATTCCGGCCGGCACACAACTCACCATCGATCAACACATGCCGGCCGGCCCAGCCTTCCGGTTGGCCGAACAACCGTGCACTCGCTCACATTCCGTGTGTTTTTCCGCTGCTCATGATCGGAGAATATCGATCATCGCTGCCTACTCACCCTAAGGGCTAAGGCCACATCGAATCGGATTCTCTACCGATGTTAGGCGCCCTCGCACTGTCCGATCGAGTCCCAGATATATACGGCTAAGAGCCTAAGATATAGACAAATGAAGTGTGGAGCTTAAAGGCTTCTTAATTATCGAGTTCGCTAAGGAAGACAGAGGATGCGAATCCGTAGTTCAATCCATTCGCATCCTATTTTGGGCTATTTTTTTTTTTTTTTTTTTGGGCTGGCTATACCATGTTCCAACTCACTTGTTAGGTTAATGTCGTAGGTGCGGTCTATCGGCCCTAACGACCCGGCGAAGATCACAAAACGACCCCTAAGGGCCACGGGCTGAAGGCGCGGTTAGGGGACCTCGGAGAGTATGAAGTATGTCCTCGGGGAGGCTCCGAAGGGTGCGTGAAGGCTACCAAAAGGCTCACGATGGCCAAGAGCCGAAGGCGCGACTAGAGACCCTCGGAGGGTACCAAATATGCCTTCAAGGAGGTCCCGAGGGTGCGCGGAGGCCACCAAAAGGCCCCCTAGGGCCACAGGTGAAAAGCACGCTTCACCTCCCGTCCCCTCCCAAGGGGGGGCGAAGGGTGCGGGAAGGCGGCCGAGCACCACGTATCCAGGAGCGAAGAGGCCCCTAGGATCCCTACCCGGGGCTACCTCGTGAGCACCGAAGGGCGTCCAGGGGCCCTCGGCCCAGGGGCACCCCGCACGGTGCAAAGTGGGAGAAGCACCAGTGAACCGTGCGTACCGACTGGATGGATCAGGACCAGGAGGGTCTACCATGGACCGAAGGCTATGCGTAGGAGAAAGAAAATCCCTTGCAGAATCTACGGGCATAGAGTCTTTTTAGGAGTAAAACTGTAATATCGTGTACCATGGTTGGAAGGCTGTAAATAGCTACCTCCCCCATGTAATAAAGGAGGACTTTTTCAAAACAATTAATACACCTTAACTTCTCTTGGCTTCGGTCCCCTCTCTCAAGGATCCCCTGGCTCTCCTTGTGGCAAACGAGGTCTCCTTTTCTTTACTATCTGGTCTTGTTGCTACGACAGTTTGTTAGTAATCTTTGTGCATATGATATATCTATATTTTAGGGAGAGTTTGCTTTGCGTAGTCCTACAGTTAGGCAGTATTCATTATGGATACCATAGTTTATGTGGTATCCTTTCAGAATAAGTAGAATCCTTACCGGATACGAATAGTTGTTTACTCTAAATAAAAGAGCACTCCTGTAATTAGTTTTAAGAAATAGAGAAAAAACCAAGAAAACAGCCACGTTTATGGCGGCCATATCGGCGCTTGTGTTCTTATGAATTCAATCTCGAATTCATTACGTGCATGTGGATTCTTGCCACGGTGCAGGAGTTTATTCGTTGATCGAGCAGGAGAACATCTACGATTTCCTTTGGTGCTGTGTTGATGGATCCACATAGGACTGCCAGCCAGCCAAACTACCATCTATCTTTACCGCTACTTGATTTGCTACTGCATCTCTTCATCTTCGGTTTGGGCCAATAATTAGTATCAGAGCCTGAGTTCTTGATCCGTGTATGCCTAAGATCATGACATGCTCTCTGAGAAGTGGTGTCACTGGTGATGAGACGACGCCGGGTGCGATGGCGAAGGAGAGTTCCGCCATCTCACTGCATTATCCGATGGTCACAAAGAGCAATTATGCAGTTTGGGTAATCAAGATGAGAGTGTACATGCGCGCTCAAGGAGTATGGGATGCGGTCGAGGACGGCAACGTCGATGTGTGCAAGGATCAGATGGCCTTGGTGGCCATCTATGGAGGCATCCCAGAGGAAATGCCCTTCCTTCTGGCCGAAAAGGAGACGGCCTAAGTTGCGTGGGAGGCGTTGAAAATAATGCATCTTGACACCGATCGTATCAAGGAAGCGCGAGTGCAGACCCTCAAGAGCGAGTTTGAGGGGATGTGCATAAAAGAGACGAAGTCGATCGATGACTTCGTCATGAGGTTAACGACCATTGTCAACCAGATCCGAGCCTTAGAGGACAGGATGGAAGAGAGCTATGTTGTGAGAAAGTTCCTTTGAGTAGTCCTCTGAAAATTTTTGCAAATCGTCTCCACCATTGAGCAGTTTGACGACCTCAAGGTAATGACGGTTGAGGAGGTGATCGGCCGTTTGAAGGCGCACAAGAAACGGATCCGAGGATCTGGCAGCAGCAAAGATGAGCACCTGCTGTTAACCCGCGTCGAGTGGGAGGCCCGATCATTGAAAGGCGATGGCGAGGGCTCCTCTGGCAAATCTAAAGGCGGTGGTGGCAAAGGCCGCAAGAATAAAAAATTGGACAAGACAAAGGTGCGATGCTACAATTGTCGGGACTACGGGCACTTTGCTTCCGAATGCCATAAACCAAGGAAGGAGAAAGCAGAGGTGCATTTAATTGAGGCTAATTTTGAAGACGAACCGGTGTTACTCTGATGCTGAGTTGAGACCGAAGAGTTGAGTCTGGGACATTAAGGAGATGTGTTCTCTATCCTGAGTTGAGTTCGTGGAGTTGAGTCCAGAGTCCAGACGTTGAGGAGATGTGTTCGTCATCCTGTATTGAGTAACAGCTAGGCAAGTCATAGTTGAGACTAACTGTCTCAATAAGTAAGTGCACAAAGATTAGGGAGTGATTGTTAGTAATCTTTATGCATATGGTATATTTAGATTTTAGAGAGAGTTTGTTTTGTGTAGTCCTATAGTATTTAAGCAATATTCATTATGGATACTAGAGTTTATGTAGTATTCCTTCAGGATATGTAGAATTCTAGCTGGATATGAATAGTCGTTTGCTCTCAATAAAAGGGCACCCTTGTAATCAGTTTTAAGCAGGCTTATTAAGGCGTCACCTAAGCGATGCTTAGGCGGTAAGGCGGTCGGGAGCGCGTCGCCATGTTGTAGGCTTGCCAAGAAGGCCTATGGCGTTCGCCTCAAGGACAAGGCATTTCCATGGTGTCGATTAGGCGGCATGTGGCGTCGGGAAGCTCCGAGGCGACCGCCATATGCATGAGGTGGGGAGATAAAAGAGATGGGATGAGAGGGGGGAAAGCGGGGAAAAAACCTGTCGCGTGCATGACTGCGTGAAGCCGAACGACCAAAGCCCTGAACCCTAGCACCGCCTCCATCCCCATGGCGTCAGTGCCACCATCCCCGAAGCGGCGCGCTGGCGGCCATCTGCTGTGCCACAGTCCTGCCTCCATCCCCATCGCGGCGTCGCCCTCTCCGCTCCACATTTAGGTTTGCCCCATCCCCTCCCTCCCGACCTCCACCTCTACCTCCTCCCTCTCCCTCCCCGGCTCCCCCTCCCTCCCCGGCCTCCACCTCTACCTCCTCCGTGGCTCCCCTCCCTACCAGCCTCCACCTCCCTCCCTTTCCCCCCTCCCCTCCCTCCCTTCTTGCATTCCCCTTCCAGCAGCGATGCGGGGAGAAGGGAAGGAGGTGGAGGCCAGCAAGGAGGGGGAGTCAGGGAGGGGCCGGGTCGCCATCGGGAGGGGGAGGGGAGACGGGAGAAGGGAGGGAGGCGGGTCGCATCGGCAGATGGCGAATAGCCGAACAGAGGAGCGAATGCATTGCTTTATGCACTGCTACTGGATCTCTGAAATGCTAATCTGCTACTGTGCGGAACTGCTGATGGCTGGATTGCTGCTACTACTGAACTTCTATTGTGTTGAACTATTGCTGCTACTCGGCCCTCTTTGTTTAGGCTTTTTGTCTGGCTTAAAAGCAAAAAAGTCTAAGCCTAAACAAAGGGGTAGTTTTTTTGTCTGGTTTATAAAAAGCTTAACCCAAATTAAGCCTAAAAGCCATAAGCCATGGGGGAGGTGCTTTTTTTGGCTTTTGTGGAATAGAATATCTCTTTGCCACTGAACTTCGTTAAAATTACCCTCAGAATGCCATTAGTATATAATTGCAAACTGTTTGTTTTTTCGTTCGTTTCCCAGCCTTCTCCCACAACCCGCCGCCTCCCCCCCGTTCCCCCTCCCAATCGCCGCCCCCGCCTCCCCCTCCCGTTCCCCCTCCCAATCGCTGACGCCTCCCCCTCCCGGTCCCCCTCCCAATCGCCGCCGCGTCTCAGCTCCCCTCCCGCCGCCGCCGCCTCCCCCTCCCGGTCCCCCTCCCAATCGCGCGCCGCCCGGCTCCCTCCGACGCCGCCTCCCATCTCCCTCCCGTCGCCGCCGCCTCCCATCCCCATCGCCGCCGCCTCCCATCCCCATCGCCGTCGCCTCCTATCTCCCCTCCCGACGGTGCCGCCTCCCATCACCCCTCTCGAACGCCGCCGCCTCCCATTTCCTCCCCCATCGACGCGTCCTCCCATCTCCTCCCCCATCGACGCAGCCTCCTCAAGTGCGCCGCTGCCTCCCCTGTCCTCCCCGCCGACGCCGCTCTCTCGTCTCTCCACGCGCCCCCAAGTCGCGCCGCGCCTCTCCTTGTCCTACGCCGTTATACTGTCCGGATCAAGGTAGTTAAATGCTGAGCATGATTTCCCCTATCAGTTAGTAAAGAGTCAGTAAAATGCTGAGCATGATTTCAAATCATTATATCATGTAGATTACAAATTGCCTACAATGACAAGTTTAGATTATGGAGACTAGTTCTGGAGATATTGCAAGTTTTTCAGTGGGTGCTGTGAATGCTCTGTGTCGAAATCAGTCATATACTGAAATTGACAATGCAATCTAGCTTGGCTTGAGGTCTAGTAGTTTTGTTCAAATCTGTCAATTGATATTGATGTGTTATGCTGTTCACTTCAATATTGTACATGCAGCAAGATGTATGTGTTATGGTGTTGACTTCAATATTGTACATGCAGCAAGATTGTACATGCAGCAATATGTGTTATGTGAATAGAAAGTAAACAATGGATTTGCAATAATTTGGTTGTGTCAATATCAGTATTGACTTCAATATTGTACATGCAGCAATATGTACACTAGCAAATTATAGCTGTTGACTTCTTAAGAGCTGCAATCCAGCTTGGCTTGAGGTCTAGTAGTTTTGTTCAAATCTATTAATTCATATTGATGTGTTATGCTGTTGACTTCAATATTGTACATGCAGCAAGATGTATGTGTTATGGTGTTGACTTCAATATTGTACATGCAGCAATATTGTACATGCAGCAATATGTGTTCTGTGAATAGAAAGTAAACAATGGATTTGCAATAATTTGGTTGTGTCAATGTCAGTATTGACTTCAATATTACCAGTCGAGATTGTTATGTTTATATCAGAAAGTTACATTAATATGATATATACATGTTGCGATGACAAGATAATTGCGTCATATATGATTAAATATTATTTTGTTACTGTGTTATTTTGTTTGGTTGACTGATATTGGCCTTTCTATAATCATTTCTTCCATTGCACTACGAGCAATATCTATTTTGTTTCATATGTACAACTGCATGTATCGTCATATTTTCAGATCCCATGAAAAAAAATCAGTTTAAATACATGCTTAACAAGGTCCTTTAAACCATTAAGGGTATTTGGACCTTTCATCCTTCACACACAACTCAATAAGCCAACATCCTACAAAAGCGACTACAAACAACAAAGTTTGGCTTAAAAGCTTAGAGGCTTATAAGCTGATTAAGCCAAAAAGTTGGCTTTAAGCTATAAGCCAAAAAGCCTAAGCCTAAACAAAGAGGGCCTGATTATTACTTCTCTGATCTCTCTAATGCAGAAGCAAAAAAATGGCAAGTGCAAGTGTTGCATGCTCTGAGGTCGGGTATGATCCAAAGACCGATCCAAAATGGAAGGCGAAGTCTAATGATCCAGGATGGAAATATGGCTATTGGCCGGAAATTGGCAACCGAGATAAGGTGATGTGTATCCTTTGTAACACCCCAAGTACAAGAGGGATTAAAAGGCTGAAGGAGCATCTTGCGGGTGGCTATTTAGATGTGGTAATTGTGAGGACCAGGGTATTTAACTCGTAATACTTAACCTCCAAATGGCTCTAGTATTACCAATTAAATATCCTAAGCCTCGATGGACATGTGCTTCCCAGAATTACAACACACATACATCTTTACAAAATCATGCATCATTTCCATACAACTTAATATCAAGTCTAGCAAAAGACACACTTAAGATAGAGTTATTACAAAAGAGCCGACCGGCCAAATGACATCCAAGTAACATAAATGACAGCGGAAGCAAAAGCGCCATAAGATGGCTATAAACAAAAACCAACTGGTTAGCCACATAACCCACAAGGCAACTGACCGGGCCTCCAAGCTAGTCACACCCACCACAGCAAAACTCACAGAAGTCGATCCCTTGGGGATCCACTTCCTCCTCTGCAACAATAAAGCAATGCAGTTGAGTAAAAAAATGTACTCGCAAGACTTATGAGTAACAAGCCTATACATAGCTACATGCAAGCTGAAACAAAGGAGATGGTCATATGGTTAATTGGGCACATAAAATAATTTTCATTTGCAATAATATAACAGATTGAAGGCAATTTGTCAAATCTGTTTTTAATTGTTGAAATAACAGCGAGGTAACCATTAATAACATAAGTAACCACCTAGAGGTGACTAACCCAATAGCCACCACAACATAGCACGAATCCCCGATTCGTACCACCCAATCAAGTTTTAATGAAAAGGATATAGTCTAACTCTTGCAAAACCTAACTAAGCGTGTCCATAACCTAGGACGAGGCTATTCGAATAGTTCAAAACCGTGCAGGGGTGTACCAATGTACCCACACTCCAGACCGCCTTTTTGCCAAGCTATTAAGCACACTTCCTTTGGTATACCGACACGACTAAGTCCTACGAGACATTTCCAATGGATTGTATTAATTAAGAGTCGCATGTATGAGGGTTAACCCTTAGTGATCACAAGAACCCATACGTTGAGTCGGAAACACCGGCCCAGCCGAAGCAACTGCGGGTGTTCCTGGATATGGAGAACCTAACCGGAACCCATCCCTCTCATCCCAAAAATGAACATTTTTCTCTATCACTACCACCAGCGACTCATTAATTAACACCTCCCAAAGTACTAATTCAAGAGAGGTCCCATTTCCCTATAGTGTGGTTAACACACAAAAATGTTTGGATAGTGCGACACAAGATGTTTGGTCTTTGTTGACTCGGGCACCATTCCAGTCACACCCAAAAGCACACCATCTTACCATTGTGCCCAAGTCTAAAATATTTTATTTTCAGTTTTAGTTTTCTCAATTAAACATAGCACAAAGTGTTGAACATAAAGTCATAATAAGTTTTTGTGTGATCAAGGTTATCGACTAAGTCGACAACCGCCCAATTCTTCCGGTAGCTAAGCATGACTAAGCGACATTAACTCGTAAACTACTAAGTGACAAGGGCTCATCCAATGAATCCTAAATCATAGCAAGATAATCCTAGGCTCAGTAGTCGAGGATAAATATTTGCCTACAGATTATGCATCTAATGGGTCAACTAATCGACAATAGTTTAACAACAAAATAGCAATGCATGCATAGAATTTACAAATAATATATTAGACTTTGAAAATAATAGGAGCAATATGATCAAATGATGCTACATCTACTTGCCTTGCTGGTAGTTCTCTTGCTGCAGAGGATCGCTCTCGGGCTCAACAAATTCTTCGGAACCTAACGTAAGAACGCGAAAATCCAATAAGAACAAAGTACACCGAAAGATACTCAAAAACTAAAGTCATCCAAATTCTATGAAATTTATACAGCAGGAAGATCATGATTTTAAATAAATTTAGCAACAAGAATCAACCAATTTGGACTAAGCATGCAAAATTTATAGCCTAAACAATTTCAGTGTGCTGGATAATTCAATTTAAATTGTTTTATGTTACTGTTCATGGCACAATTTTCCAAAAGTTTTTGAGCATGAAATTTTATGGTAGGCAGAACATGGCATCCTAAGAACAGCAAAATTGGATTTACTTCATTTGGAGTTAAATTGAATTAGTTATGATTTTTCTAAGTTATGAAAGTAGCACAAAGTTAATTTCAGAGGCAAAGACAAGATTAAAACCTACTCTATACTAAAGTACATTATCAGGGGAGCCTAACACTTTTTAGTTTACTAAATTTGGAGTTGTAGAGAACTACTTATGCATTTTACAAATTTAATGAATTTCTAGAACAATAATTAATGTTGAGCAAAATAATATGACCTACAAGATTTTCTTGTACAGAACATGGTTCAAGTTCATTTTTAGATTAAAGCTTAGTTTAAACCAGAGCTAACACAATTTGAATCACCCTAAAAGGAGTTAAAATGAATTAGTTATGCCCTTTTGAAATTTAAAACACTTAACAGTTTGAAATTAAAAGCTTTCGGGCTTTTCTTAAAAACCAACTCAACCGGAGAGGTCGGAGCCGTTGAGATTGAATCTAACGGTCCAACGCATGGATGCACAGCGCACGCGAAGGATCTCCACGCGCGCTGAGGAGGTCTAGACCGTCGGATGTAGGTCTGACAGTCCAGATCTACAAGGGGAGGTCCTAAGGGGTAGGTCTAAGAGAGGAGGTCTGGGATGGCCAAGATCTACCAGAGAGGTCCTGGACGGCCAAGACCTAGACTGGGGAGGTCCTAACAGCTAAGATCTTCACAGCGGGGAGGTCTTAACGGTCAAGATCCAAAACTAAAGGAGGTCTTAACGGCTAAGATCGCACAGAGGGAGGTCTCAACGGTCAAGATCTACACGAGGAAGGTCCTAATGGTAGAGGTCTAAACGGAGGGAGGTCTTGAACGGCTTATATCTCCATGGGGAGGTCCTGAACGGTTGAGATCTACCTGGGGTGGTCCTAGAGGTTCAGATATGTGGGGAGGGAGGTCCTGAGGTTTTCTTTACAAAAGACCAAAGGTGGTCTTTTGCAAAGAGGACCCCGAGGGTGGTCTCGAGGGTGGTTTTTTTACAAAAATGACCACGAGTGCGGTCTTTTGCACAGGGGGTGATCCTAACGGTCAAGATTAAAATACAAGGAGGTCTTTAACGGCCAAGATCTATGCTGGGGGAGGTCCTGAGAACTAAGGTTTTCAAATAGGGAGATCCTACGGTTAAGATCTAACCCAAAGAGGTCCTGTACGGCCACGATCTAACCTAAGAGGTTCTGAAGTTTGTCTAAGGGGTGGTCTCTGGGAAGGTCTGGGGGGTGTTCTTAGTACAAGTACAAGGGGTGGTCTGGGCGGCCCAGATCTACATAAAGGAGACCCTGGACGGCCAAGATCAATAGAGGGTGGTCCTGAAAGTTGTCAAAGAGGTCTAACTTATGACAACAGGACTAAGTACCGCGCGCTTTGCTCGCCGGCTTGCCGTCGGCGACGCTGGTCACGGCGGCGCAGCCCAACAGCGGCAATATGTTCGCAATACAATTGCGAACACCCTGAGGGTACCCTCGACGGCGGAGCTAGCCTAAAACACCGGTGAGCCGGAGGGATGCGGAGGTGCAAATACGGTCGAATACAAAAATAGCGAAAAGCTCCACCGCAGCTCAAGGTAGCGGGTGCCCAAGCACTAAAGGACTATCACGAAGGTACCTGAGCACAGAGGAGGTCGGAGGAGCTCTGGCGGCGGAGACTAGCGTCAGAGTTGAGGAAGATGACGAGGAGAGGATGCCCTGAGCAAAGAGAACCGAAAGGAACGGTAAGGACAACATCGAAAGACCTCCTAGATGGTCTAGGAGCAAACAATCGAACAACAGAGGCCCTTACCGGAGATGGGGACAAAAACGAAGAACATGGCCGCGGAAGACCCAAACCCAGAGTTAGGCCGCTTCTGCGAAGGCAACCCAAAATTAGGTTAGGGGACTTGCTCAAGATGATGAGGTGGTCCAGGCGACGCAAAAAGAAGAGCCAGGGAACCACTGGAGCACTATCGACGCTGAGGAGCTCGAGCGGTTGACAATGGCGGAAAAGGGGCTCTCGGTGATTTGCGCACAAACTCACAGAGAGGGAGCTGGGGTGACAGAGAGGTGCTAAAGAGGAACCAAGGGAGGAGCTCGGAGTTCCTCAAATAGCCAAAGGCCAACGGCAATGCAAAAATGAGGCTCACGAGTGAGCTTGGTCCATGGCCCTGCACGGGCAAGCTGAAATGATGGGAGCAACTAAGAAGGAGACTTTGCGGGCGAAAGCTGGTCAGCATTAAATGCACAGGACAAAGAGACATTGATGAGGACGAGCGTGAGGTGACAAGGCTCTGCGCATCTCACTGACCACGCCATGGCGCTCGTGCGCGAGGAAGAAAAAGAACAGAAGGAGGGAGGTCTTGGCGGTAGGATCTGGGAAGAACGGCTGAGATCGCACAAGACCTCCGGAGGTCCAAACGGCACTAGAGGTCCGGAGCGTTGGATCGATATCCAACGGCTCAACACACGCGCCCAAGTGACCGCACCCGAGTGCAGTTAAAGGTGGTCTGGCTCGACCCTGAGCCCGAGTCTGACTCAGACCTAAGGTTTGAATTTGAAACTGAACTTTGAGGAATTTTTAGAGGTAGCAAACTAACTCTAAAAATTCTAAAAATTTTACATGAACTTTCTAACTTTAGGGTTGACCTTGTATAAACTTTTCAGAGATTTTTATGCAGTGCATTTTCCTCCAGAATTTCTGCAAGGTTCTAAGCTAGGGTTTGACTCAAAGTCAAACTGGTTTGACTGGCCTCTTAAAATATTCAAACAATTTCTAAAAATTGTGAAATTTTTCAGAGGAGTCACACAATATCCCTAGAATTTAGAAAAAATATTTTCAAAGGATGATCACAAGGTTTGACAAGGATTTGAAAAAGGAGGGTCATGACTTGGTTAAAAAGGAATTTGTGCTTTTGAATTTCCATAATTCCTTTACAAGAATTTTCAGAAATTCCATACAACAGCAAGATATAAGAAAATTTTTAATTTATACACATTTTCTTATATTTTAAACACAAGCCAAGACTTGGGATGTTACAGTAATATGTCCCAATATTACCACAGAAATCAGGATAGAGATGGGAGATTATTTGAAAAAAAAAAGAGTAGACCAATCTTCCTAGATGATGATGATGATGATGATGAAGGGGGAGGTCAAGATGTGGATGTGGTAGAACATGGCATCGGGTCCCAAGACTCCACTGTGTAGCCAAGTTCAGGGATAGCCGCCAAAAAAGGCATGCTACCTTTTCATTCAAGGCAAAGGCAAAGGCAAAGGCAAAGGCAAAGGCAAAGGAGACCAAGTCAGTTACTGGTATGCTTCGAAGAACACCCGAAGGTGTTGTAGATCAAAGACGTTCTGGGTCTTTTCAAAGCACCATGGAGGCCAGCACAAGGACTAAGGATGATAGGCATTATGTGAATAAGCAATGGGCCTTGTGGTTCTATGAGTGTGGCATACCATTTAATGCTGCAAACTCAAGGCACTTTGAGATTGCTTGTGAGGCTAGTGTGCAGTACATTTCTGGGTATAAGCCTCCTAGTTTCCATGAGTTGAGGGAGCCATTGCTTTGGGAGTGCGTAAAGGAGACAAGTACCTTAAGGGAGGAGCACGAGCGGGCGTGGAAGTAATATGGTTGCACACTTATGTCGGATGGATGGTCCGATAGGAGGGGACGTCGTTTGATCAACTTCCTTGTCAACAGCCTGGAGGGGACTTACTTCTTGGAGTCCGTTGATACATCAAGTGAACAACATGATGCAACTATGCTAGCTAATTTTCTAGAGGAGAGAATTAAGGCCATTGGAAAAGACAAGGTTGTTAAAGTTGTCATCGATAATGGTGCTAACTACAAGGTAGTGGGCAAACTTCTAATGGATAGGATTCCTACATTGTTTTAGAGTCCTTGTGCTGCACATTGCTTGGACCTTATGTTGGAAGATATTGCGAAGTTGAAGGAATTTAAGAAGCCTGTTGCATGTGCAAGGCGTGTCACCACATTCATTTATAGGCATGGGAGGATTCTTAGTGCAATGAGGGAGAAGACAGGTGGGATGGATCTTGTGAGACCCGCAGCCACTCGGTTTGCCACAGCCTTCCTTACTTTGAAGAGCATGCACAAGCACAAGGATGCTTTGAAGTGTCTATTTGTGAGTGAATTATGTACTAGGATCAAATTGTCAAAGACGGAGGCCAGCATGCATGTGACAGACATTGTGCTCTCTAAAGAGTTTTGGAATTCACTTGAAGATTGCCTTAGAGTTTCAGCCCCACTTCTTATCGTGCTTAGGGTGGTTAATGGTGATGAGAAGCTCGCAATTCTAGAGGTTGCAGCATTAATGGCTCATGCAAAGGAGAAGATCAAGCTTAGCTTTTCTACCCAAAATAAGCAACGTTTACTCAAGAAGATCATGAACATTATTGAGCGATGTTGGATGAAACAAATGGATCATCCATTGTATGGGGCTGCACTCTATTTGAACTCAGGGAAATTATTTGTCATCCAAAAGAGTGGAGATGATACCTATGTTGGGGAGCTAAGGAGTTGCTTCAATGATGTGCTTGCAAGAATGGTACAAGATAAGAATATTCGGAACAACATTGATGAACAAGCCATGCATTATGAGGACCAATAAGGAGATGTCTTTTCAAACAAATTGGCAATCCAAAACTTAGATTCAAGGAGCCCTAGTAAGTGTTGTTAATTTTAGCAAGTTAACTTCAGCATATTTGTTTCATTCCTAATTCCTAATATGCGTGTATTTGTCATTCTAGTTGATTGGTTGCGTTCATATGGTGGCCGAGCTATTGACCTACAAAGGTTTGCTAAGTGTGTTGTTAGTCTTTGTGCTTCATCATCCGGTTGTGAGCGAAATTGCAGTACCTTTGAATTTGTGAGTTAATTTGTAGTTTCTTTGTGTTTATTTTCATCCGGTTGTGAGAGAAATTGCAAATATGAGCAACCGATCCGGTATCAAATACCCAAGAGTTAACGGAAGAATCGGCAAGAAAAACATCTATAACATTAATACCTGAAGTGGAAGGCTTAGTCCCACCATTCTTTTTCAGATCAGCCAGGTATTTCTTGCAGTTCCTCTTCCAACGGCCTCGCTCTTTGTAGTAAAAGCATTCATTCTCTAAAGTCAGGCTGGACTTAGTCTTGGGCTTAGGCTTGTTAGTATGGATCTCATCCAAAGCTTTAGCCATGCCCTTTCCTTTGACCCAAGTCTTAACCTTCTTCTTGAAGCTTGTACTCTTTTGCACTATCATCACATGACTGTTGCTTTTCTTAATGCTGTCCTCTACAGTCTTGAGCATCATATACAGCTTGGTGAGATTCTTGTCTAAGCCATTCATATGAAAGTTCAGAATGAATTGCCCATAGCTTGTAGGAAGCGACGCAAGAATCAAGTCAGTAGCTAACTCTTGGCTAAGGGGAAAACCAAGTTTTTTCAAGCTCTGTGTGTAACCAATCATCTTGATCACATGAGGGCTCACCGGACTACCCTCAGCTAGCTTACACCCAAATAAATTCTTCGAGATCTCATATCTCTCAGTTCTTGCTTGTGTCTCAAACATGCCTTTGAGCACCACGATCATATCGTAGGCCTCTATGGTGAGACTATGACCTACCAAAGGCGTGCAAAATCTACAACAATGGTGGTTGAAGAAGATGGCTTAGATGAGCAAGAGCAAGACTCGGATTCAGGCAATGAAGAAGATGAGGAAGAAGATCCACATGATTATGTGGATGTGAGCGATTGTGACAAAACTCCTAATGCTACTGAAGATGGTGGAGCAAACATGGATTTTACTAGCAATCCCAATGGGTTCGACGATGGATATTGAGAGATGAGAGAGTTAGACTACGCTACTTTTGTGTTGTGGGCTACTATTATGCCATTAGACTACTCTAAGCTTGTGGACTTATCACCTATGTTATTTGTGTGGACTTATGTCGCTTATATCATGCTTGTTAATTTGTTATGTTGCTCATATTTAATTCTAGGATTCACTTAATGGTTATTGTGGACTTATGTTGCTCATTAGTCATTATTCATGTAGCTTGTTGCTTGGGAGAAGATAAGAGAGGAGAGATTGTCAACAAGGTATATCACTCAATCCGTATTTACTGAATTAATTAGAATACAATTTGTATCTATTACATTTGTAACAATATATATGTTAAAACTTGCAAAGGGGATGGATGCTATATGGGAGAAGAGCAATTGGAAAGGGGGGATGGGTGCTACATGGTCTCAAGAATTGGCAACAACATGGTATATATGTGTTGCTAAAATGCTCATTTTATTTACTGCCTTAGCGCCCTACGATGTGTGTAAGGCATCGCCTCACCTCGCGCCTTATCGCTTAAAAGGTGTGAGAGGGGTGGGTCGCCTTGCCTCGCCTTACCGCCTTAATAACCATGGTTTTAAGCAATAGAGAAAAAACCAAGAAAATAGCCATGTTTATAGCGGCCATATTTTTAGCAGGCACTTCTGGAATTGGTTTCTCTAGAACATGTTCCTTTTTATCTTTCCTAAGAACAATTCTTAGGTTGCGAGACCAATACGTAAAATTTGTTCCATTCAGTTTTTATTTATCAAGTATCGAACATAAAGCAAAACTGAAGGTAGGTACAACAATTGGTGCCATGATCTACAACATAGAATATGCAAAAACTAAGACATATATTCAAGAAAAGTAACTTCTATTAAAAAAATTTAATAAAAATACTCCTACTAAATTCCATATCCCTCTTATGACATTTAGTGATTCAAGGCCCACAATTAGTTAATCTACTAGTGAGCTTTGGCGTCCCTGCTTGAAGATTAGTGAGATTGGTAAGCAATCTTTTGCTAATCATATCTCTATACGACTCTGGTTATTGAGTGGCATCTCTATGCCTCGACGCCCAACCCTATGCCCCAAAGTCTATAACCATTATAATGGCATTGTCAAGTTTAACCAATGCTATGCGTGCAAGTGTTCGACACAAACTTATCTAGTCAAGGAAAGTTAATGTCACTCTACTTTAGCAAAACCTACCATTAAAATACATGACTTTGGATGGTGCAGCTAATTGGGAGGGCATCAATTTAGCTTAATATTATGTGAGGGAATTTTACTTCTACCATGTTAAAAGCATTCGGAGCAACTAAATAACATGTATAGAAATAAATAGGAATATAAAGGCATTCACAGACAATCACATTGCATCGTGATATAGTACGACCCTTCCACATGGTGATCTCCATCGCCGTGCTTTCTGTTCGTCACGTCTCCAAGTGGCCAATTCCTTCGAGTACTCCCACTAAGCCATTACTCCTAATAGCACTAGTAATGAATTACAAGAAGTGAAGAGGCATCACAAGTCGACACGCATGCCGTTATACAAATATAGACAACTTTGGGCTACAATAAGCATGACACGCAGGTCATAAACATTACACGCATACATACATCTCATACATCATGGGCCATACTATTCACAAAATCCTACAAAAGCAAGTTAGGCATAGAATCGTATTCTATCTAACGGATGCCGTGAACTAGCAATACAAAATACTAAGTTAAGATCCTAGTCATCAGGGGGGCAACCCGCACTAGAAGGGCAAAGCCCTCTCCATATACCAAGGTCCTTTTTGGTGGTTCTGCTCGCCGGTGAGCGGAGTGGGGTCACAGGGGCGGTAGCCCCTGCCTTGAAATTTTTTCAGACTACGTAGATCTAATCTACTGTTTCGTACATGTAAATCGCATTGGATTAATCACATTAACCCTTTCCGATCGCAACTCTGATTCGATCAATGTAACGTCCCAAAATTTGGCTTTTCAAAAATCTTTTGAGTAGTTTAGGTCCCTGGAAAATTTCACCAATTTTATTTGAATTAATAAAGCTTAATTGAGAATTTTCTAAATTAAAAATATTTAATTTGACTCATCTAAACATTAATTAAATAAAAACTTGTGTTATTTGGCTTCCTTGTCTTTCAAGGAATTTTTGGGTATTTTATGAGATTTGTTCGGATTTATTTGCTATTTATTTGATCTCCTTGATTTTTGGTCTTTTATTTTAATTCCGAAAATCAACATTTTCTCTCTCCTGCCCATGTGCTACAGTAATTGCGATTTACTGTTCATCATAAACCTCAGCAGCCAGCAGAGTTCAGAGCATATCCGAAACGAACTGAAAACTTCAAAATTCCATATCTTCCTCTACGGTGCATATAAAAGCAAACGGTTTGTGCTCACGCGTCCGTCTTGATCTTCTCTTCCAATCCCCTGATTTGGTTTCCTCCAAACCGATCTATTTTCATCGCAATCTCCAGAAAACCGAGCTCCAACCGAAGTTCTTCTCCGGCGAACTGCGCCTTTGTCCGATGTCCACCGACCACCCCGTGCACACTGTTCATGCATGGCACTGTAGCGTTTCAAGTCTGTGTGTTTGTGCTTCGTTCTTGGCTCCGTTCTTAATTGTCCAGAACCGACCAAAGCTTTCTCCTAATTCTTTCTCTTTGTTTTCCATCGCAGTGCCAAAAATTGATGCCGCCATGCCGACTCCGCCATGCTCCAGAACCGGCCGAAGCCTCTGTTCTATTGCTTCCTGTGTGTTCTGTTCCTTCTCTGGACATTGCACTGCATGCCGATTGTTGTTTCCAACGCAGGTTCTGTTGGCTTCTCAATCCAATCTGATCTCTATTGTCTTTATCCTTTCTTGCTTTGCCATCTCTCTGTCATGGCAATGGCTTCAAGCACCAGAACCGATCGGCAGCTCTGTAGCTGTTGTCTTTGTTTCTCTTGTCTGTTGAACCAGTTTAGTGCTCTCTGTTGCCAGCCATAGTGATGCCTTTCTTCTTTATTAGCCGATGCCATCCGCATGCGCCAATTTCATCTTGTTGTCTGTTTTCCTTGTCCTCTGTGCTTCCTTGAACCATCAAGCATTAAGCATATGTCAATGCAAGATGCATGTGCGCCAGATCACAAAAACCTTCTGATGTGTGACCTTTTGCCATCCAAGCAATTCAAGTTATATATTCTTTCTTGTTTGTGTTTTCTCTAATGTATGGTCTCCTTGCCATTCCATTAATTCAAGCCAAATATCTATCTCTCACTTACATATATGGACCCTGGACCATCCATATCATCAAGCCATATATATATATATATATATATATATATATATATATATATATATATATATATATATATATATATATATATATATATATATGTGTGTGTGTGTGTGTGTGTGTGTGTGTGTGTGTGTGTGTGTGTGTGTGTGTGTCTCCATGTTGACCCCACATGTCATCCACCCAATTAAAAATCCTAGATTATTTCTCTCACTTACATGCGGGTCTCGCATGTCAGTCAAATCTTGGTCAACCCTAGTTCATGAGCTTGGTCTACCGTAGACTAGCTTATCTCTGTGGACCTGGTCCATAGACCAGTGGCCCACATGTCAACCCCTAATCCTATTTTCGGGAATTAATTTAATTCTTGAAAAATCCTTTTATCTTATTGGTCCCACATGTCACTCTCTCTACCTTATTTCTGGAATTATTTTAATTCTAGAAATCCATAAATACCATTCGGTCCCACCTATCATACACTTATTCTTTTTCTAATATTTTCGGAATAGAATATTCTGAGAATATTCCGTAGAGCTTTTTCATCATTTCATGTGAATTCCAATCTTCTAAGAGCCATATCTTCTTCATCCGAATTCCGATTGAACCCGTTCAAGTTTCTAAATTCATATAAATTCAATATCTACCTTCCAGTACCATTCAATTTCAATTTGGATTTTATTTTATTTGTCTTTTGAATTTAGTTTATTTTGCGCTTTCTTTCTCGTTAGACGTCGAAGTCCCGGAATCGTCCGAAGGAGCTGAAGATCAAGCAAGCAGAAGATTGAAGATAAATTAAGATCACCATTGCTATAGCAAGGCAAGTTATACCTTTGATCATATTGAATCCCAGTTTTCAAAATTACTTTGATTCAAATTATTGCATTTACTTTAAGTAATTATTTAAATGCTTTTGGGTTTAGCTATTAATCCAATTTGTTATATCCACTTTGTCTATTGTATGTCATGATATTTTGTCACCCTAGATTGGTTCATATTTAGTTGGTGCTATGGTATTACCAACGTGGGTTGGTTAGTACGAGTAGATTGCTTAGTCATGCAACGAGTCATCATCATCACCTGAGTTGCAATTATAAATTTGACTAAGTGATTATGGAACTTTGTGATAAAACTGTGTGTGCTATGTGTTATTTCTTTGTGATAGCATGTGTTGCACTAAACCAACAGGGTGGGAAAAGATTTAGACTGAGACAAGTGGTGGATACTTCGTGATATGGTGGACTTTGTGAATGGGAATGATAATCTTTGTGATCTAGTTAGAAAATGGAAGTCTTGCCTTGGTCAATTAAGAACTTAACTTTGTGCGCCATTGGCCGAGCCTTCATCTGACGCATGTCTGGTATGGGACGGGCCTAACTTAGTAGGTTATGGATTCTTGGCATTGATTACTCAGGCTGTAGGTTAGGCTATGGGTGGAGGTGTGTACCACAAGGTAGTCACATCACAGAGCGGTTCGCCGTGTCCCTGTTCAACGATGTGTGTTATGCCAAAGCACTTCGTTTGGGTTGGTATAGCGGTTTGTAAGCACATCGGGAGTGTCAATGTTGAGATGAAGTTTCTAAAAGGTTTTGTTGTGATCAGCTCTGATCCAGTTGATTGCATCTTGTGGGTAAAGTGTACAACCTCTGCAGAGTGTTAAACAATCTATTCGAATAGCGCGTCATGATCATGAACATGCTCGGAGATTTCACACGAGGGGTAGATTTTCATAAAACTATTGGGAAGGGACAGCTGTGTGATTTAAGTCATATGGCTGTGTGAAAGAATTTGATTAGGCTATGTGTCTTTGTGAAAACAATTGTTAAATTAATATTATCTATTTGTTTTGAATTATGCTTTCAATCAATTATTTTTATTCAATTGCAAATATTGTATTTCTGCAAAATAACCACATAAGCCATTTCCTTTAGAATAAGCCTGCATCTATACATTGCATTCTGTGGTATGACTTGCGAGTACGGTTGTGTACTCACGCTTGTTGTAAAACTTGCGCCCAAACCTACGAAATGGAGGAATCGTCGGTCAACGTGGTCTACTTCAAGGATCAAGAAGAACTAGGTCGCGCACCCACCATTGCTGTGGGCATATGGATGGGCTTCACGAGTTATTCCATTTCGTTCTCTTTGACTTCATTGAGCTATTAAGCCTTACGAGGTATTAATTGTAAGCTTTGACCTTAAGGTCTTTACTCGATATTTATTGTTATTTGCCTATTTATTAGTCATCTTTGTATATGGAAATGATATTTCATCGATGTTGCCACTGTGTGCACTAGCGTGATCCTGGACTAGTGCAGTATACACAGAGTGCCTAGAATTGCATTTTTGGGTTCCGACAATCAACTAGATTGATCTTCGCGTGCTCTATGGATTTACGATCACTGTCTACCCTGATGACGAAAACCGGCCAGTAGAGGCAAGTTGCGATTCGACCATGAAAACACGATCACGGAATAACGATCATGAACCCATCTTTAGACCACCGCGCATGGACGATCATATTGATCATCACCAAAAACAATCTATCATATAGAACGACCAACAGAAATAGTAATAGATCACATTTATGACTCACATATATCACAATATGCATCTAATCCGAATCTAAAACTAGACGGGATGGCTCTGATACCATTGAAGGAACACGAGTAGGCTACACTAGCACAATTTTAAAAATCTATCGCGCAATCAAGGAACCTCCGCTAGAAATAGACCACATGATTACCACTAAATACGTAGACTCGCAGCGGAAGAAGAGTCGATGTAGTGCGTTGGTGTGGTTGTAGACGTACTGGCCTCGCTCCTCCTCCAAGTGCTCCTCGTGACCATCACAGGTTGCAGATCGTCTAGCGTTGAAGCCTCGCAGCAACGCCTCTAAGGTATCCACACATACAGGGCAGGGACACCACACGCCGGAGTGCTAGTGCCAGCTACACGGTTTTGGGCGAGGGAGGTGTGGTGGCTAGGGTTTCAGGAATTTCGAAAATCACACTTAACCCTATGCCACCGCCCCTCTATATATAGGCATCCATGATGGGTCTCGAACTTTGAGGCCCATTAGGAACTCGTGGCTTATAAGAATTCGGAGCA
Organism: Ampelocalamus luodianensis; assembly: GCA_036346255.1. Classification (NCBI taxonomy): domain Eukaryota; kingdom Viridiplantae; phylum Streptophyta; class Magnoliopsida; order Poales; family Poaceae; genus Ampelocalamus; species Ampelocalamus luodianensis. Next base: position 37,381,004 of record CM070633.1, read on the forward strand.
CCATCCAAAACGTGTCCCAGCCCTTTAAACATGCAACCCTATAGGTTCACGTACACTTAGACATGGCCCGAGTACTCCTACTCGTCCACTAATTGGTAGTGGCCCCCTAGCAGGACATGTCGACTCCCGAGTATACGTAAAGATCACATCGGACGAACCTTAACAAATCTCATATGTATTTCCCTTTGCCTCACGATATCGGTCAAACTCAAGGCGAGTACATGCCATCCTTGTTGGTTAGCTCGACCACTCTTTTTCGATCACGTGACTCAAATTCCCTGACTATAGTTAACTCTTTAACCGCGAGTAGCATGACCATGCATTTCTGGAATCCAATCACTCGAGAGGCCTAGAGATATCTCTCCTGTTGCATGGAGGGGTAAATCTTATCTTGATCGACCATGCCTCGACGCATATATCATGACAAACCCGAAAGCTACCTTTATAACTACCCAGTTACGGAATAGCGTTTGGCAACACCTAAGTAAGTCACTACACATCTCGAGTACGTGCGACGATCTCAAGTCTAAGGATATAGCATACGCATTAATCGTAAATGAGACCAACTGATGATATATAAGAATACAACGTTCTCGCAATGTCTCATGGTGGGTCGATCCAACCCCATGTTCGTTAACATGTGTCTATATTATTGGTTTGATATCTCTATATCTATGATTCGTGAAATATGGTCATCAACCAATACATATATATGCTAGTCTATTCATATGTTTCCGACTAGGGATCGCTTTAGAATAATCATCGCAAAGATAAATATAGAGTTTTACAATAAGTCACATACTTGATAATAAATGTTAACGATATTATTTTTGGAACAATATAACATATTATCTAATAAATTATGAACATAACAAAATATAATCATCTCTATGATTGTCTTTAGAGTATATTTCCAGCAGAATCTTCCACACAGCCATCAAAGCCTTCCCCTTTAATCTCTTGTGGCAGCGAAAGAAAGCAGAGGAAAGAAGGAAGAAAGCTGGTGAAAAGGAAGAGCTAGCAATCGTGGCCTCAGCTCGTGGGTTTTTGTTGCTGCTTCGCCATGCGTTTTCCTGAGCGATGCGTTGATGATCGAGACGGCGACCCTTCGTACATGTGGTATGGATATCTCTCCAGTCTCCACCATGATCGGTGGGTTCCTTTTTTAGGTGATTCATGATTGATTTTGGTGGGGATACGGTCACTGTTCGACCGTATTGGTCTGCACGACGGTACTGCCCGATTTGTCTCCGGATAGGTGTCCGTTCTTACAGGCGATTTTATCGTGCATGGTTTAAATAGCGGATATGGGGCGCGCACGTTTGACTTACTGTTTACTAGATCTTGAATACCATACGATACATGCATCAGATGGTTACATTTGTAAGTTGCATAAGTCAGGAGTAGACCCTACGGGGGCAGCCGGGGCATCGGCTATCGCTGCCGGACCCTAGGCACCCCATAAGGACCCCTTAAATTTTTGTCATACGTATGCCACTGACGTACATCATAAACAACAGCATTACAGTGATTTGTAACAACTGCATTTTACAATAAAAAGCACTGACAGCTAGATGTGCAAGCTAAACCCCTTCGATTGTTATAGCATCTGTACAGGCTTCTTTATAGAACCACTTCACTACGACCCTACCACGTATGCTACCTACCTGTTATTAGGATTGCTTAAAGGAATTTTTTTTTTGACCAAATCAAGCCCATAGATGGATCCATTTTGCAAGGTGCAAGGATGGGGCATCTAAGGTAGCTGCCTCCCCACGCTGCACCAAAAGAAAACACCGCCCCTCTCCAAATATTCCCCTATCATGCCGACTTTTGACCATTCATCAGGGCACCTACGACAACACTGACACCATCGCCACCAGCGGCAACAGTGGCAAGAAGAAGTAGCTAGCACTAGCAGCAACTCCGTCAAAATTGCTCGTGAGATGGCGACTTCTCACGAGCTGCCGATCGAGGTGTTGAAAGGAAAGGCAGCGCGCACGCACGTCGGCACGTACGTAGGACCAAAGGGGCGAGCCCTTCTTTTTGATCTTTTGCCAGCCCAGATGCATGACGACCTCTGAAAGCAAAGGTTCACTTGCCAGAGCTGCAGCGTCTGTGTATGTGCTGCTCTAGCACTGTCTTTTCTCCTCTCTCTCTCTCTCTGAAAGAGGGGAGAATTGTAACACTCTCCCTTCTTCCCCTCCCCCCCGTTCGTGGCGTTGACCCCGGCGCCGTCAACACCCCGTCGCGGCGCATCACCTCCCCACCAACTCGTCCTCGCGGGCCCTCTGCGCCAGTGCCGTTCTACCCCTGCTCCGCCGTCGCCTCCCCCACCCACTCCACTACGCGAGGGCGCGTCTTCTCGCCCGTCACCCGTCGCGCGTCGCTCGTCGCCATCGCCCTGCCGTTCCTGCTCCCGTCCCGTCCCGGCTCCCCCGGCTCCGCCGGTGCCCCACGCGCCCCGGTACCCTTGTCCCCCTCCCCGCCGGCTATAAAGACCTCCCCTTCGGACCCGTCCCCATCTCGCCTCCCCACCTCAACCCGCCCCCATTCCCGAGCAAGAAGAGGTAGAAAGAAGGAAGAAGAAGAGACGGAGAAGAACTTACCTCCGGTTGCCGCCGCCGCTAGGTGTGCCTCCGTCGTCGTCGTCGCCGAGCCTCCCCTCCATTGCCGTCACCGTCGCTGTCACCTCCGCCGCTTCCTCCTCCGGGATCCCCGTGCGCCCCCGAGCCCTCCCTTCGGTCGCCGCCGCCGCTCCTCTCCCCGAGCCCCCCTTTCCCCCCGTGCGCGCCGCCGCCGCCCCGCCTCTCCCCCTCCCTTCTTCTGCTCCCGAGCCAAACCCCCCCTTCTTAGGGCACGCTTGCTTGTGGGCCCGCATGCCATGTGATTTGAGCCAGGCCTTGGGCCGGGCTGAAAGTCCATTTTGGGCTGCGCCAGCTTTTTCTTTTCTTTTCTTTTCATTTGATTTTTCTTTTCCTTTTTCCTTTTTAATTTAAAAGTAAGACTTCAAATATACATAACTCCCCCATTTCAACTCCAAAAATTGTAAAGTAAATTTCTAAAAATTTGTTAAATCAAGATCTTGCTAATGGCATAGGTCTTGTTCAATTTGGAGTTTATTTGAGTATTCTTGTGTATTTATTGGCTCTCTTGCCTTTTGTGTCTTTTTCCGGTACTTCGCCCGCGCAGAGTTCGGAGACACCGGAGACCTCCACGTCAATCAAGAACAAGACTACTCGGACCCTCTTCCCTACACTCAAGGCGAGTCAATACTTTGATCATATTGAGCCTACATTTTATTCAAATTATATTCTTTTAAAATAGCAAATTGCATGCTTTAATTCCTTAATCAAATGTATGTTAAAGCTTAAGGTAGATAAATACCCAGTTGTGGAATAATTAATTAATATGCCATCCTTGATAAATTGAATCCCTTAATTCCATTGCCACCCTAGTAACTATATGGTAAATACTAGCTTTAGGTTGTACTTAAGCGACATGCTAGACTTGCTTAAGTGCGGGACATTAAAATATCCTAATCATCATCATTTCAAGCGTAAAATGATTTGGGCGGTCATTGCGGGTAAATGGCGAGATGGTTGAATTGTTGTATTTTACATCTCAAAACCCTAAGCGCTAATACCCGTGCAGGCGGATGGTAAGATGGTGGGTGCGGATGGAGCACGAGAATGGCGGGAATGTGGTTGAGCCGTCCGGACAACCCTAAGGACTTAATCTTGTCATGACCTCCTGTGTATAACAAGTACAACCACAAGTGCGCAACAAAGCTGCGACTTGGCTTAGTACATTTATCAAATCACGAAAGTCACCTCTTTGGAGGGACAAAGGGGCAAAGCTCTGCAGGTATGTCGGGTGGATGGGACACCGAGTCAAGGGTGAAGTTCGCGATCGGCGAGGTGTAGCCATGCTACGCCGATCATTGAGGTGGACATCCGCGCAACGTATGGGCGCAACCCCATATGGGTGAGATGATGGAAAGGGCGAGATATTTAGAAAAGTTATTGTGACAACCTCTCGACTACACGACTACGAATCGTGTAGAACAACGAGTTAATTGTCTCTTGTGGGTAAAGTGTACAATCTTTGCAGAGTTATAAACTGTTTAAACAGCCGTGCCTACGTTCAAAGGCGGACATGGGAACTTAATTTGAGTTAGTTCTATTTCAAAAACCTTGTTGGGTGGTATGAAAATTGTGGCGGGCTCACCTAGCCTCGAGATTGTTTTCCGGTCTCCTTACCCGGTGTTGTTTAGTGGTGGGCGTAACCACAATCAAAATAAGCATGAAGGTGGAGGAACCTCTGCGATATAAATATTGCACAATTATTCTCTTTAACCAAATGCAATTTGTTAAAATGCTAAGTGATAGGAATTTGTAGTTATGGTAATTGAAAACATTGCTTTAGCAAATAAAATAACCTGAGCCATCCTTGTTAAGCCTTGCATGTATATTATTGCATTGTGTGTTGGCTCGCGAGCACGGAGTTGTGCTCATTCTCGCTCTCCCCAAACCCTTGAGATAACGCAGATGAAGGAGACTATGCCTACTACGAGGAACCAAGTCCATGGGCATGGAGTCGATGAAGAATAGTCTAGGTTCTATAGTCTAGATCTCGTCGGTCTAGCGGACTCATTGGTACTTGCGTACATCCGATATTATCGAGTCCTTGGTCAATATCGGTTGTACACAAAGTTGCCCGATCGCTTGCACGTGAAGAGTTAAGCCCTACCCTTTTGCTTCCGCTATAGCTACATTGTCTTTTGTGATGTAATAAATTTGGCTTTGTTCGCCCGTCTTGTAAACCTGACCCGACGCGGTCTATGTGAACTCTTTTGTGTTAAGTAATGAATGGTATGGTTCTACGCCATGTATGAAATGGTTCAACAATGTATGCATGCGTGCTATCTCTCGATCCAGTCAATAGCACAGTGTTTTCACAGATGATTCTGGATTAGAAAATCCGGGTCCGACAAGAATTAAGGGTCATTGGTTTTGGGGCTGATTTCTTGTACACTTTTAGCATGGTAGGTGACTACTTGTTAGTAGATAGTTCGATGACGGTTTGAGCATTTGTAAGAAACTTGTTAGGGATTGGGATCAACTGCATTGAAGCTATCAATATAGAGATCTACAACGGCATGATATTAGGAGTGATCTCTACCATCTGATCAAAAATTGAAGGTTCAGATCTATCGCTACATCGGTGATACTATAGTAAAATCGCTACCACACATATTTCACTGTTGCTACAACACACTGTATAGCATTGCTCGTCACCTCACAAAACATTGTTCGCACATAGGACTTCTACGACAATGCAAATGATCCAGATAATAGACGGTGTGGCGTATCTAGTACGAGTTGGCCTTAAAATAGGAGAATGCGAACCGATGCGAAGATTCTGACCGTTCGATTAGCATTCGTTATGGAACGGATGGTACTTCTTACACTGTAGGATGACTCAAACCGTAGGATCGCTTCTCTTTTTCTTTTTTTTCTTTTTTAGGGGTCTATCATTTGATAGATTCCCTGATTGGCGCACCGATCAAATGTCGTGTAAGTGTTTGAGTAGTATAAAGTTGAAGATTTAAACATTTGTGGGCCTCATTATTTGTCAATGGTGTTGAGATTTCACGTTTTGGTGCTCTGGAAAAGAAATGTTGCAAAAGAAGGGGATTAGCTATATAGCTGCAATCCGAGTACTAGGGCATGTTTGGTATACAACACCAGACAGTTATACTAGCAATGTCAAACCCTAAAAAATACCAAAAACTAGGCAAAAAAAATGGTGGTAGGATCGTAGCCATACCAATTCATGGATAATACCGAAATTGATATGTTTGGATTGCAACCATGCTAAAATTATGAGTATGATAAGTGCGTCTCGTATGATATATATTTTTTTTGCACAAAAATATGTTAACATTGGTCTTATTTTGTTAATAAAATGACAAGGAACACAACGGTTCAAACAGATCACAAATCAGATACTCGATTTAAGAAATATGATCATTTCAAACTTACTAATTAAATTTATCAAGCAATAAATGCACTAGGTTCAGCCAACCACAATGCACCACCTGTCGGAGGAAGTGCTCCCTGCCAAACCAAAATTGGGGCGCTGGTTTTGGCCGCCTAAAATCGCCCGCACTAAGAGGAAGAAAAAGCTGGACGTGCCAAAATTCCCGAGAGCAATACCAAATATTAGAATAGAACCAAATACTTGTCAAAGTTTTAAGGTAATACTAAAATTTTGATTTGAATCAGTTTGGTCATAAACCAAATAGGCCCCTAGTCTTTTGTCCTGTGTCTTTTGGGCTCATACATGGGATTCCAAAGCTGCCTGAACATGACTTTTTGCCGAGGAAAGTGCAATGCTGAATCAGTAAAGGTGTATTGTGAAAGTTGGATCTCCTTGCAGCTGTAACATTGGATTCAACTCATCTGGCAGCAACGCAACCCCCCGATCAGAAATCAAAGGCGACATTTACATACCTCGACTATTAAAAAAAAATGCCGAAGGAGGACGCCGCCGCAAAATATGTCACATGGAATAAAAAACAATAATTTTCCCCTCCCAAAGTTGGTGAAACACATTTGTAAGCCCTCAGTTACTTTTCTCTCTTTTGGAAAGATGGTTTCACCCTCCTAGAAAGACTTCCCAAGATCTAACCCCTGTCAAAAAGCAGCTGCAAAATTGCAACCATGCATCTCTATAATATGCACCACTCAGTTGTCTGAGATCAGACATTCTCCACTGTATCATTTGGGGAAAAAAATAAAAAGAGAAAAAAGGAGTCCTATACATATGCTGAGTGCACTAGCACTACCATACCAGATTGCAAAACTTGAGATCTGTGGTGGGTGCCCATGGTTATGGTCTCATTTGTACATTAGGGGAAAGCATGGTATGGCCTGGCCTGCCACAGATCGAAGATGGCATGCAGCACTCCATGCCATGGTCATATGACTCCCTGTGTGTCTTTGGTCATGTCACCCAGCTTGCAAAATTTACTTGTGGCTAAGTCCCTTCCAGAAACATTGAAAAGAGGGATCAACAGATATGACAAACTATCCCTGTTAATGGCCACCTCCAATGATTCCTGAAAGCCACTACCATTGACCACTATTATAAATGCTTGAGCAGCCATGATGCAGATTACTATATTATTCCTCCTAGGTGGCAGGGATGTACATAGACTGGTACCCCTGCACTATCACCTTGTGGATATATATATCCTATACAGATTAGTTCAAACTGCAAATGCATCATTTTTTAGCTATGTAGTTAGAAATCGACTTTTCAGATGAAAGCACATAAGAAATTCTAAGCATCTACCAGGTAGTTTAGAATGCCTCAAAATATAATTCAATGTTCTCTCACTCGTCGGACTTATAATCGGATAACCAATATGCACCGAATGGTTACTATATGTCATTTGCGCTAATGGTAGAGGATATGAATCCGTCCTGCTGTAGAATATAAGATAGTCTCAGCTGTCAGCAAGGAGACTATTAGAGCACTCTCACCTTGAGTGATTGAGTGCATAATTCTTGTTGGAAAGGGGAAAAAACCAATGCAGAAGTGAGCCATCACCTAACCTACTCAACAATATGGGTTTCAACAATCATGTAATGTGGTGTAGTTGCTTGTTTGACATTTTGGATTCATTAGCAAGGCAATTCAAAGTACCAGACTTTACCTTGCTTTATGAGAAACTTTCTGTTGTAGAATGAGAAATTGACAATATACACATCTCAGAACAAAGGGTCACTCTCACCAACTAAAATCTCTGACTGAAAACTAAAGGAGCAGGAACACAGGGTTGGTTATATAGCAGCAAAGCACAGAAATTCTCTCCTTTTTTCAGGCCAATTTAAGTGGCAACATCTTTATTGATGAAAAAAGGTACAAATGGGAACAAATAGCAAGGGCCCCCAAAAGCCTCATGCTTGGACACTGTTAGCCTGGAGATGGACAAATATTTCACTCCAGAGCATCACACTAGGGCATGCATGTGCCTCCCAGTACACCATCCCCCCTCTCTCTTCAGTAACACCAACAAAATACAAACAAACCACTCGAAAACAAACAAATTTTGCCCTCATGAATATGAACAGAACTTGGCAGGGACAAAGCCTACACGTTGACAGTGGCTATGACCATTCCTTGACCACCTCCACATTTAACCCTACCATTTCACTCCATGCAATGTAATGCATTGCCATCCTTTGACTTTTCTTCTCTGATCTCTCCCATGGCTTCCCTCACCAACTAATCAATGTATTCTCTGCAATCCTGCATTGGGGGTGAAGACTGAAGACCCACAGAGTGTAGCACAGAAAATGGTGTCCATCTCTCTTTCTCTCTCCTCTCCTTCATAGTTCTCCTCCTTCACAGACTGGCAGTGCAGAGGCTGCCATGATGGCATATATCAATAGGGCCAAGCAAGGAGAGCCCCCACCAAGGTGTAAAGAACCCCAAAAGAAGAGAACAAATGGAAAAAGAATCACAACAACACAACAACCGAAAGAAATCAAACCCTGTTAATCTGCAAAACCCCATGTAAACAATGTTATCTACTTGCATTCTTTTCATGTGTCCGGTGACCTCTTCCTCCTCTTGGGTGGGGGCGGGGTGGAGGAGGAGGAATTAGAGGACACAACCTCATCTGAGTACAGGTTAACTGCTGCTGCTGCTGTGGTTACCCTCTGCACATTGCCAATCACCAGCTGCTGCATTAGTTGGTAGCAGCTGCTGATCCCTTCCTGTAGGAAAAAAGAACATGTTACCAACTTGATTACAATTCATTGCGATTCAGAACTAGTCATGTGCTGAAGTTTCTGTGGTTGGAAGGTAATTCTTGTGTTACCTCTGCAAGGCCAATGCACCAATTGACTGCAAGGCCAGGGTCGACGAATGTGAGGGACGGCGTCTCACCGGTGGCGCACAGCACCGCAGCGGCAGCCATTGACGACGGGCAGTGATCCAAGAACTCGATGTCTGTGGCATTGCATTTTGCAGAGTTACATTAGAACTGTACTGCAGGGCATATTGTTAACCAACACACAGTTGTACTATACCATGTATTGCAGCTAGAATCATTTGTGTGGCCCGGGCAATAAGGTATCTCGTGTGCTTCCCTCTCGGATTGACCTTGCAAGCGAAGAAGTGGATGAATGTGAAAGGCGTAACTGATCGGAGCCTCCAATTGAGCGCCGTCAGGACGAGAAGCTCCATTCGACGAATCGTTCGCGGCTCAAAGACGTACTTTGCTCCGTCTACCTGCAATGTACAATGCACATACAGCTCTGATGATTAGAATTTCCTCTGCACCTTATGAGCTCATAAAGTTTACTATTAGAAAAGTGTATCACAGTGGAAATAGTAATGTGATTTGCCTGTAGGTCCAGGAGTGGGGGCACTAGGGTCTCCTCCATCTTGGCAGCCAAGGAGAGGCAGGTCACAGCTAGCAACTGCATTGCCCATCCATCCTCCTGCTGCATTGAGGAGGAAAAGCACAAACTCTGCCATTAATAGCTGAAGCAAGGATCCACAAAGCAAGGACAGATAATGTACTATGTTCTTGTGGCACTCCACCACCACCCTGTCTATCTCCTGTTCTTTTATGAGGAAACATGAAAAACCCATTTTAAATTCTGAATTGAAGTGTATATGGACCTGGCCACCTAGGTATAGTACCATGAAGATTTGATAAACATCTTCATATGGCAAGCACAGAAGTAGTTATTTTTTGGGGCAAGTAGATGCATACATTGATTATTTCCTATATATATATATATATATATATATATACACAGAGGGCCCTCAATAGTTATGCTACGAGGAGAGAGAGAAATAGAAGGAAAAAAGTAGCAAACACTTATATTTAGCACTCTAGTTAATTTTAGGCCCTGAAGAAAGATTTGTACAGCATTTTTAAGAGTAGTCCCAATAAAGGTTGGTGAGATATTTAGTCACATCAGCATTCTGATAAGCCTATAGATCATCCGGTATTACTTCAAACTAATCCTTTGGAACTTCAGACAGCGACGTCAGCGTGCCATGCCTATGCTTTCTTGCATAGTGAAGTCATACTATATGCAACAGTTGTTTCATTTAACACAAATCCAAGAGCTTGTGTTCAAAAACAGCATCACAAAGCAACAAAAAGTCAGAAAAATAATGCTTCCCATTTCAACCAAGGCAGGTGGTGCATATGACTTGGAGCAGAGATACTTTGCAGCTTACAGCTAGCTTGCAGTTTGTTCTTTTCTTTTGGCCTGATTGTTCTTTTCTTTTGGCCTGATAAACTACTACTACACCCCACCATGCACAGTCACTGAGGCTGTGAGATACCGTAGGCAATAGAATAAAAATGTGGAGCAAGCTTAGCAAAGCACAATGATAAGGTTTGTTCCACAATAAAGCTTTAGGTTGCACTAAAGCAAGGTGCAAAGCCAAAAGATCCCTCTGTCTTGAGTGCATAAACAAATCCTACAGCCCCTGCAGCTGACCCTGTAAGGGTAAAACGGTAATTAATTAGTTAATTGATTAGTCTACAGTCTACACACCAACTGAAATCTTCTTTTTACACCAACATCAGCAGAGCACTTCTGCTTAAGCTTCCACTGATGCCCAGCAGCTACCAAACACTATGTATGGAACGGCACCGTACTTGTATGTGCTCATATCAAAAGATACAGAGGAAACTGTCATCCATCACACATGGTGCTCATATGCTGCTGATATGTATATGGATGTATATATGTAGTAGTTCAGCACGGCGGCGATGGTGAGCTTACCGGCAGCCGGTGGAGGGAGAGGAACCGGTCCATGTAGTTCACGGCGAGGTAGGCCGTCAAAGGAAGGAATCCATAGTATTCTTGCACCTGAAGAAGAGAAAAACAACATGGGATGAGATGAGATGAGATAGCTTGTTAATGCATCTACATAGACCAGATTAATTAACGAACAGCATGAGACATGGCATAGCTAGTATATGTGCAGATACAGATATGTAGCAGAGGGATTGGGAAGTACACAAGCATGCATCATCCAAGAAGCTCATCAAGACAGTATGCAAATATAACTAGCTAGTTAGCTTCGTGTCACCTTGAGAATCCATGCAACTGACTCGGCCCGGGCGGCGGGGTCGATGGACCGTGACCGGAGCCGGTCGGGGTAGTCTAACCGGGGCGAGTACTCGGCCTCGCCGCCGATGAGCTCGGCGATGGAGGCGGCCGACTCCTGCTCCTCACCGGAGCAGCACTCATCGTCCTCGGTGGTACAGGTGCTGACGGCGTCGAAGAAGGCGCCGGCAGCGTCCTCGGCGCAGAGGAGGTACGACGCGTCGTCCGGCATAGACGCCGGTGGGGCCGTCACTGAGCAGCCATTGCTGCCCCGTCGAGGTGCGCGGCGTAGTGGAGCAGAAACGAGGTAGTGGGAGCGAGATGGTAGAGTGTAGCTAGCGTGAGCAATGTGGCAGCGCAAGGGGATATATAATACTCGCAGCTAACTCTACTTGTGTCTAGTGCTAGTGCTTACGAATTGAGTATGAGCTTATCTTTGTGAAATATTGGCTCCGTGACTGATAAGTAGGGAGTGATTGGTCAAAGGAGTAGGCGTCACCGCGTGTACGCATTCGACTTGCTCTTGTTGTGAACTTCCACTTTCCACACCGGCTCGACTAGCCACTGGCCCGTGCCTGCGGGTCTTCGTACATAGGAGTATGTACAATGAGTTTATGTCAGCTGTCTGTAATCTTTGTCACGTAAGATTTTTGCTAATGTGGATGAAAGAGGATGAAGAGAGAGAAAAATGTTGTTTACAATCCTGTAGTTGATTGTAGCACCAGAAACAAGAAAAACATTAAACGATTGTGTATTGTCTACAATCTTATAGCCGACTGTATCACCACAACCATTGTATGAGATGTCTTTAGTGTTGTCTACAGATGATATAGAGAGTTGGTATAGACAGCAGCTGTCTGTACATTGTACATGACCTAAGGCTCCTGCTGACCCGTGGAGACATTTGACCGACACAAATCATACTTGGTGATGTTTTCTCTTCTTCTATTAATGTAACAGCGTGAAAGTCTTTTACGTGTTGTCGGAAAAAAAATACTTAGTTGCGTGTTGTCGGAAAAATAAAATACTTGGTGGCGTGATCGGTCAAGATCTACTCGAGCCTGGGGTGATCCGATCCGATCCATCTGTTGGCTTGTCGATACACGTACACGGTGTAGTGATCCGGGCTGTGCTTGCTCATGGTCTAGGCCAGGTTCGTGCCGGCCGCCTGGTCAGAGGAAAGAGAGGAGAAGACGCCGGGGAACGACGCTCCCTGCTTGGCTCTTGCTTACTGTCAGGCGTATGGCAGCATGGGCGCTGGCCTGTACGTCTCCGGCTCTGTACTTCACACCCCTCACGGTTCACGGATTCCATATGGACAGCCAGTGTATGTACCTGCCTTGCCGGTTGGCAACTTGGCATCGACATGTACTGTGCGACATATGAAGGAGAGTGCTTCCATGCGTCCCCAGAGGAAAAATGTATGTGATTTAATTTTCAGAGGACGAAAGGCTATGTAGGTTTTAAGGCAATTCGATGGTATGATTAACATACGGTCTACGGCGATTCTAGGTTTTGTATTTGTATACCTTTCTTTTTAAGAAAACATACAGCACTCTTTCACGCTACGCTACACTGTAGTACGGTTGAACTATACCTAAATACGGTGTTTATTTGCACAAGTTATGTATAGGCCACTTGCAAATGCTTATTAGCTAGTACCCAATTAAAAAAAAAATCTAGAGCCTGTTTGGTTGCAAACCACACTTCGCCAAGCTTTTTACGGCAAAGTGTGGCATGCCATAGGTTTGTTGTGGCAAATAAATCATCCTCCACAATTGTGGCAAAAATTGGTAAGAGGATGTGTGTAGGACACGTGGAAAATAAGGCTGAAAAAATACAGCACGGATCAAACGCTTGCCTTAGAAAGTCAAAATTGCATAATTGAGTTGTGGCAAACTTTAGCTTGCATCCAAACATACCCCTGGTAAGAAGGACAACAGGTAGCTAGTTATAACTATCTACCAACCGGAAATGGATAATCTTCATTGAATATCTCGATACAGAGAATCTACAGTATTGTGCATTAGAAGACGATCTTCACCGTCCGATAAAAAAAAAATCCATATTAATAGCTACAGTATAAAGAAACAGTAGAATGACTACAGTATTTTTTCAGTTTGTTGTCCCTACTCCCTACAATATTGCTACAGTATAACTGCTGAGTAATGTTCGTACAGCCACACATCACTGTTCACATAGTGAACATCAGTATTAGAACAGAGGATCCGGATCCCTACCTACCCAAGCAACCGTAGGTTATACCAAAGAAGTGAGCGCTTTCCCTGTATAGGCAGACTGCAATACACCACCTTGTACAGACATAAACCCATGGTATACATTTGCAAGACATTCCCTCTTTGACCTTGCTGATATACATTCATACAGGCCTTTCCCCTATGCTCACATCCCATGGGTTTCCTGTAGTTCAGAGACATCCAGATGGAGTGTGTGTGCGTATTTATGATCATCGAATGAACACTCCCTGTAGGCTGTAGGAATAATAACTTCTTGTACCCCACTACGTACCAAGAATGATCATCACAAGCCATTATAAGTTTATAACAGTACATCTCCGCAAGCAAGCATCGTATCAACAAGATCAAACATAGCACTACTAGCATGAGTTTTAAACAGCTCTGGCCGTCGATCATCGGATCAAGGGACCAGATGCGGAGAATAGTATGATTCAATTGCCTAAAGTGACATTGCAGCATGATGTGTATTCCAGAGTGATGGGCAAATAGATAGAAAGAAGGCAATGAGAGGACCATACCTATTATACCTTAATGGGCATGGTCCAAGCTGCCATTAGAAGCGCTCACGGGTAGCATCACTCCAGTCAGTGGAGCTGAAGGCAGCTGCCAGCCAGCAAGCGAGCCATGCATCATAATTCATAGATCGGGATTCGGGAGCATGACAAGGACACGACCCACAAGCCCCTGCCAATGCGACGCACGGACTTTCGTTGATGAGCCGTCAGAGAGGCAGCATTTCAAGAAGTATGTTGCATCCTTCAGGCCCTTGAATGGCATGGACCCTCTCCTCATGTGGCAAGAACATTGAAGCTCCATCCATAGTTCATCTCTCCTCCACTCTCCACTGAATGAACCGTGAAGCCCCTTTTGCAGACGACAACCGTCGTAGGCGTTGACCCTAGTCAGTGTCCTGCCTGCGTGGGAGTAAATGCACACCTGTCTAGGATGTCATTGCGATACCAGTGCTTACGTCACAGCAAGGAATGTCATGGACTGTGCTCCTGATGGCACCGTCTGCGGGAATATAACCTGCAAAATGAGAAAGAAGACGATCAAGTGTTAACAGTGGTAATGGTAAAGGCAAAGAAGGTTTCCTGCAACATTGGCAAATAGTAAGTTTACCTTATGTGTGAAAAGTTTCAGGTCGTCAGAGAATTGCGACGATATGTTAAACATACTTCAGAAAAAACATCACACCTTCAACAAGATAAGAAGATATATTTCATCTGTTACATGAGCTCGATATCTGATAAGTGATAACATGACTAGTCTAGATTCAAGTCTATACTGAAAACATCAAAACTACAGATACAAAAGTGATACTACAGACAGAAGAATTAGAGGGGGCATTAGCCCTAGTATTCTCCAGTCCACACTTTCCAGTCCTTGTCAATATTCTTCTCAGCCCACGCAATCGCCGCACGTGCTGCTTGAGGTGCACCAGGAAGCCCCCTCTCTTTGATCTCGCCCTTCATGTCCAAGAATGGGTGAACCAGGAGCGTCCCAGGTCCGCAATAATCATGTTCCAAGAAGGTCCCTAAGATCTGGAAATGAGAAACATATCTTAGTGCTTTGCCAGAATTCAACTCTTCTAGAGGTGCTCACTGAAAGAGAAGTGCAATGTTATCGCTACCACATCTAACTTTGAATTATCGCCTACATAAATAATCCAAAAAATATATTGCCTGTTCATGCCTTAACTGCATCACAGTGACAGGCTTCAAGGCTCTTTTTTTAGGGCAACAGGCTTCAAGGTTCTTCAAAACCTAACATAGACTGAATTGATGATTGGCAGAGTTCATAGCATGTGAACACACGGTAACAGAATTCAAGCTAAGCTGGGTTGTAGCTTGCAACTGGTGACAAGCCTGGTTATTCTCGCAGGAATGGCCAACTGGTGTCCTCAAGTTTACATGCATACCATGCATAGTGTCCTGGGTCTGCAGAGATTCCTTGTAACTACAACAATCCTAATGGAACCTATCCAAAGATGCTTGATAACACGCATAAACTTCCGCTATTTGGGCTGCCATACCAATCTGTAACTAACCCAAAATACAAGGTTTGCATCTGAACCATCATGAAAATGTTTGGATCCCTAAGAGACGAGATGATGATTTTCCAATCTTCATTTCCCCAGCTAATTCAGGACATCTCCTTTCCCCACTAATGCCCTAACCAGATTTGTTCTTTTCAATGTCAATTTCGGTCCATCCATGCTCTCTCAATGATCTTGCCAACAATTTTTTCACCAATGTTGACGCAATATCAATTCCCAACCTGAATTACGTGACTCAACTATTCAAGAATCATCACCAAGAACCCAACGCAGGCAATTACACACAAAAAAAAAAAAATGAACCCGAAGCACCCAAGAATGCCGAAATGATAAAATGCAACAGCAAGGGCAAGTAAATTGTGCACACTGGGTACGTGCCTCTGTGCAGATGTCGACGATTTCCTCTACGTGCTCCCCGAAGTAGTCCTCCTTCTTCTGCTCCAGCCGCCACGTCATGTGCTCCTTGAACTTGCTCGTCTCCTGACAGACACCAGAAGCCACAAGGATTAGCTACGCAAGCGCCGCAGCAGAAGGAAGGAAGCAGAAGCTCCAGCGAGACAAGAAGCGGGGTGGAGGGCTTGACCTGCTCGGCGAACTCCGGGATGGGGTCCGGGAACTTGTAGTCGTCGTAGGCCGCGTTCTTGGCGCGGCGGCACACGAACTTGGCCGGCCGCGGCCGGTGGCTGCGAAGGCGGAGGCGCCCCCTCGGCGGCGGGTGCCTTGCGGAGGAGACGGACTGGATGGGAGAAGGGGAAGAGGAGGAGAGAGTGAGGAGAGGAGGGTTTAAGGTAGCCGCCGCCCACACCCTCGTCTCCATCTCTGCTTGGAGCGCTCGTCTCCTGCATTTTCGTCTGCCTCCTCTCCTTATCGGTTCAAGTGGGGTACACGCAGGATTACAGAGTGCGATTCCGATTGGGACATGCCGTCCGATCTAAAAGGGAAGGCTAGGATTACAGAGGGAAGGAAATGCAGAGATCCCTTTCCCATCATCCATCTCAAAAAAGAAAAGAAGCACATCATTTAAACCAGGTAAAATAGCACGCGGTTGCTTTACTCATCGCAGCTCAGACGCACAAAATGCAAACACCTCAGACACGGCACACATTCGCAAACACAAAACACAAGGAAATTGAACAGTGGTCAGCCTTAACAGAAAGGCCATCATCGCACCAGGAAAGATCCGGGGTCAACCATTTATTGAACATCTGTAGCAGAATGACTCAGGGAAATGAAATAAGGCGCTGATCATTCATCACAAGGCAATACTTGGATCACTTTGTTTACAAGCAATACTGGGCCAAGAAACCAGAAAATTATTCGCAAATAAAGGTTAACCTAGTTTGTTTTATTTTACATGATACGATCGACACAGGAGGCTCAAAACGAGTGCTGATAAAATGCCAGTTTATGTTGATGAATCACTTTCCGATAGATCTGAGCGTTCTCATGATTGTGCTTTCCTTCATTTTGTTGCCACTGCAAAGATCTCATAGCTGCAGGCTGCGCAATAAAACAACAGACAGCAGTCAGCACAACTGTGAAATGAAACACCCGTAATCAGATCCAAGAAGTGCTACCACAAGCTACAGGGTCAACGAAATGAAGCAGACATTTTGTATTTTCTCTACTCCAGAAAAAGGTACTTCTAGCATTGTATGGCTACACAAAATTTCCTTGTAAATTGACAAGTTTGGTTTTCTGGTTGAAAAGATGCATCCTAGTGTGCACCTGATCAAGTAGTATAAATAACAGCCGGCCAAAACCTACTGCCTGCTGAAGTCCGAAACATGTTTCAAGGATTATGTGCACTTCATCAAGTCGTATAAAAACATAACTCTAATGAAACCTACTGTTGGCTTCAAGACTAAACATGTTTCAAGGATATGAGCACCTTGCAAAATGCTAAAAGGTATAAGTAGCTTTCTCATGCAATTTCCACTGTCCAGTTACTATGGTCAAGGTGGGCAACTAACAACAATATGGATATATAAGGAAAATGTGCCTTTAAAAACACACATCATCTTTAACGTTACGTAAATGCAGTTGTGAATCCTAAGCATTCATCATGCAATAGAAACAACTACAGGCTACCAATTGGTAACTAATAACACATTATCAGCAACTTACTTTTCAAATGCCAACTTACAGCACTATAAATATCGACATCAGAAGCTAGTGAATAGAAATACACTCAATAGTCAGTACTAAAAATCTAGATAGAGAATAAGCGAGTGTCAGGAATAATAGAGGTAGTGGGTTGCCACAAGAAATCATGTCAAAATAGCTACCGTATGGAGTTGTGGACAATACAGCAATATTACAAGATCAAACAACATGGCCTATATTGCACTGCAAGAAAATTACACATCATAGACTACCAGGGTCTAAACAAAATAACCTGTATTGCACTGCTTGTGATACTAAACAGTAAACAACATAGCCTCAACATGATCTCATGCACCACCAAGGATATTATACAGCAATTCATCAAAGGAGCTGAATATGGAAGACATCTTACTCATTATAGATATAGCAACACTGATGCATGCTACCATTTCCAAACCAATATCAAAGTCCTATTGACTTTTCTTTTTTAAAATGTAGAGAATTTACTAACCATGTCTTTCAACTAACAAGATAACAGCCAATAGGCATATACCAATACCAGTAGAGCAAGTGGTCAACATCCATTTACAAGCTGAATCGTTAATAACTGCACCATACACTTTTAAAGGTTTAAGGCTCAAGAAAAAGAAGCGGTAAAAAAAGCAAAAGTAAGATACCATACCAGCGACAACAACAAGAGTGAGAACATTCCCAACTTTCGAGACCTGTTTCACACTGTTCTTGTAAGATTTGAACCTCTTCAAAGCAGTATCCTCCTCCAAAAGCTGCGAGTCAACAATGAAGAGTCAAAATAAACTAAAGGGAGGAAACGATAGCACTTCTACAGATAAATGGCTATACCAGATAGAAACTCGCAAAATCAGAAACTATGCCAAGACCAAACTAGCACAATGTAAAAAATAATAAACTAAACACTACTTTGCAAAGTGTTGTAGACTTTTAGTATCTAATAACAGCAACAGCAAGGAATTTTCCTAACACAGCTATCCTTCATACCAAAAACCCGGTTTGTGAAGGAAAAAAAATTAAGACGCTTATCTGAAAATCTAAGCTCCAACTGAAATGCCAGTTCAAATGTATTTCAGTGCTACATAGAAAGTACTGTTTCCACAAAAGTCTACTAAGGATACAAAGGAACTAAAGGCTTCACACTAACAGAAAGGTGAATGCTTTCAGAAAGAGGCAAAATTGAACGTAATCAACAATAAGTACTGCACTATCCCAGAATTTTGAACAGACAATTTTTAGTTACCCACAAAGTCACAGACACTAAACTACAGTAACATGAAACATCGTGGAAGAGATACTATACTACGATCTCTCTCCTCTCGGTTCATTTAAATGATTCAAAACTCTCAAGAGATCAGCAAGCACAGGCATTACACTAATTGATCCTGATTATATATGATGCACATGCACCTTTGTGCGAATATGGATACCATAAGATGATTTCTGCATCGTTCAACTCTACAAAAAGCGCATATTTGCACGTCTCTCCTACACAGATAACACAACCTACATTACTTCTAAGCACAATCAATTGTATCAGCTCTTATCGCGCTGATAAACACCACGATTAAGTACCACCATAGCAGGTGGCAAACCTAGTTAGTAAACCCGGCCTCCACACAAGAAACCTGACCTCGACCGCTCGACGTCAACCATTCTGAGTCGGAGCAAAGCCGAAACTTTCTACCAATACTCCCGTTCCGCCCATTACTAGCATCCATCCCGACATTAAGGAAAATTCCCCAAACACAGCAGCTCGCCTGTTCCACTCAGATAGAATCGATGCGTTTCGAGATCGCGCGCAGATCAGAATGGCAGGCACGATCTATACATTCGAAGCCAGGACTCGCAATGGAGAAAAAAACTAACTCCTCATAACCTAGCGATCGAATCGAGAAAGAGACAAGAGAACGAGACGTAACGAGAGGGCTCACCGCTTTCTCGCGAGCACCGAGCTCGACGTGGTACCCGCGGCGGGGCTGGAGGTGAGGGAGCGGCGGCTGCGGAGACCGGAGGCGGGAGCGGAGGGAGGAGAGGAAGGCGGGTTGGGCCATGGCGGAAGCGGAGGGTTGAGAGCGGCTCGAACGCGAAGATGGAAAGATTGGAGAAGGGCGCAAGGAGACCGACGCGAACGCGACTACTTGTCGAGAGACTCGAAACTGCAGACTAGAGGGGGCCCGAGGCACGATACTGTGGCTCAGCCAGGTATGGTCCGACGCAGCAAGGCATGCATAGGTTCGTGTCCGGCATGACTCAATCTAGGCACCACCCGATCCACGCACAGCCCGATCCGGCTGGTGCTGCCTGCGCACAGCGGCGGAGGCACGACGAGGAGGACTGGAGGACAGAGGTGGCGGTAGAGTCGGCGGTGACATTTATCTAGATGGCTACACGGGTCTACCCTAATACGGCCTGTGAGCTCAGCGTAACATACCTAGGTCGGCGTTTGAGTTCACAGACCTGTACGACACAACTCATTTGAGGTGTGTTTGGTTGCTCATACCAAGTGGTACATATATGAATTGATTCAAGAAAAAAATTATTCATGTGTTCATTTACTTGTCTCATTCATCGAAAACAATAAAATCATACTGTAAACAACTATCTAATTTCATTCAACTCCATGTAAACAATCATCTAATTTCATTCAACTCCATTCCACCAACACCACACACCTTTCGTTAGCCGAATCGTTGTTTAGACCTATGCCAGGGCTGGGCCGTCCATTTGAGCACCTCCGGTAGAGACGCTATTTTTCTCGATTTGGTCCTGTGTAAATGCGTCTGCTTGAAATGAAAAAAAAAAAATCGAACTCATGCCCCCCTTTTGATGGTTTTGTTGCGAAACCACGTGTCTCTTCAACGTTCTCATCCACACGTGTACACGAGCACAGATTCATGGTTCACGGTTCATTCACACAGATCACTACACTATAGACACATTCTGGATTTTATTAGATTGTATTTCTCTCTTACAGTTACAAGCACCCTGTGCGCGCCGTCTGGCGCGAGAACGTGTAGTACATATAAAAGAGAAAAATCCTAGTTGGTAATCAGCGGGGGACAAGAGGACAATAATGAAGTAATGAGCAGCGCGTAAGAGTATGCAGTTGAACCTTTCCGGGAGCCGGAAGCGGATAGCAGTCTGCTATCAGACACGTCCATCGAATGCTACAGAATAACACTATACATAAATAGTACATAAAAAGCAAGAAAAGAAGAAGCAAGAAGGACCGACAAATTTAGTGTAGGGACATATTAGGCTGAACAAAGCAGATGAATTTAGAAAAAATAGATATGTAGGACAGATGAGAACAAACAGGGAAGCTAAGAAGAGTGTGACATACAACAGACAATTGAAATGGAATCCATATGAAAGTAAAGGGTTTGGATAGACGACGCTTCAAATGTGCACACTATAGGTAACGGCCTCTAGAGGAAGTGTTCGGTGTACACTGAACAGGCGAAGTCTTTGGGAAAAAAAAGTACTCCCTCTGTTTTTATATACTTGATGTTGGCGTAGAGGAAGCCAAGCATATCAACGACAAGCTTTAAAATACGGAGTGAGTATGTACCTAACAGATAATTAGCTATACAAACAACGTTAAGTATACATATAGCAGATACATATAGAGAGAAGCATGCATATGCAAAGCCGACGCATATAAGTAGAAATGGGCAACGTGCGCCTAGGAACGATAACAAGAGCGGCAAAAGGAGGAATCTTAATGAAACATATAGAGTTTCGTAGAGCGTACGAACAGAGGCAATGAAGTAAATGGACAAGAGGAATACAGTGTTGGGTTGATCTCGGCTAGGGACTTAAGAAATTTTAAGAGATCTAATGAAATCACGAACCTTCAAACCTAAATTGGAACCCTAAATAGATGTGGCAAAAAACATACGATTTTAGGAGACCGCCGGAGTCTTCTCGGTCACGGGCACTACTGCAGCTCCACTCGACGGCTGCGCGCACGACCTCGATCGCACACGCGCGCCGGCAAACAGGGCTGTAGGGGCGCCGCCTCATGTCGCGCCGCCTCAAGTCGCCGCTTCGCGCTCTCCCCTGCACCGTCGCCGTCGAAGCCGCTGCTGCTCCTCCCGCGCGCACCGCCACCGACGCCGCATTGCGCGTTCTCCTCCACGCGCACCGCTGCCGAAGCTCCGCTTTTCGGGGGAGAGAAGGGGGACAAATGACTTAGGGTTAGGGTTTTTTGGGGTTTTTAAGTCGCCCGCGATAACGCTCCAGCCGTCCGATCAGATCCTACGGTCGATGTTTTGCAGGCAGGGGAAGGCGTTGTGATGAGGACATGACCCCTATGGATACAACCATATTTGCTATGCTTGCTGTTCCAATTACTAGAGCTCGTGCTTGCCAATTAAATTATCAGGTAACTTCTTTCTAGGAGCTCATAATTGTTCTATTGAGGATGGATTGCTACCTAAGTCTTGTGATGTCATTCTACTCAGGAACAAAGGCAAGGGGAGTACCACTACTACCACAACAAGTTAGATCAGTTCGGAATCAGCCTGACAGCACCAGTTTAAAACATGCATAACTTTCACATACGGAGTCTGTTGGAGGTCCACGAGTACTTGATGGAAAGCTTATTCGTCCTCTTTCCAACGGAACCAGCCTCACCTCCAAATTCCTTCTGTACGGACTGCAATCATCAAAAGAAGATGTCATATCACCTATTTTGGCCAAATTGGGCTTTGTAATCATACTCAACTAGGCCCATATGCCGACGGCCCACCTGGGGGCATGCACTGTTCACATGAACAGTACCACAAAATTAGTCCCACCCCTTTAGTTCTATTAGATGTGTGGCTCCTCATCCCCTATTTAAGGAGGCTGCACCTCCTCTAGTTTTCTTGGATTTCGTTGAGTTAAGGTTTAGCTATTGTGTGCAAACTTCTGTTCTTTAGTTGTGTCGGATGACCACCTGTCAAGACAGCCTTCGGAATCCCACCTTATAAATATTTCAAATCCTATTTGCAATTTCAGATTGCTTTATCATGTTCTTGCGTGCTTCTTCGGTGTATGCAGAAATCGACCTTCGTGGTCAGGTCATCCGGGTATTCGTGCGCGGTTGATAACGACTTGTCAATCAGTTCAACGATTACGTGGTTTCGAGCCTTGCGTGTTCGTAGCCAGGATCGTCAGAGTTGAGCGACGCCTACCGAACTTATCGTTCTCATCGAAAGATCGGACCAACAATCAAACCTTCGGGTTCATCACGTTGGGCCGGCTGATTCTCGGCCGTCTGTTCAAGATCTAACGGCTGTCGTGATTTCGCGCTTTTTCGGGCCAGCTGAGAGCTATTGGGCCCTACGCGGTGGATGTTGGGCCGAATTTTCTTTTCGGCAGCCTATGCACAGTGGGCTTTTCTTTTCCAGTGCATTTTCCTTTATGTTTAAGTCTATTTATTTTATGCACTGATTTAATTAATGTTTGTTGCCCAATAACAATGTATTATTACCTCAATTTTTATGTTTTATCTTTGATTAAAATTGAACAAACGAGATATTTTAATTAGAGATTTTATGTTTTATTTTGGTATTATGTATGCACATGATTACATTCTGACCAACGTTGATTGTAAACGTGTGTCACAATACTAATTGTTAAGTTATTTATCATTTTCTGCCCAACGGTGATATGAATTAGAACTATAGTTTTGCATATTATTAATCAGACCAATGTAGGGTTAATTGCATGCAATATATTCTTATGTTATTTCTAATTTTTCCTACATTTTGATATTCAGCAATAAATGCTTCAAATGTTGCCGCCACAATTGACAATATTGAGCAACTTATGGGGGAGCAACTTTTCCACTTGGAAAGAAAGAATTCATGTTGTCATTGGAGTTTTGGACCTTGACTATGCCTTAAGGGTGACCGCTCCCGTTCCCCCGCCGAAGGTGAGATAAATTATGACGAGAAAAAGAAAACTTATGAAGCTAATGCTGAGAAATGGGAGCGGTCCAACCGTCTATCACTAATTATTATGAAGACCTCTATCTCAGTTGGGATCAGGGGAGCAATCCCCGATTCCGAAAATGCTAAAGAGTACTTGGCTTCAGTTGAGGAGAAATTCAAAGGCTCCACTAAAGTTTATGCCAGTACTTTAATCCAGAGGCTCTTAACAACTAAGTATGATGGGTCCGGCAGCATAAGAGAACATATCATGATGATGACCGATATGGCTGGAAATCTCAAGGGCATGGATATGGAGATATCCGATGGTTTCCTAGTCCACTTTATTATGACTTCTCTTCCTTCTGAGTACACGACATATGACATTTAAGATAAATTACAATACTCAGAAAGAAAAATAGAGTATGAGCGATTTAATCGCCATGTGTATCCAGGAGGAAGAAAGAATAAAGACGAAAAAGAAAGATCTTGCGCTTCAAGTTGGTGGCTCTAACAAAAGGAAGTTCTAAGGGGACTTCAAATCCAAGAAAAAGCTGCAATTCTCCCCTAATTCAGATAAGTCAGGGTCTAAGGTGCACAATGCACCTAAGCCCCATGTTGCTCCTGCTGGAGCACTTAAAGGGGGTGAATGTCACTTCTGCAAGCAGCCAGGGCATTTCTAGAAGGATTGTGTCGGTTTTCTGAAGTGGCTTGCAAAAAAGGGTAATGATACAATAACGTTCATTGATGAAACTCTTTATGCTGATTTCTCCCTTAATTCTTGGTGGATTGACTCAGGTGCAACTTTGCACATTACCAACTCTTTACAGGGATTCCTTACCGCGAGAACACTAAGAAAGGAGGAGCGAAGTCTTAGAGTCGTGGATGGAAAAGAAGCCGAAGTAGAATCAGTTGGATCTATTTCATTAGTTTTAGATAACAGCTTCATGCTTCGTCTTAATAATGTAGTCTATGTTCCTTCTATCAGGAGGAATTTGATTTCGGTTTCTTTATTGGACGATGAAGGTTTTAAGTGTAATTTTGGTGACAATAAATGCATTATTACATTTAATTCAAATGATGTTGGTCTTGCTTTTAGACAAGACAAGTTCTATATGCTTTCTCTTAATGAATCTCCTGTATCTTTGAATGTGTGTGATGCTAAGCATAAAAAGAATGATGAGACTTCTTCGAAACTGTGACACTGTCATTTAGGCCACATTTCGAGGGGGGGAATAGAGCGTCTCATTAAGGAAGAAATTCTCCACCCATTAAATTTCTCTGATTCAGACCACTGCATTGATTGCATTAAAGGAAAATATGTAAAGTAAATAAAGAAGGGAGCCACTCGCAGCACAGGACTCTTAGAATTAATTCATACTGATATTTGTGGTCCTTTTCCTGTGATATTAGTGGATGGTTTTGATTCCTTCATCACATTCACTAATAATTTCTCCCGTTATGGTTATGCCTTTCCCATTAAAAAAACCGATCTGAGTCACTTGACAAATTTAAGATATTTAAGGCTGAAGTTGAAAATCAGCACAACCTAAGAATTAAAGTGCTAAGATCGGACCATGGAGGAGAATATTATGGAAGACATACCTTTTATGGGCAAATTCCTGGCCCTTTCGTTAAGTTCTTTTAGAAAAATGGCATTGTTGCCCAGTATTCTACACCAGGTGAACCTCAGCAGAATAGGGTAGCTGAGGGACGCAACCGTACACTTATGGATATGGTACGGAGCATGCTTAGCTATTCTAGTTTACCAATTGGTTTGTGGATAGAAGCACTAAAGACAACCGTACATATTCTTAATCGGGTTCCCAGTAAATCAGTGCTTAAGACACCTTATGAATTATGGACTGGGAGGAAACCAAGTATGAAATATTTATGAGTGTGGGGTTGTCGTGCTGAAGCTAAGATATTTAATCCACATATTGGAAAATTAGACCCTAAGACAGTAAGTTGCCATTTTATTGGGTACCCTGAGAAATCCAAAGGGTATCGTTTTTACTGTTCTGATAGGATAACTAAGTTTGTAGAAACAAGGCACGCTGTTTTCTTAGAGAATAACGAGGACCTAGAGCCCAGGAAAATAGATCTTGAGGAGAAGCGGGTTTATGTTCCTTCACCGCTTATCCCAGAGACCTTTATTCCTGTGCCTCAGGTGGTTGCACCTCCAGTAGAGAATACTGTTGTTGCACCCACTGTTGAGGTCTCTGAAATTCCTAATGTTGCACCTAATGATGAGCCTCAGCAGTCTCCTGTAATAGCTGATGAACCTATTAGAAGATCACAGCGGGAGAGAAGATCTGCCATCCCAAATGATTGTATTGTTTATATAAATGAGGATATTAATGATATAGGGAAGGTAGATGATTCCACCTCTTATAAGGAGGCCATGACGAGTGAACATTCTCTTAAGTGACTTGATGCTATGAAGGATGAACTAAAGTCTATGAGCACTAATGATGTATGGGACTTAGTACAAATTCCTGACGGAGTCAAAACAGTAGGATGTAAATGGGTCTACAAAACCAAACATGACTCTAAGGGAAATATCGAAAGGTTCAAAGCAAGGTTTGTAGCAAAAGGCTTCTCACAAAGAGAGGGGATTGACTATAATGACACTTTTTCTCCTGTCTCAACTAAAGATTCATTTAGAATCGTTATGGCACTTGTAGTTCATTATGATTTAGAGCTACATCAGATGGATGTTAAGACGACATTCCTTAATGGTGACTTGCAAGAAAACGTTTACATGGCTCAACCGGAAGGTTTTGTCGTGGAAGGCAAGGAGCATATGGGATATCGACTTAAGAAATCGATTTATGGCTTAAAACAAGTGTCGATGCAGTGGTACCTCAAATTCGATAAGATCATAAGAAATTTTGGTTTTAAGGAAAATGAAGTTGATAACTGCATATATGTGAAGTTCAAGGGGGAGTAAATTCACCATCTTAGTGCTTTATGTGGATGACATCTTATTGACCAGCAGTGATAAGGATATGCTATTTGAGACCAAGAGATTTCTTTCATTTAATTTCGATATGAAGGATCTTGGTGATGTCTCGTTCTTGGCATTGAGATTCACCGAGATAGGTCCAAAGGAATATTAGGTTTATCTCAGAGGCATACATTAACAAAGTACTGAAGAGATATAATATGCATAAGTGCTTTGGCTCGTCTGCTCCTATTGTTAAGGGCGATAAGTTTGGAACATTTTAATGTCCAAGGAACCAATATGAAACTGATCAGATGAAATCGGTTCCTTATGCTTCAGCTGTCGGAAGCATTATGTATTCTCAAGTATGCACACGCCCTGATTTAGCTTTTGTAACTGGGATACTTAGCAGATATCAGTCAAATCTAGGACCGGACCACTGGAAAGCCGTTAAGAAAGCTTTGCGCTATATGCAAGCTACTAAGCATTTCATGCTCACATATAAGAATTCTGACAACCTTGAAGTTGTTGGTTGTTCAGATTCAGATTTTGCGGGATGTGTTGATACTAAGAAATCCACGTCAGGTTATATCTTCACACTCGCTGGAGGAGCTATCTCGTGGAAAAGCTCCAAACAAACCTTTACGGCATCTTTAACGATGCAAGCTAAGTTTGTGGCATGTTATGAGGCCACCGGGCAAGCTGTATGTCTTAAGAACTTTATCCCGGAACTTAGAGTGGTAGACAACATCTCTAAACCACTCACCTTATACTGCGATAATGAACCCGCAGTCTTTTATGCAAGTAACAACAAGTCAAGTGGTGCTGCCAAATACATTGATATTAAGTACCATATTGTGAAAGTAGAGTCCAGGATCAAACCATTAGTATCAAGCATATTAGTACTAAGTCAATGCTTGCGGATCCGCTTACTAAAGGCTTATCACCCAATATTTTTCGTGATCATGTTGCCGGCATGGGTTTATTGGAAAGCCTCTGATTCTGGATAAAAGGACCTTAAAGAAAAATCAACTCCCATTAAGTATAATGAATATCCATTTTAAGATAGGATAGTACACTATAGGTACCGGGGTTGTATGGCACTTCATTGGCCATGCGACGTATTACCTTGGTATATTGTTTTATTGAGAATAGACTTATGATGTTATCTTTATGATCAAAGGGGAGAATGTTGCGTTGATCTCGGCTAACGGCTAACGAACTTCGAGAATCAGGGGGCCACGCCCCACTCGCGCCTTGATCGGGGCGTAACCAATGCACGTTTGGTTTTGGTCCCGGTCACCTAGCGCTACATAAAAATAGGGGACTAGGCAGAGTCTTAGAGATTAAGTGGTTCTAAGGCTAACACAGTCCCAACAAATCCGATCTGCACAAGCGCTAAGGTGGACGAAGATCGAAGGCCTCCGCCGTCACCTCGCCACCCTCATCCTCGACCTCCTCTGCGACCTTCGACAACTCTACACCGACGCCTCTACAACCCTAATGGCATATTCAAGTTCGAGTATGTGAATCACGCTTCCACTCTAAGGTTTAGGTCGGGTGTTCATCTCTGATTCTAGGGTTAATGTCATCTACATCATGTTTAGCCTTAGATTTTTCCCACCTACGGAAAAGGAGACCTACAATGGAACAAGAGCAGAGAACAGGTCCGACGATTCGCCGGCGTTGGGTTGAAACCGACAAACAGCAGACGAACCTGCAAACGGAGGAAAAAAGCTCAATAAGACAATACAATAGCAACACACAAACAGAATGGATTCTAAAAAGTAGCAAGAACACGTCGTAAGCAACCCTCTTCACTGAGTACGTGGAGTCGAGACGCGTAATAGATAAGCATATACACGGAGCTACAGAGCATATGAATAGAGGGGATGAATAAAACAAACAAAGAAAATCTTAAAGAGGAGACAGACTGTAATAAGCGCAGGAAACAGAGACGAATACCCGGCGAGGACAGAGCGAGATCGGGAAGTAGAGCACGGGCCTGTAGACAGGATAAGTCCAGTGAATAAGTGCGCACAACATAAGCGCACAAACAGAGGATAATCCAAATGACCATAGTATTTACAATGTTGTATATCATGTTTTCAGAACATTCATTACATCTGATAGCATTGGCTTGTAATATTTGGCAATGACAGGACTGAAATGAGCGGTTCATTACAAAGAGTTCAAGCAATAACAGAGCCATTCAAAGTTATGGAATGCCAAATAGCAGGTATCTGTCTGGATGCATTTACTGCCTGCCGAGTAATGCTACTCCTGGAGGTTCAAATTCCAACATTTTTTGTACTTCATACACTTCTCTCATAAATTAATGCAGTTCTTATGTAGACTGTATGTGTGATTTTAATTGGGCATGTAATCTGTAAGTAAATTGGGGGATGAATTAAGTGAGAACTCACCTTAAGCTAGGAGAATCTGAAGTTATAATCTGGGAATTTTGATCGGTATGTCAAATATTATTTTCCGTTCACTTATGAGAAGCTATCAGCACCATTGTCCTAACAAAAGCTAACAATGTCAGCATCCCATAATGTTGATCCAACCAGCACGGTTCATCCCAACACTGATCAAATAGATTGGAGTGCAAGTTCTCATCGTCCTTCTTTAAAATGAGTTCCCAGCACTGCGTACTAATATATTATTAGAGGTCATCAGTTTCTGAATCAGGAAACCGTTCAAAAATCTAAACTAACTGCTAGCTAACAAAAAAACGTGTGGTTGTCGACAAATTTGATTGTTGTTTGCTCACCTAATATAGAACAAAAGTAACTAATTGTTCTTAGATCACCACTTAGTCGTAAATTTGATCCATCTCCTCGCCAGAAACATTTCTAATCTAGAATAAACCAGTAGAAACTAAGACATCTCATAGTATCTCCTTCTAGAATTTTTTCCCCACTTATCTCAATCCAAATGGCCACCACATTACCTCCAAATTGCAAGTTATACTATAAAATCAATCGCAAAATATATATTATTGAACTGATTAAAAGATAGATCTAGTACACGATAATAGCATCCCAAAATCTAGACTAACTGCTGGCTGCCACAAAATCGTGTGGCTGTCAACAAATTTCGTGTGGTTGTGAACTAATATGAATTTTTTAAGCTAACTTAATATAGAACAATAGTAACTAATTGTTCATAGATCAACACTTAGGCATAAATTCTATCCATCTCCTCGACGAAACCATTT
This sequence comes from Ampelocalamus luodianensis, assembly GCA_036346255.1. Classification (NCBI taxonomy): domain Eukaryota; kingdom Viridiplantae; phylum Streptophyta; class Magnoliopsida; order Poales; family Poaceae; genus Ampelocalamus; species Ampelocalamus luodianensis. Next base: position 37,410,704 of record CM070633.1, read on the forward strand.
CTAATCTAGAAAAACCAGTAGAAACTAAGATATCTCATAGTATCTTTCTAGAACCTATTTTTTCCACCTATCTCGATCTAAATGGTTACAGATTACCTCGGGATTGCAATTAATGAACTAAATAAAAGATGGACTACACGATGATAGCATTCAAAAAACTCAACTAACTGCTAGCTACCACAAACTCAACTATTTCGTGATTCTGGCAATTCTCCTTTAATCAGGAAAAAATTAGAAATTTTCACATTAATCTAGAGAAAATGAAGGAAAATCTAACGCGTTCATTAGATGGCCTACACTTAAAAATTCTCACAATTCTCCTTAGGTCACGAAAATAAATTATAGAAATTCTCACATCAATCTAGAAAAAGGGAAAATCTTATGCATCCATCAGATGGCCCACACTACTATAATGGTCAATATTCTTCCATACCTGAAAGACCATTGTTGTTGCTAGTAAAGTCTGAATAAATTGGGAAAGCAACCTTATGCAATTAGAAAATATGTGATCAATTGAGTCTGTGCAGAACTACTGCAACCTAATGTTGATCACATCGAAATATGTATTGCATATAATTATCTAAGTAATTTCAACGGTTTAAGCTGGTCAGTTCATAGTCCACCGTGCAACTTAAAAGTTTCAATTGTGTAGGGATGAAAACGGATCGAATACGAATCGAATAGTCTCGAATACAAATACAAATCCATATTTTTAAAACAAATACGAATACAAATTCGAACATTCTCGAATATGAATAAGAATCGGATGTCGTAACGAATACGAATTCGAATCAAATATGTACTCAATTCGATCAAATGCGAATATCCTACAACTTTTACGACAAATCTCGATAGAACAAATTTATGTAACATGACTACATGTCTATAGTCTACTATCTACACGAGTTGTAGCAACACGTAACAGCTACAGATTCGGCACCGAATCAAGAACCTATCAAAACATAAATGCTCCAGGAAAAAAATGGATAGTATTCGTATTTGTATTCGTATCCGAAAAAAACGGATAGTATTCGTATCTAGGGAAAAAATGGATAGTATTCATATCCGGGAAAAAACGGATAATATTCGTATTCGTATCTGGGAAAAAACGGATAGTATTCATATTCGTTTTTTAGGATACTATCTGGGTTTTTTCCGAATACGAATAACACCGAATACAGATACGGATACTATCCATTTTCCCCGGATATCATTCGTTTTTCATCCGAATGCGGATTTTACTTACCATATTTGTGTTTTCTTGGATACGAATATCGGATAAAACGTATTATCCTTTACCATTTCCCATCCCTACAATTGAGTATTGGGCATGATGCATATAATAGCATGTTTCCAATAAGAATCTAACATTACTCCAACACTACTATTCTTACATCCAAACTACTTCAAAGAAATAATGTCACCAGTCCATCTGAAGTGCGCATCCGGATTTGCAGGATCGGTGAATTGATCTACAACATATGCATTTTTCACTTCCTTCATCAGTTGTTCTACTCTATCAAGTAGCTCCTTGAATCAATGTGGCGCAGGATCTGCATGAGACAAGCATGCTACCATCTGACCTGTGGTATGTAGGGAGAAGAAGAGGGGTAAAAATCGTCAATAGCCTCGAGCGGGAGATTCCGCTATCAACACTGAAATTCATCAGCCTAGGCAGCACTCTGATACCAAATTACCAATCGCAGACTCTACTCTAATAAAGAAGCACAAATCTGGTCCAGATCCCTTAACTGGTGACCGAATAGACAGAAGTAACATGAAAAATAACCTTTTTATCGAGAAACGCCCCCAGCACTTGGCACAGCCCGACGGTGGTCGTCGACCTGCCCTCCCCCAAGTGATGTCAGCATGATGTCACCGACCATCACGTAGCACCCGTCGTGCTGCCCCTGCAACTCACCAAGAATCGACAGGAACACCTCTGCAATACCAAAGAAACGCTAAAAATCCGATAAAATTGCATCACATCACACAAACACCGAGGTCCAGGAACCAAAAGGAAAACCGCATCTTCACCCTACCCTGTACTTGCTAGAGGTCGAGGTGCTCAGGACGGAGTCTGAGGTCGGCTGCGATGGGGAGCGGCTTGGCAGAGTTGGTGATGTCGATGTCGGCCGGCACCGGCGAGTCCACGTCCAGCCTCTGGTTCGTCGGGTTCGGCCTCGACGTTGTCATCGACAGCACCAGCGATGGAGGCAGTTCGATGACGGTGCTAGAACTCACGACGGCTCGCTCGTGGGCGCGGCCGGGCAACGTGGGTTGCAACAGCAAGTGTTGATGGGAGAGCGGAGGAGTAAGCAAGATGAGCCTCTGGCTCACGCAACACTTGTTTATTACGAGGAAACCAACATGTGGATAACTACAACGCAAAAAGAGGGGGAAAACCAAGGAACACACGAAGGCGAATAGAAGAGCTAAGAAAAAGGGGGACAACAAATCCAGCGTAATCTAGCAAGAAGAAGAGGAGACACATGAAGAGCAATGCAACGGCAACAACAAAAATAAAGTGCAAACCCAAAATCTGGGAAAGCAGAAATCTGCACAAATCTATCAGCTACGAATTCTCAACCACACGAAAGAACCAACAAACGAAAGGAACCACAAACAACGTAGAACCATCCAAAAGAAAAAGGCACGAGAGAGGAGCGAGAATGGCGAGAACAGCAGAAGGCAGGGGATGAAGAGCAGCAACTGAAATGAAGCACATACTGAGGCGACGGGGAATGGGAGGAGTGGAATGGGTTGGGGAGGGAGCGGCGACGCCAGTGGAGAGAGGCAGCAGGGGAGGCGGAGGAATGGGAGGGAAGGAGGAGGGTAGATGAAGAATCTAGACTCATCATTATAAGTTAATGGAGTATTTTGATGATTAATGATAAATTTACTTATGAGACTAACACTTCTATTGTTATACCTATTATTTAGTCTCAGTTGTATAAAAAAAAAAGTGAAGATCAAAGAGGTATGCATTCGATTTCATATTCCTATATCTTGTTGCATTCCTCGGATCCAAAATTTAGGATGAACTCCACAAAAAGTCTAACTTAAATATGTGTATATATTTTTATTACACATTCATGTATGCACACATTTAGGGAGAATTCACTCTATGTTTTATGGTTTCATTAGTATTGATCTATATTTCTTTATCCATATATATTAAAGATCTTTACTTTGAAACATATCAAATGAGTATACAAAACCTGTGTAGTTCATATATACTCATATGACTTTACATTCAATTATTTGTAACTATGATGGTTGTCATCAATTACCAAAAAGAGAAAGATTGAAGTATCTTGTCCCACTATTATGAGTTAATAGTATGTTGTGGTAATTAGTGACAATTATATTGTGGAACTAATATTTTTCATGAGTTTGATGAATAGGTTATATTCCATGAGGTAGGAGACTTTGGATGGCATTACGAGTTGATCGTCATCAAGTCAAGATTCAGGAGAAAGAAAATCATCATATATTGATGATATTCAAGATAAAATCCCGAAGTGAAGAAGGTCATCGTATGTTGATGATTACATCATGTATTGATGCATATCAAGATTTTGAAGAAAAAGAAATCATCATGTGGTGATGATGTTCAAGAAGAGGAGATGATTATGGGTTGATCATCAAATCAAGAGAAGGCCCACCGTGTGTTGATGGAGGTCAAGTGAAAGAGTGCTTTAGGGGTCAATGCATATTCAAGTCAATGACTCGGACTTGAAGTAAAGATGTGTGTCATCAAGCTTCAAGTAAATGTGCAAAGCAAAGGTATGACTAGTTAGGGCTAAGGATATGTTCCTAGTCTTTTACCCATTTTGGTGTTTAGATGGAAGATCAGATTACTAGTATAGGTTGTCATACTATTAAGAGGGGTCTTGACTAGTAGCTTGAGTTAGTCTTGTGTTGATAGCTCGTTGTACTTGATCTAGCTCTTGTTAGCATGATGCTATGATTTGCGAATGTCTTTTGCAAATAGTTGAGGCTTATGCATAATCCTGTAACATGTGACTTTAGTTTGCGAATGTGTTTTGCAAATGGTTTAAGTTCATGTACCTTATTCCTTATGGCATTGATTGTAAAAGTCGGCAAATGTGTTTTGCAACTTATTGAGAATCTTACTTTCATCCTTTGTGTGTATCTTGCGTCAATTCGCAAATGTGTTTTGCAAATTGAGTTGAAGTAAGAAGTGCAATCTGTTTTCAGCCTTGTTGGCAGTGGGTAGTGTGAGGACCCCGATTTATTTGGCTTATAATGCTTAGCCTTCCATTGACCCTAGCATCACAAATCAAATAAACCAAGCCTCGAGATATGTATACTTCCCAGAAATGCAGTATACACACCCTGTTATGAAATCATGCATCAATTCCATACATCGCATTATAACAAGTCTACCAAAAGACATACATAATATAAGTTATTACAGAGTGAGCCGACCGGCCAAATGAGATTAAAGAGACAGTAACAGCGGAAGCAAAAGGTGCCACAAGATGGCTATGAACAAAAGCCAATTAGTGTACCTTAACCCACAAGGCAACCAACCGGACCGCCGAGCTAGTCGTCCCAAAAGCCGCACATTTCACAAAAGTGATGCCTTTGGGGCTCACCTTCTTTCTCCGTACACAACAAGCAACGCTGATGAGTACAAAAAAAATGTACTCACAAGACTTACGAGTAACAAGCCTATACATAGCTACATGTGAGCTGAATTCAAATGAAATGGTTATATGGTTGTTTGGACGCATAAAGCCAGTTTTAGTTGCAATAATGTAATAGATTGAAGGCAATTGGTAAAAATTTATTTTTAAGCATTGAAATAACAGCGAGTAATAGTAAATAATCAAGTAACCACCTAGAGGTGACTAACCCAATAGCCACCACAACATAGCACGAATCCCCGATTCGCACCACCCATCAAGTTTTAATTAAAGTGTTGTAGTCTAACTTTTGAAAAGCTTACCCAAGCGTGTCCATAACCTAGGATGAGGCTATTCGAATAGTTTTAACCCTGCAGGGGTGTACCAATGTACCCACACTTCAGACCGCCTTTTTGCCAAGCTATTAAGCACACTTCCTTTGGTATGCCGGCACGGCTAAGTCCTACGAGATATTTTCAATGGATTGAGCTAATCAAGAGCCGCACGTATGGGGGTTAACCCTTAGTGATCTGTCGATGAAATATGGATCACAAGGACCCATACGTGGAGTAGGAAACACCGGCCTCGGCAGGTGCTCCCCTCCCCCACAAACATGTCCATATTGCATATAGTTAAATATACAACCCACCACGCGACTCATTAATTAACACCCCCAAAGTACTTAGTCAAGAGAGGTCACATATATCTCTAGTGTGGTTAGCACGCACAAATTGCCTGGATAACAGGTACTCACAAGATGTTCGGTTCTTAATTGACTCGGGCACCATTCCAGTCACACCCAAAAACACACCATCTTACCATTGTGCCCAAGTCAAAATCATTTTACTTTCAATTTTTAGTTTTCACAAGTAATCATAGCACAGAGGCTGAAACATAGAAGCACAATAAGCATTTGTGTGATCAAGGTTATCGACAAGTCGATAACCGCCCATTTCTACCGATAGCTAAGCATGTCTAAGCACATCAACTCGTAAACTACTAAGTGACAAGGGTTCATCCAACGAACCCAAAATCACAGCAAATAATCCTAGGCTCAGTAGTAGAGGATAAATATTTACCTACTGATAATGCATCTAATGGGTTAACTATCGACAATAGTTAAAACAACATAGCAATGCATACGTAGAATTTGCAAACAATATATTAGAATTTAAAACTAATAGGATCAACATGATCAAATGATGCTACATCTGCTTGCCTTGCTGGAGGGCAGAGTCTTGCTGCTGAGGATCAGATTCAAGCTCAATAATCTCTTCGGAACCTAACGCACAAATGCGATAAAACCAATAAGAACGAAGAACACCAAACAAGACTCAACAGCAAAAGTCATCCAAAATTCATGAAATTTACACAGCAACAAAGGTATGATTTTAGACAAATTTAGGAACAAGAATTATTCAATTTGGACTAAGCATACAAAAGTTATATATAAAACAAGTTCTCTCAGCCTGGAAAAATCCAATTTAAATTAATTACTGGTATTGTTCATGGCAAAAAAAATTAGAATGCTCTGGAACCTGAAATTTTTATGGTAGGTAGATACTGACATTCTAAGAACAACAAAGTTGAGTTTACCCAATTTGGAGTTAAAATGAACTACTTATGATTCTTCTAAGTTGTAAAACTAATACATATCATTTTTCAGAACTATAACCATGATCAAAACCTATTTCATATTAAAGTATGCTAACAGAGGAATTTACAAGCTTGAGTTTGCCCAGTTTGGAGTTATACAGAAAAAGTTATGCATTTTACAAGTTTTACTTGAATTTCTGGAATATTCAACAGTGGCTGAAACAAGTTAATATTATTTATAAAATTTTCTAGCACATAATAATGCCTAATTGTATTTTTAGATTAAATTTCAGTTAAACTGGAAATTAACACAGTTGGAATCATTCAAAAAGGAATTAAAATGAATTAGTTATGACATTTTGAAATTTAATACAATTTTCAGTTGCAAAATAACTCTTACCGGGAAATAGATACTCTATACCGAATTAATAATGGCGTGGCGCAATCTGGGCCGCTGATCCGGCAACGGACGGCCCACGCGCACAGCCAACACAGCACATACGCGCACGCGCATCGTTGGATTTAAAATGGATGGCCGAGATCAATCGGGCACTATTTATGACCCAAACGGCCCAATAAACGTGGACCGCAGATCTTGCGATGGAGGGCTGAGATCAAAGGGAGGTTCGGGTGACCCGAACGGCCCAATGAACCTCAGCCGCTGATCAAACGATGGAGGGCTGAGAATTATTGAAGTTCAAAACACGTGCACAAGGTCTTGGGCCTACTGTCAGTGAGGCTGAGTCACGTCCGCGAGGTTTACGCACGCGCACAGTGCACGCGGGCCCACCCAGTAGTGACTCAAAAGTTCAATTAAGACCGTCATTAATCACTAGTCAATGATTAATAGTGATTAGCCCATGATTAGCATTAATGATGTCCTAGCGCTTCTGCACAGTGCGATAGGGGGTGTTTAAGATGCGGGGCCCACCTGTCAGTGGTCAAGGGGGTTGGTTTAGGACAGCATTAAAGGTGAGCAATTAATTAGATAATGATTAGCCTTAATGACTTGAGCACAGTGCTCGGGAGAGTATTTAAGGGGTTGGGCCCACATGTAAGTGACTGTAGGCGACGGATTTGGACACATTAATTGCTAATAATGATTAAGCATTTAATGGCGTTATTACTGTGCCCTAACGAAAATACGGCGCGGCTGTTTCCGTCCGACAACGAAGCCGAGGGCGCTCCCGAGCTCGCCGCCGGCGACGTGGACAACGCCAGCGCTGATGAAGGGCCAAAATGAGTCCGTAATAGCCACGTGCACACACTGGTGTAGGTGGCGACCACGGAGGAGGACCACATCGGCGGCTAGCCGGAAAGAGGCGGCGCGGCAAAGCACGGCCAAAATGGAAAATAGCAAAAAGCTCCTCCGCAGTTCAAGGAAGCTAGGGCCCAGCCTCTAGGGACTACACAGGAGCTACCTTGTCACTGGAGAGGAACAGAGGTGGTCGGAGAAGCTCTGACAGCGGAGAAACTTGCCAGAGTTGAAGAAGACGAAGTGGAAATAGATGTCTGAGCAAAAAGGAACACCACTGGTGGTCAAAATAGCTGCATTAAGGCCCATAGATGGTCCATGAGCAAATAATTGCCAAAAGAATCACTTACCGGAGCTGAGGAAGAAAGGGGGCGATTTCGGTTGAATTTGAACAAACCCAAAATTTGACAATTCCTGTAAATGTCAAACCAAATGAAGCTAGGGGAAATGCTCAAGGTGCCAAGGAGATTGAAAGGGTACAAGAATAATTGAAGATGAACCACTGGAGAACCAAAGTTCACAACGGAGCTTCACGGCCTCTAATGGCGGTTTTGGGGGGGGGGGGTTTTAGGGTTGGAGCTCAATTGAGAGGGGTGGAAGCTAAGGAACGGCTAAGAGGGCGACTAGTAGGTGCTCCGAGGCTATTTATAGCCAGAGACCAAAGGTAACAAGGCAAAAGGGGGCACCCATGGTGAACTTGGTCCACGGGCGGCCATGGCTGAGCTCGAAACGATGGGGGCAGTTGAAAACCAGGACTTCGAGAGTGGAGCACTGGCAAGCATTTAATGCAAGGAGTCGTTGAGGGACGCAAGGAATAGACAAGGCGCACCCTCTCTCCTGCCATGGTGTACTGGCGCGCACGCACAGGAGCGGCTGGGGAAGAAGATGACCAGGACCGACACAGGCCCACAAGTCAGTGACCCAAAGTGGTTCGAGCCAAAACGGTACGCAACAGGGTTGAGCCAAACCACTTAACTTGGGTCGAAGCTTCCCGACCGCAGGATTAGAAATGGACGGTCGAGATCGAATCGCACATTTGGGGGTTCCATACGCTCAAGTCAATTGTGGCCCTCCGATTAGATTTGGACGGCTGAGATTGATCAAGCCATTCGGGCTACCCGAATAGCCCAATCAACCAGGACGGTTGGATCTTGATCCAACGGCTGAGAGCGATGGTCCGAACGGCACAACCAATAGGGGTCGTCCGATGATGATCTAACGGCTCAGAACTCGCGCACGCTTGAGCGGGTTGAGTCGAGCGTGGGAAAGGGTTGGGTTCGACCAAGTCAAGGGATTGGGCTTGAGTTTGACTTGAACCCAACCCAAGTTGACTTAGGGTTTGATTTTGAAGCTGAAATTTGGAGGGATTTTTAGAAATAGCAAACTAACTCCATAAATTATGAAATTTTAACTGGAGGTTGCTAGCTCCCAGACAAACCTTGCATAAATTTTTCAGAGGTTTTTATGCAAAGAATTTTTCTCCAAAAATTTCTCAAGGCTTTTTCTAGGGTTTGACCAAGAGTCAAACTGGTTTGACTGGCCTCTAAAAATTATCAAATAATTTCTAAAAATTATGAAATAATTCAGAGGGGTCACACAATATCCCTAGGACTTAGGAAAAATATTTTCAAGGGATGATCACAAGTTTTGACAGAAATATTTTTGAAAGCCAAGATTTGGATCAAAAGACTTGTGACTTTGTATTCCCATAATTCTTGTATAAGAATTGTTTAGAACATACAGGAAATCCGTGATGTAAGAAAAAGTTTTAATTTCTACTCATTTTCTTACATTTGAAACACAAGTCCAAACTTGGGATGTTACAAATCTCCCCCCCCCCTTACAAGAATCTCGTCCCGAGATTTCGTTTACTCGGAGAAGAAAGACGGGTAGTCAGCATGAAGGCGATCTTCCCGCTCCCAAGTTGCCTCATCCTCAGAATGATTTGACCACTGAACCTTAAGGAACTTGATGAGGCGGTTTCTTGTTCTTCGTTCAGATTCTTCAAGAATACGAACAGGACGCTCGCGGTAGGTCAAATCTTCTTGCACATCAAGATTCTCCAACGGAGTTTTCTCGGCTGGAACACGAAGGCACTTCCTCATATAGGACACATGGAACACATCATGCACCCCTTCAAATGTAGCTGGCAACTCTAACTTGTAGGCAACAGCGTCTACCTTCTTGATGATGCAATAAGGCCCAACATATCAAGGAGCCAACTTGCCCTTGATGCCAAAACGCTGATGGCCCTTCAAAGGTGAGACTTTGAGATAAACAAAGTCATTGGGCTAAAATCTCAACTCGCGTCGACGATGATCCGCATAGCTCTTTTACCTGGACTGGGCCACGCGCAAATGCTCGCGAATCAATCGAACACGGCTTTGACCTCACCGATTGAGTGCAGTAGAAAAGCGCCTCTCACTAGTTTTGACCGTTCAGTGAGGCCTACACCTCCTCCCATATAAAGCCTCGAATGGTGCCATACCGAGACTAGCCTGAAAGCTGTTGTTGTAGAAAAACTCAGCAAGCGGCAGGCATTTCTCCCAATTCTTTCCATAGGAAAGAACACAACCACAGAGCATATCTTCCAATACTTGGTTGACCCTTTCTGTCTGACCATCAGTTTGGGGATGATAAGCTGAACTGAAAGAAAGACGAGTCCCCATGGCTTCTTGCAACTTGTGCCAAAACCGAGAGGTGAAAAGAGAACCACGATCTGACACAATCGTTCGTGGCACACCATGCAAGCTCATAATACGGGAAATGTAGAGATCCGCCAACCGATCGACATCGAGGGTGGTGCGCCTTTGGCGAAATGCGCTACCTTTGTCAATCGATCGGCGACGACCGGATAGCATCCTTCCCAGAAGAATGCAGGCGGGCCGGTGATAAAGTCCATACCAACGAATCCCACTTCCACTCAGTGCGGCAAAGGTGAAGAAGGCTGCTGGGCGATGCTCGGCCTTAACCCGACAAAGACACGTCGCACTCGACAGCGAACTTGGCAATCGCGCTTCATTCGGGTCCACCAGAATCTCTGACGAAGATCTTGGTACATTTTGGTGGCCCCGGGATGGATGGACGAGGGGGAGTCATGGGCTTCGCGGAGAATCAGATTTCGCAATTCCACGACTTTTGGAACCACAAGGCGCTGTCCAAACCACACAACACCATGCTTATCCTCTGAAAAGCACTTGACTGTCCCATCCTTGATGTTCTGCTTGATGTGACTCACACCAACATATGTTTGCTGTGCCGCCTTGATTTGGTCCACCAAGGTTGGTTGCACAACCAAGGTATCAAGATAACCGTGCTCAACCAAACCCAGATTGAGTCGCTGAAATTCTTCAAGAAGGGCAGGCTGCTGCTCTTGGAGCACCAAAGTATTGCAATACACCTTCCGACTAAGTGCATCCGCAACAATATTAGCCTTGCCTGGATGATACTGAATGCCCATATCATAATCTTTGATCAATTTCAACCATCTTCTTTGCCTGAGGTTTAGATCTGGCTGGGTGAACAAATACTTCAAGCTCTTGTGATCCGAATACACCTCACGATTCTGATCGGTCGGTCTTGCCAAATCTTGAGTGCATGAACCACAGCAGCTAACTCCAAGTCATGGGTAGGATAGTTGAGTTCATGAGGCCTCAACTGCCTTGATGCATAGGCTGCTACCTTGCCTTCCTGCATAAGAACACAACCAAGTCCCTGGCGAGACGCATCACAAAAGATATCAAAGCTCTTATGGACATCAGGAAGAACAAGCACTAGGGCTGAAGTCAACCACTTCTTGAGTTCTTGAAAACTCTCATCACAAGCAGAGGACCACACAAATTTCTTATCCTTCTTGAGCAACTCAGTCATCGACTTTGCGATCTTGGAGAAGTTCTCGATAAAGCGACGGTAGTAGCCCGCCAAACCAAGAAAATTCCACACATCGGTGACTTGGGCTGTCCCCAAGATAGCACATCACTGACCTTGCTAGGATCCACAGCCACACCTCCTGCTGAAAGAACATGGCCCAAGAATGCCACTTCCTTCAACCAAAACTCGCACTTGCTGAACTTCGCATACAACTGGTGCTCACGCAGCTTTCCCAACACAAGCTTCAGATGCTCGGTATGCTCTTCTTCACTCTTGGAGTAGATAAGAATGTCATCAATAAATACCACCACAAACTTATCCAAGTACTCCATGAACACCGAGTTCATAAGATTCATGAACAGAGCGTGAGCATTGGTCAAGCCAAAAGACATGACGGTGTACTCATAAAGACCATAACGAGTAGTGAAAGCCGTCTTTGGAACATCTTCAGTCCTGATCCTGACTTGATGGTACCCCAACCTCAAGTCAATTTTGAAGAACACACAAGCTCTAGTCAACTGATAAAAAAGATCACCAATACGGGGCAAAGGATACTTGTTCTTTACCGTCACCTCATTAAGAGGACGATAATCAACACACATGCGCAAAGTCTTGTCCTTCTTCTTCACAAAGATCACCGGACAACCCCAAGCAGATGAGCTAGGACGGATAAAACCCTTCGCTTGCAGCTCACCTAGTTGCTTCTTCAACTCCTCCAACTCATTAGGAGGCATCCGATACGGCGCCTTCGAAATTGGAGCGGTACCGGGCAGCAACTCAATGACGAACTCCAGGTCTCGAACTGGAGACATCCCAGGCAAATCTTCAGGAAAAATATCCACAAAGTCACACACTGTGGGAACATCCTGAATCTCTAAAGTTGGCTTTGCTTCAAGTGCACAAAGATGTGGTCCTTGCAGCTGCGGCGAAAATCCAACCCTTTCGCCAGAGGGGCTGGTGAGGTAGACCATCTTCTTGGCACAATCGATTTGCCCCAAGTGTTGGGACAACCAGTCCATGCCAAGAATCACATCCAGGCTCGCCGAGTTGAGTAGGATGAGGTTCGCCAAGAACCTCGCTCCTTCGACTTCAATAGGAACATCCCGGCATTCTTGATCAGCTCTCATTTCCGAACCCAGAGAGCGAATAAGCAAAGGTACCACCAAAGGAGCAAAGTGAAGATCACTAGCAGCAGCAAAAGACCTCTAAATAAAAGAATGCGAAGCTCCTGAATCAAATAATACTGCAGCAGGACGAAAATTGACAAGAAGCGTACCCAACACAACGTCGGGTGCCTCCTGTACCTCCTCAGCCGAGATGTAGTTGACTCGGCCGCTACCCACGCCAGGTCTTCGGACTATCTTACGTCGGTGGGTGACCACTCCCTTGCCCGCGTCCTCCATTAGGACGAGGGGCCGCTCCAGTCCTCTGAGGGCAACTGTTGGCAGTGTGGCCCTTCTGGTTGCAGGAAAAGCAGGTGACCTCGGCAGCCGGATTGCGGAGGCCACCCTGCTGCTGGGTCGTAGGTGCACGTGGCCCGAATCACGGTGCGGTGGGCGGGAGCGCGGCGCCGCGGCCTCGGCGGTGGTGAAGCTGAAGAGCAGGCCCTGGTGCGAGCCCAACATGGGGGCGGGACGGGCCGGCTGCATGCGGACACGGGCCTCCCACTTGCGCTTGCAGGACTCGTCCAACGCCCTCGCCTTGTGCTCGGCGACGATAGCCTTGTCCACTAAGGTCTGGAAGTCAACAAAGTCCACAATGGAGAGCTTGTCTTGTAGCTCCTCAGACAAGCCCTCCATGAACTTCTCCTGCTTGGCCTCATTAGTGGCCACCTCAGCAGGAGCGTACCTCGCCAAGTGGTTGAACTCATGGAGGTACTCAGTCACAGATTTGCGCCCCTGTTTGAGCGCAAAGAACTCCTTCTTCTTCAACTTCATAAGGCCGGCGGGGACGTAGGCCCGACGGAAAGCCGACCTGAACTCCTCCCAAGTGATCACATGGCCAGCGGGCTGCATGGCGAGGAAGTTCTCCCACTATGAGAGTGCTGCACCCTCAAGCTGATGGGATGCGAAGAGTGTCTTCTCATGATCCTGGCACTGAGCAATATTGAGCTTTCGCTCAATCAAACGCAGCCAATCATCCGCGTCCAAGGGGTCCTTGGACCGAGAGAAGGTGGGCGGCTGCGTGCGAAGGAACTCCGAGAGTCCCCCACGAGACTAATGTCCCCCACCTCCAGATCCCGAGGCACCAGAGGGAGTGGAGGTGTTCCTCGCGATGACCTCCAGGATCCGCGTCTGATCCATGCGGTTTCGCTCGATCTGAGCGAGAACCTCAGCCATGGTCGGAGGAGGGGTAAGCTCCTCATCATGACCAGCCGGCTGACTGCCACGCGTTCTTCTAGCCATGTGTTGTCTGACCACCATGTGTTGTCCAGTCAAACCGGAACGTTCGGACCGTCCGAACGTGCGCTGTTCTTTTGATTCTTTCCGAAAAACGATCTGACTGCCATGTGTTGGTCGGTCAGACCGGAATGTTCGAACCGTCCGAACATACTCGGATGAACGTTCGGACTGTCCGAACGTTTGGTCCAATCGGACTTAAGGGCTCGTTTTCAAGTGTCGGTTTGTCCGCCATGTGTTTAGCGGTCTGACTGGTAAGCGGTATGACCGCATTTTATCTACGGTACTACCGAAGGTCGGTAGTACCAATTTTTTTTAGTGGTGGTTTGTTTATTCCAGAGAAGGTATTTTCTTGGAATGTATGTATGTTCAGTTGAGCGGTCTGACCGCTCCTCTGGCGGTCTGACCGGCCTGGTCCAGTCCGACCAGCCATTGGTTGGCTGTCAGACCGGATGTGTGTCCAACGGCTAGTTTTATAGCCGTTGGGGCAAGGGCAGTTTGACCGGCCATTAGTTGGCAGTCAGACTGGTGTATCCCTGTTTTTCAGCATATTCTCTTCAACGGCTAGTTTTTGTGTGTGGACTATAAATACCCACCTTGGTTTATTGTAGGAGTTGCTGTTGTTGCTATGGTTGCTGGTGCTATATTCATTCCCTTGAGCAAAGAGCAAGCTGATGAACCATGAAAGTCCTGATTTTGGCTCGATCTTTCAGTGAGAAGATACGTTTGGTGGTAGTCGCTCAACTCTCACGATCCTGGCTACGAACTCGCAAGGCTCGAAACCACGCAATCGCTGAACTGCTCGACAAGTCGTTATCAACCGTGCATGAATACCCGGTTGACCTGATCACGAAGATCGATTCCTGCATACACCGAAGAAACACACAAGAACAAGATAAATAAGCAATCTGAAATTGCGAATATGGATGAAATACTTGATAAATTGGGATTCTGAAGCGGTATTATGGTTGGTCTAGTTGACACAAGCCAATACACGAAGTTGTATGGAAGCTAAGTTTTAACTAAACAAAATCCGAGGAACTAGAGGGGTGATAGCCACTACTTAAAGGAGGAAGAGAGGGGTGCCAGCACTGTTCACACATGAATAGTGCCATGTGAACAGTACACGGTGGGACTTTTCACACGTGAATAGTACCCCCAGAAACCCTAGGTGGCCATACGGGCCAGGGAGGTGGCCGGTCCAAATACCCTAAAGTGGTAGTTGTCCTTTGGACCCAATAATTGATACAAGGCCCTCGGCCCAATGTGAGGTGACGCAGCACTAGATATAAGTGAAGTACATTCGTCGGCACGTTGGAGTAGCGTTTGACACAACCGAATCGATGGCAATAGAGTAGCCTAGTTGGAGGTGGAGTAGCGGTCATATCCGATGGGTTTATGTCCTCATCACAAGCCCTCTACACTCTTATGTGTATGCGTTGCTTTAGGTAGTTGATTGTGTATCCATTGAGCTTAGACACTTGATTAGTTCAAGTGAGAGTCTTCGAGTATTTGCCAACACCTAGACGGCGTAGATACATTGTGGTCTGGTAATCTTTTCAAGAAGCTTGTGAGAAGGCCTGACGTTTGTGAGTGGTTTGGTGCTCGTCATTTTCGGAGTGTAGGAAGAGCAACTCCGAGTGGATCGAGGTGTTGGTTCAAGGTGTTGAGCTGGTCCAAGTGGTTGGACTTGGCTTAATTCGTAGAGCCAGTTCAATTCGTTTGGGCTTACCTTAACGTAGATTAGGGAAGATCGGCAAGTCTCCGAACACCACGATAAAACATTATTGTGTCATTGTGGTTTGATTTTTTGTATTTTACATTGTGCAATTTACATTCCGTATATTTGTATTGTTGCTATCTTTCTCAATAGTCTTATATTGTGGATGCACTTAATAAAGGCTAGTTGATCTAGGCTTTAAATTGTGCAAAGCCAAATTGTTTCATAATTCCACATAAAACTTGATTTTTGCCAAAGAAGATTTTAAAACCGTCTATTCACCCCCCTCTAGTTGGCCTCCTCGATCTTACAGCAGAGCCGAGAGGAGGAGGGTAGAACGGGGAGGATGCGGCCGTTGTGGGAGGTGAGGGAGGGGAACGAGAGGAGTGGAACGCAGAGGGTGTGGAGCGCGAGGAGAGAAATCGAAGAACGGAAGACACGTGGTGGGTAAAGATGGAGCGCGACGACGCGACCACACGTGGTGACCTGAGCGAACGCGCATTGAGCGAAGGACAAAGCTGATCGAATGGGTGCAGACAAGAGCAACCAAGATCATATGGCCACAAAAAACGCGTCGACGTGGCCAGACCCCAAAGCTCCCTCCATTTAACTGGTAGGATTTCTTTCCTCTATCTTTTCTCATGTGCGAGCTTCTCGCTCAAGCACTATGGACCAACTTCACGCTCAGCCACAGAGCAGCCTATATTCCCTTTTGTCTTGTCGTTGCCTGACTTGTACCCTCTCTGTATAAGACTTTATGATATTTTGCAAATAGTATAAAATTATTATATTATAAAATATTTTTCATGACTAATTTAATAATACCATTTTCACCTGACAAATAATTTTTTATATATTAGTGAAGAAAGTTCGACGGTAAGTTGAATATATGATATTTTGCAAATAGTATAAAATTATTATATTATAAAATTATTTTTCATGATTAATTTAATAATACTATTTTTCACCTGACAGATAGTTATATATATATATATATATATATATATATATATATATATTAATTAGTGATCAAAGTGAAGAAAGTTTGATGGTACGTTTTCTAAAATGTAATATATGCTTGCATAGTATAACCGAGGGCTAGGGGTATTTTGGTAATTTTGACCACACATAATTAATATTAGGCTTACATGATCTAGTAGGCATATTAATGGCATTTAGGGCCTGTTTGGTTTAGAGCTAAAATAAACCAAACCAAAATTTTGGTATTACCTTAAAATTTTAGCTACTGTTTGGTTCGATAGCAACATTGGCGTTGCCCTCAAAATTTTAGTAATACCCAGCTTTTCCCAGCCATTTCCTTGGCTTCGCGTGGGCTGCCACAAATTTGGCGTGGCAGGAAGCAACAATAAGCGGTGAGTCCTAGGCACGTGGCAACAGTTGGTTGGGTTTCATTAGTGGCATTGATTGCATGTTAAGTTTGATTAAGGTCTTAACGTGATCATATTTTCTAAACCGAGTATTTGATTTGTGATCCGTTTGAACCGTTGTATTCATTGCCATTTAATCAATAAAACAAGGCTCATGTTGGTATATTTTGGTGTAAAAAAAAATAGATATCATGCGGGACCCACGTGCCACACTTACATTTTTGGCAAATCTTGGCATAGTTACTGTCCAAACACATCAATTTTGGCATTGTCCGTGAATTGGTATAGCTGCGATCCAAACACCATTTTTTGTTCTAATTTTTGCATTGCCAAAAGTTTGATATAACCTCTTAGGTCATAAACCAAACAGACCCTTAATACATCCAACCTGGCTGGTTCTATTCCTACCAGAATCAGTAGTTTCATCACAGGTTTAGCTATTTTATTCTTGAATTTCTTGTTGGTGGATGTGCTTAGAGATTTGTGCGCCTCTATTCATCCTCGCTCGGCTCCAGGGCAACCCCCGTGAGCGCAGACAGCGAAAAGCGTGCTTCACCACCTCCCCTTCCTTTTCTCTAGAATTAAGGTTTTCTAATAACAAATAGTATAGTAACGACTTAATCTAGCAAACCTTAAATCTAATTTTATAGCATTAATATAACAAGTCGCTAAAACCTTAATAATAACATTGAATATAACAAATTTTATTATAAAGTTGCTCAAATTTTACACCAAAAACTGTAACTGTACCCACGTGTAGGCTGTCAAATCACAAATGTAGGCACCAAACTGATTGTCATGTGACACAAGGGAGGATCAGTTTTCCAAACATAGAGAATAAAAGTTAAAACATGTAGTATAGTACTGTGTACTCGCAAGGCAACATGGCATTCAATTGCCACCTTGAACTGATACAAGCACGAAGACAAGCTCCATGGTATATAAGTATCCAATTCTTCAAACCTACTAACGCTAACCAACGGGCCACAGGAAGCACGAACACCAACAGCTTTCTAAACGCTTATCATTGCAGACAGCAGTGAGATAAGCATGAATAACACACAGCATGTTTTCAGGATTGCAATTGCACGGAGTGTACAATGAAGCAGATGATCATACTTGTAGCGAGCAGAAAAGGTCAGAATCAACAAACGAAATCTTCCATAATTTGCATTACTTGGCTTATTACACGCTTTCAAAAACAAGCTCCATACAAAACCAAGCCCCAGGCCACCATCCTGCTTACAAACCCAAAATTTATACAACACTTTGTTCTCGATATAAACCATGCGACTAAAACAGCACACATAGCACTGAAAAGGATGGAAAATGCTGCCTTGGCATCAGGAAACTGTCAGCACAACGTCCTCCAGGCAGTACCGCGAATGATCCTGATCATGAGTCATGATGGCTGCCTCTCTACCAGTCCCCTTCAAAGTAGATCTACTTGCACCAAGATGATTGGGCAGCTAGCTTTGCCATGTACGCGAAAACAATCAGGCCTAGCAGACTATACTGCTGTTGCCACCAATCGCTAGCATTGTATACCATTGGTTGTCCTGTGGGATGAAATAAAGAAACGGGCAGTGTTGTTTTCTGTTTAATAGGCGGGATGGCGCTCTCGTTTCGCGTTGGGCCCTAACCTCATCACTGTTGGTGAATTCACAGATGAAATCAACATTCAATAAAATATCACGAGTGGATTGATTTAGGTTATCAAAGTTCTGCATACCTCTTTCCCTCTCAAGCTCCTGGACCAATTCTTCTTTCCACTTTCTCTGCCTCTCAGCGAAGCTGGCACTGTTGACAGAAATAGTTCCCCAATTAGATCATGTGCCAGTTTATAGCAGAGAATCAATGCACCTACAAGCAAACTGTCCAAAAAGACTAGCATTTTGCAATGAATTCAAGATCCAGTGCTTCAGCTTTGGTAATGGTGGTTAGGTTTTTGCAGAAAAAACTTTCAGTTTCAAAGAAAGTATACAAAACAAACCTTGGGCTATCTTGGACATCAATATGAATTTTATCTCCAAGCCCATTGAGTTGAGGAGAAGCTATTTCTCTTAAAATTCGGCTGCTCTCTACACTGCCTCCTGAGAATTGCTTACTGCAGCTTTCAGGTATCGTATTATTCAAATTATCACAAGTTAGTGCTGCTGCTGGACTTCCTCTCATCTTACTTGGAGGTGACTTTCCTCGAGGGGGCAGTTTCGGACTATTTGTGAATTTTCCATTGGAAGTTTGATCACCCTGAGAATTCCCAGAATTCACTGTATTGTAGAACTCCTCATATAAAGGTGTTTGTAGCTTCTTCAAATCAAGGGCCTGGCGAGAAAACCAGTAAATAGCATTTAAGTACTAGAAGTAAAGTACTGAATTTGTGTAATCTTATAAATGCTAAATACCTTCTCGTCAAGAAATGCCTTTATTTTTGACTCTGTAAGTACATCGTCATCTTCACAACTTCCCTCGCAAGGGAAAGTACAATCATTTTCAGTCATACTGCTTTCAGCATGTTTGGCTAATCCACTAAATTCCCTTGATTGATGAGGACTTTGCTTTGGGCTTATGTCAAACTTGCTTTTCCAGTTATCACTTGGTTCAGACATAGGATTATAGCTCTGGAATTGACAGGAGTGGAAAACGACCATAAGGACATCAGGTAGTTGATTCACAGTGTGATTTTCAAAGTGCGCAGAATAACCCATAGTAGAAGCTCAAATGAAATGCTTAAAAAAATCAGCAGCTGAAGCAAAATTCTTACAGATCCAACTGCTGAGTAGTCATCCTTGTCAGCAAACTCACACATGTCATCGTCATCACAGCTACCCTCCCACAAGGGTTTGATTTTTGATGATCTGTTGGAATTAATAGTGGACCAGTTGCCAGAATGATTCAAACCCCTGGAAGCAGTTAAATAAGTTGAAAAGTCATAAACAGAAAAGGAAAATGAGATGATGGAGAATACAGCGAGCTCAGGAATTACAGAAGTCACTTACAAGTCGTTTGGCATATCATGTGCAGGAAGCTCATTAACTGAGGTTTCCTGTATCATTGTTTAAAGGTTAAGTTATTATTAAGTCAAACAAGTGGATCAGGCAACATCAGATTATGCTAGTAATCTAACCTTGTGTGCAGTGCGATTGAGTGGCTGCAGGTCATCCAATTCTCCTGTAACAAATGGATGCTGCAAGAAGATGTTTAAGATGTCACATTTACAAAAATAATAACATCATACACTTTGAACCACAGAAATACCGCTAGCTACAATGCAAATATACCTTCAATAAATATGATGCAGTAGACCTCAGCTCCGGTTCCCTAAAAGAAGAAAGAATAATCAAGGACCAGATAAGACAATGAGGAACTGTAGTTTTCAATTGCAAGAAATTATGTATTGCTTTTGGACGAAATATTAGCTGAATGAAAGAGATGACAATCATTGGCATACTTTTGCAGGCATTTCAGCAGAAAATGTTTGGCCTCTGGCGAGAGATGTTCAGGTATTGGTGGGTGTGACTTTGTGGTTCCAACATGAAATAGAAGAGCAACCTGAAAAGATTTTGTTAGTGTAATAAATAACAAAAAAATCAACTTTTTTAGTGCCTGGGATGATAAAATTTACCTCCTGATACTGCTGGCTCCATGGTGGTTTACCAGTGGCCATTTCAATGACTGTGCATCCCACACTCCAGATATCTGCAGAGCTGAGAGAATGGAAGGGTAAGGATCAGCTCACAAAATAAGAACAAATAGAGAGACGACATGATTCTAATTTCTAAAATAGTTTAACACACAATATATTACTTCCCTCCTTGGTACAAATTAGACATCCATAAGAAGCAATTGAAGACAACAGCAAGCGGGTATATTAAAAAGAGATTAAAAAATTGCTGATTATTTCGCAATAAGAAATACTGTTGCTGTTTGCTGCTCAGCTTGTTCTGTGCTTGGACAAAAATATCACATAACTAGTCATTTACAAAATGGGAGAAGTAATTTTCAACTCATACTAGTACAATTTACATAGCTCAGGAAGTACACATATTATTATTGAGTAGTCCTTTTATACTCTCCTAAAACTCTAGTGGACAGTTCCAAATCAGTTCCACAGTTTCCTTTAAAAAATTTACTTTCTAAGATAGCATTGAAGCTTTTAGCATTCTTATTTCTCAAAGTAATACAAACAAGTAGAACTCGAGAAATATATTCCTCCGAGATCAATTATAGCAAAATGAGAGAGAGAGAGAGAGAGAGAGAGAGAGAGAGAGAGAGAGAGAGAGAGAGAGAGACTTTTGGGCCTTGTCCAAATTCAAAAAAGCAAGAAATAAGGAACAGGAATAGTTTCTCCACATACAAGTTATGCCCACTCCCGACAATGACTTCAGGTGCCATCCAATGTGGTGTGCCTTTCATTGTTTTAGCTGCTGTCACAGTAGCCTGACAAAGCATGGAATATTTTTTTAAGTGCATTGACATGGGAATAACTTGAACAAAAGAAATACATAGTGACAAAGATAATTAAAGATTATCACATCTTCTAATGACAAATAAATTTCGATTAAAAAAATGACAAATAAATTGCAGCAGGCAGATATGTCAGTCTAGAAGGCTGACCACCAGAACATAACATCATGTTAATCATATGCAATGGGGGACCATCCCAGTGCTTGATAGGCTGATACTATACTCAAATGACTAGCCAGATATGCACGGGCAATCTATAACCGTGGCCAGGTCACTGGAATTAGAAAATATGATGATTGATAAGTATCAAGTGTAATGAAAATAACATCAGCTACATATCAACCTGCTTACTTTTCCATTATTAAACACTATTATTCTTATAATTTAATGTGCGAGCATACATACTTCATTTTACGGGCTCTGCTCTGCTCTGGCCATATGTTCCTATGAGATTATTACATTTTATCAATATTTTAAAAGCACAACACAACCTTATTGTGCCCAACCCTTCCCCCTTACATGTTTTTTTTTCTATTGTTCTATCGTAAAAATTGCAAGTAGTTCAGCAAACACTATCTTATTACTTCAATGTAAGCCTGCATGGGACCAAACTCACTCTTTTATGCTTTACCCTGACTGGTAGTTTAGTGCAATAAGGCATAAGCCAATAACTAAGAATTCATAATCAGATGGAATTAATTAAACATGGGATGATGGGAGATTTATGAACAATTCATAGACTTGTTTTGGAAAACTCCTCAAACAAGAACATAGAATCCTACTGTGTTGCGAAATACTATTTTAATAATCAGTTGTCTCGACAAGTAGATGAAGGTTTCTATTTTCCAAGTTTGATAAAAAGAAATTGGGCCATATGACTTCTCTAGATCATACTTGACCTTAACAGCACATTGTACATAGTTTTTCAATCTTACCAATTTCGCCACTTGCTTAGATGCCCCAAAATCAGCAAGTTTAATGCACCCTTTGTTATCAACAAGAATGTTTGCGCCCTGAAATTTGACAAAATCCAAGGAATCATCACAATAAGGAAAGCAAGCAAACAGTCAAGGATAAAAAAATATGCTATTATCTGTTCAGACTTCAGAGTTTGTACCTTTATGTCTCTATGTATTATTGCATTGTTATGCAGATACTCCAACCCTTGCAAAAGCTGCTTAGTATACTTCCTAATGACCTGATCAACATATGCAACGGATCAGTTTCTCTTCCACAATAAAATCACCAAAACAGCAAACCACACAGATTGATGATTACTTACTGCCTCCGGAAATGAACCGAGCTTCCCAAGAAGAGACTGAATGGACCCTCCAGGAACAAACTCCAGCAAAATATTTAGTGTGTCTTCCTCCCGGACCGTCCCAAGGTACCTCTTCTCAAACCACAAAAAGTAGATCAAACAACAACAGCATAGCAATTACCTAAACAAACCGATTCGTAATCCGTGTTGTAACCACTCACCACAATGTTGGGGTGCGACAGGTTCTTGAGGAGCTTCACTTCTTCCTCGAGTTCTTTTATATGCGCCTAACCATAAAGAACCAAAACCACAGAGCACCCCGTATCAAACAAAAGCCTAAGAATTCTCATTTGCTAACCAAACAAACAGGCAGTTGGATGAAAGCTACTCACTTGGGCCTTCTCCCGAGTCGCATTGCTACTGCCGATCAAAACCTGGAACCAAAAAATAATAGAAAGGAGCAAGTCAGTATGCCGAATGCGTCCAAAAGTACAATCCGTAAAAACCTCATCCCAAGTCGCGAAGCCCCCTCACGGCCTCACCTGCTTTACTGCGAGGAGCTCGCCGGTGTCCAGGTTCATCCCGAGGTAGACCTGCCCAAATGCGCCGGACCCGATCATCTCACCCTTCCGCCACCGGATCGGCGGGTTCTCCTCCTCCTCCTCCTCCTGCCCCACCGCCGCCGACCGACACGGGCGTCGGCGGCAGCAGGCGCCGCGGCGGGGAGGGGCTCTTGGAGATGACCCCGAGAAGCCCCATCCCCCTCGACTTGCGGAGGCAGGAGCTGATCCGCTCCCCGATCCCGCCCCCGGCGCCCGCGCCGAGGGCCCCGGCGGGGGGCTCGGCGGCGCTGGTGCGGAAGGCGACGGACCGGCGCACGGAGTCGAAGAGCTCGTGGAACCCGGCGCCGCCGCCTCCGCCGGCGTCGTCCCGTCGCATGGCTGGGGCCTAGGGTTCGGCGCGCGTCCTCGCTGTCGACGGCGGCGTCGGTGTGGTGGGGTTGGATCGATTCGGGGGAATGGGGAATGGAGACGCCGCTCTCGGCTGCGGGATTTTGAAATTTTGGGGCTTGTGGGGGCGGTTGGAAAGACGGAAATGCCCCCTCGCGACCGTTACGAAGGGGGCATACGGGAGTGGAGTGGTTCGGCTTTACACTTTACAGTGGAGTACGCATAGGCGTGGGCGCGTCGGCAGTAGATGACGACAGCGAATAGTAATAATTATTCGCTATAAATTAATTTTAACAAGAAGAATATTTGTGAGGATAGTTATAAAATACTATCTACTGTTACAAATAGAACCTGAACTATTGCAGACAGAATAAAGTCCGATCAAAAGTGTCATTATAGCGAATATTCTTCCTGGAACCTAAAAACTTCATCATGACTTCCTGAAATCTAAAACGTCATCATGAAAAATATATCAACGATCAAAAGACGTTATCATGAAAATCTCAGCATATGCTTATCCTGAAGGGTGACGACTTCTATATAAGGAGCACGCAGCTGAGCATAGAGAGCATTGGTCACAACCATCCACTACCATGTCGCCTCATCGCCTCCACCATCGTTCCATCAAAACTTCCATTCCCACTCCACTATATAGTGTAAATAGGTAGTATTTATCCTAAATAAAGACTCGATTCTACAAGTCAGAGTGTGTAAGAGTATACAAATATATGTGTGGTTATAATTAAGAACTTATTCAAGATATATGAATAAACGTCTCAACGATTTCCTTCTTAAAACTCTTTATGTTCTATATGTTCTAGTTTATATATTCTTATTATTCTATTCTAAATTTATGCATATGTTCTATCATTCTGTAACATATATGTTCTTATATCTTTTAGTTCATTGTGTACTGCATATGTTCTAAATACTGTTTATGTTCTTGTTCTTATTTACTATTTTTATCATTCATGTTCGTGTTCTAATATTAATTAAAAAAATTATACTTGCATATCATCCTTCCAACCTGCATCACTCTATCCTATATCCATACACCGAAGCCATTCTCCACCATACATTGTAGCGACTGGATCCCTGAGTCGCTGCCTGGGTTCCTCACGGGTGTGTGTGTCTAGTGCTAATGGTGATTTAGGTGTTAAGATTATAATACCAATCTTGACCGTTGGATTTGGATTGAACAATCTTGGAGGTGAAAGCATGAAAGGTATTTAATGAAGGCGTATTGGAGATGAGAATATGCAAGGTGTTTAATGCTAACGTATTAATGATTAAGTGGATTAAAAGTGAAAGCCTACATTAATCTTGGCGGTTCAATCCGGATCCAACAGCTAAGATTGGTATCAGCACAAGCCCACCTAAAAAACCGGCCAAACAAGCACCGTCCATTCGCATTTGTCAATGGGATTGTTTATTTATAATATGTCTGAAATTTTTTTAGATATAATTTTTTTTATCTATCTAATTATATGACACATCAATCTTTATACAAATATAATAGTAACAACAAATAAATTAAACCTCCCATACCAAACAAATCGAATCGATCGCCGGAGGCGGAAGCGCGCAGCGAGCGATCGGTAATGGCGAGCCTCACCGTGCCGCCAGCGCCCACGAGCCCTCGCCAGGACGCCATCGACCTCCACAAGGCCTTCAAAGGTCCACACTTCACCCTCAAATTTCCCCCAATTCCCTGCTCTGTCGCCGCGGTTCGGCGCGCCGTTGATCGATTCAGTTAGAGGTTACAGCCGACGCGGTTTGACGTAGAGTATGGTACTGAATGATCGTAGTTTGGGTGTAATAAGCTATTGATATCTTCTAGCTTTTGGGATTTACCCTACTTAGCCGTTGTTCGTGCGCGTGAGGCTTAGACGTGTGGAAGAGTTGGAGGAAGGTTTCAGCTCGAAATTGCTGTGCCTGCGGCTGGTCGGATTGAATTCGGGAGTCAGAAAGGAAGGCGACCGGCTGGAATTATATTGTTGATAGAGGTTTAGAGCAAGAGATATTCAAATACCTGGGAGGTTGGAATGGTCCGAGGTCAGGGACTGGGATACCTTTCAAGGGTGGAGTGATGGTAATTGCATCCATTTGGACTTGTTTTTTACCTGGTCTGAATATAATTTGTAGTCAAGTGGATTGATACAAGGATAACGAAAGGTGGATTTCCTGTCTCGAGAGGTCAGTTCTTGGGGTCAAAGGGCACAACTGCGTAATTGCTGGTGGATGTGGGAGGTATGGAGATTATGGTTACGAAATATATAAATTATTGCAACATTGCTAAGATAACTTTCATAAATTTAAGGTTCACGAAAATAAGAATTCAATTTTAGGCAATATTTACGGACTGATGGTCTGTACAATATTTGTGATTAGAGAATCCTGTATCTGGTTCACAAGTTGATATGTAGCCTCCCGCATTCCCTTTTTTTGAAAAAAATTGTTTGCTATTATCCCTTCCATTTATGCAGCCCCTTCCCTCAGCAATCCCAACCATCCCCATATGTTCAGAATAGATTAAAAGTGTGAACTGCTAGTGCTAAGTGCCCCCAATAAAGGCTCATCATTGGGTCAAGGTGCTTCCAAGAATTTAAGGGCAAGTTTATACCTGTTGTACAATTTAGTTATGAAACTTGTGTGCAAACATGAAGAGACATGGGTGGCAAATTCTTCATGCTGACTACCTATGACCTGGTGGCTGGTGCCATGGGAGTTCCCTTAGCAGTAGAACTTGTGATTATTGGAATTGGGCTCCCTAGTACCATACATTTAACTGCATAATTTGTCTGCAATCGTTCAATAACCTGCAATTTAGTCGCAAACAAGTGTATGTTCAGTCGGCAAGTTTGCTGCTTCACAAAAGGTGCCTTTTGCAATGACAAGAAAGCTGTATTTTCTTTTGAGAATCCAAAGATATCATTTTTAGTCAATGACTATTATGGTTTATCGACATGAAATTAAGTCTGTTTTTGTATTACCTTTATCAACTATTACTGTTTCTGTAAACTAAATTCTTTAGATTGGGCGGGGCTTAATAAATAATATGCTCTACTAATGTCTGGTTGCTCTGAGCAAGTGATAATTAACTATCAAACTTGAAAGTTGCATTTCAGCCATTTATTGGTTTGCACAAATTCAGTAAATTACTTGAAATTACAAAAATGCCTTGTGTATTCATTTCAAACTTCACTATCTGACTTACTTATTAGTAAGTAATTCTTTACATGCTGATATATATTTCTTTTATTTTGACTTGGTTGATGGTCTTACAGGGTTTGGCTGTGATAGTACAGCAGTCATAAATATACTTACTCACCGTGACTCAATGCAACGCGCACTCATTCAACAAGAATACAGGACTATGTATTCCGAGGATCTTTCCAATCGCATATCGTCTGAAGACTCTGAACTGAGTGGATACCACAAGGCATGAAAAATTCCAGAATAATTATTTTCTTTATTTAGTAATAAATCAAACTGTTATGCTAGCTGAAGAGGTATGCTTAATCAAATGGGCAATAGATTCACAGAGCAAAAATATATAAGTTACTTCTATACATGTTGGCCAAATCTGTGTTACTACAATCCTGATTTTAGTTGAATTACTCAAAATTATTGTGCTACATATGACTAACTTTGTTGTATATGATTCCAGAAAGCAATGTTGCTCTGGATTCTTGATCCTGCTGGACGTGATGCAACTGTTTTGAGAGAAGCTCTGAGTGGTGACACTATTGATCTGAGAGCAGCCACTGAGATAATATGTTCCAGGACACCATCACAGCTGCAAATAATGAAACAGACATATTATGCAAAATTCGGTACTTATCTTGAGCACAACATTGGACAGCACACGTCCGGCGATCATCAGAAGGTTATGTTTCTTATTAGAGTATCTGTCTTACATTTGTTTAACCTCTTTTTCTGATACATGAAAGACACTTGAATTGCTTACTTTCTATTCGGAACTTGTAGTCTTACCTAGCATTTTTTTGAAACACGGGTATTTTGATATATTTTCTTCTTGGACATATTGCAATGACTAGTGAAACACTATCTTGGTATTGTTTTGTACTTTCACTTTATATGTTGATGCATAAGGAGATCTGCAGCATGGGCTTCAGATCTCATGTAGTTAAATCAGCATTTTCTCGTTTAGTTAAATCTGTCCAACTTTCACTTGCACCTTTTCTGCTGGAAATAACGAATGATATGATGTATATTTCAGCTCTTACTTGCGTACGTGGGGATTCCACGTTATGAAGGCCCTGAGGCTGATCCTACTATAGTGACACATGATGCAAAGGACCTGTATAAAGCTGGTGAGAAAAGGCTGGGCACAGACGAGAAGACCTTCATCCACATTTTCACTGAACGCAGTTGGGCACACTTGGCATCTGTTGCTTCCGCTTACCATCATATGTACGATCGATCATTAGGGAAGGTAACACTTTTGCTCGGTAGTGCGCGAGAAATGGGTGCCACACCGCCACGTCGTTAGTGAACGTAAAAGGAGTGTGAATTTGAAATTCAGCAAGACACGGTCGATCAAGAGAGCGCGTCGCGGTTGATCTGAGCTGTGAATTCGATGATGGAACGATGGAATATTTGAGGAGAAGAAACCTTTCATCAACGAGATTCGCATCCCATGGAACAATTCATGTCCCGCCACACAATTTCAACGGCAAATGCTACAAATGGATCACAACTCCATGCTTCTTGGGTGGAAACGTAGGATCCAAGCCTTGCCCCATCCAAACATCTAGAGGTTTATTATCTATGTTTCTTACGGGGAAATGTCTCATGTTTAGCGCAAAATGTATGAAATAACCCCAAAAATTCGAATTTCAAAAAGTTTTTGAAGCTTTTGTTTGAATTCGAATTTCTTTCCCTTTTTGGAAGTCCTCCTCCCCTTTCCGCTTTCCCCATTGGGAAATCCGTCTTCGCCAGCCCGGAAGCGTCTTCTTCCCCAGGCGCCTCCTCTCTTCTTCCTCCCTCTCCTCCTTCCTTCCTCCTCACGTCGCCGCCTCTGCTGCGATTTTGCGGCGCCGCATTTGTTGACCGCCATGCCACCTCGCCACCTCAGCGCCTTCTACCGCCTTCGCCGCTTCCACCTCACCCCGCCACCCTCTCTCTCCCGGCGCCGCCTTTCTTCCTCGACCGCACGCGTCGCCGCCTCTGCCACTACCGCAAGCACCGTGCCCTGCTCCCACCGCCTCTCACTGACCTATAAAAAGCCACCCAGGGCAAGCCTCCGACCTCTCTTCCCACCACACCACCTCCCCTTACCCTTTCGTCACCGAAGTCGGCCGAATTTCGAGTTTTCGCCACCGCCTCCCCTTTCTTCCCCGACGAGCCCGCGAGGTAAAACCGCTGTCTCCCTTCCTTTTCTCCCCTTCCCAGCCGGCTTAAGCTTCTCCTCACCGTCGTCAACTTTTTCCCCAACCTCCCCGCCCTCCTCCCTCACCGGGGCTCGCCGGCGCCGTGCTCCTCCTCCGCCTCACTCATGGCTCACGCCGCCACACCGCCTCGAACCACCCCGAGCACCCACACCACCACCTCCGGACTCCTACTACCTCACTGATGCTCACTCGCCCCTCCTTTTGGTCAGAGCATGGCGGAGCGTCGCCACGCCGCTCCCTTGCCTCGGACCTCCGCCGCCTCCGCTGCCACCCAATTCCCGAGCCTCATCATCCCCGGCAAAACCTCAAAATGGAACCACCCTGGCTCGGTGATGCTCCCCGCACCACCCGGGCTCGCCGCCGACCGCCGCCGCCGCCGCTAGCGCCGCCGTCGCCGGCTCGGGCAGAGTCGAGCGCGCTTTGGCAGAGCCGAGCGCAGCTCAAGGCCGCCCGAGCTGGGCCTTTGAGGCCTAGCCAAGTGGGCCGTGGGCCGCACAGTAATGGGTTAAACCCATTACTGTTCCATCAAAGCTAGCCTGGTACTGTTCACTGCACAATACTCTTTTACTGTTCACCCGAAAAACAAAACACTATTTCAAAATCCGAAAAATGCACAGTAAACCCTAGTTACTGTTCATTATCTGAAAAATAGTCCGATCCTATTCTTTCCAGCTAAATGCAGTAATTTCAAATTACTGATCACCTCCAGTTTTCATTAATGAGTAGTAAAATAGTACTATTCATCGTCCGACACCATTTTCGCCCAAAATCCAAATTGACATTATATGTCAAATTTGACCGCCTCAAACCCCGAAAACCCCTCTCACTGTCTATTCCATTAAATCGGCCCAAACACTAGCCATTGCACAGTAAACTCATTACTGTTCATTACCTGAAAATGGTTTGTGCTATTCATTTCCACCTGAAAACAGTAAACCCTATTTACTGATCACTTCAAACCAGAAATACTAATCCCAGCCATTATTCACTGATCCATTGTCATACATGAATAGTAAAATAATACTATTCATTGTCTGACACCTCTTCCGCCCAAAACCCTAATTAGACACTTTATACTCTTTTCGACCGTTTCGAGCCCGTGAATCCAAAACTCAACTCCGTTCAGTCCAAACCAGTACCAGATAAATCTCCAGCATCTCACACACCACCTTCTTTTATGATTCTATATCCATTTACAATATTTTTGTTGTACTTGGATCCAAATCTCAGCTCCGTTTATTCCAATCAAACACCAGATAAAACTCCTACCATTCCACACACCACCTTTCTCTGTGTTTCCTTTCTGGTTTTATTTACTTGCATGTTGTTCCCAGCTCATTCCTTGTCGAGCCGGATTTTATTTGAATTGTTTTATTGTTTTGTTTCGCGCTAGGGCACGACTTTGACGACCAGACTCCGGAAGACGCCGGACAAAACCAGTATCCGGAAAGCTTTGTGCAAGAAGGCAAGTCGCATTCTTTGATCATTTTGAACCTACATTTCATCTAAGTATTATTACTTTCATTACTGTATTTGTGCCAATTACTTTAAATATTAAAATAATACTTTTGAATGCCATGACAATTAGTTAAATTCTAAATACCCCACAAACAAACCCATCCAACTTTTGTAGGCCATATTCACCTTGACAAGGTTAGTCCACATAAAATATTATCTATACAAGGTAGCTTTGTCACTAAAACTGTGTTCATCAATCAAAAGAGAGCATTGGCTCTAGGCCAATGGTTTTGGTGGTGAGTTGAGGGTTGGATCCAGGAAGTTGGACAACCCAATAGACTCAGGTTAAAAGTGAGTCATCCGTGAGATCTGGAGGTGGACAGCCACGAGTTGGTGTTGGGTCACCGCCTCACTGGATGACAGGTAAGGACAAGAACCTTGTGCCAAAGTAACAGACATAGAATCCGCTCAACCACAAGCGTGGTCATTACTCCCTAGCTTAGTACACTGCTCTTCCGATTGAATATCTGCAAGTATCTTCTGTTGCTTGTATGATAGGACAGAGGAACTTGGTGTGGGACGGGAGTGGCCAGAAATGGACACTCGCTGGTTTCCGCCTCGGTATGGGCCCATCAGCGTCGGAGTACGGATTCCACGAATGGCCGGTGGTCTCCCGAGCTGTATGAATTAAGACCTACTGTGTAGAGACTAGAAAGGTTGAGCAGTGAAAAGGCTTTGTTATCTCAGCTCAGTCGCACGCTAACGTGTTGCGTGTCTATGATCTGACAGTACGAGCTTGAGATATCTTATGGGTAAAGTTGGGCAACTCTGCAGAGTGAATAATCAAAGGTATTCGAATACGCCGTGCTTCCGGTTAATGAAGCTGTGTTAATGGGTGATTCAAGTACAGAGGCATAAGTAGAGTTTTTGAGATGTTAAGTTGGTAATCGAGTTTGTTGATAAACCCCTGATGCTATTATCTATTATTGTTTTACCGCTTTATAAATTGTTTTAAATGCAAAGTGCATCCACATATGCCAGGTATGGTAAACCCTAACCATCCCTTGAACTCCTTGTATGTAATTATTTAGCATTTTCATGCGGCTTGTTGAGTACGGTGGTAGTACTCATTTTTGCAATTTGCAAAATATCTACAGAAGGGGATCCTTGTGAGCAAGATTTCGGTGGACCCCAAGAAGGCAATGACTACTGTTATTAGGTCTCGACTGCGCTCAAGCGTACCTGTGGTTGGAAGTTCTTTTGTCTCGTATTATATTTAACTTTGGGCTTGGATGCCCTTATCAGGTCAAAATAGGTTGTTAAACCTTAATCTTGTTTAATAAAAAGTCTGGTTTTTGTTGCAATCGGAAGCTTGCTTGAGATACTATTTGCTTCGCAACTGTACATCCTGGGCGGTTGCGAAGGGTTTAGCAGTCCCAAGAATCAGGGCTGTTACAATGTATGAAAGAAAAAGGTGATTTAAACAGTTCTACCTATCATGTACAGCCCTAATCTTCAATCTTTCCGGTCACTTCATCTCGATCATTAGCATGCAACTAAAATTTTGTGTACATTTCATGCACAAAAAATGTCACTATCTTCCTCTTTAAGAAAAGTAAATCCTCATTTTCTCAATGAATTATAATGGCATTCTGGAAGAGATCGACCAGTGATAACCCGATGCTGTTCATTTAATATGCCACAAGGACGATAGATAGAGAGAGGACAAAAGCGTACCAAAATATGGTAAATGGACACATATTGTACTATGTTCAACCAAATATTTTGGGCAATCTAAAATGTACAGATTTGTGTACCACGTACGTACATATAATATTACTTGTGTGGGCCTTCTTTAAAATTTTGAAAACCGAAAAATTTCATTCTCAAAGTCCATTTTTTAAATATGTTCTAAACCCCAAAATATATTATTTACTCATGTTGTCAATCACCATCCATTTTCACTTGCAATATCTCGTCCACGTAGTCGGCACTGGGCCGCAGTGGTCACTTAGTTGCTAACAAAGAGGGGGCCAAAAGCACAAGCATTGTTTTAGAAATTTTGACTTAATTTTTTTAAAATAAATTATACATCCATTATAATTTATAGCCATGTTGCAAAAAGAGCAACTAGATTTTAGAATAGTTCTCTATTGCACAAGCATCTATGTTCTTTTATTTATGCACTCTCAATTTATATTTCAGTGTAAGATGAGTGAAATTGTAAAATTGGTACATTGCAAAAGGTTCAGTTATTTTTTTAAATCAAATGCAACATGTCCAAAAGTTATGTCAATCTCGTATGGTTTGTTTGCTATTCTTTAGTTTTGATGGGCCTCAAGCATCGGCTCGACCGGACAGCCCTTGGGACCCTAGCTCTGCCGATGGATGGTATGCCATATTTATGGCTATTCTGGGCGTACTGTCCATTAGCGACGTGTTATGTTTATTGTATTTTATGTTTGCACTATGTTTTTTTTTTTTATTTATGTATGAATTCAAATTGTACAAGACCGTCATATGCATCTTTAGTACGCTTGTCTTGTGTTAATTTTGACCCAAGATCACATCCTTAATTTTCATCTTGGCTTGCCACTACATAGGTATCGTCTACAGAAACCCAATATATCGCGCACACGCCAGTGTTATAAAAAACGGTAGGAACAGCCGATTAATCGCCCGATTACACAGAGTTGCCAAGAAAAACGTCACGTATACATGAATCGGAGCGCATTTAACGTTTGTGAACGCCAAATCGGACACATTGTCCAATTAGTCGGCCGTTTATGTATAATCGCCTGCATAATCCGTTTAATTGACCAAATTTAGCCCTTTAGTCAAGTTAGAATTCAACCCGTTACAACTAGCCCAATAGCAACCTAGTTATAATCCTAATATACTCAATCACAAAACACTTGATTCAGAGTATCTAATTCATATATAACCATCACAAAACCAGACTATTGACAATGATTCAGAGTAATTGGTTTTCTCGTGGTTGTGGGTCATTTTGTGTACTTAAATTTAAAACTGAGTTCTTTTGGTCGTCGTCTCGTCAGTGTGTTAAGTTAGTCTGGTTTTAATTGTCATTCTATGTGACAATGCATGCTTTTAATATATTACTTAAACTCGTTGCAAGTCGTACTTTGGTGCAGAACTATAATAGTCCACCGATCAATCTTGTTAGCTTTTGAGTTAGTAATGAACTTATCATGTATCATCGGAGGATAGCACAAATTTCTTTGATAGTATTGATAATATATTGTGTTCAAATATCTCTGAAACAAATAAGTCCACTTTACACCCTTGAACTATGATCCGAGTCCAAAAAACGCCTTCAACTACAAAATCGTTCACTTTACACCCCCAATTATTGAAACTGGTGCAAATCACCATCTCACCCTAAACCACCCCAGTTTTGGATGGTGTGGCGTCCACATGTACATGTTCCGCTGATGTGGAGTTGTGGAGTGGCGGCGCGGGGCAAAAAGGGCGGCGGTGGGCGCTCGGGCCTTGTGCGGCACCAGCGGTGGGGTGGCGTAGGGAGGAGGAAGGGGTGCGCACGGGCTGCACCCCGACACCCGGGGGTGGGGAGGCCGGCGGTGGGGTTGGGGAAGCCTGGGGATGGCTATGGTGGCAGGACGGCGGCGACCGTGAGCGGAGGAGAAGGAGTGGCGTTGGTGGAGCTTCTCGGCGGCGGAGAAGAAGGGTGGAGGTAGGGGAAGAGTAGAGGGGGGTTGGGGGCGCAGGGTGACACTGCGGGTTCAGTGAAACACTCACCGGTGCGCCCGAACGACGATGGTGGCCTAAATCGGGCGGAGATGTGGGCTTCGGCTCTGGCGGCTTGCTCAGCGGCGAAGAAGAAGAGGGGAGGTGGGGGGAAAAGTGGAGGGCCCTGGGAGGCACGGGGTGACACGGCCAACGTGGTGAGGAACTCACTTGAGGCGGTGAACAGCGGAGAGGCGGTGCAGTGGAGACGGGAGCTCGGCTCCGGTTTTGCATTCGAGGAAGAAGGGGGGAGGAGAAGAAGGGAGATGCACCGGTGGTTCTTATAGCCGCACGGGGGGAAAGGAGAAGGAAGAGCTAGCTGGGGAAGGTGGGAGCTGCACCGTGCGGGCGAGCAGCGAGGGCGCCATGCAAGGAGCTCCAGAGCATACTCTGGTGGTGCGACCAGGGTGTGCTGTAACATCCCAAAGTTCTGTTACCAAAATAAAAATTAATAAAATTATTCTTTTATTGTATTTTCTGAGTTTCAATAGTATTTTCTTGGTTTTCTTGAATTTCTAATATTTTAAAAGTCAAAAATAAAATTTATTGAGTTTTATGAGTTTTATTTGATTTAAACTGAAAAACAAAAATTTAATTAATTTATGGAATTTTCTAGAATTTTAAAAGCATTTTACTATTTATTCTAAAACAAAAATAATTACTGTTCAAAAATAAAGACCAACTTTAGGTTGCAATTATTTTTATTAAGTTTAAAATAATTCAATGTATTTTTGCGAATTTTTGGACTCTATTTGCTATCTTCAAAAATTGTATTTGATTTATTGGTTAATCTTTATTTCGAAAATAAAAAATAAAAACCGAACTTCCCACACGGTCACCCATCGAGCGCTGCCCCACAGCCAGCCTCACTTAACTCCAAATAATTCAATGCATCGGCTGCCTACTTGCCAATTGTCTTTCAAACAACTATCTTCTTCTTTTTATTCTATTATTGCCTTTCCTTCTCTCTCCTTTCATCTTCTTCCTCCCGAATCATTTCTTCTCTCGGTTCTTTCTTCAACCGTGAAGCAGCCATAGCCTGTGAATCTCCTCGCCGGCTCCGGCCACCGCCACCCCTTGCCGCGCCGCTCCCAACGTCAGCCACACCGCCCCCTTGCCCCACCCGCGCCACCTCCCCTTCCATCCCCGTGCGGCCACTGTAGCACCGAGAAAGCTCCATCTGCCATTAATGGTAGACCACCACCTCTTTCCTCTTTTCTCCCCACTCAATGCATTAAATTTGATTCCGTCTGAAACGAAACATCCGCACTAACTTCACGCACGTCACCATCCCATCAATCGGACGTTTCCTCCTTTGCATGCAATCAATTTGGTCGTTTCAATAATTCTTCAATTGTACCCGAAACTGTAGCATCATCTCAAGCGATTTTCCGGTGATTGAAGCACTTCCTCCCCTATATAAAGGGAGCACCAGGAGCTACTCTCCATCCTCAACCCACTCCCAAAACCTCTCCTCCCATCTCCCGAATTTCGGAGTTAAAAGTTCGTTGGCCGAACGTCGTTCATCGGTTTTGGTTGGGAGTAAACAACGAGTAAACAAGCAAAGCAAGTTATACTCTTAATCATATCGATCACATTATTTCAAATTATTTATATTCTGTTTTAAATTATTACTGTATGCTTATTTATATCAGTAATTTAAATTCCTGCTTTAAATATATAGTTATGCCTAAACTCTTTTGTATGGCCAATTTTGATAATTGAAGCAAACATATTGTCACCATAGGTAAAACCTGGCTGATACGATAGTATGAACTAGAACATTTTGAGAAAAATCAGGCTTAACCATGCTTATAGACCAAACATGTTTATTTTGGGGAATTTCAGCCAGAAATCAATTGTTGTTTAAATTGTATCCATGACATCGGTATGTTATGGAAGTTTATGACTTTGAAAAAAAATAAAATAAATGAAAATGGTTTGGACTTGGGCATAATGGATGTTCGGTGGGTGCAAGTTTATGCACGGGCTCAATCGGGTATGGTTGAAGCCCATGGGTTTTGTTGGAAAGTTGTCCAAGTCAGTTAAGTACTGGTCTTCGAGTGTATAATGCTAAGCCATACCATACCACCACATGTCCTCAGTGTGGGGAGTAGGACCTGGCTAATTAATCTGCAATGTTCCACCGTGGTCGTTCCCTACATATTCAATGGGTAGTCATGTTACGACTTATGTTAGTCCCACCTAGCGCAAGAGGGGGCCCGAACCCGGAGGTATTTATTCCAAAGGGGGTGACGAAACCTTAGCGAGGGGTAACTACGATGGAATGACGATTTGTAAAGGCCTTGGCACGTGCTCTAGACCGCTTACCAAAGGTAATGAGCGGTGGCATAGATATATGCCGGACAAACTAGAGAAGTCTTATCATGTGGGTAAAGATGTACAACCTCTGCAGAGTGTAAAACTATTCGAATAGCCGTGTCCACGGTCATGGACATGCTAGCAGAACTGCTCAAAGTTAGAATTTGGTTTTGTTTGAAAAAGACTTCTTCAAAACTGGTTTATCCAAATAGGAATTGGGTAGGAAGCCATGTGATAGGAGGGTATCCTTTACCATTCATGTGTGAATGTTATCTGACTATAAAACTGAGAATTTATAAAATGATTTGTAGTTATAGAATAACTGCTTTGGAACTTAATACAAGTATTTTAAGAAAATGTTGCTTTATGCAAATCAACCAATAAGCCATCCTTTGTTACATCCATATATGCATGTCATTCTGTTATTTGACGGGTGTAACTTGCGAGCACGGAAGTTGTGCTCATTCTTGTTTTATACAAATAAAATTTCAGAGGAGAAGGACTTTGCTACCGATGTGGACCTCGACGACTAGGCCGCTTCCCCAGTCGATTGCCTGTGGCAGATTAACTGGACCCTACTACTTTTTCGTCTTCCGCTGTGTTTATTTTATTGTTGGCCTATAAGCATCCTTTGTAATCAACTCTGTTGGTATTTATTAATAAAGTTGCGATATGAATTTGTTACCATATTTGTTTTCTGTGTGAACTAGCGACTGATCATGGAACTAGTTCAGTTATGCACAGAAGATCTGGGATGTTAATCCCGGGTCTGACACGTGCCCAGCTTGTGCTAGGTACCCAGGGGGGCAAAGAGTGGTTGGATCGGGCTAGAGAAGAAAGAGATAGGGCTGACATGTGGAATTCATGGCTAAAACCACCAATGAAATCAACCTAGGGTGTAATTTGATCTGATTGTGTCAATTAGGGGGTGTAAAGTGAACGATTTTGTAGTTTGTGATGTTTTTTGGACTCAGACTATAGTTTTGGAGGGTAAAGTGGACTTATTCTATCTCTGAAACTAGTTTTATCATCAAATATATGAGAACACCAAATTATTCGTATAATTCTGATTAATTGTTTAACGGTATCCTATTCATACGACAACCGTATTCTGTTTTTAACCGGGCACACACTATTTTACGAGGACCTGAGTGGCAACTACTCAAGTTGTCAACGACTCGACCCAACCCAGACGCCCGTGACCGTGAGCCCACTCCCCACCACGCCATCGCGATGGCGTTGCACCACCTCCGCCACGCGCCGCTCGCGCTCCGTCTTGCGCGGCTCCCGCCCCTCGCCACCTCCCCTCCGGCCACCCGGCGCCTCTTCCTCTTCGCGCCGGCCCCGCTGCCGGCGAGACCCTGGCGCCTCCTCTCGCCCGCCGCGAGGCCGCTCGCGTTCGCCACGGCCGCCGCCGCCGCCGACGAGTGTCGTTCATCGGCGGTTACCTTTCGATGCGAGGAGAGTCGATCGTGCGATAACGTGTTGAGGAACCGTCATTGGCGAGTCGATCGGCGATTACCTCGTAGACAAGCGTAGAATCGTAAGAACAATGCATGAACAACAAGAACAAAATAAGAGATGAACACGAGAGATGTAGGGGACTTCTTGCTTCTATTTATTCCTTCATCCAACGATCAATCAATTCTGATGAATAGCGGCACTCTGTTATAATTCTGGCATAACCCTTACAGGGTTTGGGATGAGGCGCGCGGCGAAGACTCGGTCCTGGGCGGTTTAGCAACTACTCAAGTTGTCAACGACTCGACCCAACCCAGACGCCCGTGACCGTGAGCCCACTCCCCACCACGCCATCGCGATGGCGTTGCACCACCTCCGCCACGCGCCGCTCGCGCTCCGTCTTGCGCGGCTCCCGCCCCTCGCCACCTCCCCTCCGGCCACCCGGCGCCTCTTCCTCTTCGCGCCGGCCCCGCTGCCGGCGAGACCCTGGCGCCTCCTCTCGCCCGCCGCGAGGCCGCTCGCGTTCGCCACGGCCGCCGCCGCCGCCGAGGCCGACGACGCCGGCGCGGGCGGCGACGGCTTCTTCTCGGAGGAGAGCACGTCGTGGAAGTCCCTCGGCATCTCCGACCGCCTCGCCTCCGCCCTGCACGGGGCCGGCCTCGCGAGGCCTTCACTTGTCCAGGTACAGCTTGCTCCACTCAGCCG
The DNA here is from genome assembly GCA_036346255.1 of Ampelocalamus luodianensis. Lineage (NCBI taxonomy): Eukaryota > Viridiplantae > Streptophyta > Magnoliopsida > Poales > Poaceae > Ampelocalamus > Ampelocalamus luodianensis. The sequence continues at coordinate 37,449,396 of CM070633.1, forward strand.
CTGCTGGATGCTGCACGCTACGTGCTCGACGAAATGTCAGAACTCATGTGCAATTTCTTATACTTCTTTGGCACGAGAATTAAGTCGCTATATATAACTTCTATACTGTGCTGTCCTAAAAATATTGCATGGGTATGATTTAGCCATGTCGCTTTTCATGTGAACTGACTGAGCTTGTGATACTGGGCTTTGTGGGCTATTCTTGGTATTAGAATGATGAAGATCCTACTTTTTGCATCATATACCTAAATTGCAAGCAATGATTGCTTATATAAGCAATGGAGCACTGGAAATTTCAGGTGACGTACTTAGGGCTTTGTAAGATTATAATGTCATGATCAAATCAGTTGCACTGTCAATGACCATGTATCCATGTCTTCGCAAAGCAGTTAGAATTAACTCGTAGTTCTACAAAAAATACTGGTGTTGCCCTTATTGCAAGACATTCAATGTGATACTGCCATTTCCCAGTTAATTTATCTACCTGATGATAATGTAATAATACTCTTGCTGGGAATTATGCACTAGTAGAGTTAAATGTAATAATACTCTTGCTGGGAATTAGAGCTTGGTGTGCAATAAATGAGTACTTACATAAAATACAAATTCTGTAATGCAGGCAGCGTGTATACCACATGTTCTCATGACGAACGATGTAATTGTTGCAGCAGAGACTGGCAGTGGCAAAACACACAGTTACCTGGTTCCACTGATCGAAAAATTGTGCTCCGAATCTTCTCCCACGGAAGATGGTAATTCCCAGAACATTGCCCCAAGGTCACATAACATCGTACTGGTCCTCTGTCCCAATGCCATGCTGTGTGAGCAAGTTGTTCGCATGGCTAATTCATTGCTTGACGAGTCTGGTGCACCACTAAAGCATGCTGCTGCAGTCTGTGGGCCAAAGGTATGCTCTGTCTGTCCATCCTTTCTGCTAATCGAGAACATGGTGCACTCATCCCATCTCTTGTATTTATTGATAAATACAGAATTAGCTATATCACATTCCACAACTGAATGCCCGTTTTAATAATTTAATTTTTCTCTAACGGAACTATGGTATCGTTTCCAGTGACACTTTGTCTCAACTATGTGATCAAACATGGGTCTTTGTTTTGAATACCTATTTGCGGCAGCATTCTTACAATATCATGAAATGCTGCATTAATAAAACTTATGCTCATTTTACATTTCTTAATTTACATTGTTTCATGGCAGGGTTGGCCAGCTGTTCGCCCAGATATTCTTGTAGCCACTCCAGCTTCTCTCTTAAATTATCTATTTGACTATGACCCAGAAAAGAGGCGGAGGGAGAGATTCATACGTAATGTAAAATTCATCGTAAGTACTTGGTTGGAACTTTTTTTGTACTTTAGTAGTACAGTACTATCAGTATCATCTTGGTATGTTGTGTTTTGTTTAACCAGTTGATTGGCAAGGCTAGGCTAGAAAACTTTTCTTCTTCTTCCTGACACATGGACAAGAAAAATATCTGGAATAATTCCAAGTTAAGATACGAATTTCTGTGTAGTTTTTCTTGTTTCATATCATTTCCTATATCTCCATTTTTGTCTGTCTGTTTTGTCTTCAAGCAAGTTTTTAAATTATGATCTTTGATCTTGAGACTGTGAGTGTGTCCTAATAGTAGTTGATTTGGAATAGGTATTTGATGAGGCAGACATGCTACTTTGTGGAAGTTTTGAAAACCAGGTCATTCGTCTCATTCACATGCTGCGATTTGATGAAAAGCTACTGTCTAGGACGGAAGATTCTGGAGAAGAATTATCACTTGAAGATACTGCTGAATATCACGAGGATTCAGACTCTGAGATTACTGAATTTAGTGTTGTCGATGAGGAAAATGAAGGTGGTCATGGTCAAGATAGACAAGTCAAGGTGGAGAATGCTCATGTTGGAGCGCGTAAGAAGGATTGGAGGAGGGTTAGAAAAATCTGCAGACGCAGCAAGCAGTATGTCTTTGTTGCTGCCACCCTTCCTCAAAGTGGCAAAAGGACTGCTGGTGGTGTGCTGAAACGTATGTTTCCTAATGCTGTATGGGTTAGTGGTGCTTATCTGCACCGCCACAACCCTAGGTATGCACTCTGTTTTACTATAAGCTTTCTGAATGTCCTGTCCTTTGGTTATTCTACTTTTGATTTGCTTGGCTGTTCTGTTCAGCATGGGCGATTTCTGACTAGTATTACAATTTTTAATTGCAGTTTTTGTTTGAATCCCAAATGTGTTTTTTGTCACCTCATATTCCCACCTTAACCTCCACATATTTGATATATATAGTGCACCACAATTGCAGATTAAAGCGAAGATGGATAGAGGTCACTGCTGATACACAAGTTGATGCTCTTCTGGATGCAGTGAAATATGGCCTTAAGAGTGAAATTCATGACCCAAAACTTGGTCCAAATCGAACTATGGTGTTCACAAACACTGTTGATGCTGCTAATTCAGTCTCTGACATATTGAGGCGAGTTGGTGTTCCATGCATCCTGTACCACCGTGAGAGCTCCCTGGAGGAAAGGACAAACAACTTACAATCTTTCCGGGAATATGGTGGTGTGCTTGTTTGCACTGATGCTGCTGCTCGTGGGCTTGATGTGCCAAATGTTTCTCATGTCATTCAGGTATGATCCGACTTTGCCTTTTGAAAAATGTGTGCCTGTTGCTAATCTATCACAATTAGTCTTGGACTCTTGCTAACCTTCAACTTCCTAAATTACCCCAATTGTCATCTACTTTTGGTGTCAACACAATACAACAGAATTACAGAAGTTTCTTCATATCATTGTACAGATTCATAAAAATGTGTATTGTGTCATATTGTATGAAACTTTGGTTAATTAACCCAATCACAGTAGAATTTTTTTGGCATCATCTCATCGGAATTTTTGTACTATTCCGCTGTTTATACTTGTAGGCGGAGTTTGCTGCTTGCGCTGTTGATTTTTTGCACAGGGTGGGTCGCACAGCCAGAGCTGGCCAATCTGGAACAGTGACAAGCCTATACACAGAGGCAAATCGTGATCTTGTAAGAGCGGTCCGTCAAGCAGAGGAGTTGGCCCAGCCAGTGGTAAGCCCCTCGATTTATCATCATTTCACACGGTGATAATTTTGTTCTAGAAACAATATTACTGAAAAGAATATGTGTTTTTAATCAGGAGAGAGCGTTCAGCAGGAAAAGAAGCTTCCGCAACAAGTTGAAGAAGCAAGCTCAACTGCGTAGACCTGCAACATTGCTATCTTGATGTTGCGACTCGTGACGACCTTTGATGGTAGAAATAGACAATTACTCATCATCTTGTGTTTCTCCAATGTGGCCTTCAGGAGATTTTTTTTCTTGTTCTTCCCTAATGTTGTTAGGATCTATAGACGTATTAAAGAATGAAATCATATATGTTTCTTCAATTTTATTCGTTCTTCCCTAACGGTGGCTTGAAGACTGAGTTTGTTCCACGTCAGCTCAAGGCACTACACAAAAACATCCCCACAACAAATTTTAATTTCCGCCCAATATTATTTTATTGTGGTCCTTACGACAACCATGCACTAAACTTGGCCCAACAAGTCAGCCAAACCATCCCCTCTCCATTTTCTCTCTCCCCCCCAAATCTAGGTCTCTACCCCAAATGACGTCGCTACTGAGGAACCATCGCTAGCGAGTCCAGTCCGAGCGATTATCTTGTAGACAAATTTAGAATCGTAAGAATAATACAAGAACACGAGAACAGAATAATAGATTGAATACAGAGATGTAGGGGACTTCTTGCTTCTCTTTATTTCTTCATCATACGATCAGCCTTTTACAATGACTGTTACCCCCTATTTATAGGCTACAGATATTGTTAGGGTTTGGGATGAGGAGCCCATTTTGGGCCAAGACTACCGGGCTGGGCCCGGTTTCTTAACACCCCATTGCGTACTCATTCGACATGTTCATGTCTCATCAAAACTCCATAAAAACCAGTGAGAAAATTTAGAGAAAAAGTACATAAAACACGTTTTGTTGTGCTGCACGAATTGCCTTATTAAAAACCTTAGCCGAGAAACTTTAAGAAAAACTCGTTAAAGGAAAAAGAATACAATTCACCTAATTTCATTTAATATCTAGGATTTATTCTTTGGGTACTCGATCTTTGTGATCAAGCTTTAATAATGAGTTCGTGAAGATTCCCCCCTGAATTCTGCACTTCTCTAAGTCTCATCATTCCAATTCCACATATGCACATTTCAAAACTAGATGCTAGAAGTGACTTAGTGAATTAAAGTATAAGATTTTCACATGACTTAGTATGCAGTACTTTAATTTCGTTCATCTTTTGCAATTCATGAGTATAGAAGAACTTGGGGTTGATATGCTTTGTGAGATAACTCTTCACATAACCCATATGTACTTGTGCAACACAAGCTGCATTATCTTCATAGATAATAATTGGGGTTTGCGTGGTATTCAATCCACAAGGCTGCTGGATGTGGTGAATCATCCGTTGAAGCCAAACACATTCTTATGAAGCCTCGTACAATGCTATTATTTCCGAGTGGTTCGCCGAAGTCGATACAAGACATTGCTTAGACGATTTTCATGGAATTACAGTTTCACCACATAGGAGTTTATAGCCTGTTTGCGATTTGGCTGTATACGGGTTCTACAGGTACCCGTCATCTGCATTGCCATTCATAGTTAGGTCTTTATTTTTTCTGTAGAACAGACCAAGTTTTTTGCTTCCTTGAAGGTATCGGAAGATGTCCTTCATTCCCTGCCAATGCCTTTGGTAGGTTCTGCACTATACCTTACTAACAGGTTTACGGTAAATGCAATGTCCGATCTAGTACAGTTTGCTAAATTTATAAGTGCTCCTATTGCACTTAAGTATGGGAATTTCGGTCCCAGGACTTCCTTCTCCCCTTCTCTAGGTCTGTACGAGTCCTTGTCTTGCAGCAAGGATCTCCTGACCATCGGCACTTTCGAAGGGTATGCCTTTCTAAAACCGAACCTTTCTAACACCTTCTGAGTGTAGACTGATTGATGCACTAATATTCCTTCAGGGACATGCTCAAACTGCAAGCCTAGGCAATATTTGGTTTTACCCAAACCTTTCATTTTGAACTCTGACTCTAAGTAAGAGTTTGTTTTCTTAATATCCTTCAAGGTTCCGATGATATTCAGATCATCTTCATGCACTAAGATTATACAAAATCCATCCTTGATCATCGTATAAATACATAGGGATTATTCTCATTGTTCATGTAGCCTTTCTTGCATAGAAAGTCGCTTCAAGCGATTATACCACATCCTGCCTGATTGCTTAAGTCCATACAGTGACTTTATGAGTTTAACACTGTATAGATTTCTATTTGCTTTGTTTTGGTTCGGGGCAAGGATACATTCAGGTATCTTCATATAAATGTCTAAATCTAAATTTCCATAAAGGTATGTTGTTACCACATCCATCTATATCATTTCAAAATTCAAGTTTACTGCCACTGAGATTAAATATCTAAAGGGGGGTTCTGCTCATGACCGGGGAATAGATTTCTTCATAAACAACTTCTGAACGTTGAGTGAAACCTTGTGCAATGAGCCTTGTTTATTTTTATTTTTCTTTTGAACAAATATCCACTTATGCCATACGGGGTGCACATAGGGAGGCGTGCGGCTTACAGGCCCAAACACCTCTCTTTTATTCAGAGAAAATAATTCAGTTTCTATTGTCTTCTTCCAATCTTCCCAATCTGATCTTTTCTTTCATTCAGCAAGCGATGCAGGTTCTGGATCAAGATCGATGATTGTGGCAATTTTTTTTGCAAAGTAAATGTCGACATTGGCTGTTGTCATATTCAAAGATTTTTCCGAGGTCATAAAGTTTATACCTATTTCTTCAAGGGGCGATTCTTCTAATGCTTCTAATGATTCTACTTGCTCACCGCTACTACCAATTACGGGAGCAAATCCCTTTAGTTTTTCAGCTCCGATGTGTGCGCACATATCCATCCTGATGTCTCCCTCCATGGAGATGTTCAATTCTAGTATGCCTTGTTCTGAAGGTTCCATACTGGTGCTAGGTCTCAACTAGCTCTCTTTCTGGTTCTGGAGAACTTCGATGATCGATTGTGTCAAGTCCTTCTTATCATTTTTCACCAGGTGTCTCTGGTTACTTCGGATTCGAGGGGCTAGAGTTCTCGTTCTTTCTGAGGCCTTAGGACGGGATTAGGGATACATTCATCAGTATTTTAACCCTCTCCAGTGCATTGCGTGCAAGCACATGTGACTTAGTCACGTTCTTCAAATCACTAAAGTGGTAAGGCAGTTGATTCGCTAATATTTGCAAATCAATTATCTTCTGAACTTCAATTGTCTTCTGGACTTCAATTATCTTCTGGACTTTTTTTTTTATCTTCTAGACTTCAATTATCTTCTGGACTTCTCTATTTGCTTCACTAGTGCGCGGGTCATGTGCATGAATTTCAATTATCTTCTAGACTTCAAATATCTTCTGATTTCTAATTGTCTTCTAGACTTCAATTGTCTTCTGAACTTCTCGTGGCTTGCCACGTTATTTGTTATTTCCTGACATTTTTCATCAACAGATTGATTTCCCCCCTAATGACAGGAAACTAACCTCATCTAATATACTATCAGCGAGTCAGACATTATGCAAACCTCCAGTCATAGGGTCCATATACCCGATTATGGATGCTGTCTCATAACCAACGTATATCCCAAACTTTCAGAGAAGACCCATTGCAGTTCGCTGTGCTAGTGGTATATGTACATAAACCTTTCAATCAAACCTACGAAGATGAGAAGTTTTCGGTACTGGCCCTTGCGCTAGTTGCATAGGTGAATGGATGTTATATGCCGACGGTCTAAAATTAATGAGAGTTATTACGTGTAGGACTACGTGTTCCCAACATGTAGTTGGTAAATTACAATTCTTCAAAGATTTGCTAGTCCATTCTGGGTGTGGACATGCAGTACAGAATGCTCAACTTTAATTCTTATTTCAATGTAATAATCATCAAATGTCTTTGAAGTAAATTCTCCGACGTTATCCATTTTGATGGACTTCACATGATGATCTGGAAAATTATTTTTCAAATTGAATTATCTGCGAGATTAGCTTTGCAAAAGCGTGATTTCTCATAGACAATAAACATACGTGCGACCATTTCGAGGAAGCATCGATAAGCACTATAAAATACCTAAGTGGCCTTGACAGGGGCTATATAGGACCGCAAATTTCTCCTTAGATACGGTCCAGGAATGCAGTGACTTCATCCTTCGCTTTCAGAGCAGAAGGTCTAGTAATTAATTTCCCAGTGGTACATGCGGGGCACACAAAATCTTCCTAATTTGGAAAAGTCTTTACATTGATATTATGTCCCTGTGAATTGTTAATTATATTTTTCATCATCCTAAGACATAGGCGGTATAATCTATCATGCCAGAGATAGAAAAAGTTCAGAACTTCTAAATACGGTTTTTAGGGCAGTATAGGCTGCAGGTGCCTTAATATTAGTGTAGTATAGCCCAGTTTCATATGAAAAAAGTCGTTATGATACTATTTTCCACTTTCTTCACGCTTTGTAATGAGCAGGTATTCCTTACCATATTCTTCTTCAATTTCTATGTGAAAACCGTTAGCGCGAATATCCTTGAGAGTTCTAGTCGATTTTGGGTACAACAAGGTTTCTTCAATGACCAAAGTTGTGCCTATTGGGAGTATAATTGTGGCCCTTCCTAAGCCTATTATACAAGTATCGTTGCATGTAATTGTCGTAAGACTACCAGCATTCTTGCTGATCGACTAAAAAAATTCCGTTTCTCTTAGGATGGTATTTGTTGTGCCGCTACCTGCTAAGCACATTTCCTTCATAGGGCGCTACACCCATTCTAATATAATGTACTTTATTAATATGCAGCAGAAAGCAAGCAACACATAAATAAAATACTTCAAATATCAGAACATAATTTGCTATTATAAATACGGAAAAATAAGCCTTGTAGGACTTATCATAAGAATTTAATACTTTAATCTCCTAGAGCTTGTAACCATTACTCAATAATTCAATGTTCTGCTTCAATTACAAACTGTAAGTTACTATAAAAGATGTAAGTGCAATGCGTGCACTAGATCGAATTAGCGAAGTATTCGAAAACTTCTACCTCAATCTGCTCCATGACGATCTTCTCCTCTTGGGCAACTACAGCTGCGGCCACTGCGATGTCCAAAGGAGGGATGATGGGGGCTGCTGCTGGGTCGTCCATATCCATGAGTGCAACTAATGGATGTGGATCTTCTGTGCCTGCAATGGCGAGGTGTGTCTCATTCTGTCCTATGCTCTTCTTCTTAGACTGGAAAACATCAATAACGTGCGACCACGACCTTACCCTTCTTGCCCCTCTCCTTCGTGAGAGGCTTCATCACATTGTAGCTGTTAGCATTGGCTTCATGGCCAACATTGCTACTAGGTGGCTGTGAGATGCATTTCTTCCTTAGAACATCATTTTGAGCTTTCGTGTCGAACCCGGGAGCGAAGGATCCCGAATTCTCTGTATTCATACACCGGTCCAGGATTTCCAGTGTACATAGTCTCACAAAATGGATATCACAATCATATCACGAAATCGTAAATAACATTAAGTAATCAAATGTTTAATACAGCTGAGTCTGAACAACAAATATCAAATATCAATAACACTGCGGAAGCATAATAATATAAGTGAGCCACACGATGCGCCACAGGCAATCGTCTGGGGTCGAAGACCTACTCGTCCTGGTCCTCACCGTCGGGGAAAAAGTCTTCTCCTGAATAAGAGTTATTTAGCAAGAGTTGATGCCAATTAATTCGGCATACTGCATGTAGCCGTCTTGACGATAGTTGCGTGCGGATTGCATCGCGTTCGGGTGAAAGGTAGAGAGTCTTCTCAATCTTCTACTCATTCACGATTACATTATCACAGAGTTGAAGACTTGTACAAATTCTGGCCATACTGGATCAGTTCTTCGAACTACTAATTCGTGATGCCAGTCATATTTATATTCATGCAAAAAGTTCATAAGATTATTGCTGGTAATTTGCGTAAGATGGTTGCAAAATTCTCATAATGCTCTTCGAACTCCTGGTTCGTGATCCCGTACTTTTCTATGCATTTTTCATAATTTACTGCTATTTTCAGTGATTAAAAGTAATATAAACAATCACATGTAATCAAAACAGTAAATAAAATTAATAAATTGCATAGAAATAACAATAACAAAGTTAAACATGCTTCAAATGCAAAAATTGATTCAAAATTGAATTTTTGAGACCCTTTTCTGCTAGAAAAAGTATTTTCGGCGAATTCAGCAATTCCAGGGGTTAACACGCAAGATTTAGAAAAATTTGTGCGTAATTTTTTATTTTCTAAGGGGTTATTCTGCAAGAATTTCTTTATCCCAGAAAATCTTCGTAATTTTCAGAATTTTGAGCCTCCTTTTTGCAAAAAATGGATTTTTTTCCTTTTTTTTTCTTTTGGCCGAACTACCCCTGCCCTTTTTTTTTCCTTTCTTGGCTTTCTTCCCTTTTTCACGGGATTGCATGGCTGAGGCCATTTTGGCCCACTCGGCCGTCCCGTAGAGGCCTTTTCTCCCTTTTTTTCATGCCCTTTTTTATCCCAAAAGGCTGGGCCTATTATTTTCTTCAAGGAGCCGCTCGGCCATGCCTCATTTACTCCCGACGAGGCCTCTTTTTTTCTTTCTTTCGACCATGCCACATACTGGCCCAATCCGTTTGAGTCAAAAACTCATCACGCACGCCCGCACGGGAGGGTAGGGTTTCCCTGCTCTATTCCCATGACGCCATGGCAACGGCGGCTGCTCGTTATGACGTTATGTGCCGACTAGCATGGGTGAGGTGGCCGGTGCGGTGCGAGGCGGCCGCATGCAGGCGCGGCGTGAGGCGGCCGCAGGCCGGGGAAGACGGGCGCGGCACGGGACAGGCGCAAGAACCGACAGCGCATAGAGGCGGCCATGCGGCAACGCGAGGAGGCGGCCGTGCGGGACCATGGCGGCGCGGTGGCGTTCGCGGCATGGTGCGCCCGTGCGGAGGCGAGTGCCGCTCCAAGGCGGCAGCGCGAGGCCGGAGGCGACATCATGCGGGGTGTGGCGGCCGGCGGCGGGCTCGGGGCGATCGGCATTCAGGCGCTGCGGGTGCGGCGGTGCGGCGACCCGGGTGGCGGCGCGAAAGCTTGGTTGCGTCGCGGCGGTTCGGTGCGTCTTGGCGGCGCGCACGGCGCGTCGGGGCGGTCGCGGCGACCGATCTTGCCGGTGACATTTTTTCTTCTTCTTCTTTCTTTACGCGGTGCATGGCCGCCATGGTTTCCGGTGGTGCGGCTTCAGCCTTCAGGCGTGCTGGTGCGCGTGCGGGCGCGGGGCTTGGCGTGGCCGACGGGGCCGTGGCGGGATAGCGTGACATAATGCGGCTTCAGGTCGACGCGACGCGTGCATGCGGGTTCGAACGATGGCGCGGCCATGCGGGTGGCGCGGCAGCGCAGCCATGCGGGGCGACGCGGCAACCGGCTTCGATCGGTTGGGGCAAAGCACGAAGGTGCTCCCATGCGGGGGCATCGCCACTTCGGGTGGCTGGCGGCGATGCGGCATCTGGCGCACCGAGGGGAGCCCATACGAGGGCAATTTATTTTTGAGTTTCATGCGATACATACTGTTCATACAATTTCTGTTCATGCGATGATCTACGGTGCAATCAACATCATCTCTTTCATGCAATCCAACCGATCGGCTTGGCGGCGACATCAAGTTGGCTCGCGGTAGATTAGAGAGGATTTGCACCGTAGAAAACAATCTAGAAAACAACAATTGTAGAATTGAAAGCGATATAGAAAAACGATTCAATCTACGAGTGTCGTTCATCGACGGTTACCTTTTCGATGCGAGGAGAGTCGATCGTGCTGATAACGTGTTGAGGAACCGTCATTTGGCGAGTCGATCCGGCGATTACCTCGTAGACAAACTCAGAATCGTAAGAACAATGCATGAACACAAGAACAGAATAAGAGATTGAACACAGAGATGTAGGGAGACGTCTTGCTTCTCTTTATTCCTTCATCCATCGATCAATCGTTTACAGTGAATAGCCATCCCCTATTTATAGGCTAGAGACCCTGCTAGGGTTTGGGATGTCTGCTGGCCTGGGCCTGGTTTCTTAACACATGTGACGATTCTTACGCTGCTTGCATCTGTATTATTCAGAGCTCACTCACTGCGTCTGCGGATAGAGATGGCGCTTCCAACCCTGATGTGGATAAGAAGGGATTGGATTATGAGATGGACATGGTGCGCACTTCAGTTTCACCAATTCTTTTGATTGGCCTCATCAGCTGGAGCATTGGATGTTTGATATTGATTGATCTTTTTTATTCATCTTTTGGTTCATTTTTAGGTGGGGAGAGGAAATTATGAGAAGAAAGATGGCGAGATTAGTGATCACCCGATCTGATGCATCCTTGCCTTTTTAAAGAGTTAGAGATGTTGCTATAAAAATATATCTTTAGTTCTTGGTGGAAATTCTTCCATCTCTACAGCCATAGTTGAATGTGTAAATTGAGGTTCATGCATTATATCTAGAACTATCCAATGTAGCAAATCCACCAACGATGGAAGCCTTCCAATTTCTTAGCGAGTTGCATTGCATATGTCGGAATTTGTTTGTCAGCTACCCCGTGAGGTGGGTATTTGAGCAAAAATACCTGGTAGGAATACCACTGTTCGACAACAAAATTATCAACCATGAATTATATGTAATGAGACGATTATATGTGCAAGTAGCAAGAGACCTTAACAGCTAGCTAAACAGTAATGTAGGGTATATAACATCTGAAGTTGGTTAGCTAATGTTCTTATTATTCTACGACGGTATGATGCGTATCCCTATGCATTAATGAAATAACAAGCCATGTACTTATTATTTTGAGTTCTTCACCTTTGGAGCACTCTTGTTTGCCTTGAGTAGTCTGTTCACGTATTTCTATTTCTGCCTTCCCTAGGTTCCTCAAGCAACAGACATGGTACAGTAGTACCGAAAGATATTACAAAGGAAGGAAAATTCTATCCATTTTTTAGATTACTGCTGGCTTTGATTTTCAATGTTTTCGCCTTCTTCCACATTGTATATGTTCAGCAGGAGACAAGGATTGACAATCCACTGCCTCCAGCTGAGCCTGAACCAATTTTTGACGATCATCCAGCAGTGGATACTTTCAGTTTGCACCAGATCAGTCCTGTCATCGAGCGCCTTCAGAGGCTCGAGGGTAAGGTCAATGAGCTTGGCAGCAAGCCCTGAGAGATTCCCCTGGAGAAAGAACGCCCCCCCTTGGAATCATGGGATAGAATAAAATGTATTGAATCTGATCTGGAACGGACAAAGAAGGTAAGCTTTCATTAACATTATTTTTCGTACAAGCATATTTGTATTTCAAAGTTCAGGAAATATTATAAATAAGAAGATATACTAAAATTAGAAATCTGGCTATATGTTACTGTCAATAGCATACATTTTATATTATTAAACATGGTACAAAACTACAAAAAATTTGAAATGTTGGAAACCGGCAGACACAGTAAGAAGGTAGAAAACAAACACTTGCAAGACAACTTGAACTTTTAATAAAAAGCAGGGCAGCTAAAGGCCTTCTTTCTTATAGTATTCTTAGCTATCGCGTTCATTACTACAAGGACTGTAACAATCCTTAAGGATCTTTGAGACACAGATTGTTCAAGATTTTCATAGCCTCGTTGGAAATTATCATTTATCATTTAAATGTTGCTACCAATTTCAATTGAAAATACGAATTTCCCACTTCCATTGATCAGGTGTTGCAAGCTACCATGATGAAGCAATTGAAAATTGCAGTCAATAGAGGAAGTGATTAGGTCAAAGCTACGCGTAAGATCAACTACTTTCCTTTCTTTTCATATTTGAACTTGGACCGGATTGTCGTTCCATTGTCGGCCTCACAATTTTACTTTCTTAGTGCAGAGATGAAGATTTTGTGCATAATAAAAACCATAACTCCTGAATTAACAACAAACCTTGTCGAGGGATTGAGACTTGAGAGTACATTTGGTGGCAAAATTACACATGACAGAGTTGACGAGTGCAGGCCGTGCATTTCGGTGTATAGATTGGCTCCAAGAATTGCGTCGCCTTCGCTCAATTCGAAGCCCAGTTGGTCAGTTAGGCTAGTTGTTCCTCCGATCAAACGTGGGTGTGCCCATCTTTGGAGAAGCGATCTCAAAGGGCAAGCTAGAGTTTCGGTTCCTGCATCCCCTGGCCGGTGCACGTACACGGAAGTTCTTCTTCGTCCAGCAGTTCCAATGGGTCGTCGAGGTGGAGCTTTCGGCAGAACCTTCGTCGGCGACCGTGGCAACTTCGGGGGCGGCCGGGGCAGATTCGGCCGGGGAAGGTGGACTTCCGGCCAGGGAGTTTACGGAGGAGCAGTGGGCAATGCTGGGTGGGACGAGGCCTACCCCAGACAGGAGGTATTGCATGCTTCAATGGCAATTCAGGTATCAATTCCGATCAATCTAGTTCGGCAAGCAGGATGGCGTTTCAGGCTCCGACTGAGCACCATGGGCAAGTTGTGTTTGCTCAGTCGTCGGCAGGTGGGTTGGCACAACAGGGCGCTGTCAGGCAACCTGGTGCGGCCCGGGTGGTGGTAGATGGGACAGTGGGCATGGTTTTGGCTTTGTTTGCTTGCACGGCCGCCATGTCAGGCCGGGGAAGTCGGCTCAGGGGGAAGTGCCGGCGCAAAGTGGAGGGCCATCTATTCATCAAGTTGTGCAGCTGGTGAAAGACAGGGTTGCTGACCATATTAAGAGGTTTTGCTTCAGATGCAAGGAGAAGGGACATACCATTGCTGCTTGTCCAGTTGTGTTGCACTGTGATATTTGTGACCATACCAACCATTTGGCACCGAGATGTCCTCTACTCAAATTGCCAAAACCCGTGGCAAATTTCTGTGGATATGGGGCTAAGGGTCTAGGGTTCTATATGGTACCCTCTGTAGGTCCGTCGAGGTCGAGGGATGAACAGGGCACGCTAGGGGTGGTAAAGATTGTCGGTGGGTAGCTATCGGTTGAATGGGTCATCGGGGAGTTAAAAAGACTCATCCCGATCGATTGGCAGTGGGATGTGAAAGAAATTGGTTTGAATTCTTTTTTGGTTCAATTTCCGATGCCCATCGAATTGGCAAGAATAGTTCAGATTGGGGATATACAAGTCAAAGCGCAAGGGGTGGTGCTACGTTTTGAGGAGTGGACACCGGGCCCTACTCCGATGTTTCAGCTTCGCTCTGTCTGGGTGCAAGTTTTTGGGGTTCCTTATGAAGTTAGAGACTATCTTAGTCTTTGTGCCATTGGTTCTATTGTTGGCGCTACGTTCAAGGTGGACATGATAAGTACAAGGAAGAATGATCTAGTCCAGCTGCAGGTGGGGTTTATAAATGTTTGTCTAATCCCTGTGAGTGTTGATATTGTTGTTGGCAATAGTGTTTACGAGTTATTTTTTAAAGTTGAGCAAGATTTAGATGGACAATTGGGAAAGGGCAAGGTGGGGAATGAGCAAAATAATGGAGGCAGTCAGGTAAAGGAGGGGATAAAGATGAGGAAATGAAAGACCGTAAGATGATGGATCGTGAGGCTAAGTGGGCAAAAAATTCTGCAGATATGATGGGGCCGAATTCAAGTGGTACCACCTTGTCGCCTCCAGCTAGTGATTCGGTTCTTGGTACTAGTCTCGTTTGTGTCATTCCTATTTCGCAGCAGGAGGTTGTAAAAGAGAGATCGGGTGGACCGAAAGTAGCTGGGGTCAAGGATCCCGCGCTAGAGGGGACAATGGTGCTGTGGCAACCGGGGGTACCGGTTGAAAGGTCCCTATCGGCCGGTGATGAAGATGTGGAGGTGGACTCATTGGAGGCAGCTTCGTCGCCGCCCCGAGAGGTGAATCCATCTCTAGGAGGGACTAAGGGTGCAATCTTACTAGTGATGGATATGCCCAAGAAGGGTCAGCTGGTGCGACGGTCAAGATGCCACAGGGACGATTGATGGGGGCTCCGCTGTCTGGTGCTTCAGAGTGGACATTAGTTTAGAAGAAGGGGAGGTCGGCGGGGGCTGTGGCTAACAAAGGGGGGACGGCTGGTATGGTTTTTGATCAGGAGCTAAGGTGGAATCGGCGTCTTGCGAACAAAGTTGGAGCAGATGAGGATTCCTTGGTGAAGGTTGTTCGAAGGGCCAAGTTCAAAAATTTGGAGGAGAGCAAAGGTTATATTCAGATGTATCCATTGGATCCACTTTTGGTCAGCTTTGCAATGCCAAGGAAGGAGGGAGGTCTTGGTAGCTGGGAGCAAAGCATTGGAGGTCATTACAAATGAGATATTCAACAAGCATGGGTGGAAGCTATGTAATAGGCTTCGAGATGCTTGACGATCTTTTAGTTATTATTTATTTTCATTTTTTTTAGATAATGGAAGAGATAAACTCTCCAGGTCTCTGCATCAAGGATGCACACAACCCATTTTATTAATGAGTTTAAATCACTGAAGTAGCCAAAGCTGTTAAATAGTAGCTTTAAGCCTTATAAGCAAACAATGACCGAAAATTAACCTCAATCATTACAAATCCTGCAACTAAACTGCCACCCATGAATGTTTAAAATCTGCTTCGCTACTACCTCCAGCCTGTCGCTTCCGGTCAGCATGGCCTCCTTCTGGGCCGTTTTCTGCTAATTTGCCCAAGCCCTTAGCCAATGCGCAGTAAAAAAGATAACCTGCAGGGATTAGTGACCATCTTTTTGTCAAAAACAACCTCATTCTGACATAACCAGATAGACCAACATAAGGCACTAACTCCTACCAAGAGTTGTGACTTTAACATTTTTGGAATACCGGTTAACCAATTTCTAAACATGTTAGCTATACTCACAGAAGGAGATAAATTAAAAGCACATTGAACAACCCATTATGCCAGACGTGCAAAGGGACATTCAAGAAAAAGATGTTGAATTGTTTCCTCGTTAATACAAAAACAACACTGTGTGCTTCCTCTCCAATTTCTTTTGAATAGATTATCTTTAGTTAAAATTACCCCTCTTTTGAGATACCATAGGAATATTTTTATTTTTAATGGAATTTTAATTAGCCAATAAAAATTCCTAGTAGGGACTTGAGAACTTCCAATTAATGCCGCATAGAAAGATTGTACTGAAAAAAGACCATACTTATTCAAATTCCACCTACAAACATCTTGTTGAGAGATCAGGTGTAAATTAGCAATTCTCAAAATTAACTCATTCTACGCATGTAGCTTAGGCCCAATAATAGGTCTTCGGAAAGAAATATTTAAAGGTGTCGTGCTCAGAATATTCGTCACCGTATCATCTTTTCTCCTTACCATATTATAAAGGGTGGATATTGACTTTTCAAAGGAGTATCACCTAACCAAATATCTTTCCAAAACCTTGTTTGCATTCCATTTTTAATCTGGAATGAACCAAAACGAAAAACTGATATTTGATTTTCATTAAACCTGATAAAAATGAGAAGTTCCAGGCTTATTAACCATCTGCGAAAGACACTTCCTAAACAAATATTTTCTTTTTAACATAGATTGCCAAACTCCTCCTTCATTCAGCAATTTAAATAACCATTTTCCTAGTAGACTTTTTGTTTTTTGTGTATAAATTCGGAATGCCTAGACCGCCCTACTCTTTAGGTGAACACACTAAACTCCACTTAGCAAGCCTATACTTTCGTTTATGACTGTCGCTCTGCAAGTAAAATCGAGAGCAAAAAAAAATCTAATCTTTTGAGAACCTCCACAGGAACCTCAAAAAAGGATAACATAAACATAGACAAACTGCTAAGTACCGAATTAAGAAGCACTAAACATCCACCAACAGACATATTTTTTCTTTTCCAACAACTAAGCTTCTTTTCAACTCTGTCATCAACCCCTTTCCAATCACAATTCCTTAGTTTTCTGAAGTGAATCGGAATACCTAAGTACTTGAAAGGAAATGCACATACTTCACAACCAAATAACTGAGTATATTGTGATTCAACCTCTTTGGCAGCACCAAAACAAAAAATCTTGCTCTTATGGAAATTAATCTTTAAACCTGATAATTGTTCAAAGACACAAAGAATAAGCTTGAGATTTTTTGCTTGTTCTAAATCATTAGATTTTTTGCTTGTTCTAAATCATTATTCAGAAAGAGGATAGTGTCATCAGTTTACTGTAAAATTGACAACCCATCATCAATCAAGAAGGGGACTACTCCTGATAAAAGATCTTCTTCTTTAGCTCTAGAGATAAAGATGGCAAGCATGTCCACAACAAGATTAAAAAGAATTGGGGACATATGATCACCTTGCCTCAGACCCTTTTGAGTTTGAAAAAAAGATCCAATATCATCGTTGACTTTTATTCCAACACTCCCTCCCTTAATAAAACTTTCGACCCAAGAACACCATTTAGACGAAAAGCCTTTCATTATCAAAGTTTATAGTAAAAACGACCATTTTACCTTATCGTAAGCTTTCTCAAAATCAATCTTAAAAACTATTCCATCCAACTTTTGTTTATGTAACTCATGAATTGTTTCATGAAGTATTACAACTCCATCAAGAATAAATCTCCCCTGCATGAATGCCGACTGGGATGATCTGACAATCTTTTGAGCTACACTGAAAATTCTATTAGTAGCAACTCTTGTAAAAACTTTAAAACTAACATTTAGAAGACAAATAGGTCTATACTGTTGTATTTGTTTAGCATCCTTTTTTTGGGAAGCAATGTAATGATCCCAAAATTCAGGCTAAAAAGCGACATTGAACAAGTATGAAACTCATGAAACATTGCCATCATGTCATTTTTGATGATGTCCCAAAACACCTGATAAAACTCAGCAGGGAAGCCATCTGGTCCCGATGCTTTGTTATGTTCCATTTGAAAGATAGGTTCTTTCACTTCCTTCTCCGTGAAAGGTTCTGTAAGGAATTTGTTTTCAGCATCCGAAACTTGAGGTATATCATTCCAAAAAGAATCAATCATAGAAAAATGATTAACTTCGGATGGTCCAAACAGACCTTTATAATAATTGGTGATATACTTTTTAAATTGTACATGTCCCCAAATTATCCTCTCCTCTTGTTCGAGCTGAAAAATTCTTTGTCTTCTCTGCTTTCCATTCGCAATCAAATGATAATAACGTGTATTTCTATCTCCCTCCAAAAGAAATTTTGCTTTGGACCTTTGGTACCATTTAATTTCTTCTTCTCTTAACATATGCGCCAGTTGCTCAGTAGCAAATTTTTTAAGAGAAAGGTTCTCATCAGACAATCTCAAACGCTCAGTTTTTTTTATCTAGCTTATAAATTATCAAATTGAGTTATAGTTTTTCATTTTTATTGGTCCCACTGCAATTTTTACCCCAACCTCGAAGATATTGTTTAAGAGATCTGACCTTACATTGCCAAATTTGTAAGACAGATTGACCTCTACATTCCTTTTTCCACACATCAGCTACCATCTCTCTAAACCCTTCCCTACACAACCAGCCTAATTCAAATTTAAATAAAGGCTAACTCCCTCTATAAGAGTTCGCTCTCATATTTAAAAGCAATTGTGTGTGATCAAACAAAGACCTTTCAAGAGCATTCACTGTGACCAAAGGGAATTTAAGTTCCTAGTCAATACTCATTAAAACTCTATCCAACTTTTCATAGGTTGGATTATCTAACGAATTAGCCCAAGTAAACTTTCTCCCAGATAAATCTATTTCTCTTAAATCCAAATTATTAATCACAACATTAAATAAAAATGACCATCTATACTCAAAGTTATCATTGTTTTTTTCCCCAGCATGCCTGATAATATTAAAATCACCCCAACTAAAATGGGAAGTAAATCTTTTCTACAGGCCTAAACAAGTTCAGTAAGGAATTTCTCTTTGAAATGGGTTTGAGCTGCACCGTAAACAACCACAAGATTCTATTGAAAGTCATCCTCTCTATTTTTTAGGTGGAACTTTACATAAAATTCACCTGCATCAATAGAACCATTATCAAAGACCCGAGGATCCACCCCTAAAAGAATACCCCTAGACTGACCTTGTGACGGAGAGCAATGCCACAGAAAATCCCATCCACCACAAAGATGATTAAGATTAGACACAGAAAATTCTTTTTTACCAGTTTCAAGTATGGCCATAAAGTCTAAATATTGCTCCTTAACCACTTCACAAATGTAGTGATATTTAGCCAAGTATCCCAGACCTCTGTTATTCCAAAAAAGGCCTTTCATTTAAACTTTAATTTTATTGGTCTATTAAGCGAGTTTTTCCTTTTGACCTTTTTTTATTTGCTACTAGAGTAAAAGTAGAGTGGTCATCAACCAACAAATTGTCATCTAAATCCTTACAAAAAGGACTAAGGGCTATAAGATATCATTGTAATCCATATTCTCATTCGCTATCTCCTCGACATCTACACTTTCGTTGTTTTTTAATCGTCCTAATTCAAGATCCTTAATAATTTGAATAGAACTAATGTAATACCCCAAAAATTAAATCGGGAGAGAATAATTAAATCGGGAGAGAATAATTAAAATCGGGAGAATATTTCTTTTAGCAAAGCGATTGAACAGGAGAAAGAGGGGTTTTAATGTAATACTCCAATTTATTCTACGAATGAAAGCATTCAAAAGAGAAATTAGACATAAAAAAGGAGGGTTTCTGCAGTTTTTCGGCAACTTGGGCCTTGGGCCTTGGCCCAGGAGGCCCATGAGGGGTCGGCCACCAATAAAAGGAAGGGGGAAAACCCTAGATGCACTGTAGCTACAGTGCTGCCGCATTGTAGCACGGCTACTGTAGCACACCTCTCCTCCATGGTGGTGCTCCCTGCTGCCGATCAAGTGAAGAAAGGAGAGGAGATCAACTTCGTGGGGGAGAGTTCATCATCTTTCTGCGATTCTACAAGGGTAACATCGCGTGTTCTTCGTTGTTTGATGCGTAGTAGTTGCGGTTGATGTCGTTTGGTAGATTGTTTTGCATCGGTTTAATAGATCGCGTTCTGTCCAGATTATTGCGCGGTTAGTTTCGTATGTTTAGAGGCCGAATTAGGAGCTTTGGTCTCCTAGAGTTATGTAGATAATGTTCTTAGCTTTCAGTGGCCGCCAAGAACGCAAAAATCCGATTAACGGTTAAAAAGTTATGAATTGTTTAGTGCCGCTGTCTGGTTAATCTGTCAACATCCTGACAGTCTGTAGAAAACTGAGTTAATCTATTAGTTACAGACGAAATCAGAGGATCTCAATATAACGAATATTGTAGGTAATTTCCATACCTTTTCAGAGAGATAAAGAACGCAAGATTTGAACTTTTGTAGCAAAAGTTATGGTGGTTTTAGTGTACTGTCCAGAGAACCCGACGTGAATTTTGATGTTCTGTAGTTTGGCTTGGTAGATGTAGTAATTGGTGGAATCAAAAGGGCTCCCCAACTAAGTTTATTTGGGTAATTTAGTTACCTTTCCAGAAAGTCTGAGAACATCTTATTTGGACCCCTGAGCAGAACGTTATGTATTTTAGAAGTTAACTGTCCGCAGTGAACACCAAATGCATCGCTAGAAATTGGAAGATTGGAAACACTTGGGAGTTTAGCGAGTTAATTTGTGTTGTTATTTATGATTTTGGTCCAGTATGTTGGTCTTAGATTGGGTTATCTTTATGTTCAGGTGGGAGCGTGATCCCAGGGGCAGCGCCCTCTTTGCGTCCACCGTTCTCGCACGATTGAGGCAAGTATTCGGGTTATATCATATTTATGCTTGTATGCTGAGAGTGTTTGTGTTTTGCTCGTAATAGCCATGCATGAATGTTAATGTGATGAGTTTCCATTTATCTTGATGAATGCTAGTTATGGTTAAAGTTGATGTTATTGTGATGAGTTCCAATTTTATCTTAGTGAATGCAAGTACTCTGATTGAGAGAATATGTATGAATGTTTGATAGAAGGTGCTAGTACTTGATGCGTAATAACCATGCAAGGTTGATAGTGTGATATGTATGATTAAGGATGGTAAATATTTGAGATATGATTAATTGTTATTCATGAAGGATTGTTCATGTTTGCTAGTATTATGAATATATGTGCTATTCATGGATACTAGAATGCTAAGAATATCAATGATGAGGAATGCTAGAAGTATGAATAAGTTTATTCATGCATGTCGTTGTTGTGAATCCATATGTATGATGGTTTAAAGTTTTATTCATGTGCATCATGCAATCATATTGGAGGATTGGTCACGTGGTGACTATGCATGTTCGAGGTCCCCGTCATGTAGATGGCGGGCTTGAGGTCCCCATATTCGTGGAATGTGGGCAATGAATAAAGAGGTCCCCATCATAGAGATGATGGGCAAAGGTCCCTATACATGTGGTGTATAGGCTCTTGGTCCCTGTGCTAGAGGGCACAAGCAAGGGTATACATCGACGGATGTATACCCCGCATTACCGGTAAAATGCGAAAAGAGATAAAGTTCAAAAGGTGCATTGCTTTGATCGCATTCCATGAGTATGAAAGCTATGATTAGTGTAACGTTATTGTGGATCATTGATGCTATGCTTGTGTTCTTGTTTATAGCCTTGTTGATACTTCTTTGAGTCTTTGGGCTCACCCTTGCTTTGATATGTTTTAGGTACAACTGGCAGGAACGACATGCATGGGAGGGAGTAGATGTTGGATGCACTCACTACCTCACGACCTTAAGGCGTTTGCCATTTAATTACACATCAAGATTAAGTAAACTGTTTGAGAATCACTCATAGATGGTTTTGAGTATTTATGTTAATTGTGATAATGAGAATAGCAAGTCTGGATTTTGTTTATTCGATCATCTTGCAAGCTTGTGTAACCTTGATTATGAAGATATTGATAAGTGTCATGATTAATTGTTGGAACCTCGGTATTGTTGACTATACAAAGGAGGTTTTGCCGAAAATTTGTAATTGGTCTTAGTTTAGTTTAGTTTAATTTAATTTTAGTAGCATTCCAGGCTCAATGCTGAGATGGGGTGTTACAACTAGCAACATCATTATTATCATCTCCTAGAGAAATGCCGATGCTAGCAACTTTTTCAATAACTTGCTCATCTGGAAAAGACAGAAAAGAAAATTTATTTACAGACTTACTTGGATCAAGTTCGAGATTACGAACTCTAGCCCACCTTGTAGCCTTCGGAACCGAGTCTTCATCCCTGGACTTCTGCATCTTGATGCATGCACTCTGCCTAGGCTCCATCAGAACATCCGAACGCGGAGTGTCCACCTTTCGGTTCACTGTAACAGCCTTAATAAGCACCGAGTCCTCCTCTTTCGTCCCTCTATTAGCTTCCGAAACAACCAACCGAGGAACAATAGCTTCTACAGTAGTACCCTCCACAGCAACAATGCCCTTTGTGGTCTTACTAATCTTATCCTCGTCCGCATGCAATACAACTCCTCCCTTAACCGTGGAACCATCGCCAGCAGATGAAGCAGCTTTGGTACATGCTGCGGTAGCCATAAGATGAGTCCTGTCGGTAGTAGATACCTTAGCTGCTCCTATGTGTTGAAGGACACTAGCCTCAACCTGCCCCTGGTACTGATCACTGCATCAACTGGCACCATCACCATACCATCCTCCACCAAACTTTCACCCTGCAGTACCCCGTCCTCCTAAATAGCATCCTTCTGTTCAACAGGTAAACAATTCAAGACATTATCCGAACCATGTCCCTGAGTGCTCACAGCGAGCGTAACATCCACTTGTGCAACATCCATAAGCTCCAATCTGGCCGCCCTCGGTATAACCCAGATAACATCCGAAGTCGAGATCCCTAGTGTAGATCCCTTAGTAATTGAGGTAGACTGTCCCTTGCGATGTTCAGATGTAGACGATTTACTCTCCGAAGTATTCTTCAGTCTCTTTGTCTCCCTATCTTCCATCTCTACATTTTTGTCCCTATCTGAATTGTCCTCCCCCTCATGATCCTCTCTCTGTTCAATGTCTTCATCAACAATATCCACCACTCTGTCTTCGACTTTGAAAAAATATCGTAGACATATTCACCAACCACAATCTCAACACTGGATGGTATGACATTTATGTCCAGGACACCCACCAGCATGCGAACCAAATCATTCTTGCGAACCTTATCCATGTCCACTCTCATTGCTGTACCAATGATCGATCCTATAGCACAAAGGCTTAGGAAATCGCGGACTTCCAAAGGCACTCCTATAACCTGCACCCACACCTTCTGAAGCTGATACTTAGGCTTAGGTTTCACATTCCATTCAGTAAAATGCAACACCACCTTAAGCTCCTTTACATGAACCTCACCAATAGCCGCCATGCGAAGCATATCAAGCCTAGTTGGAAAATGAACCAGAAACATATTTTCACCCTGTACCTCCACCTGTGGCTGCTAATTCATTGGAATTAATCTTCTCATTTCGGTAATCAGAAGGTCTTCAGAAAGTTGATCGCTAGTGATCTGCACAAGCCCCGTCTTATTATTTTCTTTCTTCAACTTCTTCGACCCAGAGGATTATATTTCGTAAAATCCTATCCCATCAGCACCGAATCCACACAAATTAGCAATAGGTCTCAATAGCATCTACAACGGGCACTTATTTGCTAAATGGTCAGTATCCTCACAAATATCACATAATAAATTTGCTTTGCAACTACAACTCCATGCCGCTTTCCTTTACACCGAAAGCAAATTAAATTGGAGACTACACCTACGGAACTTGTGTTGATAGGAGGGTGATTGCCCCCACCAAACCGGCCATGTCCCCGACCTCTGAAGTTGTCATCGCCGAACCTCCCGCGGGCATTGCCGAAAGTCCGAGGTTGTTGTAGATTAGCAGATGGATTTCCCCCAAAACCAACAATTGGAAAGCCTCTCTGCCCGCCAATAGTTCCGCCAGGCCCAACAGCTTGGCCACCAACACCCCCGTTGACGGAGAACTGCCCACCAGCACCACCATGGCCTGGACCATAACCACCGCTGAAGCCACCAAAAGGGACATGCATTGCCTCCTTTCGCTGTCCACAAGAACTTCCACATCCAAACTGCAAGCCTTTAATTGGAACATTCACGTCTTCCAAGCCTTGGGCACATGCACGTCCACGCCCAACTTCCATGCCTTCACTTGGATCATTCACAGCCTCTTTTCTCTGGTCACCCGGGCGTCCACGACCAAAGTCCATTGCGCGGCCAAGTCTAGTAACCGCCGCAAAACGCCGATCGCCGTTCGCTGTGCCAGACCAGCCGCCAGCAGAGATTTGCTTAGGGTTTGGCCGATCACGACTCTAGCTCTAATGAAGCACCCGTCTCAGCCAGGGAAGCCCTTTCTTGTGCTTGTGCTTATGGGCCTATTCCAAATCGGTACAAGCTGCCTGCAAACAGGCCGTCGAGGAAACATGCCTATGTAACAAAGAGCTAGTTGATTTTTGAATGGTCTGCAGTTTCAGCGTAATGGACGCACGAAAACTTCAGCACCCGGGTCGGATCTGATTGCAGCCACGGGCATGATCGAAGGCGTCCTCCATCGTCATCGGCGGCGATAAACGAGGTGGTAAGGATGTTTATTTTCATAAGGATGATTATTATTTTTACGGAGTTTGTTTTGCTGGTGGTTTGCCATTTCTTTATGGCTCATGGGGCTACTGTTTAGCCTGGTTATGAATTTTTAGACATTTGTAATAAATCTTGGGCTGTGTGTATCCTCGGATACAAAGGCCGGGAAAGGTTTTCTCTTTCATTATCTAAAAATCTCATCTCTTGTAACTCAAAGCAGCTTGTATGCAATTGCCGTCAGTATTCTGTAGTTGTCATGCCATAAATTCAGTCAGTATTCTGTAGTACATTCCAGAGGCGACAAAAATTGGTGGAAGTAATTTCATCCAGCATGGAAAAAAAGCAAAGGTTGTAGTTCTTCTGAGGAGAGAGATTCTACGGTGAATGAACTGGCCATTCTGTCGTGCCCATGAATTTGTGGTTGAACTGGCTTCGCAGTTTGGATAGGATCGATCATTTGGCCCATGAATTTAGCAAGCACATCGGCAAGGGAGAACATGATCCAATTTGAAAGATCAGGAGAAAAATTCTCAAATCCTCAGCTATTTTGGCACTGGGTAATACCAAAAGTTAGGTCTGTAAAATATTTTCACTCAACCATAAATGTTTGTTTTGTGTGCAAAATTTCAATTTATCTATATTGTTTAATCTTGCTAAACGTAACATAATCTAACAAGGGAAGTCTGCACGTTAATATGAATGTAAAAAATGGTGTCCACTTGTCAGTAGGTCTTGCCCTTACACTCTATCCTTATGGCCACCAATTTCAACTCCTCTTGTGTCTCCTCCTTTTTTCCTATGTTACCGCTGGTGCTACTACCATCGTCGCCAGTCGCTACCCCTCCTCACTATCCTTTCTCCATGCCCACCATTGCCTCCTTAAACTTTGGCACTGTCCACAGTATTGTCGCCATTACTGAGCCCTGGAAGAAGGTTGATTCTGTTTTAATGCATCACTCTTTTTTGTGGTTCCGTTGCAACGCACAGGCACCCTACTAGTTGTAAGGTATAAATTTGCAAAAAGTGATTAACAAAAGGATTCTCTCTCTTTTACTAATGAGTATTATGTTCTACCAAGTTACTAATATAGGAAACTCAATCAAATGCAGTCTACATCATGGTTAAGGTATCGCCTAATGGTTGCCTAGGTGTCAAGGTGCTGAAGGGCAGTTGCTACGGGCTAAATGTGTTGGGCAGGACATTGAAGATAGTGAGCGCGGGACTGAGCAAAAGGGCAGTCTAAATGTGTTTCCAAAGCAAAAGGGCTGGCTAAGGAGAGAGGGAGTCAGGGAGAGATGGTGGGGAACTCCACCGCCAAGCTCAATGCCGTCGTCCCTGTTGTCGTCCACACTCGACAGCATGACAGGTTGATGCCGCCATCCCTATTCCAGGTTTGTTTGCTCTCTCGCACCTCTTCTCTCTTCTTCTCCCCTCTTTTCTCTGCTATTTTCTTCCTACTCTGTTTTTCTTCATCTCTCACCAGAGTCCTCTCTGTTTTAGCTATGTCCAATGTTTTGAACTCTCTTATTCCTTCCTCTCTGTTTTGCTGGCATAGCTGCTGCAGCTTGTTCCTTGCAGTATTATACACTAGAATTCTATCAAATGGAGGGAAGTGCGATAGAGATTGGCTTGTATATTGTCACGAACGGGAATATTTGTGGAGGGATTGGATCGGAGGGGATAACTATGTTGAGTCGTGGGGCGTGGCATTGGTCCTCGGCGGCGCAGCAATGGCATCATAGTGTCGGCTGTGGTGCGGCAAAGGTGTAACGTCCTGTTTTCAGAAAAGTTTTAGTTTGTGCTTTTGTGCTTTTTGTTTTCCTTCATTTGTCTTTGTGTCTGTGGTCTCAAATCTCCTAGCTTCTTTCAAGCTCAGGTTTGTGTTTCAAAACTCTTTGTTTCTGTTGTTCAAAATCCAGTTTTGATTTCATCCTTGTCAGTCCCAGTCCTCTCCTCTTTGTGGATCTTCCTTCCTCCTTGGGCGTAACCCGTTCCTCTCCCCCCTTGATCTATCAGGACCATCCATGACATCCCCTTGATCTATCAGGACCGTCCATGACTTCCCCTTGATCTTTCAGGACCGTCCATGACCTCTCCTTAACCTATCAGGACCGTTCATGACCTCCCCTTACGCCAAGACCACTCTCCTTGTGAACCATCCGATCTTAATCGAACAGCCCAACCTCCTTTGCATGTTCGTCCGGTCCGAACATCCCACCCCTTGAGAGCCGTCCAATAGTAATTGAACGGCCCGATCCTGTTTGCACGTTAGTCTGGTCCAAACGTCCCGCTCCTTGCAAGTCGTCCGATCTAAATCGAACGGTCTTCTCTATCCACTCTTCCTCAAACTACCCTTTTTACAAAGATGACCCTCTTTGGTCGCAACTGTCTTTTTTGCAAAGATGACCCTCTTTGATCACAACCGTTCTTTTTGCAAAGACCACCTTCCTCGATCAGGACCTCCTCGCAGGACCTCCCACCAGGACCTCCTGACCCTCCTCAGGACCTCTCCGCAAGACCTTCCCCAGGACCTCCCTTGGACCTCCTCAGTGAAAGCGACGTCCTAGTTTTTTTTTAATATGCTACAGTAACATATACTGTAGACACAGTGCTGCACACTATTTGCTACAGTATATCGCGCAGTTGCTACAGTGCACAGTACCAAGAAAAATACTTTATTTGCTATTTTTTTTTCTCTTCGTGTTCGTACTGTGTTGGCAGACAATCAAGAGATAGTAGATTAGAGGAAAAAGCTACCACTGCGAATTACAATCATTCACCCCCCTCTGATTGTCATTAACGATCCTACATGGAACTTCGCACTCTTTTGTTTCAAGAAAGTTTGTTGAAAGGCTTAAGTTGCCAATCTATAAGTTAAAGAAACTAGTGGTACTAAGTTCACCCGGGGGACCCCTATATGCTACCTCAGTTAGTCCTAGTATAAAGATTGCTTTGGAAGGTTCCGACTTCCCAACAAACCTACTTGTGCTAGACTCCCAAACTTTGGATGCCATCCTAGGGATGGATTGGTTGGCTAAATACCAAGGGTTATTAGATTGTGCCAACAGATGAGTGGTGCTCACCAAGGACCCAGAGACCACAATAAGGGCTAGTGTGGATCATTCCTCTCCTTTGGGTCAGGCCATCCACCACCTTGAAGGGTTGTCCTTAGAGACAACACCTGTAGTCCAAGCCTACCCCGATGTCTTCCCAAGAAGAGTTACCAGGCATGCCACCAGACAGAGATGTCAAGTTTATCATCAACTTGAAGCCAGGGACAACCCCAATTGCCAAAAGACCATACAGGATTACCATCGACAAGCTTGGAGAGCTTAAGACACAAACTGGAGGCTTGCAAGAAAAAGGGTTCATCAGACCTAGTTCCTCTCCATGGGGTTCGCCAGTATTGTTTGTAACAAAGAAGGATGGCACCGCCAGACTATGTGTAGACTATAGAACACTCAATGAGGTAACCATCAAGAACAAGTATCTTTTGCCCCGCATTGATGACCTGTTCGACTAGTTGTCGGGAGCAATAGTCTTCTCCAAGATAGACCTAAGGCCAGGATACCATCAGCCCAAGATCAAGGATGAGGACGTCCCTAAAATGGTTTACCACTCGGTATGGCCTGTATGAGTTCACAGTCATGTTGTTTGGCTTGACCAATGCACCAGCCTACTTCATGAACCTTATGAACAAAGTATTTATGGACTACTTAGACAAGTTTGTGGTCGTGTTCATAGATGACATCTTGATCTACTCTAAGACCAATGATGAGCATGCTGAACACTTGCATTTGGTCCTAGAGAAGCTTAGAGAGCATGAGCTTTATGCCAAGTACAGTAAATGTGAGTTTTGGCTTCAAGAAATCAGTTTTCTCGGACACATTGTATCCGCTGGAGGAATCGCAGTTGATCCTTCCAAGGTAGAAGCTATGATGGATTGGAAACAGCCTACATCAGTAGCTGAAGTGCGTAGTTTCCTCGGTTTGGCCGGATACTACAGACGATTCATAGAAGGTTTCTCTAAGCTTTCCAAACCAATAACCCATCTGCTCAAGAAGGAAAAAAATATGAATGGATAGAAGCTCGTGAGAAAGGTTTCCTAGAGTTAAAGAGGAAGTTAACTTCTGCACCAGTGTTGATCCTACCGGACATACATCAAGAATTTGAAGTCTATTGTGATGCATCGCACTAAGGTCTTGGTTGCGTACTCACGCAAGGAGGAAAAGTTGTAGCTTATGCATCCAGATAGCTTCATCCTCATGAAGACAATTATCCAACTCCTGATTTGAAGCTAGCATCAGTAGTGCATGCCTTAAAGATTTGGCGGCATTACTTGATTGAAAATCATTGTAATATCTACACAGACCACAAGCGTCTCAAGTACATTTTCACCCAAATAGATCTAAACCTTCAACAAAGGAGATGGTTAGAGCTGATAAAGGATTATGATTTGGACATCCATTACCATCCAGGGAAGGCTAATGTAGTTGCTGATGCATTGAGCCGTAAGTCCTACTGCAGTAATATCATGGTTCAGGAACATCAACCCGAGCTCTACAAAGAATTTGAAGCCCTCAACCTTGGTTTAGTAGAACAAGGCTTTGTAAACACGATGGAAGCACATCCAACTCTAGAAGAGCAGATCAAGACAGCTCAAGAAGGACATCTTGGAGTCTAGAGATTCAAGCGTCTCATGGCTAAAGGAAAAGCCCCCAAGATGATTGAAGATCAGCAAGGAGTCCTATGGTACGAGAAGCGTCTTTTTGTTCCCCATCAGAAGGAACTCAAGGACCTAATACTAAAGGAAGCCCACAACTCAGCTTATACCCTGCACCCAGGCAGCACCAAGATGTATCAAGACTTGAAAATGTTGTACTGGTGGCCACGAATGAAAAGAGATATTGCCGAGTATGTGGCTTGCTGTGATGTGAGCCAATGAGTCAAAGCTGAACACCAGAGACCAGTCGGACTACTTCAACCACTATAGATCCCTCAGTGGAAATGGGAAAAAGTCAGGATGGATTTCATTACAGGGTTGCCCCGAACCAAGTCCGGTTGTGACTCTGTATTTGTTATAATTGACATACTAACTAAAGTCGCCCACTTTATTCAGTGAAGACCACCTATAAAGGAGACAAGCTGGCCAAGTTGTATATGGCCCGTATTGTGTGTTTACATGGAGTACCCAAAAGAATAGTCTCAGATCGAGGTTCTCAATTTACTCGCATTTCCGGGCTAGTTTGCATGATGCCCTTGGAACACACCTTGCTTTCAGTACAGCATATCACCCACAAACTGATGGCCAGATCGAAAGAACAAATCAGATTTTGGAAGACATGCTTCGAGCTTGTGCTTTGGAGTTTACCATAGACTGGGAGAAATGTCTACCGTATGCCGAGTTTGCATACAATAACAGTTTTTAGTCCAATCTAAAAATGTCCCCGTTTGAAGCATTCTGTGGAAGAAAATGCAAGACCCCTCTACATTAGTCGGAATCAGGTGAAGGATACATCTTCGAACCAGATACTCTTAAGCAAGAGAAAGAGAAAGTTCAACTAATCAGAGATCGCGTTCAAGCTGCTTAGTCCAGACAAAAGAGTTATGCCGGTAACTGTCGAAGGAAGTTAACCTTTGAAGTTGGAGACGCTGTGTATCTCAAAGTATCACCTCTTCGGGGCACTCGAAGATTTAAGGTGAAAGGCAAGCTTGCACCAAGATACATAGGCCCGTTCCCAATCACCGCCAAGCATGGAGAAGTAGCCTATCAGCTAGAGCTACATGAGAACCTATCGGACGTCCACAACGTGTTCCACGTCTCTCAGCTCAAGAAGTGTCTACACGTACCTGAAGAGTATACTCCTGTCGAAGCCATCGCACTTCAGGAAGACCAGACCTACCCTGAGCACCCGATCAAGGTCCTCGAAGTCATCGAGACGAACACAAGACGTCAGACCATTCGCCTTTGCAAAGTCCAGTGGAGCCACCACTCAGCAAAAGAAGCCACTTGGGAGCGTGAAGATCAATTGAAGCAAGAATTCCCGTCCCTGTTTTCGGAGCAGCTCGAATCTCGGGGTCGAGATTCTGTTTAAGGTGGGTAGGTTTGTAACGTCCTGTTTTCGGATGAGTTTTAGTTTGTGCTTTTGTGATTTTTGTTTCCCTTCGTTTGTCTTTGTGTCTGTGGTCTCAAATCTCCTAGCTTCTTTCAAGCTCAGGTTTGTGTTTCAAAACTCTTTGTTTCTGTAGTTCAAAATCCAAGTTTGATTTCATCCTTGTCAGTCCCGGCCCTCTCCTCTTCGTGGACCTTCCTTCCTCCTTGGGCATAACCCGTTCCTCCCCCCTTGATCTATCAGGACCGTCCATGACCTCCCCTTGATCTATCAGGACCTTCCATGACCTCCCCTTGACCTATTAGGGCCGTCCATGACCTCCCCTTACGCCAAGACCACTCTCCTTGTGAACCGTCCGATCTTAATCGAACGGCCCAGCCTCTTTTGCACGTTCGTCCGGTCCGAACATCCCACCCCTTGAGAGTTGTCCAATTGTAATTGAACGGCCCGATCCTGTTTGCACATTAGTCCGGTCCGAACGTCCCGCTCCTGTCAAGCCGCCCGATCTAAATCGAACGGCCTTCTCTATCCACTCTTCCTCGAACTGTCCTTTTTGCAAAGACGACCCTGTTTGGTCACGACTGTCATTTTTGCAAAGACGACCCTCTTTGATCACAACTGTCCTTTTTACAAAGACCACCTTCCTTAATCAGGACCTCCTCAGAACCTCTTCGCGGGACCTCCGTTGGACCTCCTGGACCTTCTCAAGACCTCCTTGTAGGACCTCCCTGAGGACCTCCTCAGGACCTCCGTTGGACCTCCTGGACCTCCTCAGGACCTCTTCGCAGGACCTTCCCTAGGACCTCCCTTGGACCTCCTCCTGGACCTGTTCGCAGGACCTCCCCCAGGACCTCCCTTGGACCTTCCCTTGGACCTCCCCGAGGACCTCCCTTGGACCTCCTGGACCTCCTCGCAAGACCTTCCCCAGGACCTCCCTTGGACCTCCTCCTAGACCTCCTCAGGACCTCTTCGCAGGACCTCCCCCAGGATCTTCCCTTGGACTTTCCCCAGGACCTCCCTTGGACCTCCTCCTGGACCTCTCCACAGGACCTCCTCGCAGGACCTTCCCCAGGACCTCCCGTTGGAGCTCTCCAGGACCTCCCCTTGACTTCTCAAGGACCTCTCTAGATTTCCTTCTACGGCCGAGTGTGGTCGTAACTCCTTCAAGCACGTATAGTTGAAACTTCTATTTTATGCTCGTGTTGAACAGTGGTCGTTGAGCAGTTGTTCTTCTCAACTCATGACTACCCCTCGTGCTCTCTGCTGCACCACCAACTCCTTGCCATTTCTGCGAAGCACCTACTCCCTTGACCTCCATGACTTCAGCACTTTTTCTAGCCCTGTCGTTCCACCCGTGCGTCATCTCTTCTCTGCGCCCTCGCCATGGCCGTCCTTGACGTCCTCACCATACCAGTACGCCCGGTCCAAGCCCCGTGCCCGTGTCAGCCGGCCCTTCAAAGTTGTCGCTCCTTTGACGCCCATCCCTGCAACCGCCTGCCCTGCCCTGTCACCTCCGTGCCAGAGCCCCCACACCTTGGCCGCCTATAAAAAGGCTCATGTGCCCCTTGTTCTACCCCACGCCGCTCCCTCCCTTGACCCTGGTAAGTTTCCCGTGTTTGGACCTCCCTCTCAGCGGACCTCCTTCTCCGTTGTAACCCTGGTCGTGGTGTTTCTTGTTTCTACGTTTGTCCTAGTTCAAGATCTTGCTAAATGGCATAGGTCTTCATTTTATTTCAAGCTCTCTTCTTGTTCCTTTGTACTTATTGGTTCTTGCTTGCTTGTTGGTTCTTTTCCGGTACTTTCGTGCGCATAGAGTTCGAAGACGCTGGGGATCTCCAAGTTGATCAAGAGCAAGACTACCAAGACCCTTCGACCTTTAACCAAGGCAAGTCAATACTTTGATCATGTTGAGACTACTTTTTATGCAAATTACATTCCATTAAAAATAACAAATTGCATGCCTTAATTCTTTAAGCAAACGTATGTTAAGGCTTAAGGTAGTTAAACACCCATTCGACGATTAGCTATTTAATATGCCATCCTTGACAATTGAATCCATTAAACCTTGTCACCATAGTAACTATGTGGTAATACTAGTTATAGGTTGTACTTAAGTGACATGCTAGTCTTGCTTAGGTACTGGGACATTACAATGTCCCAAATCATCATCTCTTCAAACATAAAAATGGTTTGGGCAGTCATGGGTGGTCCATGACCGAGGAAAATGTGATGGTTGTGTTTTACTCCTCAAAAACCCCAAACTTCTTCTACCACATCTGGGCAGATGGTAAGGTGGTGGGTGCGGATGTAGCACAAGAATGGTGGGTATGTGGTTGAACTGCCCAGACAACCTTAAGGACTTAATCTTGTCACGACCGCCTGTGTACAAAAAGTACAACCACAAGTTTATAAAGTACAACTTGGTTTAGTAAAGTTATTAAACCTTGGAAGTCATCTCACTGGAGAGGTTTGGGGTGGCACAAGTGGCGGAGGCATTCCGGCTTGAAAGGGACACCGTGTAAGGTGAAGTTACCAGTTGTGCTAGTCGTTGTGACCGGGGCCAGCTGCGCTAGATGTTGTGGTGAACATCCCATGCAACATATGGGCATAACCACATATGGGTGAAATGACAAAAGGGGTAAGATAGCTAGAAAGGTTATTGTGATGGTCGCTCAACTACATGGCTAAGGAATCATGTAGGGTAATGAGTATGACTATCTCTTGTGGGTAAAGTGTGCAAACTCTGCAGAGTCTAAACTGTTTAAACAGCCGTGCCTATGGTCAAAGACGAACATGGGAACTTAACTTGAGATAGTTCTATTTTAAAAACCTTTGTGGGTGGGTTGGAAATGGGTTGGGTGGATGTAACCCGACATTTGGTTTTTCTCCTGGGTGGTCTCACCCGGTGCTGTTTAATGGTGGATGTAACCATTAATCAAAATAAGCATAGGTGGAGGTAACCTCTGCTAATACATTATTGCACAATTACTCTCCTTACAAAATGCAATTTGGTTGAAAATGCTAAGTAATAGGATATTATAATTATGATAATTGAAAATATTGCTTTAGCAAATAAAAGAACCGAGCCATCCTTGTTAAGCCTTACATGTATATAATTGTATTGTGTGTTGGCTCACGAGCACGGAAGTTGTGCTCATCCTCGCGCTCTCCCCAAACCCTTTAGATGACACAGATGAAGGGGACTACGCCTACCTTGAGGACCCAGGAGTCGAAGGGCAAGGAGACGATGAAGAGTAGCCTAGGTTCTGTAGTCTAGATCTTGCCCAGTCCAAGTGGACTCGTTGGTACTTGTATACAACCGATATTATCCAATCTCTTGGTTAATATCGGTCGTACACATGTCACCCCAGTTGCTTGCCTGTGGAGATTGGAGCTCTACCCCTTTTGCTTCCATTGTAGTTTGTGTTTGCTCTCTTGTAATATAATCAATTTGGCCGGTTCGGCCCTTGTACAAAACTTGACTTGACGTGGTCTATGTTACTCAGTTGCTTATAATATATTTGAATGTCTTAGTTCATGCCATGTATGATCGATTCAGCAATGTGCCTATGAGTGCTATCTACTGATTCAGGGAATAGCACAGTGTTCTCACAGAGGACTCAGATTCGAGGTCCGACAAAAGGCCAGTGAGAGAGCACCTGAGAGAGACAGACATGGGAGTTGGGTTTTCTATTTTTTTATTAATGCAAAGCAATTCACCTCCTCTCTTTAAATAGGGAAAGGTCCTAACAAGTTTGGCTAATAAGCAACTAGAATCCGAACTAATCTCTAGGGAAATTCAGATTTAAAACAAGAGTCCTAAATGGAAATAGCAAGAGTCCTAAACGTACTCGTAGTCTAAAGATGAATTTCTAATCTAAAGCCGGTGGCAGCAATGCTGATTGCTTATCGTCGTTGGTTTCCTTCTTGCGACGTGAATAATGTAAGCCCCACATGACATATTCTAAAGAGCTTGATAGAGTATTTTGTTTTTGTTGCAAAATTATTTAGAAACGTACGAAAAAGGTCAATTGGCTAATGAGGGTTTTAGTGACTTGGCACATCTTAGCATTAGACTTAGAGCATGAAACGGGTGCAGAACATGTTCTGAATATGGCCACTTGGTATGATTTGCGTATGAGGTTGCAAAAGAATCAAACTATTGATAGGGTGGCTCAGCGTCAACTTGAGAAAGAAAAGGAACACTGGAGAAAAGTTTTGTTTAGAATTCTTTTGATTGTAAAATTTCTTGCATAACATAATTAGGCATGGTTGAAATGTTGGCTGAATTTGATCCCGTTATTCAAGAGCATGTTCATCGCATCACAAATGATGAAACTCACATTCATTACCTTGGTCATGAGATCCAAAATGAGTTAATACACTTGCTTGCTTCTGCAATTAAGTCTGAAATCGTTAAAAAAATAAAACAAGCAAAGTATTTCTAAGTGATACTTGACTGTACCCCTGATGCAAGCCACCAAGAACAAATGTATCCCTTTGCTAAGATATGTTAATGCATCTTCGAATTCTGTTTGCATTCAAGAATTCTTTTTGTGATTGAAGATATGTTCTAGCTGCTCCTCCGAGGACACGCGGCGTAGGCTCCTGTGTGGCTCACTCTCTGTCGATGAGTTGACTGAAGAATCCTTTTTAGGATTGTTGGTTGTAAACGATACAACTGAGCAGGGACTTTTTGACGTTTTACAAAATGAATTGAAACATCTTGATCTTGATATAGATAATGCGAGAGGACAAGGCTATGATAATGGGTCAAATATGAAAGGAAAAAAAAATCAGGGGTACAAAAAAAACTTTTGGATATAAATCCTAGAGCTTTTTATACTGCATGTGGTTGTCATAGCCTTAATTTAACGTTGTGTGATATGGCCAAAACTTGTGGTAAAGCTAAAGACCTTTTTGGGATCATACAACATATCTACACAATATTTGCTAATTCTACTAAGAAATGGAAATTTTTTGAAAGATAATATAACAGATTGACTCTTAAGTCATTGTCATCTACTCATTGGGAGAGTCGTGTCGATAGTGTTTAAGCTATAAGATTTCAAATTCAGGACATACGAGAAGCTTTATTTCAAGTAGTTGATAGTGATAATGATCCAAAAACAAGTAGTGAAGATAGACCTTTAGC
This sequence comes from Ampelocalamus luodianensis, assembly GCA_036346255.1. Classification (NCBI taxonomy): domain Eukaryota; kingdom Viridiplantae; phylum Streptophyta; class Magnoliopsida; order Poales; family Poaceae; genus Ampelocalamus; species Ampelocalamus luodianensis. The sequence continues at coordinate 37,485,359 of CM070633.1, forward strand.
GAATAATGAACTTGGCGATTTTGAATTTGTAGTAGCAATAGTCATTTGGTATGAAATACTATCTGTCGTAAACTTGGTTAGCAAGAACTTACAATCAAAAGATATGCTAATTGATGTTGCTATTGAGAAAGTGCAAGGGTTGATTTCTTTTTTCAATGGGTTAGAGAAACTAGTTTTCTGAATGCATTGGAAATAGCAAAAGAAATTGCACTTGAGACATTTCATTCAAAGCGTAAAATTCAAAGAAAGAGACATTTCGATGAGAACCCAGATGATTTGTCGATTGCTTCACAATATGCACAAGAGTCATTTAGGGTAAATTATTTTACAAATGTTGTTGATCAAACTATCGCTTCACTTACGAGGAGTTTTGAGCAATATCGAGGATATCAAAATACTTTTGGTTTCTTGTTTAGTTCCCATATATTGCACTCATTGGATGATAAGAGCTTGAAGTCTTTTTTGTAATCGTCTTGAGGCTGCACTTACGAGTGGTGAACACTATGACATTGACGGTAATTAATTGTATGTGGAGTTAAAATTACTCCAAGATTTCATTCCAAAGGAACCTATGGGCCCAGTTGATATTTTAAGTTTTTTGAAACGACTAGATTGTTTCCCTAATGCCATTTTTACATATAGAATTTTGTTGATTATTCCTGTGACTGTTGCATCTGAAGAGACACTTTTCTAAATTGAAGTTGTTGAAGTCCTACTTACGTTCTACAATGATACAGGAAAGATTTAGTGGAATTGGTATGATAACACTTGAAAGTGTTGTTTTGGAGAAGATTGCTTATGAAGATTTAATTGAAGATTCATTTCAACTAATGCTAGAAGGATGACACGTTTAACTTAGATACTAGTTTAGAGTTTCAAGATTTTCAGCAAGATTAATTCTCAGAGAAGTTGTTTTACAATAATAATATTCAATGATTTTTTTTCGTATTTGGCTCTTCTTAGGTTTTAGCACAGGGCCCCATTTTCTCAGATACGGCCCCACCCAAGATCCAACTCCCCAACCCAAGATACAAGCTCTAGCTAAGTATTTATGATTAAATAATGTGCTTACTTTCAGTTATGGCGATCCATTGGTGTCGGGCCTAGTCCCGCGGCATTGTGCGACGTGGTTGGCAGCCTCAAAGAAGGTGTTCTTCCCGATCACCACTAGGCACACGTCACACCTCCAGATGAGCTTAAATGAACTCATACTTGTGGTGGGTTCGGGGAGTGAGTCGGAGACGAAAGCGGAGGCGGCGATGGTTGCGGCTGCTGCTAGATGGAGGCGGTGCTCAGGAGATTGCTATGGGGATGCTGAAGTTAGGACGAGATTCTCTAGGGATTTTTAAGACCTAAATCTCCCTTTTCCGAATAGGTCCTTCATGATATGTTGTTTTGGGAAGGTGTAGATAGAAATTGAAAAAAACTAGAACCGGTGCATAGTGTAATGTTAAGGCCAGTTATTTGGTATTAAGTGCTGACTTTGCTTAAGCATGGTGCTTGAAAGCACAATCGTTAGAAATAAAACCAGTGTATTGTGTAACTTACTCAAAAAAGTAATAAGTAATGACGCAGATTTAGCCATCAACACAATATTGGTTTAGAGTAGGTTTCAGAAAATCCACATTACTTTGTTGCATCGGTAATGCAGAACCACATATTTGCGTGGGTTGTGCCGTCGAATCGGTTACGAACTCTATAGTATTTATATTTAAAAATACTACTTTATTAAAACACTAACACTATTACACCAGAGTGGACACACACCATTGGTGGCTAGCCTAGCACTCACACCATACACTCACCTTGCCTTCTACCATGCTCATATGCTATGGCATGGCAAGGAGTCATGGCCTCTATTTATAGTGATTGAGGGCCATTGGATTTTTGACAAGTGTCAAGATCATAGCCCTTGATCTAAAATATCTAGAATATCTATGCTCTTCTAAGAAAATATCCTTGCCTTAGAGAGTTTCCTAATTTATTTAACTAGCTATTCTAGAGTACTCCCTAGAAAATATCCATGCTTTTGCAATCTTTCGGATATCTAGAAGCTTGCATTGCCAGCTTCTAACAAAGCATTAGTGAAATAACATGACTGCAAACCCTGTTGAACGCATAAAATTGTGTATTTTTTCTTTGGCAGAACTGAACTCAAACCCTGTTGAACGCACAAAATTGCATTTATTTTTCTTTGGCAGAACTGAACCTGAACTCCTGGGATTGCCTGCCAAGAGCTAAGTCTTCAACGACAGGCCCCTCCCTAGAGTAGTCAGGTCAAATAGTTAGGGACTGCCCTTCAATCTGCATTCTTCAATTCAGCATACTGTACATGTCAGAGTCCATTGTTTCTTGGCATGCAATCAATGAGAAGCATTCCTGCCGCACTCACCTTGAAAACTTACAGAACAGTAATAGGTGTGCAATGCTTTCAATTACCTTTCTGCATGATCTTGATCTCAGGCATGTTGTATCTTAACATCTCAGTGGCATTGCATCAATGTTGTTTTAACAGGCTTATTTCCATCAACAACTTCCAAAGGACAATGTTGATGAATCGGTGAAGCATTTGTTCTTTGCTTGTCCTTTCAGTCAACGTTGTTGGAGTTGTATTGGCTTCTCTTGGGATTTGTCCCTCTCTTTGGCTGATCTTGTGCAGGATGGACAAGTGAGATATCGTCTCAGATGTTTCAAAGAAATTGTCATTACTGCATGTTGGACTTTGTGGATCCATCGAAACAATCTCATTTTCAAGGAAGGAGTTTTGTCTTTCTCAGCTTGGAAAAGGGCGTTTAGGGATGCGTTTGCTCTGGTTATCCATCGAGTCAAACCTTCTCTTCGTGAAGTTTTTGTGGTTTGGTTGAGAGATTTTGGTTAAAGTATTGTTGGGTGCTACTTGTATATTCTTTCTCCCTCTCTTTGTATTCTATTTCTCTTTTTGATTAATATATTTATACAGTAGGGGTTCTTCCCTTCCTGTTTTCAGTCAAAAAAAAAAAAAACTTTAGAAAGCCTGCACTAGAATGTATTCGCCGGATCATATACACTAGAATGTGTTTGCCGGATTTGGCCAGTCAAAATGTACTGTACCTTATCCCGACACAGCTATCATTGTGAACAATACCTGATAAGAATACGAGACGACTAAGCGTTTCGGTGATTGATGCAATGATGCATCCATAAAGTTATCTAAAGCTACTCTTTTCCTTTAGTTTGGCCATATTTACAAACGTTTACCAACCATCTCTACCGGAATTGAGACAAACGCAAAACTGAATGAACACTACTAATGATATATAAAGATACTGTATTACAACCTACGTACAGCGCATTCTTAAAACAGAATTGCACATAGATTATATATATCTGCGAATATTGTCCAGCATGACAATGGAGTCAATTACTACTGAAATCAACCCAGATGCTATAGTCCACTCCCTCGGTCCCCCAAAACTCCCTTGCTTATTCTTCTTGTCCCAATTCATAAGACCACATGTTCGCGCCCAAGGCGTCACCGCCCTTCACCACAATGGTATCTGCGCATCGCGACTTCGGCACGACGGCATAGTCTCCATCGCGAAGTTTGGACGGTCTGAGGCTAACAGTAGAGCCTCGGGAGGAAGATCTTGTTCTGCATCCACTTAACGCCGGTCTTCTTCATCAACGTTGTGAGCGTGCCGGCCAACAACGCTCGCCCCTGCAAGCTCTCCACCTTGTCCCACTCCATCGTCTGCTCGTTGGCTTGATGACGTGGACCGTCCGCCCGCGGCGGCCGATGAGGACGGCCATCAGATCGCCTTGGTCGGACTCGACCAGGTAGCTATCCTCGCATTCGAACCCGAAGCTCTTGGGCTTCTCGAGAATCTCAAATCCTTCGTCGTGCCTACACTCGTCGTGCACTGGCAACCTCCCGTCTTCTGATGGCGGATCCAGGATTTATTGAATAGGTGTTCGAAGTTAATAAAATATTATTTAATAGAAAAAATTAAAGATCTACTGTAGAAAAAAAAACAAAGTACAATTTATCTATATTAGAAATAACACCACAAAGAATTGAGAGAAATTAAAAAATAATTAAAAAAATTGTTGAATTCGGGATTTGAGATTTGGGACTGAGGAATTGAGGAATAGAGAATTGGGGATGTGCATGTGCTGCTATTGACGTATGCAACCTAGCTCGTCGGTCTATGAATTTGTAGTTTGCATGTTTAATTGGTCACATGAATTTGTATAACTTGAGAAGTTGAGATCATCAATAAATTATATAGATATGCCTGGATGAATTTATATTCATATTACTGAAGTATGCCACCATCCTTTGCTACAACCTGATAATCGAACTTAAATATAGAGTTATCTATTAGTCTTATTCTCTCAGCTGAGCTGAAAGTTAAGTTGCTTTGACCAAAAATGGTCTAGATATTTTATTATCTGCTACAATTAGCTTGTTATTACTTAGAATCTTCCTATCCAATGAGAACTCCACATGGATACTTGAAAGTTTTCAAAGTATAATATGCTTATACAAAATTGAATTTCATGAGGGCAATCTAATGCTTCATTTTGGTGTCATCTGAACTACCATGTACATTTTTCAAAACTCTAAGATATACAATTCACATAAATACAAGATTCATCAACCACAATTAATTTTTCAAGCCGGTTTGGCCGTTTGGGAATTAGAGATTGGGGATTGGATACCTCACCTCAGTGGCACAGTCCTCACTCCTCAGGACCTGTGCTCGGGGGTCGGGGCTCGCCGGCCAGCCTCGCTCATGTCTCACCCTAGTCGCTAGCTCCGGTCCATCGCTAGACCGCCTCCATCGTGCCACCCGCTCGGAGTTGGAGCCTTGATCCTCGGAGCAGCGAGCGGCGTGCCTCGCCCCGCTGGCCACTGTGCTCGAAGCTCGGTCGCTCAGAGCAGGCAAGCAAGCCGCCGCAACGCAGCAACGATCCCCCCTTCTCTCGGCCTCCCCTTCTCCCAGGCCACCGCTGCCTGCAGCCGCCAGACGCCGTGCTCACCCGCTCGCCGGTCCTGCTCGCTGCGGCGCTACTCCGAGGATTACCACTCCACTCATTTAAATATGCTGGCCAGATTATCACTAATTACAACTTATTAATTACCACTAAAATAATTACAACTAATTAATTACGACTATTCGATTTCCACTCATTTTCAACCACTAACTAATTCATACTAAAAATTACCATACACTAATAAATTACGGATACGATACCAATGACTATATTATAAAACAGTAAGTTTTATAAATTATTATAAAACAGTCATAGATTTTTGTAATAAGTTTTATGAAACTTACTGTTTTATAATAATTAACTACTATAAATTAACTTAGTGGTAATTAATCAGTCGTAATTAGTTTACTGGCAATTAGTTTGGTATAATCGATCACTTGCATGAGATTTGTGCCGTGGGTAATTAGTGATGATTAGATTACTTGTTTGTAATTATGTACTATTAATTAATCAGTTCAGTCATATTAAATTTGTGGTTACTACGTACCATGTTTGTTATATCGTGTACCACAAAGTGAACGTATTAAATCAAGGGGACAACAGTGACAGGGTGACAGATGTGCGGAGAAGGGATGTCCATGCGGTACCCACCTCCTCGGCCGCCGTGAGATAAGCTGATTAGTACATTCACTCAATCCTCATCTGGGAATATCAAATCAAAATTAAGCCTTAAGTATCAACTGCTGCTGCTTTGTATAAAAAAATTGCATGCAACTTTTGCACGGCCACAGTTGCTTTGTATAAAAAAAGATGCATCCAACTTTTGCAGCACTGCTACACTTACTTTGTACAAAAAAAAGATTTTGCATGCATGTAACTTTTGCACGGTGGTACAGTTGCTTTGTAAAAAAATAATTTACAACTTTTGCACGGTGGCACAATTGCTTTGTATAAAAAAGAATTTGCATGCATGCAACTTTTGTACGGTGGCTAGAGCTCCACCGCACGGTGGCCGTGCGGGAGCAGCTCCACCGCAAGGTAACAATGCGGTAGGGGTACGTGGCAGTCCGGCAATCGTTCGCGTGGTCGTCAGTGCGGTAGCCGTGCGGACCCAGTGCCAAATTTGCAAATTCTTCATGGCAGGCCCTACTTCTGTAATTAACAATCGCAACAGCGCAAAATCGGCAAAAGACTACTCAGTTTTATGCTACTTCCTCTTGGTGTTTCCTTCACACCCGGTCCATACTCTGATATATTTTTGGAACGCGATACGAATTCAACCACGGCGATACTAGTTCTTGGCAAATTGGTCATTTCATGCTACTTCGTCGTGGTGTTCGTGTTCCCGTCTGACTCAATTATGGTTGGTGATTGCTGTCCGAGAAGAATTTCATCCGAATAGGAAGCAACAGTTGCTGATGCCGTACGTGTGCACATACCATGTTAAATGTACGAAACTATTACGGGTACCGTCCATTAATTTATCAGCCCGGATGCATTACGATGATAGAGGCTGTAATACAAGTTTCAATAAGAACAAAAACACTAAATGACATGTGCGCGCCGTCAGCAATGCAATTCGCGCTCGTTTTCTTAACCGACAGACCGGGGTCCACCCACCATCTGTTAGATTTCCCTTCTTCCCCCCAATTCCTTCATGTAGACCTTCTACGCGAGTCACACGCCCCTGTGCCCTGCCTCCGGCGCTGCCTCGCACCTCACCGTCGGCGCCGTGCTGTCCCAACCAGCTTCTCATGGTTTTGGCTAGATGACGTTCCGAGTTTGCTCATGAAATTAGACAAATTTACCCTCTCCTACCACGTATATATTCCTGAACCCCACCTCTCAATCTGTCAAACCCCATCCCTCACCGTCTGGCTTCACATTTCGCCCTCGCTGTCGAACCCTAGCGCTGCCTCCGCCCACACCGCTGTCCGCCTCCACCCGCACCGCCAACCGCCTCTGCCCGCCGGAGTCGCTGCACGTCGCCTCCACCCACCCTGTGCCTCCTCCCATCAACTCCCTCCTCCTCCGCCCCCCCCAACTGTGCCTCCCCCGAATCCCTCCTCCGACAACCCCTATCCCTAACTCAGCCTTCCATCGGCTCCCTCCTCCGACCGACACCGCCCTCGACTTTGCCTCCCGTTGGGTATTGTCGTGATTGTTGTATTCTATTCCTCCTCCTCCACCAACTACCGGCTCTGCCTCCCGGTGCAGAGGAGCTTCCTCGCTCCTCGTGACCTCTAGATCGGTTAGGGTTTTCGGTGGGGTTGCGCTCAGCGAACTCGTGTCTCGAGCCGCCGCCCCACCCTATTTATCCTCCTGGCGCTCGATCGTAGCGCGGATCAGTCGTTGGGCTAATCGGCGAGATCATTCTAACATTCTCCCCTTGATCTCAATCTATACTTTATCTTTAATTACTTTTGACTTTACTCATTCCATCACGATTAGTGCATAGAACATGTCTCATCGTCACGGACAATCGCCGATAGATTCAACACTACAATACACCTATCTGCTCAAATAGATACTTTAATCTTTTGGGCCATCTTTTAGTCCAGAATCATAGGCTTTCCTTAAACCCATGCCGCTACATGTTCTCTCGAACACGTTGGGTGGTAAGCCCTTCTAGCACCTTATATGCTCAAGACTTATAATTTGACGAACATCTTTCACAACATAGTACTTTATGTCAATGTGTTTGGCAGCACCACTTGATATTGTGCATAGTTCATTATCGCAGACAACTTGTCTATTGATGTCGGTATTTAGCCGCCCACCGCCCGTAGCTCATAACATGCTACAAAATACCGATGTAGTGACGGTTTGCTTTGAGCTTTTCCATGAGCTCTCCAATGAGTGAACACATATCGATGTAGACTTTCTATCATCTGCAAAATCGAATCAGATACCCCACGTAGTATGTCATCATAGGCCTTTTGTTCTTGCAAATAACGCAAGACTTTCTTTATCAATTTCAATGTTCTAATTGCTCGAATCGCCAATTATAGGCATACTTGAGCATATGCATATGGAACCGTCATTTGAATCTCATCGGTTCCTAGGGCATTGAAAAATATGACTATAGGTGCAGTGAAGGACTACATTTGTGCATACAAAATTTCTTTAAGAATATGCCTTTTTTCCCAATGTCTTTAACTGAATCTCGATTATCACCAAGATCTTTCATATCAAAGTTTGAGGCTCAAGAGTGATGACATCACTACTTAGTAGGTTTTAGGAAGTAAATCCCATCTTTAAACTTTGCATTGCCCACTTCAAGTACCATGCCTTCTCATAAATTGATTTCTTTAGGCGCATCCCATTCTTTCATTTCCTTCCACGACAAAACCTTTCTTGTGCATGTAAACATTTTCCTCCAAATCCCCATTTAGAAATGCCGCTTTACATCCATCCGATGATAACTCTAAATCATAATGTGCTACTAATGCCATTATGATTTCAAGGGAACAGGTTCCTCATTCTCATTCATTGTTGCCACACTGCTTTGGAGGAACAATAACAGTCTTCCATGGCACCACAGTTGTCTTGCACGTCGATAATCATCGTAAATTGCTGGCCTCCTCATTTGGATGAGGTAGTGTGAAGAATGGCTCTTGAATCATCTGAGTGGGTGCATACACCGCTTCTCTTCAAGGTCAATCTCACGAGCTACCATACTTCCTCTCAAAGATTTCATCCTCTAAGAAGACAGCGTGTCTCGCTTCTACAAACTTTGTATATCCTGTCGGACAAAGAGAAACGAAACCTTTTGACTTTTTGGGTAGCCAATGAAATGGCAACTTACTGCTTTGGGATCAAGCTTCCCAAGGTTTGGGTTAAATACTTTAGCCTCAGCAGACTCCCACACACGTAAGTGGTTTAGTGAGGAACTCTTCCGCCCACAATTGCACGGTGTTTTGGGCACCGACTTACTAGGCACTCTGTTGAGAATATGAATGGCGGTTTTCAACGCTCCATCCACAAACTCAATGGCGCAGTGGAATAGCTCATCATACTTCGCACCATATCCATCGAGTGCGCTTGCGTCTTTCAGCTACTCCATTTTGGCGAGGTTCGCCTGTAGAATATCGGGCTACTATACCATTTTCCCGTAAAAACCTTGCAAAGGTCCGTGAACTTGTCCATATGGGGTATGTCGACCGTAGTACTCCCCCACGGTCGATCGACTATCTTAATCTTTAAATCGTGTTGGTTTTCAACTTCACTTTAAATATCTTGAATTTATCCAAGGCTTCATTTCTTTCTTTGATTGGATAAATATATCCATAACGGGAGTAATCATCGTGAATGTTATGAACGAGTCATATCCATCCACACTTTTCACAGAAAAGGACCACAAATGTCTGTGTGAATAATTTGTAGAATTCCTGTGCTTTTTTGGCATCTTTCTTAATTTTCTTTACATATTTTCCTTTAATGCATCTCGCATTGTTCTAAGTCCGAGAACTCTAATGGAGGAAGAATATCATTCTTAACTAGTCTTTCTATTCTCCCTTCAAATATGGCCTAAACGACAAGCTGCCATAATTTCGACGACGCATCTAGAGTTCTCTTTCGTTTTCGCTTAAATTGTAGACGAGATTCATTTACTTTCGCACGCGACGCTCCCATTATCGCGATACGACATGCACATCATCACATAGTGATAACAAATAAAGCTCATTTTGTAAGATGGCAAGACCAACACATTCTTTATTAAACATTATTTCACACTTGCCATTTCCAAATGACAATCATAACCATCATTGTCCAAACATGAAACACTAATCAAATTCCTCTCAGAAAGAGGAACATAAAGAACATCTCTAAGTAAAAGCTTGAAGCCATCACTAGCTCTAATGAAAGATCGCCAATGACTTCAACTTCACTTGACTCCATTTGCGACTTTAATGCATCTTTCTTTTCTTCGCAGATTCTCGTCGAACTAATCCTCAGATATTATTGGCAACATGAACAGTTGCACTGAATCAATCCACCAAGTAGATTTTGAATATTGTACATACAGGACTCATTTATGAACGTAATAATGTCCTCACCTTTCTTTGACATAATCATTTTCAAGAAATCAGACAATCTTTCTTGTAATGTCCCTTTTTCTTGCAATGAAGACACCGATCTTTGTCATCGCAAACTTATTTTGTTGAGGCCGATGGACGAGGCTTTTCCCTTGTTCTTTGAGGAGAAGTTATTGTTGAAGTTCTTTCTCTTGTTGTCCTTCACATAGTTGATAGAACCACCATGTGAGGATTTAAATCTTTCCTCCTCTTGCACACACATAGCTATGCACTTTTCTAAGTCCCATTTCTGCCGCATATTGTAGTTGACAACAAAGGTGTCAAACTTTTCTCGCAAGGAAGCAAAATCAAATGAATTAGGAACTCATCCTTGAGAGCCAAATCCATTGGTTTAAGCTTGATGCCAAGTTGCTCATCCTTAGTATGTGCTCTCTATGCCACCGCCAGAGTACTTTCTGTCACAAGTCGCTTAATCACGTGTAGCATATGTCTTTGAAGAGCCAGAACCGACTCTTTATTTTCTCAAGGTACTCTGTGATGTTGTCACACTCTGCGATTGAGCCCACAATTGTGCTCAATCGTAGTTTTTATCACACCAAACATTTCTTGTTGGTCGTGGTCCATTTCTTATGCTCAAGGTCATAGGACATCCGTAAGGGAGCATGGTCCCTCGTCTTTCTCGCCAAGCAAGATCATCCTCATTTTGATCCTCACCGTGCCATAGGCTCGTGGGACGTCTTGTAGTGAGGACCCACCCACCTCACCAAGATAAACGCTAAGTCTATCTTTTCTTCCACTCTCGTAATTGTCTCCTTTGAGAGTGGGATCTCTCCGATACAACTCATCAAGTTGTATCCACCAAAAGTTTCAAATAAAGTGAGAACGTAACATTAAAATCATATGTCTTATTTCCAACGTTGGTCAAAAATACGACATACAATTTAAATCAATTTTATCTATACATTAAATCTACATCACCGTTAAGGTAAATAGAAATAATGCATAAAAACATCAATTAAAATTATAATACCGTAATTATCAACGCTGGTCGTAAAATAACAAAGATCATAATTATCTCGAAAATTATCTCTATTTTTCCAAAATTAAATTCTCCGCTGGTTCGAATTTAATAATGAAAACAATCAACATTATCTTTTTTTTTTTTTTTTTTTTTTGCAGCGGAAACTGTAATTATTCTAAAATAATTCATACTCAGAAGCATTCTTACTGTACACTTTTAATCTCTGGAAAAATAACACGTTGGTGCAAAAATTTACAGAGATTTGGTTCAAATTTCATTGAAATTGATCAAGAAATACTTCTGAAAAACATTAAATCCAAAAATCGGATTTTACTGTTCAAAATGGCCAAACAGCCCAATCATGCGGGCCGGCCCAAAAGGGGCCTCTTTCTCCCTTGGGCCAAAAACCGGCCGGAGGAACCTTGGCCGTCCGATCTGATCGGACGGCCGATCTTGGTCTCGGCTGGGATATAATCCCAAACCCAAAAAAACCCTAGGCCATTTTCCCCAATCCCATCCGAAAAACCCGGGCGCCGCTGGCTCCTTCGTGCGACGGCGGCGGCGGGACATGGCGGGGCGGAGCAGAGCGGCGCCGTGCCCGGCCCCCAGCGGTGAGGCTACGCGCGGCGACCGGCCGGCGACTCGCGCGCGCGCGCGACGGAGGACGCGCGTGCGGAAGGAGCGCGCGCGCGGAGGAGCGGCGCCGGCGGGCTCGCTGACGGCGGAGGGGCCGAGCGCGGGCTCACTGCTGGCTCACGGCGGCGACCCGCCGGTGGAGTAGCGCGGCCCGAGCCGACTGCGCGGGGTCACGGCGGCGCAGCGAGCACCGAGCGGCGGCGGCTCAACGCGGCGCTCAACGCGCGGAGACGAGGGCTCCGAGGTGGCGCTCGGCCGCGGCGGCGGCGGCAAGACGGACGTCGCGCGCGGGCGAGCGACGAGACCCGTGAGGCTCGATACCATTGTTGTATTCTATTCTTTTCTTGCCTCGGGTTCATGATGTGAGAGGGAACGGGGAGGAGAGGGAGGCGTTACCATCGGAGGAAGAAGAGGAGCCGGCCATGGTAGCAGCGGCGGTCGCCGAAGGAGAAGACCGCGACGGTGGCGGAGCAGATCCGATGAAGGCGTGACGGCGCAGGAGCTTCCCGCCGCCAACGCGTGACCTCTAGATCGGTTAGGTTTTTCGGTGGGGTTGCGCTCAGCGAACCTCGTGTCTCGAGCCGCGGCCCCACCCTCTATTTATAGCGCACGCGACAGGCCCATCGGCCAAGGTTACCGGGCGCCCGATCGTAGCGCGGATCAAGGCCCGATTAGCCGTTGGGCTAATCGGCTGAGATCATTCTAACAGTGATGATTTATTGATCATGCTATTGCTCGGCGCCGGCACCGTCCCCGCCCCAGCCTCCCACCTCCTCCCTCGGCACCGCCCCGACCTCTCTCCTCCTCTCTCACTACCGCCCCAACCTCCTCCCTCACCGCTGCCCATTTGTTTATCACTTATTTCTTATTGGCAAAGTAGACAGTTACATTCTTCTTAGATTCTGATTGTCTGAGATGTATGCATGATTCTGGGTGATGAAGAAAACCAGACGGATTCCCATTGATTTTCCAATATGATTTTAACAACCAGCTAGTTCTGACAAATCATGCCACTTTTTACCACAAATTGGAACATTTTGTTTTGTTCATTTATAATTCTTTATGATGTGTCAGCTATCGAATGGTCAAGAATATCATACTCGTACCATCATGTTGATCTTCTTATTCAAAGATGCCAATCTGGATTGAATTTTCTTTAACATTTAAACTCTGATGTGATTTTGCACTGAGCCTGTAATGTGAGCTAAATATTTGCTAGTCTTGATGGGTTTTCCCAGTTGGCGATGCCAAACCACCGAGATCTCTGAGGCTCATAACTTTTGTATTACGTAGTATTATATCTAGCAAAGTATATTATAGGTTACATATGTAGGTCAATTCCTTTGCAAAATATTTTATTTTGGTTCAAATATGTTTATGTCTTTAACAATTATTATCCAATATGTTGCTTGATGTTTGTTTTAGTATATCTGATTGCCCATTATGTCTCACCGCTGTGGATTCCTTTTTCAGGAGCTGGAAGAGAAGAGAAAGGAAAAGGCAAAGGTTGCGTATGGCAGGAGCCAGGAGGAAGCAACAGCCGAAGCTGCATGTCAAGGCTGAGAAGGCTGCCGAGGATAAGTTGGGATCTCAGCTGGATATTCTAGCCTTGATCAAATACTGAGAAGCTGTGCTTTTGTTCGTCAGTTTTGTGGAACGCATGTTTTCTTATTTCAAGCAGTTTGGTAACTCTGATAGTACAATCAGGGCGGTGAACCATTGTTATGCATCCAGTTCTGCTACTCGTATTTGAAATTTTCTAGTCGATGAACTATTTCGTTTATAAAAAAAATGAGTGCACTTGGAGATTTTGCTGATGGCTACCAAATCATATTACCAATCCATTTTGTTCTTGTGGTTGCCTGTATTTAACTGCCGTTGCAGTCCATGTTGTGTGTTATTTGGATAAATTTACGCAGAAACATTTAAAGGTACACTCATGTCTCCATCGTGCACGGTTGATCCATCGCCACCACCCCCTCCAAATGACCCAGTTTGTGTATTATTTGGATCATAGCCTTCGTCAAGATCGTATCTCTAAAAAAATTCACCACTTAAAGCACTATTCCGGATGAAGTTGTGAAGCGTCATACATGCAATGATAATTTTCATTCAACCCTAAGCATTTCACTAATAAATATTGTCATTATGGTCTTGACATGAAAGATAAGAATGCATCGTATACAACCATGATCCATCCATCTCTTCTATATCCATTTCTTATACTGCAAATATCATGCATCATATAGATGCACAATATGTATTACCAGTAATTACAACAAGCCTCCTATATAAACTAATAGGTCACCATATTATCAAAACCACACAGGAAAAAAAAATACTACTACTTCATCTGAAATATCAATACAAAACACCTGAAAGAGCATGGATTTTGGGTGGCTGAAGCCTCTCCAAGCCAAGGAAATAACAAATTCTATCTAATCCATGCATCAGTACACAGAGGTGGAGTTGGGCCTTGGGCCTCTAGGGTATGGCCCGAGATCCATATTCAAATTCCCACATGAACGAAACCAAGAATCGATGAACGAGACCAAAAATTCCCACGTGAACGAGACCACTAGCTGGGCCTCGGCTGGGCCGGCCCAAGGCCTGGCCATGGGCTAGCTACGCTACTGTCAGTACACAAGCACACTGCACTACTAATATTGATTTCATTGACTTCACTTACGAACAGCACAAACTGAACCACTTGTAAATATTGATTTCATTTGCGAACATCAATAACTTAACCAATTGGATGGGGATTTAGGGATCTTGATGTTAATGGTTTTTTCTATTAATGCAAGCATCATCCACAAGAGCGGAGCTAGCACCAGGTTTTTTTTCCATTGGATCCAAGCATCCTCCACAAGAACTCAACTTCAGATGTTGCTGATTTTTCTATTGGATTCGAACATCTTAGTTCTAAAACTAGATGTTGCTGATTTTTCTACTAGATCCAATCATCCCACGTGCAACTCAATACTCCACAAAAATCTTACAGAGCAAAAGGACCGAGTGGGGTGCGTACCTTCACATTGGGGAGGATTTAGGCGTCGGGCTGCGTGTGCGGACGAGTAGGAGGACGGCGGTGCCCTTTGGGAGCAGAAGGATGACTCGACGCCCTGGGAAGACCGCTGTGCTCACGTGCATGCCGACCCACCTGGCCCAAGACCTACCAAAGTGTGAGGACTTGTGGTGTTGAGCACGCTGCATGGCAGGGGGAGGACATGACTACTAGATGATGAAAGGGCCGCGCGGGGGCAGTAGGCACGTAAAAAACTACAAATTGGGGCAGTTGGCACTTTTGCCGTCTGGTGCCACGGATATGGCACCACCCTCGCAAGAAAAAAGGGTGCATGCATGGTGGCATGACACAATAGACCTGTGGTCTGCGGCTTTACTCAGTTGATATGGTCGCAGCACGTTTGGCTCCAAGCTTGGCTGGTTTTTAGCACGATGTACCGGAGTGACTAAGAGGTACTCGTGGCATGGAAGACTACTCAAATACAACTCCACACTTTCATGTCGTCTTTATCGTTGTTGCTAGATGCCCATGGTCAGACCGCCGGTTCCAGGGAGTTAGCACTAGACGGCGTTGTACGGTGGACGCAGAGCCTCCACGATGGGTGCGTGATCATGTGCCAGGATTGAGCCAGCGATGTTGCCATGCGGTGTGGATGACAGATGGTTGGTCAGTCTTACTCGGGCACCAATGTTACATAGACATGCATCTGCGCATGGAACGAAAGGGTTACATGCCTATGTTGCAGATGATAGATGGTTGGTCGGTCTTGCTCGGGCACCGATGCATGGGACGCAAGGGCAACGTGGGGCTACATGCCTATGCACTCTATTTCAGTACTTCACCGCTGACATCGATCCCCTGTATAACCAAAACATGAATCAACAAGATTGCTTAAAAGGAAATGTTTTGTGAAAAATATCATTTTATAAAAAGTAAGTATAGCATCTCGTCAACACATCTGACACCCATGCCCCTGTACTAGCAGGGGTGAAAAGTTTGTGAGTCATCCGTTTTGTACGCTTTTCAAAAAGTTCCACTATTTTTATGCCTGGACGTAGTTCACATTGAGAGGATCGAGGGATTATGAGTTTATATATGGATGACATTGGAGGTTTAATTTCGATGAAGCTGAGTGGCAATGATTATTTTCAACCCGCAAAAGCAAAAAAAAGAATACCCCTCAGCTGGCTTGTGGCTTATACAGGCTTAAAGTGGCTTAGGCTTTTCATAAGCCAGTTAAAAAAACCACCTTTTTGTTTGAGCTACCTTTTAAGCTGAAAAAAGTCTAAACAAACTGGAACTATCTCTATCAAATGCATGTTGAACTTACTGATCAATCCCTGTAGCTGAAAGCCTCGCTAACCTAGCCTGTCGAACTCAGCAATGTATGTGTTGAAGCACAAGCTAGCCTTCCAACTCCCACCAAAGTAACCTTACCGACTTGTGGATCGAACCAAAAGGAGCGGTGCGCTACACACGTATCATGCTAACGACAACATGCTTGCACTTGAGCAGACAACGTGCAAGGACGACGGGCGCCAGTTAGGGCAGATCCACCATGCTTGCGTGTGTGCCGACCCACCTGGCCCGAGACCTATCAGAGTGTTGCGGACTTGCAGTGTTAAGCATGCTGCACGGCGGTAGGGAGGACACGAATACTAGATGAAAGGGCCGCACAAGGCTAGTCAGTACATACAAAACTACAAATTGGGGTGGTTGACGCGTCTGTCATCTAGTGCCGCCTGCACCACGCATGGAATGGTCAACGAATATGGCGCCACCCTCACAAGAAAAAAGGGTGCATGCATGATGGAAAGATGCAGTAGACTTGTGGTCCGCGGCTTTACTCGATTGATATGGTTGAAGGGATATAGGTAGGCTATACTAGCTATCAATTCAAAATTCTACTACGTAAACCAGGAAGCCAAGCAAGAAGATGACCACAAATTGTTACCACCAGATGCGCAATGCAGCGGAAGATGAGTTAGAGTAGCCTGATCCAACATAGAGCATGTCGATGTAGTGATCGTAGTCGATCGTTCATCGTAGTCAATCGTCCAGCATAGTTGAACGTCCGACGTAGTCGATCGTCTCTTCCAGTAACCAATCGCGATCCTTCCATATTCTGTTAGACCATGTGGCCAGGTCTACTATATTTTAGTTGATGAATAATTGACAATGTTGCTTATTGATGTAATTTGAGGCACGTGGCATGTGTGTGGACTAATGTCGGTCAAGTTGGGAAGAACTTGTGCCAGAAAAATATGGTGTTTTGGTCTTTGCATGTGTAGGGTAACTCGGAGGCGATCGTGGTCTACGGCGGTGACCGGGAGATGGCTTGGTGCGAAGTCATGGTCCAGAGGGTCGAGGATGCTGGAGGAGACGGTCGAGCTCGAGTTGGGGCGTGTGGAGATCAAAGATGGATGATGCATGTTGGAGCTATGGAGGTGTGGTTCGGAGGCTACGACACGTGATAGTTTTGGGGTGTCTAAAATTGGTTTTGTTAATCTGGTGTAAAGCCCACGTATTGGGTCATAAGACTAGTGGGCCGTACATGGGTGATTATGTGACAACGCTAGAAGGCCCGTTAGGGGTCTAGGTTTATTGCTCACGTGTATGAGCTGTAGGTATAAATAGCAGGCGGCGGCTGGTGCTTTAGGGGCAAGCGTGAGGGACTAGTTGGCGTGCGACGCTATCTCCAGAAAAAAAACTAGAGCCGACAGCTTTGGATTACAATCATTCACCCACCCCTCTGATTGTTATTAACGATCCTACAAGTGGTATCAGAGCAAGGTTACTATAGCGTCAGAGAGGTATGTGAATCATCCCCCATGCTAGATGGTACTGATTTTGCGTTTTGGAAGTGTTGTATGCATGCTTACATTGAGGCGCAAGGTAATGATGTTTGGAATAAAGTTTCAAGACCGTATGTGGTTCCTGTTACTGTTACTAATCTAAATAAAACTGATGTTGATTTAAATGCTCAAGCTCATAACTTGTTGTTTCAAGGGATTTCTCGCAAAGAATTTGATCGCGTAGCTCATATTAATTCTGCCCATTTAATATAGAAGACTCTTTGTGATTATCATGAGGGAACCACTAAAATTAAGAAAGCGCGTAAAAATCTTTATCAAAAAGAATATTCTGATTTTGCTATGAAGCCTGGTGAATCTATTGATGATCTTTTTGCTCGCTTTGAAAAGATATTGAGCAATTTGCGTAGCGTTGATGTTATTCCTACCGATGAAGATAATGCGACTAAAATTTTGAGATCTTTAGGTTCTGAGTGGTTGATGGTTGTCACGACTATCAATCAAACTATCGATCTAGATACTTTAACCATGGATGATCTCTTTTCTGGATTGAAAACATATGAGATGAAAGCTTTGCCATCTAAGATTGATAAATCTTCATCTTTAGCTCTTGTAACTAACCCCATGCAGGCTGGTTCGTCGAGTTCTTTTTCTTTGTCTGCTTTATCCTCTTTTTCAGATGAACTGGTCGAACAGCTCCCTGAAGAAGACTTGGTGTTGATCTCCTCACGGGCATACAAGGCACTCAACAACATGAAGATGAAGAAGTGAGGTGGCGTTTCTCGTTCGATCACATGCTATGAGTGTGGCGAGCCAGGTCACATTAAATCGGAGTGTCCTAAGCTCAAGGGGAAAGTGATCAAGAAAGACAAGAATTACCGTCGTCGGCCATCCAATAACAACAACACCAAGGGTGGCAATTTCCGTCGCAAGCTTGCTGAAAAGATCATATCGGCTATTGAGTATCTTGATTTGAGTGGTGTGGAATATGAGAGTTGCGACGACATCGACGACGATGATGATTCTAGAGGGAAAAAAAAGAACAATGACTTTACGGGCATGTGTTTCATGGCAAGAAATGACAACGATGACGACGAGTGATCCCGATGAGGTAAGACCATCATATGATGAGCTTGAAGATGGTTTGATTAAACTTGCTATTGAATTGAAAAAGACTAAAAATAAATTGAAAGAAAATAATTGTCTTGTTGAAAGCTTAACTTCTGAAATTAATAGACTTATAGCTTCTATTCCTGATGATGAATCTTGTGAGTCTTGTCAAGTTTTACACTCTGAGCTGGAGACTGCTAGAACAATTAATGCATCAACCTTGGTTCAACTTGAGGATGTAACTGCTAAACTTAATGAACTAAGATTAACATATGATTCTTGTGATAAAAAGTTAAAACTTGCAAATGATGAAATTGAAAAGTTCAAGTTTAGTTCTTCTACATGTTTAGAGTCAAGTACTTCGAATGCTCAAATTAAAACTTGCTCTAATTGTGGGTTGCTAGAAGCTAGACTTAATTCATCACAGGAGATAATTCAACAGATGCTTTATCATGAGATAGTTTCTTACTCTAACTGTCCTAAACTCACCATAGAAATAGAAGCTTCGACTAGACAACTTAATGATTTTATTGAAAAAGAAAGGTTAGCTTAGTCTAGTGTTTCTAAGAAGATTGTGAACGAATCTGTCACATGCACTGCTTGTCCTACTCTAGCTAAAGAAATTGAGTATCTTAAGGATACTTTAAAAAGATTTTCTTTTGGCAAGAAAAAATTGAATATGATTCTAGACAAGTCAAAATTGAGTATTAAAAATCATAGTCTAGGATTTAATTTTTTTTGAGCATGTAAAAAATAATCCTCCTACAGTTGTTAAGTTTCTTGAACCTGGAAAATTTGAAGTAAAATCTAAACTAAAACAAACTATGTTTAAATCTGCTGGTTTTGTGCAAAGCTCTTCTACTAATGTTGTAGGTGCTAGCTCATCATCTCAAAAGAATTCTAATTATGTTAAATTTTATTGCACCTATTGTGGTAGAGATGGGTATTTGCATGAATTTTGTTTTAGTCGTGTTAAGAAAGAGAAAAAGGAAAGAGTGAATGCTTTCAGACAAAAATGTGCAACCTTTTTTGTTGTTCCTAGAACTAATGCGAAAGCTAGATTTTTAGAAGATTTTTTATGATGATTTTAAATATGTTTCACATGCTGGTATGGGTTATATTTCAAATAATTCTCGTTCAACATTGCCAGCATTTCAAGGGGCAATTAGACATGCTTCTTTTTGGCGTTCTGATCGCTCACGCACATATGTTTCTGGTTCTAGTTTTGTTGCTCCTGTTCATCGTGTATCTCAGTACTAGATTCCTAAATCTTATTTCACTAACCCCGGTACTGTGAGACCGATGTTTCCTGTGATGTGATGTAAGAACAGCTGACGAGGCTGGAGAACATGAGCTTGATTTGATTCTAGTCTTTTTCGTCATTGCTTGATTGGAACACTTGATGGTTCTTCACTTTCTTTGATGGCTTCTAAGAGATTTCACTTTCTGTGAGACCATATGGAAAGGGTGATGTTGCTCTACACCTTGTTGAGTTTAAATTGTAGATTGCTCTCTTTTTCATAAAACCGTTTAATTCTGCTCGATTTGCTCTTTTGCGAAGTGAGTTTGGTGTGTTGCATCCTATGGGCTTATTCTGAGGGGGAGCTTGTTGTTTAAAATTTCAGAAGCTTTGTTTATTATACTTGTCAAACAATTCATCAAGTCCAAGCCATTGAAATCAAATGAGTTGTAGAGCTTTCATTATCATATTTACTCATATGCTGTGTAGATTTAATCATGATTGGTTATAATTAATTTGCTACTTTTGAACTAAAGCATGACATGGCGGAATACTTTGATTATATTGATTATAGTTATTACTTTACGATGTTCAACGAAAAGGATTAGCTTGATTGTGAGTCTTATTTTAAATCTTGGCTGAGGCTCGTTTGTTTCTTCTTGCAATATTTTTGTGCTCACTCAATTTGGCATGTTATAAAATTAAAAAAACAATGAGAAAGAGTCAATTGCAAAGATGTATGCTTCAAGCATGCCATATATATGTATCTTTATAAAAAAAAATGCTCAAATGAAAAGATGTATGCTTCAAGTATGCCATACATATATATGTATCTATATAATAAAAAGAAAGTGCTCAAATGAAAAGAAGTATGCTTCAAGTATGCCATCAGTGAAAAGAAGTATGCTACAAGCATGCCATATGCTTAAGAATTGAGTGTGGAATAATAGGTTGCTACATGAGGCTGTAAGCTCATTTAGATTTAAAGTTTGCTTCACTTTTAGGCTTTAACTTTTCATTGTGATATCTTATTGTGCTCTCTATAATCGGTTTGGTCATTGTTGAGATGCCTATTATTAATTTAAATTGCTTAATCATTCTATAGACTTGTTTTGACATGGCTATATGGTATATGACTTTATATGATCCTGATAGCTCTACCAAAAAGATGGTTTGGTTACTTATTTAAATAAATACAAAGTGACTTGGATAATCTACAAAACTTCTTAATTTTTTACTCTTATTGCTCCTTCTTAGAATTATTCTTTCTTTGATGCTTTTTGATGATTACATTGCCAAAGGGGGAGAAAAATAAGAGAAATTTGCTTCCCTTGTGTTGATGGGGAGTTTTCCAGCTCCTGGTGTTGAGGGGGAGCTTTTCTGGCTTTTTGGCTTCAGTTCTTTTCATGACATGTTTTGAAGCTTTTGTATTTTCCTATTACTCATTATGCAATCTTGAAGTATTGTCAATGTATTCATCAAGAGGGAGATTGTTAGACCACGTGGCTAGGTCTAGTATATTTTAGTTGATGAATAATTGACAATGTTGCTTATTGATGTAATTTGAGGCGCGTGGCATGTGTGTGGACTAATGTCGGTTAAGTTGGGAAGAACCTGTGCCAGAAAAATATGGTGTTTTGGTCTTTACATGTGCAGGGTAACTCGGAAGCGATCGTGGTCTACGGCGGTGACCAGGAGATAGCTTGGTGCGAAGTCATGGTCCAGAGGGTCGATGATGCTGGAGGAGACGGTCGAGCTCTAGTTGGGGCGCGTGGAGATCAAAGATGGATGATGCGTGTTGGAGCTACGGGGGTGTGGTTCGGAGGCTACGACACCTGACAGTTTTGGGGTGTCTAAAATTGGTTTTGCTAATCTGGTGTAAAAGCCCACGTATTGGGTCATAAGACTAGTGGGTTGTACGTGGGTGATTATGTGACAACGCTAGAAGGCTCGTTAGGGGTCTAGATTTATTGCTCATGTGTATGAGCTGTAGGTATAAATAGCAGGCGGCGGCCGGTGCTTTAGGGGCAAGCGTGAGGGACTAGTTGGCGTGCGGCGCTATCTCCAGAAAAAAGCTAGGGCTGGCAGCTTTGGACATAAAGGCATGCGGTGGCAGTGCATAGGTATGGAAATAGAAAACCAATTCTCCTGTACGTTCGTTGATGCATGAGCTTGGCAGCTGATGTTTTTGGTTCATGCATGAGAATAGAAAATCATTTTAGAGGTGCTGTTGATGTGCGCATTAATGGGAAAGGCTTTTGCTGTTGCATCATGATATGACTTGTTGCATTGAGTTAATCCATTGTTGTTCACTGTGTTGCTGTGAGAGTCGGTTCGGTTGTTTTCCTTTCTTACAGCAGGTGGCAGGCACGAGGCTTGATGCAGAGATCAAGAGACACATAGCATCTGGTTCGTCTCTAGAAAAACAACGCATGTAGACTTTGCAGTAGGTGTTTTCGTTCATGCACGTGTGATAGCGGCAGCATGTTTTTCTGGACGTGGCTATCCTGCTAGCAACGGTACGGTGCTTGCAGCTATAATTAGAAGATAGTAGATTTGAGGAAAAATCTGCCATTGCGGATTACAATCATTCACCCCTCTCTGATTGTCATTAACGATCCTACATATTCAGAATAGAATTAGGAGAATTCATAAGAGATATATTCTCCTCCATGATCAGACCTTAGTCTTTTAATTTTCTTTTCTAGTTGGTTCTCAACCTCGGTCTTATAAAATTTAAAATAGTTTAAAGTTTCGTCTACGATTTCATAGAATTCTGAATGAATAAATTATGAAAAATTTACACAAGCAGTATACTGTGTCGGGAGGTTCCACAAAAAAAATTATAATTTTTTGAACTCATTTGCTATATTTTAAAATTCTTACAAATTTCAGCCGAGCCTTAACTAACCCTAACCTAACTATTTGGACACATGGCGGGCTGAGGGTGTTGCCGTGCAGTGGCCGTGCGGCAACGGTTGCCGCACGGTGGCCGTGCGACAGTGGCTCGGGCTGGCGGGGAGGCCATCTGGCGACAGCTTTAGCGTTGCGGCACGACGGCCGTGCGGCAACCGTTGCCACACGGTGGCCATACGGTAACAGTGCCACATTTGCAAATGCGGTTCGCCTGTGGTCAATAGTGCAAATGCATTGTGAAAAGGTGTTGTATTAGCAAAAAAATTCCTGGAACTAGCACACACTTTGCCTCATGCTGTCTGCATTTGAAGACCCATACTACAGGTCACTTTGCTGTGTTAGCTGTGAGCCACGTAATTCTTTCTCTGCATGCCTCATTCATGTTATAACCTAGGCAATAAGGCAAGCCCTTCGCCAAGGAAGATTTTGTCCCGCCTTCGGGGGGCCAGAGAATATGTTATTAGGGTTAGGGAAGAACCAAGCGTTAATTTGGTCTTGTGAGCCTATGCTAACACTGTGATTTATTTTAGGTGCATATAAATATGCTTGACATCCCTGTTTTGGATCAAAGAAATTCCATTGGCAAGAAACATTAATTTCATTGAATGTTCCATGTCTTGTGAAATTACTATGGAATCCTTAATGGGTACATTTATAAATTTTGGTTGTTTTATGGGGCATGAATGGAATTTCCCATTTTTTTTATTTCGTAAATGCAAACTATTTCGATAATGAGTAATTTTCAAATGATCTATGCACGTTGTTCTTTTAGATGTAGTTTTTATCCAAAAGTAGTGGTAATAGATCATTTAGATGCCTTTTTTTATTAATCATCATGGTTTCCCCTCTTCAAAGTAGGGATATTTGGCTTGGTTGTTTTTGGGTTGATAGGATTTCAGATGTCAGATCATCATAGGATCGTAGTTACGAAGTCATGATTGCAGAAATTTGAAGATATGCATCACTGTTTCATAGGAAAATATAGCTATGTTCCACTCTTTATCCACTTTAGCTATTTACCACTCTACTTTTACAATACCTATCATCAAGCTTTGTACCATTAGTCATTTTACCTTTATTAGGTTAGACTAAAAGGGTATGAAGAAAACATACATTTTATCTACTTGTTTATCCTTGTTTTCTCTTAAAATACACTTAAAAAGGGTTGCCATATTGATGATAGTCACTCAGTGTAAAGAGAGTTGTAACCCACCACTTCAATGTGGTTAAATTTGACCACTAACCAAGTTGGCCGATGTTCCAGCACCCAATTGACATGCAAGCCACTTCATTAGTTTGTCAGTGAGGTGGCATGCATCATTAATCTATTTATGTATCTTTGACATTACATGCCGCATCATTTATTTTATTACAGTTTTTGAGAAGGGGATCCTATTGACGCTAGCAACTTTCATGGACCTAATCAATGAAATTGAGAGATCGGCACATATGAATCTGTCGACTACATAGATTTTACTCACATGGAATCCATTAGAGATTTTGATATAGTATTTTGGCCTACTTCCCATGAAATTTATTTTTTGAGTTCAAAGCAAGTCATAGACTCAGACTAAACTCGGTAATCCAAAATTCTAACATCATCCGGAATTATGCCGACAATTTGAAGAAATTACAGAAACAATGTAACATCAAGTATCTCATAGTTCCCTGATACTGAGATGATGAAATAAAAAAATGCTTGAGACAAACAGCTCTAGTGCTTGTACCCGGCCTTTTGCTTTATTTAGTGGTAGCTGTTGACATTAGCATCTCCGGTTGGCGGCCTCGAAGAAGGTGTTCTTCCTGATCACCACTAGCCACACGTCGCATCTCCAGATGAGCTTAAATGAAATTGTGGTGGGTTCGGGGGAGAGAGTCGGAGACAGAAGGGGAGGCAACGGCGGTTGCGGCTGCTGCTGGATGGAGGTGCTATGGAGATTGCTATAGGGGTGCTGAAGTTAGGATGAGATTCTCTAGGAATTTTTAAGATCTAAATCTCCCTTTTTCGAACAGGTCCTTAAAGATATTTTGTTTTGTGAAGGTATAGATAGAAATTGAAAAAACTAGAACTAGTGCACAGTGTAATGTTAAGTGCAGTTATATGGTATTAAGTGCCGACTTTACTTAAGCATGGTGCTTGAAAGCACAATCGTTAGAAATAAAACCAGTGTATTGTTTAACTTACTCAAAAAAAGTAATAAGTAATGATGCAGATTTAGTCATCAACACAATATTGGTTTAGAGTAGATTTCAGAAAATCCACATTACTTTGTTGCATCAGTAATGCAGAATCACATATTTGCGTGGGTTGTATCATCAAATCGGTTACGAACGATACAGTACAAAAAATACTACTTTATTAAAACACTAACACTATTACACCAGAGTGGACATACACCTTGGTGGCTAGCCTAGCACTCACATCGTACACTCACCTTGCCTTCTACCATACTCATATGCCATGGCATGGCAAGGAGTCATGGCCTCTATTTATAGTGATTGAGGGCCATTGGATTTTTACAAGTGTCAAGATCATAACCCTTGATCTAAAATATCTAGAACATCCACACTCTTCCAAGAAAATATCCATGCCCTTGGGAGTTTACTAATTTATTTAACTAGCTATTCTAGAGTACTCCCTATAAAATATCTATGCTCTTGCAATTTTTTAGATATCTAGCTAGAAGCATGCATTGCCAGCTTCTAACAAAGCATCAGTGAAATAACATGCTTGCAAACCCTGTTGAACGCATAAAATTGTCCTTTTTTTTCTTTGGCAGAACTGAACTCGAACCCTGTCTAACACACAAAATTGTGTTTTTTTCTTTGTTAGAACTGAACCCGAACTCCTGGGATTGCCTGCCAAGAGCTCTAAGTCTTCAACGACAGGTCCCTCCCTTGAGTAGTCAGGTTAAGAAGAGTTCTTCTTATCAAATAGTTAGGGACTGTGCCCTTCAATCTGCATTCTTCGATTCAGCATACTGTACAGTGTCAGAGTCCATTGCTTCTTGGCATGCAATCAGTGAGAAGCGTTCCTGCCGCACTCACCTGGAAAACTTACAGAACAGTAATAGGTGTGCAATGCTTTCAATTGCCTTTCTGCATGATCTTGATCTTAAGCATGTTGTATATATCTTTCTTAACATCTCAGTGGCATTGCATGAATGCGGTCTTAACGGTACATTCTACTAGTAGTATATGGTAGTAGTATAAATTAAATCTGATCATTGATTTGTTAAAGATATAATAGACTTTTCTTTGTATTTATAATTTTTTTCCTAAGGAAATTACGCATTTAGTTGTGCAAGCCACCGATGCCAAACTAACTCGCCGGGCCACAGCCATGGAGAATGAGAACATAATTAGGCGTGGTGTCAATCACCCTAGGACCAGGGGCGGAGCCAAAGAGGCCCACCCGGTGTCACAAGACACCGGCCCAAAATTTTTTTAGCAAGGATCACTTCGTTTTTACCATATGTGCACCCCTCAGCCCAATCACTGTGCACCCGGCCGGCGGCCCACGCCTGATAGGCGTGAGGCAAGCAGGCAGCACCAGCCCCAGTGCCCCACACGGCAAGCCTTGTGGGCCTTGGCCACGCCGCACGCGTCGACGCGCGCAAGGCCCACGCCCAGCACGCCAGTTGCCCATGCCTTGGCCTGTTGGCCATGCTTGCCTGCAAGCCTTGCGTACGCTCTGACGCTGACGCCTCACACAGTGTATGCAAGTGCAACCATGTCCTACACTCCTAGTAGGCAATTTCCCCATGCTTCTTTTTCACGTAGTTTATGTAGCTTGAAGTACTCCATATCCAACATATTTAAAACTAGCTGGCCGGTGCAACTGTTTGGCTAGTTTCTTCGTAAACTAAATAAGCAGGTTAGTGTGCAAATTTGTATGGCTAGAGGAATTTTCTAATCATATCGGATACACAAATTATTTGAATATAGCGTTTTATTATGAATTATGATTCCATAATTCTGATTAATATGGACCCACTAAATAAACAACGCTAGATCTTTATTGTTTTCTCCTTTTAGGGCTCATTAGAATTGAATATTTTATGTGAAATTCTCGTAAAATTCTGGCGTTCCAAATTAAACGGACCTTAATGGAAATTTCATGCCTCCCAAAGCAAACGTGGTAGCTCCTTAACATTTTTTTAAATAATATTATTTTAAAAGATATTTACAAAAATAAATAGTCGCTCCCAAAAATTACAAAATATATCCTGCGCCATTCAGCGGCGACAGAACCTATCACCTGCCGCCACCTCGTAGCGGTCCAACTAGCTATCGCGATTCAATCAAGCACAGAACTCGCGCAACTTCATGCCGATTCAATCGGCGATAGGTCCCGACTATAAAAACCCCAAAAAATCAGTGCCAAATTCATTTCTATTCTAGAAAAAAAACAAGAGAGAGTTCGAGAGGGAGAGAAGAAATAGTAGCGAAGCTCTGCCAGTTCGTCACGGAGGAGAGAGATTGACAGAGCATCAGTTTCGATCGATCATCTTGCAGGTAAATTTTTCTGAAACTGTGTACGTTACGTCCAAACCTTGTAGGTTAGCAAACAAAAATAGCGACATAGAATTGAGTAGGTTAGATAAATGTAGTCGAACTGTGTAGTACATATTTTGAGTTGTGTAGCGACATAGAATAGCGACAATAGCGACATAGAATTGAGTAGGTTAGATAAATGTAGTCGAACTATGTAGTACATATTTTGAGTTGTGTAGCGACATAGAATTGCGACAATAGCGACATAGAATTGAGTATGGTACATAAATGTAGTCGAACTGTGTAGTACATATTTTGAGTTGTGTAGCGACATAGAATTGCGACAATAGCGACATAGAATTGAGTATGGCGCTGGTTGACCGCTATAGTAATATAATTAATGCAGGAATTCTCTTTTAAACTAGGAGAATTGCATGACACATTTTTAAATTGTGAGATAAACACGGAGTAGCTGATTAGGTCGAAAGAGCAATGAGAATATGTGTGCGCGGTTATTATTTTGTTAGTCTTGTTTGTTATTATTGTGTTAGTGCGCGGTCAATATCTTGTTAGTGCGGAAAATACCATTTAAACTAGAAAAATAGAATGACATGTATTAAATTTGTAAAGAAAATTCGTAGTTGCTACATAGGCTATGTAAAGACGCATGAAAAAAATATGAACTTTGTTTTTTGCTGCATTTTCAGGTATGGCAGACGCGAGTCACTACGAGTAACTTGACCCAGTGATCGACACGCGTCACCGTAGCCACCTCAGTACCGTGCTCCCCCCGGAGGGCGAGGCGCCGATAGAGCTTGGGGCGTTTCGGCTACGCACCCTCATCAGGGCATGGAGGCTGCACCGAGACTGGATTCCGAGGTACGTGAAGTTGTGACCTTCATGCACTCAATCGCGGTCTGATTATTTTGCGTTGACTCCTGTTTGTTCTTAATCGTTTGGACGCAGGTTGAGAGCGACAGGCCTCCTTCCACTAGCGAGGATGATGGAGGCGACGGGGGAGGACGAGCAGGACCAGCGTGCTGGTCGTACGTCTAGGCGTTTCCGTGCAGCGTGGCCCCGCCGGCGGCCGGTTGACCGCCGAGGCCGAGACCCCACACGTTCCACCCCCTGTGCGAGTAGATGGCGCCGACGCTGCAGGACGTGAGCTACCTGACTGGGTTGCCCTGCGCAGGCGCTCCGATGGCGGCGCACGATGTCCCAGCCACGTGGCGCACGGACCTCCTAGCTAGGTTCCACGATGTACTGTCGCTAGGCAGCGGGTACGTGGAGTTCAGCAGCCCGCACGGGTCCACGCTGAAGTGGATCTGCCAGTTCTACGTAAGTATTCATAACTATTGTTCTCTCGCAACAACCAGATGTGAACTTTGGCGACGCGGTACGTGTCTTCTTGCAGCGAGCGTATGGCGCGAGAACCGAGGGACGCCGCCGTTAGGAGGCACTTGGAGGCCTACCGCGTGGTTGTTCGGGTGGGTCATGTTCACTGGCTCCCACGGCGACGGCGTCGACAAGCACTACATCCGATGCGCGCGAGGTGGCGGACTCACCGGTCGACAGATCCCGCAGACAGCGTGGGGTCGGCCATGCTTTGTGCGCGACGTATCGCGCCCGCGGCGACGCGCGTGCCGGCGTGCGCGCACGACGGCTCCATCCTCTCGGGATGCCCGCTTCTACTGCAGCTGTGGACGTTGGAGCATTTCCAGATCGGACGGCCACACCTGGATTTGGGAGCGTACGAGGATAGCTTGTACATCCCGCAGGACTACCTGGACCGGCCGACCATGGGCACTGTGTGGTGCCGCCGACGGGTTAGTTTCATAGTCATTTATTGTTTTCATATTGCAATCACTATTTCGTGTGCTTAGTTTGCAGTGTTCTATTGCACAGGTCACCTTCACGCCGATCACCTCGCAGGGCTCCTACCCGGAGTACGTTGCGATGTTCGATCAGCTGACCGATGACCGCATCATCTGGACACCGTACAGTGACGCCAGGGTGATCGCGCGTGCCCCCAATGGACTGTCGGTGCTGTGCACGTGAGACTACCTGTACTGGTACACGCGGAGTGCCTTAGTGCATGATATCTTCGTGGAGGAGTACCAGGTACAGCGTGTCATGCGCCAGTTCGGTCTGCGACAGGAGGTCCCAGCCCCTTGGGGGGAGGCGGGTGCCGGCGCACGTACACACGTAAGTTCACTCTTTACTTCTTTCGTACAATGTGTGTTACATCCGCACCAAATATTTTTCGTGCCGTCCACATATACACTAGAAAGGGAGTTCGTGGCACGATGTCCTGGTCGGACAGGATGGCCCCTTGGGTCGAGGGTTGGAGTAGCGCGCACGAGGACCTCGTCCAGTGTGGACAAGATCCCTACGACCCCGAGACGTACGGCCAGTACATGGAGTGGTACGCTACTCGGATGAGGCTTCGGTGCGTCCGGGTCGTGGTCGACCCTCCTCGACATGAGGCCGCGACGTCGGACACGTACCCCACCCAGCCAGACTCCGCTTTCCACCGCTGCGTATGTAATCAACGGTCCTTATTTCATATTTAATTTGACAGACTTAGGTCTACAACTTGTTGATTACCTATGCAGGTGGATCTTCATCGGGAGATTGTCGAGTTGGTAGACTCCGCGCAGCACATGACAATGCTGGCGGAGACCAGAGGGCTCCTGCAGCGGATCAGGGAGGCAGGAGTACGCGGAGTGCAGATCGGGACTGGTCGCACGCCGACCGACCCGGTGGACCGACCAGTCCGAGGACGAGGGGTCAGCTAAGGTGGCAGGACACAGCCTCCTGCTCCGCTCGGGGCGGGCTCATCGTTGTGGCAGGGTGGGGGGAGCACCTCGAGACATGCCGGAGGTGAGTACGACACGCTCACATCGCTTCTTCATTTCGAACCTCGGAAGTTTGTAACGATTATCTTCTGTTACAGGTCCTCAGCTCCACCCGTACGCGGGCCAGGACTATGCCGCATCGTCCGAGCACATATTCGGGCCAACAGGTAAGTTCCGCTTGGTCATGTAACGTCCTTTCCGCCATGATTATGTTTGTAACGTAATTATTTGCAGGAACGGCTTGGGAGGACGATGCATTGTCGCTAGACGATGTATACCTATCGGCACTCATCGAGGACTTCTTCAGGGATCCGCGTGGCACGCAGTTCTCTTTGGAGGCTTCTCAGCTGTACGGTGCGCCGAGTTCGTCCCAGCCGACGCAGACCCAGCCGACGCAGGAGCAGCCCCTGGCGACACCACTGCAGGCTACTCGCGCGGGTCGGGTAGTCAGGCAGCCCGACCCTCTGACGTACTCGCACCAGCGACGGACGAGGCCTGGGATGACACGCAGGGTGCGCCCTAAGAGGGGACGCCACTACATATTGATTTCTGTTAATATCAGTATTGGTAGCTATGTAAATTTTATTCTGTTTGCAACTATTATTATGTCAGTCTCCAGTTGAGATACCCAAAGCTTTTGAATACCACGTGATCCGACGATCAAACTTTTGAAAACGACGTGAGCAAACGAGCTAGCTTTTAGGATGATGTGACCAGACAAGCTAGCTTTTTAGGACTATTTGACCCCACGAGCTAGCTTTTGAGCGATGTGGCGAGGCGAGCCGCTTTTGGGGCGATGTGACTAGACGAGGCGGCTTTTTCAGACGATGTGACGAGCGAGGCAGCTTTTGGGACGATGTGACGGGCGAGCGGCTTTTGGGGCGATGTGACCAGACGAGGCAGCTTTTCAGGATGATGTGAGCAGATGAGGCATCTTTTCAGGATGATGTGAGCAGACGAGGCAGCTTTTCAGGACGACGTGACCAAACAAGGCAGCTTTTTAGGACTATTTGACCCGACGAGGCACCTTTTACCAAGACGAGAGCCCCGGCTGCGGCTCCGTCTGCTCTAGCTATAAATACAGCGCAACTCGTCCAACAAGTCCACAACAGTACCACCAAGTAGAAAACATGGACAAGGAGAAGGAATGGGAGAAAATCCGCAAGCTTTTGAAGGATTGAGTGTCTCCCCATGAGACCAGCGCTCGCTATCATGCCGCTAGTCGAGAACCTTTCACACACAAAACTTTTCCAGAACTGGTGGATCTGAGGAAGCTGCCTCGTAGTACGCCCAATGGTTCTGGGTCGAGCCGTGACCCCCCACCTATGCCCGCGGAACGCCCTCCGGAAGGGCCCCCGATAGGGGTGGCGCCACCCCTATGCTGGTGTTGGGACGCCTGCAAGTGCGTCAAATCAACCGATGAGTGGACCATTGGACAGCGCTATTGGTGCTGCCCAAACTACGCCGTGGACAGCAACGACAGGCATCCGGTAATGAAACCGTATTTCATGGTACAATGCTATTTTTCTTCGCGTAACGGCGTAACGAACTCTCTTTACCCACCGCAGTCTCCGCCACCCCTATGCAACTTCCGGCAGTGGATCGACGACAAGATCCACCCCTACGACATGTGGTCGTTGCTGACATGGAAGAGCTGGGCCAGGGAGAACATCGAGACCCGTGAAAGGCGCCTCAAAGAGTTGAAAGCCGAGCAGGCCGAGCAAGGTAGGCGGGACATGCAGCGTGAGGAGCAGGAGCGTGAGCATGTGAGGCGACGGGAGGCTGAGAGGCAGCGGAAGAGGGCCATCGCGGCGAGAGCTAAGGCGCAAGGCGAGGAGTACAACGCCGAGCTGGGCCACAAGGGTAAATGGCTACGTTCCACTCAGTAGTTCTACCATAGTCCTCCACATATCCCATATATTTCAATTTCCCTAAAGGCATGCATGTACCGTCCTCGGTTCGTTGTCCTACGTGCCATGTAACCCCCTTATTCCAATGAAATGTCTTGTTGTTATCGTTGCGTTATTTCTCCAAAGTTCTCCAATGGAGTTGTGCAGGAATCCCCGGACGCATTATAATATCACTTAGTACGTACAAATCATTAATCCCTCAATCGTCCTTGAAAAAATCTTGCAACAATGCACGACATATTTTAAAAAGATATTTACAACAAGAAATACCCGCCGCAATAAGTTACAAAAATGAATCACATGCTTGATTGAACCGCTTGTCGCCGGTTCAGCTATGTATCACCAGTTCAACTGGCGACAGGAAGCTATCGTCGTTTAAATTGGCGACAAGCCCTGACCTGTATATAACCCTCTTGGAACCCTCGAAATTCCACACAGGACTCA
Organism: Ampelocalamus luodianensis; assembly: GCA_036346255.1. NCBI lineage: Eukaryota > Viridiplantae > Streptophyta > Magnoliopsida > Poales > Poaceae > Ampelocalamus > Ampelocalamus luodianensis. The sequence goes on from CM070633.1 coordinate 37,517,848, forward strand.
GTCTTACTCTGGAAAAAGAGAAGAACAGAACAGAGAGGAGGAGAAGAGCTAGCGAAGCGCTGCTCGTCCAGTTGCCCACCTCTTGGGTAATTTTCTTAACAGAACGGATTACATGATTTTTGATGTACTGTTATGTAGTGAAGTCTGTTTTTTATACTTTTTTGTGGGCTATTTAGTTGCACATATGTAGTTCATTGTGTAAATGTTCTTCACACTGCAGTGCGTCAAATATGTCCGACGTCGTCAATTTCAAAATTTACTACGGCCGAGGGACTATTATGGAGGGTCAGGAATTGATTTGAGTTATTTCGGTCGTGACGTGCCCTACCAAGACCTGAGCAACGTACATTCAGCGCTATGATGCGGTGGTTGTTCCACACATTCCAAGTGGATCGTGATGTGTACGATCTGACATTGAGTTGCCTTGCCCCCCGGCAGGACATCCCACGTATTGGGAGTTAGTGCAACTAAAGGGAACAAATTCATGGCGGTCGTATGTACGCATGGTGAGGGAGAGGGGATGGAAATTGGTCCTTCTGGTCCAGGCGTATGCAAAACCCACTCCTGCATCTGCGTCAGAACAAGTAGGAGTTGCTGACACCGAGGAAAAAATAGGTGACTCCAACGCGGCGCACACAATGGCAAAAGGGCAAGAGGTTGCTGATGTCGTCGATGAAGGCTATGCCAAATTACCTCATTCAGTGAGACAAGCTAGTAGACTTGCTGACGAGGGGGAGGAGCTTGAAGAGTTGGTGCAAATGATGGATCTCGAAGACCTGGACTACATGACATTGTCCGAAGATGAAGGTTCTGATAATGATGATGATGCAGACCAGCAGCCGGTTCCATCCGAGTGGAACACATACCAGTTCGAGAACCTTGTCGTCAAGGAAGGCTCCCATGTACCGTGGGAGTATGACCAGAGCGAGGTCAGACTAGGAGCTATGTACAAATGCAAGGAGGTCGTGCAGGATGCGTTCAAATTTTGGGCATTGTCGGTGCGTCGCACATTCACCGTCGTCAAGTCTACCCCAAGATGCTACGACGTGAAGTGCGGCATAGAGGGATGCCCTTGGCGCGTGCACGCATTTCAGACCAAGTGGGACACCTACTAGAAGTGCTCCATAGTGGTCCTTCACGCATGCGTCGTCACTGAGTCAGTGCAGTCCCACCGGAACCTATTATCAGGCTTCATCGCCAATCTCATGTACGGTGAGATCGTGGATAACCTAGATTTTGAGCCACGATCCATCATTCGGGCCATTGAGACAAGGTTCCAGTACACTATCAGCTATGCCAAGGCTTGGAGGGCAAAACAGAAGGCATTGGAATCAAGGTTCGGCATGTTCGAGGATTCCTACCACAACCTTCTTAGGCAACTCCGAGTCATACAAGACAGGAATCCTGGCACTCATGTCGACATTCAAGATGCCACGCATCCGAAGTGGCCTAATAAGAGGGTACTACAACGAGCATTCTTCGCCTTTGGTCCATGCATCAATACATTCCGGCACTGTCGTCCAATCTTGTGCATCGATGGCACGTTCCTGACTGGGAAGTACAAAGGCCAGATACTGACCGCAATAGCGACGGGCGGAAACAATCAAGTTCTTCCCGTGGCATTCGCTTCGTTGGCGAGAACACGGATAGCGGTCGTGGTTCTGAAGAATATGAGGATTTCTGCTGTGCAGGACCGTCCCAACGTATGCCTCATACATGACCGGCACGCAGGCCTGCTACGTGCAATAACTCAGCTACAACGAGGAGAGAACGTACCACTTCCATGGCGGGATCTACAGAGCAGGTGGTGCATGAGGCACTTGGGTGCGAACTTCTATAAGCAATTCCGCAACAAGGACTTGATGAACATATTCAAGCGCCTGTGCAACCAGAACCAACAGCATAAGTTTGAAACACTCTGGAAGATTTTGGACGACCGGACCCAAACCCACAGAAGGGAGGCAGCGAGAAGGGCCGCCCCAAGCGCTGACCAGGCCCCCGAAGCATTACCACAGCTACCCATAGACGCTCCTAGGGTCACGAGGAAGACAGGGGCACAGATCAAATGCTTCTCAGACTGGATTGAGCACGAGCCTAAGGAGAAGTGGTCGCTGCTACATGACAGGGGTGGTCCTTGATATGGTATCATGACAACCAACCTAGCTGAGGTCTACAACTGGGTCATGCGCGGCGTCAGGTGCCTCTCTTTGGTTGGTATTGTGGAGGCAATTCTTCGCGGTACCATAAACTACTTTGTTAATAGATGCAGCAATGCGTCGCTCGCCATGGCAAATGACAGAGTACTCTACTCCGCCATGATCACCGCATACATGGAGGAGAAGAGCAAGAAGGGTGAGATGCACTGGGCATTCAAGATGGGCACGAGGGAGCTTCGCTTCGAGATAATGTGTAGGGATAAAGGATGTCGCGGGACTAACCGCGAGAGGATCACCCATGAGTGCACGCTATGCCGCGATAGTTGCGTATGCACTTGTAACAAGCCCCTTCTTCTCCATAGGCTCTGCTCCCATGTCATGGCCGCCTGTTCGACGGTAGCGCAGTATTCCGGGCAGTACCTCTCTCACTATTTCACTAAAGAGGCGGTGATGCAAACATTGAGTGGAGAGATGTATGGTTACGTCGTTGTTGTCCATTTCACTGGCCATCCAACCTGGGAGCAACTAATCTGGGCCGCGGACATTGCTAGGCTCAAGGGAAAGGTTGGTCGGCGACCGGTACGGTGCATCAGGAACGATATGGACGAAGTAGAAGCCGGACGTCGCACGAAGAAGTGCTCCATTTGTAGGGAGTCTAGGCACACCTTCAAGACATGCCCCACGCGAAATACTCAGGACCAAGGAGACATCGGCATTCCGGACGTCGACGCGGGGACCTCATCCGGTGCCCCGACTAAAGGCAGTCCACATGGGAGACGTTGACGTCGCGACCACGAGAAAAATATTATTATCAATGTTCTGAATTATCATTTCAATTAAGTGTTATGACGTTCTACTGCAAGTTCTGTAATATCAATGTGTATGAATTCCCGAGCGAATCGCAATATCACTTACCTTCCTCTTTACGAATCGTTCATACCTCAAACGTCCTCGCTAAATTCTCCAAAAAATTACCGTAGTAGAACAACATACGACGATGATAAAATGTTATTGCGAGTCTAACAGATTTCGTACCGTTTAAAATTTATGAAAATCATAAACTGCCTAAGTGGAATAGGCAAAATCAAAAACTAGCTAGGGCTAAGGTAAATATCGCTAGTTCAGCGGCGAGAGGTTCTGTCGCGATTGAGCGGCGATTGATTCTGTCGCGATTCAGCGGCGATAAATACCTCAGCTGGCGGCGAGGTGGGACAGGTCCCATGCGCGATTCAACTAGCGATAGGTTCTGTTGCGGTTGAGCGGCAGCGATAATATATTTTTGTAATTTTTGGGAGTGACTATTTATTTTTGTAAATATATTTAAAATAATATTATTTAAAAAAAATCGCTCCTTAACACCATTTTAATCATATAATAGATAATTGTTTTAATTACTAGCCTGAGTAAAGGCATGATCTATTATACTACTATATGGACTTTTAATTTATAGTATCTATCAACTAAATTTAACTCAGAGTATATCTTTTTTTGGTATGGGATTCTTGTTTTATATTTCTTAGTATATGCAAGTTACCTGTTATAGAGAAGCTCATAACAAGAGCTGAAGAGGAAAAAAAATATAGGGTTGACAATGAACGTGCAGGAGTATGCTACTATTACTCACTCGGTAGCACTTTCCCGTCCACTTTGTGATACCTTCGGTTTATTGATATGCCTCTGTTTTGTCTGTACGTTGTCTGCTCTATCTTTAACTATCTTTATCCATGATTTCGCTCGTAGTTGCTTTACTTTGCTATAATTAACAATATTATTAGTGAGTTTTTTTATGTTGATAATCATTTTGATCGCTACTTCTTTATCATTGTACATTGCTATTGACTATGTTGAAATATTGATGCTAAAAGTTGCTGGATACATTACTATTTAGTACCATATTGCTTTGAAATTATATATGTTGTTATATGTACAATAAAATGGTGAACCCCGGTCATTTCCTTCCTAGTTCTGCCCCTGCCTAGGACGTGTCCACTAACCCTAATAGTTCAGTGGAGGATTAGCTACCTTCTCTTCTCCATGTCTCTCTAGAGTTTCTCTGCTATCTTCTTCCCCGCATGTGAATAATACAATCTGCCATTGTTATCAATTCCTCTACCTCACGTAAAAAAAATTTCTCTACCTACTGCCTAGAGCATTGCAAGGATCAAAGGCTCATTGCATCACCGAAGTTTGAACAAGCACAATATGTTTGTCTTGCGAAACATTTTTTTTTGCTTAAATTAGCATGCGACATAGATAAAAGGTTTGGCGACCATGGCAGCGGGCTAGCACCGAGTTTGGAGAAGAACAAGAGAGGGAAAGCTGCGATTGGAAGTTTTTTTTTGTGTGTTAACCCAATTGTTTCGCTAATGACTTTGTTTGATTGGACATGTTACAATTTTGCCCCTAAGTGAATTCTACTTCCTTATACTTCACGGGGAAGTATAATCAAATCTTAACTAATTCAATCCATTAGATGAAAAGAATGAACGGTCCGGAGATTCATAGGTACCGTAAAAGAGCTCTTAACTTAGGGTGCGTTTGGTTGGCGGAATTCTCCGAGGATTACCAGAAATCCTCTAGTAATCCTATGAGATTATCTTGTTTGGTAAAACACCCAGGAATCCGAATCAGGAATATAAGATTACCTTGGAAAACATATTACCATCAATTCTTATAATCTCTTTCTCGTAGAAAAGGATGTCTATCTTAGATTACCAAGGGAAAGTAATCTTTGTTATTACCTTTTTTTATCATGTTCTTTTGATTCATCACAGTCAAATTTTGAACTTTCAGAATTCAAAATCCAAATTATGATTTATTTTAACATTTGAATATCTGAATTATGGAAATTAAAAATAATTTTTTTTTCAAAATATGAATTTCAAAACCAAAATACCAAAAAATTGAATCCTAAATTTTGGAATCTTAAATTCAGACAATTTAAATTTGAAAATTCAAAATTTCAAGGTTGGGTTTCGAAAATCTTTTTTCTTTCTTTCAAATTTCGAATTCTAGATTTCAAATATTCAAATTCCAAGAATTAAATTTTATAAATCTGAATTTTGAAAGTTTCAATTTTGAGTTTCAGAATTTCAAATACTGAGAATTTAAACTCCAAAACTCAAATTTTAAAATTTAAATTTTCAAAATCCAAAATTTGAACTTTTGAATCATAAAAAATGAAATTCTAAATTTTAGAATTTTAAATTGTAAAATTCAAAATTTATAGATGTTAACCTCCATAGTTTGAAATTATAATAAAAACTAATATGTAGTTTCCTTCAAATCAACCAACGTTGAAATCTTAGATTACTGGTAATGTGTTTACCAGTAACCAGATTGAGGGGAATATTATATTACAGGAGAATATGAGATTGCACGTACCAAACGCACCCTTAAGGGTAAAACTACTAGTATAAATATTCCAAAGGGTACATACACATATGGCCATATCGTCTTCATCCTCGTCATCGTTACTGGCAATATCCAATGGCAGCAATCCAAGACGGCCATGAATTTGGCAGCCCAAAAACAACGTGCAACCCTTCACACAGCTACGATCGCTCGGCCTCGACATGTGCGGCTCGGTCCCTCAACTCAATTCATGGCGTGTGGCTTTTTTAGATCGATTCTCGTTAATTCCCAACCCTTTTCCTCACCCCTGTGCATGTTCCTGGCCATGCTGATGATGCTTGTTATCACTTTATTAATTGGGGACACATGATATGGAATTAAGTTTGATTGTGTTTCTCGACGGATGATGAACGATGCTTTGTTGTTGGGCTTGGGCGGCGCTCAAGGGAATAAGTGATCGATGTTACCTGCGGATAATTTAGGGTACACCAAACAATCCATGTTGTTGAATGATAGAAGTTTAAACAAAAAGTTCCTAATGCCCTTAAGAGAAGAATGCCCAACGTTTGATTTCTACTACCACCTTTAAAGCATGTGCATCCCTATGTGCTAAGGCAATGCTAGAGATGACAGAAATTTCTTAGCACGGATGCCAACGGATGGAGTGAGTGCTAAGCCTGGATTGCATGACAATGAAGCAAACCTTGGTAGATGTTGCAAAGGTAAAAAAAGATGAACATTTCTTTTGCTAAATATTTGATTTTAGCACCTATATATAGGTAGTGCCAAGGGTTGGAATAAAAGTAGCTAACAATGGTTTTATGGGGTGGGGGGAGAGGGAGAGAGAGAGGGGGGTGATGTGTTCATCTTAGCACCTACTTTAGATGCTAAGGGAAGTACATGCTCTTACTACCAGTAGACTGTATTGTAAAAATTCTCTAAATCTAACTAGTTCCAACATTGATGCTATGCATTCGGGTCTTAGCAACCATACCTACAAGGCTACAACCTGTAGCATCGATGCTAACTAGATTCTCTCACCTCTAGTATTGTCTTAGCATCTAGAGATGTACATGCTCTTAACCTTCTCTCTCCACTTAGGATTTTGGTGGCGTGGCCTGATAGAGATAGATGAGATGGCCACAATTGTACACGCCTTTAACAAGTGAAGTATGGAAAGTTCGTACCAAGATCATATACCGTCTGAAACCCAAGATCATATACTGTCAGAAAACATGATTCTAGTACACCTATTCAACCATTGCTAGCCTTTTCTAATCAAACAAGAAGGTGATGCCAAAGCGACATAATAACAGTGTAGAAATTTAATGACTTTGTGACACCATAACTATTACACTACTACAGGAAACGTCATCACAGACGGTTTAGAACCGTCTGTGTTTTTGTACGTCTGTGATAACTGGCGGTTATCACAGACGGTTAAAAAAACCGTCTGTGATAAGTCACAACACAGACGGTTCTAGTTACCAACCGTCTGTGATATGTGAGATATCACAGACGGTTCATAACTAGAACCGTCTGTGTTGGTAATTATCATAGACGGTTCTTATTCAGAACCGTCTGTGATAGCTTTTTTGATTGTAAAAAAAAAACTGCCATTTCATGGATACACTCATACACATACACTGTCATTTCCCAAGCCTCCCAAACATGGATTCATTGATACACATACATGGATTCTAAGTCCCAAATCTCCCAATAAATTTCTCAAGCCATGGATTTATGGATACACTCATACACTCGATCATATACAAGTACCAACATAAGTAGAATCTGGAGGAGAATCTAACAGAAATCTAGATATGAATCTAACACAAGTAACAGAAGCACATACATACAAATCTGGATCTGGATGAGGTCGGCGTCGGCGTCGGAGGAGGACTAGAGGAGGTCGGCGTTGGTGTCGGCGTCGACTCTTAGCTGTTGGGGAGGAAGACCTCGTCGGAGGTTGGGGACTGCGGGAGCAAGGGAGGACCGGAGCGCGGAGGAGTAGCGGGGGGCCGGGAGCTGCAGGAGGACCGCAGGAGCACCGACCAGCCGGAGCTCGGAGGAGGACTGCGGGAGCAAGGGAGGATCGAGCCCAGAGGAGGACCGGGACTGCAGGAGTGCGAGACTGAGCGCCCAGAGGAGGTCGGCCATAATATCGAGTGGAAAGCGCACCCTAGTTCGCATAGTCTTCGAAGTACTCCTCCTCATAGAACTCAGTGTTCCCTAGGTCTTCTTCGGCGACTGATCAACTAGAGGGCATAAAGCCGTGAGAGCATTGAAGGTACTCAGCGAGTCGTTGGAAAATATATGCAAGTAATATTCATTTAAGGCTTGACAAGGATAGCTTTATGGCTATTTTGCAGAAAGCAATATTGACAGTAAATACAGTAAATAGATTGAAAAGTATAATTTAAAATATTAAATACATAAGTAAACAAGTTCTTTAAAACAACTAGTCAACAACCCTATTCACTTCCTAACTAAAAACCAAAACCAACTAATCCATCCATCCAACCCATTCCAACAATTTTATGAAAAACTAACCCTCGTGTGAAATCATCAGGCATTGTCCATAACCGAGGACACGGCTATTCGAATAGTTTTTAACACTCTGCAGAGGTTGTACAGCTTGACGCCAAGAGATAATCATCTTATAATATCTGATATAACACGCTTCTGAAGGCGTGCGACTAAGTGATTATCACAAGGCTTTTACAAAGCTCTGTTTTGACCCAGTTCTGCTCGCTAAGGATTCGCCATTCTAGGCCCCCTCTTGCGCCGCTTATCAACCCAAACAGAACCGAATCAAAATATTGCTAATTATTCAGCCAGGTCTACCCCATCCTGGACATGTGGTTGTACGGTATGGCCCAGATCAATGGCGCACAAAATTAAGTCCTTAGTGTCTACTCAGGCGAGTCAACCTCATCCCAAATCATCCCCTTTACTGCACGATCAATCGTCTGAGTATGAAATCATTTTTGGTTCAAACCCGACCAAATGACAACCCTTGCCATGGCACGATAAATTTTAATAATAGTGGTCGCGCCACAGTTCCATATATCATAAGTCAAATTTTCATGATTTATATGGTGAAGGAAACTATTGTACAACTAAAGCATGATTAAGCATAATATGATACCCATGTTGGTATTAAAAATATGTCCAACTAAAATTAACCTAGCCTATGATATCCAAAGGTACACGTCAACATGTCATTCACAATTATTCAAGGAGTCATACTGTCAAATAGGTGTTTAACTATTCCCGAAAGCCTTTATTATAAACTTAGCAATGCATGTTGATACAAAACAATATAATTTTATAAAATAGGTACAAAATGATCAAAGGTCTACGACTTGCCTTCGTTGAAATTTGCAGATGCTTCGGCAGAATGCTCCTGGAAGGTTTCGGAAACGCCGGACTCTATACGCACAAAACGAGATAAATAAATAATAGAAAATAAAATAAAATTTAAAATTTTAAAAATAAATACTGGAAGTAGAGGATGAATTTAGATGAACTTAAGAGAAAGAATCGTTGGATTCGGAGCTTGCATGAGACAGAACGAATTTTTGGAAGGAATGAGATGAACATGTACAAAGTAGCATGCGTGAAATTACTAGCAATGCACTGTTCATCATCTTCTTATAAGCGAACAGAAGGAATGGCTAAGCTTCAGCCGAAGCAAAACATAAGCAAAAATGGCTATGCAACCAAACTAGAACAGCAAGCATCTGAGTAAGCAGCCGATCATGTACAAAGCTTGGAGAAGGAAGACTAGATAACTCAAGCATTGTTCAGCTTTCTTCTCCAAAAGGAATAGAAGCAAAACCACTGCGCAGAGAAGTGAAACAGAGGCATGTAGCCGAAGGAGAAACTCATGGTGTTGGCATTACATGGTGGCAGAGGACTGGCTGGTGGTGTCGGCGGTGGTGGCCGGAGGTGGGGACCGAACTGGTTGGTGGCCGGCTAAGCTACTAACAATGGAGAAAATAGAAATGAAATAACTGTCAGCTCTGATGAATCAAAATCTTGGAGAGAGTGCAAAGGATCAATGAAGAGATAGCATGCCCATTATATAGCTGCAACCGGGAGCCGAAACGTTGGGAAGGTGAAGAACTACGGGCGACAGTAATGTCGGTTCAATATGGAAACGTAATAACGGCAGTGGACAGTGGTTGCACTTGATGGACTGCGCAATTGAAAGCATGGCAACGTGGGAGAGTTATTATGGACTTAATGCTACAAACGGTTTCGAATTGAAAGCTTTAAATGAGAAGAAAAGAGAGAAGGAAGTGTAGCCATTAATGGTGGATGAAGCTCAACCGGCTCGGTTGCAAGTCGTGAGGGCAAGGGAGAGGGGAAGGGAGGGTGGCGCGGTGAAGTGGGGCCGGGGCGGCGCTGCCGACGGTGATGGCCGGAGGTGGTAGACAAGGTGTGGTTCGGCCATGGAGGTAGATAAAGCTTCGGTTGCTAGCAACAAAGAGATTGGGAAGAGTGCTCTCGGGAGGAAGAAAACTATTTGGGAGAGAGAACAAAATAGATATAAAAGGATGGAATGGAGTATACTACTAATAGAAACCAAATGGCCTACTGGTAGCACAGGCGTCCGTAAGGCTTTGGGGTTAAGTGAGGTTTGCATGGGAGAAATCTTGGATGGGTGATTGAAATGGGAAATCTGATTTTTTTTTATTTTTTTTAGAAAAAGAGAGAGATGGGCAAAAATAAATAAATTGGGCCAAGAGATTGGAACGAATATTTTTCTGGAGATTTGAATTTGATTTGATTTTTAAATATAGATTGGAAATGGAGTTTTGGAATTTGATATTTTCTTCCAGTATTACACAAAAATACAAATAAGATCCAAATAAAATCTAGACAATTTTAAATAATTAATTTGAAATTAAATTTTAAAGAAAGTGAATTTAGGATGTTACAAACCTACCCCCTTAAACGGAATCTCGACCCCAAGATTCGGGCTGGCTAGAGAATAGGTACGGAAACTCGACCTTCAGGTCCTCTTCACGCTCCCAGGTGGCTTCCTCTTCAGTGTGATTGCTCCACTGAACTTTGCAGAAATGAATGATTTTACTCCTCGTTACACGCTCTGCTACTTCCATAATCTTGATAGGCTGCTCTTTGTAGGTGAGATCTTCATGCAAATCAATTGATTCTAACGGCATCTGCTCCTCTGGCACTCGTAGGCACTTCTTCAATTGAGACACATGGAAGACATCATGAACATCTGACAACTGAGGTGGGAGCTCCAACTGGTAGGCAACTTCTCCTCTTCTGGCTAGAATTGGAAAAGGTCCAATGTATCTTGGTGCACGCTTTCCGCTTACTCTGAAACGACGCATTCCCTTGAGAGGTGAAACCTTCAAATACACATGATCTCCGGTTGCAAAAACTTTTTTAAAATTTTAGAAAATTTCACAAAAATAATTAAATTTTATTTTCTTCTGAAATTTAAAATTTGGGCTGTTACACACCACAAGACACATTGCAACTCGACATCACCACAACACCACAACACACGTCGCAGCAGCTCGGTTCACATGAATACCAACAGCACAAACCAATAGGTGATAGATCTATCTTACCTCGACATCACCGGTGTTGGTCGTGAGGTAGCCGAAGCTGAGGTTGGTGGAGAGGTAGCCGAGGGATGTCAGTGGAGAGGTAGCCAGGGTCGCACACGTTAGAGGTGGATTTGGCCTGGGGGAGGTCGATTGGACCAGCGGCGGCAGCGACAGCATCAACGTAGTTGTGTCATAACGGTGACAGTGCATAAGACACTCTTATCGTAAGAGTGTCTTGTACAGTGAACCGTGGTGTCACAACCGGCAGTGACAGAAAGAAGGGCGGCGTCGGCGATGGGGTTGGGGAGAAGGCGCGACACGGGCGGCGGCATCGAGGTCGGGGGCACTCGGGTGGGGAGGGGAACGGGAGAGAGTAAGGGCGCTGGGGAGTGACGAGTTAAGGCGCAAACTCTAGCGGGCTCCTACTAATAAAGGGATATCACAAACAGTTATATTATGGAACCATCAGTGATACTCATCACATACAGTTCCATAATAGAACTATCCGTTGTACGGACTCATATCACAGATGGTTCCATAATAGAACCGTCCGTGATAGTTCAAAATATAATAGTAACTTCACCTCCAAACTAGATTTTTTATTTTTGAATTTACATATGGCCAAACAACGTGGCCAAAAGCTTCTTACAAAGATTAAAAAAGTAGAAACCTACATAAACAAAGTTTTTCTAATGGCGCAGGTAGGCTGCTATCTCTGTCTTCAAAACTTCGTAGGCGACGGCATCGGACGGCTCACGATCATCAGCGAACAAAGCCCGAAATATGTCTACCCACTGACACATTCGTTCGAGTGTCTCCCGAAGACCCTCGGATTGTTGAATTAAGAAGAATTGAGTCCATAGGCTCTCTTCCCTTTCTTGAGTGGTCTCGGCAAGGTCGAATAGGTCACCTGCCACCTCGATTAAGCAGTCCAAGCGACGGCAAACCTCCTGGAGACATGCAACGTCATTGTGGAGGACCATGTCAATGACGAGGTTAACTCGCCAGAAGTGGGAGATCACCCGGAAGACACGGCGGAGGAGGATATCAAGATAGCGGAAGGTGGCCGTCACCTGCTCCGGCAAATCCTTGGACAGAGGAGGACACTGTTGACACAGTGTCCTTCCCCAGCATCCGCCAGTGTACGACCGGAGAGGTGCTCGTATAGTATAGCCAGGTAGGCCATCAATGCCGGCGACAAGGAAACAGAAGAGAGACCCATTTCTGCTTTAGAGTATAGAGTGGTGTCGGGGGTAATCACCTTCGATAACGAATGGTCCTTTTTACAAAACAAGGAATAAATTCGGTGCGTTAGACGAAGAGACTCACGGTGAGCCAAAACGGCGGCATTGATGTGACGAAGAGATGCATCGGCGAAGACGGCGACGAAGAGACTCATCAGGGAGCCGAAGCAGCATTATCACAGATGGTTCTGGATAAGACGGTTCTTGTTCAGAATCGTCTGTGATACTTCACAAATGATTTTCAATATGAATTGTCTATGATATTACCTCTTCACAGACGGTTCTTAGCGCAACCAGTAACACAGACGGTCGCTAAATAAAAATTCTCTGTGATTGTATTTAATACTAAGAATTTTGGTCAACCGTCTGTGATGAGGCGTCCAGTATTAGCCTTTTTGTAACAGTGCATAACAATTCCCGAATACACATAAATTATATTGGATGAACATTAATGCAATTAATATGATCTACAACTAGGTCCTTATCACTTACGACTAGCTCGTATCTCTATACAACTAGTTCATATTTAGTCATGATCAGTTCGTAACTCCTTACAACCACTTAGTGATTATGTTCAACCAGTCTACGATCAGCTCATATCTCCGTATGACCAGTCTGTATCCGATCGAACTGAACGACCTGCATGTGTATTCTCCCTTTGCCTCATGATATCTTGTTGAACTTCAGGTGAGATATTTTGTCATCCATGGACTGTTCAGTACTTTCTCGATCAAGTGGCGGATAGCTTCATGTAGTCGACTCTTCGACCACTAGTGGCACAGCCATGTATTTTATTTATCTGATCACATCGAGGGGCCCAGAGATATCTCTCCTATTATGTTAGGAGAGGAAAATCCCATATCCGACTAGTCACATCCCTCCGCATGTTTCATAGCATACCCGAAAGCTACATTTATAACTACCTAGTTACGGAGTAGTGTTTGGCAACCCCTAAGTATACTATTACACATGTAGAAGACCATGCTAATCTCAGATCTAAGAATCATATATCATCATTGCTTGAGACCAACTGATGACACATAAAATCATAGGGAATTGATACTATGCCTACGTCTGATTAGGACGCTTCGTATCGGACGATCAATCCAACGCATCCAAAGCAGGTACGTATAGTTGTGTAAATTAACCAGCTTTTTTGTAGCCCCCATTCAAGAGCAAATGAAGATTTTTATTCAAGGGTAGACCTTGATAAATGATCGAGCTCCCAGCACCGGTGTGATCTTGTAGTCAGTGATTCTAGCTTGGAAGAAAATCTCCCTCCGCTGCTACTCCTCTCGCTCAATCCCATCGATGAACATCATGAAAACATGAAACAAAACACAGGGATTTTTGTGTGTCGTCAACTTTTCCCATGTGGCTTACAAGGGGTATATATGGTGCCACTATCTACAACTCCTTCGGGGGCAAGGAGGATGAGTGCACCGCATGCAGGAGGTCATCGACATCGACATGAGGGCCACCTCGATGTCACTAGCGTCTCCAAAACGCATGGCGTTGGTTCTGATGTTGTTTTCAAATAATTATCCTCTGTTGTTTCTACTAATGTTGCGGTCCGTTGAAAACAATGTTGCAGCCTATTGAAAACAATGTTGCATACTGTTCTTTGGAATGTTACATCTGTAGAAAAAAATATTGCATCTATAGAAAAAAAATGTTGCATACTGTTCACAGCTATGTTGTAATTTTTCCAACACATTTTTTTTTCAAATGCTTTATTTTTTAATTTGTGATGTTGTAACTATTGTCCGAGGATGTTGCAACCATTATCCTAGGATGTTGCAATCGTTGTCTAGGGTTGTTGCAAGTGTTGCATCTGTAGAAAAAAAATATTGCATACTATTCACAGTGATGTTGTAATTTTTTTTAACGTGTTTTTTTTTTCTAGATGCTTTGTTTTTTTGATTTGTGATGTTACAATTGTTGTCTAGGGATGTTGCAACCATTGTCTTAGGATGTTGCAAGTGTTGCATCTATAGAAAAAAATATTGCGTATGTAGAAAAGAAATGTTGCATGCTGTTCACGGCGATGTTGCAATTTTTTCCAACGCGTTTTTTTTCTCCAAATGCTTTGTTTTTTTATTTGTGATGTTGCAACCGTTGTACAGAGATGTTGTAACCATTATCTTAAGATATTGCAACTGTTGTCTGGGGATGTGGTTGTGGAACATCCCATGAGAGACCTGCGAGTGCGACGGCAGCGGAGTTGCCGGCCGGTCGTTTTCCTCTTTGGTGGAGGGAGAAGATTGGCACGGCTGCGGGTGCATTGTCCTTGTCACCGTTGCACATGCGCCCTACCGGCTGCCGCAGTGCCGCTGCTTGTCCTTCACCACACAAAGATCTCGATCATCCTTCACCACACACAAAGATCTCGTCTTTCTTCTCCAGCTAGTACAAAAAAATTTTGCGCGAGCAGCATGAAGGAAACGCTAGCCAGTACTGTTAGCTTTGTCTTTTTAGGCAGTTCATAGTGTGCCTAGTGGTTTTGTGATTTTGTTTATACTAAAATTTTTTATGGTGCTTACTCGTATAAGTTACAACTACGATGTGTACATGTACATATATGTGCAGTTCCTCATGTGTGTCATACACGTCCTTGTGTCTTGTGCATCATATACATGCACTTTTTAATGGTGGAACGGTCTAGATGTTAACATGTTAGCTGTTACTTGTGCTGTCGCTGCTTTGGGTCGAAGTTATGCATACGAAAATGCGGCGAGGCGAGGCATAGAAGACTACTAGTCCATCTGGATTTTGCGCGGCAGAACCCGAGCATCGATCCTGGTCCCCAGATCGGACGTCTGGGTGTTATCTCAAGGTGAGTCACTCCAACACTATGTTCGCTAGCTAACATGTGTTCATATTATTAATTTGATATCCCTATATCCATGACTGGTGAAACATGGTCATCAATCAATACATGCGCTGGTCGATAAGTCACTAGTGTTTCGACTAGTGACATCCGACCATGGATACATTTAGAATGACATCATATAAGTTAAAGAGTTTCACCAACGAGTCGCATATTTGTTAATATTTCTAAATGATAATTCATTCAAGAAACATAATAATATTTATTCAATAACTCATAAACATAGACGTAATACAATCATCTGTATGATTACCTCTATAGCATATCACCTACACAATTACACCACGTTTGGATTTTTAATTATCATCTTTGAGCTTTGTATTTCCAAAATTTGATTCTTAATTTCTCAATTAGACAAAAAGTCTTCATAAAAACCCAGAAAAAACGAATGCCAATAAAATGCATTAGAAACTGTTAAAAAGTTCACATTTTTCACACATTTCAAAATAAACTCAAATTTTGGGATGTTACATATCTCTACCGGAATTGAGACAAAAGCAAAACCGAATGAACACTACTAATGATATATAAAGGGGATTGTCTATTCATAAGGTAACTGAATTTTTTTTTAAGCATAAGTCACCTTTTTTATCCATTGGATCAATATCCAATCATATGATACATCAATCTCTACACAAATCCAATAGTCACAACAAGTGATTTAAACTTAAGAAAATTTCAGGCGATTTAAAAGTAGTAAGACTGTATATAAAGATACTGTATTACAACCTGCGTACCGCGCATTCTTAAAACAGAATTGCACATAGATTATATATATCTGCGAATATTGTCCAGCATAACAATGGAGTCAATTACTACTGAAATCAACCCAGATGATATAGTCCACTCTCTCAGGCCCCCAAAACTCGCTTGCTTCTTCTTCTTGTCCCAATTCATAAGACCAGATGTTCGCGCCAAAGGCGTCACCGCCCTTCACCACAATGGTAGCTGCCCATCGCGACTTCGGCACGTAGGCAAAGTCTCCACCGCGAAGAACAAGGTCAACATGGACAGTCTCAGGCCAACCGTAGAACCTCGGGAGGAAGATCTTGTTCTACATCCACTTAACGCCAGTCTTCTTCATCGACGTTGTGAGCGTACCGGTCAACAACGCTCGCCCCTGCAAGCTCTCCACCTTGTCCCACTCCATCGTCTGCTCGTTGAGCTTGACGACGCGGACCGTCCTCCGGCGGCGACCGATGAGGACGGCCATCAGCTCGCCTTGGTTGGACTCGACCAGGTAGCTATCCTCGCATTCGAACCCGAAGCTCTTGGGATTCTCGAGAATCTCAAATCCTTCGTCGTGCCTACACTCGTCGTACACTGCCAACCTCCCGTCTTCCCCCAGCACGTAGAGCAAGTCGCCGTGGAGGACCGGGTTGGAGACCGGCGACGTCCGAAGCTGTGGCCTGTTGGGGTCAAACTCCGTCATGTCCCAGCCCTGCCACTCACCGGCACTGTTTTGGATGGAACGGGCGATTTCCAGCCAGATAATCGTGTCGACGCCGAACATCCTCCGCGCACCGTCATAGACAACGAAGTCGAACTTTATATGATTCGTGAGGAAGAAATCAAATGGTATCAAAGAGCAAAGGTGACTGATGTCCTTTTGGGTGATAATAATACGAAATATTATCACATGATAGCTAATGGTAAACACAGGAAGAAATTAATTTTTTTTCCTTGATCAGGAAGAAGGAAAAATAGAAGGGATTTCAGCACTCAAGTCATACATTACTAATTTCTACAAGAAGCTTTTTGACCAATCTGAGGAGTCTTTCTTCACTCTAGATGAATCTATTACAAAGGATATATCTCAGGTTACGGAGTTGGAAAATGAGTTCCTTACGACACCTTTTTCGGAGGAGGAGATTCGGGGAGCTGTGTTTGGAATGGCACATAATACGGCTCCTGGACCGTACGGTTTTCCGGCGGAGTTTTTCCAAAAATTCTGGGATATTATCAAGGATGATCTGATGAATCTTTTCAAGGAACTCCATGCTGGAAATTTCCCCTTGTTTAGTCTCAATTTTGGGGTAATAACACTCCTTCCAAAAGTTCAAGAAGCAAACAGAATCCAGCAATACAGGCCAATATGTCTGTTAAATGTCAGCTTCAAAATTTTCACCAAAGTCGCAACAAATAGAATTAATTCTGTGGCGGACCATATGGTGAGTCCTACACAAACTGCCTTTATGAGAGGACGTAATATCCTTGAAGGAGTTGTAGTCCTACATGAGACAGTTCATGAGTTGCATCATAAGAAACTGAATGGGGTGATTTTTAAAGTAGACTTTGAGAAATCCTATGATAAGGTCAAATGGCCTTTTCTACTGCAAACCTTACGGATGAAAGGTTTCTCGCCAAGTGGATCTCTTGGGTGGAGTCTTTTGTCTCGGGAGGGAGTGTGGCGGTCAAAGTCAATGAGGAGGTCGGTCATTTCTTCCAGACTAAGAAAGGTTTAAGACTAGGAGACCCTTTATCGCCGATGCTTTTCAATATCGTAGCTGGCATGTTGGCTGTTCTAATCAATAGAGCCAAAGCAGATGGGCAAATTTCAGGGATATTCCACATCTTATTGATGGTGGACTCTCTATTCTACAGTATGCTGATGATACGGTTCTCTTTATGGAACATGATCTGGAGAAAGCTCGAAACTTGAAGTTATTGCTTTATGCTTTTGAGCAACTATCGGGACTAAAAATTAATTTCCATAAGAGTGAATTATACTGCTTTGGCAAAGCTAGTGATTTTGAGCAAGATTATACAGAGTTATTTGGTTGCTCCACAGGTGAATTTCCAATTTGGTACTTGGGTATCCCTATACATTATAGGAAGCTAAGAAATGCCGATTGGAAAAAAAGTGGTGGAAAGATTTGAGAAGCGACTCAGTAGTTGGAAAGGGAAACTTCTATCCATAGGAGGACGACTCACTCTGATTAATTCAGTGCTTAGCAGCCTCCCAATGTACATGATGTCTTTCTTTGTGATTCCGAGGGGGTACTCCAAAAACTAAACTACTTTCGCTCTAGGTTCTTCTGGCAGAGTGATGGTAAAAAAAAGAGTACCATTTGGTTAAATGGAACATAGTGTGCCGTCCTAAAGACCAAGGGGGTTTAGGAATCCATGATTTGGATATTAAAAACAAAGCCGTACTTAGCAAGTGGCTATTTAGGCTGCTTACTACAGATGGAGTTTGGCAGCAGTTAATACGAAATAAGTATTTGGGCTCCAAGCCTCTTTCGCAAGTTCAGTGGAAGGCCGGGGATTCTCATTTTTGGGCCAGTCTAATGAAGGTGAAACATGATTTCTTCCGCTTTGGCTCCTTCATAATCAAAGATGGTTCCCAAATTAGTTTCTGGGAAGACAGATGGTTGGGAAATGAGACACTGCGGGAACAGTACCCTGGCCTTTACAATATTGTTCGGCATAAGCAGGTCTCTGTCGCAGAAGTCTTTCAAACTGGTCTGCCAAAATTTTCATGGAGAAGGGATCTAATTGGTTCAAAATTAGTGGCATGGAATAACTTATTACCACGCATCGCTAATATAGAACTTATTCAGGAGCAAGATGAGTTTCGCTGGAACTTGTCCTCTAATGGGCAATTCTCTGTGAAGTCTCATTACCTCGCACTAGTTCATAGTGATGTCCCTAATATAAACAGCCGACTCTGGAAACTAACGGTACCACCGAAGGTTAAGGTTTTCCTTTGGTATCTCCGCCGGGGAGTGGTGTTAACCAAGGATAATCTAGCAAACATAATTGGCAAGGCAATCAAGATTGTTGTTTTTGTCAATCTAAGGAGACAATTAATCACCTCTTCTTTGAATGCCACTTTTTCCGCGCAGTTTGGACTATCATACATGTGGCAAGTGGGATTAGACCTCCTCATCATGTTTCTCACATGTTTTCTGGTTGACTTAGGGGAGTCCAGAAGGACCTACAACTATATATCCTGTTAGGGGCGGCTGCTACTTGTTGGTCACTTTGGTTGTGCAGGAATGATATGGTTTTTGATAGAAAAGTTATTTCTTCTCCTTTGCAGGTGGTTTATTTAATTATCCATTGGCTACGCACCTGGGTTGCACTACAGAAGCTGGGTTCGCGGGATTTGGTTATTGCGGGGTGTCTACACTTGGAGCAGGTGGTGAGAGAGTGTTTTACCCTGGGATATGGGTGGCTATCTAGTCTCATGATTGATGGTCCTTGACTCTTCGTGTCCTTCTTTTTGCTTTTTTTTGTGGGTGTCGGGTGTGTTTCGGCTTTGTACATCCTAGTTATGTAGAGGCCGGGAGTGACCTCAGTACGGTTGTATCACCTTGATGTACTTGATGTAATTGGCTGAGTTCAATAAAAGCTTCCTTTATCTGAAAATATGATCCATCGGTGGCAGCTCGTGGATGGCGCCGCTCAGGAGTTCGGCGTGGAGGATCTGGCTCGGCAGGCAAAACGTCAGGTGCTGTCCGGTGGCGCAGCAGATCTTGGCGCCGGGAACCTCCATCGTGTCGTCTATCTCGAAGTTCCTGTGGAAGTAGGGGCTGTAGTACCGGATTTTGGTGGTGCCAAAGTCGGCGGCGTTGAGAAGGAGGGGGGTGATCCACGCCGGGTAGAAGGGCGACACGGCGGAGCGCCATTGCCGGCACACCAAGGCGAAGCCCGGGTGGCTCGACCACCGCAGACGCTCCAGGATCAGGACGAGCATGTCCACCGGGAGAGACGACCAGTCCCGTTCTTGCGACGTAGACGCTGCCTCCATCCCGTTCTCGCTGTCAGAAATCAGACCCAGACCTAAAACGAAATCACGGTGGAAGTAATCGAAAACAAGATCAGAGAGCACTCTTAACTTTGGCGCTACAAACTTGCAGTCTTTTTGTTCTTTTCTCTGTTATATATAGACTTCTGAACTTTACAGTATGAGTATTTTTCGGAAGTGCTACATGACTCCGAAACCTGTTCTGCTTCGACTGAAAACAGAGGACTCCGACTCCGACTCTAAACCGAGAC
This sequence comes from Ampelocalamus luodianensis, assembly GCA_036346255.1. NCBI lineage: Eukaryota > Viridiplantae > Streptophyta > Magnoliopsida > Poales > Poaceae > Ampelocalamus > Ampelocalamus luodianensis. Next base: position 37,538,090 of record CM070633.1, read on the forward strand.
AGATTCGGAACCAAACAAGCTATACTAGCTATTGTCTAAAACAGAAACTCAAAAGAAAAAAATAGAACAGACAAACTATCTTTAACACAACTAGTTTAGATCAACACTCGCCGTAACTCGCGCAGCGCATTCAGGAGAGAGACTCAGAGACGTACGTCGGTACGTGGTGTCTGCATGTAGAGTTTTATGCTTCCTCTTGGTGTTTCCTTCACACCCGGTACGTACTCTGATATATTTTTGGAACGCGATACGAATTCAATCGCGACAATACTAGTTCTTGGCAAATCGGTTGTTTCATGATACTCCGTCGTGTGTTCGTGTTCCCGTCCTACTCAATTATGGTTGGTGATTCCTGTTCGAGAAGAATTCCATCCGAATAGGAAGCAACAGTTGCTCATGCCGTACGTGTGCATGACCACGTACCATGTTACATGTACGAAACTGTTACATGTGCTGTCCATGTAAGGCATGCGGTGCGTTAAGTGACTTCGGCCCGTTTGCAAACATAACAGTAGCAAAAAAAAAAAAAAACAGAGAGGGTATATATTATGTTTTGGTAGGTTTTTCTTCTCCCGGCCAATTGAATAAGTCAAACAGAATTGTACATAGTAACAAGTGTTTAAATCAACCTTTATTCGCTATAAGTAAATTTTCGGGTAATATGGAACAAGTACTCGTATTGTACAAATATCACAAAAAGTTATAGAGAACATAGATTCACCTATCTCATAAAAGTCTAAGGTCTAACTTTAAACCGGAGGCATAAAAAATGCTGGTGCAATAGAATCTTGAAGACTTGGTCCAGGATTGTGCATAGTAGTAGTTCCTCGTCCCATGTCATACATGTACAACGCCTTGTCATCATATGTCACAAAATATATGCAGTTCCCCTTTAAATCAACTTCACGTGCATGAAACGATGCTCCGTAACTGCGCCCAATATTGATGAAAAACACCATATCACCAAGTGTGTCCACTTTCACCCAAGCTCCTCTCGAGAAATCCACCTTGTGCACCGCGATTTGCATAATCTTTTGGATAGAGGCTAGCGGATGGCAAAAGTACAGGCCAAACAACTCCCCGCAGCATTCTAAGATGCAAAAATCCGCCATGTTATACCCTATCGGAAAGCTACAATCATCATCCAACGGGTCTATCTTGAATGTTGGGTTTGGTGAGAACTCCAGTCTGACAAATTGTTCCATCATGTATGCATAGAACTTTCCACCTACCCTTGTAAGACTTGCCATCAAGCTAACAACCTGGTCATGACTTAGATCATGAATTAGATGCGTCTCAAGCTGGTACTCGTGCTTAAACCATTGGTTTCCACATGGATGGCAATAGTAGATCACTGTATCTGTAAGGTCTAGTACTAGCACGACACAGTCTGGATCCGTCGGCTTCTGCGATAGTAGGCACCTGCTTTCAGTACCTTGAAGAAGATTCTCTTGGTCTAGGGGCAGGCTAATTCTCTGAAGAGTAAACAGATTCCACAGGAAGGTGGTGTGAGAGTCAAGATGCAGCATGAGCACCCATCCTTGCGGTGTTGTCCAGTAACGGTGGACTCTGAAATCGTCGGCTCTCCTGGTCACCAGCTGCTTCTTGGGTATACTGTAGAAGAACACAGTGTCGTCGCTTGCCTCCGTAGGCGCCCCATCACGGTAGTCAAACAGTAGCAGCGGAGCAAGGCTTGGATCCAGCGGAGACGACGACGACGAGTCTTGGTCGCTCTCCGCCTCCCCGGGCCCGTGCTCCATAGCGTCGCCGCAGGCCTCGCAGACCACGACGGTGCGGCCCTGGTCGGCCGCCCGCGCGCAGCCATGGTCCCGGTACGTCCGGTGCTCCGCGCAGAACACCTTGCCGCAGCCGTCGCAGTCGAACGGCAGGAAGTCGAGCTGGTTGCAGTCCTCCTTATCGCAGTGCGCGCCCAGGTCCGGGAACGCCTCCGTGCCTCGCCGCGCCATCTCGCCGCTCCTTCCTTCCTTCCCTCCGTGCGCGGTTGTGCGAGCTTTCTTTGCGTTGCGTACGTCGCCGGGTGTTTGCTGTCCGGAAGCAGGCGATAATGTGAGAATTATTGGTGCGTCGTGGCGAGGTGGTGGTGCTGGACATATATAGCTTGCGCTGCCGCCGTTGCAGACGTGGTTTGATTTTCCTTTCTTATCGTGCAAGAAGGCGGATTCGGAGAGGAGACGGTGATGGCGCGCGCTGTTTCTTAGCCGAGTTGGTTTGGTTCTCGTTTGTTTAATTAGGAGAGCGCCCGCGTCTGCCGTGCGTGGTGGATTCTCTGGTTGGGGATGCATGGGTGGACCAGGTCGTTTTGGATGGCCCAGTACTGACTGGTGGGTCCCGGTGTCAGTGTGCGTAGGCTGTTGATACGGCCCATTGTTGGTGATGGTACTGGGTTGTCGGAGGGGGCACGTGGAGGTCCAACTGAGTCTTACGGTACAGCCCAATTCCATTTGTTTGATTTTGTGGACGAAGAATTGTACGAATTCAACCGCGACAATACTAGTTCTTGGCAAATCGGTCGTCCCTACCTCCATTGCCTCCGCTGGCCTCCACTCCTCCTCCCACGGTTGGCCTCTTCCCTACCTCCCACCGCCGACGCCGGCCTCGCTCCACCCTGATAGTGGGTGGGTTGGATGCACTCACCTCCGACGGACCTCCCGAAGACTTCTTCCCTCCGGCACCACCGACGACACCCGCTAGTGGTGGTGGAACGACGTTCTCCCCCACCACCGTCGCCGCCGACGTCTCCAACACCCCGAAGGCGACCACGGAGGTTGTCCCACGAAGTCGACCATGGTCGCTGTCGGACCCAGATTTCGTAATCCTGAATCATCTGTGAAAATACTATGATATTCACTGGATCAGTAGCTAGTACTCACAGAATACATCACTGAATCAATTCATATATAGCGTAAAACCAAACCATTCATTAATTTAATACATCAGAGTTTACATAGACCGCATCGGGTCGAGTTTTTACAATAAGGGCCGAACTGGCCAAACTGAGTACATTACAAAAGTAGCGGAAGCGACAACAAAAGCAAAAGGGTGAGAGCACATCTCTCCACAAGCAAGCGACAGGGGAAACCCGTGTGCATCCGATATTAACCAAGGACTTGGATAATATTGGATGCATGCAAGCACCAATTAAGTCAACTAGACTGAGGCGAGAACTAGACTAAAAGAACTACACTACTCCTCAACATGGCCTTGTCCAAAGACTTCTTAATCCTCTTAGTAGTCGTAATCTTCAGGATTCCCTGCTTCTTCTGAGGGTTTTGGGGGAGAGAGCGATAATGAACACAACTTCCGTGCTCGCGAGCCAACACACAATGCAATAATATACATGCAAGGTTTAACAAGAGTGGCTCGGTTCTTTTATTTGCTAAAACAATGCTTTCAATTATCACAATTACAAATTCCTAACACTTAGCATTTTTACCAAATTGCATTTTAATAAAGAGAGTAATTGTGCAATATTTATAACAGTAGGGGTTACCACCACCTTCATGCTTATTTTGATTATGGTTACATCCACCATTAAACAGAACTGGGTACGACCACCTAGGAAAAATCCAACTCAGGGTTAGGTGAGCCCACCACATTTTCATACCACCCACAAAGGTTTTTGAAATAGAACTAACTCAAGTTAAGTTTCCATGTCCGCTTTTGACCGTAGGCACGACTGTTTAAACAGTTTAGATTCTGCAGAGGTTGCGGGGACCCCCGGGTTATCTCCGTAAGACCAAGGCAAATCCCGATTTTATGAAGGTAACTCTGGGTCTCCAGTAAATGAATTCTAAGTTAACTCTATCTAAGAGAGAGATCTTGACTGAAACTAGAGCCCCGGTAATCATGCATACCACTCCTCCGCAAGTACTGCATGATGATTGGTTCTCTAAACAATCAAAGACCACCTTTAGTGAGTTAAAATGGAATCCATGAACAACGAGCATGAGATCATGTTGGCTCCCAAGATCAGCGACCAACATGCCCAAACTCACATACAACATTGATCACATCCATACAACACTCATATATTAATAGTTCAAAGGACATACAACATAATAGTTAAGTCTAAGCTATTACAAAGTGGCTGACCGGCCAAATTCAAATAAAACAGTAAGTAGCAATGGAAGCAAGTAAATAAACCAAAAGTCCAGCATGGTATGCCCCATAACCCATCGGCAACCGACTGGGAGTTAAATGATAGCACTACTCGTTAGCATCGCCTAAATCGGTGCTAACGAGCTCGACGAGCTTGAAGTCTTCCTCACATGAACGCTAGTAGACAAACTGGCTAAGTACAAAGGTACTCGTAAGTCTTACACAAATAAAAATTAGTTATGCATAAGTTCATTCAAAGGATGGCTCATATTGGCTTAGTTTTGCGAAAAGACACAACAAATTACAACATACACATACTAGTTTTTTCATTTTTGCCATTTTGAAATCAGATTTGAAGTAGAAGTAAAGCATGTGATCAAGTAATAAATTGAATGACAAATGAATCAAACAAACAACAAAGTAGCAGCCCACTTTGATACAACAAAATGCATGAACATCCATTCATGCCAAATACCCAATTTACCCACAATTTAAATTCAAAGTCTAACAATAGTAACTCCCGAACTCAAGCGATCGTCTATAACTGCGGACACGGCTATTCGAATTGATTTATCTCTGTAGAGGTTTACTAATTTACCCACACGACTCAACTAGCCCGTAAGCCACTGGAATTAACACACTTCCTATGGTGTGTCAGCCAGGGAAATCGAGATTCGGTATTTTTTGGCCAGAAAGTTATATTGAGATAGACCACCCATGCAAGATAAAACCCTAACTTAGTACAAATGCATATAGAAAATACTAAGTGGGCAAGCATGTTGCGTCGGAGGGGCCAGTGTAAGGTAGTTAGTATGTTGGACGAAACCAACATATGTTATTGTGCTCATCCGCATAGTATATATTATACTGGGTTCCTCAGGAACATAGGATTTCACAGTCTCGATGTCCTCGCACCACCTGCGGTCTAAACTAATAAAACCTTCCCCCTACTTGACCAAGCGGTACCCATATCCCGCGTATGGTAGCACGAGTTTTACTTGAATCAACGACGATACCAAAGTTCGGTCCTTGTTGGTCCAGACAAGTCTACCACATACCCAATCTCGTGCACGAATGCACCATCACTAGCAACCTCTTGTCCAGACCCAAAACTCATTTTAAAATGACAAAATTGAACTCATAAAATAGATATGAAGATCTGGAATAAAAAGAATAAGAAAGTGTATGTTTCCCATAATTGTCGGGTTATTCCCGACAATCAAACTACCATTCTAGACTTGCATGGATAAGCAAACCCGAACAATATAATTCACACATCCTATCTTAAGCATATGGTACTGGAATAATTCAAGGATAACCTCAATGAATAGGATATAACTAATCTACACATCACAAAAATAGCGATATTATCAAAATAGCATGCAAGCAATTATCATTGCACTAACTTAACAAAATTGGGATCAAATATGATGCAAAAGAAAGTTCAAATGATGCTTGCCTTGCTGGTAGATCAGTTTTTCACTCTCAGTAGCGTACGACTCAATATCAATAGCCTCAAAATCTATAGAATTAACGATATCGATAAACACCGAGAAATACTTTGAAAATCAAAGTGCTCAAAAATGCATGATTTTTCTACAGTAGCTAAACCATGATTTTATATGAATTTAGGTGAAATAATTATTCCATTCGGATTTAGTATGTAGAAGTTATAGTGGTTTGAAAATCAGTCGGCTGGAAAAATCCAATTTAAATACAATCGGTTACTGTTCATTTAATTTAATTATTTAGGCAAAATTTGCAGAGCAGTGGTGGGACAAAGGATTATATAGATAAATAGAGAATAATAATATAAGCTTAAAATATTTTGGTTCATCTCATTTGGAGTTTTTATGAATTAGTTATGTATTTTTAAAGTTATCAGCCTTTTTCTATTGTAAAAATAGTAGGTTTATGGGTCATTCTCCAAAATTATATTCCATACTACAGATACAAGTTTGAAACTAATTTTAATATAAATTTCATTAAAAATAAAAATTCTCAGCACTGGTTTTAACCATTTTGGAGTTGAGATAAATTAGTTATGTATTTTTGAAGTTGTTCGTATTTTTAGTGTGTAAACAAAAGGCTTTTGGATTTCCTTTTTAACTTCCTAATCTAGAAACTCTCGGACCGTTCAGATCTAATCGAACGGTCCACACGAGGGGTTGCGTTCGGGCGGTCCGAACGGCCCAACCCATCTAGGCGCACTACTACACACAGCCTCATCACAGACGGTTCGGAACAGTCATCACAGACGGTTCCGAACCGTCTGTGTTTTTGTACGTCTGTGATAAGCGTTATTATCGGATGGTTAAAAATCCGTCTGTGATAAGTCACAACACAGACGGTTCTAATTATATAACCGTCTGTGCTATCTAATTATCACAGACGGCTCTATTAAAGAACCGTGTGTGATATGCACATATCCCAGACGGTTCTATTTACAAACCGTCTGTGATATGCACATATCCCAGACGGTTCTAATTATTTAACCGTCTGTGATATGCACATATCCCAAACGGTTCGTAAATAGAACCGTCTATGATAAAAGGATATCACAGACGGTTCTATTTACGAACCGTCTGCGATATGTGTATATCACAGACGGTTATTAAATAGAGCGGTCTGGGATATGTATATTCACAGACGGTTTGATTGTTAAACCGTCTGTGATAGTTACTTCAGCCTAACTATTTTTTTAAAATTTTCGGCTAGCCTCAGGAATTGCTAGCCATACCCTCTGAAAATAAGCAGGCAGAAAATAGATACATCACAGATAAATCAATCGTTGACAACCAAAAGTGATCATTATCAATTATCATGTACCATGTCCACCTGGACCCTAGCGTAACCCTACGCCACCTGGGCACCGTGCTGCACTATCCCTTCATTGCATGGATACACCACCCCCCGCCCAGCCTCAATAGACATCCCAACCATCCTCACTTGGAGTGTGCAGTGCGTCGGCTCCTACAAAACGATACGCAATTAGCTAAGGCGTCCTATAGGTCTATCTTTGGAGCATTCCAGAGATGTACATTACCTTAATGTCGTCGATAGGTAATTGGACATCATCATGTTCACAATTTTGCGTGGACGCGACGCTACTCCGATGTTGAGGAGGACTGCCTACCAAAACAACGGGGGCGGCCTGCGACTGGTTGTTGAGGAGTAGTAGTTGATTCACTTGGTCTGCAATCTTGCTATCTTTTCTTCAAATTTTGCAAGAAGCACCGTTCTCTTCCTTCAAATTTTGAAGTAAGCAAATGTTCCAACAACGTGTCGTTCTCACCTTGGATCTCTTCTGCTCCTATCGTGCGATGAGTCGCCTGGGAATCCATCCTCCAAGATACATTAACCCCTTTGCCTCGCGTGCGACCGGGTGCTCCTTGTTTCCCGGGCCGTAGTTAGTATATCCTTCTCCCATGCGCTTGGAAGGAGCCTTGAACATGCGAACTCAATTCTTGCTGCAAGAGGTCATCATGTTATTATATACATTATGAAGTTATAGACTTATTAACAACTAGGTAGTTCGAAGACATTTACCACACGGTTGGCCACATCCGTCTGCGGGTTTGTGAAAGAGATTTCACCAAGACGAATCGATGCCCTCGCTCTTAACCGTGAGAGAGCGCCCGGTGCGTGATCTCAACAAATGGCCTTGTTTCGTTCGCGTCCTCCGCGCCCATTGTGCGGTTTTACCGCGTACCAGCGGTGCCGAGTTTGTGGGGTGAGTGTTAAGTGTCCGAGAGCCTTGTGCGCCGCACTTTCCTCAAGAAATTCGGCGTCGTCTTCATTTGCACAAAGGCGCCCCATATATCCCGCGACAAGAATTTATACGCCGTGAAGGCGTTGACCGTGTTCACGTTTTGTGACAAGCACGCTCTTGAAGGTCCTCCACACCTTCCGATCGAGCAACGCCTGTCGTTCCACGCGCGCCAGGTCTGCGGCTGGGAAAGTGAACGATTTTAAAACTTCGTCCCACAGCTGGCTTCTCCGAACATCCGACACAGTGTCCCAGCTCAGTGTGGTGATGGGGACCCGTTCCCTTCCAAGTATCCCGCACAAGGTTCGGAATCTCGCCGCTGCTTTGGGGGGACTCACAGGGATCCCATTGGCATTGACCTCCGTGACGGTCATTAGGCCTGGAGGAATTCTCGATGTTCCTCTGCCATCTCGCGTACGTACCACTTTCCTCAGAGATCCAGACGGTGGCGAAGATGGTGCGGATGCCATGTCGCTTACTTGCTATCTATATATACACGAAGCAATATGCGTGTGGGGACCCCGGTAATTATCTCCATAAGACCGAGATTAGACAATGTCTTAGGGACATAATCACGAGTCTCCGGTAAATGAATTCCAATTTAACTCTATCCAAGTGAGAGGCTTAGCCGAATACTAGAGCCTCAACGATCATGCGCGCTGCTCCTTTGCGAGCGCTACATGATTGTCGGTTCTCTTTCGATTCGAAGCACTACACTTAGTGAGTTAAATGGGAATTCATCAACAACGAGTATGACTTATATTAGCTCCCAAGATCAACGACCAATATACTCATACCCTCATCCAACGTTGATTACATCCATACAACGCATACAACAAGAGATCAAAAGACATCCGCATAATAGTCAAAGTCTCTGACTTATTACATACGGTGACCGGTCAAATTCAAAGTAAAGTATCAAGTAGCAAAGGAAGCAAATAAATAAAGCAAAAGACCGGAGTGGTATGCCAATCACCCATCGACAACCGATGGGGTTAAATGATAGCACACTACTCGTTAGTGTCACCCAAGTCAACACTAACAAGATCGTCGGACTCATAATCTTCCTCACGAAAAGGCCACAAACATCCGGTGAGTACAAGTGTACTGCAAGTCTTACACAAATAAAAATAGTTATGCATAAGGGTCATTCAAAGGATGGCTCATATTGGTTTAGTTTTTGAAAGAGACGCAACAATTAACGTCCTACACATACTAGTTTTCATATGCCCATTTTAAAATCAGATTTGAAGTAGAAGTAAAGCATGTAGTAAAGCATTTCAGTAATAAACAATTGAATCATACAAAGACCAAAGTGACAGTCCACTTTGATGTACTAAACACATGAACATCCCGTTCATGACGAATACCAAGTTCAACCACAATTTTAATTAAAAGTCTAACAATAGTAACTCCCGAACTCAAGCGGTTGTCCATAAGCGTGGACACGGCTATTCGAATAGATTGATACCTGCGCAGGTGTACTACTTACCCACACGACTTGATTAGCCCGTAAGCCTCCAGAGGCCTCTCGAAATAGCACACTTCCTATGGTATGCCACGGGTAAATCAAGATCTGATCATTTTCGACAAGAAAGCCCTATTGAGCTAAGTCCCCTTGTGAGATGGTTCCTTGCCTAGTACAAGCATCGATAGCACTTGCTAGGGGCTCAAGTTATATTGGACATACCGATGTAATCAAAACAAGTAAAATTGGTGCTCCCTTGCACACTATAAAGGATTACATCGGCTCCTAAGGAACATAGGATTTCACGGTCGCTATGCCCTTACACCACCAAGGACTTAACACAATAAAACCCTCCCCTACTTAACCATACAGCACCCATATACCGCGTGTGGCAGCACGAGTGTACTTGAATCAACGACGTTACCAAAGTTCGGTCCTCAATTGTCCAGACAAGTCCTTCCACTTACCCAATGCTCGTGCACAAAGCACCATCGCTAACCAACACTTGTCCAGACCAAAAGCTCATTTAAAAATGACAAATTTTAACTCATAAAGCAGATACGAAGATCTGAACCAAAGTATATAAAGAAGGTTGTGTGTATCCCATAATTGTCGGGTTAGCCCCGGCAATCAAACTACCGTATCTAGACTTGCATGACTAAGCAACCCATATTCAATAATCATTACATCCTATCTTAAGCATGTAGGTACTGGCATAATTGAAGATTAACCTCAAGCATAGGACATAACTAAACTACACATCACAAGAATATTTACATAATCAAAATAGCATGCAAGCAATTATCATTGCACTAACTTAACCAAAACTGGGATCAAACATGATGCAAAAGAAAGTTCAAATGATGCTTGCCTTGCTGGTACAGTAGCTGCTCACTCTCAGTAGCGTAAGTGTCGATATCAATATGCTCGGGATCTATATAATTATAACATCAAATAAATACCGAAAACAACTCAAAATCAAAATGCTCAAAAATGCATGATTTTTCTACAGTAGTTAGGTCATGATTTTAGATGGATTTAGGTAAAAGAATTATTCCATTTGGAGTTATGAATTGGAAGTTATGCTATTTTGAATTTCAGGTTTCGTTAACCCTAAGTTATGTAATTTAATTATTTGGCCAAAATTTGTAGAACAGTGGTGGGGTAAAGGATTACATAGGTAAATAGGCAATATTAATACAAGTTCAAAACAGTTGGGTTTGTCCTTTTTGGAGTTTTTATGATTTAGTTATGTATTTTCAAAGTTATCAGCCTTTTATAGTATAATCAATAATGGAGTTAAAGATTATATTCTCCCAAATATAGTTTCTGTGACAGAGGTAGGATGGAGACCATTTTTAGAATTAAGTTCACTGAAAATGAAAATTATTAAAAGTGGTCTCACTGTTTTTGGAGTTTCCAATAATTACTTATACATTTTTGGAGTTATCAACCCTTTTTCCATTGTACAAATAATGGTTTTAATGGATTAATCTCCAAATAAAGCTCTCTGCTACAGAGACAAGTTTGAAACTAATTTTAATATAAAGTTTACTAAAAGTGAAAATTTCCAGAAGTGGTTTCATGTGATTTGGAGTTAAACTCAATTAGTTATGCATTCTAGAAGTTATACATATATTTCAGTATGCAAGTAATTCATTTTCGTATTTTATAAACCATTTGCTACTTTTCTCACTGAGGCTCAGCTAGCCACGGTCACTGACCAGCGGTCCCGCTCGTCAGCGGCCCATAGCGAGGCGCACACATGTGCATCCTAGAGCTAGGGTTGCGAGCCGTTGGATCAAGATCCAACGGTCCACAGTCGAGGTGCATTAGGATGGTCCGAATGTCTCACAAATCCAACCCGTTCCTTTCGCATCTGACGGTCCAGATCGACTCCAGTTTATTTAGTTTCTTAGCACGTGTTTAAAGCCTTGGGTCCACACGTTAACGCTAATTAAATGCTAATGATTACAGTTAACGCTAATGACGTGCTACAGTAACGGTCGGCGTACGACAACGGGATTTCATCCCCGCGCGTTTCACCGGCGGCTTGCCGTCGATTCCGGCCACAGCGGCGTGAACCAAGAGTATGCTTAGGTGCACCATAGTGCTGCGCTCCTAATGGAAGTGGTCTCGACGGCTAAGCGGCTGTCGCGCGCTAGCCGGAGTTGAGCGCGGCGATGTACGACAAACGTGTGCAAGACACAAGAGAGCTCCGCAGCGCACACCGGGTGCCCGAGGTACTAAGGGCTACGGAGGGTCTACGAGTCTTTGGAGCGAGGTCGAGAAGGTCTGAGAGGGTGGAGCAATGCCGCGCCGAGAAGACAAGTGCGGCAAAAAGGGCTTCACGTGGAGAGAAAGCTCAAGCCAAAAGGAGGTAAATGAGAGATAGGTATAGCTCAAAGATCCACAGAGGATACTCTAGGAGCAAGGAATCAAGAGGAGCTTACCGGAATGAGGTGGGAGATGAAAGGTTTGATCTTCGCCGAAAATGGAACAATCTTTGAATACACGCACACTGCGTGCATTGCCAAAATAAAGTTAGGGGAAAGATCGAAACCCAAGGCATGCGATATGACGCGCTTGGTTGGGGATAATACCTTCCGAGGGCAAGGGTTGACACGAGAGGCCTTCGGTGCGCTCTAGAGCTCCAGGAGCACGATGATGGATGAGAGCTACAAAGGAAATCAAAAGTTCGCATAAGCCAAAATGAAAACGGAATCGAACAAGAAGAAGGAGGAACCATGCGGTTGGAGCTTACCCGGGACGAGCTCAGGCGGCTTCCTCCTCTCTCAACCGAGGAGAAGTGAGGGAGAAAGCCGGGCATGGAAGGGTAATATGGCCCGAGGCGATGGAGTGGGTGCGGTGTGCGGAGGAGCTCGGAGACAGCCAGCGGCGCGGTGGGTGACGGGTTGAGCGAAACGACCGCGTGGCGAGAAGTCTGCGCGAGCTCCCGCCGGAGGAAGAAGAAAGGTCGACAGCGGCTCGCGGCGACAACACCCAAGGCGCCGAGGTGAGTCCTCACTACGTGGCCGAAGGTGGTCCATTAGATTAGGATCGGGTGGACGAGATCAATTCGCGATGATTTGAACTGGCCAACAGCGGTGAGATCTGGACCGTCGATCTATGATCCGATGGCTGCATGTCACGGTGCGGTTAGGCGGTCGGGCTGAGTCGGCTCGTCGAGTTGGACTCAAGCCCAAGGAACGATAACTCTGTTGATCGAGTTTGACTGAGAATTTAAATGTTTTCTCCACTTTGACCAAGGGCTTAAAAATAGGAATGAATTTCCAAAAATCATGAAATAATTTGTGGGGGTTCCTGGGAAGATATAGTCCCCACAAAAATTATGAAACCCCACTGTTCATATTAAAATTTGTGACATTTAAATTCAAACATGTTGTATGTCTATGAATGTGGTTTGAATTTTAATTAGGTTCAAACTAGTCCCAAAAATTTTGGAAAAATTATATTTATTCATGAGAATTAATGTAGTATTTAAATAAATTGATTCCAGATGATGATCACAACTTTTTATTACCGATGCTAAAATAAATTCGAGTTTTGATGTGTATGTTTATATGAGATGAGATTTTCCAAGTACAATATATTATGAAATGATTTGAATTTGATAATGCATGTTAGTGAGATTCTTTATAATCCATTTTAATAGTTGGGGCTGTGACAATGCGTAAGCTCTAACTGACCAGATTCAAGCAGATTTACTCAACTTAACCGAAAATGATGCACAAACGTATAATATATAAAGAAGGATTGATGGTAGTTTGTGCTCTCAGAAGGAGAGTTGCAAAAGAACAAGTCTTTGCCATCTCAATCCTATTGTCTATACTCTTCATTAAATGAATATGATAGTATAAATTCAAACTATGAGCTCTAAACAATACTTTGCTTAATCACAAATGATCTCAAGCATGTTAGAAAATGATCTTAACTATCACATTCGATCTCAGTATAAGAGAAAAGTTCATCACAGAGCGAACCAGAACAAAGCCCACTGATCAATTTCAGTTCACATTATCAAAGACTAGGAAAGTCACATCACGACGGTTCGTCAATACAATAGAGCTCAAGAATGAACTAACAAAGATATCAAATTGTGGTGACATTCAACCGTCTGTGATAACTAGCATTCAATCGAAAGTAACAAATTAACAAAGATATGAAATTGACAAGAGCAAGTAATTTGTACAATAGAGCTCAAGAATCAACTAACTATCACATTCAATCTCAGTATAAGACAAAGTTCATCACAGAGCATGTCAACAAAGCCCATCGATCAATTTGCCATATCTTTAGTACTAGATTCGGTTCACATATTATCTTTAGGAATACTCACAGAGAGGATGCCGCACAACAACTCACGGTGCAAGGAGGAGGCGGTGCAGGGGAGGAGGCCGGCGCGGGAGGAGGAGGCGCCCGGAGGAGGCCGACACGGGGAGGAGGACGGCGCGGGGAGGAGGCTGGGGAGGAGGCCGGCGCATGGGGAGGAGGCCGGTGCAGAGGGAGGAGGCCGACACGGGGAGGAGTGTAACAGCCCTAACTTAGGGTTTGTATTTCAAATGTAAAATCTTGAGGAGAAATAAAAACTTTTGTTGTCTCTTCAAATCATTTGAAAGTTCCTACATTTTCCCTAGCAAGTTCCATTTTCTAGAATTAAATTCTTGTGAATGGAGATTGTTGTCAGCAAATTCTTAGCCTTCAAACTTGTGATCATCCTCTGAAACTATTTTTCCTAGCATCTTGATCATCCTATCTACCTCCCTGAATTATTTCACAATTTTTAGATTTTGTTTGCTATTTCAAATGGCCAAGTCAACTCTGTTTGAAATCTGGTCAAACTCCTCAGACAGCAGCTTGTGAATTTTCTCTAGAACAATGCAGTGCATAAAAGTTCTGGAAAAATTATACAAGGTTGTTCTCTGTCTCTAGTAGCTACCATAAAAATTTCTGAAATTTTTGGAGCTCAGGAGCTACCTCTAAAAATTCCCAAACCTTCTCTGTCTTTTAAATCAAATTCTAAAAGCATCGTTCCTCGGGCCCAACCCAACCTCTCGCTCGAGTCCGACCCGCCACTTGACTCGGTCGCGTCAACTAGCTGCACCGCGCGTGAGTCCAATCGATCGTGACCGTCCGATGCAAATCGAGCGATCCACGTTGCGCGCGCAACCGACTGTCCGAATGCATACATCAATCCCGACCGCCCATCTCGGATCCAACGGTCGGAGCGATATTGATCGAGTCTAACTCGGGCTCGCGCCGTTTGCCGCTGCCGCGACTTGTGGGCCATACCTGCCAGGCCATTTCCGCCACGCCACGCCGCTCCAGCGCACCGCTTCGCCCGCAAGGCTCGCCGCCGCCGCCTACATGCGTCTTGCCACCTCACCTCACGGTCTTTTCACGCCCACCGTCTCACCTCGCCGCCTCCGCTTTGCTCCTACAAAACCCTCAGAAGGCTTTCCCTACCTCGTTTCGTCTCCATTGCCGTTCTTCTCCACCGAGCTCCGGGAGCCGTGGCGCCGCCGCGACGCCCGGCGTTCTCGCTGCTCGGTGATCTCGAGCACGGCGGATCGCGTCCACGGCGTGTTCCACATCCACGGAAGTAAACCCCTCAAGGAATTTGGGTTTCATCGCTTGTGGAGCTGCGCGTGGCCTTTCTTCTCAAGTCCGCCGAAACCGCCTTTTCCACCGACGCGTCTTCTCCGGTGAGCTCGGCTCAATTCTTCGCTCGGTGAGCACCACCGACTCCACCTTTCTTCTCCACTCTCTCACTCGCCCTCTCGTTCACCCTGGCTCCTCGCCGTTAATCGCCTTGCGCCGCCGTGCGGCTCTCGTCGCGGGCCACTCGGTGCCCTCTGTCGTCGCCAAGCACGCCGGTGAGTTCTGGTAACTCATCGATGCCCATGCGCGCTAAATTTCATTGTCTTCCTCTCTAGTGCGATCGCGCCTTGTCACCCCACCGCCGGCCGCCAAGCTCCGTCGCGGCGCGCCACCGTGCTTCTCCGGCGAACCCGCGACCAGCGCCGCCGGTGGTCCTCAAGCGACCCATTTGCCGTCGCCGCGGCCGCGCGCGTCACTTCCTCGCCGGCAAGTTCAGTCCAGCGGCCGAGCCTCCTGTTCTTCATTATTCCCTCTGCATGCATTCGATGGTGGGCCCACTCCTTCAAAACCAATTAGTTAGCTGCTAATCATGATTATGATTGTTCTTTAGTTCACTCTCATGCTTGATCAATATTGG
Source organism: Ampelocalamus luodianensis (assembly GCA_036346255.1). Classification (NCBI taxonomy): domain Eukaryota; kingdom Viridiplantae; phylum Streptophyta; class Magnoliopsida; order Poales; family Poaceae; genus Ampelocalamus; species Ampelocalamus luodianensis. The sequence continues at coordinate 37,553,705 of CM070633.1, forward strand.
TATTAGAGGTTTGAAAGCATTTTAGTTCTAGTTCTCTGTATATTTCCACGTTGTCGTTTTCGTTGTCGATGAATCAAAATTGGTTTCATGCTTGCTATTTAGGTCTTGATGAGTTCCTTAGGAAATAGTGTTTGGTATGGAATTATGTCATTCGTGATTCGGATTTTTAAACCCTTGTTGGCATAAGTGATCTAAAGAAGTCATTAATGAATCTAGTGGTTTGTCTCTGTAATTGTCTTTCCTCTCATTACCGGTGTAGTAAGGTCTTGTAGTGATAGCATCTGTAATTGTTAACCTTCCTATATGTTGGTGTAATGCTTAGGTGTGTTAGTACCTGAAATTTTATTAAGGCCAACCATAATTAGAATTTTGTTTAGCACCTCATAGTTGGATAATTGACTAGTCAAGTATTGTCAATAGCTTTTGTAGGTTCCGTAATATCGCTTGTAATGGTTGAGTTAGAGAACCTAGTCGTTGTTGATTTATTAACTTGATGATTAAATAATAGATGTGCACACAATCACCATCAAAGCTTGTCCAAAGTTTAAAGCGTGTTAGAAGTTTGATTTTGAGGTTAACCTAGCAAATGAGTGGATGGGTCTCTGCGGCAATTATTTGTCATTCTTTGTGATAGTCTAGCCTTGGTGTATATGTTGGTGTTTGTATAGATGTTTGAGTTTTGCGGTGTTATTCGTTCTTATTATTTGTTTTGTTAATCGTTAGGATTCGATATTTGCGGCAACCACGAGGACGATCCTCCGCACCATATTGAGCAACAAAGCAACGTGCAAGCGGTTTGATCATGATTAATCCCGTATTTTAAAGTTTAATATTTTGTTTCAATTGTATGTATGCATCGCTTAATTTGTGTTAAAATGGTTAGTTAAATCCGTAGTCGCATATCCTGTAGACAAAATATGGATCTCTACTACCGAGCCTAAGTTATTTGTCGTGATTAGAGATCATTGGATGATCTCTTGTCACTTAGTAGATTCGGTCAACTTGCTTAGACATGCTTAGCTATCGGTAGAAGCTGGCGGTTATCGACTTTAGTCGGTAACCTTGATCACACAAAATTTACTATAACTTTATGTTTTAGCATTTCGCTATGTTTATCTCGCAAAACTAAAAATGAAAACAAAAATGGTTTAGACTTGGGCACAATGGTAAGGCGGTGTGATCTGTTGGGTGTGACTGGAAAGGTGCCGAGTCAATTAAGGACCGAGTTACTTGCGCCACCGCATTGAGCATTTTGCGTGCTAACCACACTAGAGTATATGGGACCTCTCTTGACCTAGTACTTTGGCGTGTATTGGCCCGGTCGCAGGAGGTCGCGGGAGGGATGGAGGTGGGAGCATGGTAGTTGTCCAAAAGCTTTATCCTGAGTGGGTAGTTGTCTTTCGGCTTTACCATGTAAGCGTATGGTGTTTCTACCCATACGAGCGGCTCGGGTTGATACACAATATTGGAAACAGTCTCGTAGGACTTAGTCAGGCGCATACCTTGGAAGTGTGCTTTGGCTTAAAGGCGGTCGAAGTGTGGGTACATTGGTACACCTGCAGGTTAAAACTATTCGAATAGCCTCGCCCTAGGTTATGGACACGCTCGGATACGCCCGTAAGAACTAGACTACAACATTTAAATTAAAACTTGATGGGTGGTACGAACGGGATTCGTGCTATTGTTGGGGTGACTATTGGGATAGTCACTTCTAGGTTGTTTATCTTTCGCTATTGTTATTAATATCCTTATCTGTTATTTCAATCTTAAAAATGAATTGCAAACTTGCCTTCAAAGCGTATTACCTTATTGCAAATGAAAATTGGCTTTATGCAAATAAAACATATGGCCTCCACTAAACAAGCCTGCATGTAGCATATGAACAGTCCGCTAGTTCACACGTCGATCTTGCGGGTACAAAGACAATCTTTGTACTCGGTGCTTTGCTTAATGTTTTGTTGCGAGAGGAAGAAGGTGAGCCTCGTGGTCCTCACTACGTGGAGTCAGGCTGTCGCCGTGGGTGACGACTAGGCTTGGCGGTCGGTCGGATGCCTTGTGGGTTGAAGGCACACCGATTGGCTTTGTTTATAGCCATCTTATGGCACTTTGCTTCCGCTGTCTTTTTGTTGTTATTTGTGTATCTTGTGGCGATCGGCCATTATGCATAATATTGTTACTATTTGTTTATCTTCCGTTTGGAAGTGTGGTGTTTGGACTCTATGTGTGGAATGGAGTTGATGTCTAATTTTGTACCGGGTGTGTATCTTGCTTGCTGGGAAGTATACATATCTCGAGATCGATTTATTTGATTTGTGATGCTAGGACCGGTGGTTGGTTAAGCATTACAAACCAAATAAACTGGGTCTCACAAAGTTGGTATCGAGCCATTACGACCGTAGCAACCCAAGCATAGTCGTCTTTAGGATATTTTGAAAAAGCTTAATTTCAAAGTATAAAAAGGGTTTATGAAAACCTAGGCAGATTCTCAGATTTTACTCCTTACCTATCTTAGCCTTCTACTCTCATCTTACTCTAATTTGAGTTTAAAACTTGGTTTCTCTCTTTCCTTTCAAAAGATAGTTACTCTTTGGTAGAATCAGTCTTTGGGAGAACCATAGAGAATTAAGTCTAAGTAAAATTTGTGGGAGCATAAGGGTAAGATATGTATGAGTTGCTATGTGTCCGATTTTTCTTGGTCGAACTTTATCCCGCCTTGTGTTTGTTTAATTTGCTTTCATGAATTTTGGGCTTTCTTGCTCTTAAATTTGTTGCTAACTTGTCTTAGTAAACAGGATGGCCGGGAGAACGCGTGGTAGTCAGCAGGCTGGTCATGATGAGGAGCTTCCCCCTCCTCCGACCATGGCTGAGGTGCTCGCTCAGATCGAGCGAAACCGCATGGACCAGACACGCATCTTGGAGGTTATTGCTAGGAATACCTCCACTCCTGCCGGTGGTGGCGGCCACCAGGCTCGCGGGGGACTTGCAGAGTTCCTCCGTACACAGCCGCCGACTTTCTCCCGCTTCGAGGACCCTCGTGCGGACGATTGGCTGCGCATGGTTGAGCGAAAGCTCAACATAGCTCAGTGCCAGGCGCAGGACAAGGCGCTCTTCGCGTCCCACCAGCTTGAGGGCGCGGCACTCTCATGGTGGGAGAACTATCTCGCCATGCAGCCCGCGGGCCATGTGGTCGCGTGGGAGGAGTTCGATCCGCTTTTCGTCGGGCCCACATCCCGCACTACCGATGAAGTGAAGAAAAGGAGTTCCTCGCGCTCAAGCAAGGGCGCAAGTGCGTGACGGAGTACCTTTACGAGTTCAATCATCTTGCTCGTTATGCTCGGGTGAGGTGGCCTCGGATGAGGCTAGCGGGAGAAGTTTATGGATGGCTTGTCCAGGAGCTGCAGGACAAGCTATCCATTGTGGACTTCTCAGACTTTCAGGCCTTGGTAGATAAGGCCATTGTTGCTGAGCATAAGGCGAAGGCGCTGGGTGAGTCCCGCAAGCGCAAATGGGAGGCGCATCAGTCTGCTCACACCAGCCTCGTTCGTCCTCGGGCTGGGCCAGCACCAGTGGCCCGTTCTTTTGCTCCACCGGCGCCGAGACCATCTGCACCAGCTCCTCGCCCACCGCAGGCCGTGTTTCAGCCACGTGCGCCTGCGATCCAGCAGCAGAGCGGTCTCCGCAATCCGGCGGCCGAGGTGACTTGTTTTCGCTGCCACAACAAGGGCCATTATGCGAATGCCTGCCCTCAGAGTGTTGCAGCAGCCCCTCGTCCTAATGGAGGACGCGGCGGGAGCGGTCACCGCGACGGAAGATTATTCGAAGACCTGTGGTGAGAGCGGCGGTCGAGTGAACCACCTTTCGGTGAGGAGGCTCGGGAGGCGCGGATGTCGTGATTGGTACACTTCTTGTTAATTTCGTCTGCTGCGGTATTATTTGATTACGGAGCATCGCATTCTTTATTTCAAGATCATTTGCTGCTGTTAGTGGTCTTCGCTGTGTTCCTTTGGGAGTTCCTTTGCTCATCCGCTCTCCGGGTCGGAAATGAGAGCCGATTCTGATGTCGGGATGTTTCTATCATAGTTGAAGGAGTGGGATTTTGGCAAATCTCATTACGCTTTCGATTCAATGAGTCGGATGTGATCCTTGGCATGGATTGGTTGTCCCAACACTTGGGGCAAATCGATTGTGCGGGAAGATTGTCTATCTTACCAGCCCTTCCGGGTGAGCAAGTCGGGTTTCGCCACACCGGGCCCGTGTCTATGTGCATTAGAAGCAAAGCCACCTTGCAAATTCAAGATGTTCCCATAGTATCGACTTTGTGGATGTCTTTCCGAAGATTTGCACAGGATGCCTCGGTTCGAGATCCGAGTTTGCCATCGAGTTGCTGCCGTGCATCGCTCCGATTTGAAGGCGCCGTGTCGGATGCCTCCCAATGAGCTAGAAGAATTGAAGAAGCAGCTTGGCGAGCTCCAAGCAAAGGGTTTCATCCGTCCCGTTCATCTCCTTGGGGTTGTCCGGTGATCTTTGTGAAGAAGAAGGACAAGACTTTGCGCATGTGTGTTGATTACCGTCCTCTCAATGAGGTGGCGGTGAAGAACAAATATCCTCTCGCCCGCATTGATGATCTTTTGACCGGTTATGCGGAGCTCAAGTGTTCTCCAAGATTGATCGAGATCGGGCTATCATCAAGTCCGGATCGGTGAGGATATTCGAAGACGGCCTTCACTACTCGTTATGGTGCATGCAGTACACCGTCATGTCTTTTGGTTTGACCAATGCTCGGCGTTGTTCATGAACCTTATGAATTCCGTATTCATGGAGTATTTGGACAAATTTGTGGTGGTTTTTATTGATGACATTCTTATCTATTCCAAGATCAAGCGAGCATGCCGAGCATCGAAGATTGTTTTGGGCAAGTTCTGGGAACATCGGCTATATGCAAAGTTCAAGCAAATGTGAGTTCGTTGAAGGAAGTGGCATTCTTGGGCCATGTTCTTTCGGTGGAGGCATAGTGTGGATCGGCAAAGAAGGTCGGCGATGTTCTATCTTGGGGCCACCAAGTCGATCAACGATGTGCGGAGTTTTCTTGGTTTAGCGGGCTACTATCGCGCTTTATCGAGAACTTCTCCAAAATCGCAGCCGATGGTGAATTGCTTAAGAAGGACAAGAAGTTTGTATGGTCCTCTTCTTGTGATGAGAGCTTTGGGAGCTCAAACAACATTGACTTCACTCAGTCCTCACTCTTCCCGATATCCGCAAGAGCTTCGATATTTATTGTGATGCCTCTCGTCGGGGACTTGGGTGTGTTCTTATGCGGAAGGCAAGGCGGTTGCCTATGCATCCAGCGATTGAGACCTCACGAGCTCAACTATCCCACCCATGATTTAGAGCTTGTCTGCGGTGGTTCATGCACTCAAGATTTGGCGGCATTATTTGATCGGTAATCATTGTGAGGTGTATTCCGACCACAAGAGTTTGAAATACTTATTCACTCACCGGATCTGAACCTCGAGCAGAGGAGATGGCTAGAATTAATCAAAGATTATGACATGGGTATTGAGATCATCTGGCAAAGCCAATGTGGTTCTTGATGCACTTAGTCGAAAGGTGTATTGCAATACTTTGATGATCCAAGAGCAAAGACAACTGCGCTTCTTGCGAAATTCCAAATGCGTCTCAACTTGGGTTTGGTTGAGCATGGTTCCTTTGTCGCCTTGGTTGTGCAACCAACCTTGGTGGATCAGATCAAGGCAGACGGCAATCGATGATGGCGTGGGTAAAATCAAGCGAACATCGAGGATGGTTCACCAAGTGTTTCACAGAAGATGAACACGGTGTTGTATGGTTTGGGCAGCGTCTCGTGGTCCCAAAGATCCCCGAGTTGCGGGATTTGATCCTTCAGGAAGCCCATGATTCGCCTTTGTCCATCCATCCCGGGGCTACCAAGATGTACCAAGATCTGCGTCAGAGATTCTGGTGGACTCGCATGAAGCGCGAGATTGCGTGTTCGTGGCGGATGTGACGTATGTTGTCGCGTCAAGGCGAGCATCGGCGTCAGTGGTCTTCTTCACCCTTACCTATTCCGAATGGAAGTGGGATTACGTAGGCATGGATTTTATCCTCGGTCCGCCTGCACTTCTTCGGGGAAGGAGCATTATGGGTTATAATTGATCGATTGACGAAGGTGGCCCATTTCCTTCCAAAGGCGATCGAAGATTGATGTGAATCAGCTAGCGGATCTTTACATATCCCGCATTGTGAGTCTGCATGGTGTGCCACGAACGATAGTGTCAGATCGTGGCTCTCTTTTCACTTCCCGATTTTGGCACAGCCTGCAGGAGGCCATGGGTACCCGTCTTTCCTTCAGCTCAGCCTATCATCCTCAGACTGATGGTCAGACGGAGCGAGTCAACCAAGTTCTAGAAGATATGCTCCGTGCTTGTGTTCTCTCCTACGGAAAGAATTGGGAGAAGTGCCTACCGCTTGCCGAATTCTCCTACAACAACAGCTTCCAGGCCAGTCTCGGTATGGCACCGTTTGAGGCCTTGTATGGACGGCGCTGCAGAACACCATTGAACTGGTCAGAAACTGGTGAAAGGCAGTTCTTTGGCCCGGATTCGATCAATGAGGCTGAAAGTCAAGTGCAGTCGATTCGTGAGCACTTGCGCGTAGCTCATCGAGCGTAAGAGCTATGCGGTCGGCGTCGCCGTGAGTGAGTTTCGGCCCAACGACTTTGTGTATCTCAAAGTCTCACCTCACGAAAGGTCATCGTCGTTTGGCGTCAAGGGCAAATTGGCTCCTCGGTATGCCGGACCCTACCGCATCATCGATAGAGTGGGAGCTGTTGCATACAAGTTAGAATTGCCAGCTACACTTGAAGGGGTGCATGATGTTTTCCATGTGTCGCAATTGAAGAAGTGCCTCCGTGTTCCGGTTGAGGAAACACCATTGGAAAATATCGATGTGCAGGAAGATCTGTCTTATCGTGAGCGCCCCGTTCGTATCCTCGAAGAAGCTGAACGCAGAACAAGGAACCGTGTGATCAAGTTCCTTAAAGTTCAGTGGTCAAACCACTCCGAGGATGAAGCCACGTGGGAGCGGGAAGATCGTCTCCGAGCAGATTACCCATCCTTCTTCTTCCAGTGATCAGAATCTCGGGTCGAGATTCCTGTAAGGGGGGGAGATTTGTAACAGCCCTAACTTAGGGTTTGTATTTCAAATGTAAAATTTTGAGGAGAAATAAAAACTTTTGTTGTCTCTTCAAATCATTTGAAAGTTCCTACATTTTCCCTAGCAAGTTCCATTTTCTAGAATTAAATTCTTGTGAATGGAGATTGTTGTCAGCAAATTCTTAGCCTTCAAACTTGTGATCATCCTCTGAAACTATTTTTCCTAGCATCTTGATCATCCTATCTACCTCCCTGAATTATTTCACAATTTTTAGATTTTGTTTGCTATTTCAAATGGCCAAGTCAACTCTGTTTGAAATCTGGTCAAACTCCCTGTACAGCAGCTTGTGAATTTTCTCTAGAACAATGCAGTGCATAAAAAGTTCTGGAAAAATTATACAAGGTTGTTCTCTGTCTCTAGTAGCTACCATAAAAATTTCGAAATTTTTGGAGCTCAGGAGCTACCTCTAAAAATTCCCCAAACCTTCTCTGTCTTTTAAATCAAATTCTAAAAATCGTTCTCGGGCCCAACCCAACCTCGGCTCGAGTCCGACCGCGCCACTTGACTCGGTCGCGTCAACTAGCTGCACCGCGCGTGAGTCCAATCGATCGTGACCGTCCGATGCAAATCGAGCGATCCACGTTATGCGCGCAACCGACTGTCCGAATGCATACATCAATCCCGACCGTCCATCTCAGATCCAACGGTCGGAGCGATATTGATCGAGTCTAACTCGGGCTCGCGCCGTTTTGCTGCTGCCGCTGACTTGTGGGCCATACCTGCCGAGCCATTTCCGCCACGCCACTCGCCGGCTCAGCGCGCCGCTCGCCGCGCGCTCTCGCGGCCGCGCCTACATGCGTCTTTGCCACCTCACCTCACCGGTCTTTTCACCGCCCACCGTCTCACCTCGCCGCCTCACGCTGCTCCTACAAAACCCTCGAAGGCTTTCCCTACCTCGTTTCGTCTCCATTGCCGTTCTTCTCCACCGAGCTCCGGGAGCCTTGGCGCCGCCGCGACGCCCGAGCGTTCTCGCCGCTCCGGTGATCTCGAGCACGGCAGCATCGCGTCACGGCGTGTTCCACATCCTCGGGAAGTAAACCCTCAAGGAATTTGGGTTTCATCGCTTGTGGAGCTGCGCGTGGCCTTTCTTCTCAAGTCGGCCGAAACCGCCTTTTCCACCGACAGCGTCTTCTCGGTGAGCTCGGCTCAATTCTTCGCCGGTGAGCACCACCGACTCCACCTTTCTTCTCCACTCTCTCACTCGCCCTCTCGTTCACCCCGTGCTCCTGCCGCCGTTAATCGCCTTGCGCCGCGTGGGCTCTCGTCGCCGGGCCACTCGGTGCCTCTCGTCGCCGCCAAGCACGCGCGGTGAGTTCTGGTAACTCATCGATGCCCATGCGCGCGCTAAATTTCATTGTCTTCCTCTCTAGTGCGATCGCGCCTTGTCACCCCCATCGCCGCCGCCAAGCTCGCCGCAGCGCCGCCACCGTGCTTCTCCGGCGAACCCGCGACCATCGCCGCCTTCGGTGGTCCTCGCGACCCATTTTGCCCGTCGCATGCCCGCGCGTCACTTCCTCGCCGCGGCAAGTTCAGTCCAAAGCGGCCCGAGCCTCCTGTTCTTCGTTATTCCCCTCTGCATGCATGCGGCGGTGGGGCCCTCCTTCAAAACCAATTAGTTAGCTGCTAATCATGATTATGATTGTTCTTTAGTTCACTCTCATGCTTGATCAATATTGGTATTAGAGGTTTGAAAGCATTTTAGTTCTAGTTCTCTGTATATTTCCTCGTTGTCGTTTTCGTTGTCGATGAATCAAAATTGGTTTCATGCTTGCTATTTAGGTCTTGATGAGTTCCTTAGGAAATAGTGTTTGGTATGGAATTATGTCGGTTCGTGATTCGGATTTTTAAACCCTTGTTGGCATAAGTGATCTAAAGAAGTCATTAATGAATCTAGTGGTTTGTCTCTGTAATTGTCTTTCCTCTGTTACCGGTGTAGTAAGGTCTTGTAGTGATAGCATCTTTGTAATTGTTAACCTTCCTATATGTTGGTGTAATGCTTAGGTGTGTTAGTACCTGAAATTTTATTAAGGCCAACCATAATTAGAATTTTGTTTAGCACCTCATAGTTGGATAATTGACTAGTCAAGTATTGTCAATAGCTTTTGTAGGTTACTGTAATATCACTTGTAATGGTTGAGTTAGAGAACCTAGGCGTTGTTGATTTATTAACTTGATGATTAAATAATAGATGTGCACACAATCACCATCAAAGCCTGTCCAAAGTTTAAAGCGTGTTAGAAGTTTGATTTTGAGGTTAACCTAGCAAATGAGTGGATGGGTCTCTGCAGCAATTATTTGTCATTCTTTGTGATAGTCTAGCCTTGGTGTATATGTTGGTGTTTGTATAGATGTTTGAGTTTTGCCGGTGTTATTCGTTCTTATTATTTGTTTTGTTAATCGTTAGGATTCGATATTTGCGGCAACCCCGAGGACGATCCTCCGCACCATATTGAGCAACGACAACGAAAAGCGGTTTGATCATGATTAATCCCAGTATTTTAAAGTTTAATATTTTGTTTCAATTTGTATGTATGCATCGCTTAATTTGTGTTAAAATGGTTAGTTAAATCCGTAGCTGCATATCCTGTAGACAAAATATGGATCTCTACTACCTGAGCCTAAGTTATTTGCTGTGATTAGAGATCGCTGGATGATCTCTTGTCACTTAGTAGATTCGGGTCAACTTGCTTAGACATGCTTAGCTATCGGTAGAACTGGGCGGTTATCGACTTTAGTCGGTAACCTTGATCACACAAAATTTACTATAACTTTATGTTTTAGCATTTCTGCTATGTTTATCTGCAAAACTAAAAATGAAAACAAAAATGGTTTAGACTTGGGCACAATGGTAAGACTGGTGTGATCTGTTGGGTGTGACTGGAAAGGTGCCCGAAGTCAATTAAGAACCGAGTTACTTGCGCCACCGTACTGAGCATTTTGCGTGCTAACCACACTAGAGTATATGGGACCTCTCTTGACCTAGTACTTTGGCGTGTATTGGCTCCGGGTCGCAGGAGGTCGCAGGAGGGATGGAGGTGGGAGCATGGTAGTTGTCCGAAAAGCTTTATCCTGAGTGGGTAGTTGTCTTTCGGCTTTACCATGTAAGCGTATGGTGTTTCTACCCATACGAGCGGCTCGGGTTGATACACAATATTGGAAACATCTCGTAGGACTTAGTCATGCCAGCATACCTTCGAAGTGTGCTTTGGCTTAAAGGCGGTCCAAGTGTGGGTACATTGGTACACCCTGCAGGTTAAAACTATTCGAATAGCCTCGCCCTAGGTTATGGACACGCTCGGATACGCCCGTAAGAACTAGACTACAACATTTAAATTAAAACTTGATGGGTGGTACGAATGCGGGATTCGTGCTATTGTTGAGGTGACTATTGGGATAGTCACTTCTAGGTTGTTTATCTTTCGCTATTGTTATTAATATCCTTCTGTTATTTCAATCTTAAAAATGAATTGCAAACTTGCCTTCAAACCAGATACCTTATTGCAAATGAAAATTGGCTTTATGCAAATAAAACATATGGCCTCCACTAAACAAGCTCGCATGTAGCATATGAACAGTCCGCTAGTTCACACGTCGATCTTGCGGGTACAAAGACAATCTTTGTACTCGTGTGCTTTGCTTAATGTTTTTGTTGCAGAGGAAGAAGGTGAGCCTCGGGGTCCTCACTTACGTGAGTGTCTTTGTCGCCGTGGGTGACGACTAGGCTTGGCGGTCGGTCGGATGCCTTGTGGGTTGAAGGCACACTGATTGGCTTTGTTTATAGCCATCTTATGGCACTTTGCTTCATTGTCTTTTTGTTGTTATTTGTGTATCTTGTGGCGATCGGCCATTGTACTGTAATATTGTTACTATTTGTTTATCTTCCGTTTGGAAGTGTGGTGTTTGGACTCTATGTGTGGAATGGAGTTGATGTCTAATTTTGTACAGGGTGTGTATCTTCGCTTTAGGAAGTATACATATCTCGAGATCGATTTATTTGATTTGTGATGCTAGGACCGGTGGTTGGTTAAGCATTACAAACCAAATAAACCGGGTCTCACAGGAGGCCGCGTCGAGGCGGAGGCGTGTCGTCGATGAAGGGGCGGCGCGCTGGTCTTACGGCCGGGAGGTGAACAGGCGAACCCTAGAGGAGCCGAGAGAGCGCGCGAGAGCCTAAGGGCGCGGGAGACAGTGGACGAGTAAAGAGCAAAACCCTAGGGTGCGCCTTTTTATAAAAATGATATCATAGAGCGGTTCTATTAAAGCAAATGCGTGATAGTATATCACGACGGTGCTTCAATAGAGCCGTCTGTGATATTGATGATATCACGCGGTGCTTACATAAAGCCGTCAGGATATCTTATCACAGACGGATCCATCATAGAGCCGTCTGTGCTATGGATCTCATTCCCTTCATCTCCCACGCGAGTGTCTCTTTGTCTCCTGCTCCAGCTTTACTACTTCTTTTATATAAATAGACAACCCTTATCGGAGGGATTTCTCACGAACCTCGATCCTTGATCATCCCTCTCTCTCCACAAATTCCAAATGGCTTCTCTCTCGTCCGGTGTGATTGGCCTACATTATGGTTGTGTACTCGCACCTCTCGATCGCAACTTTCGCCCAAGCTGCGAACAAGACCTCCGTTCGCAATGCAATCCGTTGTAGACCCTCCGATCTACAGGAGACCATAACGGCGATCATCGGTCGATTGGAGCTCCTCCTCCAACAGACAAGGCGAGGCTCTCCAAAGATCCGCGAGTAAACCTCGTCGTGGAGATTGTCCTATGGAACTCTTTGGTCCGCACCTAGGATGCAGCCGGAGAGTCGAGGACGATCTCGACATTGCAGAGAGTCGGTCACCTAGCCGAGACTGTGGAGACCGGGGTTGATGGCCTGCAGGTTATATGGGACTTGATTACGAGTCCGAACATCTACAAGAGGAAATTGAGCGTGCAAGGTCACAGTGGGGCGTTTGGTGAGACGATCGCGATCCCGCTCCCACCGGCCGACGAGAATGTGTACGAAGATTTGAAGACTAAGATAGGATCGCTCATCCTTTTTATAAATCGCTCGTGATGTAAAAGCGATAAGGCCGATCTATTGTCCGTGATGTAAATATGGTCTTTAATTTTTATAAATGCTGTGATGATATGGTCTTTTTATCGTCTATGATGATATGGTCTCTTTTATCATCTATTTGTTCTCGGGCAAAATTTATTTTGTTAATTATTTGCGCATATACATGCTAAATGCGCTATCACGCATCGTTGAATGAAGAACCATACGTGCTAATATCCTCATCACAGATGGTTTCTATTACTAACAAATGTGTTGAACTTGCACAGACGGCTCCATGTGGAACCGCTCGTGATATCCTCAATATCACAGACGGTTAATAAGTAGAACTGCAAATGCATGATATACTCACATCACGCACGGTTTGTTAATAGAACCGCTCGTGATGTGAGTATATCGCAGCACGGTTCTACTTATTAACCGTCTGTGATATTGAGTATATCCTGACGGTTCCACATGGAGCCGCTCTGTCAAGTTCAACATGACGATTTGTGGAGAACCGTTTGTGATATACTTCGTATCACGACGGTTGGAAATAAGAACCGCGTGATATGCCACCCTATAAATATAAAGACCAGACAGAGGCCCCCGCCCTAGCGCCTCGATCTCTTCTTTGGAATAGAGGGCTTGAGAAGCTTTGCTCTGTGTTGGTGAGGAGGCTTGTTTATTTTGCTTGCCTTGTTCTTGGTTGTGGGTTGCCCTAGCAACTTATAGCCATTTGGCTTGCATGCATGCTTGCTTTGTGAGGCTTGGCTTTGGTGGTAGCTCTCGGTTTGGGTGTTGTGAATGAGTGTTTTTGTGAGTGGGATAAGCTTATGTGGGAGCTGGTGCATTTCTATTGTGGCTCTTTTCTTGCCCTGTTCATTGGCCTGAAGGAGAAGGACAGTGAGGAATCTCGCGGGATATTAGGAATTTTCGTCGTGAGCTCCGAGGGTAACGATCTTTAACTCTTTATATTTGCTCTAGGTTTATCTTTAATCAATTTTAGTGTATTTGGTTAATAGGAGGAGTAACGTATTTGCAGTTTATTAATATAATTTAACACTACTAATTGTTACATGTGTAGCGTAGATGGACCGAATGGATGTACGGCAAGTAACCGTGTGAGTGAAGAGTACATTAATGGCGTGATTGCTTTTAAAAGAGCCGCGGAGCAGGATATGCTGAATAAGGGGATAGAATTTATGTACTGTCCATGTATTGATTGCGGTAATCTGAAGATTTTTAACAACCCGGCGCAGATCGTAGGGCACTTGATTCGAAGGGGTTTCAAAAAAGAGTATACATGTTGGACCAGTCACGGTGAAGAGCAGATTATACAGGAAGTTAATAATGATGACATCGCCGAGGAAGTCAACGATATGCCGGATGTGGACTGTGTCAACTTGAGATGTATTTCCCTCCGTCATTTTTCGATATCATGGTCCATCTCATTGTTCATCTTGTGAAAGAGATAAAGATATGCGGTCCTGTGTTCCTACGTCATATGTACCCGTTCGAGAGGTATATGGGAATTCTCAAGTCCTACGTACGGAATCGATCTCGACCGGAGGGCGACATCATCGAAGGTTATGCAACCGAAGAGGTCATTGAGTTCTGCGTCGACTACATGGCTCAGGTGGAACCGATAGGTGTGCCTCTATCTCGTCATGAGGGAAGGCTAGATGGTATCGGGACCATCGGAAGGAAATCAATCACTCCCGATCTGGATACGTACGCTCAAGCCCATTTCACGATCTTGCAACACATGACCCAAGTGTCCCCGTACATCGACGAGCACAAAGACATGGTACGCCAACAGAATCCAGACCGGTCGGAGGTTTGGATCACGAGAGAGCACAACCGTCGGTTCAACGAATGGGTAAAGGTGCGAATCATGACTAGGAGGTCATCAAGTGATGATACGCTGCTATGGTTGGCAAAAGGGCCACAATTTACAATTTTCACATGGCAAGGATACGACATAAATGGGTACACATTTTATACGACAGCTCAGGATAGGAAGAGCACAGTCCAGAACAGCGGTGTCCGCATAGATGCATTCAGTACCGATGGACTGAGGAGCTCGTACTATGGGCAAATAGAGGAGATATGGGAGCTCGACTATGTGCTTTTCAAGATCCCCCTATTTCGGTGCCGTTGGGTCCATCTCCCACATGTGAAGGTCGACAAGTACGGCGTCACTACCGTGGACCTCGATCGTGTCGGATACAAAGACGAACCATTCGTACTGGCTAACCAAGTTGTTCAAGTCTTCTATGTAACCGACCCGGTAAATAAGAAGTGCCACGTAGTTCTTCATGGAAAAAGAAGGATTGTCGGAGTTGAGAATATAGTGGGCGAGGAAGAATACAATCAATTTGACGAGTTGCCTCCTTTGGAGACGGCATCGGGCTCGAGGAAGAACCAATGAGGAAGCTAGCTATATGCGCGTCGATCATCATGAAGGACTATATTTTAATTAAGAAATTACTCCATTGTAATTAATTTATTCCATAACATCATGTGTTATGAACTTGTAATATGTCGTACGTATATTTTGATGTTAACGTGGAATTGTAATCGCTCATGTCCTTGTGGACCGTATATTTTGGTGCATTAAAAATTCATTTAATTTGGAAAATAGTATAGCTGCACCACCTTTCTAGAAACCTAAAAAACTAAAATTTTATGGCAAATAGTCTAACACCTTTGCAAAGAAACTGGTATACTCATGCCTAATCCTGCGATGCGTCCACTGCAGAAGACGCACGAGTCGTCCCACCTTCCACACCGCAGCTAATGCTCGTGCACCGGTGGCCATCCTCCGACAGCGCCACACCGGCCCGATGGCCCGGCCTTCTTCCCCACGCCGCTGGACCATGTCGCGGCGAGCCTCGCACCGCCCGCACTCCGGTTGGTCTTGGCCGCCTCGCACCCGCCGCCGGTTGGCTCGCCTCGACTGGCCGATGTAGTGCTTCCCAGCGTTGCGCGTCTCGCCGCCGTAGAGGAGGAGACCGAGCACGAGGCGCGCCTTGTGGCGCCACACCGCCCGTTCAAGGAACATGAGGCGCGCCGCATGTCTTGGGGCGCAAGACAAGCCCGAGGCCGACGATGAAACAAGCCCACGGGTTGCCGCGGCGAGTAGCGCTCGTTGTCCCGCCACTTCATCGCCTCCTCTCGCTCAGCGCCACGCGCCTCCACGCGCGTTCCTTGGACACCTTGTACAAGGCCTTGCAACTATACGTACATACATTCAAGATGTTAGAATAAATAGTAGTATGTGCGTGCATTATATTGTAGATATAAAGATGTATGTACGTTAATCGTAGGCTGCATAGGTCCTCCATGGGTGAGAGAGCTCGCGCCACACGGCCGGCGATGTCGGCGGCGACATTGTGAGAAAGAGCGGCGATCACCGACCTCCTCGCTGGTGCCGCCCGACCGCTCTGCATGCTCACCTTGGCGATTGACGTACTCAAAACCGTGAGACGAAGAGCGATGGGAGGAGTTTAATCTTCGGTGAATTATTTCATCTTATAAAGAATTAGGAGTAACTGGCACGTGAGACGAAGAGACGCATGTATCGTCGGCGTGCGAGACGAAGAGTCGACGGTTGTGCGATGGTGAAGAGGCACATCGCGCGGGAGACGAAGAGGTTGGATATCACAGACGGCTCTATATGGGAACCGTCTGTGATAATAATATCACAGACGGTTATTTAATAGAGCCGTCTGTGATAGTAGATTATCACAAACGGTTCGTAATATAAACCGTCTGTGATACTTCACAGACGGTTCTTAATATAAACCGTATGTGATATGTCCTCATCACAGACGGTTCTTTTTACCAACCGTCTGTGAAGTATCACAAACGGTTGGTAATAAGAACCGTCTGTGATGAGGACATATCACGAGCGGTTCCCGCACGATTCCAAAGGGAACCGTCTGTATAAGTTCAACACAGACGGCTCCTTTGGAACCGTCTGTGATGAGGTGTCTGCTATTGCCTGTTTTGTAGTAGTGGCGATTGAAACAAAATCGGCCGGTCCAAAGACAAGCTACATTCGGAGGGGTCCGAACGTCACCAAGACTCAAAACTGAAAGGTGGGGTCCGCATGTCAGTGATACGGTCCACCACACAGTGCAAGGACAGAGAGTCTATGATCGGTTCACATGGTTTATGACTGTGAGCTTAAGGCTCGGGCCCACATGACAGCCACTCTGCTCCTTTACTTAACTCAACCGATTCCTTTTTAAGGGCCCACATGTAAGCGACACATTAACATTTTAAGAAAGCACTTAAATGATAATGATTGCTACTT
Source organism: Ampelocalamus luodianensis (assembly GCA_036346255.1). Lineage (NCBI taxonomy): Eukaryota > Viridiplantae > Streptophyta > Magnoliopsida > Poales > Poaceae > Ampelocalamus > Ampelocalamus luodianensis. The sequence continues at coordinate 37,570,314 of CM070633.1, forward strand.
ATCTCCTAATCATTATGCTACAGTGCATGTCCGTGTACTACAACGGGAGATAGGAAATAGTCTTTGGGGCAGTGGTCTTGTCCTTCGCAGAGAAAGCACATAGCTTTAAGCATCGGGCATTCACCTAGCTGGTGATCCTCATCGCAGTTGGGACAGTTTACGTAGCATTGGTCTGCCCAGTGTCCTTTTTCTCTGCAACGAGTGCATGCTACTTGATTCACAGGGCATTCTTCTGATTGATGGTGTTCCTCACAGCGGGGACAGTAGGGAACTGGGCACGTGTAGCAATAGTGTCCATATTGCCCACATGTGAAGCATGCTCCTCTCGCATCTTGTCGTATTAGAGGACATGAGGGTGACATGTCCTATCTTTCCACATCCAATGCAAGCATTTGGCAGAGCTTCTAGGTCTGGTAGTAGAACTTCAGTAGGTATGGCTTACTTCCTACTAGGGCTCTTGACGAGTTCTTCGTTGCCAACGCTGAGGTTGGTTGTGATGACATTCCTTGCCGGTTCTTCAAGATTACATTTGATCTCTTGGCTTTGCTTCCTTTGGGAGCATTTGTTGGCGAAGTGTCTGGTATCTTTGTAATGGAAGCAAATGGTAACCTTCAGGGGTGTTCCTGGTGTAGCGGCACTGTCGTCTTTAATGTGACAACTCCTTCTGGGTAATTCTTTAAGTTGATGGGTGGCAGGGTTCGCTTTGTCGTCTTCTGCATAAAGTGTAAGGCGAAGTTTCTTCTGGGGGCATCTATTAGTGAAGTGCCCTTTTTCTCCACAGCTATAGCAGTGAAGGTTGGCTGTAGGATTGTTTGCTGCACGCTGCCTAGCGGAGCGAAGAGTGCAGAGTCCATTTCCACTGGGACGAGGAGTTGGAGTTGGAGCTCTTGGTAGTTGGGCTGCTGACTGATTGAAGGAAGAGCTGCCAAAAATGCTAACTGCTAGGGGTAGCTGTCTTGTGGCCTCTGTGATGAAGACATCCCTTCCACTGATACAACCATCCCTACGGTTTTTGATGTGCAAGGACCAATTACTTGAGCACGTGCTCGCTAGCTAAATTATGAGGTAACTTCGTTGCTGCATAATGGAGATGATTTGCTTATATTTAGGAATCTAGTAATATGACCAGCACTCCAGGATCTTCCCCAGGACCACTCCCTGCAAAGGAGGTCCTCCAAGACCACTTCTCCCCGCAAAGAAGGTCCTCCAGGACCACTTCCCCGCAAAGGAGGTCCTCCAAGACCACTTCCCCCCCCACAAAGGAGGTCCTCTAGGACCACTTCCCCCGCAAAGGAGGTCCTCCAAGACCACTTCCCCGCAAAGGAGGTCCTCCACGACCTCCCCTAGAAGATTTACGCTATCCACGACCTCCCTCAGGAGATCCACGACGTCCACGACCTCCCCCAGGAGATCTACGCTGTCCACAACCTCCCCCAGGCGATCCACGCTGTCCACGACCTCCCTCAGGAGATCCACGATGTCCACAACCTCCCCCAGGAGATCTACGCCATCCACGACCTCCCCCAGGAGATCCACGCCATTCACGACCTCCCCCCAGGAGATCCACACCGTCTAGGACCTCCTCTAGGACCTCATCCAGGACCTCCTCAAGGACCTCCCGGACCTCCTCAAGGATCTCTTAGGACTTTTTCCAGAACCTCCTCCGGAGTTTCCAAAGCGAGTCGATCCGGACTACGACTAGGTCCACGAATGGATGAGCTGAACTAAATCATGCACATGATTCCTTGAGTCGGTTGTTATCTTTTGAGTTGGTTCTTATCTTTTGAGTCGGCTGTGATCTTTCATTAACTGTTTTAGGAAAGAATCTTTTGCATGATACACATGAGTTAGAGATAGAGACGGCCTTAGGCTATGTGTGAGTTGGCCACACCCTTAAGGTGCCAATATAAGGCCAGGGTTTCGCCCTTAGTTCCTTGGGTTTTGATAGATTGATTTCATCTTAGGCTAGAAACACCTTCATTTTGCTTGTACGGCTAGTGCAACCAGACGTTGTCTTCGGAACCCCAAATTGTCCAATACATCTATTTTTGTTCCATCAATTCCTATTCAGCAAGGTCGATGCTTCATGTATTTTTCTTTCTTGATTCTTGATTGCATGTAGGAAAAGACCTTCATGGTCAGATCGATCTAGCCGCTGGCAAGGTCGATAAACAATCGTGAAGTTGGTTCAATGATTGCGGGTGCAACGGTCGTCGCACAGTTGTAGCCTGGATCGTGAGAGTCAGCTTCCACCAATCAAATTGTATCATCCTCGTCGAAATATCGGGACCACTGTCCACATCATTTGGTATCAGAGCTCAAGGTTGCTCGGTGAGAATTTCCAGTTACCATAGATTAGATTGTTTTTCTTACCTATAGCACACAAAAACCAAAAGAAAAAATTTAGTATTAGGGCTCCTGTCCAAATCGTTTGAGCTTCGCAATTTTTCTTTTCAGTGCATTGCATTGTTGAATTTTCGGTTGCATCGTCGTGTCCATTGTTGGTCTTCATGTCTAGTCCATTAGAGTTTCGAGTTCTACTCATGTTGGTCTCGTGTTTACGGTTGGGATCGATCTTCCACGGTAAGGGAACCACAGGAGGAGAAGGGCACCGATGTCAGCAAGGGCCACGACCAGCTTTTCGAGGTTTACGACCAGATCACTGAGGTCTACAACCAGTCCACAAGGCTTTAAAAAAAGAGAAGAAGTGGTCGTAAGAGGTTTACGACTACCTGACAAAAAAAGTAGTCGTAAGAGGATTACGACTACCTGTCAAAAAAATGAAGAAGAAAGATAAGAAGTAGCTTTCAACTACACGTGGTCGAAGAAGTGGTCGTGAGAGGTTACATCTACCTGCTCGGGAACTCCGACCACCCAATACCTAGAAGGCCAAACCGAAAATTTTCTCTCTTGGTGCCGCGCCGTGTCTTCGTTTGTGTTTTAGGCTCACGTCTCTAGTACGGTTTAGCATAGGACTAGCAATAACCGGCGTTGAATGATTTTTCAGCTTCAATTCTCTGATTGATTATTGCTACTCCTTGCTACCATAATTAAGCCCACCTAGCTCCACAACACTGTGCAAACTACCTTCACTTGCAATCGCTCCATTCAATCTTTGACGACTAGTTTGACCCCAACACTGGTGTGCTGATCACCACTTGTTGCTTGGTAAGAATTGGGTAAGAGCTTTAGAGAAGTTTGAGTGACCAAGTGATTTTTCAGCCCCACATATTAGTAGTGTTAGGAACTTGTATTTCACCTTCGTTTGATGTTAGCTATTTCCATGTTAGGTGTGCAAGAAGTCGACGAAGAAGGGATCCTCACCCCACGTACAAGAGGGCTGCAACAACACTTTGCAAAGATGGTCAACAATCATTGTGAGCAACTGGAGAATGCTCATGACAAGACCAATTCAAGACTCGATGGAGTGGAAGCTGGCCAAGATGAGTCGAATGTGAAGCTTGACGCCCTCTTAGCATGTTTGGAGGGGATAGGTTGAACCCTTCCACCTCCAACTGCGGCACCCCTTCATGCTGCTCCCGATACTAGAGGCGCTTCCGGCCATTGTTGCCAAGATTCCATAGCCAACAACGTTTCCTCAGCAGCTATGGATGAAGAAGAAGCAGACGAGAACAATTTTGCTAAGCACATCATCAATTTTGTTGATACCGAGGACGGGGACCTCAACTTCAACAACGATCGTGATCACCATCGACATCGTTTCAATAGACAAGGTATGGGACGCGATCCACCACCACAGGAGGAACGTGATCGTGATAATGATTTAGCTAAAATTAAATTTACTATGCCTTTGTTTGCTAGTAAATACGATCCTACTGTTTATCTCATTTGGGAGCTAGAAGTAGAATAAAAATTTAATTGTCATGATTTCCCTGGGAATAGGAGGGTTAGAGCTGCTACTAGTGAGTTTATAGACTTTGCTTTTGTTTGGTGGAGTGAATATTGTCGTACTAACACTGGTAACGTACCTGACACCTGGGAGGCATTAAAAAGGGCTATGCATCATCGTTTGGTTCCCTCATACTATGCTCATGACTTGTTGAATAAATTGACCGGTTTTAATCAAGGTAGTAAAACTGTTGAGTAATACTATCAAGAATTACAAACTGGTTTACTTCGCCGTGGTATAGAGAAAACCGAAGATGCTAAAATGGCTAGATTTTTAGGTGGACTGAATCGTAAGATACAGGATATACTTGATTATAAGGATTATAATTCTATCACTCGCTTGTTTCACTTTACTTGTAAGGCTGAACGGGAAGTGCAGGGACGTCATAGTAGGCAACGGAGCAGTTTCAGGCCTATTTTTGCTAGTCATACAAGTCAATTTCAGAGCCGTACTCCTGCTACGACCTCCAACCGTGCTGCTGCCCTGAGTTCATCAAACAATTTCTGACGACCAGCGGCCCCTCGTACATCTTCACGAGCAACCAAGGCCAGCAAAATAGTCAATTCGTCCCCTACATCAGGTACATCTTCAGTGGCATCATCTGGACGAGCACGCGAGACTTAATGCCATCGCTGCAAGGGTTTTGGACACATGCAAAGGGACTGTCCTAGCAAGCGCACGCTTTTAATCAAGGATGATGGAGAGTACACTTCTGCTAGTGATATAGAAGAAGAACATACTTTGCTTGCTGGCCCTATAGGAAATGATAATGAGTCTGATCGAGATGAGGAACAATTCAGCGCTGACCTCGCGGACACGTACTTGAGCATCATCGCACAACGTGTACTTAGTGCCCAAATGGAGCGTGCGAAGCAGAATCAGCGCCAAAACTTGTTTCAAACAAAATTTGTTTTCAAGGACCATTCATGCTGTGTGATCATCGATGGGGGGAGCTGCAACAATTTGGTGAGCACGGACATGGTCGAGAAACTTTGCTTGACCACTCACCAACACCCCTGCCCCTACTACATCCAGTGGTTCAATAATTGCGGTAAGCTAAAGGTAACACGCATTGCGAAAGTACACTTCTCCATTGGTTCATATCGTGACTCTGTTGATTGTGATGTAGTACCTATGCAAGCTTGTTCCTTGCTGCTAGGTAGACCTTGGCAATATGATAGAGATGTTGTACATCATGGTAGGACCAACAGATATACTCTCACATTTAAAGAGAAGAAGATTAGTTTGTTGCCCATGTCACCTGAGGTTATTGCCAAAGATGAATTAGAGAGAGCTAAGCGTGACAAGACTAGTAACAAAAGTGAAAATCAGATTGTTGTGAAGGACTTTGCTGATCAATCCAAGAAGAAACCTAACGCTAAAAACAATGAAATTAAGTTAAAGGGTTCTGTTCTCCTTGCAACTAAATCTGACATCAATACTTTGCAGCCCCATGACTCTATGTGTTATGCCTTAGTATGCAAGGATGTTTTTGTTTTCATTTGAGGATACGCCTCCATCCTTGCCTCCTGCTATTGCTAATATGTTGTAGGAATATGTTGATGTATTTTCGAAGGAGATGTCACCAGGGCTGCCACCTATTCGAGGAATAGAGCACTAAATTGACTTGATTCCCGGTGCGTCACTGCCAAACTGTGCGCCGTATAGGACCAATCCGGAAGAGACGAAAGAAATTTAGCACCAAGTACAAGAATTGCTTGACAAAGGTTATGTGCGTGAATCTCTTAGTCCTTGTATTGTTCCTATCATTTTAGTTCCTAAGAAAGATGGTTTGTGGTGAATGTGTGTAGATTGTAGAGCTATTAATAATATCATCATTCGTTATCGTCATTCTATTCTTAAGTTAGATGATATGCTTGATGAATTAAGTGGTTCTATTATTTTCTCTAAAGTTGATTTTCTTAGTGGTTATCATCAAATTTGCATGATGTTAGGAGATGAGTGGAAAACAACGTTTAAAACTAAGTTCGGACTGTATGAGTGGTTAGTGATGCCTTTCGGTTTAACTAACACACCTAGCACTTTCATGAGATTAATGAACGGAGTTTTGCGTACTTTCATTGACAAGTTTGTGGTAGTATACTTCAATGATATATTGATTTACAACAAATCTTTAGAGGAACACTTGGAGCATTTATGTGTTGTTTTTTATGTTTTATGCGATGCACGTTTATTTGGAAACCTTGAGAAGTGCGCCTTTTGCACCGATCGAGTATCGTTTCTTGGCTATATCGTGACTCCACAGGGCATTGAAGTTGATCAACCCAAGATTGTCGCTATCTAGAGTTGGCCGCCTCCTAAAACAGACACACAAATGTGGAGTTTTCTCGGGCTCACTGGGCTCTATCGACATTTTGTTCGGAATTTCAGCACCATCGCTGCACCGCAGAATGAGCTTACAAAGAAGGGTGTTCCTTTTACTTGGGGCACAATATAGCAACAAGCTTTCGACGCTCTCAAAGATAAGTTGACACACTCCCCTTTGCTCCAACTTCCTAATTTCAGCAAGACTTTTGAATTAGAGTGTGATGCTAGTGGCATAGGTCTTGGTGGTGTGTTACTTCAAGAAGGAAAACCTATTGTTTACTTTAGTGAAAAATGAAGTGGGCCTAGTTTGAACTATTCTACCTATGATAAAGAATTATATGCTCTCGTTCGAACTTTGGAAACATGGCAGTATTATTTATGGCCCAAAGAGTTTGTAATACATTCTGATCATGAATCGTTGAAGCATATTCGAACTCAAACCAACCTGAACTGTAGACATTCTAAGTGGGTTGAATTTATTGAGTCTTTCCCTTATGTCATTAAACATAAGAAGGGCAAAGAAAATGTAATCGCTGATGCTTTGTTTAGAAGATATACTATGCTTTCACAAGTTGACTTCAAAATCTTTGGATTAGAGACCCTAAGGAAGCAATATGTGCATGATGCTGATTTTAACGATGTGTTGCTCAATTGTCAAGAAGGAAAGAGTTGGAATAAATTTGTGATGCATGATGTGTTCGTGTACCGTGCTAACAAGCTATGCATTCCAGCTAGTTCCGTTCGTCTGTTATTGTTACAGGAGGCGCATGGAGGAGGATTCATGGGTCATTTCGGCGTGAAGAAGACCGAGGACATTCTAACCCACCATTTTTATTGGCCGAAGATGAGGCGTGATGTCGAACGCTTCATAGCCCACTGCACCACGTGTCAAAATGCTAAGTCACGATTTAATCCTCATGGTTTATACATGCCTCTTCCTGTTCCAAGCACACCTTGGGAAGATATTTCTATGGACTTTGTTTTAGGACTACTTAGAACAAAGACGGGGAAGGATAGTATTTTTGTTGTTGTGGATAGATTCTCTAAGATGGCGCATTTTATACCATGTCATAAAAGTGATGATGCTACAAATATTGCTGATTTATTCTTTAAGGAAATTATTTGTTTGCATGGTATGCCAAATACGATAGTTTCAGATTGTGATGCTAAATTTCTTAGTCATTTTTGGAGAACTTTGTGGGCTAAGTTGGGGACTAAGCTGTTATTTTCCACTTCTTGTCATCCCCAAACCGATGGACAAACTGAGGTAGTTAATCGAACTTTGTCTACTATGCTTCGGGTTGTGCTTAAAAAGAACTTAAAAATGTGGAAGGAATGTTTGCCTCATGTGGAATTTGTTTATAATCGCTCGATGCATGCTACCACAAAGAAGTGTTCTTTTGAGGTTGTTTATGGTTTCATACCTCGTGCACCTATCAACTTGTTGCCTCTTCCAACTTCCAAGAAGGTAAATTTTGATGCTCAACAATGTGTTGACTTGATACTTAAGATGCATGAGACAACTAAAGAGAACATTGAACTTATGAATGCTAAATATAAAGTTGCTGGTAGTCAAGGGCGCAAGCATGTCACTTTGGAACCATGTGATCTTGTTTGGTTACACTTGTGTAAAGAACGATTCCTTGAATTGAGAAAGTCTAAACTCATGCCTCGTGCGCGCAAATGGTCCTTTTAAAGTGTTAGAAAAGATTAATGATAATGCATATAAGCTTGACCTGCCTGTAGCTTTTGGGGTAAGTCCCACATTTAACATTGTAGATTTGAAACCATGTGATCTTGTTTGGTTAGACTTGGGAGCAGAAGATGACCTTGAGTCGAGGACGACACCAATTCAAGATGGGGAGGAGGATGAGGACATCCCTTCCACTGATATACCATCCCTACGGTTTCTGATGTGCAAGGACCAATTACTCGAGCACGTGTTCGCCAGCTAAATTATCAAGTAACTTTGTTGCTGCCTAATGGAGATGATTTGCTTGTGCTTAGGAATCTAGGAATACGACCAGCACTCTAGGATCTTCCCCAATACCACTTCTCCCTGCAAAGGAGGTCCTCCACGACCTCCCCCAGGATATCTACACCGTCCACGACCTCCCCCAGGAGATCCACGCTGTCCACGACCTCCCTCGGGAGATCCGCAATGTCGACGACCTCCCCTAGGAGATCTACACCGTCCACGACCTCCCCTAGGAGATCCACGCCATCCACGACCTCCCTCAAGAGATCCGAGACATCCACGACCTCCCCTAGGAGATCTATGTCGTCCATGACCTCCCCCAGGAGATCCACGCCATCCACGACCTCCCCCAGGAGATCCACACTATCCAGGACCTCCTCTAGGACCTCTTCGAGGACATCCTCAAGGATCTCCCGGACCACCTCAAGGATCTCTTAGAACTTTTTCTAGGACCCCCTTTGGATTTTCCAAATCGCGACAATCAGGACTACGACTAGGTCCATGAATGGATGAGCCGAACTAAATCATGCACAGGATTCCTTGAGTCGGTTGTTATCTTTTGAGTTGGTTGTTATCTTTTGAGTCGGATGTGATCTTTCCTTAACTGTTTTAGGGAAGAATCTTTTGCATGATACACGTGAGTTAGAGATAGAGACGGCCTTAGGCCGTGTGTGAGTTGGCCGCACCCTTAAGGTGCCAATATAAGGCTAGGGTTTCGCCCTTAGTTCCTTGGGTTTTGATAGATTGATTTCAGCTTAGGCTAGAAACACATTCGTTTTGCTTGTACGGCTAGTGCAACAAGACATTGTCTTTGGAACCCCAAATTGTCCAATACATCTATTTTTGTTCCTTCAATTCCTATTCAACAAGGTCGATGCTTCATCTATTTTTCTTGCTTGATTCTTGATTGCATGTAGGAAAATACCTTCGTGGTCAGGTCGATCTCGCCACCAGCAAGGTCGATAACAAATCGTGAAGTGTGGGGACCCCGGGTTATCTCCATAAGACCGAGACTAAGCATGGTCTTAAGGACATAACTCTGGACCTCCGGTAAATGGATTCCAACTTAACTCAGTCTAAATGAGAGGCTTAACTGAAAACTAGAGCCCCGACGATCATGCGCGCCGCTCCTCTGCAAGCACTACATGATTGTCGGTTCTCCAACAAATCAAGCACTACTCTTAGCGAGTTAAATAGGAAGCCATGAACATCGAGTATGACTTATATTGGCTCCCAAGATCAGCGACCAATATATCCATACTCTAATTCAACGTTGGTCACACCCATACAACACTCATACATAAATAGTACAAAAGTCATACATCATAGTTCCAAGTTTACAACTAATACAAGTGGCCGACCGGCCAAATTAAACGAGTTCATAAAGTAGCAGAGGAAAGCAACTAAGTAAACCAAAATGCCAGCAGTGGTATGCCCCCATAACCCATCGGCAACCGACTGGGGTTAAAGGTAGCACTACTCATCAGTGTCGCCTAAATCGACACTGACAAGCTCGTCGGGCTCGATATCTTCCTCACCTGTAAGAGCCAGCAAACATCTGGATGAGTACCAAAGAGTACTCACAAGTCTTACACAAATAAAAATTAATTATGCATAAGGTTGTTACAAAGGATGGCTCATATTGGCTTAGTTTTGCAAAAGAGATGCAACAATGTACAACCTACACATACTAGTTTTTCAAGTGCCATTTCAAAATCAGATTTGAAGTAGAAGTAAAGCATGTACATAAGTAATGAATTGAATAACAAATGAATCGTACAAATAGCAAGTGGCTGTCCACTTTGATACAACAACAAGCATGAATATCCCATTTATGATGATACCGAGTTTACCCACAATTTTAATTCCAAGTCTAACAATAAGCAGCCACAAATTTCAAGCGATCGTCCATAACCGCGGACACGACTATTCAAATAGATGTATACCCTGCAGGGGCGTACTACTTTACCCACACGACTTGATTAGCCCGTAAGCCTCCAGATGCCTCCGAAAATAGCATACTTCCTATGGTATGCCGGCCGGGTAAATCAAGATATGGTCGTTTTTAGCAAGAAGGTCTCCATCCTATCGGCCCAAAAGGAAAACATAGGATTTCACGGTCCCATGCCCTTACAATTTCACCACCGTGGGACTCAACACAACAAACCTTCCCCCTACTTAACCATACAACACCCATATACCGCGTGTGATAGCACGAGTGTTGCTTGAACCGTAGGTGCCCAAAGTTCGGTCCTTAATCGTCCAGACAAGTCAAACCACATACCCAATCTCATGCACGAAGGCACCATCACTAGCCATCACTTGTCCAGACCAAAAGCTCATTAAAATGACAAATTTTAACTCACAAAACAGATATGAAGATCTGAACAAAAGTATATACAAAAAGTTGTGTTTATCCCATAATTGTCGGGTTATTCCCGACAATCAAACTACAGTTTCTAGACTTGCATGGCTAAGCAACCCCGAACATTATAATTTCACACATCCTAACTTAAGCATTTCAGTACTGGAATAATTCATGGATAGCCACAATGATAAGATAATAGGATGTGTCTAACTATTCATCACAAAAATAGCGACATTATAAAATAGCATGCAAGCAATTATCATTGCATCTACCCTAACAAAACTGGGATCAAATATGATGCCAAAAGAAAGTTCAAAGGATGCTTGCCTTGCTAGTAGAGCAATTTTTCACTCTCGGTGGCGTATGAGTCAATATCAATAGGCTCAGAATCTATATAAATACATTTCCGAATAAACACCGAGAAATACCTCAAAATTCAAAATGCTAAAAAATGCATGATTTTTCTACAGTAGCTAATTCATGATTTTAGATGATTTTAGGTGAAAGAATTATTCCATTTTGATTTAGTATACGAAAGTTATGGTGGTTTGAATTTCAGATTTCAATATACCTATAATTAAGCAATTTAATTATTTGACCAAAATTTGTAGAGCAGTGGTGAGTACATGGATTACATGGATAAATAGGAAATATTATTACAAGTTCGAAACAGTTGAGTTTGCCTCAGTTGGAGTTTTCATGATTTAGTTATGAATTTCTAAAGTTATCAACAATAATAGTGTAAAAATAGTGCCCTTTAGGATCATTTTCCTCAAACTATAGTTTCTGTGACAGAGGTAAGTTTGAAACCACTTTTATAATTAAGTTCATTTGAAATAGAAATTATCAAAACTGATTTCACTGTTTTTGGAGTTTCCAAGAATTACTTATGAATTTTTAAAGTTATCAGCCTTTTTCTATTGTAAAAATAATAGAGTAAGTGGATTACTCTCTAAAATAATACTCTCTGCTACATAGAAAAGTTTGAAACCAATTTTAATATAAAGTTCATTAAAAACGAAAATTACATAAGTGGTTTTATTGTTTTTGGAGTTAACATGATTTAGTTTTGCATTTTAGAAGCTAATACAATTTTTCAGTGTGCAAAATTCATTTTCGGATTTTCCAGATAATTAATTACTTTTCTCACTCACCTACAGCTAGCCACCGGGGATGACGAGTGTAACAGCCCCAAGTTTATAAACAGTAATAAAATGCTTTATGAACAGTAATGAGGTGTTGTTCATAGCATTACTGTTCATTTCTACAATTTGGGCAGTATGTTACAAATTAAAAACCTTCCTTTTTAGCCAAAATCCGAAAGAACCATTTAAAGTCTTAAAGGAATACAAGATAAAACTTGTATTATGACTGGGAAGTATTTTTATTAAAGCCTAGATAAATTATCTTGGCTGAAAATATTTTTGTTGCATTTTTAGAAATTATTTTGACGTAAAGCAAAATAATTGTCTTAAAATGAATACTTTCGGGCTAAAATAAATATTTATGTATTTTACAAAGTGATCATGTGATTTTAAAATTTATCTGGGAAATATATCATCCCAGTAGCCTTCAGTAAAAATTTCATGATTTTACAAATTTATTTGCTATTTTTAAAAGCCCAGTCAAACCTTTTAAGTATTTGAATAGGTTCTGGTCAACCAAACTGGTTTGAATCCAAACCCTAGCACTGTAGCGACTCGATCTCATGCGGTTGGGTTCAACCCAGTGTACCGGTCCGGCTCTGTCACGTTCGGGCGCGAGCCCAATCCCCCTCGCGCATTGTGAGCCGTTGATCTTCAATCGAACGGGCGAGGCTGCGGAGCCACGCGAGCTGTCCATGTGTGCGCCCTAATTTCCACCGTTGGATCTTAATCGGACGATCAAAGGAGATGTATGCATTCGGACAACTCCGGATCCCTTTTCCATCTCCACCGTTCATTCCCGATCCAACAGCGCCTCCCTTTTCGTTTTAAACTTAAAGGCACGCTTTTATCTGAGCCGTCAGATTCAAATCTCACGGCGTCTCTCTTTCCCGCGTGCTATTAAGACCTGCGCTCCTCTGGGCCGTTAGATCTTCATCGTGTGGTCCAGAGCGGTGTATGCATTCGGACGACTCCGGATCCCCTCACGATCTCCGCCGTCCATTCTTGATCTAACCGCGTCGCTCGTTTTCTTTTGAAATCAAAGGCGCACTTTTATCTGGGCCTTTGGATTTAAATCCCACGGTGCTCCTTTTTGACCGTGGGCCTTTAAAGCCCAAATTTGGTGGATCGTTGGATTGCAATCGTAGGGTCCAGATTTGTGTATGCAATCGGACCATCCGGTTCTTTGTCCCATCTCGACCGTAGAAATCCAATCTAACGGTGCCGCGTCATCTCATCTAATCGAGTGACGTGTATTCCTTTTAATTGACCGTTGGATTCCAATCCAACGTCCAGATTTGAAAGTAGATCCCGAGATTCCTTTTGGGCTCTGTTTTAATCTCGATCGACCGTTCTAGATCGCACGGTCCATATTAACCGATGCCGATTAAAACCTTTTAACCTCTCTATTTATCACAGCCGCCCATTTCCAATCGGACGGCTGATATTCTTTTGAGCTTTTGAAGACGCGCGCGGCTGAGGATGACAAAGGGACCCACATGTCATATTTTGCCTCCCTTCTTCCTTATCTCTGCGCGCAGCCATTTCTGTGAGCAGAGGAGAGGATTTATCCAAAGATTATGCCACTAATTTTTGGATGTTTAACTAAATGGACACCTCATCAACTCTAGACCTTTCCATCTTGCCTTGTAGCTCAACATCCATATTTAAACCCTAGCTTTTTGCTGTTACCATTGTTGACCACTGAAGCTCATCATTTTCCTTGCTGTCCAGTGGAGTTTCTTGCTCTTGTCCATTGCTTATCCACCTTAAGCACTGGTTTTACCTTGCATTAAAGATTGGATATCTTTTGTAGGTTAAATCCAGAGTTTATTTCTCTGTCAATCCACTTTGGTTTTCAGAGTCTGTGGTGTCTTTCCTACTCTGGTAAGCTAAAACCCTAGTTTTCGATATCTTGAGCATCTTAAGGACCTTAGAAGCTTCTGGGAATCATTCTTTTGAGCATCAGTAGCTTCAACTTGCTTCAAACGGAAAAGTTGTTATTATAACTTTTCTGTTTTCCATATCTTTTTCAAGACCTAGGGTTTCTTTTGTCGACTTGTTATCCTAGTTAGGTTTAAACTAAACCCTAGTAGCATAACAAGTTATTCTTTTAATCCTTGTTATCATCTATTTAGATTGATAACAGAAATCTGCCTCTGTTCCTTTTTGTCGGCTCAACCGACAATGCAAGTTTCTTTCACTTTTGGTAATCTAAGCGATTAGGTTAGATTAAGGTTAGTTTGGGATATTAATTACCTAAAAGATCATGCTAAGTTTCATTTATGAACTTTTGCATGTTCTATTTTCCTTTCAAAAGCGCAACTGTCTGTTTCAGTTCATTTCAAAATCGAAAATTGCAACTTTGCACTAAACCTAGTTTTTGCCATTTGAAAACAGTAAGCTATATTATGGGTTATTCTCACTATTATGGGTAGTTATGGCTTAAGCATATTGTCAATCATGCATTTCCAGATTGCTCATGCATATTTCTTCCATTTTGAACTTATTGTCGATTTTGGCATTTATTGGATTTATTTGCTTCTTATAGAATCTGGTTTATCTGAAGTTTTTGAATCTGTCTCTGAACAACCTGAACCTGCAACAGAAGTGTATTACTATCAAGGCAAGCATCCTCTCTGCACCATATTGATCCCAGATTTTGTACAATAGCTTTTACAAATCCAGTGATATCTGTGCATGCTATTTTTCTGAAAATACAAAATGTGATCTGTAGTAGCTAGCTATAACCTAACATTGTGGATTACCTTAATTATAATCATACACTTAACCCTAGCTCAGTACTGTATATTATAGCATATATTTTCAGATTTGGCTTAGACATGCAGTCTAGAGACTTTAGAGTTTGACAAGCATATCTTGTCAAACATGGGAAATCACAAATGAACTATTATTTTGAACTCTTTGTCCAGTTTCTTTAAATCAGACTTGTATTTTAAATTTAAATTGATCGGACAAGAGGAAGCTAGTGATGGTGCTTTTGTGCACGAGATTGGGATTTGTGGTGGACTTGTGCGGACCAATTAAGGACCGAACTCGACTATTCAATTCAAGTCCCCACGTACTTCCACATGCGATGTATGGGCGCTGTTTGGTTAAGTAAAATGTTAAGACTATTGGGTTGGAAACAGGAAAGTAAGAATATGTGTATTGACCTTGTATGGCATAGATGCTTAGGTCTTCGGACTGCGTTGTATGCCATGTGAGCTTGTATGTCAGTATCAGATGTTCTTAGAAGGGTGAGGGCGTATATGTGCTCCGTAGCATATACGTACCTTAAAGATGCCGATCGCAAAGTAGTATGGGTAGCGAACCCTATGCACTTATTTTGTTTGGGTCGGCATTCCTGACGCAACATGTGTGCCCCGGTTAAGCAGATGCTATCAGACGTTGTTTAAGCGAGATCAGCTCACACATGGGGGTCCAACTCAATAGTGTTAGCTTGTTGAAAAATACCAAATCTTAGTTTCCCCGGTCGGCATACCAAAGGAAGTGTGTCATCATTCGGAGGCATCCGAAGGCAACGGGCTAACTAAGTCGTGTGGGTAAAGATGTACACCCCTGCAGGGTATAAACTGTTCGAATAGCCATGTCCACGTTCATGGACGATAACTTGAATTGATGTCACCTGTATAGAAGTTTTGATTTTCAAAATCTGGTTTCGGTTTTCGGCTGTGCATGAGGGATTCATGCACTGTACTGTTTACAATTATGTCATTTACTTACTGTTTTAGTTAAACTTTGATTTATTAAATTGCTTTATCAAAATTTAGTATTTGTAGGTTAAGATGTATCGCTTTATGCAAATTTGAACCTTTATGCCTTCCTATTGTAACCTTATGCATATATAAATTCTATTCCTTTGTATAGGCTCTAATAACCACTTTCTTTTATTAGTTTGTGTAAGACTTGCTGAGTACCTTCCGTACTCAAGGTGCTATCACCTATTGTTGCAGGTGAGGACGGTTTTCTTTATGAAGTACCCGTTAGCGCGATCGAGTGACGCTAACGAGTAAAGCTACTTCTTTCCTCCACGCAATTGCCTGCGGGTGGATGAGGCCATTGGTGGATTTTAATATTTTGTTTTTGCTTCCGCTGTTAGACTTTTGAAGTGACCAAGTCACTTAATATTGTAGTACCAAACCGAATGCTGTAAACTTATGTTTAATTATGTCAATGTATGACTTGTATGTATTTGATGCAATGTTGTTGAAGGATATATATGCAATGGTCATTGATCCTGGGAGCCATTGTGGTATATATATATCCGGGGATCCTGTTTATTGGAATTGTCACTTGTTAAATTTATGCCTTTAGCATGATCTTTAATAAAGGGACAGTACTGTTCCTTCATTAATAATTGTGCTACAGTATGAATTTAATTAAGTACATTTCCAATAAGCTGGGGCGCCCACAACGAGTGGGACCGGGGTCAAAGTTTTGACCCAGTCAACATTGACTTGGTCTCGGCCGAAATAAGCTGAAGGCGTATTCCTTTGAATACGTTTTCAAAACATCTAAACGTAAAACTGATCTAAGCATGCTAGGGATACGTTTCCCCTTTAGCGAAAACATACTCTACAAACTACGCATCCACTTAAACCACCCTAAGGCCCACAAGTCATTGACTCAGGACTAATTAACTACAAACCATTAGTGCTAACAATCTGACAAAACCCTCTGTTTTTCGGCCGTAACTTCCGACAATAGAACCGGCGTAAGCGTGGCGTTGCTGTGCTCATCGGCGGCGAGGGGAGGCCGGAGAGTGCAAGGGTCTAGACAAAACGGAAGGCAATAGCAAGGACTACCTTCCGGTGGTGATTTTGCCGGTGAAGAGGCACGGTGGCGCGCCGGGGGCGGAGTTGAGCGGAGGAGGTGTGTACGGTGCCTAGATATCACGAGGTAGAAACCACTCTGAGGCAACTGGTGCTAGATCCGGACTCTTGGGGTTCAAGTGACGCTGAGGGAGAGGCACGGGGACCAAGGGTCTTCGTCTTCAGCTCAGGCGGCAGGAGCCAGCGGTGGTGTGGAGGGGGTCACCGCGGGGGGGATGTTCTGGGGACAAAGAAGAACAATGTGAGGTGGGAGCAGACCTAGGGCATCCATGAGATGGTCCCAGAGGATTGAATCGACGGGGAACTCACCGTGCCAGCGTCGGGGAAGAAGACGAGCTCCCATGGCCATGAAACAGAAAACCAGAAATCAATGAGCTCCTGTGCATCATCCGACAAATTAAGTGAGGGGTTCTACTCCTTAAAGCCTAGCACAAAAAATGACGTGCAAGAAATGGGGAGGATCTCACCGGAGACGAAGATGACACAGAGGTGTCCTCCGGAGCATGCTCTGGAGCTTCCAATGGCACCACAGTGGCCCGGGAGCTACAAGAGGAACCAAAGTCCAAGATCAGCAAAAATGGAAATGGCATGGATCATAGAGATGAGGGGAACCACGCGGAGGAAGCTCACCCGTGTAGAGAGCAAGAACAAGCTCCCCTCTCCTCGGTCAACAGGAGGAGAAGTGAGGGAGAAAGAGCGGGTGCGAGGGATAATATGGCCAGATAGACGCTGGAGTGGGTGCGGTGTGCAGAGGAGAAGCTCGAGGATAGGCCAACGGACGCGGTGGAGTGACAGGGGCTCAGTGCGTAGCGGCTGCGTGGCGAGTGTAACAACCCCAAAATTAGGGTTTGTATTTCAAATGTATAAAAGTACGAAAATTTAAAAACTTCTATTGTATCTCTTGGTCATGCTCTTTGTTTTCTACAAACTTGTGCACAACTTTAAATTTTTGATGTTTGTATTAAAGTTTGTGTTGAGATTTCAAATTTTTAAATCTAAATCCCATTGCTATTTGAATTCCAGAAAAATGTGTGAATGAAAGTTTCCAAAAATAATTTATTCAAATACTAGATTATTTATCTTGAATTTTAATTATTTTTACCAAATTGTTAGAAGTGTTTTTGACTGCACTAAAATTCAAATGAAATCCCAAATGCAGATTTGAAAACAATTTAATTCTAACAAATTTTAATACATAAAATGTTTAAAATTATTTTTCCTAAGTCCCTTGTGAACCTCAGAGTGTCCACAAAAATTTTTAGAATTTTTCGAATTTTATTTCCACTTCAAACGGCTAGGTCAAACTTGTATTTGTTTCGGTCAACACTAAAACACAAATTCTAAATCCGGCTCGTGCACTGTTCCTCTGGTCCAACCGGACCCGAGCCAAACACCGACCGGACTCCTTCGCCTCTGGGTTCGACCGAACCACCTCGCCCGAGCCGCTCTCCCTCCCTCGCTGACATCCCGGCCCCACCGGTAGGACCCTTCTTCCACGCGGCGTTCTCGCCCGCGCCAGCTCGCCCGAGCGCACCGCTTGCCAGCTTCGCGCCGCCCACATGCATGCGTGCCACGCCAACCGCCGGTCACCTCGCCGCCCTACCGCCTCCACCTCGCTGCCTCCGCCCTCTCCTACAAAGACAGCCGAGAAGCCCCACCTACCTGGCTTTCTCTTTCCCTCCCCTCTGCCCATTTTTCTTCACCAAGCTTCTGGAGCCCGGGAGCAGCGCCGCGCCGCCTCCAAGCACGCCGGCTGCTCCGGCGGTCTCTGACCTCGGCCGATCGCGTCATGGCGCGCCCCTCGACTAGAGAAGCAAAACCCCTCGACCAATTTGGGGATTTACCCCACCGAAGCCTCACGCATCACCTTCTTCCCCAACCACGGCCGCCACCGCCATTTCTAGCGCCACTACTCCTCCGGCCATTCTTCCGCCAATTCCTCCCGTCTCGAGCATCTCCTAACCTCACTATACCTTTCCCTATCACTCATTTGTGCCCTCTTTCTCCCCAGGGTCGCCGCCACGAAGGTCCTCCCTGCGCCGCCGCCGGCTCGCGTCGCCGGACTCCCTCGACCACTCCCCGTCTTCTCCGACCACCCATTCGTATTCCAGGTACCCCATGGCTTCTCATGCTCTCTCCATCTTGATCTCAATTCCACCCGAGCGCCGGCGCCCCTTTTCACCTCCACGGCCGGCCACCGTGTCCCCTAGCCGCGCCGCCTCCGTGCCGCCTAAGCCCCAACTCCACCACCCTCTTGGTCGCCTCCACTCACTGGATCCATTTCAGCCCACACCGCCGCCTCGCCGCCCACCAACCGCCGGCGCCGATCCATGAACCGAGCCGGCCGAGTTTCCCTGTGCTGCCTCCCTGTTCTGCCCTTTTAGCTCTGTGTGTTTTCCTCTCTGGCTAGTCTCTGAAAATAGGTTCCTCAAATGAATTAACCAATTCGAAGTTTGTAGTGTGGAGAAATCATAGTTAGCTTCTGTGCAGCTCAGAAAAGCAGTTCTTTTGTCAGTTGTATGAGCAGAGCAATATGTTTATGGAATCTGAATTGCGAGTAGGTTAATGAATCTGCTAACTATCTTGTAACCGGCTTTGAGTTACTCAAAGGGGTAACAAAAATGTGAAGTACGAATTATCAATAGGTTGGTAACCTTGCTAAGTCAGTAGTTAGGGATTGTCTTATTCTTTTAATCTCTTGGCAATCATCTAACCAATAGCGTCCAAGTCTGGAAAGGACCCATAGTGTGGTGAATGTTCAGAACTAGCAGGAGTGCCCAAATCTGAAAATCATGAGTGAGTTACATTTTCAGAAAAACAGGAGACCAACCTTGATGTTTGACAGTAGTGTCACTCAAGGTAGTAATTAGAAATGTTGGGTTTCAGTTAACCAATTGAACACTTAAGCTTTCAAGACAACCTTTTTGAAACCAAATATGGAGGTGAATTCTTAGGAATCAACAGAGAACAGCTAACTCTTTTGGTATAGTGTAAGCAGAGAAGAAAGTGAGTAAGAAGAAAAGTTGTTTTGTCAACCCTTTTTGCAAGACCTTATGTGTTCTGCTAACAAAATTTTGTGTAAGACAATTAGGTCACTAAAGTGAGTTAGCAAATAGGAAGTTAAATTTGTAGGGAGTTGGATCTATAGCTTTTCATTTCTGTTGATGTCTTGGGTATGGGAGATAATCTGAAGCTAATAAAAATGGCAGTAACCCAGTCTATAAACAAATCTGGATAATTGAAGGATAAGCTAATCTTACCTCCAAAGCAGCAAATCTCCTCTAATAGGATGTGTGAACAGTAATCTGACAAATGTCAGAATTGTTAAGAGGCTAATAACCTGAATAGTTCAAATAGTTAAAAATCTGGCTTAATACTGGAATTAGTTGGTATTGAGTTGTCCAAAGCTTTCTAGCTTAGAAATTGTACTTTTGTTGGAAAATGACGTAATGACCAATTATGTTCTTGTAATCGCAGTCAGTCAGTGAGAAAATCAATTCATTAAAATAATAATTAAGTGAATGGTAGGCTAGAATGGTATGTAAGCAGCTAGAGCCCATCTGTAGCTATTAGATGTGCACACAATCACCATCAAAGTCTGCCGAAAGAGGAAAATATATAAGAGGTTTAATTTTGATTGTATGATTATCGTGAAAAATAAGTGATGTTTGAAAAGAACAGTAATAATAAATCATATCTAATTTAAATAATCTCCGAATCAGCTAATTTGTTGTTCCTAAATTCATAATCTATCTTCTGTTTTTTTTTTAATTTTTGGATCCTGTTTGGCATTCTGGTGTTTATTCGCTGTTTTTTTTTCGCTTTGGCAGTTTTTATCGATAGATGACGTTGATTACGAGAGTGATCCTCTGCAGCAAGTCGAATATCTCTAGCAAGGCAAAGGCAAGCAGTTTGATCATATCCACTCAATCCCATTACTTTTAAAATCTAATACTTTGTTTTACTCGTACGTATGCATGCTTTTGTGTCAATGATTAATTTTGTCGATTAGAGGTAGTTAGTCCCATTGCATTGTTGCCATGAAATTGTTCACCCCTGCCACTACCTTAGGAATATTATTCTCACTGGTGAATTAGAGCCCCGTGAATGATTTAGGGCCTTTTATTTGTCTTTACGATATGATGCTTAGCAATGCTTAGATACCGGTAGAATTGGGCGGTTATCGACTTAGTCGGTAACCTTGATCACATAAAAATTATGATATCTTTACATTTCAGCCTCTGTGCTATGATTACTTGTGAAAACTAAAAACTAAAAACAAAATGATTTCGACTTGGGCACAACGGTAAGTTGGTGTGCTTTTGGGTGTGACTGGAATGGTGCCCGAGTCAATTAAGGACCGAACATCTTGTGAGTGGATTTTTATCCAGGCATTTTTGCGTGCTAACCACACTAGAGTATATGGGACCTCTCTTGACTTAGTACTTTGGCGTGTATTGGCTACGGGTCGCAGGAGGTCGCAGGAGGAATGGTGTTGGGAGCATGGTAGTTGTCCGAAAAGCTTTATCCTGAGTGGGTAGTTGTCTTTTCGGCTTTACCATGTAAGCGTATGGATTTCTATCCATACGAGCGGCTCGTAGTTAATACACAATATTGGAAAGTGTCTCGTAGGACTTAGCCGTACAAGATACCTTGAAGTGTGCTTTGGCTTAAAGGCGGTCTCAAGTGTGGGTACAATGGTACACCCCTGCAGGGTTAAAACTATTCGAATAGCCTCGTCCTAGGTTATGGACACGCTTGGGTAAGCTTTTCAAGAGTTAGACTACAACATTTAATTAAAACTTGATGGGTTGGTATGAACGGATGTTCATACTATTGTTGTGATGGCCATTGGGTTGGTCATCTCCATGATGTCTTTTGTTACTACTTCATCAGACGCTGTTATTTCGCAAATAAAATTTGAATTGTTAAACCGCCTTCAAACTATTACATTATTGCAAAAGAAAAGCGGCTTTATGCTAAAAATAAGTCCAGAGCCCTCCACTTAAATAAAGCTTGCATGTAGTTAAATTATAGTTCTGTACCCTTACACGTCGGTCTTGCGTAGTACAAAAACAATTTTTGTACTCGATGCTTTGCTTAATGTTTTGTTGCAGAAAGAAGGTGAGCCCCAAGGGCTTCCTTTGTGAGATGTCCATGGGTTTGACGACTAGTTTATGCCCGGTTGGTTGCCTTGTGGGTAAAGGCACACTAATTGGCTCTTTTATTTATCGTCATCTTATGGCTTTTGCTTCCGCTGTGTAGTTTGTTATTTTATCTTGTAAGTTCATTCTGTTGTATATTATGAAGTTTTGATATTGTAACCTCTCGTGTATGGATTTGATGCATGATTTTGTAACGGGGTGTGTATACTGCATTTCTGGGAAGTATACATATCCTGAGGCTTGGTTTATTTGAATTGTGATGCTAGGGTCAATGGAAGGCTAAGCATTACAAGTCGAATAAACCGAGGTCCTCACAGCGAGGAAGCCTTACGCGAGCGCCTGCCCGAGGAAGAAGAAAGGCCTGACAGGCGGGCCTGTGATGACAGCGACTCAAGGCACGGGGTAAGCCAGCGCTACGTGGCTTAATGCGGACCGTTAGATCTGGATCTGATGGATGAGATCTTAAGTGTTGTTTCTAACTGCCCAAAAGTGGCGAGATCTGGATCGTTGATCTTAGATCCAAGGGTCTGCATGTGTCGGTGCATTTAGTTGACTCGATCGAGTCTCCTTGCCTAGGTTGGGGTCGAACCCAGTGAACAGTGTCGACTATGGTTTGGACCTTAGGGTTTGACTGAGTTTTAATTTATCTTCTCTACTTTGACCAGGTGCTAAAAATAGAAATAAATTTCCTAAAAATGTGAAATAAATCACAGGGGTTCCTGGGTAGGTCCAGTGCTCATAACAATTATTAAACCCTACTGTTTGTGATATATTTTGTAATTTAGAAATTCAAACTTAGGCTAGGTCTTTTAATGGTGTTTGAATTTTCTTAGGGATTAAACCAGTCCCAAAAAATTTGGGAAAAATTATATTAATTCATGATAATTAATATAGTATTTGAATAAATTATTTCCAGAGGAACTTCAGTAGCATTTGTTTCAGTTTTGTTGTTTGGAGTTCAAATTAAAGTGTATGTTTCATATGTATTTTGAGATTTTCCAAGTGCAATATTTAAATAAAAAGTTTCAAAACATGATGCATGCTGATGAGATGCATAATAATCCTTTTTATTAACTTGGGGATGTGACAGGTTTAGTGATTGCAGGTGGAACGGTCGTTGCACGGTTGTAGCCTGGATCGTGAGAGTCAGCTTCCACTAATCAAATTGTATCATCCTCATAGAAAGATCGGGACCACTATCCACATCACTCTGCATTGTCATCTTTTTTGCAACTGGCACCACTTTGTTGGGCTGCTGCTCTCTTGGGTGCCATCTGAAGTGAACAGAAGAGGTTAAGAACTAGAGGGTTATATGAGGGTTTATTAGCCCTCTAAAGCACACACAGAAGAACTTATACCAACAAGAGGAAAGAATCGAGTACAATATATAGCCTAGAGTGGCTGCATTATATTAAGGGGATTAGGTGTTACATGACTCCTGAGGCACAACATACAGGCCATGCTAAGCCCCGACACAAGGTACAAATACAACGGCTACAGAAGAAGGCAACAGAAAGTGCTTACAACCCAAAGGACTCCCTAGGACTGCCTAGCAAGCATTGCTAGATATCCTAGGCTATCCTGACTGCTCCATAATCGGGTACTAACTATCACAAGCGGTGCAGTTGCCCAAGGGAGTAGGAACGGGAATGGTTGCGACTAAAGTCAGGTGACCAGGAAAAAGAGCGAGAACGAGAAAGGCTGCGTCCTCAACTGGAGTCTTTGATGTTGATGACGGGCGGCAGACTGGGATGTTGCATGCTCTAGCATGCAGCGATCCTAGTGCGGGGTCCTCCGAGTCTGAGCGGTTGATCTGGCGCCGGGTTGCGGGAGATAACGACTGATGCAGGGGTGCTGGAGCGTGCATCACAATGGCTACTACAACGAAGGTGGTCTTCTCCTAATGTCAAAGATCTTCGGGTAGTGTTCTCCCTCTTGCAGAGTTGGGAAGGAACAGAAAGACGAACTCAACAAGAGTTCCTCGTGCACCTAACACAAGTGAGTCGAGGCGAAGCGAGCTATGTTCTGAACGTCATCGGAACAGCGGCTCCTGGGATGCTCGGTCCGAAAGGTGTGAGCGATGAACTCAACCATCATGGAATGAGACTCTCGATCTAGAACCTAGGTCTTCCTGCCTCTAAAGATGGGCCGGTGGCGAACGAAAGTAATTTAAAAAAAACAAAGGAGAGAGCCAGCAACGAAGTAGACTCACAAAAGGAGGTAAGTAAAGACCTAAGAGGGATGAGTAAGAGCAATAAATACGTTATATTTTGCCAAATATTTTCTTAGTTTTTGAAAATAAGACTCAAGTCCTTAGGCTCAACCAGTCTAGCTAAGGCTCCTACAGTCGTATGCTCTGATACCAGATCTGTCGGACTCGGATTTCGTAATCCAGAATCCTCTGTGAAAACACTGTACTATTTCCTGGATCAGTAGCTAGCACTCACAGAATACATCACTGAATCAATTCATACATGGCGTAAAACCAAACCATTCATTAATTTAACATATCAGAGTTTACATAGACTGCATCGGGTCAAGTTTTTACAATAAGGGTCGAATAGGCCAAACTGAGTACATTACAAAAGTAGCGGAAGTGACAATGGAAGCAAAAGGGTGAGAGCACCATCTCTCCATAGGCAAGCGACTAGGAAAACCCGTGTGCGTCCGATATTAACTAAGGACTTGGATAACATTGGATGCACGCAAGCACCAATGGAGTCAACTAGACTAAGGTGAGAACTAGACTAAAAGAACTACACTACTCCTCAACATGGCCTTGTCCAAAGACTTCTGGATCCTCATAGTAGTCGTAATCTTCAGGATTTCCTACTTCTGAGGGTTTTGGGGGAGAGAGCGAGAATGAGCACAGCTTCTGTGCTCGCGAGCCAACACACAATGCAATAATATAAATGCAAGGTTTAACAAGGGTGGCTCGGTTCTTTTATTTACTAAGGCAATGCTTTCAATTATCATAATTACAAATTTCTAACACTTAGCATTTTTACCAAATTGTATTTTAATAAAGAGAGTAATTGTGTAATATTTATAATAGCAGGGGTTACCTCCACCTTCATGCTTATTTTGATTATGGTTACATCCACCATTAAACAGCACTGGGTACGACCACCTAGGAAAAATCGAACTCAGGGCTAGGTGAGCCTGCCACATTTTCATACCACCCACAAAGGTTTTTGAAATAGAACTAACTCAAGTTAAGTTCCCATGTCTGCCTTTGACCGTAGGCACGACTGTTTAAACATTTTAGACTCTGTAGAGGTTGTACACGTTACCCACATGAGACAATTAACTTGTTACCCTACACGACTTCTTATTCGTGTAGTTGAGAGGTTGTCACAAAAACCTTTCTAAATATCTCACCCTTTCCATCATCTCACCCATATGGGGTTGCGCCCATAGGTTGTGCGCGATGTTCACCTCAGCGACTGGCGTATTAGTACTACACCTCAGCGACTGGCAAACTTCACCCTACCTCGGTGTCCCATTCAAGCTGGTTGTGCCGTTTGCTTGCATATTCCCATTTATCTGTCCAGCGAGATGATATTCAGGGTTTAATAAATTTACTAAGCCAAATTGCATTTTGTTGCAGACTTGTGGTTGTACTTGTTTTACACGGGAGGTTGTGACAAGATTAACTTCTTAGGGTTGTCTGGGTGGTTCATGCCACATACCATCCACAAAACAACAGTCCTTGGGCTACATTAGCACCCACTGTTGTACCATCCACCTCACCATCCACCCAGATAGTAACAACATGTTAATAGAGTTTTGAGCAGTAAAACCAAACTATCACATTTTCTCCAGTCATGGACCACCAATAACTGCCCAAAACATTTTCATGTTTGAAGAGATGATGGTTGGGATATTTTAATGTCCTGATACTTAAGCAAGACTAGCATATCGCTTAAGTACAACATATACTAGTATTTACCATATAGTTACTAGGGTGACAAGGAATAAGGGATTCAAATTGTCAAGGGATGGCATAATAAATAATTAATCATCAAAATTGGTATTTAATTACCTTAAGCTTTAACATACAATTTCTTAAAGAATTCAAGTATGCAATTTTGGTAATTTTAAAGGAATATATTTTGCACAAAGTGTAGGTTCAATATGATCAAAGTATTGACTCGCCTTGGTTAAAGGCAGAAGGGTCTTAGAGGTCTTGTGCTTGGTCCTACTGAGATCTCCTACATCTTCGAACTCTACTCGGACGAACGCACCGGAAAGAGGAGCAAACAAGTAGAGAGAACAAATTAAAAACACAAGAACTAAACAAAAGAACTCCAAATTAAATAAGACCAGAGCTAAAAGCAAGATCTTGAGTTTAGACGAATTTAGAAACAAGGAACGTTGTAATCGGAGTTACAACGGAGGAGAACGGAGTCCTTGAAGCTTGGTTTTCGAGTACAGATTATCGACTACAGGTGATCAGAAGGAAGTCTGACTACCCGATCAAAAGGAGGGTTCGACTACTCAACGTGGTCGTAGGAAGGGTCATAGGAAGGAGGTCTAAACCAAAAGGGTGGTCTAAACTGAGAGGGAGGTCCAACTGAGAAGGGAGGTCTAGGCATGGGAAACTCACTAGAGCCGAGAGAGAGCCTGGAGGGAAACGGTGGCGACACCAGAGGCGAGCAAGATGGTTAAATCCGACGGCGACGGTGGACCAAAGCCAAAGGGCTTGAGGGGAAAAGCTCCTGGGCGTTGGGGGCACATGGTGATGGGGGTGGCGGCGCGGTGGCGGCACCGGAGTAGTAGATCACCGGCAGAGGCGGCATCAGCCGAAAATTGGGAAAACGGTGGGTGCTTTGGTGGACTTACCCGGAAGCAAGGGAGTGGCGAGGGGAAGGACAAGGGGCACAGGGGTCCTTTTATAGGCGGCCAAGGGGGCTTGGAGGCGACAGGGCGAGAGGCAGGTGGCTGTAGGAAAAGGCGTCAGAGGAGCGACGACTTTGAAGGGTCGACTGACGTGGGCACAGAGCTTGGACCAGGCACGCTGGTGCGGAAAGGACGGTCTTGGTGCGGTGGAGAGATGACGCACGGGCGAAATGACAGGGCGAGGAAGGGTGTCGAAGTCACAGAGGTAAAGGGAGTGGGTGCGGCGCAGAAATGGCAGGGAGTTGGTGGTGTAGAGGGAGTGGGTGCGGTGCAGCAGAGAGCACGAGGGTAGTCGTGAGTTGCGAAGATTAAAACAAAAGACAAAAGAGGAGCAACTGCTCAATGACCACTGTTCAACACGAGCACTAAATAGAGGTTTCGACCACGCATGCTCGAAGGAGTTACGACCACACCTGGCCGTATAAGGAATCTAAAGAGGTCCTAGAGGTTGTCCAACGGAGAGGTCCCGAGGGGAGGTCCTGAGGGGAGGTCGAGGGAGGTCCTGAGGAGGTCCTAAGGGGAGGTCCTGAGGAGAGATCCTAAGGGGAGGTCCTGAGGGGAGGTCCTGAGGAGAGGTCCTAAGAGGAGGTCCTGAGGAGGTCGAGGGGGGTCCCGAGGGGAGGTCCTGAGGAGAGGTCCTAAGGGGAGGTCCTGAGGAGGTCGAGGGAGGTCCTGAGGAGAGGTCTTAGAGGAGGTCCTGAGGGGAGGTCCTGGAGGAGGTCCTAAGGAGGTCGAGGGAGGTCCTGAGGAGAGATCCTGAGGAGGTCGAGGGAGGTCCTGAGGAGGTCGATGGAGGTCCTGAGGAGGTCGAGAGAGGTCCTGAGGTCGAGGGAGGTCCTGGAGGAGATCCTAAGGAGGTTGAGGGAGGTCCTGAGGAGGTCTTGAGGGGTGGTCCTGGAGGAGGTCCTAAGGAGGTCGAGGGAGGTCCTGAGGAGTTTGAGGGAAGGGGAAAACAAGCTAAGCCCAAAAAGGAAGGGAATGTCAAAAGAGAAAGAGGGCCAGAACTGAAAAGGAGAAAACCAAACCCGAAATTGAATTTCAGACAATAAGGATGTTTGAAACACAACCCCGAGCTTAAAAGAAGCTAGAAGGTTTGAAACTACAAGAACAAAAGACAAACGAAGGAAACTAAAAACCAAATTAGCAAACACTATTCGCCGTTTGAAAATGGGAATGTTATTTTCGCGCCCAGGGTGGCTGCGACTGCCGTAGTGGTGCTGCTCGGTGGGGAGGAGGGAGATGATGGTGTCGAGGATCTCGTCGGGGAGGAGGCTTATCAGGTCGATGCCATATTCTTCTTCTCCACAGCCGGCATCTAGTTCTCCACCTCCGATTCCCTCCTCTTTGCTTGAGCTCTGGTGACAATGCTCATGGCGGAATAGAATGGCGACGGTGGGTAGGAACGGAGGAAGTGGGATGGATCTAACCGGGGCACAGAAGTCAGAGTCAAGGGAGAATGAAAAGTAGGTAGGGTCGAGTTTGGAGGCAAAGGTTGTGGCCCGCGGCACAGGGTGGTGGAGTGGAGGTGGTGGCCTGTGGGGCATATGAGAGAAGATAGAGTGGGTTGAGGAGAGTGGAGAAGGAAGAAGATGAGGGTAAGATGGAGATTTTTGGGTTTAATGGAGGTGAAGAAAATCACACAATGGATTAAAATAGACTCTCGATAGCACGTAGGGGAGTGGATTTTTTTTAGTGGCACCGAGGGAAACGGTTTAACTTTCAGTTACATGCAAGGAATTTTTCCTAAACATACGAGTGAGTAATTGACAGGTATTGCAAACATAACGAGCCTCATATTAACTGCGTTACTGCAGTGCAATCTTGCAGCATGTAGGGATGAATCCATTCTGGTTCAAATAAATAAATAAATTTGAGATGCCCAGGCCTATGCTGTTACCTGCCTTTTTTTCTTCATCTTTTTAAAGTACTGTGTCTGATGAACCGTTTCTTTATCGTTGTGAGGAAATGAATGTCTTGTTTGATTTTATATCAAATACGAAATCCCGTAGTTCAACTCATCAAACTCCTGTTTACCTTCTGTTCCAAGCTTGTCTTGTCTTTTTCATTTGTAAACATAAGATTTTACTGCAATTTGATAATGATAATACGAAGATAGACCCACTCCTTGGACATTTCATTGAACATTTACCTATCATGGTTAAATGTCCACAAGAATTCGCGTTGGTCGTCCTTACCATTCAACCATATTGCGCATAGCACCTAAGTTTTAACCAATCCTGCGTCAAATCAGTTTCAGTATAAATTCAGTTACTGATTATTAATTCAACCATGTGTGCCACACGACCTAACTTTTAACCAATCTTGCATCAACTGCTGCCATTGTATTCCAAAGTCAAGAACAGCAGAAGCTGGGAGATTGTAGCAGCTGTGGGAGTTGGGTAGGGGATACGCAAGACTTACAATCTTGAGCAACTAATTGCTCTACACAAGATGGACAATGTTCGCGCCACACAGCAGAATACTTAGCGCGCTTTGCCAACTGTGCAAGCTCATGAGCAACTACATTTTGTTCTCTCTTTGAATGCCAGATCGAAAACGCCGGCAGCTGGGCAGCTAACTCCAAGATCTCCGACAAAATAAAAGTGTGCTGAGGACATTGTGCATCCGGGTTCCGCAACATGTCGACCACCGAACTGCAATCAGTCTCCAGCATAGCCGGTTTCCGAATCCATTCTGTCGCCAAGAAAACACCTTCCCGACATGCCCACACTTCAACTTCTTCTAGATCTTTAGCCTGCTTCAAAGCTCACTAAGAGAACAACAACACCCTTCCTTTGGCATCACGAATCATGATTCCCAGTCCGGCATAACTCTCACTGTTAGAGAAGGCGCCATCCACATTGATCTTTACCCAGCCCGCTCACGAGCTGCCCAATTTTGCTTCACCCGAGCAGGAGTCGCATGGTCATGCTGCATAGGTGCATAGGCCGCTTTCTTCCCTTTGACATCCGGCATCACCTCACCTTGTCGGATCTGGAACGGTGAATTCCAATATTCCTCCAGGAACTTAACAGAGTCAGTAATGGACATTACCTTCTGAACATGAACCACATCATTGCGCACTTGTCATACTCGCCAAAAGAGTAAGGCTAATCTGTCTTGTGCTTAAGGGGCCAATGAATTCAGAACGAGGAGTACCCATTCGGGACTTGAGAAATTCATTGTTATCACGGGGGTTCTCTTTTTTTTGCGGATCCTACAAATGGTAAAGCAATGGTTCAAATTTATTCCCCAATATGGTATACGATCTATGTTTACTTTGATTGTTTACACACTTTTGCTATGTCCTCGAAAAGTTTGATGCGAGGTTTATTATTAATCTCGACCAGCTTAAAGACACATACAAGACTGAAGAGTTGCCTCGGAATAACATGTTATTAAGACAAGAAAAGGAAACAATAGAAGCACATATGTCATTTAATATTCCACTGTAGTATCGAACCATTGGATATGTTCTCGGCATCATCTGGTGGGAAAAAAAAATCATATTCCAGCACGGAAGATTCAAGATGCAGGCATCAATATTACAGCCGTCACATCATCTAACAAATCTGGACCGGGATTGTGCATGGTAGTAGTTCCACGTTCCAAGTTGGAAGCATATAATCCCTTGTCTTCGCGCCTCAAAAAATAAATGCAATTTTCCTTTAAACCGACTTCTTTTGCATTGAGCGATGCTCCAGCGTGGATAGTATTGACAAAAAATATCCTATCGTGGCCCAGCTTGCGAACAATTATCAGCAGAACCTTGTGAGCACATGCTACTGGATAGTAGAAGGACAAGCTGAACAACTCCCTACAGGACTATACTGATCTTCGCCTTGCAACACAAATAAGATTATTGATTGAATTTATCAGTCTTGTTCTTTCGGAGAAACCAAATTCATCATGTTTCAATACACCAAGCAATTACACAAAGAAGATTTTCGGCGTCAAATCAAAACAATCTTTCAATAAATTACATGTCCGACTGCACGCTCTGTTTTGTTGCACTTTCTTGCACGCTACATTCAAGAAGAAAATTTCAGTCACATTACAAATAGACAATCCAAAATAAGAAACACAGCAGCGCGAGGGCACACGGCCTCGACAACAAACACGCAGGCAGCTGACCGCGCGACGCCGCAACTCAGAATATCTTGAAGTTCCGGATCGACTGCGGAAGGGCCCACCCACCGCCCTCCTTCTGCTCGTCGGGGCCGCATTGGCCAGCCCTCCTCGCGGCGGCGGCCCCTGCCGGCGACACGCCCGTGCATTCGTGCGCCGCGGGGAACCGGTGCTTGAGGCACACCTTCTGGCCGCACCCCTTGCAGCCGCTGGTGTTGGAGAAGGTCGCGTCGCCTTGCACCGCGGCTTGCGCTTCCTGGCTGGATCGCATCGCCGCGACCGCGCGTGTGCCTCCAGGATGTCGCCCTCTGTAACACACCCCTTCTTCCTCCCCTCTTCTCTCTCTCTCTCCTTCCCCCGATCCGCGTTGACCGGCGCCGACAATCCGCTGCCACGCCGTCGCCTCCCCCGTCTGCTCATCCTCCTCAGGACCCACCGCGCCAGTGCTTCGTCCTCGCGTCGCTCCCGCACCGTGCCTCGCCCGCGACCGCCTCTGGCGCACCGTCCTCTCCCCACCAGCTCCCACTCGCAAGTGCACGCGTCTTCTCGCCCGTCACCCGTCGCCCGTCGGCTGTGCACGTCTCTTCCCAGCTCCCCCGGCTCCGCCTCCGCCGGTGCCCCACGCTCCCCGGTCCCCTTGTCCTCCTTCCCGCTCCTCCTCTTTGGCTTTAAAACCCGGCGCCCCCCTTCCTCTCCCGCACCCCCTTCCCCTCCCCAAGCAAAGACCCTAGAGGAAGAAGAAGCAAGAAAGAAGAAGAAGAAAGCCGGGGGGACTCACCTCATCGTCGTCGCCGTCGCTCCCTTCAGTTGTTTCCGCCGCCACCCCCGAGCCCTCTCACCTCCCCTCCCCGTGCGCCGCCGTCGCCATTTCCCCTCCCCTCCCGGTGCGCCGCCGCCGCCGCCCCGAGCCCCGCTCCTCCTTTCCCCGCGCGCCGTCGCCCGACCCCTCACGCGCGCCGCCGCCCGTAACCCTCCCCTCCTCGCCCCTTCCTGTGCCCTCCCTTTAGGCCGCGCCGCGCGCGCTGCGCCGCTAAGGCGCGCGCGCGCGTGGCAGTGCGCCGATTGGGCCCGAGGCCTTGGGCCGGGCCGAAAGTCCATTTTTGGGCCGTGCCAGCATTTTCTTTTTATTTGATTTGATTTTCCCTTTTTCTATTTTAATTCAAAAGTTAGTTTTAAAAATTAGTATCTCCCTCATTTTAGCTTCAAAAATTGTAAAGTAAATTTCCAAAAATTTGTTAATTCAAGATCTTGCTAATGCCATAGGTCTTGTTCAATTTGGAGTTCATTTGTTGTTCATTTGTATTTAATTGCTCTTTTTGCTTGTCTGTGCCTTTTTCCGGTACAATCGCCCGATTAGGATTTGAAGACGCAGACGACTTTCAAGTTGATCGAGCACAAGATTATCAAGATCCTCTTACCTATATCTAAGGCGAGTCAACACTTTGATCATATTGAGCCTACATTTTATGCAAATTATATCCTTTTAAAATAGCAAATTGCATGCTTTAATTCTTTAATCAAATGTATGTTAAAGTTTAAGGTAGTTAAATACCCATTTGATGATTAATTAATTATTATGCCATCCTTGACAATTTGAATCCCTTAATTCTTGTCACTCTAGTAACTATATGGTAAATACTAGTTATAGTTGTACTTAAGCGACATGCTAGCCTTGCTTAAGTACCGGGACACAAAAATGTCCCAATCATCATCTCTTCAAACAAAAAATGGTTTGAGCAGTCATTGGTGGTCCATGACTGAGATAAATGTGGTAATTTGGTTTTACTCCTCAAAACCCTAAATTGCTATTACCCTGTCTGGGTGGACGGTAAGATGGATGGTGTGACAGTGGGTGCTAATGTAGCCCAAGGACTGTTGTGTTGTGGATCGGAATGTGGAATGAACCGCCCAGACAACCCTAAGGACTTAATCTTGTCATGACTTCCTGTGTAAAACAAGTGCAACCATAAGTCTGTAAAGTACAACCTGGCTAAATAATTTGTATCCATCAGTACGAGTTGCATCAGATAGATGATCCGCGACGCCGTGAGCCTTTGTGACGAGGGGTGTCAGGGTGCGCGACGTAAGTCGTTGGATGGCGCAAGAGGGGTCCGAGTAAGGGTTGACGGGTCTAAAAGAGCGTAACCCTTCGTGGACGAAACTTAGCGAAGTGTAACTAATACTGCTGGATGCATTGTAAAGGCCTTGTGATGATCTCCCCTTGATTCACATGTCTATGGAAACGTGTGTATATATCAAGACGATTATCTCTTGTGGGTAAAGTGTACAATCTCTGCAGAGTTATAAACTGTTTAAACAGCCGCGCCTACGGTCAAAGGCGAACATGGGAACATAACTTGAGTTAGTTCTATTTCAAAAACTTTGTGGTTGGTATGAAAATTGTGGTGGGCTCACCTAGCCCTGGTTTGGATTTTCCCTGAGTTTTCAAACTCAGTGCGGGTAATAATGGGGTTAACCCCAATCAAATTAAGCATGAGTAGAGTTTCCAACGGAGGGAACCTCTGCTATTATTAAATATTGCACAATTACTCTCTTTATCAAAATGCAATTTGTTAAAATGCTAAGTGTTAGGAATTTGTAATTATGATATTTGAAAACATTGCTTTAGCAAATAAAAGAACCCGAGCCATCCTTGGTTAGCTTTGCATGTATATTATTGCATTGTGTGTTGGCTCGCGAGCACGGAAGTTGTGCTCATCCTCGCTCTCTCTCTCCCCCCAAAACCCTCAGAAGTAGAAAATCCTGGAGACTACGACTACTACGAGGATCCAGAAGTTGGAGGCCCAGGAGAGGATGAAGCGTAGTGTAGTCTTTAGCTGTTCTAGTCTCGCCCCAGTCCAGCTGACTCCGTTGGTTCTCGCGTGCATCCTATATTATCTGAGTCTTTAGGTAATATCGGACGCACACGAAGTTTCCCGATCGCTTACTGTGGAGAGATGAGCTCTCACCCCTTTGCTTCCGTTGTCGCCCGCTTTTGTAATGTAATCTTTTGGCCTGCTCGCCCGTATTGTAAACCCGACTCGACGGTCTATGTAAACTCTGATGTGCTAAATTAATGAATGGTATGGTTCTACACCATGTATGAAATGATTCAGCAATGTATCTGTGAGTGCTATCTACTGATCCAGGGAATAGCACAGTGTTATCACAGAGGATTTCGGATTAGAAATCCGGTCCGACAGAGTCTGTATCGAGCATACGATCAGAGGAGCCTTAGCTAGACTGGTCGAGCCTAAGGACTTGAGTCTTATTTTCAAAAACTAAGAAAAAGCTTTGTTAAAATATAGCGTATCTATTGCTCTTACTCACCCCTCTTAGTTCTTTACTTACCTCCTTTTGTGAGCCTACTCCATTGCTGGCTCTCTCTTTTGTTTTAAAATTTTTAGATAAACCGTATCGTCGTCTGATGGCCCGTGTGATTTCTTCTCTCACGGTGAGAACGACGACGAGTTTGTCGGTATTCCTCCGCAAACTCAAGCAGTACCTTGGTTCGTCACGGGCCCATCTTTAGAGGCTGGAAGACCTAGGTTCTGGATCGAGAGTCTTGTTCCATAGAGGTTGAGTTCATCGCTCACACCTTTCGGACTGAGCAACCCAGGAGCCGCTGTTCCGATGCCATTCAGAACATAGCGCGCTCCGCCTCGACTCACTTGTGCCAGGTGCACAAGGATCTCTTTTTTGAGGTCGCCTTTTCTGTTCCTTCCCGTCTCTCCAGGAGGAGGACGCTACCCGAAGATCTTCGACATCAAGAACACTGTTGTTGCAGTAGCCGCCGCGATGCACACCCCAGCTCCTCCTGTACCAGCCGCCATCATCAGCAACCCCGCGCTGACTTGACATCTTGGGCCCCACATCAGGATCACTACATGCAAGAGCGTGCGACGTCCCAGTCCACCGCCCGTCATCAACATCGAAGACTCGATCGAGGACACGCCTTTCGTTCGCTCGCTTGTTCGGTCGCTCGACTTCGCGACCGTTCGCCTCTCCCGCAATCGCACCGCCGTGGTCGATGCGATTGAGGAGTAATTAGCTTAGTTTAGCTAGCAGTGCTTACTAGGCAGCCTTTTGGTCTGCAAGCACCTTTTTCTTCCTTTTACCTCAGTCAGTAGACGTTGTGCTTGTATCTTGTGTCATGGCTTCGCCTAGCCTATACGCTATGCTTCAGGAGCCATGTAACACCTAATCCCCCCTTAATATATTGCAGCCATTCTAGGTTTTGTATTGTGTTTGATCGTTTTTCTTCGTTGGTTTGAAGTTCTTCTGCTGTGCTCTAGAGGGCCAAAAAACCCTCCTATAAACCCCCTCCCCCTCGTTCTAAGCCTAAGAGTTTCTTCAGATGCCGCCAAGAAGAGCCGCCGCCCCAAGACGTGGTGCCTTTGTAGCAGGCCGAGGAAGAGGCCGTGGTCATGGTCGTGGCTGTGGACAAGGTCTACCTCCTCCACCCCCAGCAGGCCCAACCATGGCACAAGTCATGTTGCAGCAGGCTCAAATTCTTCAAGCTTTGCTCGCTAATCAGCAAAATGGATCAGCCGGTCGCAATTCCAAGCTTGCAGACTTTCTCAGGACCAGACCCCTCACCTTCGTCGCAGCCGATGAACCCCTTGAAGCTGAAGATTGGCTCAGAGATACTGAGAGAAAGCTTCGTCTCGCCGGCTGCACAGAAGAAGACAAAGTGGACTTTGCCACCCATCAGCTGAAAGGAGCTGTCGCTGCTTGGTGGGAGAACTACCTCGCTGCCCGAGGTGGTGACAGTTCAGAAGAAGAAGAGGTAGAAGTAGCGGAAACCGTGGCCTCTACGATTGGAGCCCCACAAGAGCCCGTTGTCGTTACCGCTGCCGCCATAGAAGAAGTTGCTGAAGTACAACCAGAAGAAATTGAACCCGCATGGCAATCAATTCCTTGGGCGGAGTTCAAAGCCGCTTTCAGAACCAACTTCGTACCAGCCGGTACCATGAGATTGAAGAAGAACGAGTTCAGAGCTCTCAAGAAGGGTCAGATGTCAGTTAATGAATATCTAACCAAGTTCAACCAGCTTGCTCGCTACGCCCCCAATGATGTAGCTGATGAAGAAGAGAAAATCGACCGCTTTGTGGAAGGAATGCGTGAAGACATGAGAGGACAACTCATCCTCCACGATTACTCCAGCTTCCACCAATTGGTCAATAAAGCCCTCATCTGTGAGAATGAGAACAGAACTGCGGAGGTTAGCCGCAAAAGGAAGATGTCATTTCAGAGGCCACAAGGTAGCTTTCCCCAGAAGTCAGCTTTTCGGGACAACTCGTCTTTTCCACCACCAGTAACCCTATCTCCGAGGACTTCAGTTGCAACCCCTCGTCCCAGTGAGGATGTATTTCGCACTTCCCGCCCTGTCGAACAGCCTGCAGTGCGTAACCCGGTAGCACATCTGCACTGTTTCAAATGTGGAGAAAAAGGACATTTTGCCAAACGGGGCCCTCAACGCCAAAACACTTCTGCAAAGTTCAACTCAGGAGCCACAACAACTCGAGGCCAGACTTCAGCTGCAAGCCAAAGTTATCAAGTCTCGCAGGTATCCAGAGCCGCTTCCACTCCAAGCCAAAGCCGAAGCCAAGGCCATGTCAACCATGTGACCACTTCAGGAGCCCAAGCAGCATCAGGAGTAATGAGAGGTACGTTCTCTGTCTAATCCGGCTAGCCTGAATCTCGGGGTCGAGATTCCGTTTAAGGTGGGTAGGATTGTAACACCCCCCTTCTTCCTCCCCTCTTCTCTCTCTCTCTCCTTCCCCCGATCCCCGTTGACCGGCGCCGACAATCCGCTACCACGCCGTCGCCTCCCCCGTCTGCTTGTCCTCCCGAGGACCCACCGCGCCAGTGGTTCGTCCTCGCGTCGCTCCCGCACCGTGCCTCGCCCGCGACCGCCTCTGGCGCACCGTCCTCTCCCCACCTGCTCCCACTCGCAAGTGCACGCGTCCTCTCGCCCGTCGGCTGTGCACGTCTCTTCCCGGCTCCCCCGGCTCCGCCTCCGCCAGTGCCCCACGCTCCCCGGTCCCCTTGTCCTCCTCCCCGCTCCTCCTCTTCGGCTTTAAAACCCGGCGCCCCCCTTCCTCTCCCGCACCCCCTTCCCCTCCCCAAGCAAAGACTCTAGAGGAAGAAGAAGCAAGAAAGAAGAAGAAGAAAGCCGGGGGGACTCACCTCGTCGTCGTCGCCGCCGCTCCCTTCGGTTGTTTCCGCCGCCACCCCCGAGCCCTCTCACCTCCCCTCCCCGCGCGCCGCCATTTCCTCCTCCCGGTGCGCGCCGCCCGCCCGAGCCCCGCTCCTCCTTTCCCACGCGCGCCGCCGCCCGAGCCCTCACGCGCGCCGCCGCCCCATAACCCTCTCCTCCTCCGCCCCTTCCTGTGCCCTCCCTTTGAGGCCGCCGCCGGCCGCGCTGCGCCGCTGGGCGCTGCTGTGGCAGCGCGCTGATTGGGCCCGAGGCCTTGGGCCGGGCCGAAAGTCCATTTTTGGGCTGTGCCAGCATTTTCTTTTAATTTGATTTTCTTTTCCCTTTTTCTATTTTAATTCAAAAGTTAGTTTTAAAAATTAGTATCTCCCTCATTTTAGCTTCAAAAATTGTAAAGTAAATTTCCAAAAATTTGTTAATTCAAGATCTTGCTAATGGCATAGGTCTTGTTCAATTTGGAGTTTATTTGTTGTTCATTTGTATTTAATTGCTCTTTTTGCTTGTCTGTGCCTTTTTCCAGCACAATCGCCCGATTAGGATTTGAAGACGCAGACGACTTCCAAGTTGATCGAGCACAAGATTATCAAGATCCTCTTACCTATATCCAAGGCGAGTCAACACTTTGTTCATATTGAGCCTACATTTTATGCAAATTATATCCTTTTAAAATAGCAAATTGCATGCTTTAATTCTTTAATCAAATGTATGTTAAAGTTTAAGGTAGTTAAATACCCATTTGATGATTAATTAATTATTATGCCATCCTTGACAATTTGAATCCCTTAATTCTTGTCACTCTAGTAACTATATGGTAAATACTAGTTATAGTTGTACTTAAGCGACATGCTAGCCTTGCTTAAGTACCGGGACACTAAAATGTCCCAATCATCATCTCTTCAAACATGAAATGGTTTGGGCAGTCATTGGTGGTCCATGACTGAGATAAATGTGGTAATTTGGTTTTACTCCTCAAAACCCTAAATTGCTATTACCCTGTCTGGGTTGACGGTAAGATGGATGGTGTGACAGTGGGTGCTAATGTAGCCCAAGGACTGTTGTGTTGTGGATCGGAATGTGGAATGTACCGTCCAGACAACCCTAAAGACTTAATCTTATCATGACTTTCTGTGTAAAACAAGTGCAACCACAAGTCTGTAAAGTACAACCTGGCTAAATAATTTGTATCCATCAGTACGAGTTGCATCAGATAGATGATCCGCGACGCCGTGAGCCTTTGTGGCGAGGGGTGTCGGGGTGCGCGACGTAAGTCGTTGGATGGCACAAGAGGGGGTCCGAGTAAGGGTTGACGGGTCTAAAAGAGCGTAACCCTTCGTGGACGAAACCTTAGCGAAGTGTAACTAATACTGCTGGATGCATTGTAAAGGCCTTGTGATGATCTCCCCTTGATTCACATGTCTATGGAAACATGTGTACATATCAAGACGATTATCTCTTGTGGGTAAAGTGTACAATCTCTGCAGAGTTTTAAACTTTTTAAACAGCCGCGCCTACGGTCAA
Source organism: Ampelocalamus luodianensis (assembly GCA_036346255.1). NCBI lineage: Eukaryota > Viridiplantae > Streptophyta > Magnoliopsida > Poales > Poaceae > Ampelocalamus > Ampelocalamus luodianensis. Next base: position 37,608,832 of record CM070633.1, read on the forward strand.
AGGCGAACATGGGAACATAACTTGAGTTAGTTCTATTTCAAAAACTTTGTGGTTGGTATGAAAATTGTGGCGGGCTCACCTAGCCCTGGTTTGGATTTTCCCTGAGTTTTCAGACTCAGTGCGGGTAATAATGGGGTTAACCCCAATCAAATTAAGCATGAGTAGAGTTTCCGACGGAGGGAACCTCTGCTATTATTAAATATTGCACAATTATTCTCTTTATCAAAATGCAATTTGTTAAAATGCTAAGTGTTAGGAATTTGTAATTATGATATTTGAAAACATTGCTTTAGCAAATAAAAGAACCCGAGCCATCCTTGGTTAGCTTTGCATGTATATTATTGCATTGTGTGTTGGCTCGCGAGCACGGAAGTTGTGCTCATCCTCGCTCTCCCCAAAACCCTCAGAAGCAGAAAATCCTGGAGACTACGACTACTACGAGGATCTAGAAGTTGGAGGCCCAGGAGAGGATGAAGCGTAGTGTAGTGTTTAGCTGTTCTAGTCTCGCCCCAGTCCAGCTGACTCCGTTGGTTCTCGCGTGCATCCTATATTATCTGAGTCTTTAGGTAATATCGGACGCACACGAGTTTCCCCAGTCGCTTGACTGTGGAGAGATGAGCTCTCACCCCTTTTGCTTCCGTTGTCGCTTCCGCTTTTGTAATGTAATCTTTTGGTCTGTTTGGCCCGTATTGTAAAATCTGACCCGACGTGGTCTATGTAAACTCTGATGTGCTAAATTAATGAATGATATGGTTCTACGCCATGTATGAAATGATTCAAAGAATGTATTCGTGAGTCTTATCTCATCGATCCAGGGAATAAAGACAACGTTATCACAGAGGATTCTGGATTAGAAAATCCGGATCCGACACCCTCCGCCTCCCCGGACCCGTGCTCGATGGCGTCGCCGCAGGCCTCGCAGACAACGACGGTGCGGCCCTGGTCGGCCGCCCGCGCGCAGCCGTGGTCCCGGTACGTCCGGTGCTCCGCGCAGAACACCTTGCCGCAGCCATCGCAGTCGAACGGCAGGAAGTCGAGCTGGTTGCAGTCCTCCTTATCGCAGTGCGCACCCTGGTCCGGGAACGCCTCCGTGCCTCGCCGCGCCATCTCGCCTCTCCTTCCTTCCCTGCGCGCCTGTGCGAGCTTTCTTTGCGTTGCGTACGTCGCCGGGCGTTTGCTGTCCGGAAGCAAGCGATATTGTGAGAATTATTGGTGCGTCGTGGCGAGGTGGTGGTGCTGGACATATATAGCTTGCGCTGCCGTTGCAGACGCGGTTTGATTTTCCGTTCTTATCGTGGAAGAAGGCGGATTCGGAGAGGTGACGGTGATGGCGCGCGTTGTTCCGGATTAGTCTGGTCTCCTCTGTAAGCGCCTTTTCTTAGCCGAGTTGGTTTGGTTCTCGTTTGTTTGTTTGTTTGTTTTTTTTGACGTAAGTTCTCGTTTGTTTAGGAGAGCGCCCGCGTCTGCCGTGACGTGGTGGATTCTCTGGTAGGGGATGGATGGGTGGACCAGGTCGTTTTGGATGGCCCAGTGCTGATTGGTGGGTCCCGGTGTTGGCATGTGCGTATGCTGTAGATACGGCCCGGTGTTGGTGATTGTACTGGGTTCTCTGAGGGAGTGCGTGGAGGCCCAACTAAGTCTTACGATACGGCCCAATTCTATTCTACCGTATCTGCACGTCGTGTTTGTGTATTTTGTTTGATTTTGTGGACGAAGAAGAATTGAGAATGGGCAGTAACACCACTGACCTGAAACCCCACTTTTAATGCCATCTCTTATTTAGGGCCTGTTGGAACACAGTTATTTCGCAGGAAATTCCCACAAGAATCAGAAAAGATTAACGCGTTTCAAACGAGAGTATACCATGAACTTAAGGGTCCATCTGGACACAGAAATGTCACAAGAATATCTGAAAAAGGCATCCTATCGTCTCATTAGGAATTCTGTAAAGCCGCAAATTTATATTTGATCTCCGTGTGTTTATGCTAGAAGAAATGCACTGGTGTGTATACGGTGCGGTGCGAGTGCGTGTGATACCTTGTAATGGAAAAAAAAATCATTTGTCCCCAACGAAGCATAGAGGAAACGTGGGAAGCATGAGCACCCATCCTTGCGGTGTTGTCCAGGAACGGTGGCCTCTGAAATCGTCGGCTCTCCAGGTCAGCAGCTGCCTATTGGGTATACTGTAGAAGAACACAGTGTCGTCGTCGCTTGCCTCCCCAGGCGCCCCATCACGGTAGTCAAACAGTAGCAGTGGAGCAAGGCTTGGATCCAGCGGAGACGACGACGACAAGCCCATATGTATATATGTATGCGCGCACTAGCGTGATCTAGTAGTACCACGGCGTCGTCGACACGATGTATCGTACGTAGCAACTCTCTCTCCTACAAGAAATCGAAGTTTCCTGCACCGACGATGCTGTGGAAGAGGGATCAATTATTCCTCAACTCTTTTCAAATAAGTTGGAACTAAGTCAAAAAAATTATCCAAAAAATATATCCAGAAATTATTCCTGCAAGAAGCCGTTTCTAAAAACTATCTAAAAGTTTTTTTTTTTAAAAAAATCTAGCACCTTGATATAGGCACTACTTTAGTTGCCTTAACTAAAAGACTATACCTCCACGAACGTGTTTGTTGCCGGTGCTGCTACTTTGCTCGGTTGCTCCCGCGTTGTCTTGCCGCTTGTAACTCGCCGCACGCTCGTACTCGCCGCACGCTCGTACTCGCCGCACGCACGAGCGAAGCCAGGTAATCCCAAATTCCCAATTCCCAATTTGGCAAATTCTTGTGGGCAATGGGCTGTAACAGTAAGCTTATGAATGAATTAAAGTGAATTGTGGTTCTGAATTTTTAATCTTGTATATATGCAAATTGTAGATATTAGAGTTTTAAAAAATAGAGAAGAAGACTATCAATTTGAAATTTTTATAGGAGAGAGCCGGAAAGAGATAGAAGAAATCATCCGCCTCGATGCCAAAACTGAAACCTATTTTGTAATTTCTTTTAATTATTTAAGAACATGTATGTTGGATCTGCACTGCACGCACACACATGCATATGTTCGTGTCGCCTATAAAGACCGGCCACTTGCCAGGAGAGTCGGTGTTCATGTCGCGTTCCAAGACATATCATGAGCACGTTATTGTGCAATGCAAGGTGCGTGTACATAGAATTGATCCAAAACGAATACATATTCGGTTAATGCGAGCTAGCCACAACATGTACTGTTGCACCTTGCTTAACCGGCACGTACGGATTCTAATAGCGCTCGTGCCCGGCTGTGCCGTGGGTTCCGATCGATCGATCGAGCGCATGCGTTCTTCCGAGTGACCGAGTCCTCGTCTAAGGCTTATGTTGAACTTCAAGCTGTGACCGATTGAGCGCATGCGTTCCTCGCTCGCAATAAGGTCTTGGAACGCTGTGACTTTAAGCTGCACAAGGGTAAAAAATGCTGCGACTTATGTTAAACTTGTGGTGTTTCTTTCGGCACGTCAACTCAGTTCACGTTGTACAGACTTTTATCTGCTTGTACACCTAACCTTCGGTTGCAGTAGTAATAGTTGCTGTATATCGGCCCGTTTTCGAAGCATAATTATGTGTGGATATTTTACCTAACCAAATGCCTATTAGGGACTGTCGGTCCACAAGACTTATTAGTTAGTTTAGTTATATATTTCTTATTCATTCATGAAAGGAGACACTATCCTCCTATATAAAGGGGCATAGGGGCTCTCATTGTACACACAAGTCTACAGGCAAAGACATCAATAAAAAGATAAGGCTGGGACTACACGACGTTCATTGGCAACGCGATCTCGATTATACAACTCGTTATCAGCACGATAACACTCTAAGATAAGGTTTCCTGATACGGTGTTTTGATCTAAGTTTTCAGTTCTAGCAGTAATGTTCTTTTAGTAAATTATTTTTTATTCTATTGTTCATTCCATCGATCCCATCGGCCGGCAAGGCGCATGCCTCCACATGCGCCACATGCGTGCCCATGACACCTTCCCCTGGCCGCACCGACCATATGCCTCCACGTACGCGCTGGTGTGCCATCGCAACAGCCGATCGGGCACAGCCTCCACGGCGTGGCGCCGAGCGACTGAGCCGACCGACCGATCGTGCGCCTCGTCGTACGCGCTGCCAGACTCCACCGAGATTGGTTCAGGTACGCCTCTACGTACCTTCAACAATTGCTGTCGATGGGCTGTTTGATCGTGCGCCTCTGGCAACCACTGTCTAGGAAACGATAGCACGCCTCCGCGTGCATGCCACCACCATGAACATGAACTGGAGCACTGGGTGTCACCTCTGCGTGCATACATCAAGACCTTCTGTGTATGCCGAGCTAATTCCACGATCAGTAGCTAGCTCATACAGTATAATTATTAGCGAATATCACAACCATACATGCGTCAGGCTTGAGCGAACTCGACGACACTGTTTTGATAGTCATATTGGGACAACTCTGTCGAACGCTAATCATTAGAATGGCTGTCCTCGTGGAGAATGACAAGGCAATAGGTCTGATCGGTCTCCTAATCACAACTCTAATTGGAGAAGAGTCACATGAACAACTTGTAATCAACAAACTCCTAGGGGAGGTAGTTGTTTACCTCTTCTTCTAAGAAATCTGCAACAGCAGATGGAGTACGAGGAGTATTACCCTCGTAGGGCTGAAACCTATGATAGGTAAGGTCTACCTACCACTTGGTATCGTCGAGTACGATCACTTGGTGACATAAACCATTCTTTCCTGCAAAGAAGGTGTCATGATATTATTACCGGATGTCGGGCGTTTTCACCTGACCTTCGAGCAGTTTGCTATCCGTTGCGGTTTCGACCAGTGAACATGGAGAAGTTTGATGGGTCACAAAATCCCATCGAGTTTTCTTCAAATCTACACCACTGTTGTTCGAGCAGCAAAAGGAGGGTAGCATGTCATGGCCAACTACCTTACTACTATGCTCGAAGGATCTGCTCGGTCGTGGTTGTTAAATCAGCAACAAGAGTCGATCTTCTCGTGGTATCACCTCTGTGATCTACTACTAGCCAACTTCCAAGACACCTATAATCGTCTCGGAAAGGGGATGGCCTACATAGAGTGCGACATAATTCTTATGAGACCTTGTGCCAGTTTATCAGGTGTTTCAGCTAGGTTTGCAACTCAATTCCTGAAGTTTCTGACTCTTCTGTCATCATAGTATTTAAGCAGGGAGTCTGCAGTAAAAGGATGTCGGGACTCGGATTTATAAATCTAAAATCCTCTGTGTATTCTGAACTAGTCCCAGATCAATAGGTAGCCTATAGAGGAAACATCAATGAAATACCATCTATTTACTAATTTAATTAAAAAGATCTCAACATAGCAAATAGTAATAATAACGGGACCTTATGGTCAATGTTTATTTAACTTGTCATGCAGGGCTAAAGAAACGAATAAACTCTTGTAGTGAAACAGAAAAACTTGGAAAGACCAATCAACATACCTACAGGCAACCGAGTGGAGAACACATCCTAATTCGCAAAGTCTTCATAAAACTCCTATCCGTAGAACTCTTGAGCAGCTTGATATTCTTCAACTGAGCAGCAAAATTTGAAGCCGTAAGCACATAAAGTACTCAACAAGTCGTAGGAAAACAGTATGCAATTAATATTGATGCTAAGCTTAAGCAAAGGATTAGGTTGTATAGTTCTTTTGTAGAAAGAAGTATTGACGATAAATATGGTAAATATATTGAAATGCGTAATTGAAAAAAATAATAAATAAATAAATAAATAAACAATTACTTTGAAACAACTAGTGAACTTCTCATTCACTTCCCGACCAAACTGATGAGTGAATTCCCCATTCACCAAACGAACAACATATTCATCAAGTGAACTTCCCATTCACACTCCGACACATTTTATAAAGAAACCCTGAATTTTTTTAAATAATATTATTTTAAAAGATAATTACAAAAATAAATAGTCGTTCCAAAAAATTACAAAAATATGTCCCTGTCGCCAGTTCAAACGGCGACAGGAACCTATCGCCAGTTGAACTAGCGACAGGGACCCTGTTCAGCCCTGTCGCCGGTCTAACTACCTATCGCCAGTTCAACTGGTGACAGGAAGTTGAATAGGGTCTTTGTCGCCAGTTGAAATGTCGATAGGTTCCTGTCGCCAGTTGGCGTCAGTTAGCCGGCTATAAAAACGCCGAAAAATTAGTCCATAATTCATTTTAATTCTAGAAAAAAAACAAGAGAGAGAAGGAGAGGGAATGAAGAAAGGTAGCGAAGCTCTGTCAGTTTGTTGCAGAGGAGAGAGATTGTCGTCAGAGCACCGAGTCCGATCGGTCATCTCGTAGGTACCTTTTTTAAAAACTTTGTACATTATGTGAAAACTTTGTTGGTTAGCAAACAAAAATAGTGACATGGGATTGAGTAGGTTAGATAAAAGTAGTCAAATTGTGTAGCATATATTTTTGAAGTTATGTAGCTGGTAGTGATAGCACAATGGCGGAATCAGAATAATTCCAGCTTTATTAAGCTCCCTATTTGTGTGCGGTAATTATATTATTAATGCAGGAATTATCTTTTAAACTTGAAAAATTGCATGACATATTTGAAGATTATAAAGAAAATCCAGAGTAGCTGAGTAGGGTCAGAATTATGTAGCACTGGAACGATTTAGGATCAATCTCCAGAAATAGGAAGACGCCTATTATAAATCTGTTAAAAATGTATTGAGTAGCTAAGTATAGTAATTATTTTCTTGGTGCCAGAAATACCACTTTATCTTGGAGAATAGCCTGAGACATGAAAATCGCAAAGAAAATCTTTAATCACTACATATCCTATGTAAAGCTGCATGAAAAAATTATGAACTTTGTTTATTACTACATTTTCAGGTATGGCGGACGCAGGCCAGTACGAGTTGCTTGACCCGGTGGTTGACACGCATCACCGTAGCCGCCTGAGTACCGTGCTCCCCCCGGAGGGCGAGGCGCCGATTGAGCTTGGCACGATGCGGTTGCGCACACCCATCAGGGCATGAAGGCTGCACCCAGACTGGGTTCTGAGGTTTGTAGATTTCTAACCTAATGCACTCCATCGCGGTTTGTTTATTTTATGTGCAGTCACATTTGTTCTTAATCATTTTGACGCAGATTGCGAGCGGTAGGCCTCCTTCCACTCACGAGGATGGTGGAGGCGACGTGGGAGGACGACCAGGACCGTGGTCCTGGTCATACGTCTAGGCATTTTCCGTACGACCGGGCCCTACTGACAGCGCTGGTTGACCGCTGGAGGCCAAAGATGCACACGTTCCTCCTTCCGTGTGGGGAGATGGCACCGACACTCCAGGACGTGAGCTTCCTGATTGGGTTGCCGTGCATAGGCCTTCCTGGCGGCGTACGACATCCTGATCACGTGGTGCACCAACCTCCTAGCGAGGTTCCACGATGTGCTCCCATCGGGCAGCGGGTACACCAAGTTCAGCAGCCTGCACGGGCCGACATTGAGGTGGATCTACTAGTTCTACGTAAGTCTTTGTAACTATTGTCCTCTCGCATAAATTCGTATGTGAACCTTACTGACGTGTACATGTCTTCTTGCAGCCCGAGCCAATGATGCAGAACGTCGGCGACATCGTTGTTAGGAGGCACTTTGAGGCCTACCTGCTGTGGCTTTTTAGGCAGGTCTTGTTCCTGGGGTCCCATGGCGACAGCGTCGATAAGTACTACGTCTGGTACACGCATGAGGTGGCAAACTTGCCGATCGACGAGATCCCAGAGTACACTTGGGGTCCGACCGTGTTGTGCGCGACGTATCGCGCACTATGCGACGCGTGCCACCAAGCTCAGGATAGTTCCATCCTCTCCAGATGCCCGCTACTTCTGCAGCTATGGTCCTTAGAGCGCTTCCAGATCAGACGACCACAGCTGGACTTGGGAGCGTACGTGGTCAGTTTGTACGTCCAGGACGACGATGCGGACGGGCCGACCATGGGCACGTTGTGGTGTCGCCGACGGGTTAGTTTCATGATCATTTGTTATTTTCGTATTATAATCATGATTTCCTGTGCTAACTTTACGGTGTTCTATTGCACAGGTCACTTATACACCGATCACTTCGCAGGGGTCCTACCTGGAGTACGTTGTGATGTTCGATTAGATGACGGATGACCATATCATCTAGACACCGTACACTCCAGAGAGGGTGCACGCGCGCACGCCCTCGGGACTGTCGAGCCTGTGCACACGAGACTACGTGTATTGGTACACGCGGAGGGCATTGGTGCATGATATCTTCGTGGAGGAGTACCAGGTGCAGCGAGTCATGTGCCAGCTCGGTCTGCGACAGGAGATCCCAGCCCCTTGGGGGGACGCGGGTGCCGGCGCACGTTCACGCGTAAGTTCACGTTTTACTACTTTCGTACAATGTGCTTAACATGCCGACCAAATAATTGTCTTGCCATACACAGGTACACTAGGAAGGGAGTACGGGGCACGATGTCCTGGGTGGACAGGATGGCCCCTTGGGTTGAGGCTTGGAGTGGCGTTCACGACGACTGCATCTAGTGCGGCAATGATCCCTACGACCCGGAGATGTACGAGGAGTACATGGAGTGGTACGCTAGTCGGACGAGGCTTTGCTGCATCCGTGTCGTGGTCGACCCGCCACGACATGAGGCTGCGATGTCGGACACGTACCCCACCCAGTCGGACTCCGCTTTCCACTGTTCTGTACGTATTGAACTGTCCTTAATTCATATGTAATTTGCTAGATTTATGTTTCTAACTTGTTCATTTGTGCAGACAGATCTACACCGAAAGATTATCGACTTGGCGAACTCCGCTCAACACATGACATTGGGGGCCACGAGAGGGGTCCTACAACGGATCAGGGAGGCTGCGAGATGAGGGGTCCAGATCGCAACTTTTCGCACGCTGAGGGACCCGGCGGATCGACTAGTGCGAGGATGAGGGGTCAGCCGAGGTGGTTCACGGACACAGGCTCCTGTCACGGACGTGGCGGGCTCGTCGTCGTGGCACCGTGGGGGAGCACTGTGGGACATTATGGAGGTGAGTAGGACACGCTCATATTGCTTCTTTATTTCGAACCTCACAAGTTAGTAACGACGATCTTGTGTTGCAGGTCCTCAGCTCCACACGTACGCAGGACAGGAGTATGCCGAGTCATCGGAGCACATCTTCGGGCCAGCAGGTAAGATCACCTTGCTTGCTTGCAAAATGTCCTTTTCGCCATGATTACGTTTGTAACGTAATGCTTCACAGGAACGACTTGGGAGGATGATGCATTGTCGCAAGACGATGCAAACCTATCGGCACCCCTCGAGGGCTTCTTCAGGAACCCACATGAGACCTAGTTCTCCTTGGAGGCTTCTGAGCTGTACGGTGCATCGGGATCGACCTAGCCGACGCAGGAGCAGCCCCACGCGACACCACCTCAGGCTACTCGCTTGGGTCGGGTAGTCAGGCAGTCTGACCCTTTGACGTACTCGGACCATCGATGGGTGAGGCCCGGGGTGACACACGGTGTGCGCCCCAAGAGTGGACACCAGTAGATATTTATTTCTCTAAATATCAGTAATAGTAGCCATGTAAATATTAATTTATGTGCAACTATTATTATGGTAGTCTCATGTTTCGATATTTTTTTTTCTTGAGCCAGCTTTTTAGGACGACGTGACTAGACGAGCTAGTTTTTCAGGATGATGTGACCCAATGAGCCAGCTTTTTAGGATGGTGTGACCAGACGAACAAGATTTTTAGGATGATTTGACCCGACGAGCTAGCTTTTTAGTACTGGCTACCAGACGAGCTAGCTTTTCAGGATGATGTGACCTAACGAGCCAGCTTTTTAAGACGATATGACCAGACGAGCTAGCTTTTCAGGACGATGTGACCCGACGAGCCAGTTTTTTAGGACGACGTGACCCACGGACGCCAAACGCATCCGCACAACATCGCAATGGAGCCCTCTGCTACGGCTGCGTCCGCTCTAGCTATAAATACAGTGCTACTCAGCTAGCAACTCCACACCAACACCACTAACTAGAAAACATGGACAAGGAGAAGGAATGGGAGAAAATCCGCAAGCTTTTGAAGGACTGGGTATCTCCCCATGAGACCGCTGCTCGCCATCATGCGGCTAGTCAGCAGCCATTCACACACCAAACTTTTCCAGAGCTGGTGGATCTGAGGAAGCTGCCTCGCAGTACGCCCAACGATTCTAGGTCGAGCCCGGCCCACCACCTATGCCCGCTGAACGCCCTCCAGAAGAGCCCCCGATAGGGGTGGCGCCACCCCTATGTTGGTGTCAGGATGCCTACAAGTGCGTCAAATCAACCGACGAGTGGACCATTGGCCAGCGCTATTGGTACTGCCCAAACTACGCCGTGGACTACCCCGACCGTAGGTTGGACATGTAGAACCACAGGCTGCCAGTAATGAAATCGCATTTCAGTGTACAATACTGTTTTTCTTCCTGTAACGGTGTAACCAAGTCTCGCTACCCACCGCAGTCTCTGCCGCGCCTATGCAACTTCAGCCAGTGGATCGATGACAAGATCCACCCCTACGACATGTGGTGGTTGCTGACACGGAAGAGCTGGGTTAGGGAGGACATCGAGACCCGTGAAAGGCGCCTCGAAGAGTTGCAGGCTGAGGAGGCCGAGCAGGGCAGGCGGGACAAACTGCACGAGGAGCAGGAGCGCGAGCATGCCAGGCGACGGGAGGCCGAGAGGGAGCGAAAGAGGGCCACCGCGGTGAGAGCCTAGGCGCAAGGCGAGGAGTACAACGCTGAGCTGGGCTACAAGGGCAAATGGCCACATTCCACGCAGTAGTTCTACCCTCTTCGTCCACATATCCCATGTATTTCTATTTCCCTAAAGTCATGCGTGTACCGTCCTCGGTTCGTTAGCCTGCGTGCCATGTAATCCCCTTGTCCGATCAAATGTCGTGTTGTTATCGTTGTGTCATTTCCCCAAAGTTCTCCAACGGAGTTGTGTTGCTACTATTTATTCTAGCTCATTTGTACATTACAGTCCTACATGCCGTGAAAATCACTATTGGCCATCTCATTAGCCAAACATCGTGTATGAATTCCCGGACGCATTGTAATATCACTTGGCTTCGTACTTACAAATCATTGATACCTCAATCGTCCTCAAAAAAATCTTAAAAAAATCACTGCACTAGAACAATACATGACGATCACAAAATCCTATTGTCAGTTTAACATATTTCGTACCATTGATATTCTACAAAAATCACAAACAAAGCAAGTTGTTTAGGGTTTCGGCTTCCTATCGCCAGTTGAAATGGGGACAGAAACCTATTTCCAGTTCAAATGGCGATAGGAACATATCGTCGGTTCAACTGGCGACATGAACCTATCACCGGTTCAACCGGCAACAAAGAGCTCGACCGGCGACAGGGCTGAACAGGGTCCCTGTCGCTAGTTCAACTGGCGATAGGTTCCTGTCGCCGTTTGAACTGGCGACATGGATATATTTTTGTAATTTTTTGGAACGACTATTTATTTTTGTAATTATCTTTTAAAATAATATTATTTAAAAAAATTCAAAAACCCTACCTCTCGTGTGAAATCCCCGAACACATCCATGACCGTGGACATGGCTATTTAAACAGTTTTTAACTCTACAGAGATTGTACAACTTTACCCACAAGAGATAAATCAACTCAAAGTGTCTGACCATACTTTCATAGGTGTGCGACTAAATGATCATCACAAGGCCTTTACAAAGCTTCTTCTTAACCCAATTATGCCCACTAAGGTTTCAACACTGAATGTCTTTCTGACCAGACAGGGCCCCCCTCTTGTGCCATATTGTGAGTATATGTCTATCCCACAACTCACGCTTCCAAGACAGAACCGAAATTAAGATATTGCTAATTAGTTAGCTAGGTCCATCCCATACTGGACATGTGGTAGTATGATAAGGCATAGTTCAATGGCGCACAAGATTAAGTCCATGACAAGTTACTCAGGCGAGTCTACCACAACCCACAACGTGCTAACCGTACCCCCTTTACTTCACGATCGCTCGCCTGAGCAGAAATCATTTTATTTAACCAAGACCAATGACATATCCTGTCATGGTACACAAATTTTAACAATAGTAGCTACCCACCACAATTCCATATCTCATTAAGTCAAATTTAATATTATCGTACATGTGATCATGAGCCCATCGCAACTAAGCATGACTAAACATCTCTACGATATCCATGTTGGTGATACAATTATGTCCAACTAATATAATAACCATTCCATGGTGACAAGCGATTCAAGGTATTCAAATGTTCAATAGAGGCATAATAACAAATAGGTGATTAACTATTCCCAAAAGAAGTTGATATAAAGATAGCATACAATTTGATATAAAATAATATAATTTTGAAATCATAGGTTAAATATGATCAAAGGACTATGACTTGCCTTGCCTTGGCTTTGGCTTTGCTCAGTTACCATACTTGGATCTTTAAAGTTTGCTTCTACTCCTACTGATGAGGACATCAACCCTCTGAATACGACCGCTACTCCACATGCCACATAAGAGTTCAAGCTGGACACGTTCTGAAATCCACTTTGGCCTCCAGAGATAGCACTGACTTCAATCGTGCATAACTTTCACATACGAGTCCATTGGAGGTCCACGAGTACTTGATGGAAAGCTTATCTTGTCCTCTTTCCAATGGATTCGGTCCCACCTCCAAATTCCTTATGAGCGCGTCGTAATCATCAAAAGAAGATGCTGTGTCACCTGTTTGGGCCAAATTGGGCCATGTAATTCTTGGGCCCAAGGAGAAGGCGCCCCCTGTCTTGGCATGTACTCCTCATGGATGTACTATTCACATGAACTGTACCATGAATAATACCACCCCTTATCTCTTAGTTATGTGTGGCTCCCCCTCCCCTATTTAAGGTGGCCGTACCCCTCTAGTTTTCATGGATTTCGTTTATGTTTAGTTAGCCTTCATTGCAATTTGTATCTTCTGTGTGTGTTGACTAGACCACCCGGTCAAGATCCTTATTCAGAATCCCAACTTTATCAAATATTTTAAACCTATGACGGATTGCGTTTTACCTTATTTTTGTGTGCTTCTTCGGTGTATGTAGGAATTGATCTTCGTGATCAGGTCATCTGGGTATTCATGCACGGTTGATAATGACTTGTTGAGTAGTTCAGCGATTGCGTGATTTCGGGCCTTGTGAGTTCGTGGCCAAAATCATGAGAGTTGAGTGACTTCTACTGAATTTACCTTCTCATCGAAAGATCGGGCCAGATCAGAACCTCCGTGGTTCATCAAGTGGTATCAGAGCTACAGTTGATCAGTGAGAGTTTCCAGTTTTCTAGTAGTAGATTTGTTTTTCATATCTAGAGTCCAAAAATATCCCACAAAAAATTTGTTGCGCCATTATCATCCCTGTTCGAACCCCCGTTGAGCCATTATGATTTTTCTTTTTAGTTTGCGTTGTTGAATTTTTGTTGTATCGTCAAGTCATTGTGCTGGTTTCTATCTAGATTGGTCTAGTTTAGTGTCTCTTGCAAGTCGTCTAGTACTGTTCTTCCTCCCTACCGTGACCCCCAACATCACCACCATCCCCTGTCATAGCCCCTTCCTTCCTACCGCAGCCACCAACAAAACCCCATCCCTTGCTGCAGCCCCATCCTCCCCTGCCGCAGCCACCCACAGCCTTCCCTGTTGCGCCAGCCATAGCAACTGAAAAAACCCCTGCCGCACCATTGCGTCACGCCGCCATGGCAACCGCAACCAACCTACCGTCGCTGCCCCCACCGCCCTTGTTGCCGCAGCAACTAAGCCGCCGCTGACTTCACGCTACTACGGCAAAACATTTCTCTACCGCGACATACTATGATCATCTGCCACTGCAATTTGAAGGGAAACCCTAGAATTGATTTCAGGAATCAAGGGAAGGAAAGTGTTTGATTTGGTTGCAAAAAGGATCAAGTTTAAACGGAAAAAAGGAAAGAGTTGGATTTGGTTTCAAGAGAAAATTTGGTGTCGGTTTCCATACCTAGCCGAATAAAGATTTGCCAAAGTGAAATATTCAGAATTTGCCGAGTGTTATAGGGGGAAAAAAATCATTTTTTGGTTACTGTAGCAGTCAAAAAATAACAGATTTCAATTTCTAGTGATTTATGACGTGTTGAAAAAAAAAGAAGAAAAAAAAAGAAAGAGAAGAAGAAAAACAGAAGAAAAAAAAGAGAAAAGAAGAAGAAAGAATGAAGAGAAATTTAGAGTTGCCTCCTTTCTTGGCTTGTTTCCTTGTTCAGATTGGCATAGTCCATCCTTTGCTCTCTTGCTTTGATAGCTCTTGTGCTAGCCTTTCGTTGTTGCTCCTAGTCGTTCTTGTGAGTTGCTCTACCTAGGCTTGGTTTAGACTAGGACTAGCACTTGTGACTAGTACTTTGAACTATTTTTCAACTTTGCATACTGATTTGAACAATTGCTACTCCTTTGCTACATACTAGTCTTCCGAACTCTACTTCTACTAACTCAGTAGGTACCGTTCCTTGCAATCGTTAGGCTACTCACAAGTGAGACTATCACGAACCAGCCACTGGTTCTACCATTTCCTTGGTACATTGGTAAGAACTTATAAGAACTTGGTAAGGCGTTGTGAGAGAGTGACTTGGTTCGACCTGACCAACACCTAGTTGTTGATAGGATTCACATATTTTGGCTTGAGTTTCTTGTTTGCTGCTAATTAACCATGTTAGACTCTCAAGATGATGTGCGGATTCAACCACAATCTCCTAGTACGACAGCAATCTTGATGGAGTTTGAGCGATTTCTCTGGCTTCAAATCGATGAGCAACACGAGGTGATGTTCCGCATGGAAGAGTCTGTTGGAAGGCTCGCCCAACGAGTGGAAGCATTGAAGCAAGTTCCCCTTCCAGGGCAGGGACAACCAAACCCTGCACCTGTTGCTGCAACTACTGCTAATGGCCGTCCACCACAAGTTGCTCGTTCTGTAGCAAGTGAGGTGGAAGAGGCTGCTAAGAACAGTGCCTACGTTGCTGATATGAAGTCCGATGGAGGATTCAATCCCAACAATGATTATGATCATCGTCGGCGCGATTTCAACCACCAGGGTATGGGAAGGCCACAACATGATCGGCGAGAGGTACGCGATGATTCTTTAGCTAAAATCAAGTTCACCATACCTTCTTTTGATGGTAAATACAACCCTGCTACATATCTTGAATAGAAATTTATGTGTTATGATTTCCCTGAAAATAAAAGAGTTAGAGCTGCTA
This sequence comes from Ampelocalamus luodianensis, assembly GCA_036346255.1. Classification (NCBI taxonomy): domain Eukaryota; kingdom Viridiplantae; phylum Streptophyta; class Magnoliopsida; order Poales; family Poaceae; genus Ampelocalamus; species Ampelocalamus luodianensis. The sequence goes on from CM070633.1 coordinate 37,624,160, forward strand.
CTAGTGAGTTTACTTATTTTGCATCTATTTGGTGGCATGAAATAAGTAGAGGACAGAGTGCACCTTTTATTTGGGATGATTTGAAAAGGATAATGAGAGCTCATGTTGTACCTTCATATTACTCTCGTGATTTGCTTAATCACCTGCAACAGCTAAGACAAGGTAGTAAGTTAGTAGAGGAATACTATCAAGAATTGCAAATTGCTGCACTTCGTTGTGGTTTAAAAGAAACTAAAGATGCTAAATGGCTAGATTTTTAGGAGGGCTTAACTAGGACATTCAGGATATCCTAGATTATAAGGAGTATAATTCTATCACCTGTTTGTTCCATCTTGCTTGCAAAGCTGAACGTGAAGTGCAGGGAAGACAGTCTCGCTCCCGAGGCTCTTTTGGAGTTTCTTTTGCAGGTCGGCCGAGTCAGCAACAACACATAGCACCTTCCTCAAGCCATGCGCCCTTGCTGCTCCTTTCACTCCTGGGCATGTCCCTAATGCAAGCAAATCAGCAAAGGTACAAGTCCGCACAAAAAGTGTTTCTTCCATTACTTCTACAGGGAGATCCAGAGATGTACAATGTTACCGTTGTAAAGGATTTGGGCACTTGATGCGCGATTGCTCAAGTCAGTGAGCTTTACTTATCAAGGACAATAGTGAGTACACTTCGGCTAGCGATATTGAGGAAGAACATGTTTTGGTTGCAGCTAACAATGCAGGTGATGAAAGTGGAGAAGAACAATTAGGCCCCGAGACATCTGACAAGTATCAAAGCCTAGTTGTCCAGCGTGTGCCAAGTGCTCAAATAGAGCATGCTGAATAAAATCAATGCCACACCTTGTTTCAATCAAAGTTCATCATCAAGAACGTTCATATAAAGTCATCATCGATGGCGGAAGTTGCAACAACCTTGCTAGCATAGATATAGTCGAGAAGCTTGGCTTGACCACAACTCAACACCCTCATCCTTACTACATTCAATGGCTGAATTCTTGTGGTAAGTCGAAGGTGACTAAACTTGTGCGCATATATTTTCCTATTAGATCATATCATGACTATGTTGATTGCAATGTTGTACCTATGCAAGCATGCTCGTTATTGTTAGGTAGACATCGGCAATATGATAGATATACTGAACATCATGGTAGATCTAATCATTATACTTTCACATATAACGAAAAGAAAATTACTTTGCTTCGAATGTCTCCTGCTTCCATATTAAAGGATGAACTAGAAAGAATTGAGAGAACAAATCTGGAGAAGAGAAAAGATGATCATCAAATTATAGCACCAAGTGAATTTAAATTGCAAGCTCCCGTTATGTTGGCTACAAAATCTGATTGCATTGACTTGGAAAAACATGAATCTGAATGCTATACTATGGTTTGCAAAGAATCTTTGTGTCCATTAGAAGATATACGTATTTCTTTGCCCCTGTTGCTACTAACCTTTTGCAGAAAAGTGATAACTTGCAGCAAACAATTGAGTTGAGGACGACTCAAATTCAAGAAAGGAAGGATGATGAGGACATTAACCCTCTGGATACGACCGCTACTCCACGTGCCACGCAAGAGTTCAAGCTAGACATGTTCTGGAATCCACTTCGACCTCCGGAGATAGCGCTGACTTCAAACATGCATAAGTTTCACATATAGAGTCCGTTGGAGGTCAACGAGTACTTGATGAAGAGTTTATCTCATCCTCTTTCCAACGGATCTGGCACCACCTCCAAATTCCTTCTGAGCATGTCTTAATCATCAAAAGAAGGTGCTGTGTCACCTGTTTGGGCCAAATTAGGCTTTGTAATGCTTGGGCCCAAGGGGAAGGCGCCCCCTCTCTTAGTTTGTACTGTTCATGGCCGTACTGTTTACCTGAATAGTATCATGAATAGTACCACCCCCTATCTCTTAGTTATGTGCGGCTCCCCCTTCCCTATTTAAGGTGGCCGCACACCTCTAGTTTTCCTTGGATTTCGTTTATGTTTAGTTAGCCTTCGTTGCAACTTGTATCTTCTGCGTGCGTCAACTAGACAACCCGATCAAGATCCTTATTTTGAATCCCAACTTTATCAAATATTTCAATACTATTTGCAATACATCAAATTGCATTTTACCTTGTTCTTGCGTGCTTCTTCGATGTATGTAGGAATTGATCTTCGTGATCAGGTTATTTGGGTATTCGTGCACAGTTGATAACGACTCGTCGAGCAGTTCAACGATTGCGTGGTTTCGGGCCTTGTGAGTTCATAGCCCAGATCGTGAGAGTTAAACAACTTCTACCAAATTTACCTTCTCATCGAAAGATCAGGCCAGATCAGGACCTCTGTGGTTCATCACCTGCTCCGTGAAACAGATCGTCTAACGAGAGAAAATAACAGGCAAAACACAAATAAATTCAAAATAAAATAAATAAAATCCAAAAATATTAAAACCAACTCTAAAAGAAAGATCTTGATTTTAGATGAATTTAGGAATTTGAATGGACTGAATCGGATATTGAACGAAGGAAAACAGACTCTCGAAAGATTTGCTAGAAAGGAAAAAGAGAGAGAGAAGAATATTCATGGAATATTCCTTCAGCTGAAAAGAAAAACAAAACAAAATTGAAACTAACAAGTGGGGCCCACTTGTAAGTGAAAGAGAGAGAGAAAGAGAGGATGACCTATGGGGTCGGGCTATACGAGAGAGAATGACACGGGTGGCCCACATGCAAGAGAGAGACATAGGGAGCAAAACAGAGGAAGTGGCGGTGGTGACTTGTGCTCGACGGCGGCGATGGAGCAACGGTCAAGATGCAAAATGCGTTACCGACGAGGAGATGGAGCTTTGGGCGGAGATGGCACAACGAGAACGGCGATGAGGTGGCAACAGCGGTGACAATGGCAGGGGAGGAGGTGCAGGTGTGTGATGGCGATGGCAAAGCAACGACGCTCGAGGGAAATAGAGGAGAGCACAGGCCCAACGATGGCACGGGGGATCACGTAGAGCGGCTCGGGGAGACCAGACGATGATGGGATCGGTGGCAAATCAACAGCCGGGGGAGAGGAAGAAGGCGTCGCAGTGACGAGGTGCTAGGGTGGCAAAGAGAGGAAAAGAAAGCAGGGGATTGTTAGAGGATAGCGAGGGACGCGAGGTGATGTGCATAGAAATGGTAAGGAACTCACCAGCAGTGAGATCGGAGGAGGGGCGACGCGGCCGGATTTGAGGAAGATGGTGCAACAACGGTCTAGGGAAGCTCAGGCGAAGGGAAGGCGAGCACAATGAGGAATGTGGCGAAGCGAACTCATCAGCGACAGAGGCACAGACGAAGGAGCATTGACAATAGTGCAATCTAACGAGGATGACCTTCAGCAGTGGTAGCTTGTCGACGGCGATTCGATGAAATGGCGGAACAACTCAAGAGGAGAAGTTAGGGCTTCGAGGGAGAAGATAAAGGCGGAAGATTTGACACGGGCGGTGCAGCTTATAAAGGCAGCTCGAACACAGGTTGGAGGCATCCGAGAGAGAAGAATGCCAGGCGGTTGACAAGGCGGGCCCGCGGGTCAGAGAGAGAAGGAGGAAGGAAGGAGCTGGGTTGGCGTGTAGGAGAAAATGGAGCGGACCGGGCCGAGGGAAAAGAAAAGAAAAGAAAAGGGTAAGGGAGACGGAATTGGGCCAGGCCGGAGAGAAAAGAGAAAGGTCAAAAGAAAAGAAATTCAGCCCAAAAGGATTTTCTAAAATTTTGAAGGCTTTTGAATTTCGAAAAAGATATTAAAGCAAACCAAGCTCAAAGATATAGCAACTAAATTTAAAAAATTCCTAGAAAATTCCAGAAAATTATCTAGAACTCAAGGAACCCAAATAAAACAACTTTTTAATTTAATTGAAGTTTAGATTATTCACATTAAACTGTTTTAATTTATTAAAATCCACATTAAGCTTTGACTTAAACAAGAAAAATCAAATGGTTACTTTTGTTTTTAAAAATCTTCAAAAAACATTCCAAAATTTAGGATGTTACAAAGGATCACAGAGGATATCGCTTTAAATCCTCCGGCTACCGTCACTAAGTTTTTTGTGATGGTTGATCGTTATGCAACTACTGCAGAGGCAGTCGAATGGAATTGTACCATTGATCGTGATGATAAGGACACTCGAGAAGTAGGCGGAAGTAGCAAGAAGAAGGATAAAAAATCCAAGAGCAAGATTAAAGGCCAAAAGCGTCAAGTCAAGAGCTCGAAGGTGGTCTTAGTTGTGAGCGACAAGGAGCCTTGGACCTCCAAACTATACTCCGACCGGGTTAAAGGCAAATGCCCTGAAAAGAAGAACGACAAGCCTAGGTTGTATCCTTTCCACAAAAAGGAAGGACACGACCTTCGCTTTGGGGTGGGACATTGTAAAAGCCTCGTGATATTTGCTTAGTCACACGCCTTCAGAAGTGTGTCTTGGCCGGCATTTTAAGCAATTATCTCTTGTGGGTAAAGTTGTATAACCTCTGTAGAGTGTAAAACTATTCGAATAGTCGTGTCCACGGTCATGGACATGCTGAGCAAAGCCACTCCAAGTAAGAATTTAGCAAATGTTTTAGGATGGTTAATCCTTGTGGAAAAATTGGGTGGTTAGCCATGTGATAGGAGGGTATCCCTCACCACATTTGTAGGGAGGTTATCCACTATAAAATTAACAAATTTAAAATTGATTTTTGTTATGAATTAGACTGCCTTGGAACTTAGTAAGAATATTTAAAAGGAAAATATTGTTTTATGCTAATTGAGCCATATGTGCCCCCACTTGGTTAAACATGCATGTATTATAATTCTGCTGATGGGTTGATAACCCGATGGGGACGGGGAACAGGGAACGGGGGGAGAATAGCACCCGAGGACAGGGATGGGGACGAGAACGGGGAATTTTTTGTTTCTTGAGGATAGGGATGTTCCACCACTCCTTGACGGAGAATGGCCCCGTTCCCATCCCTAATATGGATGTAGGAACACATCCTGCATGAACTAGCCTCCGGTGATCTCCAAATCAGCAGTAACAACAGTTAATAGATGGAGAAGTACTAGTAATTGACCTCTCGTGTGAATTTCAGCAACAACCAAACAAATCCTTATGAGATAACCCAAAGAATAGTGATTTCTTCCAAGCCACCAGTAGCACAAGACCTCACATCTAAATTCTTACATGCATGCAGAACCCAAAACATGGCCGGCTCTATTGCTTCAAGCCACTAGCACATCACGTACAGAGAAACAGATCTCACGAGAGAAAGACTCACAGCCGCATCAAGCACATCACACCAAAAGTACATCAATCACTTCATGTCACGCCAGCACATGCATGATGGATGAACAAAAGCCTCGGCCACTGCCGAAACCCAAAAATCGTTTATTTAATGCCCAATAGTCTGTCCCCTGTCGCCGCCAGCACACGTGCAAGCCCTAATCACATACGGCCGCCAGCTCTAACTTTTTCTCATCTTCATCATGAACAACCAAGCTCCTCGTCCCTTTTATATGTCAACAGCTACAAACCCTAAAGCCTTCTAGCGTTGGCACTAATCACCCACGTATGGCCTACTAAAGTTCTAGGGCTCAATACGTGGGCTTTTACACCATATTATAAAACCAATTTTGGACACCGTAAAATTATTACGTGTCGTAATCTTTGGACCGCACCTCCGTAGCTCCAACACGCATCATCCATTTTTGATCTTCACACTCCCCAACTCGAGCTCAACTGTCTCCTCTAGCATCCTTGACCTTCTAGACCATGACTTCACACCAAGTCATCTCCCAGTCATCGCCGTAGACCATGATCGCCTCCGAGTTACCCTGCACATGCAAATACCAAAACACTATCTTTTCTAGACAGAAGTTCTTCCCAACTTGACTGCCATAAGTCCACACACACCACACGCCTCAAATAATATCAATAAGTAACATTATCAATTATTCATCAACTAAAATATTCTAGACCTAGACACATGGTCTAACAATCCCCCTTGATGAATACATTGACAATACTTCAAAATAATGTGAGTTTAATTTTGAAAGAAAAGAGAAATTTATGAAAAGAAAGTTTCAAAACTGCAAGCAAAGAATTTTTACAAACCACAAATGCAGCAATAGAAAAACTCCCCCTCAACACAAGAGAAGCAAATTTCTCTAATTTTTTTAATTTCTCCCATTTTTCTCCCCCTTTGGCAATGTAATCATCAAGAACTTCAGAGAAAGAATAACCAAAAAGGAGTAAGGAGAGTAAAAATTAAGAAGCTTTGTTGATTATCCAAGTCAATTCACATTGATTTAATAAAGTGACCAAGCCATCTTTTTTAGTAGAGCTATCGGGATCATATAAAGTCATATACCATATAGTAATATCAAAACAAGTCTTTAGAATGATTAAACAAATTAAATTAATAACAGGCATCTCAACACTGATCAAACCGATTATAAAGAGCACAATAAAATATCACAAAGAAAAGTTAAAGCTTAAAAGTGTAGCAAACTTTAAATCTAGATGACCTAGCAGTCTCATGTAACGACCTATTGCTCCACACTCAATTCTTAAGCATGTGGCATGCTTGTAACATACTTCTTTTCAATGGTGGCATGATTGAAGCATACTTCTTTTCATTTGAGCACTTTTGTGTATATATATATTTTTATTTTGAATATACATAGACATGTATGGCATGTTTGAAGCATACATCTTTTCAATTCTCTCTTTCTCATTTTTTTATAACATGCCAAATTGAGTGAGCATAAAAGGATTGCAATAAGAAACAAACGAGCCTCAGCCAAGATTTAAAATAAGACTCACAATCAAGCTAATCCTTTTCGTTGAACATTGCAAAGTAATAACTATAATTAATCTAGTTGAAGTATTCCGCCATGTCATGCTTTAGTTCAAATGTAGTAAATTAATTAAAACCAGTCATGATCAAAGCTACACAGCACATGAGTAAATATGATAACGAGAGCTCTACAACTCATTTGATTTCAATGGCTTAGAATTGATGAATTATTTGACAAGTATAATAAACAAAGCTTCTGAAATTTTATACAACAAGCTCCCCCTCAGAATAATCCCATTGGATGACACACCCCCAACTCACTATGCAAATAAGATCTAGGAATCCAATACTGAGATACACGACATGGAGGAACATCGACAAAACTAGAACTAGAACCACATGTGTGTGCGCAATCAGAACGCGAATTATGATATTTCCAGAATTGTTTGTCTCCATGGTGTACCCAAAGTGATTGTTTCAGACAGAGGTCCCCAATTCACCTCTCATTTCTGGAACTGCTTGCATCAAGCAATGGGAACCAACCTATCCTTTAGCTCCGCTTACCACCCGCAAACAGATGGACAGACTGAGAGGGTAAACCAAGTTTTGGAAGATCTTCTCCGGGCTTGCGTACTGTCCTACAGCGATAGTTGGGTAAAATGTTTACCGTTTGCGGAGTTCTCCTACAACAACAGCTTCCAATCGAGCATTCAAATGTCACCCTTTGAAGCATTGTATGGGAGAGCTTGTAGAACGCCTTTGAACTGGTCCGGCGGTGAGAGGCCATTCTATGGCCCGACCTTGGTGGAAGATGTCAAGAACAAGTTCGTGTCATTCGTGAACGACTTAGGACGGCTCAATCACGCCGAAGTCTTATGCCGATCGTCGTCGCCGCGAGTTGAGTTTCAAGTGGACGATCATGTTTATCTTAAGGTCTCTCCTATGAAAGGAGTTCGCCGTTTCCAAATCAAAGGTAAATTAGCACCTCGCTATATTGGACCTTCCGTATCCTAGCTAAGTTGGGATCGGTGGCATACCGGTGGAGTTGCCACCATCACTCTCGAGCGTGCATAACGCCTTCCATGTCTCCCAACTCAAGAAATGTCTTCGAGTCCCAATGGAAGCAACCGAGTTGGATAAACTCGACTTGCAACCCGATCTATCTTATCGAGAGCCCGATTCGTATCCTTGAGGAAACCGAGCGTAAGACTAGGAACCGCAACATCAAGTTCGTCAAGGTCCAATGGAGCAACCACACGTAAGATGAAGTGACTTGGGAACGTGAAGACCGGATGCAGAAGCATATCGTAACTCTTCTCGTGAAGTGCCTTCGTATCAAGAAAGGAAAGGTAAAACATATTAATGTAAATTATAACTCACAACACTATCTTTGAAGGAAATCAAGACAACATAAATTATAATTTCTAATGAAAACTTTCTAATTCTTCTCCACCCGGATCTCTGCCGAGATCTTTTGTAAGGGGGAGGTTTGTCACACCCAACTAATTAAATTGGATTAATATGTATTTCACTAACCTGCATTTTCAAATTCCAATCATTTCATAATATATTGTACTTGGAAAATCTAATTTGAGGTAAACATACACATCAAAATTCACATTTCAATTCAAACCAGTGATAAAAAAAAGTTGTGATCATCATCTGAAAATAATTTATTTAAATACTACATTAATTATCATGAATTAATATAATTTTTACCAAATTTTTGGGACTAGTTTGAACCTTATTAAAATTCAAACAACATTTATAGACATACAACATGTTTGAATTTAAATATCACAAACTATATTATGAACAGTAGGGTTTTATAATTTTTATGGGAACTATATACTCCCAGGAACCCTCACAAATTATTTGAGGATTTTATGAAATTTATTTCTATTTATAAAGCTCTGGTCAAAGTAGTAACTCTAATTTAATTCTCAGTCAAAACACTAAACCAAACCGCCGACATCGTTCTGCTCGAAGTCTAACTCAAGAAAGTGACTCGGTCGAGTCCACTAAGTGCACCGCACGTGAGCCGCCGGATGAAAGATCAACGGCCCAGAATTCATACCGCTTCACCAACCGAACCACTTAACTCTTTTGAACCTCAGCCCTTGGATCTAGATCTAGCGGTCCACGGTGGGCCACGTTTCCAACCCGCGCGCAAACGAGGAGACATCGACTGTGGGGCGTCTTTGTCAAGATCGTCGTATTCTCTCGCCGTGTTCGCCAGCATCCAGTGCCACGCGCCGCGACGCTCGTGGTGCTCGTCGACGCCGTCAATCCGCCGCATCCGCTGGCCACCCGGAACCACCTCCTCTTCACGCCGCCTCCATTGCCGTCATCGCCGGGCATAACACCCCTCAAGCCCTTCCTTCTCCTCACTTCTCCTCGGTTGTGAGAGAGAGGGAAGCTAGCTTGAGCTCATCTCTCCGTAAGCTTCCCACCTCCGCACTACCATCGGCTCCTCCTTTGCATGCCTTATCCATTTTTGCTAATGCGAGCCTCTCGTTGCTTGTAGTTCTTGTTCCCACATCGTGCTCTGGCGGCTCTAGAGCGCGCACCGCTGACATCTTCAAGCTTTCTTCGTTGTCAAGAGGTATTATCCTCCAACCACCGCGTCACCCCGTATGCTTTAGCTCATCGATTAAAACCCTCACCTGTTTCAAAGAATGCACGACGGGCTTAGTGCAATTTGAAGATTTGATCTTTTCGGCCATAGCACGAACCCTTCATCTCCTACCTTGTTCCGGTAAGCTCCTCTTCGATTCCTTGCTCCTAGAATATCCTCTGTGGATCTTTGAGCTATACCTAGCTCTAAGTTACCTCCTTTTGGCTTCAGGCATCCTCTCCATGTGAAGCCGTGTCGTCGCCTTCGTCTTCTCCGGCACCGACAAGCCTCCAGCCGACTTCCAGCTTCCTCAAGCCCTCTCCTAGCTTCAGGTAGCTCCTAGTTAGTCTCTAGGATCTCAGGCGCTTGCTTGTTTATCGCTGCGGAGCTTCTTTTTGCTGTTTACACTTTGCCGTAACATCGCCGCCGCTCAACTCCGGCTAGCCGTCGGTACAGGCCGGCTTAGCCGTCGAGACCACTTCCATTAGGAGCGCAGCACTATTGTGCACCTAAGCATACTCTTGGTTCACGCCGTCGTGGCCGGAATCGCCGGCAAGCCGTCGGGGAAACGCGCGGGGATGAAATCCCGTTGTCGTACGCCGACCGTCACTGTAGCAAATGATTACGAGTTAATGGCAATCATTAGTAATTAAATGTTGTCTTAAACCTCCTTACTCGCCGCTTACATGCGGCCCCACCACGTAAAAACAACACGCTTAGTAAGCGTTGGAGCCACCGACGTGAGGGCCCAAAATTTAAACACGCGCGATGTATTGGCGCCTTTCCTTACATCGATCGTTGTGGACCGTCCGATGCGACATCGACGGTCCGATTGGTGGCTTTTCGAATTTCCGATTACGCTACGATCATGGGCGTCGGATGTGAAAGGAACGGCTGGATTTGTGAGACATTCGGACCGTCCTATTGCATCTCGAATATGGACCGTTGGATCTTGATCCAACGGCTCGCAACCATCGCCCTAGCACGCACACGTGCGCGCGCCTAGCAGTGGGCCGCTGACGAGTGGGCCCGCTGGTTCAGTGACCGCGGCTAGCGTTGCACTCGGTGAGAAAAGTAGCTAATGTTTGTAAAATCCGAAAAGACCTTTTCTTACACACTGGAAAATATGTATAACTTTGAAAATACATAACTATTTCATATTAACTCCAAATCACATGAAACCACTTCTGGAAATTTATATTCTTAATGGACTTTATATTAAAATTAGCTTCAAACTTGTCTCTATAGCAGAGAGTATTAATTGGAGATTAATCCATTACAACCATTATTTGTACAATAGAAAAATGGCTGATAACTTCAAAAATGCATAAGTAATTCTTGGAACCTCCAAAAACAGTGAGGTCACTTTTGATAATTTTCATTGTTAGTGAACTTAATTCTAAAAATGGTCTCCACATTACCTCTGTCACAGAAACTATTTTTGGGAGAATATACTCCTTAACTCCATTATTTTTATACTATAAAAGGCTGATAACTTTGAAAATCAATAGCTAAATCATAAAAACTCCAAAAAGGACAAACTCATCTGTTTTCGACTTATAATAATATTTCCTATTTAACTATGTAATCCATGTACTCGCCACTGTTCTACAAAAATTCACTTCATAATTAAATTACATAATGACGGCTTATTGAAATCTGAAATTCAAACCATTATAACTTTCACATGCTAAATCAAAATGAAATAATTCTTTCACCAAAAATCATTTAAAATCATGACCTAACTACTGTAGAAAAATCATGCATTTTTTAGCATTTTGGTTTTTGAGTTGTTTTTCGGTTTTATTGGATGTTATAATTATATAGATCCCGAGCATATTGACATCGACACTTACGCCACGAGAGCGAGCAGCTACTGTACCAGCAAGGCAAGCATCATTTGAACTTTCTTTTGCATCATATTAGATCCCAGTTTTGGTTAAGTTAGTGCAATGATAATTGCTTGCATGCTATTTTGATTATGCCAATATTTTTGTGATGTGTAGTTTAGATATGTCCTATGCTTGAGGTTAATCTTGAATTATGCCAACTCCTATATGCTTAAGATAGGATGTGTGAATTATAGGTGATAGAATTGCTTAGCCATGCAAGTCTAGATACGGTAGTTCGATCGTCGGGAATAACCCGATGGTTCTGGGATACACACAACTCTTACTTTATGTTTTTACTTCAGATCTTTGTAACTGTTTTATGAGTAAAATTTTGTCAATTTTAAATGAGATTTGGTCCGGACAAGTGATGGTTAGTGATGGTGCTTTGTGCACGAGCATTGGGTAAGTGGAAGGACTTGTCCGACAATTGAGGACCGAACTTTGTAACGTCGTTAATTCAAGTACACTCGTCTTTGCCACACGCGGGTTGGGAGCCGTATGGTTAAGTAGGGGGAGGGTTTTATTGTGTTAAGTCCTTGGTGGTGTAAGGGGCATAGCGACCGTGAAATCCTATGTTCTTTGAGGAGCCGATGTAATCCTTTATAGTGTGCAAGGGAGCATCAATTCTTTTGTTTTGATTGCATCGGTATTTCCAATATAACTTGTGAGCCCCCTAGCAAGTGCTATCAGACGCTTGTACTAGGCAAGGAACCATCTCACAAGGGGGACTTAGCCCAATAGGGCTTTCTTGCTGAAAATGACTATATCTTGATTTACAGCCGGCATACCATAGGAAGTATGCTATTTTGGAGGCATCCGGAGGCTTACGGGCTAATCAAGTCGTGTGGGTAAAGTAGTACACCCTGCAGGTATCAATCTATTCGAATAGCCGTGTCCACGGTTATGGACAACCGCTTGAGTTCGGGAGTTACTATTGTTAGACTTTTAATTAAAATTGTGGTTGAACTTGGTATTCGTCATGAACGGGTTGTTCATGTGTTTAGTATATCAAAGTGGGCTGCCACTTTGATCTTTGTATGATTCAATCGTTTATTACTGAAATGCTTTACTATATGTTTTACTTCTACTTCAAATCTGATTTTAAATGGGCACATGAAAAACTACTATGTGTAGGATGTTAATTGTTGCGTCTCTTTCGCAAAACTAAACCAATATGAGCCATCCTTTGAATGACCCTTATGCATAACTATTTTTATTTGTGTAAGACTTGCGAGTACACTTGTACTCAGCCAGATGTTTGCTGGCCTTTTTCAGGTGAGGAAGATTATGAGTATGACAATCTCGTTAGTGTTGACTTGGGTAACACTAACGAGTAGTGTGCTATCATTTAACCCCCAGTCGGTTGCCGATGGGTGATGGGCATACCACTGCTGGTCTTTTGCTTTATCTATTTAATTCCGCTGCTACTTGATACTCTACTTTAAATTTGGCCGGTCGGCCGTTTGTAATAAGCTGTAGACCTTAACTATTATGCAGTATGTCTTTTATCTCTTGTTGTATGCGTTGTATGGATGTAATCAACGTTGGATGAGAGTATGAGTATATTGGTCGTTGATCTTGGGAGCCAATATATATCATACTCGTTGTTGATGAATTCCCATTTGACTCACCAAGGGTAGTGCTTCGAATTGAGGGAGAATCGACAATCATGTAGCGCTCGCAAGGGAGCAGCGCGCATGATCGTTGAGGCTCGATGATTCGCCAAGCCTCCCACTTGGATAGAGTTAAATTGGAATTCATTTACCGGAGACCCGTAATTATGTCCCTAAGACCTTGTCTAATCTCGGTCTTATGGAGATAATTACCGGGGGCCCCACAGCGTTGGTATCAGAGCCATACTGACTGTAGGTTAGAGGTAGCACTGGCGTTAGAGTTAGTAAGCCTTCTGGAGTCAAAATATTTTGAAATTATCAAATTACTTTCAGAAAGTTTAAGTTAAGAATATCTTTTATTCCTTATCCATCTTAGTATCTTTTCTCTCCTGATCCTGTTTTGGTTTAAGAAACTAACTTACCTTGCCTTCTTGCCTTTAGATGAACCCTCAGTACCTTGTCCGGGAAACTCAAGCTGAAGGAGTGGATGGATACCCGGCGTTGCTACGAGACATGATGTGGAGGGCGAACTTCACATATCAGCCCACTTATTCCATCTACCGCCGTGATCGAGGACCAGGAATGGAAGAATTTATGGCAGTGATAGATATCATTGCCAGACAAGTTACTGGGAGCATACCTTACCGCTTCCAGGCGCGTGGTACTTCGGAGGCCATGGCGTTACAAGAAGTGGCTTTGGTGGCCATGAGTCGTCTTCGCTACGACCTGACAGAGTTAGCCCAGCCCCCATATGATCACTTTCCGATGCGCGCGACGCGCGGGACGTGAACTCGTTTGCTAGATCCGTTTGGGAGGACCCCAAGTCGAGCGATTGGCGAGATTGGTTCACGTAATGGACCAAATGCATCGCTGCATGATGCATGAGTTATGGGAGATGCGTCGTCGTCTCTGTGGGGACCCCGGTAATTATCTCCATAAGACCGAGATTAGACAAGGTCTTAGGGACATAATTACGGGTCTCCGGTAAATGAATTCAATTTAACCCTATCCAAGTGAGAGGCTTAGCCGAATACTAGAGCCTCAACGATCATGCGCGCTGCTCCCTTGCGGCGCTACATGATTGTCGATTCTCCTCGATTCAAGCACTACACTCGGTGGGTTAAATGGGACTTCATCAACAACGAGTATGACATATATTGGTTCCCAAGATCAATGACCAATATACTCATACCCTCATCCAACGTTGATTACATCCATACAACGCATACAACAAGGAATGAAAGACATACCGCATAATAGTTAAGGTCTACGATTTATTACAAACGGCGACCGCCAAATTTTAAACAGAGTATCAAGTAGCAGCGAATTACATAGATAAAGCAAAAGACCAGCAGTGGTATGCCCAACACCCATCGCAACCGATCGGGGTTAAATGGCAAGACACTACTCGTTAGTGTCGCCAAGTCGACACTAGCGAGATCGTCGTAATCATAACCTTCCTCACCGAAAAGGCCAAGAACATCGGTGAGTACAAGTGTACTGCAAGTCTTACACAAATAAAAATAGTTATGCATAAGGGTCATTCAAAGGATGGCTCATATTGGTTTAGTTTCACGAAAGAGACGCAACAATTAACACCCTACACATACTAGTTTTTCATGTGCCCATTTTAAAATCAGATTTGAAGTAGAAGTAAAGCATATAGTAAAGCATTTCAAGAATAAACAATTGAATCATGTAAAGACCAAAGTGGCAGCCCACTTTGATATACTAAACACATGAACAACCCGCTCATGACGAATACCAAGTTCAACCACAATTTTAATTAAAAGTCTAACAATAAGCGACCACAAATTTCAAGCGGTTGTCCATAACCGTGGACACGGCTATTCGAATAGATTGATACCTGCGCAGGTGTACTACTTTACCCACACGACTTGATTAGCCCGTAAGCCTCCGGATGCCTCCGAATATAGCATACTTCCTATGGTATGCCGGCCGGTGAATCAAGATACGGTCATTTTTAGCAAGAAGGCCCTATTGAGCCAAGTCCCCTTGTGAGATGGTTCCTTGCCTAGTACAAGCGCCGATAGCACTTGCTAGGGGCTCACAAGTTATATTGGAAATACCGATGCAATCAAAACAATAGAATTGGTGCTCCTTGCACACTATAAAGGATTACATCGGCTCCTCAAAGAACATAGGATTTCACGGTCGCTATGCCCTTACACCACCAAGGACTTAACACAATAAAACCTCCCCTACTTAACCATACGGCTCCCAACCCGCGTGTGGCAAAGACGAGTGTTGCTTGAACGAAGAGGTACCCAAAGTTCGGTCCTCAATTGTCCGACAAGTCCTTCCACTTACCCAATTCTCGTGCACAAAGCACCATCACTAACCAACACTTGTCCGACCAAATCTCATTTAAAAGACAAAGTTTAACTCATAAAACAGCTACAAGGATCTCAAGTAAAACATAAAGTAAGAGTTGTGTGTATCCCAAAACCGACGGGTTATTTCGACGATCGAACTCACCGTATCTAGACTTGCATGGCTAAGCAATTCTATAACCCATAATTCACACATCCTATCTTAAGCATATAGGAGTTGGCATAATTCAAGATTAACCTCAAGCATAGGACATAACTAAACTACACATCACAAAAATATTGACATAATCAAAATAGCATGCAAGCAATTATCATTGCACTATCTTAACCAAAACTGGGATCAAATATGATGCAAAAGAAAGTTCAAATGATGCTTGCCTTGCTGGTACAGTAGCTGCTCACTCTCGGTAGCGTAAGTGTCGATGTCAATATGCTCGGGATCTATATAATTATAACATCAAATAAACACCGAGAAAACAACTCAAAAACCAAAATGCTCAAAAATGCATGATTTTTCTACAGTAGTTAGGTCATGATTCTTAAAGGATTTTAGGTGAAAGAATTATTCCATTTTGATTTAGCATGTGAAAGTTATGATGGTTTGAATTTCAGATTTCAATAAGCCGTCGTTCATGTAATTTAATTATGGGGTGAAATTTTGTAGAACGGTGGTGGGGTAAGGAATTACATAGGTAAATAGGTAATATTAATACAAGTTCAGATTAGTTGAGTTCGTCTCATTCGGAGTTCTTATGATTTAGTTATTGATTTTCCAAGTTATCAGCCTTTTATAGTATACAAATAATGGAGTTAAGGAGTATATTCTCCCAAAAATAGTTTCTGTGACAGAGGTAATGTGGAGACCATTTTTAGAATTAAGTTTACTGAAAATGAAAATTACCAAAAGTGGTCTCACTGTTTTTGGAGCTTCCAGTAATTATTTATGCATTTTTGAAGTTATCAGTCATTTTTCTATTGTACAAATAATGGTTTTAATGGATCAATCTCCAATTAATACTCTCATTACAGAGACAAGTTTGAAACTAATTTTAATATAAATTCTACTAAAAGTGAAATTTTCGTATGGATTCATGTGATTTGGAGTTATTAAGAAATAGTTATGCATTTTAGAAGTTAAAACAATTTCTCGATGTGTAAATTAACCGATTTCGGATTTCATAAAGCGTTTATACTTTTCTCACCGAGTGCATTACTAGCCGCGATCCATTGGACCAGTGGGCCGCTCGTCCGCTGCCCACGGCGAGGCGCGCGCGCTGTCGCCCTAGGGCGGCGTTTGCGAGCCGTTGGATCAAGATCCAACGGTCCATATTCGAGATGCAATAGGGCGGTCGAATGTCTCACAAATCCAGCCGTTCCTTTCGCATCGACGGTCCCGATTGATTCGGTTTATTTAGTTTCCTTAGCACGTGTTGAAAGCCTTGGGCCCACATGTAATAGACCCATCGCCGCTTAAGACATCACTTAATGCTAATGATTGGAGTTTAACGACTAATGACATGCTACGTTGCTTGTCCTAATACGGCGCGGCAAAACGCGTTGCCGCTGCTTGCCGGCGGCTCGCCGGCGCTACGCGCCACGGCGGAGCCTGCCAGTGCTTGCGTTAGCTTCGCAATAGCATTGCGCAGCTAGGGGTAGTGGTCTTAGCGCTAGAGGTGGCCCGTGCCGGCGGCTAGCCGGAAGTGAGCGGCGGCGCCCATCACGGCAAATGCACAAACGTGAAAGGTGAAGCTCATGGCTCATACAAGCATGTGCCCAAGTCCTAAAGGCTACAAGGAGGTCACACGAGCTAGAGAGAGCTTGAGGAAGCTTGGGAAGGCGGAGGCTGCTGTGCGGAGAAGAAGTAGCGGCACAACACGGCTTCACGTGGAGAAGATGATTGGAGAAAACCCAAGGACGGAGAATGGTTAAGATAGCTCAAGGACCATATGAGAATGCTTCATGAGCAAATAATTGAAGAATGGCTTACCAAAACGAAGTGGGAGAGGAAAGGTTGTTTCCTACCGAAAAATGGTTCAATCTTCAAATCAACGAGATCTGCCGTGCATTGCCGTAATAGAGTTAGGGAAATGGTCGGTGACCCAAGGCATGCGATATGACACGCTTGGTTGAGGACCATACCTCCGGAAGTGAGGAATGGCATGAGGTGTCTTCGAGCACGCCGGACACGAGCTAGAGCACGAAAGTGGAATGAAGCTACAAGCAAGGATAGGAGCTAAGCTTAGCAAAAATGGAGATGACATCGAATAGGAAGGAGAAAGGCATGACCCGGTCGAAGCTTACCCTAGAGACGAGCTCAAGGTGGCTTCCCTCTCCTCTGTCAACCGAGGAGAAGTGAGGAGGAAAGGAGGGGTTCGAGGGTGTTATCTTTGGGAGGATGACGGCAATGGAGGCGGCGTGAAGTGGGAATGCTCGGAGTGGTTGCATGGGGCGGCTCACGGCGACGAGCAGGCTGCGGGCGGGAGCAGGCGAGCACGGCCGCGTGGCATTGGATACCTGAGCGGACGCGACGGGAGGTAGATGACGGATCTGACAACACGGCCCCACCAGTCAGCGTCTCCTTGTTTGCGCGCGAGCTGGAGATGAGGTCCAACGCTGACCGTCAGATCTGGATCAAGAGTGAGGTTCAAGGAGTTAAGTGGTTCGGTTGGTGAAGCGGTATGAATTCGGGCGTTGATCTTCCATCCGCGCTCACGTGCGGTGCACTTAGTGGACTTGACCGAGTCACTTCATCGAGTTAGAGTCGAGCGAGGAACGATGTTTACGGTTTGGTTTAGTGTTTTGGTGAGAATTAAATTAGAGTTACTTCTTTGACGAGCTTTATAAATAGAAATAAATTTTATAAAATCCTCAAATAATTTGTGGGGTTCTGGAGTATATAGTTCCCATAAAAATTATAACACCCTACTGTTCAAAATACGATTTGTGATATTTAAATTCAAACATGTTGTATGTCTATAAATGTTGTTTGAATTTTAATGAGGTTCAAACTAGTCCCAAAAATTTGGTAAAATTATATTAATTCATGATAATCAATGTAGTATTTAAATAAATTATTTTCAGATGATGATCACAACTTTTATTACTGATTTGAATTAAAAATTGAATTTTGATGTGTAGGTTTACCTCAAATTAGATTTTCCAAGTACAATATACTATGAAATGATTTGAATTTGATAATGCAGGTTAGTGAAATACAAATTAATCCTATTTAATTAGTTGGGGCTGTGACAAACCTCCCCCCCTTACAAAAGATCTCGACCCGAGATCTGGGTGGAGAAGAACTAGAAGGTTTTCATTGGAGGTTATAATTCATGTTGTCTTGATTTCCTTCAAAGATAGTGTTGACAGGTCATAATTTTCATTAATATGTTTTACCTTTCCTTTCTTGATACGAAGGCACTTCACGTAGAGAAGAGTTCTGGATATGCTTCTCGCATCCGGTCTTCACGTTCCCAAGTCGCTTCATCTTCCGTGTGATTGCTCCATTGGACCTTGACGAACTTGAGGTCACGATTCCTAGTCTTACGCTCGGTTTCCTCAAGGATACGAATCGGGCTCTCTCGATAAGATAGATCGGGTTGCAAGTCGAGTTTATCCAACTCGGTTGCTTCCGTTGGGACTCGAAGACATTTCTTAAGTTGGGAGACATGGAAGACGTCATGCACGCTCGAAGCGATGGTGGCAACTCCAACCGATGCGCCACCGATCCACCTTAGCTAGAATACGGAAAGGTCCAATATAGCGAGGTGCTAACTTACCTTTGATTTGGAAACGACGAACTCCTTTCATAGGAGAGACTTTAAGATATACATGATCGCCCACCGAAACTCAACTCGCGGCGACGACGATCGGCATAAGACTTCGGCGTGATTGAGCCGTCCTAAGTCGTTCGCGAATGACACGAACTTGTTCTTCAGCATCTTCCACCAAGGTTGGACCATAGAATGGCCTCTCCCCGGCTTCGGACCAGTTCAAAGGCGTTCTACAAGCTCTCCCATATAATGCTTGAAGGCGACATTTGAATGCTCGATTGGAAACTATTGTTGTAGGAGAATTCGCAAGCGGTAAACATTTTCCCATCTATCATCACGTAGGATAACACACAAGCCGGAGAAGGTCTTCCAAAACTTGGTTTATCCTCTCGGTTGTCCATCCGTTTGCGGGTGGTAAGCGGAGCTAAAAGATAGACTGGTCCCCATTGCTTTATGTAAGCATTCCCGAAATAGGATGTGAATTGAGGGCCTCTATCGAAACTATCACCTTTGGAACACCGTGGAGACAAACAATTCTTGCAATGTAAAGCTCCGCTAACTTGTCCCCACGGTAGATGGTCTTGCGGGGAATGAAGTGAGCAACTTTCGTCAAGCGGTCCACAATTACCCATATAGAATCGAATCCACTTTAGTTCTAGGAAGGCGGTGATAAAATCCATGCCAACTTCTTCCCATTTCCACCGGGAATGGGCGGGGATCTAGAGTGCCGGTGGCTTCAAGTGCTCACCTTAACTCTTTGACATAGATCGCACTCGGCCACATCGTGCAGCGTGCGCTTCATTCGGCTCCACCACAGTTTCTTTTTCAAATCTTGATACATTTTAGTACTTCCGGGGTGGATAGAGAATTTTGAGTTATGAGCCTCCTTGAGAATCAATTCTCTCAAGTGGCGATCAAATGGTACCACCATACGGTTTCCAAACCATAGAGTACCTTGTGCATCTTGCTTAAAACATTTAGCCTTGCCTTGTTTCATTAGTTCTAAAATTTGAGCCACTTCCGCATCAGTTTTCTGGGCTTCTCTAATCTGGTCCTCAAGTGTGCAAGTCACACTGAGGGCTGCAAGCGAACCTTCTTCAACTATCTCCAGGTGTAGGCCTTGCAATGCAGCACATAAGCCCGCAGAAAAAGGAGTTACCGACAAACAGTTGCATTGAGATTTTCTGCTCAATGCGTCGGCCACGACATTAGCCTTCCCTGGATGATAATGGAGTCCCATATCATAATCTTTAATCAACTCAAGCCATCTTCTTTGTCTCAAGTTCAGGTCGGCTTGGGTGAAAATGTATTTAAGGCTCTTATGATCGGTGTAGATCTCGCAACGATTACCGATGAGGTAATGCCGCCAAATCTTCAAGGCATGAACTACAGCCGCGAGCTCTAGGTCGTGTGTGGGATAATTGGTCTCATGGGGCCTCAATTGCCTTGACGCGTAGGCCACCACTCGGCCGTCTTGCATAAGCACACAACCGAGCCCATGGCGAGATGCATCACAGTAGATATCAAAACTCTTATGAATGTCCGGCAGAACAAGTACGGGAGCTTCTGTCAGGCATTCTTTCAGGGTTTGGAAGCTTTGCTCGCATCCTGCCGTCCACTCAAATTTCTTTTCTTTCTTTAGAAGTTGGGTCATAGGCTTCGCGGTTTTTGAGAAATTCTTGATGAACCTACGGTAGTATCCCGCAAGTCCAAGAAAACTACGAATGTCAGTGACGCTCTTGGGTTGCTTCCATTCAAGGACATCTCGTACCTTACTAGGATCAGCAATGACACCGCCCTTAGATAGGATATGTCCCAAGAAACTAACCTCTCGAAGCCAAAACTCACATTTCTTTGAATTTGGCGTACGGTGATGGTGGCGAAGCTTCTCTAACACAAGTCTCAAGTGCTGCTCGTGCTCAAGATCAGACTTAGAGTAGACAAGGATATCATCAATGAAAACCACTACAAACTGATCCAAGTACTCCATGAATACCGAATTCATGAGGTTCATGAAATAGGCTGGGGCATTGGTCAAACCAAATGACATGACCGTGTATTCGTACAAACCGTAACGAGTAGAGAAGGCGGTCTTCGGTATGTCCTCGGTTCTAACTTTAATCTGATGGTAGCCTAACCTCAAGTCAATTTTGGAGAACACCTGAGCTCCACTGAGCTGGTCAAATAGGTCATCGATCCGCGGGAGCGGATACTTGTTCTTGATGGTGACCTCATTCAACGGACGGTAGTCAACACACATCCGTAGACTCTTGTCCTTCTTCTTGACAAAGAGGGCCGGGCATCCCCAAGGCGAGGAGCTAGGCCTGATGAAACCCTTGTCTTGCAACTCCTTAAGTTGTTCTTTTAATTCAACTAGCTCATTGGGCGGCATCCGTCTGACCTTTTTGAGATGGGCGCGGTGCAGTGCAAGCTCAATGACAAACTCTACCTCTCGGTCGGGGCATGCTCGAAGTTCTTGGGGAACACATCGGGATACTCACTCACTATCGGTACCTCCTCTAACTTGAGGAGGTACTCGCCTCAAAGCATATAGGTGAGAACTACCCACTAAAGGTGCAAAGGCGACACGGATGCCGTCTTCGCTAGTCACAGAGACAGACAGACCATTGGGCACAATCAATCTTCCCGATTCTTAGATAACCAATCCATCCCTAAGATAACATCAATGCCCAGAACTTATCACTATTAAGTTTCTTTGAAAAGTTAACATTTTGTATTTCAATTTTCGTCCTGCAGACTTGATGGCGTAGAAAACCGACCACGGGATTGAATATGATAAGGTGGGTGTAGTGTATGTATCTTGAATTGGTTAATGTCGGCATACTCGTTTTTAATAAATGAATGAGATGCTCGAGAATCAAATAGAACGGATCACGAACATGAATTAACAAGTAGTGTACCTAGCACGACGTCAGTCGTCGATCGCCTCCTCTGGCGAGGCGTGATTGACGCGACCACGTGCATCTTTGGGGTGGAGTAGGTCTTTGCTCTCTGTGGGGTGGCGGTGGCCTCATTGGGTGGGTGGTGGTCTTTGGAGCGAGTACGACGGGGCATCCTCGCCGCTTGGCGAGGCATCTGCAGGCATAGTGGCCACAGCGGCCACAGTGAAAACAGATGGCGCGGGCTTGTATGCCCCCCGATCAGTGGTCTCGGCCCCATTGTCTTCTTGAGCTGCCGGTGGAGAAGGTCGTGGAGGTGCCACGGGAGACCTCGATGGTCTTGAAGGCTGGGCACGAGGTGCCCGAGGTAGTCTGGCGAGGCACGGAAAGCGCCACTCGCCCGCCGTGCGGAAAGCCTTCCTCCTCTTCCTCGACTCATCCACCGTCAAGCTCTCATGCTCCACCACGATCGCCTTGTTGACGGATCTTTGAAAACTCACGAAATCGTGTGCGGCTAAAACAAGCCGCAACTCCTCGATAGCCCATGGAAGAAACATTCGGCGACGAGCGTCTGTCGAGGCGTCGTCCGAGCATACCGCCAAGTAGTTGAAGTCATGCGGTACTCGGTGGCGGTCCTCCGCCTGTCTCAAAGCAGGAGGCTGCTGCCGCTTGATAAGCGGCACTCCCTCCGTATATGGGCCTCTCGGGCGCGTCCACGATTCGTCCCAAGTCGGGGCGTGACCAGCGAGCTGCATGGCGGAATAACTATCCCACCACGCGCTCGCCGCACCGCCAACCGATAGGCGGCAAACAAGACCCTCTCAACTCCGATTACAACTGCGCAATGTTGACTTCTTCTCAATGTTGTGTAGCGAGTCCTCTGCCTCCATCGGGTCCTTGCCGCGCGCAAATGTCGGAGGGTTGGTCGGCTGGAACTCAGCGAGACCTCCGGGCCTTCGGTGTGGGCGCTCCTCTGTCGGGCGGTCTTTGGCGCGGTGTTGCGCACGATCGCCTCAAGCATCCGGTGCAGTCCATCCGGTTGCGCTCAATCATCATCATGAACTTCGACCATGGATGGCGGCGGAGGAGCACCTCCTCAGCGGTCCACCCTGTTGGGACGGCGGCTGAGAGGGCTCGCCATGCTCAGGCGGCTGTTGGGATGATTGTCCCTGATCGTAGAAGTCGCTCAGAGGTGCTAGGCGGTGCCCTAGATGGGGATGGGGGCCTGCGCGCGCGAGGCTCCGATCGCGTGGTCGGTCTGTCATCTGTATTGGACAAGGATGGTTAGCAATTAAGATAAAAGCCACTACTTGGCCATACATGCATAATCAATATCAAAAGCAAGAAAATCGTAACATCGAATAGAACACCAAACAATAAGCAACATAAACCAAATTCGATACAATTCCGTACATAAGCGCGCATGACAAGGTTACATCAAAATAGGAGTGTTTGCAAATAAAACATATCGATTCGTCATCTACTACAAACTACCTATTACATAAACCTAAGGATACAAGCTCAAACATAGAGCTCTCGCCTCTATGACCTAGATATTATTAGGTCAAAGTTCACGGAAATTCGTCGAAAGATGTGCCCGGGGATCGGTATCATCGGGTCCCCTAGATTAGGAAAGCGCAAGGTGATCCTATGGCGTTAATATGACCTTCTACCACGGGTGGCGACATTACTGCGCGCGAGAAAGATAAGGGAGATCATATTAGTGCCATATAGCACACTAGGATGAATGAGCCTCATGTCATGCATGAGCCTTAAGTGCTCTGAGCTTCAATGAGGCGCCGTCGCGTCTCCACAACTCATGCACCATGCGATGCATCGATCCATGGTGTGCACCGGTCTTGCGGTTAGCCGGACACGAGGTCTTCACCGAACTGAATTCTAGCAAGCGAGTTCACATCCCTAGCGGCGTGCACGCATCGGAAAGTGATCATACGGGTGGGCTAACTCTGTCAGTCGTAGCGGAGGCGACTCATGGCCACCAAAGCTACTTCTTGTAACGCCATGGCCTCGTATACCGCGCTGCAAAGCGGTAAGGTATGCTCCCGTGACTTGTCTAGCAATGATATCTATCAACGCCATAAATTCCTCCATCCACGGTCCTCGATCACACGGTAGATGGAATAAGTTGGTGATATGTGAAGTTCGCCCTCCACATCATGTCTCGTAGCAACGCGGGTATCCATCCACTCCTTGACTTGAGTTTCCGGACAAGATGCGAGGGTTCATCTAAAGGCAAGAAGGCAAGGTAAGTTAGTTTCATAAACCAAAATAGGATCGGAGAGAAAAGATACTAAGATGGATAAGGAATAAAAGATATTCTTAATCTTAAACTTTTGAAAGTAATTTGATAATTTCAAAATATTTTGACTCGAGAGGCTTACTAACTCTAACGCCGATGCTACCTCTAACCTACGGTCGGTATGGCTCGATACTAACGTGTGGGGACCCGGTAATTATCTCCATAAGACCGAGATTAGACAAGGTCTTAGGGACATAATTACGGTCTCCGATAAATGAATTCCAATTTAACCCTATCCAAGTGAGAGGCTTGGCGAATACTAGAGCCTCAACGATCATGCGCGCTGCTCCTTGCGGCGCTACATGATTGTCGATTCTCCTCGATTGACACTACACTCGGTGGGTTAAATGGGACTTCATCAACAACGAGTATGACATATATTGGTTCCCAAGATCAATGACCAATATACTCATACCTCATCCAACGTTGATTACATCCATACAACGCATACAACAAGGAATGAAAGACATCTTGCATAATAGTTAAGGTCTGATTTATTACAAGCGGCCGACCGGCCAAATTTTAAGCAGTATCAAGTAGCAATGAATTACATAGATAAAGCAAAAGACCAGCGATGGTATGCCCAACACCCATCGGCAACCGTGGGGTTAAATGGCGACACACTACTCGTTAGTGTCGCCCAAGTCGACACTAGCGAGATCGTCGTAATCATAACCTTCCTCACGAAAAGGCAACAAACATCCGGTGAGTACAAGTGTACTCGCAAGTCTTACACAAATAAAAATAGTTATGCATAAGGGTCATTCAAAGGATGGCTCATATTGGTTTAGTTCTGCGAAAGAGACGCAACAATTAACACCCTACACATACTAGTTTTTCATGTGCCCATTTTAAAATCAGATTTGAAGTAGAAGTAAAGCATATAGTAAAGCATTTGATAATAAACAATTGAATCATGTAAAGACCAAAGTGGCAGCCCACTTTGATATACTAAACACATGAACAACCCGTTCATGGCGAATACCAAGTTCAACCACAATTTTAATTAAAAGTCTAACAATAGCGACCACAAATTTCAGCGGTTGTCCATAACCGTGACACGGCTATTCGAATAGATTGATACCTGCGGGGTGTACTACTTACCCACACGACTTGATTAGCCCGTAAGCCTCCAGATGCCTCCGAATATAGCATACTTCCTATGGTATGCCGGCCGGGTGAATCAAGATACGGTCATTTTTAGCAAGAAGGCCCTATTGAGCCAAGTCCCCCTTGTGAGATGGTTCCTTGCCTAGTACAAGCGTCTGATAGCACTTGCTAGGGGGCTCACAAGTTATATTGGAAATACCGATGCAATCAAAACAATAGAATTGGTGCTCCCTTGCACACTATAAAGGATTACATCGGCTCCTCAAAGAACATAGGATTTCACGGTCGCTATGCCCCTTACACCACCAAGGACTTAACACAATAAAACCCTCCCCCTACTTAACCATACGGCTCCCAACCCGCGTGTGGCAGCACGAGTGTTGCTTGAACAGTAGGTACCCAAAGTTCGGTCCTCAATTGTCCAGACAAGTCCTTCCACTTACCCAATTCTCGTGCACAAAGCACCATCACTAACCAACACTTGTCCGGACCAAATCTCATTTAAAAAGACAAAGTTTAACTCATAAAACAGCTACAAGGATCTGAAGTAAAAACATAAAGTAAGAGTTGTGTGTATCCCAAAACCGACGGGTTATTCCCGACGATCGAACTACCGTATCTAGACTTGCATGGCTAAGCAATTCTATAACCCATAATTCACACATCCTATCTTAAGCATATAGGAGTTGGCATAATTCAAGATTAACCTCAAGCATAGGACATAACTAAACTACACATCACAAAAATATTGACATAATCAAAATAGCATGCAAGCAATTATCATTGCACTATCTTAACCAAAGCGGGATCAAATATGATGCAAAAGAAAGTTCAAATGATGCTTGCCTTGCTGGTACAAAGAGCTGCTCACTCGGTAGCGTAAGTGTCGATGTCAATATGCTCGGGATCTATATAATTATAACATCAAATAAACACCGAGA
This sequence comes from Ampelocalamus luodianensis, assembly GCA_036346255.1. Taxonomy (NCBI): domain Eukaryota; kingdom Viridiplantae; phylum Streptophyta; class Magnoliopsida; order Poales; family Poaceae; genus Ampelocalamus; species Ampelocalamus luodianensis. The sequence goes on from CM070633.1 coordinate 37,650,453, forward strand.
AAACAACTCAAAAACCAAAATGCTCAAAAATGCATGATTTTTCTACAGTAGTTAGGTCATGATTCTTAAAGGATTTTAGGTGAAAGAATTATTCCATTTTGATTTAGCATGTGAAAGTTATGATGGTTTGAATTTCAGATTTCAATAAGCCGTCGTTCATGTAATTTAATTATGGGGTGAAATTTTGTAGAACGGTGGTGGGGTAAGGAATTACATAGGTAAATAGGTAATATTAATACAAGTTCAGATTAGTTGAGTTCGTCTCATTCGGAGTTCTTATGATTTAGTTATTGATTTTCCAAGTTATCAGCCTTTTATAGTATACAAATAATGGAGTTAAGGAGTATATTCTCCCAAAAATAGTTTCTGTGACAGAGGTAATGTGGAGACCATTTTTAGAATTAAGTTTACTGAAAATGAAAATTACCAAAAGTGGTCTCACTGTTTTTGGAGCTTCCAGTAATTATTTATGCATTTTTGAAGTTATCAGTCATTTTTCTATTGTACAAATAATGGTTTTAATGGATCAATCTCCAATTAATACTCTACATTCTGAGACAAGTTTGAAACTAATTTTAATATAAATTCTACTAAAAGTGAAATTTTCCAGAAGTGGATTCATGTGATTTGGAGTTATTAAGAAATAGTTATGCATTTTAGAAGTTAAAACAATTTCTCAGTGTGTAAATTAACCGATTTCGGATTTCATAAAGCGTTTTATACTTTTCTCACCGAGTGCATTACTAGCCGCAGTCACTGGACCAGCGGGCCCGCTCGTCCGCGGCCCACGGCGAGGCGCGCGCACGCGTGCGTCCTAGGGCGACGGTTGCGAGCCGTTGGATCAAGATCCAACGGTCCATATTCGAGATGCAATAGGACGGTCGAATGTCTCACAAATCCGAGCCGTTCCTTTCGCATCGGCGGTCGAATTGATTCGGTTTATTTAGTTTCCTTAGCACGTGTTGAAAGCCTTGGGCCCACATGTAATAGACCCATCGTAGCGCTTAAGACATCACTTAATGCTAATGATTGGAGTTTAACGACTAATGACATGCTACGATGCTTGTCCTAATACGGCACGGCAAAAACGTTGCCGCCTGCTTGCCCGGCGGCTCGCCGGCGCTACGCGCCACGGCGGAGCCTGCCAGTGCTTGCGTTAGCTTCGCAATAGCATTGCGCAGCTAGGGGTAGTGGTCTTAGCGCTAGAGGTGGCCGCGTGCGGCTGGCCGGTGGCGGCGGCGCCCATCACGGCAAATGCACAAGCGTGAAAGGTGAAGCTCAGCTCATACAAGCATGTGCCCAAGTCCTAAAGGCTACAAGGAGGTCACCTGAGCTAGGAGAGAGCTTGAGGAAGCTTGGGGAAGCTGGAGCTGCGCCGGCGCCGGAGAAGAAGTAGCGGCACAACACGGCTTCACGTGGAGAAGATGATTGGAGAAAACCCAAGGACGGAGAATGGTTAAGATAGCTCAAGGACCATATGAGAATGCTTCATGAGCAAATAATTGAAGAATGGCTTACCAAAACGAAGTGGGAGAGGAAAGGTTGTTTCCCGGCCGAAAAATGGTTCAATCTTCAAATCAACGAGATCCTGCCGTGCATTGCCAGAATAGAGTTAGGGGAAATGGTCAGTGACCCAAGGCATGCGATATGACACGCTTGGTTGAGGACCATACCTCCTGGAAGTGAGGAATGGCATGAGGTGTCTTCTGGAGCACGCTCTGGACACGAGCTAGAGCACGAAAGTGGAACAGAAGCTACAAGCAAGGATAGGAGCTAAGCTTAGCAAAAATGGAGATGACATCGAATAGGAAGGAGAAAGGCATGACCCGGTCGAAGCTTACCCTAGAGACGAGCTCAAGCTGGCTTCCCTCTCCTCTGTCAACCGAGGAGAAGTGAGGAGGAAAGGAGGGGTTCGAGGGTGTTATCTTTGGGAGGATAGCGGCAATGGAGGCGGCGTGAAGTGGGAATGCTCGGAGTGGTTGCATGGGCGCACTCACGCGGCCGACGGAGCTGCAGGCGCGGGAGCGGCGAGCAGCACGGCCGCGTGGCATTGGATACTGAGCGGGCGCGCGGGAGGTAGATAGCGGATCGACAACACGGCCCCACCGATCGGCGTCTCCTTGTTTGCGCGCGAGCTCGAGATGAGGTCCAACGCTGACCGTCAGATCTGGATCCAAGGGCTGAGGTTCAAGGAGTTAAGTGGTTCGGTTGGTGAAGCGGTATGAATTACGGGCGTTGATCTTCCATCCGGCGGCTCACGTGCGGTGCACTTAGTGGACTTGACCGAGTCACTTCATCGAGTTAGAGTCGAGCAGAGGAACAAAGATGTCGGCGGTTTGGTTTAGTGTTTTGATTGAGAATTAAATTAGAGTTACTTCTTTGACGAGCTTTATAAATAGAAATAAATTTTATAAAATCCTCAAATAATTTGTGGGGTTCTGGGAGTATATAGTTCCCATAAAAATTATAACACCCTCTTTTTCAAAATACAGGTTTGTGATATTTAAATTCAAACATGTTGTATGTCTATAAATGTTGTTTGAATTTTAATGAGGTTCAAACTAGTCCCAAAAATTTGGTAAAATTATATTAATTCATGATAATCAATGTAGTATTTAAATAAATTATTTTGGATGATGATCACAACTTTTATTACTGATTTGAATTAAAAATTGAATTTTGATGTGTAGGTTTACCTCAAATTAGATTTTCCAAGTACAATATACTATGAAATGATTTGAATTTGATAATGCAGTTAGTGAAATACAAATTAATCCTATTTAATTAGTTGAAATTGTGTGATCTCATTATAGCTCAGAGCATTCTGACTTATGTAACATCCCAATTTTGGGCTTGTGTTTCAAATGTAAGAAAATGAGTAGAAATTAAAACTTTTTCTTACATCGGTGTTTCTGTTTGTCTTGGACAAGTATTGTACAAGACTTATGGAAATGCAAAGTCACAAGTCTTTTGATCCAAATCTTGTTCCTTCAAAAACAATCTTGTCAAACCTTTTGATCATCCTCTGGAAATATTTTCCTAAGTTCATGGGATGGTATGTGACCCCTCTGAAAAATTTCACAATTTTAGAAATTGTTTGAATATTTTAGAGGCGATCAAACCTGTTTGACTCTCAGTCAAACCTAAAACCAGTACCTTGTAGAATTTTTGGAGAAAAATACAATGCATAAAGACCTCTGAAAATTTTACACAAGGTCAATGTCTCGACAACAAGCTCTGTAAAATTTCAGAATTTGTGGAGTTATTTTGCTACCCCAAATAAATCCTCAAAAGTCTCAGCATATTTAAAACCAAAACCGGCCATTGTTCCTTGGGTTCGAGTCGGGCTCAGTGCGAGCCACTTGACTCGGTCGAACCACCTAACTGCACCGAGCCGCGTTTTAGAACGTGCGTGCAATATCAGCCGTTGGATTCAAATCGCTCGGCCCACGTTCGTGTGAGCATTCGGACCCTCCGGTTGCATTAGCCAATTGGGACCGTTGGATCTCAATCCAACCGTCCAGATTTCCGTAAGCAATCGGACTGTCTGGCGGGCTCTTTTAAATCGCAGCCGTCCATCTAAAATCCAACGGTCGTGGTTGCTTTCTCTGTTCTTCTTCCTCCTCCGTTTCGCCGAGCGCGCGGGCGGCAATGGCAGAAAGAGAGAGTGCGAGGGCGGTTTTGATGTGTCACCTCAAGTTGGCTTTCGTCAACGTCTCTCTGTGGAGCATTAAATGCGCTCAGGCTTTCTCCTCCATTGTCCCGAGTCTCAGCTGCTCCCATCATTTCGTGGTCCATGACCGTAGCATGAACCGAGCCCACCATGGACTCGGGTTCTTGCTCGAAACCATAATTCCTTCCCTATATATTGCCCCTCTAGGTCCTCCTGGCGTTCTTTTACACCACACCTAGCTCCTCTCTGTGTTTGAGCCCAAAACCATCTCAAACCTTCAATCCACCATTGTTGACCCGAGGGCTCCAATGGCGGCCTTGGTGTCCAGTGGTTTATCTTCAACCTTTCTTGCACCCTTTTGAACTCCTCAACCTCCTTTATATTTCCCCTAACTTGATTTTGGGTTTCATTCACAGGAATCACTCAATTTTAAGTTTGGAGATTTTCGGTTGGTTTCACCCCCTTTCTTCTCCACTCGGTGAGTGGTTCTTTTGCAATTATTTGCTTTTGGAGCCTCTTTGAGCTATAATGAAGCTGTGGTAATGATTTGGTTCTACTCATTTTGCTCGTAACCTCATCTTCCACTTCATCTTCTTCGGCTCCGGTGGACTTCATCGTGTTCAAGTCTTCCCCGGCCATCTTTGGAGCTCCTCTCGGTTAAGGTAGCTTCTATATAGTCCCTAGAAGTCATGGCACTCGCTTTCCCGGACTGCAGCGGAGCATTTTGCTATTTCCGTGTTTTACCGAAAATGGCTCCATCTTTGTTTTCCGGCTCGCCGGCTTTCTAGACCTCCACCGCCGGCGAGGTCATCACCGTTAGGTTCGCATTGCTATTGCGAGTCCATTTTGATAGTTTGTGGGCGCCGCCGCGACCGGAGTCGCCGGCGACAAGCCGTGGTAGCCACTCGGGACTTTACCGGCCGTAGCTCCCGTTGTCGTCAAATGATTAAGACACAGTTAATACCCAATCATTAGTAGCATTAATGGTGTCTTAATCTGGCCTAATGTCTCACTGACTTGTGGGCCCATAAGCCTAAATCAGAAAACCAGAAGTCGTTATGGCTGATTTTGGGTTTATTTATTGCTAATCATTGTTAGCAATAAATGTGTCCGAAATTACCTTTTTGGGTCACTGACGTGTGGGCCCTCTGTCCCTAAATCACCTCTGTTCGAAATCTTTAGGACACATTAATTGCTAATCATCACTAATCATTGGTCATTAGTAATTAATTAACTGTCCTAAGAGCCTCCTTTAAGTCACTGCCAGGTGGGTCCACGTGCACTGTGCACGTGTGTTAAATCTCGCATGTGTGACTCTCAGTCACTGACATGCGGCCCCACGTGTCAGCACTCCTGGTTGCACTTCGATCTTGGACCACCGTCCATTTTGCGATCTGCGGCCTGGATTTTGTATGCGTTCGGACCCTCCGGTTCCCCTCATCATTCGTGGCCGTCCATCGCTTGATCTGCGGCCCTGATCGTGCGTGCAATCGGACCTTCCGACTGACGGCGTGATCAGAGCCGTTCATCTTTAGATCTGCGGTCGTGGTTCGTCGAGGCAACCGCACCGTCCGGTTGCATCCTTCCAACGATGGGTCCCTTTTAGAGATCGCGCGCGTGCGCTGTTTTCCGTGCGTGTGGCTCGTTGGATTTTGCATCAACGGCCCACGAGCGTCCACGTCGTTTATCTCCGGGTGGGTTGGTTTCTATTTCTGTAAGTATTTATTTATCAACTGAAAATTGTATCAAAACTTTAGAAATTCATAACTAATTCAAGATAAATCCTTTTTACATGAAACCAACTGTAATAAATTTGTAATTCACTAAAGTTTAATATAAAAATGCTTTTACCTATGCTTCCGTAGTAGAAAGTTCTGTAATCTTTTATAGCTTGTTTTCTGCTATTTTTATATATTCCAGAATTGAATTAAAACTTGGAAAATGCATATCTTTTTCTGTATATCTACTAATTGAATGATTTTAACTTTGATAAATTTGTTATTAACTAAACTTTAATCTAAAAATGGTAGTAGGCCTAAATCAGCACCAGAAAAATACGTTAATAGATTTAACCTTATTAGTAGCAATTAAAAATTCATTTAATGTGGTAATAGACACCAGTAATTCCCTGTAAATCCTAAAAATAGAAATTTAATGTTAGGAAATCCCTCTGTTATCATACTTCAAGGTGAAATAGGTTTTGCACATGTTTATATTTCTGGAAAGTGCATTATGCTAGTTTTGCAACTTAGAAAAATCATAACTAAATCATTTTAACTCCAATTAAGATGAAACCACTTGTATTAGCCTTAAAATGTCAGTAGCAACCTATGATAAAATTTTCAAGTCCAGAAAACCTCTAGAAAATATTTTTGCTACAGTACCTAATTATGGCCGAAAATGGGTTTTTAGATAATATCTTTTGCACCACAGATCCAAATTAGGTTTTTCCAGTTTCTATGTCTAGGTATATTCGTATTCTACCTTATGTATAAATTTCGTCGCAATTGGATAATTTTTGCTTGCTCGTTTGTTTAAGTGTGGCTCGTCTTATTGGTTGTTCTTGGTTCTTTTTGCCTTTCGTTTAGGGTTCGACATTTGCGGTAACCCCGAGAACGATCCTCCGCAACAATTTGAGCAACAGCAAGAAGGCAAGCAGTTTGATCATATTAATCCCAGTATTTTAAGTATTTATGTTGATTACAAATTCTATGTATGCATTGCTATTTTGTGTTAATAGTTGGCCTAGTAGATGCATTTCCTTAGCAAATGATTATCCTCTACTACCATGAGCCTAGGTTACTTGCTGTGATTTAGAGTTCATGGATGGGCTCTTGTCACTTAGTAGTTGCGAATTAATTGCTTAGCCATGCTTAGTTTCCGGTAGAAATGGGCGGTTATCGACTTGTCGATAACCTTGATCACATCAAACTTATTATGATTATGATTTCCACCTTGTGCCATGTCTACTTATGAAAACTAAAACTGAAAACAAAATGATTTAGACTTGGGCACAATGGTATGATGGTGTGATTTTGGGTGTGACTGGAATGGTGCCCGGGTCAACAAGGACCGAACATCTTGTTACACTAAACCAAGCATTTTAGCGTGCTAACCACATTAGAGGGTATGGGACCTCTCTTGACTTAGTACTTTGGCGTGTATTGGCTCCGAGTCGCAGGGAGTCGCAGGAGGGATGGTGTTGGGAGCATTGTAGTGTCCGAAAGACTTCACCCGTGATGGGATTTGTTGTCTTTCGGCTTGCAATGTAAGCATATGGGTTTCTATCCATATGAGCGGCTCGTAGTTAATACACAAGATTGGAAATGTCTCGTAGGACTTAGCAGTGCGGCATACCTTCTGTAGTGTGCTTTGTGGCTTGAAGGCGGTGCAAGTGTGGGTACATTGGTACACCTGCGCAGGTTAGAACTATTCGAATAGCCTCGCCCTAGGTTATGGACACGCTTGGCAAGGTCTTTCAAGAGTTAGACTACAACCTTTTAAATTAAAACTTGATGGGTGATACGAATCGGGATTCGTGCTATGTTGTGGTGGCTATTGGGATAGTCGCTTGTGTGGTTACTTGTATGTATCTTTAATTATGTTACTTTGATAACAAAACAGATTTGCAAACTTGCTTTTAAAATGTATTACATTATTGCAAATAAAGTTGGCTTCATGCAAAATGAGACATACAACCTCCACCTAAATAAGCTTGCATGTAGGTTATGAATAGGTCTGCTATTCCACACGTCAGTCTTGCGGGTACAAAGACAATCTTTGTACTCAGTTGCTACTCTTAATTGTTTTGTTGCAGAGGAAGAAGGTGAGCTGAGGGCCTCACTTTTGTGAGTGTGTTGTGGTAGCTTATGGGCGACTAGCTTGGCGGCCCGGTCGGTTGCCTTGTGGGTGTATGGCTAACCGGTCGACTTTTGTTCTAGCCATCTTATGGCGCTTTTGCTTCATTGTCATTCTTGTATATTGTTCTTTTGGCGGTCGGCTCTCTTTTGTAATAACTTTACTTTATGTATGTCGTTGTTGAACTTAGTCTTTGTATGTTGTATGGAAATGATGTGTAATTTTGTGATGATGTGCATATCTGCAGTGCGGGAAGCATATGACCATCGAGGCTTAGAATGTTTAATTAGTAACGCTAGAACCATTTGGGGGTTAAGTGTTACTAGTTAAATATTCCGGGTCCTCACAAAGTATGCATGACATGAGGCTCATTCGTCCAGATGTGCTGTATGGCGCTAATGAGGTTTCGCCGTACATTTCTGCGCCGCCGGACTATCGTCTTCCTGAAGTAGGAGGCCATATCATCGGCGTAGGATCCCCCTTACGCCTCACCAACCCGGGAGACCCAGAAGACACAGGATCCCCTGGATACCACCTGCTCGATGACTTTCCGGTGAACTTTGACCGGAATAATATCTAGGCTGTTAGGGCAGGGACCTCTATGTTTGAGCTTGTATCCTTAGGTTTATGTAATAGGGTAGTAGATGTCGATCCGTTATGTTTCATTTGCCAAAAAAAAACTACTATTTCAGTCGTGATCTTAAGCCTGCGGGCGCTTATGTACGGCGTTGTATCGATTCGGTTTTATGTTGATTAATGTTCGGTGTTCCATTTGATGTTACAATTCTTTTGCTTTTGATATTGATTGTGCATGTACAGCCAAGTAATGGCTTTTGTCTTATTTACTAACCATCCTTGTCCAATACGGGATGACGGGACCAACTACGCGATCGGGAGCCTGCGCGCGCAGGCTCCCATCCCCATCTAGGGCACGCGTCCGCACCTCGAGCGATTTCTACGATCGGGGCGGTCATCCAAAGAATTGTCTGGGCATGGCGAGCCCTCTCGGCCGGCCCCAGCAGGTGGACCGCCTGAGGAGGTGCTCCCTCCGCCGCCATCCATGGTCGAGTTTATGATGATGATTGAGCGCAACCGGATGGACCAGACCCGGATGCTTGAGGCGATCGTGCGCAACACCGCTCCAGCTCCCGTTCCGACAGGAGGGGCTGCCCCGCACCGAGCGTCCGGGGGTCTCGCTGAGTTCCAGCGGACCAACCCTCCGACATTTGCGGGCGGCAAGGACCCGATGGAGGCAGAGGACTGGCTGCACAACATTGAGAAGAAGCTGAACATAGCGCAGTGTACCGGGGTTGAGAGAGTCTTGTTTGCCAGCTATCAGTTGGCAGGTGCGGCGAGCGCATGGTGGGATAGTTATTCCGCCATGCAGCCCGCTGGTCACGTCCCGACTTGGGACGAATTCAGGGATGCGTTCCGGGAGGCCCATATACCGGAGGGAGTGCTGCTTATCAAGCAGCAGCAGTTCCTTGCCTTGAGACAGGACGGCGGACGCCACCGAGTACCGCATGATTTCAACTACTTGGCGGTATGCTCGGACGACGCCTCGACAGACGCTTCGTCGCCGAACGAGTTCTTCCATGGGCTATCGAGGAGTTGCGGCTTGTTTTAGCCGCACATGATTTCGTGGAGTTTCAAAGATCCGGTCAACAAGGCGATCGTGGTGGAGCATGAGAGCATGACGGTGGATGAGTCGAGGAAGAGGAGGAAGGCTTTCCGGCAGCGATGGCGAGTGGCGCTTTTCGTGCCACGCCAGACTACCTCGGGCACCTCGTGCCCCCGGCAAGACCATCGAGGTCTCTGTGGCACCTCCACGACCTTCTCCACCGGCGGCTCAAGCGGCACGGGGGGCGAGACCACAGATGGCGGGGCATACAAGCCGGCGTCATTTGTTTCCATGTGGCGTCGGGCCACTATGCCGCAGATGCCTCGCCAGCGGCGAGGATGCCGGGCGTACTCGCTCAAAGACCACCAGCCCGGCTCGGTGAGGCCACCGCCACCACCACGTAAAGCAGCACCTACTCCACCCCAAAGATGCACGTGGTCGCGTCAACCACGTCTCGCAGAGGAGGCGACCGACGCACCTGACGTCGTGCTAGGTACACTTCTTGTTAATTCATGTCCTGCCTCCGTTCTATTTGATTCTGGAGCATCTCATTCATTTATTAAAAACGAGTATGCTGAAATTAACCAATTCAAGATACATACACTACACCCACCTTATCATATTCCGTCCCTAGGGTCGGTTTTCTACGCCGATCAAGTCTGCAGGGACGTAAAAATTGAAATACAAAATGTTAACTTTTCAGCAAACCTAATAGTGATAAGTTCAGTGGGCATCGATGTTATCTTAGGGATGGATTGGTTATCTAAGAATCAGGGGAAGATTGATTGTGCCCAGCGGTCTATCTCAGTGACTAGTGAGGACGGCACCCAGGTCGTCTTTGCACCTGTAGTGGGTGGTTCTCACCTATATGCTTTAGAGGCGAGTCTCTCTCGCTAGAGGAGGTACCAATAGTGAGTGAGTATCTGATGTGTTCCTGAAGAACTTCAGGCATGCCCCGACCGAGAGGTAGAGTTTGTCATTGAGCTTGCACCGCATCGCGCCCATCTCAAAAAGGCCGTATCGGATGCCGCCCAATGAGCTAGCTGAATTGAAAGAACAACTTAAGGAGTTGCAAGACAAGGGTTTCATCAGGCCTAGCTCCTCGCCTTGGGGATGCCCGGCTCTCTTTGTCAAGAAGAAAGACAAGAGTCTACGGATGTGTGTTGACTACCGTCCGTTGAATGAGGTCACCATCAAGAACAATGTATCGCTCCCGGATCGATGACCTATTTGACCAGCTTAGTGGAGCTCGGTGTTCTCCAAAATTGACTTGAGATTAGGCTACCATCAGTTAAAGTTAGAACCGAGGACATTAGAAGACCGCCTTCTCTACTCGTTCACAGTGCATGCGAGTACACGGTCATGTCATTTGGTTTGACCAATGCCCCAGCCTATTTCATGAACCTCATGAATTCGGTGTTCATGGAATACTTGGATCTGTTTGTAGTGGTTTTCATTGATGATATCCTTATCTACTCTAAGTCTGATCGTGAGCACGAGCAACACTTGAGACTAGTGTTAGAAAAGCTTCGCCACCATCAGCTGTACGCCAAATTCAGCAAATGTGAGTTTTGGCTTCGAGAGGTTAGTTTCTTGGGACATATCCTATCTAAGGGCGGTGTCGCTGTTGATCCTAGTAAGGTACGAGATGTCCTTGAATGGAAACAACCCAAGAGCGTCACTGACATTCGTAGTTTTCTTGGACTTGCGGGATACTACCGTAGGTTCATCAAGAATTTCTCGAAAATCGCGAAGCCTATGACCCAACTTCTAAAGAAAGAAAAGAAATTTGAGTGGACAGCAGAATGCGAGCAAAGCTTCCAAACCCTGAAGGAATGCCTGACAGAAGCTCCCGTGCTTGTTCTGCCAAACATTCACAAGAGCTTTGATATCTACTGTGATGCATCTCGCCATGGGCTCGGTTGTGTGCTTATGCAAGACGGCCGAGTGGTGGCCTACACATCGAGGCAATTGAGGCCCCATGAGGAAAATTATCCCACACACGACCTAGAGCTCACGGCTGTAGTTCATACCTTGAAGATTTGGCGACATTACCTCATCGGTAATCGTTGCGAGATCTACACCGACCATAAGAGCCTTAAATATATTTTCGCCCAAGCCGACCTGAACTTGAGACAAAGAAGATGGCTTGAGTTGATTAAAGATTATGATATGGGACTCCATTATCATCCAGGGAAGGCAAATGTAGTGGCCGACGCATTGAGCAGAAAATCTCAATGCAACTGTTTGTCGATAACTCCTTTTTCTCGAGTTTATGTCTTTGCCTTCGCAAAGCCTACACCTGGAGATAGTTGAAGAAGGTTCGCTTGCAGCCCTCAGTGTGACTTGCACCCTTGAGGACCAGATTAGAGAAGCCCAGAAAACTGATGCGGAAGTGGCCCAAATTCTAGAACTAATGAAACAAGGTAAGGCCAAATGTTTTAAGTAGGATGCACAAGGTACTCTATGGTTTGGAAACCGTATGGTGGTACCATTTGATCGCCACTTGAGAGAATTGATTCTCAAGGAGGCTCATAACTCAAAATTCTCTATCCACCCCGGGAGTACGAAAATGTATCAAGATTTGAAAAAGAAACTGTGGTGGAGCCGAATGAAGCGGCACGTTGCACAGTATGTGGCCGAGTGCGATCTATGTCAAAGAGTTAAGGCTGAGCATTTGAAGCCAGCTGGCACTCTAGATCCCCTGCCCATTCCCCAGTGGAAATGGGAAGAAGTTAGCATGGATTTTATCACCAGCCTTCCTAGAACTAAAGCTGGATTTGATTCTATATGGGTGATTGTGGATCGTTTAACCAAGGTTGCCCATTTTATTCCTGTCAAGACCACTTACACTGGGGCCAAACTAGCAGAACTTTATATTTCCAGAATTGTTTGTCTCCATGGTGTACCCAAAGTGATTGTTTCAGACAGAGGTCCCTAATTCACCTCTCATTTCTGGAACTGCTTGCATCAAGCAATGGGAACCAACCTATCCTTTAGCTCCGCTTACCACCCGCAAACAGATGGACAGACTGAGAGGGTAAACCAAGTTTTGGAAGATCTTCTCCGGGCTTGCGTACTATCCTACAGCGATAGTTGGGTAAAATCTACAGCGATAGTTGGGTAAAATGTTTACCGTTTGCGGAGTTCTCCTACAACAACAGCTTCCAATCGAGCATTCAAATGTCACCCTTCGAAGCATTGTATGGGAGAGCTTGTAGAACGCCTTTGAACTGGTCCGAAGCCGGTGAGAGGCCATTCTATGGCCCGACCTTGGTGGAAGATGCTGAAGAACAAGTTCGTGTCATTCGTGAACGACTTAGGACGGCTCAATCACGTCAGAAGTCTTATGCCGATCGTCGTCGTCGCGAGTTGAGTTTCGAAGTGGACGATCATGTTTATCTTAAGGTCTCTCCTATGAAAGGAGTTCGCCGTTTCCAAATCAAAGGTAAATTAGCACCTCGCTATATTGGACCTTTCCGTATCCTAGCTAAGTTGGGATCGGTGGCATACCAGCTGGAGTTGCCACCATCACTCTCAGACGTGCATAACGTCTTCCATGTCTCCCAACTCAAGAAATGTCTTCGAGTCCCAATGGAAGCAACCGAGTTGGATAAACTCGACTTGCAACCCGATCTATCTTATCGAGAGAGCCCGATTCGTATCCTTGAGGAAACCGAGCGTAAGACTAGGAACCGCAACATCAAGTTCGTCAAGGTCCAATGGAGCAACCACACGGAAGATGAAGTGACTTGGGAACGTGAAGACCGGATGCGAGAAGCATATCCAGAACTCTTCTCTACGTGAAGTGCCTTCGTATCAAGAAAGGAAAGGTAAAACATATTAATGTAAATTATAACCTGTCAACACTATCTTTGAAGGAAATCAAGACAACATAAATTATAATTTCTAATGAAAACTTTCTAATTCTTCTCCACCCAGATCTCGGGTCGAGATCTTTTGTAAGGGGGGGAGGTTTGTCACAGCCCCAACTAATTAAATTGGATTAATATGTATTTCACTAACCTGCATTTTCAAATTCCAATCATTTCATAATATATTGTACTTGGAAAATCTAATTTGAGGTAAACATACACATCAAAATTCACATTTCAATTCAAACCAGTGATAAAAAAAAGTTGTGATCATCATCTGAAAATAATTTATTTAAATACTACATTAATTATCATGAATTAATATAATTTTTACCAAATTTTTGGGACTAGTTTGAACCTTATTAAAATTCAAACAACATTTATAGACATACAACATGTTTGAATTTAAATATCACAAACTATATTATGAACAGTAGGGTTTTATAATTTTTATGGGAACTATATACTCCCAGGAACCCTCACAAATTATTTGAGGATTTTATGAAATTTATTTCTATTTATAAAGCTCTGGTCAAAGTAGTAACTATAATTTAATTCTCAGTCAAAACACTAAACCAAACCGGCCGATACTGTTCCTCGGGCTCGAGTCTAACTCAGTAAAGTGACTCGGTCGAGTCCACTAAGTGCACCGCACGTGAGCCGCCGGATGAAAGATCAACGGCCCAGAATTCATACCGCTTCACCAACCGAACCACTTAACTCTTTTGAACCTCAATCCGCCGCATCCGTTGGCCACTCCGGAACCACCTCCTCTTCACGCCGCCTCCATTGCCGTCATCGCCCGGGCATAACACCCCCGCGAAGCCCTTCCTTCTCCCTCACTTCTCCTCGGTTGACAAAGGAGAGGGAAGCTAGCTTGAGCTCATCTCTCTGGTAAGCTTCCCACCTCCGGTACCATCGGCTCCTCCTTTGCATGCCTTATCCATTTTTGCTAATGCGAGCCTCTCTCGTTGCTTGTAGTTCTTGTTCCCACATCGTGCTCTCGGCGGCTCTAGAGCGCGCACCCGCGGACATCTTCAAGCTTTCTTCGTTGTCAAGAGGTATTATCCTCCAACCACCGCGTCACCCTGTATGCTTTAGCTCACTGATTAAAACCCCTCACCCTGTTCAAAGAATGCACGACAAAGCTTAGTGCAATTTGAAGATTTGATCTTTTCGGCCATAGCACGAACCCTTCATCTCCTACCTTGTTCCGGTAAGCTCCTCTTCGATTCCTTGCTCCTAGAATATCCTCTGTGGATCTTTGAGCTATACCTAGCTCTAAGTTACCTCCTTTTGGCTTCAGGCATCCTCTCCATGTGAAGCGTGTCGCGCGCCTTCGTCTTCTCAAGACCGACAAGCCTCCACCGACTTCCAGCTTCCTCAAGCCCTCTCCTAGCTTCAGGTAGCTCCTAGTTAGTCTCTAGGATCTCAGGCGCTTGCTTGTTTATCGCTGCGGAGCTTCTTTTTGCTGTTTACACTTTGCCGTAACATCGCCGCCGCTCAACTCCGGCTAGCCGTCGGTACAGGCCGGCTTAGCCGTCGAGACCACTTCCATTAGGAGCGCAGCACTATTGTGCACCTAAGCATACTCTTGGTTCACGCCGCCGTGGCCGGAATCGCCGGCAAGCCGTCGGTGAAACGCGCGGGGATGAAATCCCGTTGTCGTACGCCGACCGTCACTGTAGCAAATGATTACGAGTTAATGGCAATCATTAGTAATTAAATGTTGTCTTAAACCTCCTTACTCAGTCGCTTACATGCGGGCCCCACCCACAGAAAACAACACGTTTAGTAAACGTTGGAGCCACTGACGTGAGGGCCCAAAATTTAAACACGTGCGATGTATTGGCGCCTTTCCTTACACTGGGATCGTTGTGGACCGTCCGATGCGACATCGACGGTCCAGATTGGTGGCTTTTCGGAATTTCCGATTACGCTACGATCATGGGCGTCGATGCGAAAGGGCGGCTGGATTTGTGAGACATTCGGACCGTCCTATTGCATCTCGAATATGGACCGTTGGATCTTGATCCAACGGCTCGCAACCATCGCCCTAGCACGCACACGTGCGCGCGCCTAGCAGTGGGCCGCTGACGAGTGGGCCCGCAGGTTCAGTGACCGCGGCTAGCGTTGCACTCGGTGAGAAAAGTAGCTAATGTTTGTAAAATCCGAAAAGACCTTTTCTTACACACTGGAAAATATGTATAACTTTGAAAATACATAACTATTTCATATTAACTCCAAATCACATGAAACCACTTCTGGAAATTTATATTCTTAATGGACTTTATATTAAAATTAGCTTCAAACTTGTCTATGTAGCAGAGAGTATTAATTGGAGATTAATCCATTACAACCATTATTTGTACAATAGAAAAATGGCTGATAACTTCAAAAATGCATAAGTAATTCTTGGAACCTCCAAAAACAGTGAGGTCACTTTTGATAATTTTCATTGTTAGTGAACTTAATTCTAAAAATGGTCTCCACATTACCTCTGTCACAGAAACTATTTTTGGGAGAATATACTCCTTAACTCCATTATTTTTATACTATAAAAGGCTGATAACTTTGAAAATCAATAGCTAAATCATAAAAACTCCAAAAAGGACAAACTCATCTGTTTTCGACTTATAATAATATTTCCTATTTAACTATGTAATCCACGTACTCGCCACTGTTCTACAAAAATTCACTTCATAATTAAATTACATAATGACGACTTATTGAAATCTGAAATTCAAACCATTATAACTTTCACATGCTAAATCAAAATGAAATAATTCTTTCACCAAAAATCATTTAAAATCATGACCTAACTACTGTAGAAAAATCATGCATTTTTGAGCATTTTGGTTTTTGAGTTGTTTTTCTCGGTTTTTATTGGATGTTATAATTATATAGATCCCGAGCATATTGACATCGACACTTACGCTCACGAGAGCGAGCAGCTCTTGTACCAGCAAGGCAAGCATCATTTGAACTTTCTTTTGCATCATATTTGATCCCAGTTTTGGTTAAGTTAGTGCAATGATAATTGCTTGCATGCTATTTTGATTATGCTAATATTTTTGTGATGTGTAGTTTAGATATGTCCTATGCTTGAGGTTAATCTTGAATTATGCCAACTCCTATATGCTTAAGATAGGATGTGTGAATTATAGGTGATAGAATTGCTTAGCCATGCAAGTCTAGATACGGTAGTTCGATCGTCGGGAATAACCCGATGGTTCTGGGATACACACAACTCTTACTTTATGTTTTTACTTCAGATCTTTGTAACTGTTTTATGAGTAAAATTTTGTCAATTTTAAATGAGATTTGGTCCGGACAAGTGATGGTTAGTGATGGTGCTTTGTGCACGATCATTGGGTAAGTGGAAGGACTTGTCTGGACAATTGAGGATCGAACTTTGGTAACGTCGTTAATTCAAGTACACTCGTGCTGCCACACGCGGGTTGGGAGCTGTATGGTTAAGTAGGGGGAGGGTTTTATTGTGTTAAGTCCTTGGTGGTGTAAGGGGCATAGCGACCGTGAAATCCTATGTTCTTTGAGGAGCCGATGTAATCCTTTATAGTGTGCAAGGGAGCACCAATTCTTTTGTTTTGATTGCATCGGTATTTCCAATATAACTTGTGAGCCCCTAGCAAGTGCTATCGGACGCTTGTACTAGGCAAGGAACCATCTCACAAGGGGACTTAGCCCAATAGGGCTTTCTTGCTAAAATGACTATATCTTGATTTACCCTACGGCATACCATAGGAAGTATGCTATTTTGGAGGCATCCGGAGGCTTACGGGCTAATCAAGTCGTGTGGGTAAAGTAGTACACCTGCAGGTATCAATCTATTCGAATAGCCGTGTCCACGGTTATGGACAACCGCTTGAGTTCGGAGTTACTATTGTTAGACTTTTAATTAAAATTGTGGTTGAACTTGGTATTCGTCATGAACGGGTTGTTCATGTGTTTAGTATATCAAAGTGGGCTGCCACTTTGATCTTTGTATGATTCAATCGTTTATTACTGAAATGCTTTACTATATGTTTTACTTCTACTTCAAATCTGATTTTAAATGGGCACATGAAAAACTAGTATGTGTAGGATGTTAATTGTTGCGTCTCTTTCGCAAAACTAAACCAATATGAGCCATCCTTTGAATGACCCTTATGCATAACTATTTTTATTTGTGTAAGACTTGCGAGTACACTTGTACTCACCGGATGTTCTTGGCCTTTTTCAAGTGAGGAAGATTATGAGTATGGCGATCTCGTTAGTGTTGACTTGGGTAACACTAACGAGTAGTGTGTTATCATTTAACCCCGATCGGTTGCCGATGGGTGATGGGCATACCATCGCTGGTCTTTTGCTTTATCTATTTAATTCCGCTGCTACTTGATACTCTACTTTAAATTTGGTCGGTCGGTCGTTTGTAATAAGCTGTAGACCTTAACTATTATGCAGTATGTCTTTTATCTCTTGTTGTATGCGTTGTATGGATGTAATCAACGTTGGATGAAAGTATGAGTATATTGGTCGTTTATCTTGGGAGCCAATATATATCATACTCGTTGTTGATGAATTCCCATTTGACTCACCAAGGGTAGTGCTTCGAATCGAGGGAGAATCGACAATCATATAGCGCTCGCAAGGGAGCAGCGCGCATGATCGTTGAGGCTCCAGTATTCGGCTAAGCCTCCCACTTGGATAGAGTTAAATTGGAATTCATTTACCGGAGACCCGTAATTATGTCCCTAAGACCTTGTCTAATCTTGGTCTTATGGAGATAATTACCGGGGGCCCCACACTCGTGGGCTTGCTTCGGCTTCTCCGCCAGGGTGGGGGTTGAGCGCCATTAAGAGGTAGGTAGCACGTGGGAAGCCAGGCAGAGGTGATGGAGGTAGGTGAGAAAACGGTGGGCGGCGAGGGAAAATAGTGGGCGAGCAGGCACGCTGGTGAGCGAGGGCGAAGCAAGGTGGACGTCGGGTTCTGACAAGTGGGGCCCAGACATCAGTGAGAGGGAGTGTGTGCGTTGGCACGAGCTAGAGCTAGCGAGCGGATTTTGGGCCCGCTTCAATTCAGACCAAAAGGGCGAGCTGGAATTCAAAACTGTTTTTGAATTTCGAAAACTGGCTAAATTCTTTGCCAAATTTTTTAACCTATCAAACATGCTCTGAAATTTATGAATTGTTTTGTGGGGGGCTTCTAACATCGTCTAGTTTCTCTTGTAAATTTTATAGGATTTTGTCTACTTTGTGATTTTCTAAAAAATTCTTACTAGTTGCTGTTGGTATGAAATTTCATTATTTTCTTTATACAAAATATTCAATAATCATGCATAAATACTTTCCCACATAGAATATGCTCAAAATTATTTTCCCATTTATTTTTATTATGTCTTCCAAAAAATTAAATTTTTGGGACATTACAGACCTACCCCACTTACAAAGAATCACGTCCCCGAGATTCAGTGGGCTCAGTAAAGTAATAGGGAAACTCGGCTCTAAGATGGTCTTCTTGTTCCCACGTGGCTTCGTCTTCGATGTGTTTACCTATTGTACTCTTATCATTTTGATGGAGCAGCTACGAGTATGTCGTATGGCTTCATCTAAGATTTGAATCGGGTGTTCCCGTTAAGAAAATTTTGTTTGGAGGTCGATGTTTTCCAACTGAGTGAGTTCATTCAGAGTCCAGAGGCACTTCTTGAGTTGTAACACATGGAAGACATCGTGCACATATGAGAATTGGGGTGGCAACTCCAGTTGGTTTGCTACTTCGCCTTTCCTTTCGACGATTCGATACGGTCCGATGTACCGAGGTGCCAATTTTTTGTGAACATGGAAACGACGGATGCCTCGCAGTGGTAAGACCTTGAGATAAACATAGTCATTTACCTCAAAGCTTAGCTGGCGATGGCAACTGTCGACATAACTATTTTGACCTAACTACGCTTCCCTCAAGCGGCCTTTAATTGTGTTTACGTGCTATTGCACTTCTTGGATGATGGTCGGTCCAAAGAATTGCCTCTAACCGACCTCGGACCAAAATTGGGGTGTTTTACACTTCCTCCCATAAAGCGCATCGAACGAGGACATTTGAAGGCTTGATTGGAAGCTGTTGTTGTCGGAGAATTCGGCGAAAGACAAGCATCTCTCCCAATTAGTGTTGTATGGCAGCACGCAAGTTTGCAGCATATCCTCTAGGATCTTATTTGTCCTCTCCGTTTGACCTCCCGTTTGTGGGTGGAAGGCCGTGCTAAAGAATAGCTCGGTTTCCAATAGCTCATGCAAGCTATCCAAAAATAGTGAGGTGAACTGAGAACCTCGATCAGACGTTATCATCTACGACAAACCGTGTAGGTGAACGATGTTGTTTATGTAAAGCTCAGCCTGTTTGACACCTTGATACATGGTATTGACCAGAATGAAATGTGCCACTTTGGTCAAACGATCAATGAAATCCATACCGACATCATCCCATTTCCACTCAGGAATCTTCAGGGGTTGAAGTAACCCTGCTGGCCATTGGTGTTCCGCCTTAACACGTTGACACACGTCGCACCTAACAACGTCTGCAGCAATGTTCTGCTTCATACCGGGCCACTATAATCTCTTTCGGAGGTCCTGATACATCTTCATATTTTCCAAACCTATGACTTAGCCTTTTAACATCAAAACAAAGTTTTGTTTGTGTAAGAAATTATTATTTCGGTAAGGTTCCATCCACCTACATCATCGGTACAGCCAGTTTTCCATTAACATGTCTCAATTCACGTTTTCATTAAAACTAACCAAGTGTCGCTTTTCGCACAATGTCCATAACTAGGGGGCATGGCTATTCGAATAGATTATACACTCTATAGTGGTTGTACAACTTTACCCGCAAGATATGATCAAACCATAATGTCAGCCATGACACGCTTCCTTGAGCATGTGACAGAGATAATCATAACAAGATTTTCCAATACCCAGCCCCAACACTAGACCCGTGACGAGGATTAAACTCACTATGTATTACTTTAATACATAATAAAAGACCATATATCTTCGTGGTCATAACCCCTAAGGCTAACGACCTCCGTGGTCGTAAGGATTTCAGAAGTTACATTGTGGGTACCCTGGTCGGAAAGGTCCTTTACCTAATCTCCGACCAGGGAACTGCTCGTAGAAGTCATGAACTGATACCTGGATCTAACTCCAAGTATATTCTGTATCGTGTGATGAATGGAACACATGTTATATTCTCTATACCACACGACGTCTCATGATCCTAAGACACTGACAACAACCACCATATGGTTGAATGTCTCCTAGACATTCAACAATCGAACAGTTCATACTTCATCAACCGCCGCCTCGCTCCGACCAGTCGCGAACCTTCCCAATAGGCGTCTTTCTGGGAGTAACTGCCACCACTTCATCAACTACTTAAAGGAGAACACGAACGGTGGAGAGGGAGATCGTATTGAATCCAATTCAGAAGATCAAGAGACGATTGGATTTCATCTGAAGCATTAGCATAGAACTTAGTACATCAAGTGTAAATATGATTAGTTCAATACCTTGTCAAGGGCACCCCCTGTAAAGGATCCAGGTCATAGCAATAAAGAGTAGACCCATTCTCTCCCAAGAACTCTTTGCCATTTTTTCTCTATTTATTTCGTAAGATCAGAGACTTGATCGTCGATAGCTGGCACCATCCTTGGGGAGAAAAGCGTTGGGTTCTTGAAGATTACTTTGCTCAAGCATTCCTCATCCACTCCTTTTGTAACACCCCTGTAACACCCTGGCTATTCGAAAGCCAAAATGTTACCTAAAGAATCTACGTTCAACCAAATAGCGGAAGAATTTGAGCAATAACTCATCTAATGGCATAAATAGGACAACATATGATTGAACAATTACAAGAATATAATCTGTATCCAACGACGGTTCACAATCTACAATAATTTAGGTCTACTAAATCCACTAAGATAATCATATCAACGAGTAATCAATGAACATAAACAATTATTTAAACAAACTCAACGTTAAGTAAGGTATCATCCAAATCTAAGTTTATTTATTACAATTCAACCATTAACGAATGAAAGGCAGTAACAATTCTTTTATGGAGACTAGTGTAAAGTGTACTGAGTGGGTAGTGCATGTCTACTCCCTCCTAAGAGATTTATCGCCAACGTTCACCTAAAAATAAATAAACAAAGCAAGAGTGAGTCCAAAACTCAGCAAGTACATTGAATAAATGAACAGACAACCAATATGAACAAGACAACCTCTTCACAGTTTCTTAACATACCACGAATGAATATTCAAGAATGCATGTTATGAATGAAATTAATCAAAGGATGGACTACACACGAGCTTATACCGGTATAGCTAGTGACACACCCGTCGGTGTTCAATTAAGCCCGCACCTTAACAAAAGTACGGGGATCCAAGTGCCGTATGAAGAACGATTCATACTGGTGTCCAAATCTGCCCATACTGGAATTGATGGGTCTTTCAATCCACTCCCGTGGACGGGATATGACAATGTCCAAATCTGCCCATATTGGAATGGTGGGACTTACAATCCACTCCCGTGGATGAAACATGAATAATGGATGCATGTAATGAAATATGAACAATGAAAGACATCATCTCTAACCATGGAATCAACACATTTCACCTTCTCATGTGTCATAAGATACCACAACATGAACATTTAAGCATTCATCAATCACAATCATTAAAATTAACAAAGTACTTGCCTTCCGCGTTGCGACGCGTCAGTAGGTAACGACGGTGCTCCTAAACCCGAAGCTTCGCCGCCTAAACAATTAAGTAATAGAAATAAGAACACATTGCACATGACACTTCTCGACACCGTTCTGCAACGCTTCCCCGGTGACTCAAGATTCAACTAAAATCTCAAATCTGAAAACTGACCACTCAGGCACAAACCGAAACTGGACAGTAGCACGATAAAAATCATATCTATTGATTTGTAACTCGGAATGAGGTGATACCAGTTTCTAAGAATTCTTAACTGACATATCTACAATATTCTAGTTGACAAGATAACCCAATTCGGCCAATTTAATTTACTAACAGTTAGATGAAATAACAGAACAGAAACTGCCTAAACAATTAAGACAGCAGTACTAAATAGATCATAACTTTTAATATACAACTCCGAATTGAGAGTTCTTTAACAATCTGAAAAGGTTATGAAATTATTTACAATAACCTAGTTGAGCGAAAACCCTGATTCGTCCATCAACATAAACATATTTTAGTAGACAACTTAAAAGGTAGATCATGTCAAAATTTTGGACAGTCTAATTAAAACATGCATAACTTTCGTTATACAAATCCAAATGAGGTTTTCTTTATCAATCCTGAAAGCTAATGAGATCACGTAAACAAGTCGTTATGGGCAAGACTTTTGAATCATCCTTTAACTAGGTCATATTTTAACAATTACAGTGACTGCTAATTCTCGTCAGGATTTCGGGACAGCAGCAAAGAATTAGACATAACTTTTGAACCGTAACTCGGAATTGGATGATCTTTACGTCCACTGAAAGCTAAGAACGAAGCCCACATAACTCTAGGAGATGGGATCCTCTGATTCGGCATCTCAGAACATGAAATCGGCCGCGCAACCTACTGGACAGAATTCGATGTTCAACTAACACAATTTGATCCAATCAAATCTAATCAAATTCGCATCTACGGTTAACCCAACAACAAAAATGACTTCCGTTACCCTTGGAGCACCCAGAAAAATGATGGTTGATGCTTGAAGAAGATCCCCTCCTTCTTGATCAGCGACTCCACGAAGCTCCACTCCTTCCTTCGCGAGAGGCTGGCAGCAGGGAGGTCGTCACCTAGGGGGGTGGCTCAAGGAGATGGGGAGGCGCACCACCAAGGGGTGGTGCGGCTCCAGGGGAGGAGGAGGAAGGGGCGCAAGGGAGAGGGAGGTGTTGGGGGTGGCGACCAGGAGGAGGGAGGTGGGAGAGGTGCGGGGAAATTAGCGTTAGCCGCCCCCCTAAGGCCTCTTGGCCGGCCCCCCTTTGGGCCTCACGGCTGCCCCCCTTGGCCCACAAGGCCCCCTATTGGGTCTGCTGGCCCAAGGCCTAGGCCCAAAATTGGAAGAACAGACGAAACACCGTAACTTTTCTCTTTTAAAAACTGAATTCGAACAGAATTCTTCCTAAACAAGAACGGGGCATTACATTCTACCCCCCTTACACAGGATTCGACCTCGAATCCTAACATGGCTCTACGCAAAAGAACAACCACGACTGAAAACGAACAATGGTAACCACGTACTCGTTGTGAACATCACCGGCTAAAGCTCACGCATGTGAAACTCCAACTTCCCCAAGTAGCCACTCCCTCAGACTGAAGAGACCACAACACAACGACGTAACACGACGTCTGAACTAATACTCAACCCGGTACTTTCAGCTACACTCATCGGACAAGACTCGAAGGTAAGATCTTACTCGATAGTCAACGTTGTTAATGAATAACAAACTCTGGATCTTCCAGGTACTCACTCAGCACCAGAACAAACCAAAAGTTGTGTACACCACGTAGGGAACCCAAGACGGTCTTAGCAATACGACAACCAGCGAAAACAACCCAATGTACCTTGGGCTAACCTTCCCATTGATACCGAACCACACAACAAGCACATAGAACACGGAACTCTTGTTCCATCTCTCAATTGAACTCTTCACTGAATAAGGATCACCTCCTTTAACCAGAAACACACAACCGAACTCTCTGTAAGCAAACTCTTTTACCGACAAAACCCATCTGAAAAGGAAAGATTCACATCGCAACTATGCGTTACCAGTTCGGTACTGAAGAGTCAAATCCAGAAATCGGAATTTCATCACAAAAATCTTTCCATTTTCCAAGTGGCAGTTTGCGAATAAACGTCACTAAATCCAAAGGAGAAATCACTTAAATACCCAAATCAAGAATTTCCTTTATTCTTCCTGAACCGATAAGAACCACACATGCCAATATCAAGTCAAACTCAGCTTGCGAAAGATATTGGTCAACAGCACAAAACTCAAACGAGAATCAGGAAAATGATTCACTTATTGAGGAAGCATCAATTTATCAGTTTCTCTTTTAGGACTAAAATTTCTATCAAACTTTGAGATTTCAATTCATCGCATAACATACTAACTCATCTATCTTAACTTGGCATTCGCAACGCTATGCTCAAGTCGAAAAACACCATCCACACCTCTGTATACAGGCTCTATCGACTCCATAGAAACATTCTCTCAACAACTCCTCTACTAACAGAATTAATTTGACAATTGACTCCCAATGTATCTCAGAACAGTTCTCACACGTATTCGCATCACCTAAATCTTTTAAGAGTAAACAACTCGTAGTCCTCAGCACATACATTCATAAACTTCATCAAAGGGTTCCATCGATGATCGTCCCACAGTTCGGAATCCACCCTTAATCTACTTCCCCTACACATAAACATTGGGCGACCAAAGTCCTAGCATAAAAATGCGAAGCCCAAAATTTTAAACTCCAAGACTCCTACAACGAACTTCTCATATAGGAAAAAGGGGAAACCTCATGTTAAATCCCTAAAATTCTCACAATCCAAACATACTCACGCATTAACATCAACACGAAAACATTTCCTCGACCCAATTATCTTTATAAAGATTCTAACTCTTAGAGAGTTACTTACTAAGTCCAAGTGATTCCTGGCAATAATCCAACAATCCCGGCTATCTCATTAACCCCTTTAACGATTAGATTACTTCGCTAATATTACTTTCATTACAACACCGTCATATTTCATCTGCACAACTCTGCATGGTACTCAATCGTGACACTCTAATACATTGATCAAGATTTCCATCATTTCAAAAATTCTAATGTTCCTCCCGAATTGAACAAAGGATCATGGATCACAAATCTTCATAGGTTCTAATGGTTGCAATAATGCAATCAGTTTAGCCTCAAAGGCAAACATTCTGTAAAAACATAATTCTCCCTAAGAATTATACACTAAATCAGTTCATCCTTCAATACTCCTCGAATAACTTACAACCCATGGCCTCACAATCACATTGCATAAACACTTCGAAATACCCCTGTGAAATGAATCGATGAATGTAACATCCCAATTTTCAGAGCCTTAAAAATCTTTTAAATAGTTAGTAGGGAAAAATTCACCATTTGGATTTATTTGATTTTAATTTCAAAAGCTTAATATTGGACTTTACAATCAAAAACATTTAATGTGAATAATCCCAAGATGAACAATAGCCAAAACTATTTTATTTGGGTTCTTTGTGCTCAGATATATTTTCTAGATTTTTCTAGAATTTTTCTGAGTTCATTTGCTATTTTCTATTGCCTATTTGAATTTCTGGTATTTTCTAAAATAGAAAATCTATTAATAATCTCAGAAAAGGCATCGGGCCGAAATCCAAAACCTCCGGCCCATTCTCCCCGCCGCCAGCCCATCTTCGCGCGGCCCAGCTCGCCCGCGCACCGCCTCCACCTGACATGCGGGCCCCGCATGCCAGTCCCTCTCTATCTCTCTCTCTCCGAGCGCCCGATCATCCTCCACCGTCCGATCAAGGATGAACGGCTAGATGCGCGCAAGGCAACCGGAGTTGTCCGAATGTCCTATTGATTGTGGGCCGTTCGATCAAGATCCAACGGTCAGATCGCGAGTCTGTTTTGCAGCCGCGCCGTTTCGCACACGGACTCACGCGAGCTGTGTCACTGACGAGTGGGACCCACCGCCACGCCATCGCCGTCTCAGGCGGACTCGGTTCCGATTCCTCGCGCCGCCGCCGCTCGGCGCGTTTGGGCGTCCGTGCCTAGACCTTCCCGAGCGCGCTATATAAGAAGGGCAAGCCCTCGGTCTCCGCATCCCAACGCGCGCCGCCACCCCACCCTAACCTAGCCGCCGAACCGCAGAGGAAGCCCGGTGCCGGCCCAACTCCGGCGAGGTCGTACTCGCCGCCAACGCCGCCGCACCTCACCGCGCGCACCTCAGATCGCACGGCCCCTCTACCTCTGGTGGCCTTCGCCACGGAGCGCCACCGAGCGCCGTTGCCGTCAAGCCCGAAGCCCCTCCGCCGCTCTTTGCTCGCCGCCGGCCGCCACAGCCGTCCCCGACCACCAGTGAGCCCCTCATCGGGATCGCCATCGCACCCTCTACCTGCTGGTACCACTCACCGCCGGCGAAGCGCCGCCGTTCGCCGTTGTCGGATGGTCCAGAGCGCCGCCGCGTCTGTTGTCAGCCACGTCACCGCCACCTCAGCCCTCGCGCTTGCGTGTCGTCCCACGTGGCGCTGCATCAGTGTCCACGTGCGTGCCCATGTGGCATGGTCCACGGGTTCCCGAGTCCAGAGGCTCGGTGGACCTAGTCCACCGTGAGCCTAGCCTCTGACATATGGGTCCCACATGTCAGAGATTTCTTTTTATTTATCTTTTTCCGAAATTCCTTCGCTGACGCCAGCATTGCGCAATAATCCGATTTTTCTGTTAAGAAATAATTAGGAAATTCCAGAAAATCCAAATTAGGGTTTCTTTTAGATTTCCAATCTTCCAAAGCTCATAACTTTTGCATCCTAACTCCGATTGAGCCCATTCAAATTTCTAAATTTGTCTAAATTCAAGATCTAGCTATCTGAGATTTTTATTTAATTTTTGGAGTTTGTTTTGCCTCTGTTATTTATTTGTTTTGGTTGTTTGTGTCTCGTTTGCGAGTAGACGTCGATTCGTCGGGGAATTTCGTTGAAGAAGGAGCACCCCAAGACCAAGATCAGTACATAGACCTATTCCAAGGCAAGTCATACCTTTGATCATCTTGAACCCAGTTTTCAAATTACTTTGTGTTAAATTATTGCATTATAGTTTAATTATTTATTTAAATGCTTTGGGCATAGTTATGATCCAAATTGTTATCACACCTTGGCCTTGTATGTCATATATCCTTGTCACCCTAGATTGGTTATGAGTTGGTAATATTGTAGCACCAACGTGGGTTGGTTAGATGCGAGTATAATTGCTTAGCCATGCTACGAATCATCTTCTCATGTGAGTCGCAAATATTAAATATGACTAAGTGTCTATGGAACTTTGTGTAAAACTGTGTGCTATGTGTTATTACTTCGTGATGGCATGTGTTGCACAAAAATCCAACTGGGTGGTAAAGGATTTGGACTGAGGCAAGTGGTGGAGACTGTGTGACATGGTGGACTATGTGATGGGAATGATAATCTGTGTGGCTTAGTTAGAACATGGAAGTCTTGCCTTAGTCAATTAAGGACTTAACTTTGTGCGCCATTGAACCGAGCCTTCATTGCATTACCACATGCCCGTATGGGACGGGCCTAACTTAGTAAGTTATGGATTCTCGCATTGATGTTCGGTGGTAGGTTAGGCTATGTGATAGGGTGGAGGTGTGACTACTTGGTGGTTGCATCACGGGAGGATTCGTCGTCCCCCGCCCAACGGTGTGTGTTATGCATGGGCTATGTGATATGTATAACGGTTTGTAAGCACACTGGGAATGTCAATGTTGGAGATGAAGTTTCCGAACTGTTTTGTTATGATTGGTGCTAGCTACACTGGTTATATCGTGTGGGTAAAGTGTACAACCTCTGCAGAGTGTCAAACAATCTATTCGAATAGCCGCGTCCGCGGTCATGGACATGCTTGGTGATTTCACACGAGGGGTAGATTTTCATAAAATGTGGGAATGGGAGCTGTGTGATCTCAATCATATGGCTATGTGAAATAATCTGTTTATTGTGTGCCTTTGTGAAAACAATCTGTTAAATTAATATTGTCTATTTGTTTTGAATTATGCTTTTAATCTATTATTCGTATTCAATTGCAAATGTTGCTTTGATGCAAAAGAACCACAGAAGCCTTTTTCTTTGGAATAAGCCTGCATCTATACATTGCATTCTGTGGTATGATTTGCGAGTACGGTTGTGTACTCACGCTTGTTGTAAAACTTGCGCCCAAACCTACGTAAGAGGAGGAGTCACGCCGCTTTTGAGGAGGAGTTCGTTGAAGGCTGATCGTGCGTTAAGGTCTGGATCCCAGTTGGTTGCCTGTGGTGAATTGGTGGGATCTACGCTGGAGTTTTTCCGTTCCGCTGCTGCTTTATTTCCTGTTAGCCCTGCGTGGCTTAATAAGTGTAAACTCGACCATAAGGTCAAAATCATTATTTGTTATTCAAATTAATCGTTTACTTTATCTATCGCTTGTGTGGATCGATATTTACCTGTGTTAACCCTGTGTGCACTAGCGTGATCTCGACTAGTGCAAGATACACGAGGGTTCCGTAATCGCACTCGGGTCCCGGCAGCAGGTGGTATCAGAGCCATACTGACTGTAGGTCTTGACCTTAGTTAGATTGGCCGTCTTTAGAGTGTCCAAACTATTTTCTAATGGAAAAATTAACTTGCAAGGTTAATTAATTGCTTAACTTCTCTCATATCTCTCTCGCCTCAACTTTTGCTATAATCTCTTCTCTCCCCGCTGTTTTAAAATTGCTCTTACCCTGTTCGTCTGTCTTATCAGATGCCTCGCCTTCAGAGCTATGGTGAGCGCACTGGAGGTTATGCTGCCGAGCTTTGGAAGCTGTTGCAGGTTCTTGGAGGTTTTGATCGTCCGCTGTACGTCGGCAACAACTGGACGGTGAATGGACAAAACCGTGGAGTGATTTGTCGCCTGACGATCTACGCCAGGAGGAACGACAAGGCGAGCCAACCATCGCACGTCTCTGTGAGGAAGATCACTTGGCTGGAAGGTATCCGAGTCGCCACGCTTGGCCATGCGCAGATTCGCAACATCTACGCACGGAGCTTCGGACACCGTCTTCCGTTACCACCCAGTAGCCGCCGTGGACTTGCCAAAGACGCTACCCTCCACGTAGGAGAGAGCAATGCTACAATCGTGCACATCGCCCAGTTCGTGGCCGCCCAAGAGGAAGCTTTGGAGAGAACCATCACGGAGTTGGATCATGTCTATGAAGCCTTGCGAGAGTCAAGAGAAGTTCGCCACTCTGCAAGAGATCCTCTACGATCAAGTTCCCAAGAAGAGGAAGACCCGAGGAGGATCCTGAAGAAGATCCGGAGGAAGGCCCAGTTGAGCCCGAAGAAGATGCAGAGCCGAGGAGCGGCGGAGCGTTGCACCGAACGCTGTTTGCCGCACTGGGCCTGTGGCATCAGATCGGTTGCCAAGATGCCGCTCACTCCGAGTCTACCGTCGGGAGCGCCGCGCGGTTGTGGAGGCTTTCTTGAGTAGTTCGTTTTAGTCTCGGTCTTTCAAAGCTTAGCCGCCAGTTTAGTGAGTCGCCCTTTAGGCGGTAGTTTTGTGTGCTTAGGTCGTTGTTTCTTTTGTGTGCAGTATGAGTGCAAAGGCCCTTAGGCATTTGTTGCGACCATGCTAAGACCCTATTTAATAAAGGTATTTCATTTGAGGTTCTGAGTCGTGTTTTGTTGGGTTTAACCTACCCCGCTTAGTTCTTAACTCATCTCGTGCTTGCTACCTTATCTAACCCATGGAGCTTCGCGGATGGTTCAAACTCGTCGATCTGCGCAAGTGGTTCCGTACCCGACACCGGGAGGCAATGAGCAACTAGTCGCAGGAGCGCCCGCCGCAAGCACCCCAATTGACTTGCAAAACTTTGGAGCTTTCATGGCAGACAGACTCGGTGATGAATACCATGATGACTCGGATGCAAGCCATGCACACCTGAACAATAACAACAACAATCACCAAAGATAGAGCCCCGGTGCTCATGGTCACCATGGACCATCCAAACTTGCGAAATTCATGAGGACTCGTCCACCCACATTTTCTGGGCACGTCTCTCCAGTGGAAGCAGATGATTGGCTCAGGGTTATTGAAAGAAAGCTACTGATCACCCAATGCAGCGACCGTGAAAAGGTTACGTATGCCACTCACGGATGGAAGGCACCGGCTGGCCGAATGGTGGAGAACTTGTGCCGCCCATGAGACGCCACAGATATCACAGGAAGAATTTTCACGCGCATTTCGCCAAGATCATGTGCCGAAGGCATTATCGATCCAAGAAGGATGAGTTCCGCTCTCAAGCAAGGGGCTATGTCGGTGTCGACTACCTCAACAAGTTTTCACGGCTAGCTCGCCACGCAGCAGAAGATGTAGCCACGGACAAGGCTCGCGAGTCGCTTTTGAAGGACTAAACACCGGATCGCAAGTCAGTTTGATCGCCCATACTTTCCCTGATTTCCAGGAATTGGTCAACAAAGCCTTTGTTCTAGAGGACAAACGCAAGGAACTGGAGGATAACCGTAAGCGTCGGATGGCTCAGCAGGGGAACCATCAATCACAACAGAGAGCAAGAATAGTGCCAGCACAGTTCAACAGGTTTCCACCCCAAACTTCGTTCAGAGCACCTGCACCAACCTCAACACCCCGTCCAGCTGCCCAGAACTTCCGCAACCCTGCACCTGTCAACCCCAATCCAGGAAGCAACCAGCAGAACGTACCAAAGGTCTGTTACGCCTGTCGTCAGCCGGGACATTTTGCCAATCAGTGTCCGCAAAGGGGAACAATCACTCCAGTACGTTTCAACCTTGGAGCTACTCCATCCAAGACGCCAGCACCAGGCATCAACCAAGGAGCTTCGCAAGTTGCCGGTCAAGCCGGAGGAGCACCGCAGTCCGTGATCAGAGGCCGTGTCAACCACGTCACTCTGGAAGGAGCCCAGGAATCACCGGACGTCGTACTGGGTAAGTTTCTGGTTAACTCAGTACCTGCATCAGTTTTGTTTGATTCTGGAGCTTCGCATTCATTTGTTTCTAGAATGTTTGCAACCACGAATAAATTGGAAGTTATGCAACTTAAGCATACTCTGTTAGTCCAGTCGCCTGGAGCAGAGCTAAGTACTAGAGTGGGATGTCTAGGAGCTAAGTTACTCATAGCTGGAGTTGAGTTTCTAGCCAACCTAATAGTCCTAGATACCCAAACCCTAGATGTCATTCTTGGCATGGATTGGCTATCCAAGCATAAAGCTGTGCTAGATTGTGGCCGAAGAGCCGTAACAGTAGAGGACGGCAAAGGAAACAAGGTAGAGTTTCTAGCCACCTCAGTTCGTGATGGACATTTGCTAGTAAACAGTCTAAAGACCCTTGCCTTAGAAGAAGTACCAGTGGTCAGTGAATATCCAGATGTGTTTCCGGAAGAATTACCAGGAATGCCACCGGATCGTGACATTGAGTTTGTCATCGACCTAGTGCCAGGGACAGCACCAATTTCAAAGAGACCGTATCGGATGCGGTAGATGAATTGGTAGAGATGAAGAAGCAGATAGAAGAACTTCTTGAGAAAGGTTTCGTGAGACCTAGTTCGTCGCCATGGGGAGCGCCAGTGTTGTTTGTCAAGAAGAAAGATGGAAGTATGAGGATGTGTATTGACTACCGTTCTCTCAACGAGGTTACTATTAAGAATAAGTACCCACTACCCCGGATAGACGATCTGTTTGATCAGATGAAAGGAGCTGGAGTGTTCTCAAAGATCGACCTACGATCAGGTTACCACCAGCTGAAGATTTGTCCTAAGGATATACCGAAGACCGCGTTCTCAACACGGTATGGACATTATGAGTTCTTAGTCATGTCATTTGGTCTGACTAATGCCCCTGCCTATTTCATGAACATGATGAATAAAGTATTCATGGAATATTTGGACAAGTTCGTAGTTGTGTTCATTGATGATATTCTGGTGTACTCCAAGTCGGAGGAAGAACACGCCGAACATTTAAGAACAATATTGGAGAAACTCAGAGAGCATCAGTTGTATGCCAAGTTCAGCAAGTGTGATTTTTGGAAGAAGGAAGTGGATTTCCTTGGTCATGTTATGACAGCAGAAGGAGTAGCAGTTGACCCCGGTAAAGTTAAAGCAGTGCTACATTGGGAGCGACCGTAAGGCGTAACTCGATCCGCGATTTCTTGGGAATGGCGAGTTATTACCGCCGTTTCATCGAAAGATTCTCATCAATTGCTAAGCCCCTTACGCAATTGTTGAAGAAGGAGAAAAA
Source organism: Ampelocalamus luodianensis (assembly GCA_036346255.1). NCBI lineage: Eukaryota > Viridiplantae > Streptophyta > Magnoliopsida > Poales > Poaceae > Ampelocalamus > Ampelocalamus luodianensis. The sequence continues at coordinate 37,682,578 of CM070633.1, forward strand.
GTTCACTTGGACTCCAGACTGTGATGAAAGTTTTCAAGAATTGAAGAAACGATTGACTTCACCCGATCTGTTGATTCGCGGATATTCGCAAGGATTTCGATATCTATTGTGATGCTTCGCGTCAAGGATTAGGATGCGCCCCGATGCAAGAAGGAAGAGCTGCATCGGCGTATGCGCCAAGACGATTGAGACCTCACGAGGAGAATTACCCTACTCATGATCCGGAATTAGCCGCCGTAGTGCATGCTCTAAAGATTTGGCGTCATTACCTCATCGGAATCGCCGTGAAGTCTACACGCATCATAAGAGCTCAAGTACATCTTCACCCGATCGATTTGAACATGAGACAGAGAAGATGGTTAGAATTGATCAAGGATTATAATCTTGGAATCCACTACCATCCGGAAAAGCCAACGAGTTGCGCACGCTCTAAGTCGTAAGAGTTACTGCAATGCTTTGGGAGTAAAGGAAGGTTGCCCAGAACTGTATGAAGAATTTCAGAAGCTAAAGCTAGAAGTTGGGTCCGAAGGATTTGTAGCCAATTTGGAGGTACAGTCTATCCTGGAGAAGCAGATTCGTGAAGCACAACCAAAGGACCCTGTGTTGTCAGATATCAAGCTCAAGATGGCAGAGGGAAAATTTAAAGATTTCACCAAGGATGATCAAGACATACTCTGGATTAATGGTCGAATCTGTGTACCAGATAGCGGTGGTCTAAGACAGCTAATATTAAAGGAAGCCCATGACTCAAAGTATTCGATTCACCCTGGAAGTACCAAGATGTACCAGGATGTTAAGAGTAAATTTTGGTGGCCCAATTTGAAGCGAGAAGTCGCAGAGTTCGTTGCCTTGTGCGACACCTGTCAAAAAGTGAAGGCAGAACACCAGAGACCAGCAGGTTTGCTGCAACCGCTGAAGATTCCAGAATGGAAGTGGGAGGAAATCGGGATGGATTTCATCACCGGTTTACCCAAGACCCAATCGGGTTACGATTCAATCTGGGTAATAGTCGATCGTTTGACCAAGGTCGCCCATTTCTTGCCAGTCAAAACCACGTACTCTGGAGATCGCCTGGCGGAATTGTACATGGCTAGAATTGTCAGTTTGCATGGTGTGCCCAAGAAGATAGTGTCAGATCGAGGATCTCAGTTCACCTCTCGATTTTGGCAAAGTTTGCATGAAGCATTGGGTACCCATCTGAATTTCAGTACTGCATATCACCCGCAGACAGATGGGCAGACTGAAAGAGTCAATCAGATATTGGAAGATATGCTGAGAGCTTGCGCTCTAGCGAATGCTACCCGATGGGATAAAAGCTTGCCGTATGCAGAATTTTCGTACAACAACAGTTATCAAGCCAGCCTACAAATGTCACCATTTGAAGCACTGTATGGTCGTGCCTGTAGAACCCCGTTGAATTGGTCAGAAACAGCTGAACGATCAGTTTTCGGTCCAGACATTATTCAGGAAGCAGAAGAGCAAGTGGCCATGATAAGAGAAAGATTGAAGATAGCTCAGTCCAGGCAGAAAAGCTATGCTGATAATCGTCGTCGAGATCTCAGTTTTGAACCCGAGGATTTCGTTTATCTTCGAGTTACACCACTCAGAGGTGTCAAAAGGTTTCATGCCAAAGGGAAGCTTGCCCCTAGGTATGTTGGTCCGTTCAAGATTTTGGAACGCCGTGGAGAAGTTGCTTACGCTTGGAGCTACCGCGATGCGTTAGCGTGGAGTGCATGATGTCTTTCATGTCTCGCAGTTGAAGAAGTGTCTTCGTGTGCCAGAAGAGCAAGCCCCGCTAGAATCAATTGATCTGAAGGAGGATCTTACCTACAAGGAGCAGCCAGTCAAGATTTTGGATGTCGCAGAGCGCCTCACCCGAAGCAAGACTGTTCGTTTTTGCAAGGTCCAATGGAGCAACCACTCAGAAGGAGAAGCAACGTGGGAACTTGAAGAAGAGCTGAAAGCCGAGTTTCCTAGCCTTTTCTCTAGCTAGCCTGAATCTCGGGGTCGAGATTCCTTTAAGGGGGGGAGGTTTGTAACATCCCAATTTTCAGAGCCTTAAAAATCTTTTAAATAGTTAGTAGGGAAAAATTCACCACTTGGATTTATTTGATTTTAATTTCAAAAGCTTAATATTGGACTTTACAATCAAAAACATTTAATGTGAATAATCCCAAGATGAACAATAGCCAAAACTATTTTATTTGGGTTCTTTGTGCTCAGATATATTTTCTAGATTTTTCTAGAATTTTTCTGAGTTCATTTGCTATTTTCTATTGCCTATTTGAATTTCTGGTATTTTCTAAAATAGAAAATCTATTAATAATCTCAGAAAAGGCATCGGGCCGAAATCCAAAACCTCCGGCCCATTCTCCCCGCCGCCAGCCCATCTTCGCGCGGCCCAGCTCGCCCGCGCACCGCCTCCACCTGACATGCGGGCCCCGCATGCCAGTCCCTCTCTATCTCTCTCTCTCCGAGCGCCCGATCATCCTCCACCGTCCGATCAAGGATGAACGGCTAGATGCGCGCAAGGCAACCGGAGTTGTCCGAATGTCCTATTGATTGTGGGCCGTTCGATCAAGATCCAACGGTCAGATCGCGAAGTCTGCTTTTGCGCGCGCGCGTTCGCACACCCGACCACGCGGTGTGTCATCGACGAGTGGGACCCACCCGCCACGTCATCGCCGTCTCGAGGCGGACTCGTTCCGATTTCCTCGCGCCGCCGCGCTCGCCGTTTTGGCGCCCGTGCCTAGACCTTCCCGAGCCGCCTATATAAGAAGGGCAAGCCCTCGGTCTCGCATCCCAACGCGCGCCGCCACCCCACCCTAACCCTAGCGCGGATCCGCAGAGGAAGCGGTGCCGGCCCAACTCCGGCGAGGTCGTACTCGCCGCCAACGCCGCCGCACCTCACCGATCGCACCTCGGCATCGCACGGCCCTCTACCTCCTGGTGGCGCCGTTTCGCGGAGCGCCACCGAGCGCCGTTGCCGTCAAGCCCGGCCCTCCGCCGCTCTTTGCTCGCGCCGCCGCCACGGCCGCCCCCGACCACGGTGAGCCTCATCGGGATCGCCATCGCACCCTCTACCTGCTGGTACCACTCACCGCCGGCGAAGCGCCGCCGTTCGCCGTTGTCGGATGGTCCAGAGCGCCGCCGCGTCTGTTGTCAGCCACGTCACCGCCACCTCAGCCCTCGCGCTTGCGTGTCGTCCCACGTGGCGCTGCATCAGCGTCCACGTGCGTGCCCATGTGGCATGGTCCACGGGTTCCCGAGTCCAGAGGCTCGGTGGACCTAGTCCACCGTGAGCCTAGCCTCTGACATATGGGTCCCACATGTCAGAGATTTCTTTTTATTTATCTTTTTCCGAAATTCCTTCGCTGACGCCAGCATTGCGCAATAATCCGATTTTTCTGTTAAGAAATAATTAGGAAATTCCAGAAAATCCAAATTAGGGTTTCTTTTAGATTTCCAATCTTCCAAAGCTCATAACTTTTGCATCCTAACTCCGATTGAGCCCATTCAAATTTCTAAATTTGTCTAAATTCAAGATCTAGCTATCTGAGATTTTTATTTAATTTTTGGAGTTTGTTTTGCCTCTGTTATTTATTTGTTTTGGTTGTTTGTGTCTCGTTTGCGAGTAGACGTCGATTCGTCGGGGAATTTCGTTGAAGAAGGAGCACCCCAAGACCAAGATCAGTACATAGACCTATTCCAAGGCAAGTCATACCTTTGATCATCTTGAACCCAGTTTTCAAATTACTTTGTGTTAAATTATTGCATTATAGTTTAATTATTTATTTAAATGCTTTGGGCATAGTTATGATCCAAATTGTTATCACACCTTGGCCTTGTATGTCATATATCCTTGTCACCCTAGATTGGTTATGAGTTGGTAATATTGTAGCACCAACGTGGGTTGGTTAGATGCGAGTATAATTGCTTAGCCATGCTACGAATCATCTTCTCATGTGAGTCGCAAATATTAAATATGACTAAGTGTCTATGGAACTTTGTGTAAAACTGTGTGCTATGTGTTATTACTTCGTGATGGCATGTGTTGCACAAAAATCCAACTGGGTGGTAAAGGATTTGGACTGAGGCAAGTGGTGGAGACTGTGTGACATGGTGGACTATGTGATGGGAATGATAATCTGTGTGGCTTAGTTAGAACATGGAAGTCTTGCCTTAGTCAATTAAGGACTTAACTTTGTGCGCCATTGAACTGAGCCTTACTGTACGACCACATGCCTGGTATGGGACGGGCCTAACTTAGTAAGTTATGGATTCTCAGCATTGATGTTCAGGTGGTAGGTTAGGCTATGTGATAGGGTGGAGGTGTGACTACTTGGTGGTTGCATCACGGGAGGATTCGTCGTCCCTGTCCAACGGTGTGTGTTATGCATGGGCTATGTGATATGTATAACGGTTTGTAAGCACACTGGGAATGTCAATGTTGGAGATGAAGTTTCCGAACTGTTTTGTTATGATTGGTGCTAGCTACACTGGTTATATCGTGTGGGTAAAGTGTACAACCTCTGCAGAGTGTCAAACAATCTATTCGAATAGCCGCGTCCGCGGTCATGGACATGCTTGGTGATTTCACACGAGGGGTAGATTTTCATAAAATGTGGGAATGGGAGCTGTGTGATCTCAATCATATGGCTATGTGAAATAATCTGTTTAGCTGTGTGCCTTTGTGAAAACAACTGTTAAATTAATATTGTCTATTTGTTTTGAATTATGCTTTTAATCTATTATTCGTATTCAATTGCAAATGTTGCTTTGATGCAAAAGAACCACAGAAGCATTTTTTTCTTTGGAATAAGCCTGCATCTATACATTGCATTCTGTGGTATGATTTGCGAGTACGGTTGTGTACTCACGCTTGTTGTAAAACTTGCGCCCAAACCTACAGAAGAGGAGGAGTCTACGCCTGCTTTTGAGGAGGAGTTCGTTGAAGGCTGATCGTGCGTTAAGGTCTGGATCCCAGTTGGTTGCCTGTGGTGAATTGGTGGGATCTACGCTGGAGTTTTTCCGTTCCGCTGCTGCTTTATTTCCTGTTAGCCCTGCGTGGCTTAATAAGTGTAAACTCGACCATAAGGTCAAAATCATTATTTGTTATTCAAATTAATCGTTTACTTTATCTATCGCTTGTGTGGATCGATATTTACCTGTGTTAACCCTGTGTGCACTAGCGTGATCCTGGACTAGTGCAGTATACACAGAGGGTTCCAGAATCGTAATTCTAGGTCCCGACAATGAATCCTTACTCAGAAGAAAAACAAATGAGAACAATTTTCACCACATAGAAAAATATTTACCACTCGCAGTGAAAAGAGGACCAAGGGATTAGACAGTTTGGCAAAGAACTCAGACAACAAAAGGGAAAAACAATAGTTGAGGGCACAAGTCCCACACGAAGGGAAGGTCAAACCCCAAATAAGAAGAAGGTATTGCCTTTGAAAATTGATAAACTCTTATGGAACAAATGCATAAGGTTTAAGCACACTCAAATAAACTGCAAGATGTGAAACGACTTAAAGCTCAAATACTTATACTTCACTCCTTCCTTTAACAAGGAAAGTTATTTGCTGTGATTACTACATCACTTTGCGAGCTTAAACCAGATAAGCTCTTAAAACCCAAATCATAGGAACCGCTTAAGAACCAATAAAATCTTTCAACCCGTCTCTTTGCTCGAAACAGACTCAATTACCACATAACTCATGAGATCCAAAGATAACAAACACAAAACTCGAAACACTTTCACTGAAACAATATCATGCAAATGATCAAATTTTTTCTTATAATTCATTCAACATTATCATCACAACCACAGTCTGACAATCACACTAATCAACGAAATAGTATGCTATTAGCAAGAATCATCATAATCTCTTATCGCTTCATGAACTTTTGAAAAGAAACACAATGAACTACTTCATCATGTCTCTAAAATCTAAATAAGATTGCATATACTTGATCTAGGCAAAACCTAGTGCAAAAACCTCATAATTGAAACAAATTCTTTAAACAAGATGATAAAAGAACATGACAATCTCACCAATGTACAACAACAGAAATCTCTTATTACCTTTCATCCATTTAACTCTTACTGACACCCGACGCCAAGATAGTACACACTAAATGCTCTCTAGCCACACATGGCCCAATCATGATCCTACCTCTGTTTGCAAACTCAACAACAGTTAAGAGGATATTATCAACATTCTAACTTATGTTCAGCAATTAGAATGAAAGGTCCTTAACTTCCATAATATAGGATACATAAGACAAGGTTTCACAAGGCGATACATCATCGTACATCTAGTCATTTAAACATGTTTCAATAATTTTTTTTAGCATGGCAAGAATCAAGTAAAGCTATCATTCAAATAAGATCATCAAGATCCAAATAGAAGACAGATTCAAGATTAATATCTATCAAGGCAACATTCGAACATATCCTTAACTTAACCATCACTAGTGGTTAGAATAACCGAAAGAGAGCCTAGATTCCAACTCATCTAACAAATCTATCAGATTACTCAATCGTAAAGATCAACCCAATACATCCACATTTTCCACACTTCTTAACAACAATAGGTTCTTGAACAGATATGGACAACCTCTTATCTAAAACTCATCATGTACCAAATACAACGACATTTCACATTAGGCAATTCACTTCCATGGATACTAGGTAAGAATAGACTCCTTGCACAAAGCTAATAACCCAAATCTGATAACTCATACCATAATAATTAATTTATTTAATTAACACCTCTTACTTAAGCATGTCAAGGCATCACTTAAAGATTTTAACCCAATCTTTCAGAAAAAGAGGCATTAAATTTCAACACTGGAAATAATCCAAAAGAAATACATAAAGCCAAAGCTTTCACATGTTAAAGAACTTGCAACAGAAAACTTTCAGTATCCAGAATACTTAGTGAATAAATGATTCACATTCTCCAATAAGAAGGGCAGAACTCCCAAGAAAAGATAATTTTTTTTTTGCCGATATCCAACGATCCCAAGAAACAACTTTAGAACAGCAGTCAGGAGAACAAGTAGTCGATTTATGGGGCCAACAAAGTCCAATGAAAACTCATCGGAAGAAATGTAAAACACCAACTCAAGAAAACTTCATCAAACGCAACTATTACCAGAACTGGCCACCTACAGAATCAAGGAAGAAAATAATATTTTCTAAAGAAACTCACCCTCAACACTTATCTATGGTATTTGGGGTAGATACTACTCTATTCTGTTACCACGAACGGTGGTGTAGCCTAACAAAACCCAGGGCCACCAAAATGACGTCAACCTCTCAATGTCACCCATAGCCAAAAAAATCAATTATGAATAGAGAATATCATCTCAACGGTCACAATATAAATTCATAGGTATAAGATATCACACCATATCATAGATTAACAACAAGAAAGATAGTACCGAAATGTTACCTCATCCACTCCTTTTGTAACACCAACTGTAATACCCTGGCCATTCGGAAGCCAAAATGTTACCTAAAGAATCTACGTCCAACCAAATAGCGGAAGAATTTGAACAATAACTCATCTAATGGCATAAACAGGACAACATATGATTGAACAATTACAAGAATATAATCTGTATCCAACGACGGTTCACAATCTTCAATAATTTAGGTCTACTAAATCTACTAAGATAATCATATCAACGAGTAATCAATGAACATAAATAGTTATTTAAACAAACTCAACGTTAAGTAAGGTATCATCCAAATCTAAGTTTATTTATTACAATTCAACCATTAACGAATGAAAGTCAGTAACAATTCTTTTATTGAGACTAGTGTAAAGTGAACTGAGTGGGTAGTGCATGTCTACTCCCTCCCAAGAGATTCATCGCCAACGTTCACCTAAAAATAAATAAACAAAGCAAGAGTGAGTCCAAAACTCAGCAAGTACATTGAATAAATGAACAGACAACCAATATGAACAAGACAACCTCTTCATAGTTTCTGAACATACCACGAATGAATATTAAGAATGCATGTTATGAATGAAATTAATCAAAGGATGGACTGCACACGAGCTTACACCGGTATAGCTAGCGACACACCCATCGGTGTTCACTTAAGCCCGCACCTTAACAAAAGTACGGGGATCCAAGTCCCGTATGAAGAACGTTTCATACAGGTGTCCAAATCTGTCCATACTGGAATTGATGGGTCTTACGTGTCCATACTGGAATTGATGGGTCTTTCAATCCACTCCCATGGACGGGACATGACAATGTCCAAATCTGCCCATATTGGAATGGTGGGACTTACAATCCACTCCCGTGGATGAAACATGAATAATGGATGTATGGAATGAAATATGAACAATGAAAGACATCATCTCTAACCATGGAATCAACACATATGAACGAACATAGACATTTCACCTTCTCATGTGTCATAAGATACCACAACATGAACATTTAAGCATTCATCAATCACAATCATTAATATTAGCAAAGTACTTGCCTTCCGCGTTGCGACGCGTCAGTAGGTAACAATGGTGCTCCTAAACCCGAAGCTTCGCCGTCTAAACAATTAAGTAATAGAAATAAGAACACATTGCACACTACACTTCTCGACACCGTTCTACAATGCTTCCCCGGTGACTCAAGATTAAACTAAAAACTAAAAACTCAAATCTGAAAACTGACCACTCAGGCACAAACCGAAACTGGACAGCAGCACGATAAAAATCATATCTATTGATCTGGAACTCGGAATGAGGTGAGACCAGTTTCTAAGGATTCTTAACTGATATATCTACAATATTCTAGTTGACAAGATAACCCAATTCGGCCAATTTAATTTACTAACAGTTAGATGAAATAACAGAACAAAAACTGCCTAAACAATTAAGATAGCAGTACTAAATAGATCATAACTTTTAATCTAAAATTCCGAATTGAGCGTTCTTTAACAATATGAAAAGGTTATAAAATTCTCTACAATAACCTATTTGAGAGAAAACCCTGATTCGTCCATCAACATAAACATATTTTAGTAGACAACTTAAAAGGTAGATCTTGTCAGAATTCTGGACAGTCAAATTAAAACATGCATAACTTTCGTTCTACAAATACAAATGAGGTGTTCTTTATCAATCCTGAAAGCTAATGAGATCATATACAAAAGTCGTTATGGGCAAGACTTCCGAATTGTCCTCTAACTAGGTCATATTTTAACAATTACAGTGACTGCTAATTCTTGTCAGGATTTCGGGACAGCAGCAAAGAATTAGACGTAACTTTTGAACCGTAACTCGGAATTGGATGATCTTTACGTCCACTGAAAGCTAAGAACGAAGCCCACATAACTCTAGGAGATGGTATCCTCTGATTTGGCATCTCAGAACATGAAATTGGCCACGCAACCTATAGGACAAAATTGGATGTTCAACTGACAGAATTTGATCCAATCAAATCTAATCAAATTCGCATCTACGGTTAACCCAACAACAAAAATGACTTCCGTTACCCTTGGAGCACCCAGAAAGATGATGGTTGATCCTTTAAGAAGATCCCCTCCTTCTTGTTCAGCGACTCCACGAAGCTCCACTCCTTCCTTCGCGAGAGGCCGGCAGCAGGGAGGTCGGCACCTATGGGGGCGGCTCCAGGAGATGGGTAGGCGCAGCACCAAGGGGTGGTGTGGCTCCAGGGGAGGAGGAGGAAGGGGCACAAGGGAGAGGGAGGTGTTGGGGGCGGCGGCTAGGAGGAGGGAGGTGGGTGAGGTGGGGGAAATTAGGGTTAGCCGCCCCCCTAAGGCCTCTTGGCCGGCCCCCCTTTGGGCCTCACGGCTGCCCCCCTTGGCCCACAAGGCCCCCTAATGGGTCTGCTGGCCAAAGGCCTAGGCCCAAAACTGGAAGAACAGACGAAACACCGGAACTTTTCTCTTTTAAAAACCGAATTCGAACAGAATTCTTCCTAAACAAGAACGGGGCATTACAACCCCAGCCCAACATGAGCCTGGAATGCTACTAAAATGATAGATTAACGATTTTAAACTAAGGCATTATAATAAATTTCGGCAATACCTCCTTTGTATAGTTAACCATACAGAAGGTAACCTCCAAGGAACATTAACCAACTCTATTACAATTAAACTGATGCATAATACTTAATCAACAGAAAACATCTTGGTAGTTCGCTCAATTATTAATTCATAATCCCAAAATTAATCATTCGTGAGGGTGTGTGGAGGTGTGCAACAGATCTTATGACTATTCCCTCCCATGCATGACGTCCACGTATGGAGTACCTAAAAAAACCAACAAATAGCAAGAGTGAGTCCAAGACTCAGCAAAGTACAATTATTACAGCAAATCAATACTCAACCATGTCATCATCATCCAACCAAACTCTTTATAGTAATCCAGATCATATGCTCCGGCAATGCAATGCACAAATGCAGCTTTTCTTTTCTCTTTGCAGATACCTGTAATGCGGAGTATGCATCCGTCGATGCATACCTATGCCTGTGCCTCTAGCATAGCGACCATAAGCCCACCCTCCACGAGTGTGGGGACCTCAATCCCATCCAATTTATGACAAGGACCTCAAAATTAATACTTGGTCACCACATGACCAAGTCTCAAAGATGACAACATGATGCATATGAATCAATCCTTTTATCCAATAAAATCGTGTACTAGCCAGCAGCAACATACATGAATAAAGATCATACACATACTACTAGCATTAAAGAAAATGAACATCATACTAGCACTAAAGAACATACACATCGTACTAGCATTCATGGGTAGAGATCGTACACATAACATTAGCATTAATGAACATTCACTCTTAATTATTCTACCACTAATTGTACTTGCCTCAACCGTATGAAGCTTGATGATGCGGAGAGGGCGCTGCCCCCGGAATCAAACCACCTGAATATATATAAAAAAATCACACTAAGAGGATATTTATGGACAATACATTGCTAGAAATAAATGCACAATGAACTACACTCCCTAGCAACCCAAAACACCAACTTCTATAGACATCGATCTGTCCCAAAACAGAACAGTCTTCTTCTAAAATTCATAAATTTTTGTCTACTTATCCAAATCTAGTGTTCTTTGATCATCTTGAAAGCTCATTAAGTTATCCACATAAAAATAGTTGGTGAGATTCTCAAATTCTGTCATCCTCTATCCTTACCAAATAGATTACTAAAACTACTAAATCCCGCCAGAGGTTTTGGACAGAGAGACTAAATCTTACATAACTTTCAGTACAATTATCCAAAAATTATGTTCACTAGTTATTTGAAAACCTTACGAACATACCTAAAACTGTCATGTTGGTGGTATCCTTCAAATAATTTGTTAACTAATTTCTATTGTCCAGTTAATACAATCTGCCCGAAACCTGACAGAGCCTCGGGATAGCAGCGTTGTAAAATCCATATCTAACAATCCGTCCATCCAAATGACCTGATCCAAGACTCTATTGAAAGCTAAAGATGTGACCTACAAATCTCTAGGAGATGACCAGATCGAATTGCACAGTTAACATCCTCAAAACAGTTAGGCACTACAGACTGCCCTAAACTGATCTAATACCGACATTGCTAAAATACAAGAATTTATGACTAAACGAACGTGATCAGGTGTTACCCTTGGAGAAACCGCTGTCGAACGCGAGGAACACCACGCGATCCCTCTTCCCCTTCCTTTCTCCTCTTCTCCTTCCTCTTGATCCCTTGGCAGCAACAGGGAGGGGTGGCGGCACTACAGCGTGACGCTACAGTGCCATGCGACCTACAGTGCGGCGCTATAGTACCATGAGATCTACAGTGCAGTGCAAGGGTAGATGGCTAGGGTTTTCCCCCATCTCCCCCTCTTGGGCTTCATGGACCAAAGACCCAAGGCCTAGGTTCTCGCACAACTGCGAAAACCCCCCTTTTCTCCTTCTAATTTTCTCTTTTAAGCAATTTCCTTCCTTAGAACAATTCGGGGTATTACACCTTTTGCCCCATCATTGTTCATGCAGCTATGCTAGGGAGTTGGGATAAGGAAAATTGGTTCGACATGGTGGACTACTCCAACCTCGACATGGACGCATTCATTCGTGCTATGGAACATGACGCGATGTCATCATCCTCCTCCTCTGGCTCACTAGTCGTAGAGATCGGTCGAATGGAGGAAGACACGCCACCAGTGTTGTCTTCAGAGGAACCAATCGTCTTGACCAGTTCAGAATGTATAAGGGCTTCTACAAACATGGTCCTTCTGACGGACGAAAAAGGTGATAAAAGCTCAGCACCACAACTCGAGGATCAAGATACTCTCGATACGATCATGGCTGACAGGTATTCACCAACGGCTTCTAGCCATTCCAGGGGCCAATTGACATCTAGTCACGGTGTCGATGAAGCTCCCGCTGGTCGTAGGCCAAGTGGGAATGATAAGGCTTAGCATACGATCAGCAATCTGTCGAATCAGGCTGAGTCCACCACAAAGACCTCAACAGGTACTAATCTCTAAACATTCTCCATCGTGGAAACTCCTTATAGAGGCACTGGAAGGCTCTCCATTAGTTATGATGGAAGCTCATCAGAAGATCGCTGTTGGAGGCACAAGGTCAATACGATCAGAGATATGAATCAAAATGTCATGTACAGTCCTACACAGTCTCCCTCACCACCACCTGTTGGTGGAAATGGTACGGGCCCTCAAGCACCAAATGCCAGAGGTAACAGAATTGATGGACGACCATCAGTTAATTCGCATGGTTTTGCCACACCTCGCGTGACGGGTCAGACGGAACCAACCAGGAGGTCGAGGGAAAGTTCAAGTCATCAGGTTAGCGGGAACCCTCCCAGTCCTTCGGTAAAAATACAAAACCTGCAACAAGTCTGGAATATCCTGAATAATTCAGATCTTGCTTTGGCAGGAACTCCAGTTATGCTCAACTTGCAGGTCAAGTATTGGAAGTCATCCAACAAACCATGTAGTGTACAAATATGTACCGAGAGCGAAGGAACTCACAAAATCACACGATGACTTCGTCCAAGCACTTCTCTCTCAGTCGGGGATAACATGTTCGAACGAAGGATCGACCGACACCAAGACACCCTTGTAGGTTTCGACCAGGGAATCACGAGGGAAGATGGCTCTTCACAGAAGCCACTTCTCTGCCTCGTTAAGATGAACAACCACTTGATTCTGGCAATCTCAGGCATCACCTAAATGAAGTTGGTGGTCAAAGGCGTCATCGTAACGTCCACGACCGGATTGGGACACCGAATCATAGGTATGTGAATCTGAAGAACCGATCTCCATCTGATTATAATCCAGCTCCTTTTTAGAGAAGGTGCCACAACTCCATTACAGGCTATCGAGCATTCTTGGCTGGGCTCCAAGCTGTTCGTTGGCCGGATAGGTTTCAACCAACCAACATAAAGAAGATCAATGGGACTCAGAACCCATTAGAATTTCTTCAAATATATTCAACTGCCATCAAAGCCTGCTGGTGGTAATGACAACATAATGGCAAATTACATGCCCACAGTCCTTGAAGGGTCTGCCCGGTTGTTGTTGCTTAACCTACCAGTCGGATCTATCTACACTTGGGAGCAACTCTGCGATACTCTAATTGCCAACTTTTAAGGGACGTACGATAGTCCCGGGAAGGAGGATGATCTTCATCGAATGAATCAGAAAACCAATGAAACTCTTTGGCAATATATCAAGAGGTTCAGTCAGGTTCGAAACTCTATCCCTGCGATCGCAGAGTCTTTTTTCATCCAGGCTTTTAAAGCAAGACTAAGGAATTGTTAGTTTACGGAAGATATTGCCATAAATCCTTCACGAACAACCATCGAACTTTTCGATATCGTAGACAAATATGCAATCGCTAGTGAAGCGATCCAGTGGTATCAAGCCATTGATCAAAAAGATAAAAATCCCCAGCCAGGTTTGGAGAAAAATGAGAAGAAGAACAAGAAGTCCCTCAAGGCTAAAAATAATCGCAAGCCCGATAACAATGAAGTCCTTGCAATTCTTGAAAAATTTACCAAGGACAAGAAAGACTCCACTGGTCAAAATAAAGCTAAGGCTCCGACCAGCGACTATAAAAGAAATAAGAAGTGGTGTCCTCTTCACCAGGCAGCAGGGCATGATCTGCACACTTGCCGAACCTGGCAAAAGAGACTAGATAATTACTACTCAAGTAAAGGGCTCTTCCCCTCCATAACAGAACTTGGGGAACCAAGCTCCAAGAAGGACAATGATGGTGACGAATAAATGGAGTACCAAGAGCCTCAGCATACTGTGGACTTGATCTTCGATGGATCCTCGTATGAATCAAGACGTCACCTGAAGGCCATGGAGTAGGAGGTCAACCTTGTCGAGCCTTCGATCACTGTTAAGCCGTCCAGTTGGTCAAAAACTATAATCTAATTCAGCAAAGAAGACTGCCCCTATAATACTCTGATTTATTCTAAGAAAAAAATCGTTAAAAAGAGAAATTAGACATAAGAAAATGGGGTTTCTGCAGTTCTTCAGTAACCTGGGCCTCCAGGGCCAAGGCCCGAGGCCCATGAGGGGTCAGCCACCAATAAAAGGATGGGGAAACCCTAGGGTTGGTACTGTAGCACGGTGTGCTATAGTAACCGCCACTGCTATAGTACCCCCATAAACAGTAGCCACCCCGCCTCCTTGCGCCGCCTCCTTTGGGTGCTGCCTGCCAAGAAGAAGAAGAAGAAGGAATGGGAGAAGAGAGAAGGGAGGGGAAGTAGGATCACGTGGTGTTCGTTGCGATCTTCAGCGATTCTTCAAGGGTAAGATCCGATCCCCTTTCTATTAGTTGATTAATTGATTATTAGCAAAGTTGGTCTTTAGATCTGTTTAGAGCAGATAGGATTGGCTGACTTTTTGAGAAGTTTAACGGCAGAATCTGTCCAGGACACCTCCTAGATAATTGTAGGCGACGTCGATACCTTTCTGTAGAGTACTAGATCATGTTGTTTAGACAAGCGGTTCAAAAGTTATGAATTTTGTAGCACCGTTGTTCGGTAAATTTGCTATAATTTTGACAGTTATTAGTAATCAGACATAAACGGATAGTTAAAGGAATATTTGGAAGGTTTCACTATAATGAAAGATGTAGATAATTGGATTAGCTTTCTAGAAAGCTAAAGAACATGAAATTTGGATAATTGTACTGAACGATATGATGATTTTAATATCACTGTCCAAAAACCTAATGTGAATTAGCCGTTCTGTTAATCAGCTTGGTAAGGGTAGTGAATGGCCGAATCTAGAAGGCTCACCAACTAGGTTTAGTTGGAGGATTTGATAGGCTTTCCAGAAAGTCCAAGAACACCCCATTTGGAACTCTGTACTAAAGTTATGAATTTTTGATTATGACTGACTATTGAGGGGACAGACTGTTGTTTAGGATTTTGGAATTGGGGTTGCGCGAGAGAGTATAGTTTTTTCGTAATTTCTTCTAGCTTTGTTTTGTCTAGTATTGTTATCTTAGAGTGCTTGTTAACTTAATTCAGGTGGAGGATTGGTTCCAGGGGCAGCGCCCTCTTCGCGTCCTCTATTCTCGCATGGTTGAGGCAAGTACTGTGATTGATAGATTAATTGTGAATGTTTGGTCATGATTGCGAGTATTTGATACATATTAGCTATGCATGGTTGTTGGAATGATATGTGTGTTAATATTGGTGAATGCTCAAAGTATGATTAAGTCCTATTCATGTATGATGTTACTGCTATTACATGTTATTGATGAATAGAGTAACTGTGCATGTGCATTTTGAGATCATGTTTGAGGCTTGGTCACGTGGTGACCAAGCATATACATTTTTGAGGTCCCCATCATGCATATGACAGGCTTGTGGTCCCCACACTTGCGGAGTGTGGGCTTGTGGTCCCCATTACTTGCGGAGTATTGGGCTCTTAGTCCCTGCGCTTGCGAGCACAGACACGGGTATGTAGTGACGGTTGCATACCGTGCATTACCGGTAAAATGCAAAGAGAGTCAAAGAGAAAACAAGCATTGAGCATTGCATGTGCATATGAATTGGACGCTAAAGAGAATCGTGATGGACGATGATATTATGGTTGTGAATGTTATTGTCTCATTAATTGTACTTTGCTGAGTCTTGGACTCACTCTTGCTGTTGTTTGTGTTTTTAGGTACACTTTACAAGGAAGGCATGCATGTCATAAGTTTGGATGTACACTGGCACGTACCATTCATAGTTGAATAAATTGGATGATGATTTAGTATTTGATCAAATTGCTTAAAGGACTTATTATAATTATGCCATATGCCTTGGATGATTAGTAATAGGGAAGATTAGCATATTTTGGATGCCTTTTGATTATGTTTTATATTGGAAGTTCAGATTATTGAATTATGGAATAAATGCCTGTTAAAACCTCCGGTATGGTTAACTATATAAAGCAGGTTCTGCCGAAATTTAGTGAGAAGTTTTAGTTTGTTTTTTTTAGTAGCATTCGAGGCTCATATCAGGCTGGGGTGTTATAGCCCCATCCCGTCGACCCGACTAGGTAGGTTTCCTATAGTAGTTGAACCAACTATTAACAATTGTAAAGTTAATCGAGTCTTGATAGATGGAGGAAGTTCTTTAAACATTTTATTTACGGGAGCATTAGAAGGGATGCAGATTCCCAGGTTGAATGTAAAACCTGTGAAATATGCCTTTCATGGCATAGTTTGTAACATCCTGATTTTCAGAATCGGGATGCTAATATTTAATTTGGCGATCTAATAAATATTTGGCAATGTTTTAAAATTTTCACATGTTTAATTAAAATGTTGCTTCTTAAAATCGAATCGAATTGAAAGTCTGCATTTAAATTGAATTACTGTGATTTCTTGTTTTAGCATGCATTACAAAAATCATGAAGCATGCATTAGTACCGCTACTCTTTTTCAGTCCGACCGACCGCAGGCGAGATGCCTGTGAGTCTATTTCTTTTCCCCAACTTATCTCCTCGCAATCACAACCGAAAACCAAAAATCATACAACACATGTTATACCATTGGGATCATCGTCTCGAGGGCGTTCCGTTTCTGCAACCGTTTTTTGCATGCAAGGTCATATGAGCAAGTTGGAAAAATGAGAGAGAAATACGCTGCTATTTATTCCACTGCTAATTTCTCTCACTACCATCCCCTTTCCACCCCACTGACCAATTTTTGTTTATGCCTAGCTGAACCAGTCACCCACATTGCCATTTGCTTCCCTTCCCATTTCCCTGTTCCCAGTCGACACCAACCTCTGCCACTGCCCATTTCTTTAACCCAGCTGAAGCATCCTTTCTCCACCATCATTTACTCATTTCTCCCACTGCCCAACATTTTCTAACAGAGCACCCACTGCCCATTTGTTCCCAGTCGAGCCCTTCCTTCTCTACTCACTGAACTCTCCATTTCATTTTTTCCCCTACCATCCTCACTGCCATCTTCTTTACAATCACCATCACTTTCTCTCCCCTACAGCAAAAGCCCCATCACCTGCCAACTTTAGCTCCCAACCCAATGCCTCAGCCAAACCCACTCCTCTCTTCTATTTTATTCACTCCCAACACCAAAGCCACACGCCAACCATTCATTTTCCTCCAACCGAACACCTTCTCAATCTCCACACTGCTTCTTTTCCCCATCAGAAGCTCCATTTTCTTCCTCAACATGAGCTCAACACAACACCATCTCTCCTTTCAATCCTCATAAAAAAAACTGAAAATCTCTCTATGCATGCTAGACCATTGTGTTCCCCATCATTCAAGCAACCCATTTTAGTGATTTGTTTGCGCATGCACGATCGTTTGAGCTTTTGGCAAGAAGATGGGAGGAGGTAGTGAGCTGTTCGTGGCCTTTGTGGCTATGATGCATGCAGCGGCCTGGAGCATGGCCGACACCAGAGAGCTGCGTCAAGGCGCTGGCTGCCCTGCAGCGGCTCTGCTGCGATACTTGGTGGTGTCGACGCGGCCGACAAGGCGGGGTGGCCAGCCTGCAGCAGCAAGGAGGTGGCGTTTTGGTCCTGGAGCGGTACAAGAGTAGGAGCCAAGCTGGGCGCACGGCGCTGTCGGCCGGCGATGGCAAGGCTCGATGTGCTAGCTGCCACCCTCGGCGCAAAGCATCTGCAGCAGCTCGGCGGCGCGGAAGAACCCGATGGGAGCCATGCAAGCAACAGAGCAGCGATCGCGGTCGAGCCGAGCCCCAGCTCTATGCGGCACCTAGGCGAGTGCCCAGCGGCTCGGCGAGGCCAGCTAGGTCGGAGCCATGCATGCAGCGGCAACCCCGGCGCGGCGCATGCATGTCAAGCCTGGCACAGCCGGCGTGGGGCGGCACGATCCGGACGCCAGTGGCGCATCCTAGCTGTGGCCGAGCCAAAGCCTGTGCTAAGTATCTTTAGTTGTTTGCATGCATGAGTTAGTTCGGCTGTCAGATAGTACACGTTTGGATGGTTGACTCTGCAAGTGTGTTAGTTTGCTCTATAGCTTTGCCTTAGCAAGTTAATTAGGAACACTGTTAATTAGTGGATTAGTGCATGGCAGAACCAGATCGTGTGCAACATTTCTGTCGTCTCATATGTGTGAGTGTATGGCTGCATGTAGTTGAATATGTGCATGATTTTCTAGTCATTGAGTCTCGGAGCAAGAAGCAGAGGAGTTAGTGGTTTGTTTTTTCAGCATGTAGCAGTGTCTGTTAGTGTGTTAGTTGCCTAGTAGTTGGTCGAGTCCATGCTAGTAAAAGTGCTAGATATAGTTTGCATATTAGTAATGGTCAGTTTACATGTAGGATAGTACTTAGTCATCCTGGCTAATAGGAGCATGATTGAGTGCATGCGGCGGTGGCACCACCCGCTGAGGCACGGAGGACGGCGAGACTCAGACACGGATGAGTCGGCGATGACTACGGCGGATGCGGATGCGGGCGAGATCAGCGACGACTACGACGGACGTGTAGCCGAGAAGACGACGCTCGGTGGCGATTCACACGCCTAGCGTTGCGGTAAAATCTTTAGTATTATTTTTGTTACCGTGCTATGATATTAGTCGTGCATGTTGCATTTTAGTCTTGAGCATGGCATCTTGTTATGCATTTTTATTTCTAAAGAGTGTCGGGTAGCTTGCGACCTGTGTAATTCTCCGGTTTTGTCTTATTTGCGTGTAGGTGTGATTATGTGTTGATATTTTGGTGAATGTTATTAATCAGTTTATTGTGGTGGGATAAGTGTATTGTTGATCGGTGGAAGCTAGATTAAATATATTGTTGAATTGTTGGATCGGATGATATTATTTTGGAGTCGCAGGGAAGTTAATGGTGATCTTTGGATAATACATTAATTGGAGATTTTCCCTCATATTGGATTAGTAATTTTTGGAGATAGGACACATAAAGATTTTTATAAATGATTACCTGATGGATGACGTATGTGCTGATGTTTAAGGATATATCTTTTATATATGTGTATTGTTGCTCGTTGGATGTCGGATTAAGTACATTATTGGATTGTTTGAACGGATGTCCTAACTGATAGTTATGCGGATCATATATGATAGAATTTGGGAGATGATAGAATGGATTATTTAATTGCGGATTAATGTTTCGATTGCCTTATAATTAGTGGATAAGTTCCATGTGCCGAGTTGATAGAAATGTGTCCTAAATCGAGTTAGTAGATAAATGATTATTAGTTGATCATAGAGGCACATGTGTGATTGGATTGGTAGATTTCATACGTGACTAGTCCGCTGAAATGGATATAAGTTGATTGATTAGTGAGTTGTTAAATGTTGGGCATGCTTTTAAATTGTAGAGCTCACTAGGTGTCGGTTAGTCAAATAAACCTTGATCGGTGGAAATTTTGGTGTATGCGAATATGTTTGGCCGAGGTGAGACTAGTAGAGTTGATAGATAGTATTAGATTAAATAGTCTTGTGGAGGATGATTGAGGGATTTAGTCATGGCTATGTGCCCATAACTTGGTGGAGTTAATCACCGGATTGATTGTATGTATGAAAGATGGTGAGTCCGGGCATTATTTGTTGGGTTGAATGCCTTGTTTATGCTTTAGTGGATGCTAGTATAGGAGTTAGATCGAGATACGAGGATTTGACCAGACAGTGTTATGCATGTCATTGAATTCAACACCGGAGAATCAGTTAAGTATATGATTACGAGAAGATTAGTTTTGTCGGAAGATGTTTTTCCTTTAGGAATTAAATGGAAAAGAAAATAAAATACATAGGCCCCACTTGTCATGGTAGAGGCTAGGTCAGCCTACGTATAAAAAATATTTATTGCGATAGAAATTTCAGAAAAGAATATTTTTTTACACTAGAAATTGAATTAAGTTCAAAAATTCATAGAAAATTCATTTGAACTCTAAATGGGGTGATTCCATTTTTATTAATCATAACCTTTTATTATATTTAATGCCATGTAAAACTTATCCCCACCACTATTCTGCAAATTTTCACGAAACAATCAAATTTCGGATGAACAGTAACCGAACATTGATTTTTAGTACTTTCTAGAAATCTGATTTTCAAACTACTATAACACTCTCATATAAACTCCAAATGGAATAATTTTTGTACCTAAATTCATCTAAAATCATAATCTAGTTACTGTATAAATTTCATGTATTTTTGAGCAATTTGAGTTTTTGCCTATTTCTCGGTGTTTATTCGATGTCGTTATTTCCTTAGAATCTGAACTACCGCAAGCGAGTGATTACACAACCGAGAGTGAAAAATTGGAATACCAGCCAGGCAAGCATCATTTGAACTTTCTTTTGCATCATATTTAATCCCAGTTTTGTTAAGGTACTGCAATGATAATTGCTTGCATGCTATTTTGATATTGTCGCTATTTTTTGTGATGTGTAGATTAGTTATATCCTATTCATTGAGGTTATCCTTGAATTATTCCAGCACCACATGCTTATGATAGGATGTGTGAATTTATATTGTTTGGGTTTGCTTAGCCATGCAAGTCTAGAACCAGTAGCTGATTATCGTGAATAACCCGACAATTATGGGATAAACACAACTTTCATTATATACTTTTGTTTCAGATCTTTGTATCTGTTTTATGAGTTAAATTTTTTCATTTTAAATGAGCTTTTGGACTGGACAAGTGATGAATAGTGATGGTGCCTTTGTGCACGAGATTTAGGTATGTGGTTTGACTTGTCTGGACAATTAAGGACCGAACTTTGGGTACCTGTGGTTCAAGCAACACTCGTGCCATCACACGCGGTATATGGGTGCTGTATGGTTAAGTAGGGGGAACGTTTTGTTGTGTTGAGTCCCACGGTAGTGAAATTGTAAGGGCATGGGACCGTTAAATCCTGTGTTCCTTAGGGGGCCGATAGGGCATAGAGACCGTAACGTCTTATGTTTCCTAGGAGCCCTGGGTTGAGGCACTTAGCCCAATGAGATCTTCTTGCTAAAAACAACCATATCTTGATTTACCCGGCCGGCATACCATAGGAAGTATGCTATTTTCGGAGGCATCTGGAGGCTTACGGGCTAATCAAGTCGTGTGGGTAAAGTAGTACACCCCTGCAGGGTATAAATCTATTCGAATTGTAACACCCTGGCTATTCGGAAGCCAAGATGTCACCTAAAACATCTAACATACATCCATAAAGCGGAAGAATTTGAATAAAATCAACTAATGCTTGTATCAAAACAACCAAGACATGATGAAGGTATCCTTCTTTCACCATCTAATCTATTTATTTTAGTTCGTTGATAAAGAAAGTTCACATGCAGTAATAATTCAACATCAATGTGGAGAAGGTATCCTTCCTTCACCAATTATAACTTAATTATTACAGTTCATCATTAACGAATGTAAGATAGAACTAAATTTAATCTTGAACATGAATAGGATGATGTGAACGAGTAGTGCGTGTCTACTCCCTCCCAAGTGAGCCAACATCAGGGTTACCTAAAATAAACAAACAACGCAAGAGTGAGTCCATGACTCAGCAAGTACAGTGAAAGAGACAGAACATAAAAATGAACAGGATATCACCATTTAAGAATGCGAACCTTGCATCGAGTGAACACTTATGAAAACATGAAATGAATGAATGTAATCAAGGATGGACTGCACACATGCATATACCGGTATAGCTAGTGACACACCCGTCGGTGTTCACTTAAGCCCGCATCTTAACAAAAATGCGGGGATCCAATTCCCGTATGAAGAACGTTTCATACGGGTGTCCAAAGTTGCCCATTCTGGAATTAATGGGTCTTACATGCCCATCCTGGAATTGATGGGTCTTACATGCCCATCCTGGAATTGATGGGTCTTTCAAATCCACTCCCGTGGACGGGACATGACAATGTCCAACATTGCCCACATTGGAATGGTTGGACTTGAAATCCACTCTCGTGGATGAAACATGCAAAATGAATGTATAACATGGATTGAGAATATTGAAAGACATGATATCTAAACATGGATATAACACATATATCAAAACATAAACAACCCACCTTCTCATGAATTATATGGAATCACAACAAGATCATAAAAACATTCATCAATCACAATCAATAAAGGTGGCAAGGTACTTGCCTTCCGCGAAGCACTGCGGTAGTAGGTAAAGAGGATGTCCCTAAACCGAAGCCTCTCTGCCTACATAAGTAAATACTCGAAATAAATACAACATATAACATAGCGCTTCCATTAACGTTCTACAACGACTTCCCGACAGTCCACAATTAACTAATTAGCTCAAATCTGAAAACAGACTACTCAGGCACAACCCGAAACTGGACAGCAGAACGGTAAAAATCATATCTATTGGTCTGGGACTCGGAATGAGGTGAGACCAATTTCTTTGGATTCTTAACTGACATATCTACAACTTTGTAGTTGACTAGATAACCCAATTCGGCCAAACTAAATTGCTAACTGTCAAACAAAACAACAGAACAGAATCTGACTGAGCAAAAAGAACAGCAGAGCTAAAACGTCCATAACTTTTAAACTACAACTCCGAATTGAGTGTTCTTTAACAATCTGAAAAGGTTATGAAATTATCTACAATAACCTAGTTGGCACGACATTCATATTTTGCCTTTAACAAAAAGTGGCACACGGGTCAAAACTAAAGATAGAAACTGACATACAATCTGGACAGACTGACCTACAATCTGGACAGTCACAAAGAAAAGTGCATAACTTTTGATCTATAGATCCAAATGAGGTGTTCTTTCTCAATCCTGAAAGATAGTGATATCACCTTCAAAATTTGTTATGGGCAAGACCTCTGAATCACCCTCTAACTAGGCCATAAATCAACCTATACAGAGACTGCTAATTCTCGTCAGGATTCTGGACAGCAGATAGTAAATCTATCATAACTTTTGACTCGAAAGTCGGAATGAGGTGATCTTGGCGGCCAACGAAAGCTAAGAACAAGACCTACAAAACTCCAGGAGATGATCATCTCATATTCGGCCTGTAAAACCACGAAACAGACCCCACAACATTCTGGACAGAATTGAATCTACTAAAAAAAACAGACTTGATCCAAACAACTAATCTTATTTGCATCTAACAAACATCAAACCGTGAAGCTAGCTCTTTGTTACCCTTGTAGATCCGTGGGAAGATGAAGAACAGCCCACCATCACAAACTCTCTCAATCTCCTCCTTTCTCCCCTCTTTTCCCCTCTTCTTCTTCCTTGTACGTTGCAACCCGGGCTCATCCTCCTTGTTGTTTCGGGTGGCAGCAGCAAGGGAGGAGAAGATGGCTGCCCAGAGGAGGAGGTGGTGGAGGTGGAGCGCAAGGAGGATGGGGTGGGCGCATGGGGAAGGGAGGGATGCTTGTGGCGGCCACCGGGGAGAAGGGAAGGGATGGGGCTGCCCTAGGGTTAGGGGAGGTGTGGGACGCATGGGCTTGGGCACAGTGCGCCTCCCCTCTTGGGCCACTCATGACCGGCCACCAGCTGGATTAGCTGGCCGAAACCCTAGGTTCTGAATTTTTCTCCGAAAATCTTGAATTTTCCATTAATTCTCTCTCCGAATAACTATCTCTCTAAAAGATAATCGGGGTATTACATTCTACCCCCCTTAACAGAATTCGACCTCGAATTCTAATCGTCGAAAAGAACACAAGGACAGAATACCACGGAATTGAAAACAATGAATTAACACGTACCAGGAGTAAATAAATCTGGGTGCTGCTCACGCATGCTAAAAAACCAACTCCCAAGTGGCCTTTCTCTCAAGAAGAGGAGACCACCCGCTAAGACGTAAAACGACGTCTGTTTTAACACTCGACCCGAAAACTCCAGGTACGCTCATTGGAACGGAAACGAAGGTAAGATCTTACTCGAAGGTCAACGTTGTTAACGACAAACAAACTCCGGAACTCTCAGGTACTCACTCCACACCAAAAGAAACCAAAAGTGAGTACAACGCGTAGGAATCCGAGACGGTCTTAGCGAAACGACAGCTATCAAAAACAACCCAATGAACCTGGGGTTAACCTTCCCCTTGAAGTCGAACCACACAACATGCACATAGAGTACGGAACTCTTGTTCCACCTCTCCATTGAACTCTTCACCGAACAAGGATCACCCTCTTTTAACCGGAAACATACAATCGAATTCTTTTTAAACAAACTCTTTTACCGGCAAAACACATCTGAATAAGAAAGATTCACATCACAACTATACGTTACCAACTGAGTACTGAAGAGTAAAATCCAGAAATCAGAATTTCATCAAGAAAACCTTTCCACTTTCCAAGTGGCAAATTGCGAATAAACGTCACGAAAGCCAAAGGGGAAAAACACTTGAATGCCCAAATCAAAAACTTCCTTTATTCTTCCTGAACCGATAAGAACCACACATACCAAAATCGAGTCAAACTCAACTTACGAAAGACATTGGTCAACAGCACAAAGCTCATGCGAGAATAAAGAAAACGCTTCACTAATCAAGAAGACATCTTTTTCCTTAGTTTCACTTTTTGGAATAAAATATCTCTCAACACAGAATTGAATTCATCGCATACCACACGGTCTCAAACCTCTTATTTTAACATAATCAAATTTAGGCTTAAACTGAAATACCTTATCTACACCTTTGTAGAGAGCCTCTATTGATTCCACTAAACACTCTAGACAACTCCTTCAACTGATGACATTAATTTGTTAGGAGACACCAAAGCACCTCAAAACCCATGCAGTCTCATCACCCCCAACTTTCAAGAATAACACATCAGAATCCTCAACACACCCGCTCATGCACCGCATCAGAAGGGTTCTATCGACAATCATTCCATTGCTCAGAATACTCAGTTTTCTATCTCCTCTACACCCAAATCTTTGGGCAACCAAAAGTCTAGCATGAAAATGGAAAGCCCAAATTTAACCTCTGAGACCTCTACAACGAATTCCTCTTATAACAAATAGTGAAATCATCGGATTAAATCTCTAAGATCCCCACAATTCCGACATACTCACTCATTGACATCATCAGGAATCACTCATACAACATCACGATTATACCATAGGTCCTACTTAGTCGAACAATATACAATTTTACTTCGAAACCATACATTCCATCTGAATCAACTTCCCTCCAAGAGGTTCAGGTCAAAACCAACTCATCTTCTATTACTCCTCCAATAGCTGGATAGTAAAATCTCACCCCTACAATCACTTAACCACCACCAAACAAATAACAACTTACGAGTTGTAAAACTTTACAGCACAAAACGGTTGATCCTTTCTCAAAAGAAAGAGGCGAACAAGAACAAATTTCACCACACAGGAAAATGTTGCTGCTCACAGTGAGCACGAAACCAAAAGAAATAATCTGGTAATGAAGATCTGGGAAAACGAAAGTTGAGTTCACAGCGAAGGGCACGCATCCCTCGAAAAGGGAATAGCAAATAACCACCATTAAGAGAAATAGCATTGCGATTGAAACTCGACAACTCTTGAGTGAAAAGAGCAAAAAGTTTATGAACAATTCGAATAACTACAAGTTACAAAACTTGACTCAGATTCTCAAATATTCCTACTGTACTCTTTCCTTTAACATTGAAATTAATCCTTTGACTAACATCGCTTTTCCACAACGTACAAGTTAAGATCTTTAGTCCAAACCACAAGGACTAATTAAGAACCAATGAAATTCTTCAATACGTCATATTTGTTCAGAACCGTTCAACTACACAAGAAACATGAGATCCAAATAATCTCAATCACCAAACTCGAAACTTTTCCAATTACGGGATTTTATGAAAAGCAAGCAGATTAATCTCCTTTTAAGGGAACTAACATAATTTTCTTTAATTGCAGCTTCACGTTGCCAACTCAAACCAGAAATCCGTTAAGATTAAATCACATGAATCTCTTAAGAAGCAACAAGACAATTCAATACCTCAATTTATTTAAAATAATTTCAGCTACCAGATGATTCAATAGCTCAAAGAAAATATCACGAAAGCTAAACTTGAAATATTCTCATCTGAACGATATCACCAAAGGCGATCAAAATACTATGGGTATTAACATCAATTTCACAACAACAATTAGAAAACACTTCGAAAGACCCACGTGAAAAGAATGGGTTGATTCTTTCTCAAAAGAAGAGACAAATGGAAACGACTTTCACCAACTAGAAAACTCATCTACCACTCGCACTGAACACGGGACCAAGGAAGAAACCAATTAAGCAATGAACTTATAGAACATAAGTGAAGTCCACAGTTGAAGGCATAAGCCTCACTAGAAGAGAATATCGAATCTTAACAGATAAGAACAAATAAGTATTCAAGATCGAAGCACTTGCATCACTGAAGAACCATTATAACTTTGCAACATAACGCTACTCGATAAACTTCATTTACAACATAAAAGCCTGAACCCTCAAAAGATCATGTTCACAAAACTTGAAATTTGATCATTTAGAGAATATCACCATAGGTGATCAAATTACTACGAGAATTAACCTCATTCTCACATTTTGACGAGTTAATAACATCGACAACATACACTAGTACTGAGAATCATCAAACTTTATTACTCCATCCTAAAACTTCCCAAAGGGAATACAAACCACAAGGTTGAAACAAATTTATTATAACAAGATTATGCTAAGCAATATCAATATCACAAGGCACGATAGCAAAGACTACTTACGAAATTAATCTACTCAACTATTGGTGTTGCTTAGCACCTTCTTCAGCGCTCATTAACAATCGATGATGGTATTAATCATGTGTGTACATACAGTACCAATTCCATTTGCAATCACATAACTATATGTAAGCATAGATTCACATTTCACCTTTGTTCAGAAATCATTTCAAAACATGATTAAAGATTCACTAACATAATTTTCTATAAACAAGGTTTCACGAATCGATACACCAGCACCCATCTGGTACTTTATACAAGTTTCAACAATCTTAGCATACCAGGAAATAGATAAATCTAGCTCTTATGTAAGATCTATAGGTTCTGAATGGATATGGACAGTCTTCATTTAACCTACACCATGTATCAAATACAAGAACATTTCAAATTAATCAATTTCACTTTCATGGATGGTAGTTAAGAATAATTGATTTGCACCATGCTAATAACCCAACTTGGTAACTCATATCGTAACAATTTATTCGTTTAGTTATAACTCCTCATTTTAAGCATGGCAAGACATCACAAAAGGATTCTAACACCTTACTACAGCAAAAGAGAGACTTCAAACCTCAACGCTCGAAGTAATCCAAAAGAAACGCATAAAGCCAAAGCTTTCACATGCAAACGAACTTACAGCGGAAAACTCTCACTAACCAAGCTGTCAAACGAGTAAATGAGTCATTCTTTTTCAATGAGAAAGAAGGAGCAACCATGAAAACATCAATCTTGCCAATTGACAACGACCACAAGTGGTAAAAGCAACTCAACAGTTGAAAAGCAATATTTGTTTCAGAGAACCAAGAGGGATCTATTGAAAACCATAATCTATCATGAACCACAAACCCAGGAGAAATTCATCAACCACCACAGGACAAGAATTGGCAAATTCAGAAATCAAGAAAGAGAATAACTTTCTAAAGCAACTCACGCTTAACACCTGAAACTATGGTACTCGGGGTAACTACTCCTCTAACCACGTACTGCGAACGGTGGTGTAACTCAGTGAATCCGGAGTAACAACCACGACCTCCACTTCTGATCATTCGTTTACAACACGCTTCACCAAAATACTCAATTATGAATATACAGGATCATCTCATGACAATCATAGAATTAGTTCATAGATATTGAATATCATAGCAGATCATATATTACCAACAAGGATGATAGTACAGAAGCAATTCAACAATTGCTCAACAAAATGAAACATAATAACAGATATTGCGAAAGCAATATAATTTTCCAACCCCACCTACTGTGCACAGTGTGTCATTTTAATAACTTAATTACCACAGACCTAAAGCCCGCTCTGATACCAACTGTAACACCCTGGCTATTCGGAAGCCAAGATGTCACCTAAAACATCTAACATACATCCATAAAGCGGAAGAATTTGAATAAAATCAACTAATGCTTGTATCAAAACAACCAAGACATGATGAAGGTATCCTTCTTTCACCATCTAATCTATTTATTTTAGTTCATTGATAAAGAAAGTTCACATGCAGTAATAATTCAACATCAATGTGGAGAAGGTATCCTTCCTTCACCAATTATAACTTAATTATTACAGTTCATCATTAACGAATGTAAGATAGAACTAAATTTAATCTTGAACATGAATAGGATGATGTGAGCGAGTAGTGCGTGTCTACTCCTCCCAAGTGAGCCAACATCGGGGTTACCTAAAATAAACAAACAACGCAAGAGTGAGTCCATGACTCAGCAAGTGCTGATGAAAGAGACGAGAACATAAAAGCGAGCAGGATATCACCATTTAAGAATGCGAACCTTGCATCGAGTGAACACTTATGAAAACATGAAATGAATGAATGTAATCAAGGATGGACTGCACACATGCATATACCGGTATAGCTAGTGACACACCCGTCGGTGTTCACTTAAGCCCACATCTTAACAAAAATGCGGGATCAATTCCCGTATGAAGAACGTTTCATACGGTGTCCAAAGTTGCCCATTCGGAATTAATGGGTCTTACATGCCCATCCTGGAATTGATGGGTCTTTCAAATCCACTCCCGTGGACGGGACATGACAATGTCCAACATTGCCCACATTGGAATGGTGGGACTTGAAATCCACTCTCGTGGATGAAACATGCAAAATGAATGTATAACATGGATTGAGAATATTGAAAGACATGATATCTAAACATGGATATAACACATATATCAAAACATAAACAACCCACCTTCTCATGAATTATATGGAATCACAACAAGATCATAAAAACATTCATCAATCACAATCAATAAAGGTGGCAAGGTACTTGCCTTCCAAGCAATCGCTGATAGTAGGTAAAGAGGATGTCCCTAAACCGAAGCCTCTCTGCCTACATAAGTAAATACTCGAAATAAATACAACATATAACATAGCGCTTCCATTAACGTTCTACAACGACTTCCCGACAGTCCACAATTAACTAATTAGCTCAAATCTGAAAACAGACTACTCAGGCACAACCCGAAACTGGACAGAAGAACGGTAAAAATCATATCTATTGGTCTGGGACTCGGAATGAGGTGAGACCAATTTCTATGGATTCTTAACTGACATATCTACAACTTTGTAGTTGACGAGATAACCCAATTCGGCCAAACTAAATTGCTAACTGTCAAACAAAACAGCAGAACAGAATCTGACTGAGCAAAAAGAAAAGCAGAGCTAAAACGTCCATAACTTTTAAACTACAACTCCGAATTGAGTGTTCTTTAACAATCTGAAAAGGTTATGAAATTATCTACAATAACCTAGTTGGCACGACATTCATATTTTGCCTTTAACAAAAAGTGGCACACGGGTCAAAACTAAAGATAGAAACTGACATACAATCTGGACAGACTGACCTACAATCTGGACAGTCACAAAGAAAAGTGCATAACTTTTGATCTATAGATCCAAATGAGGTGTTCTTTATCAATCCTGCAAGCTAGTGATATCACCTTCAAAATTTGTTATGGGCAAGTCCTCTGAATCACCCTCTAACTAGGCCATAAATCAACCTATACAGAGACTGCTAATTCTCGTCAGGATTATGGACAACAGATAGTAAATCTATCATAACTTTTGACTCGAAAGTCGGAATGAGGTGATCTTGGCGGCCAACGAAAGCTAAGAACAAGACCTACAAAACTCCAGGAGATGATCATCTCATATTAGGCCTCTAAAACCACGAAACAGACCCCGCAACATTCTGGACAGAATTGAATCTACTAAAAAAAACAGACTTGATCCAAACAACTAATCATATTTGCATCTAACAAACATCAAACCGTGAAGCTAGCTCTTTGTTACCCTTGTAGATCCGTGGGAAGATGAAGAACAGCCCACCATCACAAACTCTCTCAATCTCCTCCTTTCTCCCCTCTTTTCCCCTCTTCTTCTTCCTTGTACGTTGCAACCCGGGCTCATCCTCCTTGTTGTTTCGGGTGGCAGCAGCAAGGGAGGGGATGGTGGTGGAGGCGCATGGGGGAAGGGGAGGGATGCTTGTGGCGGCCACCAGGGGGAGAAGGGGAAGGGATGGGGCTGCCCTAGGGTTAGGGGGAGGTGTGGGACGCATGGGCTTGGGCCTGGTGCGCCTCCCCCCTCTTGGGCCACTCATGACCGGCCACCAGGTGGATTAGCCTTGGCCGAAACCCTAGGTTCTGAATTTTTCTCCCGAAAATCTTGAATTTTCCATTAATTCTCTCTCCCGAATAACTATCTCTCTAAAAGATAATCGGGGTATTACACGAATAGCCGTGTCCATGGTTATGGATGATCGTTTGAGTTTGTGGCTGCTTATTGTTAGACTTGGAATTAAAATTGTGGTTATAACTTGGTTTCGTCATGAATAGGATGTTCATGTTTGTTGTTGTATCAAAGTGAACAGCCACTTTTTAATTCATTACTTATTCACATGCTTTACTTCTACTTCAAATCTAATTTTGAAATGGCACTTGAAAAACTAGTATGTGTAGGTTGTACATTGTTGCGTCTCTTTTGCAAAACTAAGCCAATATGAGCCATCCTTTGGAACAACCTTATGTATAACTAATTTTTATTTGTGTAAGACTTGCGAGTACTCTTTTGTACTCAGCCAGTTTATCTACTGGCTTACAGGTGAGGAAGATATCGAGCCTGATGAGTTTGTTAGTGTCGATTTAGGCGACACTGATGAGTAGTGCTATCATTTAACTCCCAGTCGGTTGCCGATGGGTTATGTGTAATACCCGATTATTCGATATCGAATGCTGTAAAGATTAGAGAGGAAATAAGTTAAAATTCAGAATTTTAGGAGAAGTATGGGCCGCCAACCCATATTTGAGAAGAGGGGAGCCGGCCATAGTGGCCCAAGGCCCATGAGTGGGCCGGCAGCCCATTAGAAGGC
The DNA here is from genome assembly GCA_036346255.1 of Ampelocalamus luodianensis. Taxonomy (NCBI): domain Eukaryota; kingdom Viridiplantae; phylum Streptophyta; class Magnoliopsida; order Poales; family Poaceae; genus Ampelocalamus; species Ampelocalamus luodianensis. The sequence continues at coordinate 37,714,197 of CM070633.1, forward strand.
AAGGGAGGGGAGGGGACCAAACCCTAGCCCCATTTGATACAGTAGCCGCCATGCTACAGTAGCCCCATGCTACAGTGCCTCCGCCGCCTGCTGCTCCTCCTCTCCCCGGCGCCATCTTCCCTGCTGCTTGTGGTCGACCGTGGGAAGAAGAAGAAGAGGAAGGAAAAGAGGATTGAAGGATAATTTCTTCGTGGTATTTGATCAGCGATCTCCGATGGTTCTACAAGGGTAATGATCGATTTCCCTCGCTGTTTAGGTTGTTTCAGATGCGAATTCGATTAGTTTGATTGGATTGAATTGCTACCGTTAGAATTTCAGTTCTGTCCGGAATGTTGCGTGGCCTGTTTCGTGATCTTAGAGGTCAAATTTGGGTTGTCCATCTACTAGAGTTTTGTAGATATTGATCTTAGCTTTCGATGGCCGCCAAGAACACTGAATTCCGACGTACGGATCAAAAGTTATGATAGTTTTCGTCTCTGCTGTCCAGAATCCTGACGAGAATGAACTGTCAAGTTGCCTTTTAAAATATGAGTGGGATAATGGAAAATTCCGGGCTTTCACCCAACTAGGTTATTCTAGGCCTTGGTCTTAGCTTTTGATATTGATAAAGAACGCAAATTTTGGTGTAGCCAATTAACAGTTATGGCACTTTCCGTGCTGCTGTCCAGAATTGCCGGAAGTTATGACAAACAGTGTTTGTGGGTCTTGTGGAAATTGATACATATAGAATTCGAGGTTTCCATCAACTAGGTTGTTGTAGATCATTTCATTACCTTTCAATCAAACCTGAGAACACCCCTTTTCGAGTTTTAGATCAAAAGTTATGCCATTTATACCGCTGCTGTCCGTATAGACTTTATGCTAGAATGTGGTTTAATTCAAAGTAACGGGTATATTTTAGATGGTGGGATTGGGGTTATGAGTTAGGGCGATGCGAGTAGTGTCTTGATGACTTGGTTCTTATTGAGTAACTTTGGTGTAGGGGGTGAGGCGCCAAGGTTAGCGGCTTCTTCGTTGCCTCCCAACGCATCACAACGCTAAAGGCAAGTACAATGACTTATGTGTGTTTTGTAAACCCCAGATGCTCGTTGAATTGTATGGTGTTTTATTGATATGTGAGACGCTTAATGTTCATGTGCTATCCACGGGAGTGGAATGTCCACGGGAGTGGAGGTTATGGTAGACAAGAACGTTATGATGATTATGTTCTTTGTGTACGCTCTTTCATATGTGTGGAGATGATATTAACCATTGTTCATAAATTTATTCATGCATTCTTGTTCATATTCCGTCCACGGGAGTGGAGTCTAAAGTCCCATCAATTCCAGTATGGGCAAGTGAAGTCCCCCCATTCCAATGTGGGCAGTTTTGGACACCCGTATGAAACGTTCTTCATACGGTATTTTGGATCCCCGTATTTCGATAAATACGGGCTTAAGTGAACACCGACGGGTGTGTAACTTGCTATACCGATATAAGCTCTAGTGCAGTCCAATCAATTCATGGCATCCATGCATTACAGTTCTTTCTTTCAGATACTTCTTTGTACCTTAATTTTACATGAAGTGTGTTCTTGTATTCGTTGTACTTGCTGAGTCCCGGACTCACTCTTGTTTGTTGTTTTGTTTTAGGTGGCCATTGATGATAATTCTATCGGGAGGGAGTAGACATGCACTACACACACATCACCATATTCCAGTTTCAATAATAGAACTTGGTTGAATTCCTTATTTGTTTAGAGATAAATTGTAATAATTGAGGCGTCATGTGGATGATGTCTTCTGTTTGGTCATGGATGTTTATTTTCTCTTTGTGATACTTGACCGCATAGGTTCGATTTTATTTGTGTTTTTATGCCTTATGAGCGATTCACTTTCCATTCGTTATAACTTGGATTATTGCTTCAATTCTTATGATTGTGGATGTATGTTAGACTCTTTAGGTAACATTTTGGCTTCTAGATAGCCAGGGTGTTACAGTTGGTATCAGAACGGGCTTTAGGTCCGTGGTTAATAAAAAATATATTAAATTGACACCTTGTACCTGATGAGGTGGGGTTGGGAATTACATTACTTCCGCATTATCTGTTGTTATGTTCCATTTGTTGAGCAATTGTTGAATTGCCTCTGTACTATCTTTGTTGTTGTTAACCTATGATATGATATGCTATGATATTCTATATCTATGAATCTATTCTATGATTGCCATGAGATGATCATGTATAATCATATTTGATTATATTGTTTTTACGTGTCGAAAGTGGTTGTTAAGCAGTGGAGGCCATGGTTGTGGCCTTGGACTTTGTCAGGTTATACCACCGTTCGTGGTAGACGAATAGAGTAGTTACCCCGAATACTATAGTTGCAGGAGTTGAGCGTGAGCTGCTTTAGAAAGTTATTTCCTTTCTTGACCTCAAATCTTGGCAAATTCTTGCTCTTTGGTGGATGATGACTTTCTCCTGGGTTCGTGGTTCATGGTAGTTGTTGTGCTTCAATGGCCTCTAATGGTTCTCTAAAACAATTATTGTTTTTCGACTGTTGAGCTATTTTTACTACTTGTGATCTTCCTCAATTGGCAATATTGATAATTCCATGGTTGTTCCTTCTTTCTCATTGGAAAAGAATGACTTATGTATTCGTTTGATAGTTTGGGTAATGAAAGCTTTCTGTTGCAAATTCGTTAGCATGTGAAAGCTTTGGGCTTTACGTATTTCTTTTGGATTATTTTGAGTGTTGAAGATGGCATGTTTCCCTTTTATGAAATAAATATTAAAAACCTTTATTGTGGTCTTGGCGTGGTTTAGTGAGGGGTTATATTCAAAGAAATTAGTGGATATGATTTGGGTTATCAAGTTGGGTTTGTAGTGTGGTGCGTAATCGATGTTAACTAAGAACGTTGGAAGAGAAGTTGATTAAACTTGATGGTGTCTTGTAGTAGTTCTTTATGAACCATGATTAAGAGTATGACTATACCTAATTGGAGTCAAAAGAGTTATTAATAAGTGTGGAATATTGACGAACTGGTTTGACCGTTAAAATTTGTTTAGTTGGCTAAATTTGTTGGGTTGTTTGATCTCAATGGATGAAATTAACTATGTGGGAAGGAAAAGTCGAGGTGATGCTAGATTAATGTCTTAGTGAATATACATTTTGCAATTATCTTTTCTATGGATACTTAGCATACCAGTGGATCAAGAATTTTATAGGAGGAGTTCTAGACAGCTCTTCTATATAGAACGATGGGATGAAATTGGTTGCAGTCATGCTGAGACTATTGAATAATGGAAGATTTCGATTCTTGAAGTTTATTGCGAATTTGTACCAAATTATGATTATGAGGTATAGCTGAATATGTGCTTGTATTTGTACATGTGATTAGGGAAGGAAAGTAGGTAGCAACTAGATTTCTTGATGAAGCCAGTTGTTAGCAACGATGGTTGGAGTGTTGTTGTTGTGTGTTATAGTTTAGTGTTGAGCATCAGTAAGAGTTGAACTGATGTGATTTAATAGGTGACTTATGCTTACATGATTGTAGAATAGTCAGATGATAGCATGTTCATGATGAAAGTGTGTTGGTATAACCTTTTAAATTGTGTAGTAGTTTCCCTCTAGGATAAGTGGTTGTTGTAGTGAGGTTATAAGTTTTGGTATACTCTCAATTTGAGGATGATGTGATAAACTAGTATGTAACAATTTGGTGAGCCTTTGGGGCTTTATAATGGAAGAGTGGACGCTGGCCATTCGAGTTAAGAGCGAATTATTCTTGAGGTTAGTAAGATTGTCCACATGGGATTGTGACTTATGAAAGTGGTGATGATTCTTTTAATTTAATTGCCTTTCGTAATGTCGGTTAGATGAAAAAGGGGGAGTTTTGCAATCGTGATCTTTTGGAGTTGTGATTCATGTTGTAGCTGAAATTGTTGAGCAAAACGATGTGTTGGAAGGTTTTATCTAATTCCTAAGTAGTTCATGTGGTTTGGCCTTAAGAGCTTATCTTGTTTGAGCTGTCAAAGTGATGTAGTGATAATAGAAAGTAACCTTCTTTGTTAAAAAAAATGAAGTAGAAGAATTTGAGTTTGAAGCCAAGTTTTGTAACTTGCAGTTTATTCGAGTATGCCTGAATCTTCTGCTTTTGCCCCATAAGAGCTTCACGATTTGCAAGGGCAATACCTCCTTCTCATTTGAGGTTTGATATTCTCTTCGTGCAGTACTTGTGCCCTCAACTGTGGAGTCCCCTTATGTTTCCGAGTTATTTGCCTAACTGACTATTTCCTTTGCTCCTGTGTTTACTACGAGTGGTAAATATTTTTTTTTCTTCTTGTGGTCAAAATGGTTTTCATTTGCCTTTTCTTTTGAGAAAGGATCCACCGTTCGTTTCACCAGGGTCTATCAAAGTGTTTGTTAATTGTTGATGTGAGACCTTGGGTTGCAAGTTAGTTGAGGAGCATTGGAGGATGAATTGATTTCGTGTTATAATTCTTGGAGGGGATTTCATCTAAATAGAATGTTGTCTTTGGAGACTAAACCGATTGCAATGTTGCAACTAGTAGAACCTATAGTGATTGTGATCCAAGATCTTTCGTTCACTTCAAGTGGAACCTTAGAATTAACAAAGGTATAGAAACCTTGATCAATTTTTTTTTTTAAAGTATCGCAATTTGGTAGTATTGCGAGGTTGTGAAGGTTATTCCTGATGATGTGGTTTAATGAGAGTGGGATTACAAAGTAATCGAATCGTCATGTCAATTAATGGGATAATGGGAAATGTTGAGTTAATGTCAAGAATGAATTCGATGTATTGAGTAACCTTCTGAGAGTTATAATCTTTGTAAAGGTAAACTGGTCAAGAAAATATTTCTATGATGATGTTATTGAGTGAGTATGCTGGAATTGTGGAATTTTAGGGATTTAATCTGAGGATTTTCTTATCTTTCATATGAGAAGTTCGTTGTAAGAGTCTTGGAGGTTAAATTTGGGCTTTGCATCGTTATGCTAGAACTTTGATCGTCCAATGATAATGTGTAGAAGTAGTATAAGGGTGGATTTCGAATAGTGGGATGATCAGTGATAGAAACCTTTTGATGAAATACATGAGAATATGTGAAGTGAGTTCCGAGTTGTTCATTCTCAAAGGATTGAGGTAACGTGATTATGTGTGAAGATCTATTTTGGGATGCATCAGAAATCACCTAACAAAGTAATTATGTATTGTTTCTGTGTGGTCGATAGAACATCTCTACAGAGGTGTGGGTGATGTATTTCGGTTTGAGCATAGCATTGAGAATGCCAAGTCAAAAGAGATGGACTAGTGTGTTGTGCGATGAATCGGGATTCCAAAAAAAGTTGAGAGAAATTTTATTTCTAAGAGAGAAATTGAGAAAGAATATTTCCTCGAGTCTTCAAACGCTCCCTTGATTCTTGTTTGAGCTATGTGTTTATGACGGATGTCTTTATAAATTGAGCTTGGCTTCATGTTGGCATGTGTGGTTCTTATCGATTCGAGAAAGAATAAAAGAAATGATTGATTTGGATATTCGAGTGATTTCTCCTTTGGTGGACGTGGTGTTTATTTACAAATTTTCTAATTTGAAGGTGGAAAGTTTTTGTGATGAATTTTCGATTCTGGGTTTGACTCTTTTAGTACTAAGTTGGCAATGTGTGGTTGCGACGAGAATCCTTAATTTCAGTTGACTCTGTTTGTAACAGAGTTGTTCCGAGCGAGTTATGTTGTGTGTCCCTCGTTAAAGGGAGTGATCCTTGTTTGGTGAAGAGTTCGATTAAGAGGTGGAAGAAGAGTTCTGTGTGCTATGCGCTTATTGTGGTGGTTTGGTACCAAAGGGGAGGTTAGCCCAAGGTATTCTCGTTTGTCTTTGATAGCTGCAGGATTTCGAAAGTAGGCATATCGTTGGGGCCATCTCGGGTCCATACGCGGTGTACTCAACCTTTGGTATGCTCTGGTGCCAAATGAGTACTAGGGAGATCCGGAGTTTGAGTTTTTGTTAACGTTTTTGACTATCGAGTAGGATCTTACCTTCGAGTCTCGTCCGATGAGTATACCTGGAAGTGTCGGGACGAGTGTTAAGATAGACGTCGATTTGCGTCAAGATGTTGTGGTGTCCTCAGTTCGAGAAAGAGGCCACTTAGGAGCTGGAGGCTCGCATGCATGAGCATTATTCAGATTTGTTCATATCGAGTACATGTTACCTGTTATTAATTTTTAGTTGCAACTGACCTTTCGCGTAGGTCGGTGTGAGGATTCGGGTCGAATCCTATTTAAGGGGGGTAGAATGTAATACCCGATTATTCGATATCGAATGCTGTAAAGATTAGAGAGCAAATAAGTTAAAATTCAGAATTTTAGGAGAAGTATGGGCCGCCAACCCATATTCGAGAAGAGGAGCCGGCCATAGTGGCCTAAGGCCCATGGTGGGCGGCAGCCCATTAGAAGGCAAGGAGGAGGGGACCAAACCCTAGCCCCATTTGCTACAGTAGCCGCCGTGCTACAGTATCCCCATGCTACAGTAGCGGCGTGCTACAGTGCCTCCGCCGCGTGCTGCTCCTCCTCTCCCCGGCGCCATCTTCCCTGCTGCTTGTGGCCGACCGTGGGAAGAAGAAGAAGAGGAAGGAAGAGAGGATTGAAGGAGAATTTCTTCGTGGGATTTGATCAGCGATCTCCGATGGTTCTACAAGGGTAATGATTGATTTCCCTCGCTGTTTAGGTTGTTTCAGATGCGAATTCGATTAGTTTGATTGGATTGAATTGCTGCCGTTAGAATTTCAGTTCTGTCCCGAATGTTGCGTAGCCTGTTTCGTGATCTTAGAAGCCAAATTTGGGTTGTCCATCTGCTAGAGTTTTGTAGATATTGATATTAGCTTTCGGTGGCCGCCAAGAACACTGAATTCCGACGTACGGATCAAAAGTTATGATAGTTTTCGTCTCTGCTGTCCAGAATCCTGACGAGAATGAACTGTCAAGTTGCCTTTTAAAATATGAGTGGGATAATGGAAAATTCCGGGCTTTCACCCAACTAGGTTATTCTAGGCCTTGGTCTTAGCTTTTGATATTGATAAAGAACGCAAATTTTGGTGTAGCCAATTAACAGTTATGGCACTTTCCGTGCTGCTGTCCAGAATTGCCGGAAGTTATGACAGACAGTGTTTGTGGGTCTTGTGGAAATTGATACATATAGAATTCGAGGTTTCCATCAACTAGGTTGTTGTAGATCATTTCATTACCTTTCAATCAAACCTGAGAACACCCCTTTTCGAGTTTTAGATCAAAAGTTATGCCATTTATACCGCTGCTGTCCGTATAGACTTTATGCTAGAATGTGGTTTAATTCAAAGTAACGGGTATATTTTAGATGGTGGGATTGGGGTTATGAGTTAGGGCGATGCGAGTAGTGTCTTGATGACTTGGTTTTTATTGAGTAACTTTGGTGTAGGGGGTGAGGCGCCAAGGTTAGCGGCTTCTTCGTTGCCTCCCAACGCATCACAACGCTAAAGGCAAGTACAATGACTTATGTGTGTTTGTAAACCCCAGATGCTCGTTGATTGGTATGGTGTTTTATTGATATGTGAGACGCTTAATGTTCATGTGCTATCCACGGGAGTGGAATGTCCATGGGAGTGGAGGTTATGGTAGACAAGAAGGTTATGATGATTATGTTCTTTGTGTACGCTCTTTCATATGTGTGGAGATGATATTAACCATTGTTCATAAATTTATTCATGCATTCTTGTTCATGTTCCGTCCACGGGAGTGGAGTCTAAAGTCCCATCAATTCTAGTATGGGCAAGTGAAGTCCCACCATTCCAATGTGGGCAGTTTTGGACACCCGTATGAAACGTTCTTCATACGGTATTTTGGATTCCCGTATTTCGATAAATACGGGCTTAAGTGAACACCGACGGGTGTGTCACTTGCTATACCGGTATAAGCTCGAGTGCAGTCCAATCAATTCATGGCATCTATGCATTACAGTTCTTTCTTTCAGATACTTCTTTGTACCTTAATTTTACATGAAGTGTGTTCTTGTATTCGTTGTACTTGCTGAGTCCTGGACTCACTCTTGTTTGTTGTTTTGTTTTAGGTGGCCGTTGATGATAATTCTATCGGGAGGGAGTAGACATGCACTACACACACATCACCATATTCCAGTTTCAATAATAGAACTTGGTTGAATTCCTTATTTGTTTAGAGATAAACTGTAATAATTGAGGCGTCATGTGGATGATGTCTTCTGTTTGGTCATGGATGTTTATTTTCTGCTGTGATACTTGACCTGCATAGGTTCATATTTTATTTGTGTTTTTATGCCTTACGAGCGATTCACTTTCCATTCGTTATAACTTGGATTATTGCTTCAATTCTTATGATTGTGGATGTATGTTAGACTCTTTAGGTAACATTTTGGCTTCTGGATAGCCAGGGTGTTACATTATGGGCATACCACTGCTGGCCTTTTGGTTTATTTACTTGTTTCCGCTGCTACTTAATACTCTTATTTGAATTTGGCCGGTCGGCCGTTTGTAACAGTTGTAGACTTAAACTATATTGTTGTTGTCTTTTGAACTATTGATGTATGTTGGTTGTATGGATGTGATCAACGTTGTATGAGAGTATGAGTATATTGGTCGCTGATCTTGGGAGCCCATATAAGTCATGCTCACTGTTCATGGCTTTCCATTTAACTCTCTAAGTGTAGTGCTTGGCTTGTTGGAGAACCGACAATCATGTAGTGCTCGTAGAGGAGTAGCGCGCATGATCGTCGGAGCTCTAGTTTTCAGTTAAGCCTCTCACTTAGATTGCGTTAAGTTGGAATCCATTTACTGGAGGTCCAGAGTTATGTCCTTAAGACCATGCTTAGTCTCGGTCTTATGGAGATAACCCAGGGTCTCCACATTGTTCCTGGTTCTTCTGTCAAACCGATAGTACAGCTTTCCCTACCAGTTATGTTTGGGAGACCCAACAACTTCCGAACAGAAAAGATTTTGTTTGATGTGGTGGATTTTGAAACCACATAAAATGGAATCCTCGGTCGTTTGGCTTTAGTGAAATTCCTGATAGCTACACACTATGGTTATCAGAGTTTAAAAATGCCAGGAACAAAAGGGGTCATCAAAGTTCAAGGAGATCAAAAAAATGGCTTACATGTGTGATCGAAAATCCTTAGAACTGGTCGATGAGCTTCTGACCAGGGAAACTAATCCGCTTACCATGCAGGGCAAACACTCGAGGCCAAAGATGGTTCCAAAGCCTTCCGACCAGACCAAGGAGGTACCACTCAGCAAAGCCGCTCCTCTGGAAAGCGCCAACACACTGTCTGGGTCAAGAAACGCTGATGCGTCTTCACAAAAAGTACTGGTCGGAGCAGGACTTGGTCTCAAATAGGAAGAGTCGCTCATCTCCTTCCTCTGAGCAAATTAGAATTTATTCATCTGGCAAGCATTCAACATGCCCAGAGTCCCCAGGGAGGTGATCGAGCATAGGCTAGCTCTCTAGCCTGACAAGAAACTGGTCAAGCAGAATCTAAGACGTTTCGCACCTGATCAGAAGGAAGCAATCTAGTCGGAGATCAACAAGCTCCTCAAAGCTAGATTTATTCGTGAAGTCGACCATCCAGAGTGGCTTGCCAACCCTGTAATGGTTAGAAAAAGCAATGGAAAATGGTGAATGTGTATTGACTTCACAGATCTTAATAAAGATTGTCCGAAGGATGACTTTCCCCTTCCACGCATTGATCAACTTGTAGATTCTACTTCCGGGTGTAAGTTGTTAAGTTTTTTGGATGCGTACTCAAGGTACCGCCAGATTAACATGAGTAAAGATAATGAAAAGAAAACTTTCTTCATCACTCCATATGGCACTTACTGCTATGTTAAAATGCCATTTGGTCTCAAAAATGTTGGTGCACCTTTTCAAAGGTTGATGCAAAAAACCATTAATCCACAGATAGGTCAAAATCTAAAAGCCTATGTTGATGACTTGGTTGTGAAAATTATCAACGCTGGTGACCACATTTTCGACCTACACGAGACTTTCAATAATACACGAGACTTTCAATAACTTAAGAAGGCATAACCTTAAGTTAAATTCAGAGAAGTGTGTGTTCGAAGTTTCTTCTAGAAAGCTTCTTAGGTTCCTAGTTTCGACTAAAGGAACTGAAGCAAATCCAGCAAAAATATCGGTCATCGACCAGATGCGCCCTCCGACCACAATGAAAGAAGTCCAAAAACTAACCAACCGTATGGCAATGCTAAGTCGTTTCATAGCACGATTAGGAGAAAAAGGATTACCTTTCTTCAAACTTCTTCAGAAACACGGAAGTTTCAAATGGACTAAAGAGGCAAACGATTCCTTTGAAGAACTTAAGAAGTACCTTACAAGTCCCCTGATCTTAGTTAAACTAAGATCAGGAGAAACATTGCTGATTTATGTTGTTGTAATGCCACAAACAGTCAGTAGTGTACTGGTCATAGAACGTGACAACGTCCAACGACCAATATATTACGTAAGCGAAATCTTACATGGACCAAAGGAAAGATACCCACAGGTACAAAAGTTGCTCTATGGTCTCCTTATGGCTTCAATGAAACTAAAGCATTACTTTCAGGCCCACAAAGTGGTCGTACCAACCGGATATTCCATTGGTTAAGTCCTTGGAAACAGGGAATCATCACGACGAATAACAAAATAGACGGTCAAGCTTGGGACGTTTGACCTCTATTTCATCACACGAATAGTGGTCAAGTCCCAAGCAATAGCGGAATTCATTACCGAATGGACAAAACCCTGAATCCACCCAAGGGCCCGAGTACGAAAACCACGATGAGTGGACAATGTACTTTGACAGTTCCTTGATGCTCAAAGGCTCAGGGGCTGGAGTCATCTTGATATCCTCTACTGGCGAACACATCAAGTACGCCATCCAGTTAAACTTGCTTGGTACAAACAATGTGGCAGAATACGAATGTTTGTTGGCAGGACTCCGAGTAGCCAGAGCGCTCGGGATTCGCAGATTGCTAGTGAAAGGCGATTCTCAACTAGTAGTGAATCAAGTCGGGAAAGAGTATCAATGCTCAAGTACCAAGATGTCATCTTATTTGGTGGAAGTACGGAAACTCGAAAAGTACTTCTTGGATTCCAGATCTAACACATTCCTAGAAAGGAAAACTTTTTGGCAGACAAGTTGGCATGGATGGCCTCAATAAGGTCACATGTCCCGCCCGGAGTTTTTCTCGAGCAACTCGATTGACCCTCAGTGGTCGAGCATTCCAAGGACATAGGTGTTCCGCTATAGGTTGTGCAAATCAATCCTAAGAACATGTATGCTCCACAGCGTACAGCTTGACCACGGTAGAAATTGGATGACGTCGATCTACAATTATCTTTAGCATGGCATTATTCCAGAAGATGATGTAGAGGCTGATCGTATAGTTCAAAAAGCCAAATCATACACTCTGAATGAAAGTACCTCGTATAAACGAGGATCTCATAGAGTGTTGATGAGATGCATATCCCAAACGGATGGCATTAAGATGTTGACCAATATTCATGGAGGAGTCTGTGGAGTACATCATTCCTACAGAACGCTGGTTGGAAAGCCTTCAGGCAAGGATACTACTAGCCAACTGCTCTTCAGGATGCAAAAAAGCTTGTGAAAAAGTGCGTACAATGTTAATTTCATAACCGATAGGTACATCAGCCGGCACAAGCTTTGCAAACCATTCATCCTTCTTGGCCTTTTGCAACCTGGGGACTAGACATTCTGGGACCTTTCCCAAGAGCACCTAGGGGCTTCGAATTAATTTTATCATGATTGACACGTTTACGAAATGGATAGAAGCCGAGTCAGTTGTTAAAACCACAACTGAAGCCGCTAAGAGGTTCCTCACAAAAAATGTAATCACACGATTTGGTATACGAGTCGTATAATCACAGATAATGGTGCCAAGTTGTAATAGCCCAAAATCCCTAAGTTGGATTAGTTAAGTATCTAATGTGCATTAGTGAAATTTTGGACTTTTAAAAACTTTTTGTTGCCAAGCAAATGTGTTGAAACCTGGTTTTCTAAACCCTATGTTGAAAATCCTATTAATTTTGAGCACTGAATTTTGGACCTAACAATCCAATACCCCTCCAATTCAAAAGCTCAAAGCGAAACTTAGGAAAAAACTAAAAAGGTTTCAAATGTGGGAATATTTCTGTTAGATTCTATCTCCTCTTATTTGCCTGTTGGATTTTTTGAAATTTTTGAAGATTATTTGGTTCCTTATTTATTTGCATATTCATATTGAGTTTGAATTTAAAATACAGACGAATCTTGTGAGCAGTGCCTAGAAATATTTTTCCTAGGTATTGTAACACCTTATAGACTCACTTTCAAAATTTCACAATTATTAGAAATATTTTGCTATAATTTAAAACAGCTAGTCAAACGAGAGAATCAAAAGTCAAACCACAAAAATAGGAAATTAAAATAATTCTAGAGAAAACTGCACTTCCTGGAAAACCCTAGAAAATATATACTGTGATCATATCCCTGTTAGTAACCTATCCTAAAATTTTTATAATTTTTAGACTTATATTTCTATGTCACATATTTACCTAATGCTTTCAGCCTTTTTAGCAACATCTGGAAACTCTTTTTCCTTTCCCTCTTTGACTGACCACTCGGTCCCATGAGCAGACATCTTCTTCCCCGCACGCTCGTGCCTAGCTCACCAGCTCTACCCCGTGCATGGCCACGCGACGTGGTGCCTTGCGCTAGCGCATCGCTGCCTTTGGTTTCAGCCAAAGCACCCCTAGTATTCCTCCTTGCCCATGCCCTATCCCTCGGTCTCGCTTAAATCACCTCTGCGGCGTGCGCCCAAGCCGTGTACCAACTCCATGCCATGCCGTTGTCGCATCGCCTCGCCATCGAGCTCTCTGCTGCCTGTCATTCTGCCGATAAAAGGAGTAATCCCGACCACCATGGCCTCCCCTTGGCTCGGTCCCCTCCCTATCTTCTTCTCAAAGCTCAATCAAGCCCCAAAGAACCGAATGCCATTCTTGGTCGCCACACCACCTCCACACTGTTTCAGTCACTCCGGTGACCCCCTTCCACTCCCGATCGTGTCACAGCACTCCAACCATCTTTAGGAGCAAAGCCCCTTCAGCAATTTGGAGAAAACACCACCGTGGAGCTGCACATCCGCCGTCTTCTCCGATGCCGGCCTCCACCGCTTTCCCCTGACACCACTACTTCTCCGACGACCCTCCCGCCAATTCCTTACTCTATTAGCATCTTCTAGACCTCCTCTATCTTCTGATGAACAACGAAGGTCCTTGATTTTGGCCCGATCTTTTGATGAGAAGATACGTTCAGTGGTAGTTGCCCAACTCTCACGATCCTGGCTACAAACTCGCAAGGATCGAAACCACTCAATCGTTGAACTGCTCGATAAGTCGTTAAAAACCGTGCACAAGTACCCGGTTGACCTGATCACGAAGATCGATTCTTACATACACCAAAGAAGCACGCAAGAACAAGATAAATAAGCAATCTGAAATTACGAATATGAAATTGAATGTATTGATAGGTGCGGTTCCGAAGAACAATGTCGCTGTTGATCTCGCCAGCCAAGAGGACAAAGAATAAAGTAGCAAAGCTAAACTTCAATCAACAAAACCCCAGGAACTAAAGGGGCGGCGACCATTATCTATAGGAGGAAGAGGGAGGAGGTGGTGGTACTTTTCATGCATAAATAGTGCCACGTAAATAGTACCCCGAAACCCTAGGGGGCAGCTATATGGGCCAATGTGGCCAAATCAGCCCATTTGTTACATAACTATAACGTCCCAAAGTTTGGCTTTTCAAAAATCTTTTGAGTAGTTTAGGTCCTTGGAAAATTTCACCAATTTTATTTGAATTAATAGAGCTTAATTGGGAATTTTCTTAAATTAAAAATATTTAATTTGACTAATCTAAACATTAATTAAATAAAAACTTGTGTTATTTGGTTTCCTTGTGCTTCAAGGAATGTTTGGGTATTTTTTGAGTTTTTTTTCAGATTTGTTTGCTATTTATTTGATCTCCTTGATTTTTGACCTTTTATTTTAATTCCAAAAACCCATCCTTTTCTCTCTCCTACCACGAGCTACAGTAAATCTTAATTTACTGTTCATCTGCGACCTCCAGCCGAACAGAGCGCTCCTGTTTCCAGTTCCTATACACGTTTCCAACCAAACCTTCCAAAAATCATATCTTCCTCCACGGTGCGTATAAAAGCGAATCGTTTGCGGCCAAACGTCCGTCTTGATCTCCTATTCCAATCCCCTAAATTAGTTTCCTCCAAACCGATCTATTTTCATCGCAATCTCCAAAAAACCGAGCTCCAGACGAAGGTCTTCTCCGGCGAACTGCGCCTTCATCCGATGTCCCCCGGCCGAACCGTCTACGGCGTTGGCTTCGCGTCGTCACGTTCTACGTCATGGTTCCTTCCTCTTCGCCCAAAGATCACCGGAGCACCGCTGGCCATGTCAAGCCGTAAAGCCGAAACGTGTTCATCGCGTTCCTCGCTTCCTCGGTGAGTTTTTTTCCAAAATCCGATTGCATCATCTTGTGCCCCTCGTCGATACCTATTTTTCGTATCTTGTAGATTCAAGTTTCATCCACCGTGCGCCGAGAATTGGGCGTTCTCTCACCTCTTGTATATCGTCGTTCTCCGGCCAATTACTCTGCAACCGTTGATCCCCTGCTTTCAACTCCACCGCCGTTGAGTTCGCGTCGCCGCGTTCTACGCCATGCTCACCTCCCTTTTTGCAGAATGTCGCCCAAAGTGGTACGCGCCTGTGAGGCCACCGTCGTCACCGTTCTTCGCGTCGCATCGAGCTAAATCTTGATGTCTGGACCGCGTCATCATCTCCGCCTCGCCTTTTCCTTTCTGTTTTGCCCCTTCGCCGGAGCTGGTTCGCCTCCAATCACTGTCAGCTCTATGCGCCAAAGTCAGCATGCTAGCTCTGTGTTGTTGCTTCGTTCTGTTATGTGCTTCCTGTTCATTTTCTCTACCTTGTGTTAATTCCCTCTGTTAATTTTTCTCTCTAATCTTTGCTTCCAATCTCCGTGCCAAAAATCTAAGCCGCCACTTCCTTGTGCCAAGTTCAGCCAGGAGCAGTCCGTGCCCCTGTGTTGTCTCTGTTCTCTATTTTGAACAGAAGTATTCCCTGTTATGTTCAATTTGACATGGTCAACATCTTTTCCTTATCACTTCTAGGTAGACCCTACTTGTCATTCAATAATCAAGCCATATATCTATTCATCTCACTTACATGCGGTCCGTATTTCAGTCAACATTTGGTCAACTCTGTTCATGAGCTTGGTCCACCGTGGACTAGCATATCTTTGTGGACCCAGTCCATAGACCAATGGCCCACATGTCAACTCCTAATTCTATTTTTGATAATTAATTTAATTCTTGAAAAGCCTTTTATCTTATTGGTCCTGCATGTCACACTCTCTACCTTATTTCTGGATTTTTTTTTAATTTTATAAATCCATAAATACCAATCGGTCCCACCTATCATACACTCACCTAATTTCTAATATTTTCGGAATAAAATATTCTAAGAATATTCCGTAGACCCCAATTGTCATTTCATGTGAATTCCAATCTTCCGAGAGCCATATCTTCTTCATCCGAATTCTGATTGAGCCCATTCAAGTTCCTAAATTCATATAAATTCAATATCTACCTTCCAATACCATTCAATTTCAGTTTGGAGTTTATTTGATTTGTCTTTTTGAATTTAGTTTATTTTGCATCTTCTTTCTCGTTAGACGTTGAAGTCTCGAAATCGTCCGAAGGAACTGAAGTTCAAGGAAGTAGAAGATTGAAGATAAAATGAGAACATCATTTCTATAGCAAGGCAAGTTATACCTTTGATCATATTGAATCCCAGTTTTCAAAATTACTTTGATTCAAATTATTGCATTTACTTTAAGTAATTATTTAAATGCTTTTGGGTTTAGCTATTAATCCAATTTGTTTTATCCACTTTGTCTATTGTATGTCATAATCTTTTGTCACCCTAGATTGGTTCATATTTAGTTGGTGCTATGGTATTACCAACATGGGTTGGTTAGATACGAGTAGCTGCTTAGCCATGCAACAAGTCATCATCATCACCTGAATTCCAATTATAAATTTGACTTAGTGATTATGGAACTTTGTGATAAAACTATGTACACTATGTGTTATTACTTTGTGATAGCATGTGTTGCACTTAACCAACAGGGTGAGAAAGGATTTAGACTGAGACAATATGGTGGAAGCTATGTGCATGAAAATAATAATCTTTGTGGCATAGTTAGAAATTAGAAGTCTTGCCTTGGTCAATTAAGGACTTAACTTTGTGTGCCATTGAACTGAGCCTTAGTGTACGACCACATGCCTGATGGGATAGGCCTAACTTAGTAAGTTATGGAATCTTTGCATTGACAACTCAGGTTGTAGGTTAGGCTCTGTGTAAGGATGGAGGTGTGTACCGTTGTGTTTGGGTGTACATCGCGGGACGATTCGTCGCATCCCTATCCAACGATGTGTGTTATGCCAAGGCACTGTGTTAGGATTGGCATGGCGGTAAAGTACACTGGGAGTCTCAATGTTGAGATGACGTTTCTGAAAGGTTTTATTGTGATCAGCTCTAATCTAGTTGATTGCATCTTGTGGGTAAAGTGTACAACCTCTGCAGAGTGTTAACCAATCTATTCGAATAGCCGCATCCGCGGTCATGGACATGCTCGGGGATTTCACACGAGGGTAGATTTTCATAAAACCTTTGGGAAGGGACAACTGTGTGATTTAAGTCATATAGCTGTGTGAAAAAATTTGATTAGGCTATGTGTTTTTGTGAAAACAAATATTAAATTAATATTGTCTATTTGTTTTGAATTATACTTTCAATTTATTATTCATATTCAATTGTAAATATCGCATTTTTGCAAAAGAACCACAGAAGCCATTCTTTTGGAATAAGCCTGCATTTATAATTTGCATTCTGTGGTATGACTTGCGAGTACGGTTGTGTACTCATACTTGCTATACGCAAAACTCTTCAGTTGAGTAGGCTACATCAGATCATCATCAGTCAACAAGGTCTACTTCAAGGATCGAGGAGAACTAGGTCGCACACCCCAGCGGATTGCCTATGGGCATATGGATGGGCTTCACTGAAGTATTCCATTACGTTCTGCTGCAACTTCATTGAGCTATTCGCCTTCTGAGGTATTAATTGTAAGCTTTGACCTTAAGGTCTTTACTCTGATATTTATTGTTATTGCCTATTTATTAGTCATATTTGTATATGAAAATGATATTTCATCGATGTTGCCACTGTATGCACTAGCGTGATCTTGAACTAGTGCAGTATACACAGAGCATCCAGAATTGCATTTTTGGGACCCGACAATAACCTATGGGCCAACAATTGGTGACGCGGCACCATGGCATGTAGACGTAGCCCGATACGTATGAGTAGAAGCAGTAGATGTAGGCCGGCATATATGTGTAGAGGTAGCTCGGTCCAACTGGAAAATATGGCAATGCAGTCGCCGAAAGTTCGATCAGAGAAGATGTGGATGCAGTGCAGCGAGTCGAAGCAGTGGATGCATCCTTAGGGTTGATGTCCTCATCATCCTCCCTTTCTTGAATTTGAGTCGTCCTCGACTCAATCGTATTCTTCAAATCATTACTTTTCTGCAAAAGGTTAGTAGCAACAGGAGGCAAAGAAATACGCAGTTCTTCTAATGGACATAAAGATTCTTTGTAAATCATAATATAGCATTCATATTCATGTTTTTCTATATCAATGCAATCAGATTTTGTCTCTAACATAACAGGAGCTTTCAATTTAGTTTCACTAGGAGCTATAATCTTATGATCAACTATTGTGTTCTCCTGACTTGTTTGTTCTCTTAGTTCTTTCTAATTCATCCTTTAATATGGCAGTAGGAGACATTGGAAGCAAAGTGATTTTATTTTCTTTATATATGAAAGTATAATGATTAAACCAACCATGATGTTCAGTATATCGATCATATTGCCAAGGTCTACCTAATAATAACGAGCATGCTTGCATAGGTACAACATCACAGTCAACATAATCATGATATGATCCAATAGAAAAATGCACACGCACAAGTTTAGTTACCTTCGACTTACCACAAGAATTCAGCCATTGAATGTAGTAAGGATGAGGGTGTTGAGTTGTAGTCAAGCCAAGCTTCTCGACCATGTTTGTGCTAGCAAGATTGTTGCAACTTCCGCCATCGATGATGACTTTACATGATCGTTCCTTGATGACAAACTTTGATTGGAACAAGGTGTGACGTTGATTTTGTTCAGCAAGCTCCATTTGAGCACTTAGCACACGCTGGACAACTAAGCTTTGGTACATGTCAGATGCATCATGGCTTATATGTTCTTCCTTAGTTTCATCACCGTATTGTTAGTTGCAACCAAAACATGTTCTTCCTCAATGTCACTAGCTGAAGTATACTCACCATTATCCTTTATCAAGAGAGCTCGCTGACTTGGGCAATCACGTATCAAGTGCCCAAATCCTTTGCAACGGTGACATTATACATCTCTAAATCTCTCTGTAGAAGCAACAGACGAAGCACTTTTTGTAGGGACGTGTACTTTTGCTGATTTGCTAGCATCAGGTACATGTGCAGGAGTGGAAGGAGCAATAGGGGATGCACAGCTTGAGGTAGGTGCATCACGGCCATTGTGTTGTTGCTGCATTGGCCGACCTGTAAAAGATCCTCCAATATTGCCTCTAGAACGAGATTGTCGACCCTGCACTTCTCTTTCAGCTTTGCAAGCAAGATGGAACAAATGAGTGATAGAATTGTATTATGTATAATCAAGTATATCCTGAATTTCTCGGTTTAAACCACCCAAAAATCTAGCCATCTTAGCATGTAACATCCCAAAATTTCCAAAATGCAAAAATACAAGACTTTTTAAACTTTTTGTATGATTATCTCTTGTCGTTCAGTTTGTCTGCAATCTTTGTGAGTTACTTAATTTGCATTTATTTTGCCGGCACAAGTAATGAGAAATAAAAAAAACCCTAAGAACATAAATCCTAAAGACGCGAACCCTAGAAACGAAAAACTCTAATACCCGAAATTATAAAAGCAGTTAACCTAAGTTGTTGCCCTGTTAAATAATACTAAAGTAAAACCCTAGGTCAAAGACCTGTTCAGAACCTAAAATCTCCGAATTTATTCTGCTAACCCTAAATCCAAATCCTAACCCACGTACTGTTCCTCCGACCGGACCACTTCGCCACTCGGGTCTGGCCGAGCTAGTTCGCACCAAGCGACGCCGCACGCATGAGTGCCGCGTCGAGCCGCTGTTCCCCTCGCCACCCATGCCGCTCTCTCTCTCCCGACGACAGTCTCTGAACCTCCTCGCCACGTTGCAGCCGCCGCCGCCGTCGCCCGCATCGCCTCAAATCTGGCGCCCATACCGCCGGCGACACAGCCGCTCTGCCATCGCCGTGTGCATCACCCCACCGGCAGGCCATCTTCTCTACGTATTCGCCCAAGCCTGCGCATGCAACTCGCCAGCAAACCACCGCCACGCCCCCGGATTTTTGACCGCGCCCATAGTTCGCCTTCGGCTTCACCCACGCAACTGCTTTTCTCGCCGGCCGACCCCTCCACGCGTCTGTCCCGTCTTCTGATCGCCGGGCATGCTCGCCACGCACCCGCGCACGGTCACCACCGCCCTTGTCGAGCCACACCTAGAGCAACGCCCCTCTTTGCTTCAGCCGAGCCTGGGCATCTCACTTCCTTTTTGTATCCATTCCTCCTCCCTCACATATCCATTCCTCCCCTCTCCAGGCTCCACTCCAACGAAGGTCTGGTGAATGCCGCTGCCACCTCCGGCCGGCCGCCTCGGCGCCGCATTCTTTGCTCGCTCCTTCCTCCTCTCTCTCTGCCGGTTGCCACCCAGCCCTCTCCCGCTCAACCCGGCCCGGCCGCACCTTCTTCCCCCTAGATCCGGCCGCCTCCCCTGGTCCATGGTGCCGCCGCTGGCCTCAGCAAGCCCGCCACCCTCCTCTACTGCCGTCGCCCCACCAGGTGCCTCTCCTCCTCTACGCCCAGCTGCCCGGCCGCTCCACCGCCGCCGCCTTCCGGTTGCCCGACGGTGCCGGCTCCGTCTTCCTCTCGCCTCCCGGTCCATGGCACCACCGGACCTACATCGGCTTCGTCTCCCTTGACCGACCCGGCCCAGCTCCCCTGCATCGTGTGCCGCCACCCATGCCACTCCCCTCTGCTGCTGGTGCCGCTGCAGCTCCTCCACGCCGTGGCCACCGCATGTGGTCGCCCTGCTGGTTCCGACCACCGGCGGCAAGCCCATGCCGAGTCACCTTCGGTTTCTTCTTGTTGCCCTCTACGTGTTTGTGTAAATACCTCAATGCATGTCTTTGTGTCTATACAGGTGGGGCTCGGCTTGGTCGCCCCTCAACGCGCTCGTGTGCCGTCGCCTCCCGGTCTTCCCCGCGCCCGACAGCTGCTCGCAGCCACCAGCCGCCTGAGCTGCGCCCTCCTCCTCGCCCCTACCTAAGCCACTTTCGGCTCCTCCTTTTCTGTTGCAGGTGAGCCATCGCTCTATCTCCCTAGCTCTCTAAGAATGCAAGTGTGCATGTGTATGTTTGCCTGTGAGCAAAGATGGTAAGGGGAATTGATAGTTAGTCAGTGTAAGTTGTATGTTCAGAGTCATTGAGATTTCAGATGTGTCTGAATTTCAGAAAATTCAGAGTCTCAGTTTTTCTGACAAGGATGACAGTAGAATTCTGGGTTTAGGTTAGTAGTGAATCGTTCGATATTGTAAATGATTGTATTGATGTGTTATGAATAAGAGGCTTACAGCAGTATTCATTTGTCAGGTTGTATGAACAGAAGGTAGTTTAAAAGAACTTGCTGTTGTAGGCTTGGCCAGTAATCTAAAAATCTTTAGGGTTGTGAACTTTGAGAATCAATAGAGAATAACCTTGATGCCTGACATTGGTGCCACTCAAGATAGTAAATAGAAGAAAGGAAGTATTATCAGAATAACCCTTTTTCAAAACCTTTTGTCTGTTGTTAGCGAAGGTTAACTATTAAGAGGTTAGCTAGTTTCTGTTGTCAGCTCTTTTCAAATCCATTCCAGTAGATGTTTTATGCAAAACTTCTATCTCAGTAGGGGCCCCTCTACCCAGCTCTTTTGGCAGCCCCTTTCTTGTTTGCATATATGGCAGGTGGGCCCACCCCCTATCTCTCGGGTTTCTCTTGGTGTAGTTGTGTAAGTGTGGTTGCAGGGTAATAGATAGTCTATAGTAGCAGCTAATCATGAGCCGATAGCAAAGAGTTCATCAGTATAGTATTTTGGTGCATATGTATGTTAGTTAGAATAGTTAGTGACTAATTTTAGTAGTTAGCCTAGAGACAATAAGGGATTAGTAGTTCGTAGATAATTAATTGGCAGATTATATTCTTAGACAATAACAGTTAGTAGACAAATCAATTGATTAAAATGATAATTAAGTGAATGGTTAGGCTAGAATGGTAAGTAAGTAGCTAGAGCCCAACTGCGGATAATAGATGTGCACACAATCACCATCAAAGTCTGTTGAAAGAAGAGAATATATAAGAGGGTTGATTTTGACTGTATGATCGTCGTGGTTGTATACATAGAATGCCTGGCGAGAGAATGCTTGTGAGTATTAGGTGGTCTGTTAAGGAAAATAGCATCACCGAAGCTCTAGGTGTCGTCCGTCGTCATTCGTTCTCAGTAGCAATAACATGACAATTTTCAGATTTGTCGATAGGATTATGTCTTGGTTAGTGCAATAGTTAGATATGTTTCTGAGTCACTTAGTTGGTTGGACTATTATCCAGTAGTAGTAACCTAATTTGAAAAATAAGCTTCGCTTGGATCCACATAATCAAGCAGTGAAATCTTTGTTAATGTGAAAATAAGTGAGTTTGGAGAGAGCGATCAGAAGAAATCCTATCTAATTTAAATAATCTCCGAATCAACTAATTTGTTGTTCCTAAATTCATAATC
The DNA here is from genome assembly GCA_036346255.1 of Ampelocalamus luodianensis. Taxonomy (NCBI): domain Eukaryota; kingdom Viridiplantae; phylum Streptophyta; class Magnoliopsida; order Poales; family Poaceae; genus Ampelocalamus; species Ampelocalamus luodianensis. Next base: position 37,736,303 of record CM070633.1, read on the forward strand.
TATCTTCTGTGTTAATGATTTTTGGATCTGTTGGCGTTCTGGTGTTTATTCGCTGTTTTTCGCTTTGGCAGTTTTTATCGATAGATGACGTTGATTATCGAGAGTGATCCTCTGCAGCAAGTCGAATATCTCTAGCAAAGCAAAGGCAAGCAGTTTGATCATATCCACTCAATCCCATTACTTTTAAAATCTAATACTTTGTTTTACTCGTACGTATGCATGCTTTTGAGTCAATGATTAATTTTATCGATTAGAGGTAGTTAATCCTATTGCATTGTTGCCCTGAAAATTGTTCGCCCCTGCCACTACCTTAGGAATATTATTCTCACTGGTGAATTAGAGCCCGGTGAATGATTTAGGGCCTTTTATTTGCCTTTACGATATGATGCTTAGCCATGCTTAGATACCGGTAGAATTGGGCGGTTATCGACTTAGTCGATAACCTTGATCACACAAAATTATTATGACTTTACATTTTCAGCCTTTGCGCTATGTTTATTTGTGAAAACTAAAAATGGAAACAAAATGATTTGGACTTGGGCACAATGGTAAGATGGTGTGCTTTTGGGTGTGACTGGAAAGGTGCCCAAGTCAATTAAGGACCGAGTTACTTGCGCCACCGTACTGAGCATTTTGCGTGCTAACCACACTAGAGTATATGGGACCTCTCTTGACTTAGTACTTTGGCGTGTATTGGCTCCGGGTCGCAGGAGGTCGCAGGAGGGATGGTGTTGGGAGCATGGTAGTTGTCCGAAAAGCTTTACCCTTTGTGGGTAGTTGTCTTTTCGGCTTTACCATGTAAGCGTATGGATTTCTATCCATACGAGCGGCTCGTAGTTAATACACAATATTGGAAAACGTCTTGTTAGACTTAGCCGTGCCTGCATAACAAAGGAAGTATACTAACCGTGGCTGGTGGAAAGGCGGTCTAAAGTGTGGGTACATTGGTACACCCTGCGAGGTTAAAACTATTCGAATAGCCTCGCCCTAGGTTATGGACACGCTCGGATCGCCCCAAGAACTAAACTACAACATTTAATTAAAACTTGTGGGTTGGTATGAACTGGTGTTCATACTATTGTTGTGATGGCCATTGGGTTGGTCATCTCCAGGATGTCTTTATGTTACTACTTCATGTATCATTGTTATTTCGCAAATAAAATTTGAATTGTTAAAGCGCCTTCAAACTATTACATTATTGCAAAAGAAAACTTGCTTTCTCGCTAAAAGTGAGTCGAGCCCCTCCACTTAAATAAAGCTTGCATGTAGTTAAATTATAGTTCTGTTACCCTCACACGTCAGTCTTGCGAGTACAAAAACAATTTTTGTACTCAGATGCTTTGCTTAATGTTTTTGTTGCAGAGGAAGAAGGTGAGCCCCAAGGGCTTCCCTTTCGTGAGATGCGCTTCGGGTTTGACGACTAGCTTGGCGGCCCGGATGGTTGCCTTGTGGGTAAAGGCACACTAATTGGCCCTTTTATTTATCGCCATCTTATGGCTTTTGCTTCCGCTGTGTAGTTTGTTATTTTACCTTGTAAGTTCAATCTGTTGTTTATTATGAAGTTTTGATATTGTAACCTCTCGTGTATGGAATTGATGCTTAATTTTGTAACGGGGTGTGTATACTGCATTTCTGGGAAGTATACATATCCTGAGGCTTGGTTTATTTTAATTGTAATGCTAGGGTCAATGGAAGGCTAAGCATTACAAGTCGAATAAATCGGGGTCCTCACATAGCATCTTCAGTTTCATCTAAACCACAACGTAATAAACCAGTTTGCAATTCTTGATAATAATCCTCTACAGAATTACTACCTTATCTTAAGCGTTGTAATTTATTAAGCAAATCATGAGAATAATATGAAGGTACAAATCTATGTCTCATGACTCTTTTCAAAGAATTCCATATTCTAGGTATGTCCTGATGAGTACAACCATATTCACTCCGCCAAATAGATGCAAAATCAGAAAACTCACAAGTAGCAGCCCTAACTTTCTTATCTTCAGGCAATTCATGACAAGCAAATTTTTGTTCTACAGCTAACTTCCATGTGAGATAAGCATCAAGATCATATTTTCCAACAAAAGACGACATAGTGAATTTAATTTTGCCAACTGCATCATTATGGTCGCGTACCTCACATTGATTTCTTCCCATACCTTGACGATTGTGACGAAGCCGACAATGGTTGTGATCATTATGAATATTGAATCCATCGGTTCCAGTATCAGTAGTGTAGTTGTTCAATTTTTCTTCTTCCACCACATTGGCCCAAGAACGAGCAATTGATGGGTTACGGTGCGGTTGTGCAACGCCGACAGCAGCGGGGGTGGCAGCAAGAGGTGCAACTCTCTCTAGCTGCTCCACACGTGTAGCAATCGCAACCAGATCATGGATGGTGCGATCTAGAACCCCTTCAATACGCTCCGAATGTTGATTCAACAAGCGTGAAAAGTGTTGCATGATGTCTTTCGTGCGAGGCGTGAGGGGTGCATTGTCCTCAACATAGGGCCTGCTATTCTCTCCTTGTGACCCTGAACCTGCCATTGTTAGTATGTAACATCCCATCTTTGGACTTGTGTTTCAAATGTAAGAAAATCAGTAGAAATTAAAACTTTTTCTTACATCATGTATTTCCCATAAGCTTTGAACATCTGTTGTAAGAAGTTATGGAAATACAATGTCACAAGTCTATTTGATCCAAACTTTGATATTCCAACAACAATCTTGTCAAATTTTGTGATCATCTTTGGGAAAGATTTTTCCTAAGTTTCTGTGATGTTGTGTGACCCCTCTAAAAAATTTCACAATTTTTAGAAATTGTTTGAATATTTTTAGAGGCAGTCAAACCTGTTTGACTCTCAGTCAAACATTAAAACAGAGCCTTGCAGAATTTTTGGAGATTTAATCACAGCATAAAAACCTCTAAAAATTTTACACAAGGTTAATATCTGAGTTAGCAAGCTCCTGTAAAAATCTCATAATTTTTGGAGTTAATTTGCTACCTCAAATAAATCCTCCAAAGTCTCTGTTCTAATTTAGAAGTCAAACCTAGTCTCACTGTGCTCTGGGTTCGAGTCAGACTTGGGCTCGAGCCAATTGACTCGGTCCAGTCAACTAACCGCACCGAGCCCTTCCTTTAAAACGCGCGTCCATTTTCAACCGTTAGATCTCGATCGCGCGGCCCTCGTGCATGTACGCCTTCGGACCTTCCGGTTGCTTAAATGACTGTCAACTGTTAGATCTCCATCCAACCGTTGTGATTCCCCGAAACCTTCGGACCCTCCGGTTGCTAGTTTAAATCTGAGCCGTTGGATTATGATCCAACGCTCGCTTGTCCCTCTGTTGAAAATCGCGTTCGCAACGTGGGGCAATCTGGGCCGTTCTTTTCTAATCCTAGGGCTCGCGATCTCTTCGTTGTGTTTTAAAGCCTGGAGGCGTGGCGCGATCTCAGCCGGCCGCGTCTAATCCAACGACTGGAAATCGCCCGAGCCATTTGCGCTGGTCATCTTCAACCTCTAGCCGTGCGAGCACAGTGTAGGGCATGGCAGTGTCTTTTCATGCTTCCTACGGCCACCCTAGTCAACAGTGAGGGGCGTGGGAGAGGTATTCGGCCGAGCCATACCCTATTGCACGTCTACCATCTTTTTTCCCTTGTCGGCCGCACCTTGTGCTCTGTGTTTTGCCGCCCGAGAGACTTGTGGTGCAAACCCTAATGTCTCCAAGGCTTTATAAACACTCTCAATACTTCCTGGTATTTCTTTAGACCACCATCAAGCTCCATTCACAGTATTGGAGTTTAACACCTCAAAAATGGCAAGTCGCCATTGTTGACCCGAAGAGCCCTATTGGTGTTCTTGGTGTTCCAGTGGTTCTCCTTCATGTTTCTTTGCCCTATCCTCATCTATGTACTATCTTGAACATTTCCCCTCACTTAATTTTGGATTTGATTCTCAGGAATTGTCCAATTTGGGGTTTGTTCCAATTCGGCCGAATTTGGTCATCTTCTTCCTCAGCTCAGGTGAGTGCTCCATTTTCCAATTACTTGCTCATGTAGCTTCTGTGGACCATAATGAAGCTATACTGATGCTTTGGAATCACTCATTTGGCTCAGGTGTCATTTTCAATCTTTCTTCTTCATGTCCGGCGAGCTTCCTCCGTGATCAAGCTTCTCCGGTCATCTTTGAAGCTTCCCCTCATCAAGGTAGCTTCTTATTAGTCCTTATAGGTTCTGGCACCCGCTTCCTTGGTCTGCAGCAGAGCTTTTTGCTATTTTCATGCTTAGCAGTAAGAGCTCCCTTTTTCATTTTCCGGCTAGCCGGCGTTGTAGTCCCTCACCGCCGGCGAGAATGCCACCATTAGGTTCTAGGCGCTATTGCGGTTCCATTTTAGTGCTTGGTGGGCGCCGCCGCGGCCAGTGTCGCCGGCGACGAACCGTCGAAGTCGCGCGGTATTTTGCCGGCGAGGAGCTCCCGTTTTCGTCATTTGATTAGGACCCATTAATTGCCAATCATTAGTTAATTAGCTATGTCTTAATCTTTGTCGTTGGCCACTGACCAGTGGGCCCAACATCCTTAAATCACCCGCTGGTGCAATCCCGCACTGTTCCGACATCATTAATGCTTAATCATTGATTAATTAATTTGTCGGCATAAATCGCTGTCGGAAATCACCTCTGGGTCGCTGACTTGTGGGCCCGAGGGGTTAAAATCCAAATCCAGGAGTCATTAGTGTCTATTTAATGATAATCATTAGAAGCATTAATTCTGTCCTAAACCGCCACTTTCAGTCGCTGACATGTGGGCCCAGTGCACTGTGCACGTGGGTTAAACGTTCGCGGTTGTGACTTGAAGTCACTGACATGCGGTCCCACGTGTCAGTATCTCTCTTTTGCACTTCGTTCTTTAGCCACCGTTCATTTTTTTGATCTGCGGCCCAGATCTTTGCATGCATTCGGACCCTCCGTTTGCCTCCTTCATTCTCGACCGTCGATCTTGAGATCAACGGCTGAGATCGTGTGTGCAATCGGACCTTCCGACCGTTGGTGCGCTCTGGACCGTCCATCTGCAGATCTGCGGCTGGGATTGGCCCAAGCAACCGCACCGTCCGGTTGCATACACTCGTGTGAGCCGTTGGATCGTGATCCAACGGTGGGCTCCGATTAGGTTTCGCGCGCGTGCGCTGTTTTCGGCGCCCGTAAGCCGTAGTATTTTAGATCAAGGGTGGATAATTGTCCACGTCTTATTCTTTTGTTTAAGTTTGTCTGTTTATCGGTAAGTAGTTATTTAACAACTGAAAATGATATAAAAACTTTAGAAACTCATAACTAATTCATTTTAACTCCTTTTTAAATAATTCCAACTGTAGTAAATTGTGTTATCACTTAAGTTTATTATAAAAATGAATTTAAGCATATTCCAGTAGCAGAAAATTGCATAACTAGAAATAACTTGATTTCTGTCTCTTTGAATATTCCAGAAATAGATTTAACCTTGAAAAATGCATATCTTTTTCTGTGTAAATCCAATTTGTACCAAATCAATTTTGTTAAATTCATCTGTTAGCATACTTTCATAAGGAATAAGATTTGAGCATGTTCATAATTTTGTAAAATGACTTGCATTAGATTTACAACTTACAAAAATCATAAGTAAATGTGTATAACTCCAAATTTAGTAAATCCAACTTTGCTGTTATTAGGATATCATAATCTACCTACTATAAAAATTTCAGACCTTAGATCATTCTAGAAAATTTCGTCATGAACAGTGCTAATTATTAATTAGGTTGCTGTCGGGACCCAAAAATGCAATTCTGGACCCTCCGTGTATTCTGCACTAGTCCAGGATCACGCTAGTGCACACAGCGGTAACATAGGTGAATATCAATCCACACAAACGAAATATAACATAAACGAATAGTTTGAGTAACAACTTAGAGTTTTGACCTTAAGGTCGGGGTTACAACTTATTAAGCCACGCAGGGCTAACACTAAAGAAATACTGCAGCGGAACGAAATAAACTCTGGCAAACTCCAATCAGCACACCACAGGCAACCGACTGGGATCGATGACCTAGCGATCAACCTTCTTCCACAAACTCCTCCTCGAAAGCAGGCGAAGACTCCTCCACTTCTGTAGGTTTGGACGCAAGTTTTACAACAAGCGTGAGTACACAACCGTATTTCGCAAATCATACCACGAATGCAATATATAGATGCGTGCTTATTCCAAAGGAATGGCTTACGTGGTTATTTTATGAAATGCAACATTTGCAATTGAATACAAATAATAGATTGAAAGCATAATTTAAAACAAATAGACAATATTATTTTAACATTCTTTTCACAAAGGCACAAAGCTAATCGATTTATTCACACACCATATAACTTATGCCACACAATTGTCCCATACCCAAAGTTTTATGAACACTACCCTCATGTGAAATCCCGGCGTTGTCCATAACCGAGGACGCGGCTATTCGAATAGATTGATTAACACTCTGCGAGAGGTTTGTACACTTTACCCACACGATACAACTAGTGTAGCTAGCACTAATCGTAACAAAACAGTTCGCAACCGTCTCAACATTGACGTTCTTAATCACACAGTCCCATATCACAAAGCTTAACCTATCCACCTGAACCCCAATGTTGAAACTCCGTAACCTACTAAGTTAGGCCTGTCACCAGACATGTGGTCGTACAGTATAGCTCAGTTTGATGACGCACAAAGTTAAGTCCTTAATTGACCAAGGCAAGACTTCCAGTTTTTCTAACTAAACCACACAGATAAATCCCAATCACAAAGCCACCAGTTCACACAGTATCCACCACTTGCCTCAGTCTAAATCTTTTACCACCCAGTTGGTTTAGTGCAACACATGCCATCACGAGTAATAGCACACAGCACACACAGTTTTATCACACAGTTCCATAATCACTTAGTCAATTTCATAATTTCACTCACATGAGATGATGACTCGTAGCATGGCTAAGCAATTCTAGTCGTTCTAACCCACCATGTTGGCAATATGCTAATACCAACTAAGTAATAAACCAATCTAGGGCGACAAAGATGAAGGTATACAAGTAGGCAAGGTGAACATAACAAGTGGGATCAATAACTAGCCCAAAAGCATTTAAATACATAATTAAAGTAAATGCAATAATTTAACACAATGTAATTTGGGAAAACTGGGATTCAATATGATCAAAGGTATGACTTGCCTTGGAATAGGTCTACGTACTGGTCTTGAACTTGGTTGAAGCCTTCTTCGACTTAAAACCCCAAGTATCGACGTCTCACGCACAAACGGCTTAAACAAACAAAACAAATAAATAACAGAGGCAAAAAAACTCCAAAAATTAAATAAAAATAATAAATAGATAGATCTCGAATTTAGACAAATTTAGAAATTTGAATGGGCTCAATCGGAGTTCGGATGCAAAAGTTATGAGCTTTGGAAGATTGAAATTACATAAAATGCTGAAAATCAGATTTTATGAATTTACTGAATTATTTTCCTAAAGGAAAATCAGATTATTGCGCAAGCTGATGTCAGCGGAGGAATTTCGGAAAAAGAAATAATAAAAGAAATCTTTGACATGTGGGACCCACATGTCAGAGGCTAGGCTCACGGTGGACTAGGTCCACCGAGCCTCGGGCTCTGGAACCCGGTGGACAGCCCACGTGTGTACCCACGTGGCTGCCACGTAGGTGACACGCAGATGCGGCTGCCGATCTGCCGATGAGGTGGCCTGCCACTCGGCTGCCACGTCAGGTCGGCGGTGACCGAGCGCGGTGGCGGCGACAACGGCGCGCGGCTCGCTCGTCGGCGGCGAGTGGCATCGGGCGTGGCCGAGGCTATTGCGCACCTAAAGGACCAACTCGGGTGGTGGGGTGCACCGAGGCAGCGGCGGCGAGCTTGAGGCGCGAGAGAGTACGGTGTTGTCGGACGAAGCGCTCGGCGGGATCCCGGCGAAGTGAGTGCCACCAGGAGGTAGCTCACGGGCTTGCGAAGGTGGTGGTGTGGTCGGAGGGGTTCCGGCGGCTCTGGTTGCGGCGGAGAAGCTCGTCGGAGAAGATGAAGGTGAAAAACCGAAAATCAGCAACGGCGGCGGCGCAGGGGCTCTCGAGTGATCTAGGGTTGGGGGTTCTGATGCGGGTGTTCATGCGATCCCGGGGGTCCTATTTATAGGAGCTCGGGGGGTCCGGGGGCGTGCGGCGGCGAAAACCCTAAAAAGGAGTCCGAGATGAGCACGAGAGGGAAACGGAGATAGAGTTCGTTTCGATCCCGATTGAGGGCAGATACGGGCGCGGGAAGATTAGAGATAGAGATTGGCAAAGAAATCCGGAGGTTTTAGTTAGGAAAGTCCGTTGTCGGATTGAGCTTCTAGAAGACGGCAATGGCGAGCGGCTCCGACTCGGACGCGGAGAAGAAGGCGCGACGAAGACGAAGCTGACGCGGCAAGCGGGGCCCACATGTCAGCGGCTAGGGTTAGGATGCGGCACGTGCGAAAGTGGTGCGGTCACGAAGCAGACTTAAGATCTGACCGTCCAGATCTAATCGAACGGTCCACAATCAAAGGAGCATTCGGACCGTCTGGTTGCCTCAAGCGCATCTAGCCGTCCATGCTTGATCCGACGGCGGAGAGTGAGCGGGCGCGGAGAGAGAGAGAGGGCCGACAGCGGGTCCACTGTCGATGGGCGGCATGCTGCTGGCTGGCCGAGCTGGGTGGCGAGCGGGAATAGAAGTTGGGCCGAGAGATTCGCCCAAGAAGATTTCCGAGATTTTAATTAGTTTTTCTAATTTATAAAATACCAGAAATTCAAATAGGCAAAAGAAAATAGCAAATGAACTCAGAAAAATTCTAGAAAAATCTAGAAAATATATCTGAGCACAAAGAACCCAAATAAAATAGTTTTGGCTATTGCTCAAATTGGGATTATTCACATTAAATGTTTTTGCTTGTAAAGTCCAATATTAAGCTTTTGAAATTAATTTCAAATAAAAAACAAATGGTGAATTTTTCCCTACTAACTATTTAAAAGATTTTTAAGCTCAGAGAATTGGGATGTTACAAACCTCCCCTTAAAGGAATCTCGACCAGAGATTCAAAGAAGCTAGAGAAAAGGCTAGAAACTCGGCTTTGGCTCTTCTTCACGTTCCCACGTTGCTTCTCCTTACAGTGGTTGCTCCACTTTGAACCTTGCAAAAACGAAGCAGTCTTGCTTCGGTGAGGCGCTCTGCGACATCCAAGATCTTGATTGTTGCTCCTTGTAGGTAAGATCCTCTTTCAAAACAATTGATTCCAACGGGCTTGCTCTTCCGCACACGAAGACACTTCTTCAAGCTGCGAGACATGAAAGACATCATGTACTCGCTAACGATCGCGTAGCTCCAATTGGTAAGCAACTTCCCACGGCGTTCCAAAATCTTGAGCAGGCCAACATACCTAGGGCAAGCTTCCTTTGGCATGAAACCTTTGACACCTCGGCGGGGTCACTCAAGATAGACAAAATCCTCGGCTCAAAAGCGAGATCTCGGCGGCGGTTATCGCATAACTCTTACGCCTTGACTGGCTATTTTTAGCCTTTCCCGATCATAGCAACTTTGTTCTGCGCCTCTTGAATGATGTCCGCCCGAACATCAGACGTTGGTGTCTCGACCAATTCAATGGGGTTCGCAAGCACGCCATACAAAGCTTCAAATGGTGACATTTGCGGTCGCTTGATAATCGTTGTTGTACGAGAACTCGCATACGGCGGACTTTTATCCCATCGGTAGCATTCGCTAGAGCGCAAGCTCTCAAAGATATCCTCCAATATCGATTGACTCTTTGATCTGTCCGTCCGCTCGTGGATGATAAGCGATCTTGAAGTTCGATGGTACCCAATGCTTCATGCAAACTTTGCCAAAAACGAGAGGTGAACTGAGATCCTCGATCTGACACTATCTTCTTGGGCACACCATGCAAACTGACAATTCTGGCCATGTACAACTCCGCAAGGCGGTCTCCCGAGTACGTGGTTTTGACTGGCAGAAAATGTGCGACCTTGGTCAATCGATCAACTATCACCCAGATCGAATCGTAACCTGATTGGGTCTTGGGTAAACCGGTGATGAAATCCATCCCGATTTCTTCCCACTTCCATTCTGGAATCTTCAGCGGTTGCAGCAAACCTGCTGGTCTCTGGTGTTCTGCCTTTATTTTCTGACAGGTGTCGCACAAGGCCACGAACTCTGCGACTTCTCGCTTCAAATTTGGCCACCAAAATTTGGTCTTAACATCCTGGTACATCTTGGTACTCCCAGGGTGAATCGAATACTTTGAGTCATGGGCTTCTTTTAAGATTAACTGCCTTAGACCATCGATATCTGGTACACAGATACGACCATTAATCCAGAGTACGTCTTGATCATCCTTGGTGAAATCTTTGAATTTTCCTTCTGCCATTTTGATCTTGATCTCTGACAACACGGGATCCTTTGGTTGTGCTTCACGAATCTGCTTCTCCAAGGTAGACTGTACTTCCAAATTGGCTATAAATCCTTCGGACACAACTTCTAGCTTTAGCTTCTGAAATTCTTCATAAAGTTCTGGGAAACTTTCCTTTACTTCCAAAGCATTGCAGTAACTCTTACGGCTTAGAGCGTCTGCAACTACGTTGGCCTTTCCGGGATGGTAGTGGATTCCAAGATTGTAATCCTTGATCAATTCCAACCATCTTCTCTGTCTCATATTCAGATCGATGAGTAAAGATGTACTTGGACTTTTATGATCGTGTAGACTTCACAATGACACGATGAGGTAATGACGCCAAATCTTTAAAGCATGCACTACGGCAGCTAATTCCAGATCATGAGTAGGGTAATTCTCCTCGTGGGGTCTCAATTGTCTTGACGCATAAGCGACAGCTCTTCCTTCTTGCATCAGGACACATCCTAATCCTTGACGCGAGGCGTCACAATAGATATCGAAATCCTTGCGAATATCTGGCAAAATCAGCACTGGGGCTGAGGTCAAGCGCTTCTTTAACTCTCGAAAACTTTCCTCACAGGCTGGAGTCCAGGTGAACTTTTTCTCCTTCTTCAACAATTGCGTAAGAGGCTTAGCAATTGAGGAGAATCCTTCAATGAAGCGGCGGTAGTAACCCGCCATTCCTAAGAAACTGCGAATCTGGGTTACAGTCTTGGGCTGGTCCCAGTGTAATACTGCCTTTACTTTTCCTGGGTCAACTGCTACTCCATCGGCGGTCATTACATGGCCAAGGAAATCCACTTCCTTCTTCCAAAAGTCACACTTATGAACTTGGCATACAACCGATGCTCCCCGAGTTTCTCCAAAATTAACCTCGGTGTTCTGCGTGTTCCTCCTCCGATTTGGAATAAACCGAATATCGTCAATGAACACCACTACAAACTTGTCGGGTATTCCATGAAGACTTTGTTCATCATGTTCATGAAGTAAGTGGGGCATTTGTCACCAAATGACATGACCAAGAACTCATAATGTCCATACCGCGTTGAGAAAGCGGTCTTTGGTATATCCCTAGGGTAGATCTTCAACTGATGGTAGCCCGATCGCAAGTCGATCTTTGAGAACACTCCGGCTCCCTTCATCTGGTCAAACAGATCATCTATCCTGGGCAATGGATACTTATTCTTGATAGTGACCTCGTTGAGAGAACGGTAGTCGATACACATCCTCATGCTTCCGTCTTTCTTCTTGACGAACAAGACTGGTGCTCCCCACGGTGACGAACTTGGTCTTACGAAACCTTTCTCGAGAAGTTCCTCAATCTGCTTCTTCATTTCTACTAACTCGTCGGCTGGCATTCGATAAGGTCGCTTGGAAATTGGCGCTGTCCCTGGCACTAGATCGATGACGAACTCGATGTCACGATCTGGTGGCATTCCGGGTAACTCTTCTGGAAATACATCTGGGTATTCTCTGACTATTGGTACATTCTCCAATGCAATGGTCTTCAGATTGTTTACTAGCAAATGTCCATCACGAACTGAGGTGGCTAGAAACTCTACCTTGTTTCCTTTGGCGTCCTCTACTGTTACGGCTCTTCGGCCACAATCCAGCACAGCTTTGTGCTTGGATAACCAATCCATGCCAAGAATGACATCTAGGGTTTGAGTGTCTAGGACAATTAGGTTGGCTAGAAACTCAACTCCCGCTATGAGTAACTTAGCTCCTAAACATCCCACTCTAGAGCTTAGCTCTGCTCCAGGCGATTGAACTAATAGAGTATGATTAAGTTGTATAGCCTCCAACTTATTCTTAGTTGCAAAACTTCGGACACAAAAGAATGCGAAGCTCGAATCAAAAGCAGGCGATGCGGTACTCGAATTAACCAGAACTTACCCAAGACGACGCCGGTGCTTCTCGTGCTCCTTCCGGTGACGTGGTTGACACGGCCTCGGACCACGGATCGCGTCCCTCCTCCCGGCTGGTTGGGGGCTTGAAAGTTCCTGTTGGTGACCCGCGGTGTCTTATTTGGTGTAGCTCCAAGGTTGAAAAGAATCGAGTGATCGTTCCCCTCTGTGGACACCGACGGCGTAGTGGCTCGTTGACGGCAAGTATAGCACACCCTTGGTTCTTGCGACTTGTTGACTGCTGGATTAGCGTTGGTCGGTGCTGGGGTGCGAGTGTTCTGAGCAACTGGACGAGGTGCTGAGGTTGGCGCAGGTGTCCTGGCGGAGTTTTGTGGAGAAAACCGGTTGAACTGTGGTGGCACTGTCCTTGCTCTCTGTTGGAATTGCTGGCCTCCCTGCTGGATCATCCTGCGTTTGCGATTGTCTTCCAGTTCCTTGCGCTTATCCTCCATGACTAAAGCTTTATTGATCAGTTCTTGAAAGTCAGGGAAGGTATGTGCAAGGAGATTGACTCAAGTCGATGTTCATCCCTTCAAAACGACTCTGGCGAGCCTTGTCTGTTGCAACATCTTCTGCGAAGATAGCGAGCAAGTTGCGAGAACTTGTTGAGATAGTCAGACACTGACAAGCTTCCTTGCTTCAGGGCACGAAATTCATCTTTCTTTAGTTCAATAATTCCTTCTGGCACGTGGTATTGGCGGAATGTCGAGAGAATTCCTCCCAAGTGATATTCGTGGTGCCTCATGAGCGCGCGAGGTTCTCCCACCATTCTCGCGATGCCCTCCAACCGGTGAGAGGCATAGAGAACTTTTCATGGTCATTGCATTGGGTGATCGCAGCTTCCTTTCAATCACCCGGCCAATCATCGCCTTCCACGGGTGAAACATGTCCAGAAAATGTTGGTGGCCGAGTCCTCATGAATTCTGCAAGTTTGGATGGTCCATGGTGACCATGAGCAGCTGGGGCTCCATGCTGGTGATTGTTGTTGTTATTGTTCTGGTTGTGCATGGCTTGCATCTGAGTCATCATGGTATGCATCAACTGTGTCTGTGCTGCCATAAAAGACCCAAAGTTCTGCAGATCTACTGAAGGGGCTGGTGGCGAAGCTGCTCGTTCTTTGGTGGTCCACCGCTGTCGGTGCCGGGTACCCGAACCACTTGCAACTGTCTGGCGAGTTGTAACCATCTGGCGAAGCTTCAGGGGTTAGATAAGGTAGCAAGCATGGGGTGAGTTAAGAACTAAGCGGGGGATTGGTTAAACCCAACAACAACTGAGAGAACCAAAAGCAACTTTATTACTTAAGAACTTAGCATGGCTTGCAACAGATGCCTAAAGGCCTTTGCAGCTCATACTCACACTCAAAGAAATAGCGAACCTAAGCACACAATCTAACGCCTAAAGGGCGACACAACTAGGCTTAGACTGACGCGGCTTAACACACTAAGCCTCAAATGCGAACCTAGGCCTTAGCGAACTCAGTCGCTGAGGTAACCTCCACAACCACGGCTGTGCTCCCTCTTGTAGACCTTGAAGCTGGCTTTGGCATCTCGCAAACCGATCTCGATGCCCCGGGCGGTGCAACAGAACAGCGCCGATGGCGCGACATGCTCTTCTGGTTCTGGCTCCACCTCCTCTGGATCTTCCTCAGATTCTTCATGTTCTTCTAGATCTTCTTCCTCTTCTTGGTCCGCTGGTGGTGGGCGCCCGAGATCTCTTCCAGATGGCGATCTTCTCTTGCCTTGGTGCGAGCTCTTGTAGGCACCGTCTAGATCAGCGGCCATCATCTCCATGGATTCCTCTTGGGCGACGACATACCGGGCGAGGTGTACCATTGTGGCATCTTCTTCTCCCTCCGTGGATGGATAGTGTGCAGGTAGCTCCACGGCGGCTGCTCTGGGGTGGTAGCGGAAGACGGTTCCTTGCAACTCGCGCATGTAGATGTGGCAGATCCGAAGCATGGCCAGGCGCGATGATTCCTGTATTCCTTCACTCCAAGTGATCCTCCTGACGGAGATGTTCGTGGTGGCTTGCCTTGGTGTTCATCTGGCGTGGATCGCAGTTTACGATCGCACCCGCTTATGTCCATCCACCATCCGCTTGTTGCCTCGGTACAACGGACGATCAAAACCTCCAAGTACTGCAGAGCTTCCAAAGTTCGGTGGCGTAACCTCCACAACGCTCACCAAAGGTGCTCCATGAGGCATCCGTCCATAAGACAGAGAGAGGGTAAGAACAACTTAAAACAGCGGAGAGGGAAAACTCTTAGCAATAGATGAGTCTAGAGAGACATGAGAGGAGTTAAGCAATAGGTTACTCTTGCAAGTTAGTTTTCTTTTAGAAAATAGTTTGGACTCTCTAAAAACGGCCGATCTAACTAAGGTCAAGACCTACGGTCAAGATGGCTCGATACCACCTCTGTCGGGACCCAAAAATGCAATTCTGGACCCTCCGTGTATTCTGCACTAGTCCAGGATCACGCTAGTGCACACAGCGGTAACATAGGTGAATATCAATCCACACAAACGAAATATAACATAAACGAATAGTTTGAGTAACAACTTAGAGTTTTGACCTTAAGGTCGGGGTTACAACTTATTAAGCCACGCAGGGCTAACACTAAAGAAATACTGCAGCGGAACGAAATAAACTCTGGCAAACTCCAATCAGCACACCACAGGCAACCGACTGGGATCGATGACCTAGCGATCAACCTTCTTCCACAAACTCCTCCTCAAAGCGAAGACTCCTCCACTTCTGTAGGTTTGGACGCAAGTTTTACAACAAGCGTGAGTACACAACCGTACTCGCAAATCATACCACAGAATGCAATATATAGATGCAGGCTTATTCCAAAGGAATGGCTTCTGTGGTTATTTTGCGGAAATGCAACATTTGCAATTGAATACAAATAATAGATTGAAAGCATAATTTAAAACAAATAGACAATATTATTTTAACAGTTCTTTTCACAAAGGCACAAAGCTAATCAGATTTATTCACACAGCCATATAACTTATGCCACACAGCTGTCCCATACCCAAAGTTTTATGAACACTACCCCTCATGTGAAATCCCCGAGCGTTGTCCATAACCGAGGACGCGGCTATTCGAATAGATTGATTAACACTCTGCAGAGGTTTGTACACTTTACCCACACGATACAACTAGTGTAGCTAGCACTAATCGTAACAAAACAGTTCGGCAACCGCCTCAACATTGACGTTCTTAATCACAGATCCCATATCACAAAGCTTAACCTATCCACCGAACCCCAATGTTGAAACTCCGTAACCTACTAAGTTAGGCTGTCACGGACATGTGGTCGACAAGATAGCTCGCTTTGATGACGCACAAAGTTAAGTCCTTAATTGACCAAGGCAAGACTTCCGCTTTTCTAACTAAACCACACAGATAAATCCCAATCACAAAGCCACCAGTTCACACAGTATCCACCACTTGCCTCAGTCTAAATCTTTTACCACCCAGTTGGTTTAGTGCAACACATGCCATCACGAGTAATAGCACACAAAGACACACGTTTTATCACACAGCCCATAATCACTTAGTCAATTTCATAATTTCACTCACATGAGATGATGACTCGTAGCATGGCTAAGCAATTCTAGTCGTTCTAACCCACCATGTTGGCAATATGCTAATACCAACTAAGTAATAAACCAATCTAGGGCGACAAAGATGAAGGTATACAAGTAGGCAAGGTGAACATAACAAGTGGGATCAATAACTAGCCCAAAAGCATTTAAATACATAATTAAAGTAAATGCAATAATTTAACACAATGTAATTTGGGAAAACTGGGATTCAATATGATCAAAGGTATGACTTGCCTTGGAATAGGTCTACGTACTGGTCTTGAACTTGGTTGAAGCCTTCTTCGACGAAAACCCCCGAAGTATCGACGTCTACGCACAAACGAAGCGAAACAAACAAAACAAATAAATAACAGAGGCAAAAAAAACTCCAAAAATTAAATAAAAATAATAAATAGATAGATCTCGAATTTAGACAAATTTAGAAATTTGAATGGGCTCAATCGGAGTTCGGATGCAAAAGTTATGAGCTTTGGAAGATTGAAATTACATAAAATGCTGAAAATCAGATTTTATGAATTTACTGAATTATTTTCCTAAAGGAAAATCAGATTATTGCGCAAGCTGATGTCAGCGGAGGAATTTCGGAAAAAGAAATAATAAAAGAAATCTTTGACACGTGGGACCCACATGTCAGAGGCTAGGCTCACGGTGGACTAGGTCCACCGAGCCTCGGGCTCTGGAACCCGGTGGACAGCCCACGTGTGTACCCACGTGGCTGCCACGTAGGTGACACGCAGATGCGTTGCCGACCGCCGATGAGGTGGCTCGCCACTCGGCCGCCACGCCAGTCGGCGGTGACCGAGCGCGTGGCGGCGACAACAATAGCGGCGGCTCCTCGTCGGCGGCGAGTGGCACTGGGGCGTAGCTGAGGCTAGTGCGCACCTAAAGGACCAACTCCGGGTGGTCGGGGTGCACTGAGGTAGCCGGCGGCGAGCTTGAGGCGGCGAGAGAGTACGGTGTTGTTGTCGGACGGCGCTCGGCGGATCCGGCAGTGAGTGCCACGGAGGTAGCTCACGGGCTTGCGAAGGTGGTGGTGTGGTCGGAGGGGTTCGGCGCTCTCAGTTGCGCGAGAAGCTCGTCGGAGAAGATGAAGGTGAAAAACCGAAAATCAGCAACGGCGGCGGCGCAGGGGCTCTCGAGTAATCTAGGGTTGGGGGTTCTGATGCGGGTGTTCATGCGATCCCGGGGGTCCAATTTATAGGAGCTCGGGGGGTCCGGGGGCGTGCGGCGGCGAAAACCCTAAAAAGGAGTCCGAGATGAGCACGAGAGGGAAACGGAGATAGAGTTCGTTTCGATCCCGATTGAGGGCAGATACGGGCGCGGGAAGATTAGAGATAGAGATTGGCAAAGAAATCCGGAGGTTTTTAGTTAGGAAAGTCCGTTGTTGGATTGAGCTTCTAGAAGACGGCAATGGCGAGCGGCTCCGACTCGGACGCGGAGAAGAAGGCGCGACGAAGACGAAGCTGACGCGGCAAGCGGGGCCCACATGTCAGCGGCTAGGGTTAGGATGCGGCACGTGCGAAAGTGGTGCGGTCACGAAGCAGACTTAAGATCTGACCGTCCAGATCTAATCGAACGGTCCACAATCAAAGGAGCATTCGGACCGTCTGGTTGCCTCAAGCGCATCTAGCCGTCCATGCTTGATCCGACGGCGAGAGTGAGCGGCGCGAGAGAGAGAGAGAGAGGGCCGACAGCGGGTCCACTGGCGATGGCGGCACGCTTGCTGGTAGGCAATTGTGGAAGTGGTCAAGCGCGGAATAGAAGTTGGGCCGGAGAGATTCGGCCCAAGAAGATTTCCGAGATTTTAATTAGTTTTTCTAATTTATAAAATACCAGAAATTCAAATAGGCAAAAGAAAATAGCAAATGAACTCAGAAAAATTCTAGAAAAATCTAGAAAATATATCTGAGCACAAAGAACCCAAATAAAATAGTTTTGGCTATTGCTCAAATTGGGATTATTCACATTAAATGTTTTTGCTTGTAAAGTCCAATATTAAGCTTTTGAAATTAATTTCAAATAAAAAACAAATGGTGAATTTTTCCCTACTAACTATTTAAAAGATTTTTAAGCTCAGAGAATTGGGATGTTACAGTTGCTAATAAGGCTGAGAAAGAGTATTTTGTCCATATCTTTTGCATGCTTAGTCCAAATTGCATGATTCTTGTTCCTATCACTATATAAAATCATTCCCTAGCTGTTGTGTAGATTTTATTAGATTTGGATGTGTTTTTCTGTTGGAGTTATTTGGTGTTCTTCGTTCTTATTTGCTTATCGCCTTTTTGCGTTAGGTTCCGAAGATAATTTTATTGCTGATATTGAGCCACAGCAGCCATCAGATCCTGCACTCCAGCAAGGCAAGCAGATGTAGCATCATTTGATCATATTGTTCCTACTACTTTCAAATTCTAAATATGTTGTTTGCAAATTCTATCTATGCATTGCTATGTTGTTTTAAACTATTGTCGATAGCTGGCCTACTAGATGCATTATCAGTAGGAAATGTTTAATCCTCTACTACTGAGCCTAGGATTACTTGCTGTGATTTTGGGTTCGCTGGATGGACCCTTGTCACTTAGTAGTTTACATGTCATTATGCTTAGCCATGCTTAGCTATCGGTAGAAATGGGCGGTTATCGACTTGTCGATAACCTTGATCACACAAACTGTTATGATATGTATATTTCATCCTTGTGCTATGTCTAAATTGCAAAACTAAAACTGAAAATGAAAAACAATTTAGACTTGGGCACAATGGTAAGTTGGTGTGATCTTTTGGGTGTGAATGGAATGGTGCCCAGGTCAATTAAGGACCGAACTACTTGTGAGTATCTGTTATCCGAGCATTATGTGCGTGCTAACCACACTAGAGGGATATGGGACCTCTCTTAGCTGAGTACTTTGGGCTGTGTTAATTAATGAGTCGCGTGGTGGGTTGCATATTTGATTATATGCAACATGGACACGTTTGTAGGGAGAGGAACACCCGCCGAGGCCGGTGTATCTTGCTCCACGTATGGGTCCTTGTGATCCATATTTCGTCGGCAGATCACTAAGGATTAACCCCCATACGTGCGTGTAACAGCCCTAACTTAGGGTTTGTATTTCAAATGTAAAAATTTGAGGAGAAATAAAAACTTTTGTTGTCTCATCAAATCATTTGGAAGTTTTCCAAATTTTCCCTAGCAATTTCCATTTTCTAGGATTAAATTCTTGTGAATGGAAATTGTTGTCAGTAAATTCTTAGCTTTCAAACTTGTGATCATCCTATGAAATTATTTTTCCTATCATCTTGATCATCCTATCTACCTCCCTGAATTATTTCACAATTTTTAGATTTTATTTGCTATTTCAAATGGCCAAGTCAACCTAGTTGGAAATCTGGTCAAACCCTGGGTCAGCATGCTTGTGAATTTTCTGCAGAACTTCTCAGTGCATAACAAGTTCTGGAAAATTTATGAAATGTTGCTCTCTGTCTCAAGTAGCTACCATAAAAATTTCGGAATTTTTGGAGCTCAGGAGCTATCTCTAAAATTCCTAAAACTCTCTCACTTTTAAACTCAAAATCGAAATCATCAGTGTGTCGGGCTCGAACCGAGTCCGACTCAAACCGATCGCACCACTTGACTCGGTCGCACCGCCTAGCTGCACCGCGCGAGTCCAATCGATCGTGACCGTCCGATGCAAATCGAACGATCCACGCGTTGCGGCGCAACCGACTGTCCGAATGCATACACCAATCTCGGTAGCCCATTTCGGATCCAGCGGTCGATATTGTGAGGACCCGGTTTATTTGGCTTGTAATGCTTAACCAACCACCTGGTCCTAGCATCACAAATCAAATAACGATCCTCGAGATACGATACTTCCTAAAGCAAGTATACACACCTCGTTACAAAATTAGACATCAACTCCATTCAAAACATAGAGTCCAAACATTACACTACAAACGGAAGATAAACAAATAGTAACAATATTACGGATATAGGCCGACGTGCCACAAGATACACAAATAGACAAGAACGACAATGAAGCAAAAGTGCCATAAGATGGCTATAAACAAAGCCAATCGGTGTGCCTTCAACCCACAAGGCATCTCGACCGACCGCCAAGCCTAGTCGTCACCCACGGCGATAAAGACTGACTCACGAAGTGAGGACCCTGAGGCTCACCTTCTTCCTCTGCAACAAAAACATTAAGCAAAGCACCTGAGTACAAAGATTGTCTTTGTACCCGCAAGACTGACGTGTGAACTAGCAGACCTGTTCATATGCTACATGCAGGCTTATTTGGTGGAGGTCATATGTTTCATTTGCATAAAGCCAATTTTCATTTGCAATAAGGTAATACAGTTTTAAAGGCAAGTTCGCAATTCATTTTTAATGTTGAAATACAGTAAAGGATAATAGTAGCAAAAGAGTAAAGATAAAACAACCTAGAAGTGACTATCCCAATAGTCACCACAACAATAGCACGAATCCCAGATTCGTACCACCCATCAAGTTTTAATTTAAATGTTGTAGTCTAACTCTTGGAAGACCTTGCCAAGCGTGTCCATAACCTAGGACGAGGCTATTCGAATAGTTTTTAAACCCTGCAGGGGTGTACCACTGTACCCACACTTCAGACCGCCTTTAAGCCAAAGCACACTTCCGAGGGTATGCCGGCACAGCTAAGTCCTACGAGACTGTTTCCAATATTGTGTATCAACCCCGAGCCGCTCGTATGGGTAGAAACACCATACGCTTACATGGTAAAGCCGAAAAGACAATTACCCACGCAGGATAAAGCTTTTCGGACAACTACCATGCTCCCACCTCCGTCCCTCCTGCGACCTCCTGCGACCCGGGACCGATACACGCCAAAGTACTAGGTCAAGAGAGGTCCCATATACTCTAGTGTGGTTAGCACGCAAAATGCTTGGTTCAGTGTAACAAGATGTTCGGTCCTTCTTGACTCGGGCACCTTTCCAGTCACACCCAACAGATCACACCAGTCTTACCATTGTGCCCAAGTCTAAATCATTTTTGTTTTCATTTTTAATTTTGCAATTAAACATAGCAGAAACGCTGAAACATAAAGTTGTAGTAAATTTTGTGTGATCAAGGTTACCGACTAAAGTCGATAACCGCCCAGTTCTACCGATAGCTAAGCATGTCTAAGCAAGTTGACCCGAATCTACTAAGTGACAAGAGATCATCCAGCGATCTCTAATCACAGCAAATAACCTAGGCTCAGGTAGTAGAGATCAATATTTTGGCTACAGGACATGCAGCTACGGATTTAACTAATCAATTTTAACACAAATTAAGCAATGCATACATATAGCTGAAACAAAATATTAATCTTTAAAATACTAGGATTAAACATGATCAAACTGCTTGCCTGGTTGCTGTTGCTCAATATGGTGCGGAGGATCGTTCTCAGGGTTGCCGCAAATATCGAATCCTAACGATAAAACAAAACAGCGAAATAAGAACGAATAACACCGACCAAACTCAAACAACACAACGACAACAAAACACACTAAACTTTTCACAGCAGCCTAAGCAAGAAATAACAAAATTTTAGAAACAGAAAACAATTCATTTTAAGTTATTAAGAATTTTCTATGAATTTCCTAAGCTAAAAACACATCAAAACACTAGTTAATTACTTAACAAATTTTCATGAGCAGAAACAATGTGTAAAACTTATCCTAATAGTTAGTATACTGAAAATGAAATTTTACAGAATTGGGTTCATTGAATTTGGACAATTATTGGAAGAGATATGCATTTTCTAATTTAGAAGATACAAAAGACATCATTTTATTAGCTAACAGATTTTTGCTACAGAGACATGGATGAAACTAATTTTAGTAAATAATACATTTAAAATGAAAATTAACAGCACTGGTTTCATGCAATTTGGATAAAAATTGAATTAGTTATACATTTTACAAGTTTAATTGATTTAACAGTGCAACGGAAAAGCATTTCAGAAATACTAAAGCACTAAATACTTCTGCTACCGACGCACGGCTAGCCCCAGCCACTGACAGGCGGGCCCGCGCGAAAACGCTGATCAGAGCGGACTGCCCGCATAAGGTGACGTCGAAGGCGTATTCAACGAATACGTCTTCGGCTTACTAAGGTGCAAACCTAAAACACTCTCACAGAGAAATACGCTTCCCATCAGAGAAAACGCACAACCATAACTACACAAACCTAACTGACAACATGGACCCACCGATCAGAGACTCAAGGTGAAATATAACGGTGAGATTAAATGTTTTCTAAACATGATTAACAACAAAAGGCCCACAAGTCAGGGACTCAAAGTAGGCACGATTGAGTTAACCGATCATCACCGCGGTTCACCGGCGAGCACGGGCACGGCGGCGCGGCCGCGCAACGGATTTTGCAAACCAGGAGGTTTCTGGGCAAAAGAGTGGTACCTTCGGGTTCGCAAGGACCTCGCGAACTCGATGACGGTAACGCGGAGCCCGATGGTCGCGGAGATGGGCTCACGACGGCGGAGGCGGAGAAGAAGCTACGGCTCGTGGAGAAGATGATACTGAGCCGAGAAGCCGGGAAGGTGCGCCACGGAATCGCCTCGACTCCAGGAGCAATAAGCACAAGATAACGCCGAAGAAGAAGGTCCGAGGCGGCCGGAATTGCCACGGCGGCGCTTTACCGAGCTTGGAGAAGAAGGCGTCGCAAAGCCTCGGTGAAACACCAAAGAGTTAAACAAGGTCACGGTTAGACTCGGTGGTCGATTGCGATCCAAAAGGACCAAAAGTCGATACTAGGAACTCACCAGAACGCAGATGAGCTTGCAGAGCCGAGATCACCGGAGGCGGAGACGGCGAAGGTGCCCCTGGCGATACACTGGACGCCGAGGGTCCTGGATGGGCAAAATGGAAGCGCGAAGAGTGGATCACGAGAGTGCGGTCTCGGGCTCGAGGGCGGCGCTAACACGGCGGCGTTGCTCTCGGGTTCTTCTCCGGCCGGAAAGGAAACTTGGGCGGAGAAGGTGAGAGAGCGAAGGAAACGATGACTGAATGAGTGCGGTGAGGTTATGAAGCTCTGGCGATGCTCTACGGACGAACACGAGGGCAAATAGGTGGCGCGGCGAGGCGTGGCAAGCATGCACGCACGCCGCGAGCTCGGTGAGGTGCGGAGAAGACGAGGACGAAGCTGACAAGTGGGGACCACCAGTCAGCGATAGCAGCGAAGCGGTGCGAGCCAGAGGTTCGACTCTATCGGAAAGATGCCGACCGTTGGATCTGAGATGGACGGTCGAGATTGATGTATGCATTCGGACAGGTCGGTTGCGCATGCGACGTGGATCGTTCGATCTTCATCGGACGGTCACGATCGATTGGACTTGCGCGCGGTGCGTTTAGTTGACGCGACCGAGTCAAGTGGCGCGGTCGGACTCGAGCCTGAGGTTGGGTCCGAGCCCGAGGAACAGTGATTTTAGTTTTTGATTTAAAAGACAGAGAGGGTTTGGGAAATTTTTAGAGGTAGCTCCTGAGCTCCAAAAATTTCTGAAATTTTATGGTAGCTACTTGAGACAGAGAACAACCTTGTATAAATTTTCCAGAACTTTCTATGCACTGAAAAGTTCTTCAGAAAATTCACAAGCATGCTGACTGAAGTTTGACCAGATTTCAAACTAGGTTGACTTGGCCATTTGAAATAGCAAATAAAATCTAAAAATTGTGAGATAATTCAGGGAGGTAGATAGGATGATCAAGATGCTAGGAAAAATAGTTTCAGAGGATGATCACAAGTTTGAAGGCTAAGAATCTGATAACAACAATTTCCAATCACAAGAATTAAATTCTACAAATTGGAAATTGCTAGGGAAAATTGTAGAAACTTTCAAATGATTTGAAGAGACAACAAAAGTTTTTATTTCTCCTCAAAATTTTACATTTGAAATACAAACCCTAAGTTAGGGCTGTTACAAATCTCCCCCTTACAGAATCTCGCCAGAGATTCGATCACCGGAGAAGAAGGATGGGTAATCTGCTCGGAGACGGTCTTCCCGCTCCCAAGTGGCTTCATCCTCGGAGTGGTTTGACCACTGAACTTTGAGGAACTTGATCACACGGTTCCTCGCTCTGCTTCTTCTTCGAGGATACGAACGGACTCTCACGATAAGACAGATCTTCACGCACATCGATATTTTCCAATGGTGTTTCCTCAAGCTGGAACACGGAGGCACTTTTCAATTGTGACACATGGAAAACATCATGCACCCTTCGAGTGTAGCCGGCAACTCCAACTTGTATGCAACAGCTCCCACTTTCTTGATGATGCGACACGGCCCGACATATCGAGGAGCGCTTGCCCTTGACACCAAACGACGATGTCCCTTCAGAGGTGAGACTTTGAGATACACAAAGTCATTGGGCCGAAACTCAACTCACGACGACGCCGACCGCATAGCTCTTCTCGCTGGATCGAGCGGCGCCAAGTGCTCACGAATCGACTGCACTTGACTTTCAGCCTCATTGATCGAATCCGGGCCAAAGAACTGCCTTTCACCAGTTTCTGACCAGTTCAATGGTGTTCTGCAGCGCCGTCCATACAAAGCCTCAAACGGTGCCATACCGAGACTAGCCTGGAAGCTGTTGTTGTAGGAGAACTCGGCAAGTGGTAGGCACTTCTCCCAATTCTTCCCATAGGAAAGAACACAAGCACGGAGCATATCTTCAAGCACCTGATTGACGCGCTCCGTCTGACCATCGGTCTGAGGATGATAGGCCGTGCTGAAAGTAAGATGAGTTCCCATGGCCTCCTGCAGACTATGCCAAAACCGAGAGGTAAACAGCGCCCCACGGTCAGACACGATCGTCTTGGGCACACCATGCAAGCTCACAATCCTTGATACATAGAGCTCGGCTAGAGGTTCCACCCGGAGCTGACTCTTGACCGGAAGGAAATGCGCCACTTTCGTTAGCCTGTCAATGACAACCCAAATGGCGTCATTTCCCTTAGATGAGCGGGGCAGCCCAGTGATGAAATCCATGCCTACAGAATCCCACTTCCACTCTGGTATGGGCAAGGGTCAAGAAGACCTCATTGGACGTTGATGCTCGGCCTTGACACGACAAAGATCGTCGATCGGCAACGAACACGGCAATCTCGCTTCATGCGAGTCCACCAGAATCTCTGACGCAGATCTTGGTACATTTTAGTGGCCCCGGGATGGATGGATAAAGGCGAATCATGGGCCTCCTGCAGAATCAAATCCCGCAACTCGGGGACCTTTGGGACCACAAGACGCTGCCCAAACCATACGACACCGTGCTCATCTTCTGTGAAGCACTTGGCTGATCCATCCTTGATATTCTGCTTGATTTTACCCACACCATCATCGATTCTTGGTCGACTTGATTTGATCCACCAAGGTTGGTTGCACAATCAAGGCGCAAGGGAACCATGCTCAACCAAACCCAAGTTGAGACGTTGAAATTTCGCAAGAAGTGCGAGTTCTTGCTCTTGGATCATCAGAGTATTGCAATACACCTTTCGGCTAAGTGCATCAGCAACCACATTGGCTTTGCCCGGATGATACTGAATACCCATGTCATAATCTTTGATCAATTCCAGCCATCTCCTCTCGCTCGAGGTTCGGATCGGCCGAGTGAACAAGTATTTCAAGCTCTTGTGATCGGAATACACCTCACGTGATTACCGATCGATAATGACGCCAAATCTTGAGCGCATGAACCACGCACAAGCTCTAGATCATGGGTGGGATAGTTGAGCTCATGAGGTCTCAATCGCTGGATGCATAGGCAAGCGCCTTGCCTCCTGCATAAGAACACACCCAAGTCCCCGACGAGAGGCATCGCAATAAATATCAAGCTCTTGTGGATATCGGGAAGAGTAAGGTGGGTGAAGTCAATCGCCGCTGAGCTCCCGAAAGCTCTCATCACAAGCAGAGGACCACATAAACTTCTTATCCTTCTTGAGCAATTCGGTCATCGGCTGCGATTTTGGAGAAGTTCTCGATAAAGCGCGGTAGTAGCCCGCTAAACCAAGAAAACTCCGCACATCGATGGATCGACTTGGCCGCACCAAGATAGAACATCGCCGACTTTCTTTGGGATCTACTGACTATTCCTCCAATGAAAGAACATGGCCCAAAATGCCACTTCCTTCAACGAACTCACATTTGTTGAACTCGCATACACCGGTGATGCTCGCAACTTGCCCAAAACAATCTTGGATGCTCGGCATGCTCGCTTGATCTTGGAATAAATAAGAATATCATCAATGAAGACCACCACAAATTTGTCCAAAACTCCATGAATATCGAATTCATCAAGTTCATGAACAAAGTGGAGCATTGGTCAAACCGAAAGACATGACGGTGTACTCGTCATGAGCCATAACGAGTAGTGAAAGCCGTCTTCGAATATCCTCGATCCGATCGACGACGATGATAGCCCGATCTCGGATCAATCTTGGAGAACACACGAGCTCCGCACAACCGGTCAAAAGATCATCAATGCGGGCGAGAGGATATTTGTTCTTCACCGTCACTTCATTGAGAGGACGGTAATCAACACACATGCGCAAAGTCTTGTCCTTCTTCTTCACAAAGATCACCGGACAACCCCAAGGAGATGAACTGGGACGGATGAAACCCTTTGCTTGGAGCTCGCCAAGTCGCTTCTTCAATTCTTCTAGCTCATTGGGAGGCATCCGACACGGCGCCTTCAAATCGGGCGTGCCAGGAAGCAACTCAATGACAAACTCAAGGTCTCGAACCGGAGGCATCCCGGGCAAATCATCAGGAAAAACATCCTCAAAGTCGATACTATGGGAACATCCACGAACCGCAAGGTC
The DNA here is from genome assembly GCA_036346255.1 of Ampelocalamus luodianensis. Lineage (NCBI taxonomy): Eukaryota > Viridiplantae > Streptophyta > Magnoliopsida > Poales > Poaceae > Ampelocalamus > Ampelocalamus luodianensis. The sequence continues at coordinate 37,763,160 of CM070633.1, forward strand.
GGCTTTGTCTCTAATGCACATAGATGTGGCCCCTGCACTGCGCGAAAATCCGACTCGCCACTCAAGAGTCGGTGAGATAGACAACCTTCCTGGCACAATCGATTTGCCCCAAGTGTTGGGACAACCAATCCATGCCAAGAATCACATCCAGACTCATTGAATCGAGCGCGAATAAGGTTTGCCAAAAACCCCAATCCTTGGACTATGATAGGAACATCCCGACACTGAAGATCAGTTCTCATTTCCGATCCCGGAGAGCGGATGAGCAACGGAACTCTCAAAGGAACACAGCGAAGACCACTAACAGCAGCAAATGATCTTGAAATAAAAGAATGCGATGCTCCAGAATCAAATAATACTGCAGCAGGACGAGAATTAACAAGAAGTGTACCAATCACGACATCCGGCGCCCCGAGCCTCCTCGGTGATAGATGGTTGACTCGACCACGCCGCACTCGGTCTTCGGATAATCTTCGGTCGGTGGGTGACCACTCCGCACGCGCCCTCCATTAGGACGAGGGCTACCGCAACACTCGAGGCGTGCATTCGCATAATGGCCCTTGTTGTGGCAACGAAACAAGTAACCTCGGCGCCGGATTGCGGAGGCCGCCGCCTCTTGGTTCGCAGCGACGTGGTGGAAACACGCCTGCGGTGGGCGAGCTGTGCGAGATGGTCTCGCGCGGTGGAGCAAAAGAACGGCCACCGGTCTTTGGTCGGCCGAGGACGAGCGAGGTGGTGTGAGTAGGGCGATCGCCTCCCATTTGCGCTGCGGGACTCGCCCGCCTTCGCCTTATGCTCGCAACAATGGCCTTATCTACCAAGGCACGAAAGTCGAGAAGTCCACAATAGATAGCTTGTCCTGCAGCTCCTCGGACAAGCCATTCATAAACTTCTCCGCTAGCCTCATCCGAGGCCACCTCCGGAGCATAACGAGCCAAATGATTGAACTCGCAGTACTCGTCACGCATTTGCGCCCTTGCTTGAGCGCGAGGAACTCCTTCTTCTTGACTTCATCAGGCCATCCGGGATGTGGGCCCGACGAAAGCCGACTGAACTCCTCCCACGCGACCACATGGCCCGCGGGTCGCATGGCGAGATAGTTCTCCCACCATGAGAGTGCCGCCCTCAAGGCCGGTGGGACGCGAAAGTGCCTTATCCTGCGATCGGCATCGAGCTATGTTGAGCTTTCGCTCAACCATGCGCAGCCAATCGTCCGCATCGAGAGGGTCCTCAGAGCGGGAGAAAGTCGGCGGCTGCGTACGGAGGAACTCTGCAAGTCCCCCGCGAGTCTGGTGGCCGCCACCACCGGCAGGAGTGGAGGTATTCCTAGCAATAACCTCTAAGATGCGCGTCTGGTCCATGCGGTTTCGCTCGATCTGAGCGAGAACCTCAGCCATGGTCGGAGGAGGGGGAAGCTCCTCATCATGACCAGCCTGCTGACTGCCGCGCGTTCTCCCGGCCATCCTGTTTTACTAAGACAAGTTAGCAACAAATTTAAGAGCAAGAAAGCCCAAAATTCATGAAAGCAGTCCAGAAACAAACACAAGGCAAGATAAAGTTCGACCAGCAAAAATCAGACACATAACTACTCCCTTTACATCTTACCCTATTATTCCCACAAGTTTTAGTTGGATTAAACTTCATGGTTCGCCCCAAACTAATTCCACCGGTAGTAACTATCTTTTGAAAGGTGAAGAGAAAACCAAGTTTCAAAACTTAAATTAGAGTAAGATGAGAGTAGAAAGCTAAGATAGGTAAGGAATAAAATCTGAGAATCTGCCTAGGTTTTCATAAACCCTTTTTATATTTTGAAATTAACCTTTTTCAAGATATCCTAAAGACGACTATGCTTGGGTTGCTACGGTCAGAATGGCTCTGATACCAACTTTGTGAGGACCCCAGTTTATTTGGCTTGTAATGCTTAACCAACCACCTGGTCCTAGCATCACAAATCAAATAAACTGATCCTCGAGATACGTATACTTCTGAGCAAGATACACACCTCGTTACAAAATTAGACATCAACTCCATTCAAAACATAGAGTCCAAACATTACACTACAAACGGAAGATAAACAAATAGTAACAATATTACAGACATAGGCCGACAGGCCACAAGATACACAAATAGACAAGAACGACAATGAAGCAAAAGTGCCATAAGATGGCTATAAACAAAGCCAATCGGTGTGCCTTCAACCCACAAGGCATCCGACCGACCGCCAAGCCTAGTCGTCACCCACGGCGACAAAGACTCACGAAGTGAGGACCACGAGGCTCACCTTCTTCCTCTCGCAACAAAAACATTAAGCAAAGCACCGAGTACAAAGATTGTCTTTGTACCCGCAAGATCGACGTGTGAACTAGCGCACTGCTCATATGCTACATGCGAGCTTATTTGGTGGAGGTCATATGTTTCATTTGCATAAAGCCAATTTTCATTTGCAATAAGGTATCTGATTTTAAAGGCAAGTTCGCAATTCATTTTTAATGTTGAAATACAAGAAAGGATAATAGTAGCAAAAGAGTAAAGATAAAACAACCTAGAAGTGACTATCCCAATAGTCACCACAACAATAGCACGAATCCCAGATTCGTACCACCCATCAAGTTTTAATTTAAATGTTGTAGTCTAACTCTTGGAAGACCTTGCCAAGCGTGTCCATAACCTAGGACGAGGCTATTCGAATAGTTTTTAAACCTGCAGGTGTACCATCGCATCCACACTTGCATCGCCTTTAAGCCAAAGCACACTTCCGAGGGTATGCCGGCACAGCTAAGTCCTACGAGACTGTTTCCAATATTGTGTATCAACCCCGAGCCGCTCGTATGGGTAGAAACACCATACGCTTACATGGTAAAGCCGAAAAGACAACTACCCACGCAGGATAAAGCTTTTCGGACAACTACCATGCTCCCACCTCCGTCCCTCCTGCGACCTCCTGCGACCCGGGACCGATACACGCCAAAGTACTAGGTCAAGAGAGGTCCCATATACTCTAGTGTGGTTAGCACGCAAAATGCTTGGTTCAGTGTAACAAGATGTTCGGTCCTTGTTGACTCGGGCACCTTTCCAGTCACACCCAACAGATCACACCAGTCTTACCATTGTGCCCAAGTCTAAATCATTTTTGTTTTCATTTTTAATTTTGCAATTAAACATAGCAGAAATGCTGAAACATAAAGTTGTAGTAAATTTTGTGTGATCAAGGTTACCGACTAAAGTCGATAACCGCCCAGTTCTACCGATAGCTAAGCATGTCTAAGCAAGTTGACCCGAATCTACTAAGTGACAAGAGATCATCCAGCGATCTCTAATCACAGCAAATAACCTAGGCTCAGGTAGTAGAGATCAATATTTTGGCTACAGGACATGCAGCTACGGATTTAACTAATCAATTTTAACACAAATTAAGCAATGCATACATATAGCTGAAACAAAATATTAATCTTTAAAATACTGGGATTAAACATGATCAAACTGCTTGCCTGGTTGCTGTTGCTCAATATGGTGCGGAGGATCGTTCTCAGGGTTGCCGCAAATATCGAATCCTAACGATAAAACAAAACAGCGAAATAAGAACGAATAACACCGACCAAACTCAAACAACACAACGACAACAAAACACACTAAACTTTTCACAGCAGCCTAAGCAAGAAATAACAAAATTTTAGAAACAGAAAACAATTCATTTTAAGTTATTAAGAATTTTCTATGAATTTCCTAAGCTAAAAACACATCAAAACACTAGTTAATTACTTAACAAATTTTCATGAGCAGAAACAATGTGTAAAACTTATCCTAATAGTTAGTATACTGAAAATGAAATTTTGAATTGGGTTCATTGAATTTGGACAATTATTGGAAGAGATATGCATTTTCTAATTTAGAAGATACAAAAGACATCATTTTATTAGCTAACAGATTTTTGCTACAGAGACATGGATGAAACTAATTTTAGTAAATAATACATTTAAAATGAAAATTAACAAAGACTGGTTTCATGCAATTTGGATAAAAATTGAATTAGTTATACATTTTACAAGTTTAATTGATTTAACAGTGCAACGGAAAAGCATTTCAGAAATACTAAAGCACTAAATACTTCGCTATCGACGCACGGCTAGCCCCAACCATCGACAGCGGGCCCGCGCAAAACGCTGATCGTCGAGCGATCGCCGCATAAGGTGACGCCGTCGGCGTATTCAACGAATACGCCTTGACTTACTAAGGTGCAAACCTAAAACACTCTCACAGAGAAATACGCTTCCCATCAGAGAAAACGCACAACCATAACTACACAAACCTAACTGACAACATGGACCCACCGATCAGAGACTCAAGGTGAAATATAACGGTGAGATTAAATGTTTTCTAAACATGATTAACAACAAAAGGCCCACAAGTCAGGGACTCAAAGTAGGCACGATTGGAGTTAAACTGATCATCACCGGCGGTTCACCGGCGAGCACGGGCACGGCGGCGCGGCCGCGCAACGGATTTTGCAAACCAGGAGGTTTCTGGGCAAAAGAGTGGTACCTTCGGGTTCGCAAGGACCTCGCGAACTCGATGACGGTAACGCGGAGCCCGATGGTCGCCGGAGATGGGCTCACGACGGCCGGAGGCGGAGAAGAAGCTACGGCTCTCGTGGAGAAGATGATACAGGCTTCGAGAAGCTTCGGGAAGGTGCGCCACGGAATCGCCTCGACTCCAGGAGCAATAAGCACAAGATAACGCCGAAGAAGAAGGTCCGAGGCGGCCGGAATTGCCACGGCGGCGCTTTACCGAGCTTGGAGAAGAAGGCGTCGCAAAGCCTCGGTGAAACACCAAAGAGTTAAACAAGGTCACGGTTAGACTCGGTGGTCGATTGCGATCCAAAAGGACCAAAAGTCGATACTAGGAACTCACCAGAACGCAGATGAGCTTGCAGAGCCGAGATCACCGGAGGCGGAGACGACGAAGGTGCCCCTGGCGATACACTGGACGCCGAGGGTCCTGGATGGGCAAAATGGAAGCGGCGAAGAGAGTGGATCACAGAGGTGCGGTCTCGGGCTCGAGGGCGGCGCTAACACGGCGGCGTTGCTCTCGGGTTCTTCTCCGGCCGGAAAGGAAACTTGGGCGGAGAAGGTGAGAGAGCGAAGGAAACGATGACTGAATGAGTGCGGTGAGGTTATGAAGCTCTGGCGATGCTCTACGGACAGACACGAGGGCAAATAGGTGGCAGCGGCGAGGTACGTGGCAAGCATGCACGCACGGCCGCGAGCTCCGGTGAGGTGCGGAGAAGACGAGGACGAAGCTGACAAGTGGGGACCACCAGTCAGCGATAGCAGCGAAGCGGTGCGAGCCAGAGGTTCGACTCTATCGGAAAGATGCCGACCGTTGGATCTGAGATGGACGGTCGAGATTGATGTATGCATTCGGACAGGTCGGTTGCGCATGCGACGTGGATCGTTCGATCTTCATCGGACGGTCACGATCGATTGGACTTGCGCGCGGTGCGTTTAGTTGACGCGACCGAGTCAAGTGGCGCGGTCGGACTCGAGCCTGAGGTTGGGTCCGAGCCCGAGGAACAGTGATTTTAGTTTTTGATTTAAAAGACAGAGAGGGTTTGGGAAATTTTTAGAGGTAGCTCCTGAGCTCCAAAAATTTCGAAATTTTTATGGTAGCTACTTGAGACAGAGAACAACCTTGTATAAATTTTCCAGAACTTTCTATGCACTGAAAAGTTCTTCAGAAAATTCACAAGCATGCTGACCTGAAGTTTGACCAGATTTCAAACTAGGTTGACTTGGCCATTTGAAATAGCAAATAAAATCTAAAAATTGTGAGATAATTCAGGGAGGTAGATAGGATGATCAAGATGCTAGGAAAAATAGTTTCAGAGGATGATCACAAGTTTGAAGGCTAAGAATCTGATAACAACAATTTCCAATCACAAGAATTAAATTCTACAAATTGGAAATTGCTAGGGAAAATTGTAGAAACTTTCAAATGATTTGAAGAGACAACAAAAGTTTTTATTTCTCCTCAAAATTTTACATTTGAAATACAAACCCTAAGTTAGGGCTGTTACAGATACATTCTTGATCGAGTCTAAGTATCTGTTCGCCGCTTTGTCCTGTCGTGACATATGGGTCCCACTGTCCGTTCTTCCTCGCCGACTCGCGCCTACCGGAGCTCGCCGGCGATCGCGCATGCGCGCCACGCAGCTCGTCGCCGCCACGGACGCGTGTCGCCTCCGGGATCGCTCAAGTCCATCTACCTCCTAGGGTCGCCCATTCCTTCTCGCAGCCATTCTTACGCCTCTCCGCCCATTTCTTAGCGGCCGAGAAAACCCGAGAGCAAAGACCGCCGTGTTAACGCCGCCTTGAGCCCGCGATCGCACCACCGTGATCCACGCTGACGCCGCTCCATTTTGCCCATCCCGGTTCTTGGCGCCGGTGAATCACGAGGTGGTATCGCCGTCTCCACCTCCGCGCTCGGCCCGTGAGCTCGCTTTGCGTTCGGTGAGTCTCAAGCCTCGCCGTTGATCCCACTTGATCGCAATGCTTCACCGATGCTCACGGTGGGCTCGTTTGTCTTTGATGCATTGTGGAGGGTGTGCGACTTCTTCTTCTCCGAGCCGTGATTTCGCGCGCGGTGATTCCACCGCCTCGATCTTCTTCGTCGGCATTGTCCGGGCGATCCTTCCCGGCCGAGGCGATTCCGTGGCGCACCTTCCGGGTCTCTCGGCTCGCAGCGTCTTCTCCGCGAGCACCGCACCTTCTTCTCCGCCTCCGCCGTCGTGAGCCCATCTCCGCCGACCATCGGCCCGCCACCGCCACCGGTTCGTAAGATCTTTGCGAACCTTAAGGTACCACTCACTCGCCTAAGACCTCCGGTTCGCGAACGATCGTGCAGCCGCACCACCGCCCCCGTGGTCGCCGTAAGCCGCGGCTGCTAAGGTCTAACCCTACTTTTTAGTGATAACCATCTTTAGTCAAGATCACCGATTTGTGGGCCCTCTTTGGTTAATCGCGTTTAGAAATCCTTAAATCCAACCCGTTATTTGTTCTTCCGAGTCAACGCCATGTGGGTCCATGCCGTCGATTAGGTTGTGTAGCTCGTAATGCGTTTTCTCTGGGAAGCGATTTCTTTGTGAGAGTATGTCGTTTGCACTTTGGTAAGCCAAGACGTATTCTTAGAATACGCCGACGCCACTTTCGTGGGTGGCTGTTCGTCAAGATTTTCGCGTGGCCCTGTCGCTGCGAGGGCTAGTCGGTGTGGTGCGAAATGGTATAAATGCATTATAGATTTCGGAAATGATTTAGTATTTCTGGTTTGTGTTTTCTGTTGATCTGTTAATTCAATTAAACTTGTAAAATGCATAACTAATTCAAACTTTATCCAAATTACATGAAACCAGTGCTGTTAATTTTCATTTTAAGTGTACTACTTGATAAAATTAGCTTCATCCATGTCTCTGTAGCAAAAATCTGTTAACTAATAAAATGATGTCTTATGTATCTTCTAAATTAGAAAATGCATATCTCTTTCAATAATTGTCCAAATTCAATGAACCCAATTCTGTAAAATTCCATTTTCAGTATACTAATTGTTAGGATAGGTTTTAGATACTGGTTCTGTTCATGAAAATTTGTTAAGTAATTAACTAGTGTTTTGATGTGTTTATAACTTAGAAAATTCTTAGAAAATTCTTAATGAATTAAAGGGTTTTGTCCTCTGTTTCTAAAATTTTGTTATATCATGCTTAGGTTGCTGTGTGAGTCTTGGTTTGTTTTGTTGTTGTTGTTGTATGTTTGAGGTTGGTCGGTGTTATTCGCTCTTATTATTTGCTTTGTTCAATCGTTAGGATTCGATATTTGCGCAACCCGAGAACGACTCCGCAACAAATTGAGCAACAAAGAATGTGCAAGCAGTTTGATCATGTTTATCCCAGATTTTAAAGTCTAATATTTTGTTTCAATCGTATGTATGCATCGCTAATTTGTATTAAAATTGATTAGTTAAATCCGTAGTTGCATATCCTGAGACAAAATGTTGATCTCTACTACGTGAGCCTAGGTTATTTGCTGTGATTAGAGGTCGCTGGATGATCTCTTGTCACTTAGTAGATCCGGATCAATTTGCTTAGACATGCTTAGCTATCGGTAGAACTGGGCGGTTATCGACCTTAGTCGGTAACCTTGATCACACAAAATCTATTATAACTTTACGTTTCAGCACTTTTGCTATGATTAATTGCAAAACTAAAACTAAAAACAAAAATGATTTAGACGCGGGCACAATGGTAAGTTTGGTGTGATCTGTTGGGTGTGACTGGAAAGGTGCCCGGGTCAATTAAGGACCGAACATCTTGTGAGTGAATTTTTATCCAGACATTTCGGCGTGCTAACCACACTAGAGTATATGGGACCTCTCTTGACCTAGTACTTTGGCGTGTATTGGCTCCGGGTCGCAGGAGGTCGCAGGAGGGATGGAGGTGGGAGCATGGTAGTTGTCCGAAAAGCTTTATCCTGTGTGGGTAGTTGTCTTTTCGGCTTTACCATGTAAGCGTATGGATTTCTATCCATACGAGCGGCTCGTAGTTAATACACAATATTGGAAAAGTCTCAGAGGACTTAGCCGTACAAAGATACCTTCGGAAGTGTGCTTTGGCTTAAAGGCGGTCAAGTGTGGCACAGTGGTACACCCTGCGCAGTGGTTCAAAACTATTCGAATAGCCTCGCCCTAGGTGATGGACACGCTTGGGTAAGCTTTTCAAGAGTTAGACTACAACATTTAAATTAAAACTTGATGGGTGGTACGAACTGGGATTCGTATATTGTTGTGGTGACTATTGGGATAGTCACTTCGTGTTGTTTCTCTTTCGCTTTTGTTATTATTACCTTACTGTTATTTCAATCTTAAAATGAATTGCAAACTTGCCTTTAAACTGTATTACCTTATTGCAAATAAAAATTGGCTTTATGCAAATGAAACATATGGCCTCCACTAAACAAGCCTGCATGTAGCATATTAATGTGTCCGCTAGTTCACACGTCGCCTTGCGGTACAAAGACAATCTTTGTACTCGTGTGCTTTGCTTAATGTTTTTGTTGCAGAGGAAGAAGGTGAGCCTCAGGGGCCTCACTTCTGTGAGCTGTGTTGCCGTTTCGTGGACGACTAGACTTGGCAGTCCGGTCAGATGCCTTGTGGGTTGGAGGCACGCTGATTGGCTTTGTTTATAGCCATCTTATGGCACTTTTGCTTCCGCTGTCGTTCTTGTCTATTTGTGTATCTTGTGGCCTGTCGGCCTTTGTCTGTAATAACTCTTCTATTTGTTTATCTTCCGTTTGGTAGTGTTGTGTTTGGACTCTATGTGTGGAATGGAGTTGATGTCTAATTTTGTACCGAGGTGTGTATACTGCTTTCTGGGAAGTATACATATCTCGAGGATCAGTTTATTTGATTTGTGATGCTAGGACCAGGTGGTTGGTTAAGCATTACAAACCAAATAAGTTGGGGTCCTCACAGTGCGTCTCTTGATTAGCACATTCCATTGGAAAGGGTTCGTAGGACTTAGCCGTGCCGGCATACCAAAGGAAGTGTGCTTAATAGCTTGGCAAAAAGGCGGTCTCAAGTGTGGGTACATTGGTACACCCGCAGTGGATTAAAACTATTCGAATAGCCTCGTCCTAGGTTATGGACACGCTTGGATAAGCTTTTCAAGAGTTAGACTACAACCTTTTTAAAACTAAAACTTGATGGGTGGTATGAATCAGGGATTCATGCTATGTTGTGGTGGCTTTGGGGAAAGTCACTTCTAGGTGGATACTTGTTACTTATGCTTACTCGCTGTTATTTAAATGCTTAAAAACAGATTTTATAAACTCATTGTTCAATCTATTCCAATATTGCAAATGAAACTTGCTTTGTGCGCCCAAAGAACCATATAACCACATTCCTTTGATACACTTTCATGTAGCTATGTATAGGCTTGTTACTCAGTAAGTCTTGCGAGTACATTTTTGTACTCACCGCATTGCTTGTGTTGTGCAGAGGATGACAGTGAGTCCGATGGGCCTCACTTTTGTGAGTTGTCTTGTGGCGCTTTAAGGGCGATTAGCTGGCGCCCGATCGGTTGCCCCTGTGGTGTTATGTGGCTAACCGTCGTCTTTTGGTTTAAGCCATCTTATGGCAACTTTTGCTTCAGCTGTTACTTATTTGGTACTCTTGTCATTTGGCCGGTCACTGCTCAGTAATAACTTATATTATGTATGTCTTTGGTAGACTTGTTATATTACATTGTATGGAAATGATGCATGCTTTGACTTGATGTATGTGTGCTGCTTGTTCTGGGAGGCACATGTTCATCGAGACGCGGATTATTCTATTTGTGATACTAGAACCAGTGGAAGGTTAAGTATTACAAGTTTAATAAACCGGGGTCTCACATAGTATCAAAGCAAAGAACAAATCACAGTGTATATGTCCCTATGAACTACTAGGTTCTAGAGTTTTGAACAGTCGCTCACAATCAATCTTTTACCAAGTTCTTACAAGCTCTTACCAATGCAACAAGGAGGTGGTACAACCGGTGGCTGGTTCATGATACTCTCACCCGAGAATAGTCTAACGGTTATGAGGAACGACACCTGTTGAGTTAGTAGGAAGTGGAGCTTAGAAGGCTTCAATATGGTAGAAAGGATCAGCAATAATCAAATCAACTAATGCAAGTTGAAAATTTGTTCAAAGTACTAGTCCAATGTTGCTGATCCTAGCCTAATCAGAACTAGCGAATCAAAGCCCTATGAAGCAAAATGTAAGAACACATGCGCAAAGATTAATGTGACTTGATCTAAGCAATGAAAAACCTCACAAAAAGTGCTAGGAGAGACACTAGCCAACTTACTCAAACTTCTTTGTAAGACACAAGATCGTTCACGCGATGTAGAGCACAAAAAAAACTGAAAAATGTGCAACGTAAACGGTCCTCTAGTTTGAGCAGAAAAACAGCTAGTCTCAAATATTGAAAAAGCAAAGTTTTATATGGCTTATATATGCTCGTTTGAAAGGTTTCGATGAGATCTACAACTTTCTCAACTGGATGAACCCCAAATTCCAAAGGGAAGATCGAAAGAATCGCCAAAAACAGAAAACCAAAAACGATTTCAGAACTGAAGATGGCCGATTTGGGAGGTCTTGGAGGGCTACAGGTGCAATCTGGTCATTTTATTCGGATGTGTGTTGACGTTAGCTTCGAAATGAGCACAAGAACGTCAAATTCTGACTCCGTATGCAAAAGTTATGCCCGTTTTACTGAAGGTGTGTCGGAAACGGGCTCGAATTCGTTTCAGTCTCAAATTAAAACTGCTATAACTTTTGATTCCTTGGGCCAAACGTGCTCAAATGTTTTGTGGCAGCTTGTGGATTCATCAATAAGGGATCCACCAATTTTCACTGGATTTGGCGATGGTTTGATCAAGTTTGAAAATTTCAGATAGAGGAACTCCTTTTTTCTGATTTTTTCTCTTTTTTTTCTTGTTTTTTTTCCCTTTTTTCTCTCTATTTTTTTCATTGGATCCCGAAAACACTTATGCACTCTTTTTTTTAATACCCGAAACCCCAACTCTTTTTTTTTGCTAGTGGCACGGCAGCAAGATGCTAGGGAATTGGCGCGGCAGTGAGATGTTGTGGCGCAGCAGGGAGGTTATGGTGGCGCGGCAGGGGGGCCTGTGGTGGCGCAGCAGGGGGCTATGGTGGCATGGCAGCGATTAGTGGTGGCGTGGTAGGGAGCAAGAACACACGCGATGCAAAAACAACAACGATGAAGCTACGCAAAGGAACATACGAGATGCAACTAGACAATGATGAACTAGACTCCAACTAAACTAGACATGAGCAATTGACACGACGATGCAATAAAAAATTCAACAATCAAAATACTGAAAAGAAAATTGCAAAGGCACAAATTGGTTTGGACGATGAACTGAACCTGTTTTTTGATTTTCGTGGCTTTGTGGACTGTAGTAAAAAAATTCTCACCGAAAAACTGTAGCTCTGAAACCACTTGATGAACCACGAAGGTCCTTGATTTTGGCCCAATCTTTCGATGAGAAGATACGTTCGGTGGTAGTCGCTCAACTCTCACGGTCCTGGCTACAAACTCGCAAGGCTCGAAACCACACAATCGCTGAATTGCTCGATAAGTCGTTATCAACCGTGCACAAGTACCACGTTGACATGATCACGAAGATCGATTCCTGTATACACCGAAGAAGTACGCAAGAACAAGATAAATAAGCAATATGAAATTGCGAATATGAAATTGAATGTATTGATAGGTGGAGTTCCGAAGAACAATATCGCTGTTGATCTCGCCGACCAAGAGGATAAATAATAAAGTAGCAAAGCTAAACTTCAATCAACAAAACCCTAGGAACTAAAGGGGCGACGGCCATTATCTATAGGAGGAAGAGGGAGGGGGCGGTGGTACTGTTCATGTGTGAATAGTACTATGTGAATAGTACCCCCAAAACCCTATGGGGCAGCTATATGGGCCATATGGGCCAATGTGGCCATATCAGCCCATTCGTTACATAACCTATGGATAACCAATTGGTGACGCAGCACCATGGCATGTAGACGTAGCCCGATACGTATGAGTAGAAGCAGTAGATGTAGCCCGGCATATATGTGTAGAGGCAGCTCGGTCCAACTGGAAAATATGGCAATGCAGTCACCGAAAGTCCGATCGGAGAAGATGTGGATGTAGTGCAGCGAGTCGAAGCAGTGGATGCATCCTTAGGGTTAATGTCCTTAGGGTTGATGTGCAACTCCAGCCATGCCACCGCCACCCCTAGCTTTAGTAGCCCTCAAGCAACCCATTTTTGCAATCACCTCTGCCTCACCGCAAGTCCCTCGCCGGCGACATGCCACACCCAAGCCCCTATGTCTGTTCCTGTTCTTGTGGTTCCATCTCTGAAAAACTCTCTTCACTGAAAATGGAATCACTATATGGAGTTAAGAAAACAACCTTTGACTGACTGTAATGCCACTCAAAAATTTGACTAGCTTTGTGAATTTCATTTTAATAAGAATTTGTTGATAGTAGCACCTCATATTTAGAAAGTGTTCTATTGTAGGTATTTGATCAGTAGCCTAAAGAATTTAAAATTTTGACAGTAAGCTAATAGCATGACTAAATCTGGTAGTTAGACTTTGTTTTCTGTTCAATTGTTCAGTTGGGCATTTAGATATCAGTGGCAACCAAATCTAAAAAATCAGTAACGAATGTGATTTTTCAGAAATCAACAGAAAAGGTGAATAGGAAGAAAGTTGAAGTGTTAGTGGAACCCTTTCTCAGAACCAACTGTCTTTTGCTATCCACTTTGGTGATTGTCAATTAGGTCACTTTAGTAAATTAGCAAATTGGAAGTTTAGGTTTAAAGGAAGTTAGTTCTTAGTAGTTTGGTTCTGATAAATCTTGTTGTCTTAGGTTGTTTGAGTAGTAGTCTGAATGATTTCAGAATGGTAAAAAGGTTAATAACAGGACTAATTCGAGTAGTTAAAGTCTTTCTTGATGCAATTAGCCAATTAACAATTATCTAATATCAGTAACTTAATCTGAAAACAACTATGAATAAGTGAATTGGTAAGGAGAGTGGTTGGCTTTTCAGTAAAGTCTTTTGATGACATGAAGGAAAAGAGAAGAGGAGTTGGAGACAATTGAAGAGTCAGTGAATCCTCTTGTAAAACCAACTGTTTTTGCTGCCAAATTTTGTTGAATGAATTTGAGTTAGTAAATTAGAAGGCTAAATTGAAGGGAGTCTAGTTGTAGTATTTTTGTCAGAGATAAGGGTGCCGTTGTAGATATATGAATAGTAATCTAACAATTAGCAGAATTATCAAAAGGCTAATACCCTGACTAGTTCCATGGGTTAGAGTTTCTCCTACATTCAATTAGTTGAGTACTTATCCAACAGTAGCAGTAACCTAACATGTAAACAAATTTGGATAATTGAGTTAAGTAGGAAGGTTAAGTTAACCTTACCTCCAAAATAGCCATTTCCCTCTAATAGGATGTATGGTCAGAAAAGGTCTCTAAATGAAATCATGACCATGGGCTGATGACCATTCTAATTTCTAGTACTTAGAAGGTTTTTGTTCCAGTTAAGCTTTAGACCCTAAACAAGCAAAGGCAAATTAATTTGATAAATAAACATTAGTGTGTTTCTCCAAAACAAACAGTGAATTTTTTTATTATGCAAATAAATATTGGGGTAAGAAAATTGGAGAGCACAGTAAATAGGAGTAATAACTAATGGAAACTTCAGGTTACTAACCACATGAGGTTAGTAGTCCAGTAATTAAATATTTTTGACAATACTTAGTAGTAGCCTTTATCAACCTAATGATCATAGAAGCAGAATTGTAAATTTCATTAGGATCAGAGTGTTTAGCTTTTAACAACTAATCCTAAGAGGTTGAGATTTAAATAGTAGGCAAGATAGGAAAATAGTACGCAAGTAGCAGTGAGTTAGAACCTTGCCAAATGCTAAAGCAAATGGATTACTTTTACACTAGAAACTAAATTGACTTCAAAAATTCATATGAACTCCAATTAAACTGAAATTTTCATCTAAATGTATGTAAAATCATAATATACCTTCTGTATTAGGTTCATAATTTCTGGAGACTTTTGGAATTTGGTGTTTATTCGATGTTTTTGCCTTGTCGATTCTTTTCGTTAGATGACGGTGATTCGGGAGTGCAACGAAGATGATCATGTGAATGTCCAGAGTACCGGCAAACAAAGGCAAGTAGTCTTCCTTGGATGCACATTGATCCTATAATGTTTGCATGCTAATATTTTAATTTCAAATGTATGTATACATGCTATGTTGACAAGTATTTTCTCAATCGCGATATTAGCCAAATAGATACATGAACTGTAGGTAAACATCCATCCTCTACTACTGAGCCTAGGTTTATATCTGGTGTGATTTAGAGCTCGATAGATAAGCACTAGTCATTGATAATTTAATATGCGAGTTGATGTCATTTAGCAATGCTTAGAACGGTAGTCTGGGGATCATCGCCTCAGCGATGGTCAATATATCATCACTCTAAATAATTGAGTCGGGTACTCATATGTTTATTGTATTTGAAAAAACTAAAAATAAAAACAAAATGATTTAGACTTGGACACATTGGTAAGATGGTGTGCTTTTGGGTATGTGCTTGGTGCCCGAGTCGACAACGACCGAATTACTTGCGCCATTGTTGTAACACCTTGGCTATTCGGAAATCAAAATGTTACCTAATGAATCTATATACAACCAGATTGCGGAAGAATTTAAACAATAACCCATCTAATGGTATAAGGTGGTCAACATATTATAGAACAAATACAAGAATAAATTCTGAGTTCAACGGCAGTTTATGCAAGTCTACTGAATCCACTAAAATAGCTTTATCAAATAGGTAATCATGGAACATAAGCAATTATTTAATCAGTCTTAACATAGAGAAAGTTATCAACCCTTCAAACTTTATTTATTACAGTTCATCACTTAACGAATGAAAGACAGAATCAAGTCCTATTATTGAAACTGGAGTATAGTGAAATGAATGAATAGTGTGTGTCTACTCCCTCCCGATAGAGTCAACATCAATGATCACCTAAAATAAACAAACAAAACAAGAGTGAGTTCGAGACTCAGCAAGTACAGTGAATAATCGGACATACAACAAATATGAACAAGCCAACAACATTGAAGAATAGGAACATAACAACAAATGTTTATCTGAATGAATGGATTGAATGGATGTAATGAAATGAATGGACTGCACTCCTGCTTATACCGGTATAGCTAGTGACACACCCGTCGGTGTTCACTTAAACCCGTATTTAACAAAATACGGGGATCCAAATCTTGTATGAAAAATGTTTCATACGGGTGTCCAAAACTGCCCACATTGGAATGGTGGGTCTCACATGCCTATACTGGAACTGATGGGTCTTTAAACTCCACTCCCGTGGACGGAGCATGAAAATGGATGCATGTAATGAACTTATGAATAATGAATAACATCATCTCTAAACATGTGAGTTTCAGATATGAAAGGAACATAAACATTGAATCTTCTCACGTAACATATAAAAACACAATACGAACATCAGCATCCAGTATTCACAAATCATACGAATATCAATGCACTTACCTTTTGCGTTGCGATGCGTTAGGAGGCAAAGACGGTGCCGCTAACCTCGAAGCCTCACCTCCTACACCATTAAATTACTCAATAAGAACCATGACATCAAGACACTACTCGCAACGCTCCTAACTCATACCCCAAAACCCCAACGTTTAATTATATACTTCACTCAAATTGAACTACATTCTAGCAGGAAGCCGTAATGGACAGCAGTAATAAAAGTGACATAACTTTTGTTCTGAAATTTGTAAAAATGTAAACTCAGGCTTGTTTGAAAGGTAACAGAATTATCTACAACAACCTAGTTGGTGGAAATCCCGAATTATGTATGTATCTAACTCTAAAAGACTGATGAACACCTCCTATCAGAACTACCCGACAAATCTGGGCAGTAGTACGATAATAGCCATAACTTCTAATTGGCTAAACCAAACTTAGCGTTCTTTATCAATATAGAAAGGTTATAAAAATTTCTATAATAACCTAGTTGGGTGAAAACCCTGAATCTTCCATTAACATAATCATATTTTAAAAGACAACTTGACAGTTCATTCTCGTCAGGATTCTGACAACAGGGATGAAAACTATCATAACTTTTGATCCGTATGTCGGAATTAAACGATCTTTGTGTCCACTGAAAGATAAGAACGGACTCCACATAACTATAGGAGATGGGATCCTCTGATTCGGCCTATAAGATCACGAAAACAGTCGCACAACCTTATGGACAGAACTTAATTTCTATCCGCATCAATTCGATCTAATCAATTCTAGGCGAATTCACATCTACTACTAATCAAACAACGAAGAACTACACTTGTTACCCTTGAAACACCCAGGAAGATGATGAAGAAATCCCACGAAGACCATCTCTCCTCTTCTCCTCCTCTTCTCCCCTCTTCTCCCCTCTTCTCTCTTCTCTTTTCCTTCTCCTTGTAGCCGGCCTGCTGCTGGAAACCTCCAAGATAGCCGCAATGGAGGGCTTGAACCTGAGGGAGAGAGGTGGGGGCGCAAGAGGGAGGCAGGGGGGTGGCGGCCATGTTAGAGAGGGGGGAGAGAGGTGCGACCAAAGAGGGGGGCAAGGGGCGGCTAGGGTTTGGGGAAAAGGGGTGGCGCCCACCCCCGTGTCCGGTCCCCTCTTGGGCCTTCTGGGACGCAGCCCAGGGCCCAAGTTGGCAAAATTTCGCAGATAAACCCTTTTCGATTGGATTAATCTCTCTTTTATTTATGGCAATTACTCACAAATATTGAGTAAATGCCCTCTCCGAATAATATTCTCCTTAGTTGATATTCGGTGTATTACAATTGTACCGAGCATTTTTGTATGCAACCACATGAGGGACATATGGGACCCCTCTTGACTTAGTACTTTGGCATGTATTACCTATGAGTCGCAGGTGGTGGGTGTGTGTATTGTGTATAAAAAGGAATGTGTTGTGTTATTGGGTGTGCGACGGTGGGGTTCATGTCAAGGTTCTCCACACCGAGGGGCATTGTAGTTGTCTGGGGGATTTACCCCTATAGGGTAGTTGACCTTCGGCTTTACAATGACTCCGACATAATGTATGATTACCATTCATACAGGCGGCTCGTAGTTAATGTATTATATTAAAAAACGTCTCGTAGGACTTAGCTCTGTCGGTATACCTAAGGAAGTGTGCTAAATAGCTTGGCAAAAGGAGCGGTCTGACATGTAGGTAAAGTTGTACACCCCTGCAGGGTTTAATCTATTCAAATAGCCTCATCCTAGGTTATGGACAAGCTTGGATATGCCCCATAAGAATTAGACTACAACAATTTGATAAAACTTGAATTCGGGTGGTACGAATGGGTAATTCGTGCTATTGTTGTGGTGGCTGGGTTAGTCGCCTCTAGGATGTTAATTATATTTATAATTATTGTCTCTCGGTTATTTGAACAATTAAAAATATAATATGATAAAGTGCCTTTCAATCTATTACATTATTGCAAATGAAATATCTCTTTGTGTTGAAAATAAGCCATACAGCCTTCTCCATTGAATAAGCCTGCATGTAGCTATTTATAGGTTTGTTAATCGTAAGTCTTGCGAGTACAATTTTGTACTCAGTTGCATTGTTTAAATTGCTACAGAGGAGGTTTACCCCCAAGGGGTTGATCAATGTGAGACTGCCTACAAAGTTGACGACTAGCTCGGCGGCCCGGTGGGTTGACTTATGGGCAAGGGTCAAACCAGTCAGTTTTTGTTTAGCGCCATCTTATGGCATGTGTTTCCGCTGCAATATTAGTACTCTATCTTATGTTTGGCCATTCGGCCTTTTGTATGAAGACTAAGTGTATGTTGAATATGTTGCAAATTATAAAGACTCGGTATTGTAATAACTGGTGTAGGGAAGTGATGCTATGTTTTGTGAGGGGTATGTGTACCGCTATTCTGGGAGGTACATAATATCCCGAGAGTGGGGAAATTTAATTTAGGATGCTAGGACCAATTGGAAGGTTAAGTATTCCGAGTTAAATCGTCCGGCGGCTCTCACACCAGTGCTCTAGTGGAAGTTTTCAGGAATTCTACAAGGATCTCGGTATCAAGATACATTTCTCTTCTGTCACTCATCTGTAGAGCAATGGAGTAGTTGAGAGAGCCAATGGTATCATAATGCAAGGGGTGAAATGCCAAGTGTTCAACTAGTTAACAAAACGGTCAGGAGCTTGGGTTCAAGAACTTCCTTTTGTATTATGGGTCGTTCGAACCACGACCAGTCATGCGACCGGTGAAACTCCATTTTTTTCTGGTTTATGGTGCTGAAGCCATCCTTCCTCCAGAACTGAAAATAGGCTCTGCTCGAACTGATTATTTTAATGAAAACGGTCAAGAAGAACGAAGATTCGACGACATCAATGTCCTTGAGGAACGATGAAATCAAGCCCTAATACGATCAGCGGTTTACCAACAAGCCATGCGAAGGTATCACAGTCATAAGGTGCAACCTCGCAGCCTTGCTGTAGGTGATCTAGTTCTCAGAAAAATTCAGATCCAGGCTAATCGCAATAAACTTTCTCCCAAATGGGAAGGTCCATACACTGTGGTTGAAGTCTCTAGACCTGGTTCAGTACGACTAGCTATGTTAGACGGACGTGTTTTGCCAACCTCTTGGAATATTGACCAATTGCGTAAGTTCTTTGTATAAATGTATTTTACGTTCTTTCAATTTCAATAAAGATGCATTTTTATTTTTTCCTTTGGTCGATGAGTGATATTGTTTATATGGTCGTACCCATACTTTGGTTGCCTACTATTGTTGTCTAATTGGTCAAAGAAGGACAAATTCTCTCCAATATCCTTTCAAAGGAACTCTGTTGCTCTCTGGCTATGACATTTAGGTCAAATACCATAAGGGACCTAGTTGTGACCATTAAGATAATGGTTCTCACACGCGACCACATTTTTTCTCAAGAAATATACGAGCAAAACGAAGCATAACACACAACTACATATAGTGATTCATATGCTTAAGATTTCAGAGATTATATTTCTTCACTTCAACATTCTGTTATACTCTCGTTTAGGTACTGGTCGAGACATGGAAAGCCTCCAAGTCAAAATCTCTCCTCTCCGCACATGGTCCTGCCCACTAGAAGGAGCTTCCTAGCCACAGTCCTTTTTCTTATGATCTTCGCTACCAGTCAGACTTGAGCATGAGCACGTTTCGTGAAGTGACTTTTATGTTTTCAGTTCTTAGCAATCATTATGACCAGTTTGGATATTATATATAATTAACACCACTTATCGTTTCTTGCATACATTATTGCATAATTTCTTCCTTATCAAGGTAGGTCTTTTTTTTCTTCCAACCATACAATGTGTTTGGTATTTCGATTATGGAAAACAGATTTATAATTGGTTGAAGTCAAACATTGGTTCCAACCAAAATTGATTTCCTAGTATTAATGCGATCAGTTTTATCACATAATAAGCACATACTTTCAAACAATGGTCGTGACTTTAGCTCTCATTCTTGGTTTACTGCTTCTGTAGTAAAGTTCTTCTACTATAAAGCAGTGGGGGGCTAGGAAATATATGATCACTTCATAAGTCAAAAGGGTAGACAAAAGACTTTATTGATGATAGAAAGGTAAGTTTTATACATTATTATCATTCTTATATTATAACTTAAGGATCATCAGCCTAGTCGTTGCGTGACAGAGACCCGACTTCCATTTCCTCTACAACCTTGTCTCCGAGAGGCTTAACTTCCTTGAGAAACTTGGTAGCTTCTTCAGTCGAGCAGTTGAAGTCTTCTTCAATAACTCGGAGATCGGTAGAAAGGTCGGAAGCTCTTAGCTTTGCCAAAGCAAAGCTGACTCCATTAGCCACAGCTTCATTCATCGTCTGGGCATGATTCTCCTAAGCAGTCTTTAATAGGATCTTGAGATCTTCGAGTTGTTGGTCGAGGAAGTTTATCTTCTCGGCGGGATCTGTTAATTTGGGCACTTGTGTTCCCTATCCCATGTCGAAGAGCATCTTGTTTAGAGCCTTGACTTTGTCTTCAAGACTTCACTCAACTTCTACTCCCTAGCCACGCTCGAACTCAAGAACTTTCTCTGCTCTTTTCAATGCTTGAGTTTGCTCTACACGAGTAAAACCAAATGATAAGTATGTATAACTAGAAGAGATACTACACTGTCGAGTCTACGACCGATTACCTTCAATCTTCTTTTCAAAAGTCTTAATTACTTATGTCCGGTCACCAAGTATGCGATTGACCGGTCTTTAGCTTTGCTTTCTTCTTTGAGCTTGGTTATCATGGCTTCTTAGCCGCGACCTCTTCTTAATTTTCTCTGAATCTATCAGGGGAGAAAAATTGATTAACAAAAGAGGAACAAGATAACAAAAATGAAAAAGAACAGTTAAGAAGAAAGTACTTACTTTCTAAATTGGAGTTTTTTTTGCTCCAGGAGCCTTATCCGCTGGGTCGGTCCTCCGATCACAGCATAGTTCTCCACCATATGCTATAGAAATAGCAAAACTCCTTTTAAGATTTTTATAAATTTTAAAGGAAAAGCTATGAAAATGGTCGTGGTTGCTTACCCGAATTGCCATGTTGTTATATTTGGCAAAAAGTATATCAGGACCCGTCTCAGCCTGACGGTCCGATACCTTCCCCCAAACCTCATCAAGTTCCTTATCTTCGATGAATCGAGGGCGAAAAGGGAACTTGTTAACCTGAGGGAAATTACCAGTAGGAGTCGAGACCCGATGAGGTTGTAATCACCATAGGATCCTCAACCAGCACTGGTACTATGCCTACTCAGGGGCTTCCTCGATCACTTCATCCTTAGGATTTTTTTCCTGAAGAATGTCCTAGTCGGGGGGCTTCCTCGACCACTTCGTCCTCAGAACTTTTTTCCCGAGGAGTGTTCTGGTCAGGTGCGACCGGAACACCAGAAGATCTATGCAAAAAGAAGAAAGTGATGTGAGTGCCCGATCTTCCGATAGGTAGAGATAAGTCGATTGTGGAGAACACGACGTTGATGATCCAAAGGCTCCGACCCGAACAGATTGAACCCCTCGCAATCACTACACCACTGCTCCATTGGTTATCAACCGTGTCGAACGCAGTTGACCTCGCCAAGAAGGCTATCTCCTGCAAGCGAATCGAGAACACAAGCAAGAGAGTAGTAGATGCAATCTTTATTGCGAATAAAAATGAAGCTCACAAAGTTGGGGTTTCTCGAACCGAACAAGCGGCGAAACTGCTACGCAGAATAATCTAAAAGAAAAACCCAAGCAAAACTAAAGGGCAACGGCTCCTATATGAGAAGGGCGGCCAAGAGGTGGGAAACCTAGGCTGAGGTACTATTCATGCATGAATAGTGCCCACATAAACAGTACAGGCCTAGGGGAGGCCGGTCAGTAGATGGGCCAGGTCGTCCAACAGATGGGCCAAGTTGTTGGCCAATATATTACATAGCTTGTGGGCCAATAATTGGTAACGCAGCACCATGCCATGTAGATGTAACACCATGGTATGTAGACGACGCTCGGCTCGTATGATTAGATGTGGCTCGGTCTAACTCGGGAATATGGCAGTGTGGTAGTCAAAAGTCCCATCGGAGAGGATGTGGTGGAAGTAGAGTGTAACAACCCAATTTTCAAATTCCAGAAGAAATTAAATTTTTTGTATTTTTGTGGAATTTTCTGGAATTTTAAAAGCTTTTTATGATTATTTTAAAGTCAAAACAAATTTATTTGCAAAATTAAAAGCCAACATTAAGTTGGAAATAATTTTATTAAGACCAAAATAAATAAGGAAATTTCTGTGAATTTTCCCATAGTTTTTGGAATTAAATTGCTATTTTCTAAAGCTTATTTGAATTATCAGAATTAAATCAAATAGAAAACCAAAAGAAATCCTCAAAATGGTTTTGGGCCGAAACCCAAACCTCGGCCCAAACTCACCCCCGCGCGCGCGGCCCAACCAGCCCGCCCGCGCCTTCCTCCCCCTCATCAAATTCCGGTCGTCGGAATAGAATCCAACTGCCGCCTCATCTCTCTCTCGCTCCTTTCACCATTCACAACATCGGCCCTTGGATCAAAATCCAACGGCCATGAATTCGTCCATGTTCTCTTCCCCTCATCAAAATCCAACCGTTGGATCTAAATCCAAAGGCCCGCACGTGCCCCTCTTGCTCTCTCTCTCTCTACCCCACTCCATCACGGTCGTTGGATTAGAATCCAACGGGCCGCAACCCGTCGTCCCTGCGCCCTTCTTCTCCGCGCGGACGCGCCCGAGAACGCCGCCATTGCCATCCGTGCGCGAGCTCATCAAATGGCCTTCTCCAACCTCCCCGACATTCCCGCGTCATGCGCGCGAGATTCGCCTCGTCGCCGCACACGACCCGCACGACCCGCACCTCCCTCTCCCTCCTTCTCCGCGTACGTGAGCACAAGCGCTGCAACCGCCACCGCACGCCCCCACGTCGCCCCGCTGCTCCCAGCCTCCCCTCACCCTATAAGAGGGAGCCCAGCGAGCCCCTCCTCCTCCTCAACCCATCCCCCTCACCCACTTCCTCTCACTCGCCCCAGCGCCGCTAGAATCTGTCGTTGAAGCTCGCCGCCCGAAGAAGTTTCCATCGCCGATAGCGCCGCCACCATCGAAGTTCCTCCCTCGCCGTCACCACCGTTAGCATCGCCTCGACATCACGAAGCCGGTGCGCCCACTGTCGTCGCCAGAGGATCACCAGAACACTGTTTCGCCGTCAAACTGTACCACTCCGCCACTTCGACCTCGCCACCGGCTACCTTCGTCCCCTTCCCACTGAGTGGGTGAGCGCAACGTGTTCGCCGTCTCTCCCTTTCTCTTCTAGTACACTCACCGGACACCGCCGCACAGCCCAGCGCCGGTGACCCTCGGTCCCAATGCCGGCGCCACTCGTGCCTACGTGGCTCGGCCACGTAGATGCCGCGTCGGTGCCACCTCAGCTCCAGAGCCAGGTCACCACACACGTGGATGCCCACGTGGCTTATGCACCAGTGCACCCGCACACGTGCACTATTCCTGTGGACCGAGCTCACCGTGGTCGGTTGACCGCCCATGGACTTGGTCTTTGGCCAAGGGCCCACATGTCAGTGACTCCAGGATTTTCCTTTAGAAAAAGAATTCGGTCGAAAATTCAATTTTCTGTGTGCTGAGGTCATCCTTGCGCAATAAGTTGATTTTCCTTTAGAAAAATAAATCAGAAAAATCAAATAAATTCAGAATTAGGTTTTAAATAGATTTAAACTTAAAAAATTCATAACTTTTGCATCTGAACTCCAAATTAGGTGATTCAAGTTGCAAAATTTGTATAAAACTATAATCTAGCTAACTAAACCAAAATATTTCAATTTGGAATTAATTTGAGCTGTTGTTTTGAATTTATTTGAATTTTGAATTGAATTTATCGTATTTTCGTGTTTAGACTTCGACAACTCCGGAGAGTTTGACCACCCCGAGGACCTAGATTTTCAGGACGTCAACGAAGGCAAGTTATACCATTGATCATATTGCTCCCAGTAATTTAAATTTATTTTTAGTTTTTAAATTATTTAATGCATGCATATGTTTATACAAATATTTCAATGCCCTGTTTTATACATAGTTATTCCAATATTCATTGTATGGCCAATTTGAGTATTGTACACGAATGCCTTAACACCATTAGACAAAATGTTACTAAAACTAGTCATATGCTTAGCCATGCTTAGAGCACACTTATGAATTTGGGAAGGTTTAGCCAAATATTTTACAAATTTGTTTCAAATTTGACATGGTGGTATTGTTTTACCACATAAGTTTATAAAGAGGGTTTTACTCTAAATAAAATCAAAAATGGGTTTGAACTTGGGCGAATTGGTTGAATGGCGGATGCAGGTTCATGCACGGGTTTAATCTGGTAAAGATTAAAGCCCAGGGTTTGTTTGAAAGACGCCCAAGTCAATTGAGGACCGGTCTTTGAGCCGCTTTTTGCTATGCCTTACCGTACCACCACACGTCCTGTATGGGCAGGATTTGGCTAATTAATTTGTAATGTTTTAGTGTATTTGTGCCATGTTGAATGTGTGGGTGTCGGTTAGACTTTTATTCCCAATTGGCATAAGAGGGGGCTTCCGGGGGACGGTTAGTCCAAAGGGATGAAACCTTAGCAGGCATAAGTACAGTAGAACAGAACATTGTAAAAGCCTCATGATAATTTCTCAGTCACACGCCTCCGGAAGCGTTCTTTGGCCGACATAATGAGCATGCCATCGTGTGGGTAAAGTGTCGGGACCCCGGGTATGCAACCCCAGGACCCTTTGTGCATTCTGAACTAGTCCCAGATCAGTAGCTAGCTCGCATAGTTACAACATCGGTGTAATCACAACCATACAACAAAATAACGATGAAGCGGATAAATTAATATTAATAGTAGCAAAAGAACCTTATGGTCAAGTCTTACAGAATGTGCCACACGGGGCTTAGCAACAAAACACAACTTGCAGCGGAAGCAAAATATCTCGAGGAGGCCACACGATATGCCCACAAGCAATCGAGTGGAGGACGCGACCTAGTTCGCAAAGTCTTCAAGATACTCCTCTTCATAAAACTCTGAGTTCCCTGGTTCTTCTGTGGAGATGTATCACACAGGGCGCAAGCCGTGAGTACTTTGAATGTACTCAGCAAGTAATAGGGAAATGTATGCAATTATTATTCATGCGAGGCTAGACAAGCAATGGCTTTATGGCTATTTTGCGGAAAGCAATTTTGACAGTAAATACAATAAGTAGATTGAAAGCACAATTTAAAAGATTAGTACATAAGTAATTTAGTTCTTTAAAACAACTAGAGATCAACCAAACATTTCCATCCAAACTATCGATTCCACCATTTTAAAGAAAACATCTACCCCTTGCGTGAAATCTCTGGGCATGTTTGTAACCGGGGACATGGATATTCGAATAGTTTTTATACACTCTGCAGAGGTTGTACAACTTTACCCACAAGAGATAATTGACTTGTAATGTCCGTCTGACACACTGCCGAAGGTGTGCGACTAAGTCATTATCACGAGGCCTTTACAAAGCTCTGTTTTGACTCGGTTCTGCTCGCTAAGGATTCGCTTCTAACGGGTCTATCCCCCGCCAGAATCATGCCACCTCTTGCGCCGTTTTTCAACCCAAACAGAGCCAAATCAAAACATTGCTAATTAGTTGGCCCAGTCCATCCCATCCTAGACATGTGGTTGCACGTTATGACCCAGATCAATGGTTCAAGGTTAAGTCCTTAGTTGGCTGCTCAGGTGAGACTAATCCACATCCCAATGTGCGTTACGACACCCACACTTACCACTATCCACTTGCCCGAGCATAAAACATTTCCGGTTCAACCCGACCAAAAACCACCCTAGTCTTGGCACAACATCTTTTAACAAAGGTGGCCGCGCCACAATTCCATAGTTCCGTTAATCATGTTTATTCATATGAGCATGTGATCACAAGTACCGACGTACAACTATAGCATGGCTAAGCATAATACAATACCCGTGTTGGTAATTTATCCATGTCCAACTAATATAAACCCTCCTAAGGTGTCCAAGGGTTCATGTCATTCAAGGGCACATGCCATTTGCAATTTATCAAGGAGGCATACAACAATTAGGCAATTATCTACTCCCGAAACAATTTAATATAAAACTAGCAATGCATGTTTATATCAAACAATATAGTTTTATAAAGTTGGGTTCAATATGATAAAAGGTCTATGACTTGCCTTCGTTGAAGAGTTGAGGTGCTTCGGTCGTTGGATCCGAGAAGTCTTCCGAAAAGCCGGTTTCTACACATGCGAAAAGAGAAAAATAAATAAAACAACTCCAAATAAATACCAAATTAGCACTAACAGAAAGAGGGGGATTTTATATGAATTTAGAAATTTGAATCACTCGAATCGGAGTTCGAACGAAGAAGTTGTGGCCTTCCGAAGTTTGAATTCACATAAAATGCAGAAAATCAGTATTTATGGAATTACTGGAATTATTTTTGTAAAGGAAAAGGTAAATATGACGTCAGCTGACGTCAGCAGAGGAAATTCAGCCGAAAGAAAAATAAAAGAAAAATAAACTGACATGTGGGGCCCATTGTCAGCGAGAGGGTGCACGTGGACTAGGTCCACCGAGTTTTGGAAAAAGGGGGGGAAGGAGTGCCACGTGGGCTTCCACGTGGTTGACCACGTAGGCCAGAGGGGTGATGGGGCGCTGAGGTGGAGGTGAGGTGGCGGCCACATCGGCGAAGGCGACGCTCATGGCCCGAGGAGGCGAGGGAACCAGCGGCTAGAGGAGGGCACGGCGAACCCGATGCTCACCAGCCCAAGGACGCGGCGTCACCGGAAGGTCGGCGGTGAGCGAGAAAGGTGGCGGCGAGAAGAGGGCTACGGCGGCGACGGCGCTCCGGTGGGTTCCCGGGGTCGGGGAGGCACGCACGCGGTGGCCCTCGGTGCGTCGATGCCGAAGGTGGAGGCGGCAGCGGTCGAGGGTGCTCGGAGGCGACGCTAGAGGCGGCGGCGACCTCCGGTGGCTGTCGGCTTTGAGCTCGAAATACGGCAAGCTCAGAGGGAGAGAGGGGGAGTGAGAAGGGGGAAACGAGAGAGGAGGGGAGGCGATCCCGGTGCTCGCTTTTAAACGGCTCGGGGAGACCCGGAGGAGGGGAAAGGGGGAGAGGTGTCGGGCAGCCAATAATGGCGGACAGCGGCGGTAAGGCGATGTGGGGGAAAGAGGCGACGGGATGGGGTAAGGTGGCGGTAGCGGACACGGCGGCGGCGGGGGGAAATGGGGAGGCAGCGAGAAGACGCGGAGGTGACGGGGTCGACGGAATTCGCGGCGTGGTGCTGCGCACGGCCGCACGAGGGAGAGGGGGGTCCGGAGGAAGACGACGTCGCGGGGACGATGAGCAATGGCCGTCCGATTTCGATCGGACGGTGGGAGGTGGAGGAGGGCGTGGCTGCGGGGATGCCGTCCGATTTCGATCGGACGGTTCACAAGGAACGGGGCATTCGGGCCTCCGAAGTGATGAACGCGATCGGGACCGTGTGATTTCGATCGAACGGTTGGGTAGCACGGGGCACGTGGAGGTTTGGGGGCCGTCCGATTTTGATCGGACGGTGCCCGAGGGAGGGGCGCGGCGCGCGTGCGGGAAGCGGGCCGAGGGAGAGGATTCGGCCCATGAGCCGAAGAGAATTTTTAAAAGATTTCCGATTAAAGAAATCCCGAAAAAACAAAAAGACTTTTAGAAATTAGCTAATAATGTCTAAAAATTCTAGGAAAATTCACAGAAATCCCTTGAATTATTTAGAACTTAATAAAAATACTTTTAGCTATAATTTAGTTTTAAATTTTGCAAACAAAATATATTTTGGCTTCAAACAAAAAGGAAAAACCAAATTAAAATCCAGAAAAAGCAATAAAGGCTTAAAATCCAAACAAAATCCAGGAAACTCTAATAAAATAACCTTTTGGGTTTAATTGAAGTTGGATTAACTCATTTTAAATGGTTTTTGATTTCTAAATTTCAATTTAAGCTTTTGCAACTTAAACCAAATGGTTACTTTTTAAAATTTAAATTTTTTCAAAAACTCTGCAAATAAGGGATGTTACATAAAGCTGTACAGACTCTGCAGAGTAGAAACTATTCGAATAGCCACGTCCGCGGTCATGGATATGCTAGCAAGGCCACTTGAAGTTAGATTTGTTTTTGGTTTTCAAAATGTTTTATTAAATGTTGAGGATGGTGAATCCTTGTGTAAAATTTGGGCGGTCAGCCATGTGATAGGAGGTTATCCTTCACTTGTTCATTTGGAGGTTATCCATACTATAAAGATGACAATTTCAAATCTGATTTTAGATATAGTATAAAATTTGCCTTAGTAATTACTATGGATATTTAAACTGAAAAATGTTGCTTTACGCAAAATAACCCCTACCTTATTCACTTGTTACCTTATGCATGCATTTCCATTCTATATTGGGTGTAGCTTGCTAGCACGGTAGTAGTGCTCACTCTTGCTGAATAACTTTTATTCAAGAGAAGATTTCTTCCTGTAACAGCCTCAGATTTAAGAAACAGTAATAATCCGCTTTATGAATAGTAATGGAATATTGTTCATAACATTACTGTTCATAGTTGAAATTTGGATTTGTTGTTACAAATTAAAACCTTCCTTTTCTAGTCAAAATCCAAAACCTATTTGAAGTCTCAAAGAAAATACAAGACAGTGCTTGTATTATGACGGGGAAGTATTTTTATTAAAGCCTAGATAAATTATCTTGGCCAAAAATAATTCTTGTTGAATTCTTAGAAATTATTTTGACTTGGAGAAAAATATTTGACTTTAAATAAACCTATTCGGGATAATTAAATTATTTATGTATTTTTAAAAGTGAAACAATGGATTTTAAATTTTATTTGGGACATATATGATCCCAGTAGCATCATTACAAAATTTTAGAATTTTATAAATTTATTTACTATTTTTGAAACCCTGGTCAAACCTTTTGGAGATTAAAAAGGGGTTAGTCAACCTTTTCAGTCTAACCCTAGCCGTTTGTCACTGTAGCGACCCAAGCCAAGTGGCTTTGGGTCTAAACTGTGCAACCAGGCCGCACCCGACACATTCACGTGCGTGCTCAAACTTCCAGCGAACGTGAGCCGTCGATTCCTTGATGAACGGCCGAGATTCGCAAAACCGCGCGGGCTATCCACGCGTTCCGGGCGATCTCCACCGTTGGATCTTGATCCAACCACATCCGACCTTCATCCATCTTAACCGTATCTTCCTTTGTGGCCGTTGATTTCTAAACCAACGTGCCAGATCCTTTGTGCCGTTCGGGCCATCACGTAAGGCTCATTCAATCCTGGCCGTAGGATCTTGATCGTGTGGCGCTCACTTTTTGGACTATACCATTTTCTTATGGAAAGGTCCAATTAAACGTGAGTCGTTGGATTCGCAATGGATGGGTCAGATCTTGTGGGCCGTTCGGGTTGCCCGAACGCACCACTCAATCTCCACCTTTGGATCTTGATCGGACGGACCGTATCAATTGGGCCGTTCGGGTCGCCTAACTCTTATCCATCTCGACCATTGGATTCAAATCCAACGCTCCTCTTTGAATGTAACTTTCGGGTTTCCCGAAGGCTACATTAAATCCCAACCGTTCGTCTAAGATCGCACGGTCCATATGAAAAGGTACTGGTTAGATCTTTTAAACATCTATCTTGATCGCGACCGCCCATTTCTAATCGGACGGTCGACGTTCTTTTGAGATTTCACGGGCGTGTGCTTGCTGCGGCTGACAGCGGGGCCCGCGCGTTAGTGAGGTGCTTATCTTCTTCCTCGCAACTGTGCATCGCCGCCGACTTCATTGCCGGAGAGGCGGTGTTCCGCCGCGATTTTGACCACTCTTTCCTTGACACCTGGTACCTATTGCCACCACATCAATTCTAGACACTTCTCACTTGCTCCAGTGATTCAAACACTATATAAACCCTAGTTTGAGCTTATCTGCCATTGTTGACCGAAAGCTCTCCTCATATTCTTTCTTTGTTCTCAGTGAAGCTTTCTTGCTTGCACTCCTTGTTCATCTATAGTCCTGCTTAATTCATCTTGTAATGTGAATTTGGGCATCTTTTTGTAGGATTAACATGTAAGTTACTCTCTGGCTCGAGTTTGTCGGAGCACCGCCGTGGAGGTGTTCTTGCTCCGGTGAGTTCTTCCGGATTTCATCCATGTCATCTCATGTCTTATGCTTAAGTAGAGCATAAGCTCTCCATTAATTCCATTCTTGGTCAAGCTGATGTTGTATCTTTTCTATTTCGGCCGAAACTCAAACCTTTCTTCTCCGGCTCAGGTGAGTGAGTCTTGATCCTTCTCTTTTCTGTTCCAAGCATCTTAAGGACTTACTTAACCTACTGGAATCACTCACTTGCGCACTTGAGGTTCAAATCTTGTATTTACTGAAAAGTTCATTTTTATAACTTTTTGGTCTTTCATATCGTTTTCAAGTTTTAGGGTTTATCCTGTTAACTTATCATCCTATTTAGGTCTCAGCTAAACCCTAGTATCATAAGTAGTAATCCTTTTTCCTTGTGATGCTTCCAAATCAGCCTTTTGGTCAAAATCCCCTTTTCTGCTGATTTAGTTGGTCAGACCGACATGCAGACCCTAGCTGCACTCTTTATTGATTAGTGTTAAGAAGGACTGATTTAGATTGTTATCTCTGCTAAGGAGTGGTCTGTAGCATAAGCAAAGGTAGCTTTTGCTTAATTTGCCTCTAAATCGATTCCAGCTCTTAATTCCTTTTCTGTGCTGTTGTCTGGCAAACCGATAAACACTGGAGTTTCCTATTTTCTTGTAATCTTGAAAGTTTATGTTAGCAAAAGTTGGTCTAGGGTATTATCTACCTATGTAGATCAGCTTTAACTCTAATTTGAAATCTTTGTGTAAAGAATCTCCAAATCCACCGAAATCTGCAAGTTGTGCGTGTGCTGTTTTTGCTGTTGGTCCAACCGACAAAAGGCAACATATTCTTCCTTTCTTAATTCTTGTCACTTAGTGATTAAGTGATAAGTTAGGTTCCTGTAATAGTTAGGAATACTCTCAGCTGAAGCAAAGAATTTTATTTGTGCATGTATAGCTCAAACCACCATTCATTTGTAATCTGTCCCATTTTCAGTTTTCCAAAATCTGAAACTATAGGTCCAGATTAAACCTCAATTTTGATAATTAGTATTAACTGATATTAAGTGATAAGTTAAACTTTTAGTTTTACTTATTTAGTTGTAGCTAAATCATAAATATCTTTCTCTCATAATCTAAGATAGCAGCAGCTCTTCTTTTGTAAATATGTCCTTTTTTTCAGATTTCAAAATCTAAAGCTGCAGCTTTAAGTTAAACCCTAATCTGAGTAATTAGTATCATTAGGTATTAAATATGGGTTATTATCCTTATTGGGCTAGATGTAGATTGAGCATGTTGATAATTATGCATTCAAGTATTGATCATGCATTCTCTTTCTATATTTTGTCTCTGCGAGTTTTCTACTATTTATTGGATTTTATTTGACTTTCTAGATTCTGGTTCTTCTGAAGTGATTAAATCTTTTGTTGGTCAACAAGAACCTGAACAAGAGGTGTATTATTACCAAGGCAAGCATCCTCTCTGCATCATGTTGATCCCAAAGTTGTATACAATAGATTTCCAAAATACAGTGATAACTATTGCATGCAAATTTTCTGAAAATATAATTGTGATCTATTAGAAGGTAGTTATGACCTAACATTGTGGCTTACCTTAAATCTGATCATACACTCAAAACTTAGAGTAGGGTTGTATACTACGACATTTAATTTCCGAATTTCGCTTAGACATGCAGTCTATAGAACGTTAGAGTTTGGTAAGACTGTAACATCCCAAATTCTGTACTGGTGTTTCAAATGTAAGAAAATGAGTAGAAATTAAAACTTTT
Organism: Ampelocalamus luodianensis; assembly: GCA_036346255.1. Lineage (NCBI taxonomy): Eukaryota > Viridiplantae > Streptophyta > Magnoliopsida > Poales > Poaceae > Ampelocalamus > Ampelocalamus luodianensis. The sequence goes on from CM070633.1 coordinate 37,795,374, forward strand.
TCTTACGTCATGTATTTCCTGTGTGCACTAAACAATTATTGTACAAGAGTATGGAAATACAAAGTCACAAGTCTGTTGATCCAAATCTGGGTCATCCGAAAACAATCTTGTCCAATCTTGTGATCCTTCTCGGGAAATATTTTTCCTAAGTTCTTGGGATGGTTTGTGACCCCTCTGAAAAATTTCACCATTTTTAGAAATTGTTTGAATATTTTTAAGGGCCAGTCAAACTTGTTTGACATACAGTCAAACCCTAACCTAGCACATTGTGTGATTTTTGGAGGAAATGTACAATGCAAAAACCTCTGGAAAGTTTACGCAATGTCCATCTCAATGTCAGCAAGCTACTGTCAAAATTTCATAAATTTGTAGCTAGTTTGCTATCTTTAAAGATCACTTCGAAATCTCAATTCAAATTAAAACTTTAAACCTGGTCCGAGTCAAACTTAGACTCAAACCCAGGTCCGACCTCCAGGTCTTGGTCGCACCGAGCCGCTTGAGCCGTGTCGGGCTCGGGCATTTGGGCACAGGTGGTCTGGGCCGTTGGATTTTAAATCCAACGCTCAAAGACCTCCTCGGGTCTTTGTAAAGGACCTCCCACCCCACGACCTCCTCCTGTTCTTTTACAAAGACAACCCTCGAGGACCTCCCCCAGGACCTCCTTTGCACCTTTTGCAAAGACCACCCTGGGCGACCTCCTCCGCCCTCCACGACCACCCCTAGCACTTGGGTGATCATGAGCCGTCCATCTTCAGATCTGTGGCTCAGACCTCCTCTGAGTGTTAGGACCTCTAATACTTAGCCCAAAATCTGAGCCCTTGGATTTCAATCCAACAGCTCACAACCTCCCTGGTGGAGCTCAGCGCAGATTTAGCCGTTGAGTCCATTTGACCAGTTTTTCCCCCATTTCTCTCACTGTCGGGTGGGCCTGGGCATTATCAATTTTTATGCATGGCAGTGGAGAGCAGTGCCTTGTCACCTCTAGGGCCTGACAAACGGCTATGTGCTGCCAACATTAAATGTCTGGCAGCCCTTTTGCTAAAAAGTCTCCCTGTCGCCACCCCCCCATCATGTCATGCGTACTTTGGGTCAGTGTACCGGCTGACTTTGCCATCTTTACCACCAGCTATATTCGAAGCTCAAGCTTCCTCTTTTAGTTCTTTTAGTCACTCTCTCGCACCTTAGCTCATCTCAGTTCACTTGTGCTCAAAACACCCGAAAATCTTTGCCACCAGTGCCGGACCTTGGAGCTCTCCGTCGACCTTCGAGCTTCAGTGGTTCAACATTGCAATAGAGGCCGCCATTTTGTTCCCTTGGTCACCTCAAGCCTCCCTAACTTGCTCTGTTTGACCTTCACAGAGGGTGATAAAGTGGGAGCGTGCTGTTCGTGGCCGGGAGCGTCGTCTTCTTCACCTCCGGCGACCTCCACCGTCACCGGAGCTCTTGCGGCCACCTCTAGCTCCCCTTCATTCCCTGGTAAGTACCTCAGTGTCGGAAATCCCTATTCTTTTAGACCTCTTTAGGTTTTCGTGTTTGCCGCATTCTGTCTCCGGCGGTTATCTCCGGCTAGCCGCCGGTAGGAGCTATTTTAGGTGTGGCTTTTGGCATCTTTGGATTCTCCGCCCTATTTGGGACTCATCCGTGCCTTTGGTTTCTGCCGATGAGATCCACGTCGCCGGCGGCAAGCCGCTGAGCACGTTTGGGTTTTGTCAGTTCAAAACCTCCCGTTTTCGTCATCTTTTTAGGACCACTTTAATGCTCAAATCATTGCTTATCATTGGTGCATTAATTGTGTCCTAATTTGTGCCGTGGAATCACTGATGTGTGGGCCAGGGCCTTAGTATTAAAGTCCAGAAGTCATTAAGTGTTCCTTTTAGATTCATTTATTCTCAATCATTAGATGCATTAAATTGTCTTAGCCGCCGCTGTCTGGAGGTCCTGCGCCATTAAAACCACCCCAGGACCTCCTCGGGCTAATCTTAGCCGTTCACGACCTCTCCAAGTTTAGATCGGGGCCTAAGGATCTTTTCTGAAAAATCCAAAGTCTCTGGACCTCCCCTTGGTAGTGATCCTAGCCGTATAGGACCACCCCTGTTAAATCTTAGCCGTATAAGACCACCGTGTGTTTTCGCAAAAGACCTTCCCCGAGGTCCTCTTTGCAAAACACCTCCCTGTGGTCTTTTGTAAAAAGCCACCCCTAAAGACCTTCCCCGAGGTCCTCTTTGCAAAAGACCACCCCTGGTCTTTTGTAAAGAAAACCTTCAAAACTACCCCCTGAGGTCCTCTTTGTAAAAGACCACTACTGGTCCTTGTAAGGAAGCCTTAGGACCTCCCCGCCTAGATCTAGACCGTTAGGACCTCCTCGGTGAGATCCTAACCGTCCAGACCTCCCTCGCTTCATCTTAGCCGTTCAGGACCTTCCCCTGGAGATCTTGACCGTCTGGGACCTCCTCCTTTAGATCTGTGGCTTTAGGACCTCCCCTTTGAGATCGTGACCGTTTAGGACCTCCTCGGTGGGATCCTAGCCGTCAAGACCTCTCGCTGTTAGCCCACCGTCTAGGACCTCCTCGTTCAGATCTAGACCGTTAAGACCTCCCCTCGGGAAATCTTAACCGTCCAGACCTCCCCCTCAGTGAGATAGCCGTAGGACCTCCTCGTGGAGCTCGGGACCGCCAGATCTAGATCTGACGGCCACGACCTCCCTAGGGCGCGAGGAGCTCCTTCGCGTGTGCTGTGCATCCGGTGGTCGGGGCCGTTGGATTTGATATCAACGGCTAAGGCCTCCCCCAGGCGCGATGAGGTCTTTGCGCCCTGGTGCTCGTGTGGGTTTTGGCATCTGAGCTCGTGAGCCGTGCGATCTTTGATCAACGACCCACGACCTCCCCAGTTTTCGTTGGTTTCTCCAGAATTAGTTTCCGAGAGCTTTTATTTGCACTTATTAATTGTTTTAAACTTCAAAATTGCATATCTTTCCTCTCAGTAGTCTAAATTTAACAAACTAAAGTTCTATAAATGCATCTGTTAAAGTACTTTAGCTTAGTATAGGTTTTCTGAGAATCTTTAATACTGAAATTAATCATGCCTTAGATTTATAACTTAGAAAAATCATAACTAAATCTTTTTAACTCCAAATGACCCAAAAATTTACATGTAACCTTATAATACCAGTAGGTAGCTACCATAAAAGTTTCAGCTTCAAAATCTTTCTAGAAAATATTTTTGCTACAGTACCTAATTATGGCCGAAAATAGGTTTTTAAGGAATATCTTTTGCACCACAAATCCAAATTGGGTTTTTCCAGTTCCTATGTCTAGTTATATTAGTATTTTACCTTGTGTATAAATTTCGTCGCATTTGGATAATTTTTGCTTGCTCTTTCGTTTAAGTATTGCTCGTCTTATTGGTTGTTCTCGCTTCTTTTTGCTTTTCGCTTAGGCTTCGACATTTGCGGTAACCCTGAGAACGACCCTCCGCAACCGTTTGAGCAACAGCAAGCAGGCAAGCAGTTTGATCATTTCCCATTGATCCCATTACTTTTAAAATCTAATATTTTGTTTAACTTCTATGTATGCATTGCTACTTTGTTGTCAAATTGATTAGTTAGACCTCTAGTTGCATAATCTGTAGGTAAATGATTATCCTCTACTACCTGAGCCTAGGTTATTTGCTGTGATTAGAGTTCGTTGGATGAGCTCTTGTCACTTAGTAGATTTCGAATAAATATTGCTTAGCCATGCCTAGTATCGGTAGTATTGGGCGATCATCGACTTAGTCGGTGATCTTGATCACACAAATGCTATTATTATTCCATTATGTCCAACCCTTGTGTGTTACCATTTTGCAAATCAAAAACTGAAAACAAAAAAAATTATATCTTGGCTTGGGCACAATGGTATGTTGGGTGATCTGTTGGGTGTGATTGGAATGGTGCCTAAGTCCCTAAGGACCGAGTTACTTGTGCCATTGATCCAAGCAATTATTGCGTGCTAACCACACGAGGGGATATGGAACCTCTCTTGACTAAGTACTGGGAGGTGTTAATTATGAGCTGGTCGGTGGGTGTGTTCTGTGTGTGTGTTTGTGGTGTTGGAGGAGCATTAGCGCACCGGTTAGGGCATCTAATGTGTCTTTCTCCCGTGGGTTGCGGCTCTTAATTAGCATCGCCCATTGGAAAGCGTCTTGTTAGACTTAGCCATGCCCGCATACCAAAGGAAGTGTGCTAACCGTGGTTGGTGGAAAGGCGGTCTATCGTGTGGGTACATTGGTACACCTGCAGGTTAAAACTATTCGAATAGCCTCGCCCTAGGTTATGGACACGCTTGGTTATTTCCCACAAGAACTAGACTACAACCTTTTAAAAACTTAAACTTGACATGGGTGGTATGAAGGGATACTTCATGCTATTGTTGTGGTGATTATGGGTTAGTCACTTCTAGGTTGGTGTTGTCATCTATCTATTGTTATAATTGTCTCTCTTTATTTGAACAATAAAAGTTAATTGCAAACTTGCTTTGAATCTATTACCCTATTGCAAATGAAAACTTGCTTTATCTTTGAAAATAAGTCCAAAGCCTCATCCACTTAAATAAAGCTTGCATGTAGTTAATTATAGTTCGTTATCTCACACGTCAAGATTGTAGTACAAAAATAATTTTTGTACTCATCCGCTTTGCTTAATGTTAGTTGTTGCAGAGGAAGAAGGTGAGCCCCAAGGGCCTCACTTTTGTGAGTGTGTTCTTGCGCTGTTTGGGACGATTAGCTTGGCGGTCCGGTTGGTTGCCTTGTGGGTAAAGGCACACCGATTGGCTTTTGTTTATCGCCATCTTATGGACATTTTGCGTCCGTTGTTTAAATTAGTTACTTATGTGTTATTTGTCAGTCGGCCTCTCTTTTGTAATAACTCTCTTTATATTATCTATGTCTTTGATTCTTTGCTTTGCTTCGCTCTATGTGTATGAATGGAATTGATGCATGATTTTGTAACGGGTGTGTATACTGCACTCAGGAAGTATACATATCTCGAGGCTTGGTTTATTTGATTTGTCTTTGTTAGGACCAAGTGGATGGTTAGACAAGACAAGCCGAATAAACCGGGTCCTCACAAAGTTGGTATCGAGCCATTCCGACCGTAGTAACCAAGCTTGATCGTCTTTAGGATATTTTGGAAAACTTAATTTCAAAGTATCAAATGATTTATGAAAGCTTAAGTAAGTTCTCAGATTTTATTCCTTACCTATCTTAGCTTCCTATCTCATCTTGCTCTAATTTGAGTTTTAAAAATTGTTTTCCTCTCATCTTCTTCTAAAAAGATCGTCGTTATCGATTAATTGGGTTTTGGGAACCAATGAGTTTGGCAAATTGAAGTATTAGCTGCCCTCTACAAGGTTTTGAAGCTTCCGAAGTTGAAGATTTCAATTAGGAGGCTTGGATGCGAAATCTGGACAGCGAGCATTCGATTTCCGGACAGCAAGCTCAAAGGTTCTAAATAGGGTAGAAAATGAGAGGTTAATTAACTAAAACTTGTGGGAATAAAAGGGTAGGATGTGATACTAGTAGCTAAGTATCTAACACTATTTTTGCCGCCTTAACCTTGCTTTTGAGTAGCGTTAGACTTGAAGTAGTGTGCTGAAATTTTATCTTCTCAACCCATTGCTCGTTCATTCAATACGGGTTAATGGCATCGAGAAGTTGAGATTTGGTTTGGTGTTTCCCTTGCTGTTTTGGAGCCTCCTTGGAAACATTTAAAGTTTATATGCTTGTTATTTTGGCCTTCGTTTAGCTTTTCGCTTTCAGCAACTTCTAGATTTGAGGGTTTTGTTGCTAACCCGTTTTCCTTGCACCAGGATGGCTGGGGGTACTCGTAGCGGCCGTGGTGAGCAGCCTGGTTTGGATGAGGAGCTCCCGCCTCCTCCAACCATGGCTGAGGTTCTTCTGCAGATAGAGCGCAACCGTTCAGAGGACAGGAGGGTCCTGCTGGATGTTATTGCACGCAACACCTCCGCCCTTGCCGGTGCATCAGGATTCGGGCAAGGAGGTGGACCTCAGTCTCGTGGGGGCCTTGCTGAGTTTCTTCGCACCCAGCCCCCCACGTTTTCCAGATCTGAGGACCCACTGGACGCAGATGACTGGCTGCGTCAGGTTGAGCGGAAGCTCGACGTTGCCCAGTGCCAGGACCAGGACAAGGCACTCTTTGCCTCCCATCAGTTGCAAGGGGCAGCACTCTCTTGGTGGGAGAACTTCTTGGCCATGCAGCCTGTCGGCCACACTGTCTCTTGGGAGGAGTTCCGGACTGCGTTCCGTCGAGCTCACATCCTCGCCGCTTGATGAAGTCAAGAAGAAGGAATTTCGCGCTCAGCGGGCGTAAGTCGCTGATGGAGTACCTTTACGAGTTCAACCACTTGGCTCGTTATGCTCCATCCGAGGTGGCCACCGATGAGGCCAAGCAGAGAAGTTCATGGAGGGCTTGTGCGAGGAGATGCAAGACAAGCTATCCATTGTGGACTTTGCCGATTTTCGGACCTTGGTGGACAAGGCCATTATTGCGAGCACAAGCGAAGGCGCTGGCGAGTCCCGCAGCGCAAGTGGGAGGCCTGGCGGTGCAGACAGCGGCCTTCCCGTCCTCGTGTTGGGCTCGCACCAGAGCGTTCCTTGGCCTTACCACCGCCGAGGCCGTCGGCACGGTCCCGCCACGCACTGCGAGTCACCGAGTGGCCCGTAATCCGGCCGCCGGGTCACTTGCTTTCTGCGGCGAAGAAGGGCATTATGCAAACCAATGCCCTAAGAAGACTGGAGCAGCCCCTCGTCCTAATGGAGGACGCGGGCAGGGAGGTGGTCCTTCCCAGGATCAGAAGGTTGTCCCCGCTACCCAAGGTGTGGGTAGTGGTCGTGTCAACCTCATCTCCGCGGAGGAGGCACAGGAGGCGCCTGACGTCGTGTTGGGTACGCTTTCGGTTAACTCTCATCCTGCTACTGTTTTGTTTGATTCAGGAGCATCTCATTCGTCTGTTTCTGAATCATTTGCTGCTGTTGGCGAGCTTCGGTTTGCTCCTTTGTTGGTCCCACTACTCATTCGCTCTCCCGGTTTGGAGTTGAGAGCCGAGTCTGAGTGTAGGGATGTCCCTGTTGAGATAGAGGGAGTAGGGTTTTTAGCAAACCTCATCCTCCTCCATTCAGCAAGCTTAGATGTAATTCTGGGCATGGATTGGTTGTCTCAGCACATGGGACAAATCGATTGTGCCCGGAGGCTCATCTACCTCACCAGTCCTTCTGGCGAGCAAGTTCGCTTTTCGTCGAAGCTGCAAGGTCCGCATCTCTTCGTGCTCGAAGCGAGGCCAGCTCTAGATATTAGTGAAGTCTCTACAGTATGTGACTTCGCTGATGTCTTCCCCGAAGATCTTCCAGGGATGCCGCCAGTCCGCGACCTTGAGTTCGCCATTGAGTTGGTCCTCGGTACTACTCCGATTTCGAAGAGGCACTACCGGATGGCTCCAAACGAGTTGGTGGAGTTGAAGAAGCAACTGGGGGAGCTTCAAGTGAAGGGTTTCCTCCATCCTAGTTCATCTCCGTGGGGTTGTCCAGCAATCTTTGTGAAGAAGAAGGACAATACTCTACGCATGTGCGTGGATTACCGGCCGCTTAATGAAGTGACGGTAAAGAACAAGTATCCCTTGCCCCGCATCGACGATCTCTTCGATCAATTGGCTGGAGCTCGAGTCTTCTCCAAGATTGACTTGAGAGTGGGATATCATCAAGTTCGGATTCGACCGGAGGATATTCCGAAGACAACCTTCTCTACTCGTTATGGCTTGTACGAGTATACCGTCATGTCATTTGGCTTAACCAATGCTCCTGCCTTGTTCATGAACCTCATGAATTCGGTGTTTATGGAGTATTTGGATAAGTTTGTGGTGGTCTTCATCGATGATATTCTTATCTACTCCAAGGACGATGAGGAACACACCGAGCATCTGAGGCTTGTGTTGGGCAAGCTTCGTGAGCATCAGCTGTATGCGAAGTTCAGCAAGTGCGCATTCTTGTTGAAGGAAGTGGCCTTCTTAGGCCATGTTCTTTCAGCAGGAGGCGTAGCCGTGGATCCTAGCAAGATCAGCGATGTGCTTTCCTGGAGTCAGCCCTCTTCGGTCACCGAAGTCCGGAGTTTTCTTGGTTTAGCGGGATATTATCGTCGCTTTATCGGGAATTTCTCCAAGATAGCGAAGCCAATAACGGAGTTGCTCAAGAAGGACAAGAAGTTCTCGTGGTCTGCCGCTTGCGAGGAAAGTTTCCAAGTACTCAAGAAGCGGTTGACCACCGCTCCCGTTCTTGTTCTTCCCGATGTCCATCGAAGCTTCGATATATTTTGCGATGCTTCTCGTCGAGGCCTCGGTTGTGTCCTTATGCAAGAAGGCAAGGTGGTGGCCTATGCGTCAAGGCAATTGAGACCTCATGAACTCAACTATCCTACCCATGACTTGGAGCTAGCCGCGGTGATCCATGCACTTAAGATCTGGCGACATTACCTAATTGGTAATCGTTGTGAAGTGTATTCGGATCACAAAAGCTTGAAGTATTTGTTTACCCAGCCAGATCTGAACCTCAGGCAAAGGAGATGGTTGGAGTTGATCAAGAACTATTACATGGGTATTCACTACCATCCGGGTAAGGCCAATGTCGTTGCGGATGCGCTTAGTCGCAAAGCGCATTGCAATGCATTGTTGCTCCAAGAGCCTCAGCCCCCTCTTCTGGAGGAATTTCAGCGTCTTAACCTGGGTTTGGTGGAGCATGGTTCCCTCGCTGCCTTGGTTGTACAGCCAACCTTGGTGGATCGGATCCAGTCCGCTCAACAGTCGGATATTGGAGTGAACCGCATCAAGGAAAATGTCAAGAATGGAACAGCCAAGTGCTTCTCCGTAGATGAGCTTGGTGTGGTGCGGTTCGGGCAACGCCTTGTGGTTCCAAAGGACATGGAGTTGCGGGAGTTGATCCTCCGTGAAGCCTACGATTCCCTGTTATCCATTCATCCCGGGGCCACGAAGATGTATCATGATCCCCGGTAGAGATTTTGGTGGACCCGAATGAAGAGGGAAGTCGCCAAGTTCGTGGCCGAATGCGACGTGTGTCGTCGTGTCAAGGCCGAACATCAGCGTCCGGCAGGACTGCTTCAACCCTTGCATGTTCCCGTGTGGAAGTGGGATTCGGTCGGGATGGATTTTATCACCGGCCTACCCAGGTCACCGAGGGGCAATGATGCCATTTGGGTTATCATTGATCGATTGACTAAAGTGGCACACTTCCTCCCTGTCAAGACCAAGATTCGTACCGGTCACCTTGCAGAGCTCTATATCGCCAGGATCGTAAGCTTGCATGGAGTGCCGAAGACGATCATTTCTGATCGTGGTTCCATCTTCACTTCTCAGTTCTGGCATAGCTTGCAAGAAGCTATGGGAACTCGTCTTTCTTCAAAGACAAAGATATCACCCCAAAGCGATGGTCGACCGAAGGGTCAACCAAGTTTTGGAGGACATGCTTCGAGCGTGTGTCCTTTCCTATGGGAAGCATTGGGAGAAGTGCTTGCCATTCGCCGAGTTTTCTTACAACAACAGTTTCCAATCCAGTCTCGGCATGGCACCATTCGAGGCCTTATACGGGAGAAAGTGTAGAACCCCGTTGAACTGGTCTGAGACCGGTGAGAGACCTTTCTTTGGCCCGGACTCGATCAATGAAGCCGAGAGTCAAGTCCAACTTGTTCGTGATCGTTTGCGCACGGCTCAATCCAGGCAAAAGAGCTATGCAGATCGCCGTCGTCGCGAATTGAGTTTTGAGCACAATGACTTTGTTTATCTCAAGGTCTCCCCTTTGAAGGGCCATCAACGTTTCGGCGTCAAAGGCAAGTTAGCTCCTCGATATGTCGGTCCATACCGTGTTATCGAAAAGAAGGGAGCTGTCGCCTACAAGTTGGAATTGCCTGCTGCCGGCGGGGTACATGATGTGTTCCATGTGTCCCGGCTAAAGAAGTGCCTCCGTGTTCCAAGCGAGGAAGCTCGTTGGAAACTCTTGATGTCGTGAAGATTTGACCTACCGCGGCGTCCTGTTCGCATACTCGAGGAGGCTGAACGAAGAACGAGGAATAAGACCATCAAGTTCCTTAAGGTTCAGTGGTCGAGTCATTCTAAGGATGAAGCTACTTGGGAGCGAGAAGATCGTCTCCGTGCAGACTACCCCTCTTTCTTTTCCGAGTGAAACAAATCACGGGACGAGATTTTTGTAAGGGGGGGAGGTTTTGTAACATCCCAAATTCTGTACTGGTGTTTCAAATGTAAGAAAATGAGTAGAAATTAAAACTTTTTCTTACGTCATGTATTTCCTATGTGCACTAAACAATTATTGTACAAGAGTATGGAAATACAAAGTCACAAGTCTGTTGATCCAAATCTGGGTCATCCGAAAACAATCTTGTCCAATCTTGTGATCCTTCTCGGGAAATATTTTTCCTAAGTTCTTGGGATGGTTTGTGACCCCTCTGAAAAATTTCACCATTTTTAGAAATTGTTTGAATATTTTTAAGGGCCAGTCAAACTTGTTTGACATCTGATCAAACCCTAACCTAGCACATTGTGTGATTTTTGGAGGAAATGTACAATGCAAAACCTCCGAAAGTTTACGCAATGTCCATCTCAATGTCAAGAAGCCATCACAAAATTTCATAAATTTGTAGCTAGTTTGCTATCTTTAAAGATCACTTGAAATCTCAATTCAAATTAAAACTTCAAACCTGGTCCGAGTCAAACTTAGACTCAAACCCAGGTCCGACCTCCAGGTCTTGGTCGCACCGAGCCGCTTGAGCCGTGTCGGGCTCGGGCATTTGGGCACAGGTGGTCTGGGCCGTTGGATTTTAAATCCAACGCTCAAAGACCTCCTCGGGTCTTTGTAAAGGACCTCCCACCCCACGACCTCCTCTTGTTCTTTTACAAAGACAACCCTCGAGGACCTCCCCCAGGACCTCCTTTGCACCTTTTGCAAAGACCACCCTGGGCGACCTCCTCCGCCCTCCACGACCACCCCTAGCACTTGGGTGATCATGAGCCGTCCATCTTCGGGATCCGTGGCTCGGACCTCCTCTGAGTGTTAGGACCTCTAATACTTAGCCCAAAATCTGAGCCCTTGGATTTCAATCCAACAGCTCACAACCTCCCTGGTGGAGCTCAGCGCAGATTTAGCCGTTGAGTCCATTTGACCAGTTTTTCCCCCATTTCTCTCACTGTCGGGTGGGCCTGGGCATTATCAATTTTTGTGCATGGCAGTGGAGAGCAGTGCCTTGTCACCTCTAGGGCTCCGACAAGCGGCTATGTGTCGCCAACATTAAATGTCGCGCCCTTTGCTAAAAAGTCTCCCTGTCGCCACCCCCCCCATCATGTCATGCGTACTTTGGCTCAGTGTACCGGCTGACTTTGCCATCTTTCCCACCAGCTATATTCGAAGCTCAAGCTTCCTCTCTTAGTTCTTTTAGTCACTCTCTCGCACCTTAGCTCATCTCAGTTCACTTGTGCTCAAAACACCCGAAAATCTTTGCCACCAGTGCCGGACCTTGGAGCTCTCCGTCGACCTTCGAGCTTCAGTGGTTCAACATTGCAATAGAGGCTGCCATTTTGTTCCCTTGGTCACCTCAAGCCTCCCTAACTTGCTCTGTTTGACCTTCACAGAGGGTGATAAAGTGGGAGCGTGCTGTTCGTGGCCGGGAGCGTCGTCTTCTTCACCTCCGGCGACCTCCACCATCACCGGAGCTCTTGCGGCCACATCTAGCTCCCCTTCATTCCCTGGTAAGTACCTCAGTGTCGGAAATCCCTATTCTTTTAGACCTCTTTAGGTTTTCGTGTTTGCCGCATTCTGTCTCCGGCGGTTATCTCCGGCTAGCCGCCGGTAGGAGCTATTTTAGGTGTGGCTTTTGGCATCTTTGGATTCTCCGCCCTATTTGGGACTCATCCGTGCCTTTGGTTTCCGTCGATGAGATCCACGTCGCCGGCGGCAAGCCGCTGAGCACGTTTGGGTTTTGTCAGTTCAAAACCTCCCGTTTTCGTCATCTTTTTAGGACCACTTTAATGCTCAAATCATTGCTTATCATTGGTGCATTAATTGTGTCCTAATTTGTGCCGTGGAATCACTGATGTGTGGGCCAGGGCCTTAGTATTAAAGTCCAGAAGTCATTAAGTGTTCCTTTTAGATTCATTTATTCTCAATCATTAGATGCATTAAATTGTCTTAGCCGCCGCTGTCTGGAGGTCCTGCGCCATTAAAACCACCCCAGGACCTCCTCGGGCTAATCTTAGCCGTTCACGACCTCTCCAAGTTTAGATCGGGGCCTTAGGATCTTTTCCAAAAAATCCTAAGTCTCTGGACCTCCCCTTGGTAGTGATCCTAGCCGTATAGGACCACCCATGTTAAATCTTAGCCGTATAAGACCACCGTGTGTTTCCGCAAAAGACCTTCCCCGAGGTCCTTTTTGCAAAACACCTCCCTGTGGTCTTTTGTAAAAAGCCACCCCTAAAGACCTTCTCCGAGGTCCTCTTTGCAAAAGACAACCCCTGGTCTTTTTTAAAGAAAACCTTCAAAACTACCCCCTGAGGTCCTCTTTGTAAAAGACCACTACTGGTCCTTGTAAGGAAGCCTTAGGACCTCCCCGCCTAGATCTAGACCGTTAGGACCTCCTCGGTGAGATCCTAACTGTCCAGACCTCCCTCGCTTCATCTTAGCCGTTCAGGACCTTCCCCTGGAGATCTGTGGCTTTAGGACCTCCCCTTTGAGATCGTGACCGTTTAGGACCTCCTCGGTGGGATCCTAGCCGTCAAGACCTCTCGCTGTTAGCCCACCGTCTAGGACCTCCTCGTTCAGATCTAGACCGTTAAGACCTCCCCTCGGGAAATCTTAACCGTCCAGACCTCCCCCTCAGTGAGATAGCCGTAGGACCTCCTCGTGGAGCTCGGGACCGCCAGATCTAGATCTGACGGCCACGACCTCCCTAGGGCGCGAGGAGCTCCTTCGCGTGTGCTGTGCATCCGGTGGTCGGGGCCGTTGGATTTGATATCAACGGCTAAGACCTCCCCCAGGCGCGATGAGGTCTTTGCGCCCTGGTGCTCGTGTGGGTTTTGGCATCTGAGCTCGTGAGCCGTGCGATCTTTGATCAACGACCCACGACCTCCCCAGTTTTCGTTGGTTTCTCCAGAATTAGTTTCCGAGAGCTTTTATTTGCACTTATTAATTGTTTTAAACTTCAAAATTGCATATCTTTCTCTCTGTAGCTCCAAATTTAACAAACTAAAGTTCTATAAATGCATCTGTTAAAGTACTTTAGCTTAGTATAGGTTTTACAGTAATCTTTAATACTGAAATTAATCATGCCTTAGATTTATAACTTAGAAAAATCATAACTAAATCTTTTTAACTCCAAATGACCCAAAAATTTACATGTAACCTTATAATACCAGTAGGTAGCTACCATAAAAGTTTCAGCTTCAAAATCTTTCTACAAAATATTTTTGCTATAGTACCTAATTATGGCCGAAAATAGGTTTTTAAGGAATATCTTTTGCACCACAAATCCAAATTGGGTTTTTCCAGTTCCTATGTCTAGGTATATTAGTATTTTACCTTGTGTATAAATTTCATCGCATTTGGATAATTTTTGCTTGCTCTTTCGTTTAAGTATTGCTCGTCTTATTGGTTGTTCTCGCTTCTTTTTGCTTTTCGCTTAGGCTTCGACATTTGCGGTAACCCTGAGAACGACCCTCCGCAACCGTTTGAGCAACAGCAAGCAGGCAAGCAGTTTGATCATTTCCCATTGATCCCATTACTTTTAAAATCTAATATTTTGTTTAACTTCTAGGTATGCATTGCTACTTTGTTGTTAAATTGATTAGTTAGACCTCTAGTTGCATAATCTGTAGGTAAATGATTATCCTCTACTACCTGAGTCTAGGTTATTTGCTGTGATTAGAGTTCGTTGGATGAGCTCTTGTCACTTAGTAGATTTCGAATAAATATTGCTTAGCTGTAACAGCCCCAACTTAGGGTTTGTATTTCAAATGTAAATTATGAGGAGAAATAAAAACTTTTGATGCCTCATGAAATCATTTGAGAGTTTCTACAATTTTTCCTAGCAATTTCCAATTTTTAGAATTTAATTCTTGTGATTGGAAATTGTTGTCAGCAAATTCTTAGCTTTCAAACTTGTGATCATCCTCTGAAATTATTTTTTCTATCATCTTGATCATCTTATCTATCTCCCTGAATTATCTCACAATTTTTCGATTTTATTTGCTATTTCAAATGGCCAAGTCAAACTAGTTTGAATTTCTGGTCAAACCCTAGGTCAGCAGCTTGTGAAATTTTTGCAGAACAATGCAGTGCATAAAAAGTTCTGGAAAATTTATGCAATATTATTCTCTGTCCCTTGAAGCTTCCATAAAAATTTCAGAATTTTTAGAGCTCTGGAACTACCTCTAAAAATTCCCAAAACCCTCTCTGTCTTTCTAATTCAAACCTGAAATCACTGTTCCTCGGGTTCAAACCCCACTTGGGCTCGAGTCCGACCGCACCTAATGGACTCGATCGCACCGCCTAGTTGCACCGTGCGAGCCCGATGGCTGTCAGCCGTCCGATGAAGATCGAACGGTCCACACTACTCATCTCGTCGACCTGTCCGAATGCACACACCGATCTTAGCCGTCCATCTCCGATCCAACGATCGACACGTTCCTGATCGAGTCAAACCATCTATCTGTGCTGCACCAGACCCCGACTCGAGCCATTTTGCCACCGTCGCTGACGTGTGGGCCCCACCTGTCAGTATCACCCTCGTCTTCTCCGCACCTCACCGGAGCTCGCGGCCGTTCGCGCATGGGTGCCACGTACCTCGTCGCTGCCACCTTTTTGCCATCGTGTCCGGCTGGGAGGCATCGCCGCGACTTCATAAAGCCTCTGAGCTCACCCACTTTTTCTCCCTTGCTCCCTCGTGATTTCTCCGTCCGTTTCTTTGTCTCGGCCGGAGTTGAAGCCGAAGGCAGCATCACCGTGTTAGTGCCGCCCTTGATTCCGCGACCGCACCATCGTGATCCTTGCTCAGCGCCGCCTCCATTTTGCCCATCCGGATCCTTGTCGCCCGTAGTTTCGCGGGAGCGAGTTCGTCTTCTCCGCCTCCGGTGATCTCGGCTCCGCAAGCTTTTTGGCGCACTGGTGAGTCTCTAGCCTCGTCACTTGATCCCATCTTTGGTGAATCGCAGTGGATCGCACTGATGCACTGAATCTAATGGTGACTTCGTTTCCATCTTTGGTGCACCGCTTGGTGTGCAACCCTTCTTCTCAAGTGCGGTGATTAAATGCGCGCGGCGTTCCGCCACGTCCGTGCTCCATCGTCGTCTTGATCGTGGGTGAAACCTTCACGAGTCAAGGCGGCCGAGGCGCACTAGGAGCCTTCTAGAAGCTCAGAGCGCCCGCGCCGTGGGAGCCGTGTCTTCTTCTCCGCCTCCGGTCGTCGCAAGCTCAACTCCGTAACCATCGGACCCGCGTCGCCACCTGCGGTTCGCGAAGTCTCGTGAACCGTAGGTATCACTCACTCGTTTTGAAACTCACGGTTTGCGAGATCCGCTGCGCGGCGCGCCTTGTCTCTGTCTTGCGCGCGGTGAACGCCGGTGATGTTTAAGTTTAGCACCGATCATGTCTAGTTTGAGTCTCGACTTGTGGGCCTCTCTGTTAAGCGCGTTTAGGAAATCCTTTAATCCAACCGTTATGTTATTCTCTTAGTCCACGCCATGTGGGTCCATCTTTGTCGTTGGTGGTTGTGCGCGTTGAGGCTACGTTTTCTCTGTTGGGAAGCGTTTCTCTGTGAGTATATGTTAGAAGTACACTTTGATAAGTCAAAGCGTATTCTTAGAATACGCCGACATCACCTTCGTGAGGCGTGTGTCTGGTCGACACTTTCGCGCGGGCCCGCCGATCGATGTGCGGGGCTAGTTGGCGGTGGGTAGAAAAAGGAATAAATGCTTTAGTATTTCTGTAATGTGTTTTCTGTTGCACTGTTAATTCATTTAAACTTAGAAAATGCATAACTAATTCAATTTTTATCTTAATCGCGTGAATCCAGTGCTGTTAATTTTCATTTTAAATGTATTATTTACTAAAATTAGTTTCAACCTTGTATAAGTAGTAAAAATCTGTTAATTAATTAAAGGATGTTTTATGTATCTTCTAAATTAGAAAATGTATATCTCTTTCAATAATTGTCCAAATCAGTGAAACCAATTTCAGTAAATTTCATTTTTAGTATACTAATTCTCGTGATAGGTTTTAGATCTTTTTTCATTCATGAAAATTTGTTAAGTAATTAACTAGTGTTTTGATGTGTTTTTAGCTTAGAAAATTCATAGAAAATTCTTAATAACTTAAAATGATTTGTTCTTTGTTTCTAAAATTTTGTTATATCTTGCTTAGGTTCTTTGTGTAAGTTTTGGTATGTTTTGTTATTGTTGTTTGTTTGAGTTTGGTGGTGTTATTCGTTCTTATTATTTGTTTTGTTCAATCGTTAGGCTTCGATATTTGCGGCAACCACAGAGCGACCCTCGCAACAAATTGAGCAATGACGAACAAGCAAGTTTGATCATTTTATCCCATATTTTAAAGTCTAATATTTTGTTTCAACTGTATGTATGCATCGCTTATTTTGTGTCAAATTGGTTAGTTAAACCTTTAGATGCATAATCTGTATGTAAATATTTGTCCTCTACTACCGTGCCTAGGTTATTTCTTTGTGATTAGAGTTATTTGGATGAACTCTCGTCACTTAGTAGATTCTGAGTTGATTGCTTAGCCATGCTTAGCTACGGTAGAGTTGGCGATCATCGACTTAGTCGATGATCTTGATCTATAAAATTATTATTGTTCTTATATTCCAGCTCGTGCTATGTTAATTGCAAAACAAAACCGAAAACAAAAATGATTTAGGCGGGCTGCTTGGTAAGATTGGTGTGATCATTGGGTGTATTGGAAAGGTGCCGGGTCAATTAAGGACCGAACATCTTGTGAGTACACATTATCAGAGCATTCGGCGTGCCAACCACACTAGAGGGTATGGGACCTCTCTTGACCTAGTACTTTGGCGTGTATTGGCTCAGGGTCGCGGGAGGTCGCAGGAGGGATGGAGGTGGGAGCATGGTAGTTGTCGAAAAGCTTTATCACGAGTGGGTAGTTGTCTTTTCGGCTTTACCATGTAAGCGTATGGATTTCTATCCATACGAGCGGCTCGTAGTTAATACACAATATTGGAAAAAGTCTCGTAGGACTTAGTTGTGCGGCATACCTTGGTAGTGTGCTTTGGCTTTAAGGCGATGCAAGTGTGGATGCAGATGGTACACCTGCGGGGTTAAAAACTATTCGAATAGCCTCGTCTAGGTGATGGACACGCTTGGGTAAGCTTATCAAGAGTTAGACTACAACATTTAAAATTAAAACTTGATGGGTGAGTACGAATGCGGGATTAGTGCTATTGTTGGAGTGACTATTGGGATAGTTACTTCTAGGTTGTTTATCTTTCTCTTTTGTTATTATTATCTTTCTTGTTATTTCAACATTAAAAACGAATTGCAAACCCGCTTCAAAGCTGTATTATATTATTGCAAATGAAAATTGGCTTTATGCAAATGAAACATATGGCCTCCACCAAACAAGCCTGCATGTAGCATATGAGCAGTGCGCTAGTTCACACGTCGGTCTTGCGGGTACAAAGACAATCTTTGTACTCGGGTGCTTTGCTTAATGTTTTTGTTGCAGAGGAAGAAGGTGAGCCCCAAGGGCCTCACTTACGTGAGTGTGTTGCCGTTTCGTGGGCGACTAGACTTGGCGGTCGGTCGGATGCCTTGTGGGTTGGAGGCACGATTGGCTTTGTTTATAGCCATCTTATGGCACTTTTGCTTCTGCTGTCCGTCTTGTTTATTTGTGTATCTTGGCCTGTCGGTCTTTGTCTGTAATAACTCTACTATTTGTTTATCTTCCGTTTGGTAGTGTGGTGTTTGGACTCTATGTTTGGAATGGAGTTGATGTCTAATTTTGTAGCAGTGTGTATACTGCTGCAGGAAGTATACATATCTCGAGGATCAATTTATTTGATTTGTGATGCTAGGACCAGGTGGTTGGTTAAGCATTACAAGCCAAATAAATTGGGGTCCTCACAAAGTTGGTATTAGAGCCATTCTGACCGTAGCAACCCAAGCATAGTCGTCCTTAGGATATTTTGGAAAGGCTTATTTGCAAAATATAAAAAGGGTTTATGAAAACTTAGGCAGGGTCTCAGATTTTACTCCTTATCTATCTAGCCTTCTACTCTCATCTTACTCTAATTTCAGTTTAAAAACTTGGTTTCTCTCTTTCCTTTCAAAAGATAGTTACTACCGGTAGAATCAGTCTTTGGGAGAACCATAGAGAATTAGTCTAATTAAAATTTGTGGGGGCATAAGGGTAAGATATGTATGAGTTTGCTAAGTGTCTGATTTTTGTCAATTGGTTTGTAACTTAAAAGTCTTGTGGTTGTTTTGTGCTGTTAGTAAGTTATTTGCAGTGGGTTGTCGACTTCGTGTTTTAGGCTATTGTTAACTTGTCTTAGTGAAGCAGGATGGCGGGAGAACGCGTGGCGATCAGCAGAGCTGGTCATGATGAGAGCTTCCCCTCCTCCGACCATGGTGAGGTTCTCGCTCGGTCGGCGAAACCGCATGGACAGACAGCGCATCTTGGAGGTTATTGCTAGGAATACCTCCACTCCTGCCGGTGGTGGCGGCCACCGGACTCGCGGGGACTTGCGAGTTCCTCCGTCACGCAGCCACCGACTTTCTCCGCTCGAGGACCCTCTCGATGCGGATGATTGGCTGCGCATGGTTGGCGGAAGCTCAACATAGCTCGATGCGAGCGCGAGATAAGGCACTCTTCGCGTCCCACCGGCTCGAGCGCGCACTCTCATGGTGGGAGAACTACTCGCCATGCAGCCCGCGCCATGTGGTCGCGTGGGAGGAGTTCAGTCGACCTTTCGTCGGGCCCACATCCCGGATGGCACGATGAAGCTGAAAAGAAAGAATTCCTCGCGCTCAAGCAAGGCGCAAATCGTGACGAGCAGTGCATGCGAGTTCAATCATTTGGCTCGTTATGCTCCGGGAGGTGGCCTCGGATGAGGCTAAGCGGGAGAAGTTTATGGATGGCTTGTGCGAGGAGCTACGGGACAAGCTATCTATTGTGGACTTCTCGACTTTCGAGCCTTGGTAGATAAGGCCATTGTTCTTGAGCATAAGGCAAAGCGCTGGCGAGTCCATAGCGCAAATGGGAGGCACATCGATGCGCTCACACCACCTCACTCGTCCTCGGGTGGGCGGCACCGATGGCCGTTCTTTTGCTCCACCGCGCGAGGCCATCTGCACCAGCTCTCGCCCACCGCGGGCGTGAGCCGACCACGTGCGCTGCGATCCAAAGCAACAGGTGGCCTCCGTAATCCGGCGGCCGAGGTTACTTGTTTTATTTGCCACAACAAGGGCCACTCGCCAGCGCTTGCCCTCGAGTGTTGCGATGCGCCTCGTCCTAATGGAGGACGCGGGTAGGGGAGTGGTCACCCACGACGTAAGATTATTCGAAGACCGAGTGCGGCGTGGTCGAGTCAACCACCTTTCGGTGAGGAGGCTCGAGGCGCGGATGTCGTGATTGGTACACTTCTTGTTAATTCTCGTCCTGCTGCGGTATTATTTGATTACGGAGCATCGCATTCTTTTATTTCAAGATCATTTGCTGCTGTTAGTGGTCTTCTTTGTGTTCCTTTGGGAGTTCCTTTGCTCATCCGCTCTCGGGTCGGAAATGAGCCGATCTGATGTCGGGATGTTCCTATCATAGTCAAAGGAGTGGGGTTTTGGCAAACCTTATTCGCTTAGTTCGTGAGTGCGGATGTGATTCTTGGCATGGATTGGTTGTCCCAACACTTGGGGCAAATCGATTGTGCCGGGAAGATTGTCTATCTCACCGACCCTTGAGTGAGCAGTCGGATTTTCGCGCGGCCTTGGGCCACATCTATGTGTATTAGAAGCGAAGCGACCTTGCATTCGGGATGTTCCCATAGTATCGACTTTGTGGATGTCTTTCCTAAAGACTTGCCCGGGATGCCTCCGGTTCGAGACCTTGAGTTTGTCATTGAGTTGCTGCCGTCGCCCGATTTGAAGCGCCGTATCAGATGCCTCCCAATGAACTAGAGGAATTGAAGAAGTAGCTTGGTGAGCTCCAAGCAAAGGGTTTCATCCGTCCTAGCTCATCTTCTTGGGGTTGTCCGGTGATCTTTGTGAAGAAGAAGGACAAGACTTTGCGCATGTGTGTTGATTACCGTCCTCTCAATGAGGTGACGGTGAAGAACAAGTATCCTACGCCCGCATTGATGATCTGTTTGATCGGTTGGTGGAGCCAGTGTTCTCAAAGATTGATTTGAGAATGGGATATCATCAGGTCAGGATCAGATCTGAGGATATTCCGAAGACGGCTTTCACTACTCGTTATGGTCTGTACGAGTACACCGTCATGTCCTTTGGCTTAACCAATGCTCCAGCTTTATTCATGAACCTCATGAATTCGGTATTCATGGAGTATTTGGATAAATTTGTGGTGGTCTTCATTGATGATATTCTTATCTACTCCAAAAATGAAGAAGAGCATGCTGAGCATCTGAAGATTGTTTTGGGCAAGCTGCATGAGCATCGACTATATGCAAAGTTCGACAAATGTGAGTTACGGTTGAAGGAAGTGGCATTCTTGGGCCATGTTCTTTCATTTGGAGGCGTAGCTGTGGATCGGCAAGGTCAACGATGTTCTATCTTGGGGTCACCAAGTCGATCCAGCGACGTCGGAGTTTTCTTGGTTTAGCGGGCTACTACCGCCGCTTCATCGAGAACTTCTCCAAGATCGCAGCCGATGTTGAATTGCTCAAGAAGGACAAGAAGTTTGTGTGGTCCTCTGCTTGTGATGAGAGCTTTGGGAGCTCAGCGGCGATTGACTTGACTCGAGTTCTTACTCTTCCCGATATCCACAAGGGCCGATATTTATTGCGATGCCTCTCGTCGAGTCATGGATGTGTCCTTATGCGGGAAGGCAAGGTAGTTACCTATGCATCCAGGCGGTTGAGACCTCATGAGCTCAACTATCCCACCCATGATCTAGAGCTTCTTCTGCTGTGGTTCATGCACTCAAGATTTGGCGGCATTATCGATCGGTAGAATCGTGAGGTGTATTCGATCACAAGAGTTTGAAATACTTGTTCACTCGGCCAGATCTGAACCTCGAGCGAGAGGAGATGGCTAGAATTGATCAAAGATTATGACATGGGTATTCGGTATCACACAGCAAGGCCAATGTAGTTCTTGATGCACTTGGCGAAAGGTGTATTGCAATACTCGATGATCCAAGAGCAAACAACTGCACTTCTTGCGAGTTTAGCGTCTCAACTTGGGTTTGGTTGAGTATGGTTCCCTTGCGCCTTGGTTGTGCAACCAACCTTGGTGGATCAAGTCAAGGCGACCGGTGATCGGATGACGGTGTGAACGGATCAGCGAGAATATCAGGATGGGATAGCGGTGTTTCTCGGAAGATGAGCATGGTGTTGTGTGGTTTGGGCAGCACCTCGTGGTTCCAAAGGTTCCGGAATTACGGGATTTGATTCTCCAGGAAGCTCATGATTCCCCCTTGTCTATTCACCCCGGGGCTACCAAGATGTACCAAGATCTGCGACAAAGGTTCTGGTGGACTCGCATGAAGCGCGAGATTGCGGGTTCGTTGCGGATCGGCGTATGTTGTCGCGTGAAGGCCGAGCATCGGCGTCCCACGGTCTCCTCCAGCCCTTGCCTATACGAGTGGAAGTGGGATTCCGTTGGTATGGACTTCATCACTGGTTTGCCCCGTACCTCTTCGGGGAAGGATGCTATCTGGGTGGTTATTGACCGATTGACAAAGGTAGCACATTTTCTGCCAGTGCGTACCGCCCTCAGCGTCAGTAAATTGGCGGACCTCTACATATCCCGCATTGTGAGTTTGCATGGTGTGCCACGAACGATGGTCTCGGATCGTGGTTCTCTTTTCACTTCCCGACTTTGTACGATCTCACAGGAGGCCATGGGTACCGTCTTACTTTCAAAGACCGCCTACCATCCTCGGGCCGATGGTCAGACAGAGCGGGTCAATCAGGTGCTTGAAGATATGCTCCGTGCTTGTGTCCTTTCCTATGGGAAGAATTGGGAGAAGTGCCTACCACTTGCGGAGTTCTCCTACAACAACAGCTTCCAGGCTAGTCTCGGTATGGCACCGTTTGAGGCTTTGTATGGGAGGCGATGCAGAACCCCATTGAACTGGTCGGCGGGGAAAAGCGGTTCTTTGGCCCGGATTCGATCAATGAGGTGGAAAGTCAAGTGCAGTTGATTCGTGAGCACTTGCGCGTAGCTCAGTCCAGGCAGAAGAGCTATGCAGATCGTCGTCGTCGTGAGCTAAGTTTCCAGCCCAATGACTTTGTGTATCTCAAAGTCTCACCTTTGAAGGGCCATCGACGTTTTGGTGTCAAGGGCAAATTGGCTCCTCGGTATGTCGGGCCTTATCGCGTCATCAAGAAAGTAGGAGCGGGAAGATCGTCTCCGAGCAGATTACCCATCCTTCTTTTCCAAGTGATCAGAATCTCGGGGCGAGATTCCTGTAGGGGGGGGGGATTTGTAACAGCCCCAACTTAGGGTTTGTATTTCAAATGTAAATTATGAGGAGAAATAAAAACTTTTGATGCCTCATGAAATCATTTGAGAGTTTCTACAATTTTTCCTAGCAATTTCCAATTTTTAGAATTTAATTCTTGTGATTGGAAATTGTTGTCAGCAAATTCTTAGCTTTCAAACTTGTGATCATCCTCTGAAATTATTTTTCCTATCATCTTGATCATCTTATCTACCTCCCTGAATTATCTCACAATTTTTAGATTTTATTTGCTATTTCAAATGGCCAAGTCAAACTAGTTTGAATTTCTGGTCAAACCCTAGGTCAGCAGTTGTGAAATTTTTGCAGAACAATGCAGTGCATAAAAAGTTCTGGAAAATTTATGCAATATTGTTCTCTGTCCCTTGAAGCTTCCATAAAAATTTTAGAATTTTTGGAGCTCTGGAACTACCTCTAAAAATTCCCAAAACCCTCTCTGTCTTTCTAATTCAAACCTGAAATCACTGTTCCTCGGGTTCAAACCCCACTTGGGCTCGAGTCCGACCGCACCTAATGGACTCGGTCGCACCGCCTAGTTGCACCGTGCGAGCCCGATGGCTGTCAGCCGTCCGATGAAGATCGAACGGTCCACACTACTCATCTCGTCGACCTGTCCGAATGCACACACCGATCTTAGCCGTCCATCTCCGATCCAACGATCGACACGTTCCTGATCGAGTCAAACCATCTATCTGTGCTGCACCAGACCCCGACTCGAGCCATTTTGCCACCGTCGCTGACGTATGGGCCCCACCTGTCAGTATCACCCTCGTCTTCTCCGCACCTCACCGGAGCTCGCGGCCGTTCGCGCATGGGTGCCACGTACCTCGTCGCTGCCACCTTTTTGCCATCGTGTCCGGCTGGGAGGCATCGCCGCGACTTCATAAAGCCTCTGAGCTCACCCACTTTTTCTCCCTTGCTCCCTCGTGATTTCTCCGTCCGTTTCTTTGTCTCGGCCGGAGTTGAAGCATCACCGTGTTAGTGCCTCCCTTGATTCCGCAACCGCACCATCGTGATCCTTGCTCAGCGCCGCCTCCATTTTGCCCATCCCGGATCCTTGTCGTCCAGAGTTTCGCCGGGAGCGAGTTCGTCTGCTCCGCCTCCGGTGATCTCGGCTCCGCAAGCTTTTTGGCGCTCTGGTGAGTCTCTAGCCTCGTCACTTGATCCCTTAGGATCGCACTGATGCACTGAATCTAATGGTGACTTCGTTTCCATCTTTGGTGCACCGTTGAGGCTGTGCGACCCCTTCTTCTCCAAGTGCGGTGATTCGTCGCCGCGGCGTTTCCGGCCACGCCCGTGCTCCATCGTCGTCTTGATCGTGGGCGAAACCTTCCTGAAGTCAAGGCGGAGCTGAGGCGCACTTTCGGAGCCTTCTAGAAGCCTGTAGCGTCCGCGCCGTGGGAGCCGTGTCTTCTTCTCCGCCTCCGGTCGTCGCAAGCTCAACTCCGGTGACCATCGGACCCCGCGTCGCCACCTCTGGGTTCGCGAAGTCTCTGTGAACCCGTAGGTATCACTCACTCGTTTTGAAACTCACTGGTTTGCGAGATCCACTGCGCGGCCGCGCCGCCGTCTCTGTGCGCGCCGGTGAACCGCCGGTGATGTTTAAGTTTAGCACTGATCATGTCTAGTTTGAGTCTCTGACTTGTGGGCCTCTCTGTTAAACGCGTTTAGGAAATCCTTTAATCCAACCGTTATGTTATTCTCTTAGTCCCTGCCATGTGGGTCCATGCTGTCAGTTGGTGGTTGTGCAGCGTTGAGGCTACGTTTTCTCTGTTGGGAAACATATTTCTCTGTGAGTATATGTTAGAAGTACACTTTGATAAGTCAAAGACGTATTCTTAGAATACGCCTTCGACATCACCTTCGGCGGGCGGGCTGTCCTGGTCAGCACTTTCGCGCGGGCCCGCCAGTCAGTGTCTGGGGCTAGTTGGCGGTGGGTAGAAAAAGGAATAAATGCTTTAGTATTTCTGTAATGTGTTTTCTGTTGCACTGTTAATTCATTTAAACTTAGAAAATGCATAACTAATTCAATTTTTATCTTAATCGCGTGAATCCAGTGCTGTTAATTTTCATTTTAAATGTATTATTTACTAAAATTAGTTTCAACCTTGTATAAGTAGTAAAAATCTGTTAATTAATTAAAGGATGTTTTATGTATCTTCTAAATTAGAAAATGTATATCTCTTTCAATAATTGTCCAAATCCAGTGAAACCAATTCTGTAAAATTTCATTTTTTAGTATACTAATTCTCAGGATAGGTTTTAGATACTGTTTCTGTTCATGAAAATTTGTTAAGTAATTAACTAGTGTTTTGATGTGTTTTTAGCTTAGAAAATTCATAGAAAATTCTTAATAACTTAAAATGATTTGTTCTCTGTTTCTAAAATTTTGTTATATCTTGCTTAGGTTCTTTGTGTAAGTTTTGGTATGTTTTGTTATTGTTGTATGTTTGAGTTTGGTCGGTGTTATTCGTTCTTATTATTTGTTTTGTTCAATCGTTAGGCTTCGATATTTGCGGCAACCACGAGAACGACCCTCGCAACAAATTGAGCAACAGCGGCCGAGCAAGCAGTTTGATCATTTTATCGGTATTTTAAAGTCTAATATTTTGTTTCAACTGTATGTATGCATCGCTTATTTTGTGTTAAATTGGTTAGTTAAACCTTTAGATGCATAATCTGTAGGTAAATATTTGTCCTCTACTACCGAGCCTAGGTTATTTCTTTGTGATTAGAGTTATTTGGATGAACTCGTCACTTAGTAGATTACGAGTTCAGTTGCTTAGCCATGCTTAGCTACGGTAGAGTTGAGCGATCATCGACTTAGTCGATGATCTTGATCATAAAATTATTATCGTTCTTATATTCCACTCGTGCTATGTTAATTGCAAAACAAAACCGAAAACAAAAATGATTTAGACGCGCACTGCTTGGTAAGATTGGTGTGATCTGTTGGGTGTGATGGAAAGGTGCCCGGGTCAATTAAGGACCGAACATCTTGTGAGTACACATTATCCGGGCATTTCGGCGTGCTAACCACACTAGAGGTATGGGACCTCTCTTGACCTAGTACTTTGGCGTGTATTGGCTCCGGTCGCAGGAGGTCGCGGGAGGGATGGAGGTGGGAGCATGGTAGTTGTCCAAAAGCTTTATTCTCGAGTGGGTAGTTGTCTTTTCGGCTTTACCATGTAAGTGTATGGATTTCTATCCATACGAGCGGCTCGTAGTTAATACACAATATTGGAAAAAGTCTCGTAGGACTTAGTCAGGCTTGCATACCTTGGTAGTGTGCTTTGGCTTTAAGGCGATGTCCAAGTATGGGTGTGATGGTACACCTGCGCAGGTTAAAAACTATTCGAATAGCCTCGTCTAGGTGATGGACACGCTTGGGTAAGCTTATCAAGAGTTAGACTACAACATTTAAAATTAAAACTTGATGGGTGGTGCGAATGCGGGATTCGTGCTATTGTTGGAGTGACTATTGGGATAGTTACTTCTAGGTTGTTTATCTTTCTCTTTTGTTATTATTATCTTTACTGTTATTTCAACATTAAAAATAATTGCAAACCTACCTTCAAACTGTATTATATTATTGCAAATGAAAATTGGCTTTATGCAAATGAAACATATGGCCTCCACCAAACAAGCTTGCATGTAGCATATGAGCAGTGCGCTAGTTCACACGTCGGTCTTGCGGGTACAAAGACAATCTTTGTACTGTGTGCTTTGCTTAATGTTTTGTTGCAGAGGAAGAAGGTGAGCCCCAAGGGCCTCATACGTGAGTTGTGTTGCCGTTTCGTGGGCGACTAGACTTGGCGGTCGGTCGGATGCCTTGTGGGTTGGAGGCACGCGATTGGCTTTGTTTATAGCCATCTTATGGCACTTTTGCTTCACTTATGCGTCTTGTTTATTTGTGTATCTTGGCACATCGGCCTTTGTGCGTAATAACTCTACTATTTGTTTATCTTCCGTTTGGTAGTGTAGTGTTTGGACTCTATGTTTGGAATGGAGTTGATGTCTAATTTTGTAACGGAGTGTGTATACTGCTTTCTGGGAAGTATACATATCTCGAGGATCAATTTATTTGATTTGTGATGCTAGGACCAGGTGGTTGGTTAAGCATTACAAGCCAAATAAATTGGGGTCCTCACATTAGCCATGCCTAGTATCGGTAGTATTGGGCGATCATCGACTTAGTCGGTGATCTTGATCACACAAATGCTATTATTATTCCATTATATCCAACCCTTGTGTGTTACCATTTTGCAAATCAAAAACTGAAAACAAAAAAAAAATATCTTGGCTTGGGCACAATGGTATGTTGGGTGATCTGTTGGGTGTGATTGGAATGGTGCATAAGTCCCTAAGGACCGAGTTACTTGTGCCATTGATCCAAGCAATTATTGCGTGCTAACCACACGAGGGGGATATGGAACCTCTCTTGACTAAGTACTCTGGGAGGTGTTAATTATGAGCTGGTCGGTGGGTGTGTTCCTGTGTGTGTGTGTTTGTGGTGTTGGAGGGGAGCATTAGCAGACCGGTTAGGCTGTCTAATGTGTCTTTCTCCCGTGGGTTGCGGCTCTTAATTAGCATCGTCCATTGGAAAGCGTCTTATTAGACTTAGTCATGCCTGCATACCAAAGGAAGTGTGCTAACAGTGGTGGTGGAAAGGCGGTCTATCGTGTGGGTACATTGGTACACCTGCAGGTTAAAACTATTCGAATAGCCTCGCCCTAGGTTATGGACACGCTTGGTTATTTCCACAAGAACTAGACTACAACCTTTTAAAAACATAAACTTGACATGGGTGGTATGAAGGGTACTTCATGCTATTGTTGTGGTGACTATGGGTTAGTCACTTCTAGGTTAGTGTTGTCATCTATCTATTGTTATAATTGTCTCTCTTTTATTTGAACAATAAAAGTTAATTGCAAACTTGCTTTGAATCTATTACCCTATTGCAAATGAAAACTTGCTTTATCTTTGAAAATAAGTCGAGCCTCATCCACTTAAATAAAGCTTGCATGTAGTTAATTATAGTTCTGTTATCTCACACGTCAGTCTTGCAGTACAAAAACAATTTTGTACTCATCCGCTTTGCTTAATGTTAATTGTTGCAGAGGAAGAAGGTGAGCCCCAAGGGCCTCACTTTTGTGAGTCGTGTTCTTGTGCTGTTTGGGACGATTAGCTTGGCGGTCCGGTTGGTTGCCTTGTGGGTAAAGGCACACCGATTGGCTTTTGTTTATCGCCATCTTATGGCCATTTTGCTTCATTGTTTAAATTAGTTACTTATGTGTTATTTGTCAGTCGGCCTCTCTTTTGTAATAACTCTCTTTATATTATCTATGTCTTTCAGCTTGTTGCTTTGCTTGGCTCTATGTGTATGAATGGAATTGATGCATGATTTTGTAACAGGTGTGTATACTGCAGTCTCAGGAAGTATACATATCTCGAGGCTTGGTTTATTTGATTTGTACTGTTAGGACCAAGTGGATGGCTAGACAGTACAAGCCGAATAAACCGGGGTCCTCACAAAGACTATCTTGTCAAACATGGGAGCAACAAATAAATTTTAGTTATTTTAACTCTTTGTCCAGTTTGTTTAAATCAGAACTGAATTTTAAATTTCAATTGGTCTGGACAAGAGGATGCTAGTGGTGGTGCCTTCGTGCACGAGATTGGGAAATGTGGTGGACTTGTCTGGACCCATTTAAGGACTGAACTCTGATTATTCAATTCAAGTCCCTACGTACGTCCACATGCAGTGTATGGGCGCTGTTTGGTTAAGTAAAGGGCTAATGCTATTGAGTTGGAGACAGGGGAGTAAGGATATGTGTATTGATCTTGTGTGGCATAGATGCTTTGGTCTTCGGGCTGCGTTTTATGCCATGTGAGTTTTATGTTAATATCAGATGTTCTTAGAAGGGTGAGGGCGTACTTGTGTTCCATCGCATGTACGTACCTTAAAGATGCCGATTGCAAACTAATATGTGTAGCGAGCATAGTTCGTACTTCTTTTGTTTGGGTCGGCATTCCTGACGCAACATGTGTGCCCCGGTTAAGCAGATGCTATCAGTCGTTGTTTAAGCAAGATCAGTTCACACATGGGTATCCAACTCGATAGTGTTAACTTGTTGAAAAATGTCAAATCTTAGTTTCCCCGGTCGGCATACCAAAGGAAGTATGTCATCATTCAGAGGCATCCGAAGGCAACGGGCTAACTAAGTTGTGTGGGTAAAGATGTACACCCCTGTAGGGTATGAAACTATTCGAATAGCCGTGTCCACGGTCATGGACGATAACTTGAGTTGATGTCACCTGTATAGAATTTTGTTTTCAACTACTGTTTGGGTTCTGGTTCAGCATGAGGGAATTCATGCGGTGTACTGTTTATGTTTACATTTCATTTACTTATTGTTTTAGTCCAATTTGATTTATTAAATTGCTTTATCAAAACTTAGTAATTGTAGGTTAAGATGTATTGCTTTATGCAAAATTGAACCTTTATACCTACCTGTTGTTAACTTTATGCATGTACAAATTCTATTCCATTGTATAGGTTCTTTCATACACTTTCTTTTATTAGTTTGTGTAAGTCTTGCTGAGTACCTTCCGTACTCAAGGTGCTATAACCTCTTGTTGTAGGGGAAGATGGTTATTGATTTGAGATGCCCGTTAGCGCCAATCAGGGTGACGCTAACGAGTGAAGCTATTTCTTTCCTCCACGCAATCGCCTGCGGGTGGATGGGGCCATTGGTGGTTTTGTCGTTTTATTCTGCTTCCGCTGTCAGTCTTTTGTAGTGACCAAGTCACTTGATATTGTAGTACTAAACTGAAAATTGTAAACTTATGTTTAATTATGTAAAGATATGACTTGTATGTGTATGATGCAATGTTGTTTAAGGATATACGTGCAATGGTCATTGATCCTGGGAACCATTGTGAGACGTATATCCGGGAAGCCTGAATATTGGATATGTTACTTATTAAACTTATACTTTTAGCATGATTCTTAACAAAGGGACAACACTGTTCCTTAATTAAGACTCGTGCTATAGTATAATTTTAATTAATCACATTTCCAATATTCTGGGGTCCTCACACTTCCCCTATGGTGAGGACCAGGACGAGTAGGCTTTCGACTCCAGACGATTGCATGTGGCGAATCGTGTGGCTCACTTATATTAATATGCTTCCACAATGTTATTTGTTATTTGATGTTTGTTGATCAGACTCAGTTGTATTAAACATTTGATTACTTAATGTTATTTACGTTTTCGTGATATGATTGTGATATCAATTTTGTGAGACTGTGTACACTGGAAATCCTGGACCGGTGTATGAACACAGAGAATTCGGGATCCTTCGCTCCCGGGTTCGACATAGAGGATGTCGTGCAGCGGGTTGAAGCAGTGGTTGCATCCTTAGAGTTGATGTCCTCATCAGAAAGGAAATTCAGGATTTCAATATATCAGAAACTTTTCAGGTATGTACTTATATGACCTTTTCATTAACACATACCTGGTCAATTTTTTTATTTTGACCTTGAAACACGCTGGAGCATAATCCAGATCGCTCGCTTTCCTCTTCTTCTTCTCAACCGATTTCGCCAGTTTTCAACTGGTGGGGCTGGTTAGACCCCTCACGTCTTCCAAGTGGAGGTCGGAAGTAATATCCACGACTAGTTGGTCAAGAATAGGATCCCCGATCACCTATTTGGAGATAATGGTTTCATCAACCCCCACGACGGTCGTCTCAGTTGCAACTATCAAGTCGTGGACGACCACCATGAGGCCCACGACTTTCGCAGCTTTGCTCTGCGGGTCCTCCTCTCCCACCTAAGTCAAAATTCAAAATTTAATTAGGTGATGAAATTTTCCATCTAAATTATATTCTCTTCTCTGCAAATGCTCTTTTTTACCGCCAGGGTACCATCGTCCTGTGCAGTCTCTGAGCATGAATCGGTCGAAACCACAGTAGGATCAAAATCCTTAGTGGATTTGATAAGCCTCAGCCCGACCACCTACATATTAGAGCAAAATCAAAAATAGTTCAGAGGATATATAAAATATGAAGAAAAAATGGTTATCTACCTTAAGTCTCCTTAGTCTCTCTTCTTCAGAGACGATTACCAAAATACCCGGGAATGAGGCCTTGTCATTAGGCTCCCCGGCACAGATCATTTTGATCTGTTCTCTGATTTCATCAGAGGAAAGGGCTTCAAAAGGACAAAAGAGATTCCAGGGTTATAAGATAATCAACTAAACATGCTATACTAGTCAGAGTTTTTCAAAGACTTACCATCCCTTGTGTCTTTGATCGCTTCATCACGAGCAATATACCAAAGCAGGGAATGATCTTAGAGCTTTAGGGGACTGATTTGGCGCATGGTGAAATCTCTCACCACATGCCATGAAGTTAAACCTTTCCTCCTTAGATCTTGGATGGCTTCGACCCATCTTTCGACCATCCCTATCTTCTCCATGATCTACCTCCACTTTATGTTTTCATTTGCCCTTTTGCCGATGAAGTAGAGGCATCGTCCTTCGTGACGGTCATGTAGAACCAGCTCTTCTTCCATGACGACAATAAAGATTTTGAGTACAATGGGATGTACTCATCGGCCTTCCCATCGTGAAGGCGCAGCGAGCACTCTCTAGGTCCCGCCATGAATTTCCCCGACCTCACCATCCAGTAAAAATACCTGAAGAGCTTCAAATTCGGTCGTATCCCCAGGTACACCTCGCATAAATAGGCAAATATGCTGATGTTGGCGATGGAGTTCGCAGCCAAGTTCACCAACTCTACCCCTATAGTATTCCAGAAGTCGGGAGAGGAACTTGTGCGCTGACAGTCTTAGTCCGCACTCGACATAAGCGAGGAAGATAAGGATTTCCCCTTCCTCACGGCTCGAAAAGAATTCTCCAGCTGTAGACCTCGATTTAATCAAATTCTTATCTAGAAGCATCTCGATCTCTTCCAGCACCTTGAACTTCTTCTCGCTCAGATCTGAAGCCATCCACTTGGTAATTGAGTCTGACATGGTGAGATCTTTTGAGCGGACGAACAGAGGTCGGAGGAAACTTTTGGTAAGAAAGCAAGAGAAGGTCGGAGAAAAGATGAAAAGGAATTCAAGAAAAACTGAAAGCATAAAACCCCAAAGCCCAGCGCTAAAGGGATTTTATAGCTGTAGTTCCTTAACTACAATCAGGAGTTCCCCAAAAGTCCAACGGATAAAATCTTTTCTCCAACGGACAGAAAGACTCTTTGGTTCCCAAGGCAGGTTCTCAACTTAAAAGTGAATATGGACCACCTCGAATGTCATGGCATTAAATGAGGGTCTGCTCGATACGACTTCGTCAGAAGAAAGTGTTCACACGACTAATTCATTTAAAGTTTGGGGGCTAGCTAACGAGAATTAAAATCTCTATGTATTACTTTAATATATAATAAAAGACTATATGTTTTCGCGGTCGTAACCCCTAAGGCTAACGACCTCCGTGGTCGTAAGGATTCTAGAGGTTACATCGTGGGTACCCTGGTCTGAAAGATCCTGTACCTAATCTCCAACCAGGGAACTGCTCGTAGAAGTCATGATCTAGCACCTAGATCTAACTCCAAGTATATTTTGTATCGTGTGATGAATGGAACACATGTTATATTGTCTATACCACATGACGTCTCATGATCCTAAGACACTGACAACAACCACCATACAGTTGAGTGTCTCCCAGACATTCAACCATCAAGCAGTTGATACTTCATCAACCGTCGCCTCGCTTTGACCAGTCGTGACCCATCCCAACAGGCATCTTTCCAGGAGTAACTCCCACCACTTTGTCAACTACTTAATGGAGAACATGAACGGTGTAGAGGGAGATCGGATTGAATCCAAATCGAAAGATCAAGTGACAATTGGATTTCATCTGAAGCATTAGCATAGCACTTAGTACATCAAGTGTAATTAGGATTAGTTCACTACCTTGTCAAGGGCACCCCCTGTAAAGGATCCAATTCATAGCAATAAAGAGCAGACTCATTCTCTCCCAAGAACTCTTTGTTATTTTTCTTTATTTATTTCGTAAGATCAGCAACTCGATCGTCGACAACCCATTCCGGCTTGGAACCACTCAACACTAGGATAGTGACTGTTTTGGGGCACCCTCAGAATGCTCCGTTACGGGATGCATTTTCGATGAGGGGCCCTCCGTTGTTAGGGAGTCGCTCGCCCTTCTCAATATACAAAGTTACCACTTTGTGCGGTGTAAAATTATTGGCCAGCATTATTGACGAGGATTAGAACCTCTATATATTATTTTTAATATATAAAAGACCATACGTCTTCGTGGTTGTAACCCTGATGTGCACGACCTCACTAGTCGTAGAGATTCCAGAGGTTACATAATGGGTACTGTGACATCCCAAGTTTTGGACTTGTGTTTCAAGTGTAAGAAAATGAGTAGAAATTAAAACTTTTTCATACATCTTGTATTTCCTGTATGGTCTCAAAAATTCTTGAAAAAGAATTATGGAAATACAAAGTCACAAGTCTTTTGATCCAAAATTTGATCTTTCAAAAACAATCTTGTCAAACC
The DNA here is from genome assembly GCA_036346255.1 of Ampelocalamus luodianensis. Lineage (NCBI taxonomy): Eukaryota > Viridiplantae > Streptophyta > Magnoliopsida > Poales > Poaceae > Ampelocalamus > Ampelocalamus luodianensis. The sequence continues at coordinate 37,828,751 of CM070633.1, forward strand.
TTATGTTCATCCCTTGGAAATATTTTCCTAAGCTCTTTGGTTAATCTGTGACCTCTCTGAAAAATCTCACAATTTTTAGAAATTGTTTGAATATATTTGGAGGGCAGTCAAACCAATCTGAAAATTGGTCAAACCCTAGTCTAGTACCTTGTAGAATTTTTGGAGGAAAATGTACAGCACCAAAGCCCCTTAAAATTTTATACAAGGTCAATCCCTTGGTTAGCAAGCTCCGGTAAAAATTTCAGAATTTTTCGAGATGTTTTTCTACTTCAAACAAATCCCCAAAGTTCATCTTGTTTTAAAACTCTAATTCAAATCACTGTTGAGCTCGAGTCAAACCCGAGCCCAACCATATTGACTTGGTCCAGCCAAGTCATCTTAAGTCGCGTTCAGGTGCGTGGTTTGAGCCGTTAGATTTTGATCCAATGGCTCACGACATCCCCTTGTGCTTTGAAACTCTGGAGCTCCTAGGCGGTCTCGACCGTCCGATTAAGATCGGACCATCCACGACCACCCCCAAGCCCTTCTCTGTTCTTCTTCTTCTTCTTCCTCTCGCAGTGCGCCATAGTAGTGAGCAGTGGACTGGTCTTGTCAAACTTCCTCATCCATGTCTCGCTGTCGGACAGTAGCTACGCGTCAGAGCTTTCGGCCAAAGCCGTGTTTCGGGCTACTCCTGTCGCTCCTAGCTCTGTCGCGGTTTATGAGTTCGCCGTAGCTCACCCCAGGCCCCCCTCCCTTGTTCCCATTGCTCGCGAGTTTCTTAAAGTCCCCAGGGACCCTCCTCTGGCTCCTCTTACACCCACGTTCACCCCCAGTCTTTTCTCTGTGCGGTTGAGCGCCAAATCACCAAGGACCCCGTCCGCCATTTCCGGCCGAAAGTGCTCGGCGGTGGTAGTGGTGCTCTAGTGGTCCTCTCATCTAGTTCTTTGTTTCCCTGGACACCCCTGGTCATTTCATAGCGTTTCCCTAACTTGGTTTTGGATGATCTCCTTAGGAGCCGTCTGAATTCGAGTGTTGGAGCTGCGGGGCCGTTAGGGCACTTCATCGTTTCCAACTCTGGTAAGTACTCTCCGCTCAATCCTTTGGCCCTAGACCACCTCCAGGCCATCACAAGTTCATCTTGACCGTTCTTTTTACACCTGGTAGCTCCGAGCGCCTTGTCGTCGTTGTCGTCTCCAGCTCCGGTGAACTGCTCCGCCGCTGGGTCTCCTCCGAGCTCCCTCGAACCTCCTCTGGGCCCTGGTGAGTTCGTTTTGTTCCCGTAGAGCTCAAGGGCTAGCTAGATTAACTCGTAGCGCACCTTTTTCGCGTTTTCGGATTTTGTCGAAAAGTATCCTTCGCCCCTCTCCGGCTCGCCGGCGTTACCGGCCAGCTCCGCCGTCGAGAGTGGTCCCAACTTGTTCGCAAGAGTAGTAGGGTCATTTTGGTGACCTTGGTTCGCGTCGCCGTGGTTTTGGTCATTGGCGACGTGCCGGCGAGTGAACTGCGGTGGTCGGTACTGTGTCGCAGTTTTGTCAAGTCACCAGACCTCCTCGGGTTAATCTAAGCCGTTCACGACCTCCCCAAGTTTAGATATGAGCCTTATATTTAATGTTGTAAAGCCTTAAGTCTTAAGACCACCCTCCGCTCAATCTCAGCCGTTCAGGACCGCTTCGAGATTAGATCTGGACCGTAGAGTCTTTTCTGGTAAAACGATAAGTCACAGGACCTCCTAGGATTAATCTCGGCCGTTGATGACCTCCTCTGATTAGATTTGAGCCGTAGGATCCTCCTTTGTAAAAGTCTTTAGCCACAGGACCCCCCTAGTGTTGATCCTAGCTGTTAAGACCTCCCTAGGCTAAATCTTAGCCGTTTAGAACCTCCTTGGGTTTAATCTGAGCCGTTAAGACCACTCCTGCGCAACAAGACCTCAAGACCTCCTACTCACGAGATCTTAACCATACAGACCACCCCTGAGCAGATCTTGGCCATTGAAGACCTCCCCGTTGGAATCTTAGCCGTCTAGGACCTCCCCGATTAAATCTTGACCGCTGAAGACCTCCCCCGTGAGATCTTAGCCGTCCAGGACCTCCTCGTGTAAATCTCGATCGTTGAGGACCTCCTCGTATGAATCCCGAGCGTTGAGGACCTCCCCCACGACATCTTAGCCGTCGAGATCTCCCTCGCATAGATCTTATCGCGTAGGACCTCCTCCGAGTAAATCTAGGCCGTTCAGGACCACCCCGGGTAGATCTTCACCGTTCAGGACCTCCTAGGGGAGATCTGAGCCGTTAAGATCTCGTCTGTTCAAATGTTGACCTTAAGACCTCCCCATGGAGCTCTGGACCACCAGATCTTAATCTGATGGTCATCACCTTCGTTAGGCGCGAGGAGCTCGCAGCGCGTGCGCTGTGCATCAACTCGTCGGGGCCGTTAGATCCAATCTTAACGGTCACGACCTCCTTAGTGCGCTTGGAGATCTTTCGCGTGCGTTGTGCATGCATTGATCGTAGCCGTTGGATCTCATCTCAACGCCCACGACCTCCCCGTTTTCGTTAAGTCTGTTAGACCTCCCGAGAGCTCAAATTTTCAAAGTATTTGGATGGTTCAAATTTCAAAAGTGCACAACTTTGTCATTTTAGCTCCTTTTTGAATGATTCCAGCTGCATTAGCTCTGTAAAAGAATGAAGTTTAATCTGAGAATGAATTTAGGCACTGTTATGTAGCATAAAATGATATAAAGTGCATTAACTTGTTTAATATAAAAGGTTGTCTAGAAATTCATTGAAAATTTGTAAAATGCATAACTTATTCTCTGTAATTCCAAACAGAGCAAACTAAATTTTGTTAAAACCCACTAGGAATGTACTGTAGTGCAGAATAGGTCTTAATATGATCCTTGCCACTGAAGTTAATGATCTACTAGTTTTAGAACTTATAAAAATCATAAGTAATTCAATTTAACTCCTAATGACATGAACTCAATTTTGCTAACCTTAGGATGCCAGTATCTACCTACCATAAAAATTTCAAATTCAGATTCGTTCTAGAAATTTATGCCATGAACAGTAACAGATAGGAATTAAAATTGGATTTATCAGGCTGAGGGAATTTAGTTTAGCCATAACTTTTGCATGCTAAGTCCAAATGAAGTAATTCTTGTTCCTAAATTTGTATAAAATCTTAATCTTGCTGCTGTATAAATTTCATGGTATTTGTAGAACTTTTGATGTTGAGTTTTATTTGGTGTTCTTCGTTCTTATTGGTTTTTATCGTCTTTTCGTGTTAGGTTTCGAAGAAATTATTGATTACGCGAGTGATCCACTGCAGCAAACAAGTGATCTACAGCAAGGAAAGCGGTGTAACATTCATTTGATCATATTGCTCCTACTACTTTTAAATTCTAATATCTTGTTTGTAAAAACTAAGTATGCATGCTTCTTGTGCCAAAGTAATTTTATCGGTTAGAGGTAGCTAATCCTATTGCATAGTTTCCTTGAAATTGTTCACCCTTGCCACTGCCATAGGTTATTATCCTCACTGGTGAATTAGAACCCGGTGAATGATTTATGATCTTTTATTTGTCTTTACGATATAATGCTTAGCAATGCTTAGTTACCGGTAGAATTGGGCAGTTATCGACTTGTCGATAACCTTGATCACACAAATTTACTACAATCTTTATGTTTCAGCATTTGTGCTACGTTTAATTATGAAAACTGAAACTAAAAACAAAATGATTTCGACTTGGGCACAATGGTAAGATGGTGTGCTTTTGGGTGTGACTGGAATGGTGCCCAGATCAATTAAGGACCGAACATCTTGTGAGTACCTGTTATCCAGGCAATTTGTGCGTGCTAACCACACTAGAGGGAAATGGGACCTCTCTTGAATAAATACTATGGGGGTGTTAATTAATGAGTCGCGTGGTGGGTTGCATATTTCGGTATGCAACATGGACAAGTCTGTAGGGAGAGGAGCACCCGCCTAGCCCAGTGTATCCTACTCTACGTATGGGTCCTTGTGATCCATATTTCGTCGGCAGATCACTAAGGGTTAACCCCCATACGTGCGGCTCTTGATTAGCTCAATCCATTGGAAATGTCTCGTAGGACTTAGCCGTGCCGGCATACCAAAGGAAGTGTGCTTAATAGCTTGGCAAAAAAGGCGGTCTGAAGTGTGGGTACATTGGTACACCCCTGCAGGGTTTTGATCTATTCGAATAGGGTTTTGATCTATTCGAATAGCCTCGTCCTAGGTTATGGACACGCTTGGGTAAGCTTTTCAAGAGTTAGACTACAATCTTTTAAATTAAAACTTGACATGGGTGGTACGAATGGGTAATTCGTGCTATATTTGTGATGGCTATTGGGTTAGTCATCTCCAGGATGTCTTTATGTTATTACTTATTGTCTCGCTGTTATTTATGCAAATAAAATTCAGATTGTTAAAACTGCCTTCAAACTATTACTTATTGCAAATAAAACTTACTTTATGCTGAAAATTAACGTTGAGCCTTCTCCTTTGATTAAAGCCTGCATGTAGTAGTAACTAGGTTTGTTACCCGTAAGTCTTGTGAGTACATTTTTGTACTCATTTGCTTTGCTGTTTGTGTGTGTTGCAGAGGAAGAAGGTTGATCCCCAAGGGATCAACTTTGGTGAGTTTTGCTGCGGTGTGGACGACTAGCTTGGCGGCCCGGTCAGTTGCCTTGTGGGTTATGGCTAACCGGTCGTATTTTGGTTAAAGCCATCTTATGGCACCTTTTGCTTCCGCTGTTATTTGATACTTGTTGTATTTTGGCCGGTCAGCATCTTTTGTAATAACTCTTTATTATGTATGTCTTTTGGTAGACTTGGTATTATATGATGTATGGAATTGATGCATGATTTTGTAACGGGATGTGTATACTGCATTTCTGGGAAGTATACATATCTCGAGGCACGGTGTATTTTGTTTGTGATGCTAGAGTCAGTGGATGACTAAGCATTACAAGCTAAATAAACCGGGGTCTCACAGGTACCCTGGTCGGACGAAGGCTTAAGCCAAGCTTCCGACCAGGAGAACTGCTCGTCGAAGGTATGAACTGACATTTGGAGTAAATCCCAAGGTATATTCTCTACCGTATGATGAATGGAGCACGTGTATATTCCATGCCATACGACGTATCTTATCCAGACACACCAGCGAACAACCTCCATGCGGTTGTATGTCTCATAGACATATAACCGCTGAACGGTTGGTTCTGTATCAACCGTCACGTGACTCAGGCGCAGGCAACGCGCACATCGAGCGTCTTCTCCGGAAGAAACTGCCGCCTCTTCAAAGGTTATTTAAAGATGGAACCTGGACGGATCAGAGGGAGAAGAAGGAAGGAACAAGACAGAGTCATTAGACTAAAGCAGAAGCTATAGATTTATGTAATTAGTCTGAGATAGCAAGGGAGCAAACAGAGTTCTTAGTACATACCTTGTAAATTCCAGTTCATATTAATAAAGAGCTGCCCTATTATTCCCTTAGATTTCCCACGTTACTTTCTCCTTTTATTTTCGTAAGATCGACGTCTTAATCGTCGACAGCTGGCGCTGTCCGTGGGGAACGCGACGTGGAATCTAAGAAGAATTTCTCTGCTCATCAAATCTTTGTCCATTCCCCGGTTGTGATCGCTGATGCGGTTATGGCGGGAAATTGGGATGAAGAAAATTGGTTCGACTTGGCGGACTACGCCAACCTCGACATGGACGCATGCATGCGCGCCATGGAGGAAAACGGAATCTCTTCATCATCTTCCTCCGCCGGTTCGCCCATGGCAGAAACAGGCGAAGTCAACCGGATGGATGAAGACACACCGCTACGATCAGTGGCGGTTTCAGAGGAAATGCTTCCGACCAGTTCGGAACATCCTAAAGCCTCAGCAAGCCCGGGTCTTTCGACCGGCAAAAAAGGTGACGAAAATTCAACATCGCAACCCGAGGCTCAATATACCTTTGATGCGATCATGGTTGATAGGTACTCACCGACGGCTTCTAGCTATTCTAGGAGCCAACCGACACCTGGTGACGGTGTCAATGAAACCTCCATTGGTCGTAAAACAAGTGGGGATGATAAAGCTCAGAATTCGATCGGCAATTCGCCGGGTCAGGCTGAGGCCTTTTCGAAAACCTCAGGAGGTGCTGATCACCGACTGTTCTCCATCGTGGAAGCTTCTCGCAAAAGTTCTGAAAGACTCTCCATCGACTACGATGGAAGTTCATCGGAGGATCACTGTTGGAAGCACGAGGTCAATGCGATCGGAGATACGGATCACAATGCCGTGTACGGTCCTCCATACGTTGCCCCGTCACCGCATCATGATGGAGATGGTGCGGGCGGTCAAGCACCAAATACCAGAGGTGACAGAACTGGTAGACGTTCACCAGTTAATACACCTGATCCTTCCCAAACCAATGTGAGGGACCAGGCAAGTTCGACCAGGAGATCGGGAGATTCAAGCCATCGAGCACCTTCTTCTGGCAGAAATCCCTCGAGACCTTTGGTAACAATACAAAACCTGCAGCGTGTTAGAGATATGTTAAATACCTCTGACCCTGCACTAGCAGAGACTCCAGGTTTTGCCCAACTTGTAGGTCAGGTGTTAGAGATCATTCAACAGACGATGCAGTGCACAGAAGCATATCGGGAACGAAGGCACCCGCAAAGTCAGACCATGACTTCATCGCAACATTCTTCCCGAAGCAGGGGCCTGCATGGTCGTGTTGAAAACCAGTTGACGCGGCAACCACCTCGACGATTCCGACCAACAAGTCATGAGGGGAGGAGACTATTCTAGGAATCCTCACCCTCACTTCGTCGAGAGGAGCAATCGCTTGGACCTGGTGATCTTCGACATCACCTAAACCAGGCAAGTGGTCGGAGGCGTTCTACTAACGTCCACGACAGAATCGGGACATTGGAGCACCGACAATCTGTTCCTAGAAATCGGTCTCCAACCGATTACAATCCAGCACCTTTTCAAAGAAGGCGCCACGAAACTATCATAGGCTGTCGAGCCGTCTCAGCATGGCTCCAAGTTGTACGTTGGCCAATCAGGTTCCGACCGGCCAATATGGATAAATTCAATGGGACCCAAAATCCTTTAGAATTTCTCCAGATATATACCACCGCTATCAGAGCTGCAGGTGGTGATGAAAATGTAATTGCAAACTATCTTCCTACGGTATTAGAAGGATCAGCCCAATCATGGTTGCTCAACCTTCCGGTCGGGTCCGTGTATACTTGGGAGAACCTCTGCAACCTTCTAATTGCAAATTTTCAGGGTACGTACGATCGACCCGGAAAAGAAGACGATCTCCATAGAATACGGCAAAAATCTAACGAGACTCTCCGGCAGTACATCAAAAAATTTAGCCAAGTTTGTAACTCAATACCAGAGGTTGCAGAATCTTTCGTTATCCAAGCCTTCAAAGCGGGATTAAGAAATCGAAGGTTTACGGAGGATTTAGCTATACATCCCCCACGAACAGCCATCGAGCTCTTCGACATGGCAGACAAGTACGCTACGGCCAGTGAAGCGGTCGAGTGGAACGAAGCCGTTGATCGAAAAGATAAAATTCCCCAACCCGGCTTAGATAGGACGGAAAAGAAACAAAAGAAGACTCTCAAGAAAAAGAAGCATGGCAGAGCCAACGACAAAGAGGTTCTTGTTGTTCCTGAAAAAATTTCCAAATGAAGAAATGTAACACCCCAGCCCAACATGAGCCTGGAATGCTACTAAACAAACCCTAATAATTCTAATCATAGCAAACTTAATAAATTTCGGCAGAACCTCCCTTGTAAAGTTAATTACACGGAGGTTCCAACATTCAAATGAATCATAAATTAACCAAACTACCATCTAGAGACATCAAAAGATAATCAAAGATATGCTACATATCCAGCAATCCAGTGAAGTATAAAGTTCAACTACTCATCGTTATTACACTTAAACCACCTCAAGACACAAGATATAATAAACCTTTGAGCATCTCGCTCATTTACTAATAACAATTACTATCTGAAGATCATTCAACTTTATTTAGTTCATGTGGCATGTGTGTGACTAGCAGTCTACTTCCCCCCATGCATGTCGTTCTTGGCTCGGTACCTAAAACAACAACAACGCAAGAGTGAGTCCACAGACTCGGCAAGTACGAAATAGAAGCCATAACATCAGCATCAATATACGTAAGATCAACAACAAACACTTCACATGCGGATGCAATGCTCAAGGATCCTTTCTCTTTATCTTTCGTGTGCATTACACGTGTAATGCGAGTATGCAACCGCCGCCGCATACCCATGCTCGCGGCGCGCGCACGCACGAGGACCAATTGCCCATTACTCCGCAAGTAATGGGGACCTCAAGCCCACACTCCACGAGTGAGGATCTCGGCCCGTCACCTTCATGACGGGATCTCAAAGGAAACATACTTGGTCACCACATGACCAAGCCTCAATATGATCTCAATATGCACATGCTCATCATTTAATCATCATCAAATTACCACAAGACAGTAAGTACATACAACAATAGAGCATGGACATATATGACGCATCCATCAATCTTAAATCAACATCAAGCCAACAATCTCACTATGCTACCACATATCGAGAAGCACACAATCATGACCAGTCAAACACATTCACAAATCAAACATTGCACTTGCCTTAACCACGTGAGAACTGGGAACGTGAAGTCGGTGCTGCCTCCGGTACTCTTCCCCCACCTAAATTCAATCAAGAACATAGACTAAGACCACAGTAACGAACCACATGAATTCTAAAAACAAACACAACTGGCAATAGCTCGCAACCCAATCCCGACTCCAAATTTCTAATTGCTGTTCTGTACCTTCTGTGAACAGTTAAGTTCTAAAATTCATATCTTTCTGTACAGAGGTCCAAATTACGTGTTCTTGGACTTCATTGAAAGGTTATCAAATTTCCCAACTAAACCTAGTTGGTGAGCTCCCTGATTCGGCCATCTAAAATCACTTTTAACCTGATTAACAAAACATCGATTTCATGTCACCCTTTCTGGACAGCGCACTAAAACTATCATAACTTTCAGATCGTTTAACCAAATTTCGCGTTCTTGTGCTTCCCTGAAAGCTACGACAATTATCTACAACTTTCGTTATACTGAGATCCTCTAATTCTATCTTTAACTGATGGCAAAGTTCAGATCACTAAAACCTGTCCAGAAACTGATAGGGTTGCAGAACAGCTGCACCAATAAAATCATAACTTTGCTACAGGGTCCAAAAATTATGATCTAGCACTTCATTGAAAGCTATTGACGTCCTCTACAACTTTCTAGGAGACGCCGAGGCTTAATCCGCACTTAACTATATCAAAACGTCCTCTAACGCGATCTGCCCTGAGGCGACAGAATTACCGACATAGAACAATTAAGTGCTAAGGCATCTAAACGAGGGGAAAACGTGGTTACCCTTGAAGAACCGTTTGCGGGCACGACGAGCACCCACCAGCGAGCTCTTCCCCAAAGATGGTCCCAATATCTTCCTCTTCTTCCCCTCCAATAGCCGATCACCACCAGCGAACTCCTTCTTCTCCGAGTCGGCAGCGAGGAAGACGGGCGGGCTTTGCCGGCAGCGAGGGAGCGCAAGGGCAAGGGAGTACAGCAGCTGGGAGACCATGGCAAGGGTGGTGCGCAGGGGAGAGGATGGGGCGGCTGCCTAAGGGAGAGAGGAGGGCTCACGGGTGGAGGATGGGGCAAGGAGAGAGGCGGCTAGGGTTAGGAGGGGAGGGAAAGGAGATGCTCTCCCTTGGCCGGCCACACATGGGCCCCTATGGGCCAAAGCCCAGCCCAAGTTTTGAAACTTTCAAAACCCCCTCTTTCTCCGCTATAACATAATTTCCAACTAGTCCTTCGCGGAAACAACTTCCTAATACTTTTTCCTTTTACTTAACTAGGTTTCTTCCCGAATTCTATTCTGGGGCACTACATTCTACCCCCCTTAAACTGAATTCGTCCCCGAATTCTAACCACGTTTAACGTCAAGGAATAATCATAGCTGAAACTTACTAACGTTACCACCCACCCGCTGTGAACAATCCCGTACATTGCTCGCGCATGCGAGATTCCACTTCACAAGACGCTTCCCTCTCAGACTTATATGATCCCATCACCTTGACGGATAACGTCTTTCACTTCAAGACTAACACCCCAGCCCAATCCAAAATCAATAGATTTACCACGAAATCTTTTCCACTTTCCAAAATAGGCAGTTTAGAAATAAAAGCCACACAAGCCAAAAGCGAAATCACTCGAAAAAAAAAAAACAGTTTTACCCCTTTTCCTAACTGGAAGGAATCACACATACCGACAAGAACCAACTCAATTTTATAATCGACATCCATCATAACCACGTAGTTCAAGTAAGAACTAAGAAAGCATCTCACTATCTAAGATCACGCCACTTTACCACAATCTTTCTTTTAAGAAATTACTTTCTCTTAAACCAAAGGATCCCAAATCATTGCATAACGCATTAACTCATTTCTCTTAAATTGGCAACCTCAAACCTATGCTCTACCAATCACAAAACCCACACTTATGCAGGGAGACCCTTCCAACCCACAATCTCGTACTCTAGCCAATTTCACTACCGAATGAACTTGTCAAAATAATTTCTAACACAACTCAATATAGATTTCACCCACTAACTGTAACACCCATTATCACATCCCTTAATCCGTTAAGGATGAACAATTTTTAAATTCACATCCCACCCTCTCATATACTAGCTCCAAAGGATACTATCAATGATCAGTCCACTACTCGGAATCCACTCTTATTCTACCACTTCTGCACATAATCATTGGCATCGAAGGTTCTAATATAAAAATGCAAAGCCCAAAATCAACCTCAAGTCTCACGCAATGAATTTCTATTATGATTGATAGGAAATCCTTAAATTCTTTCACTAAAATTTCACATAGCTCAACAAAACCTCAATCATTAACATCCACGCTCCTCACTAATGAAGTAACCGTCCCAAGGCGATTTATTTCACAGTGCCTTAGACCTTCTCTAATCCACACCAATCCAATTCGATTACACAACCACAATATACCCGTTCGCAAACCCTAACTGTTTGACCAAGATTCAAACATACTCAATCACCAACGTCAATTAATAAATAAATTCTTGACCAAGTTATACTTAGAGATAATCTAACCCCATAGGGTTACCTCATCGAGGCGAATCATACTTGATCATAACTCAACAATTCCGCTATCCCATTAATTAGCACAACACTTAGGTTTCTCCACACCGCTACTCTCATTAACCTTCACCATCAAAACTCTTACGCACAATCATACTAAGTATCCAATTGCGATACTCGATAAGTTTATCAAGAGTCCATAATTTCGTTAATCCCAATATTCCAACATGGACAAAGGTTCTTTGGATCATAATTCGCCTTAGGTTCCACTAGTGAAACACTAATCAGTTGTTTCCCAATGACAATCATTCCATAAAAATCTCTCAAAGAAGTTATAGGTCAAAACCAATACACCTTCTACTGTTCTTCACATAGACTGGTTCCCAAAATCTCACCACTACCAAATACTTGTCCACCTCCAACCAGTCACCATAATACTCTCTATTAGACTTGGCAACACAAGTAGGTTAAATCCTTTCTCAAAAAGGAAGAAACAAACAAATACAAGGTTCAACACACAAGCAAGCTTTGCTCGTCGGAATGAGCACGAGACCAAGAGTAACAATCAAATAGTAATGATCTCAAAAAAAACAAAACACAAGTCCACAGTTGTGGGCACATGTCCCACAAGAAGAAATTTTCAAACCTCCATAAATCATAATAAACATTGCTAAGAAACCCAAGAAACTCTTAAGTCAGAAGCAGAAAGGTTGCAAATTACAATTCTCAACCCCAACCTCAAATGCTTATGGTACTCATTTTCGTCAACAATTAAAACAGTTTTCTTTGATTACATCATTACTTGTCAACCCAAGCAGTAGTACCTTTAAAACCAAATCACATTAATCACTTAAGAACTAAATAGAACCTTCCAATACGCCTCATTGGTCAAACTAATATCATCTACGACATAAATCATGAACAACCAAAGGATCAAGAATGCCAAACTCCAAACATTTCATTTATCCGATACTACGAAAAGCAATCGACTTTTTTTTTTCTTCTAGAAGAATCATCACCACTCCGACGCGTCACAATCTCTTGTGGACAGTCTTATCAACACCAAGAATAATTCACTCTTAACAAAATTTGTTATCCTCAACTCTTCCCTTATTAGCCACCAAGGCTCACCAAAATGTGACATACCCCTTTATCATCTCATCCTCAAATGAGTGCATACCAGATTCTTACACCCTCACTACAACAACCATTTTATTTAGAGGGAACTAACTACACAATTTAAAAGGTTATTCCAAAGCCCTTCCATCAATGACATACTATTATCCGATAGTTCTACCATCATGTAATTATTGTTCATCTATTAAATCCCATCAATTTTCCTCTTAGTAAAGCTCAACACCAAACTTTAATAGTCAATAATTGCACCTAACAATTACATATAATCACTAAACATCCACCAAGGGTTACTCCAAGATTAATATCCACTAACACAATAATCTAACTCCTTTTGTACTTAACCATCCCAAACGGTTAGGTTAATCCATTGCGATCCGTTAATCCAATTTACCAAAGAAGTTTACCAAATGTATCACTCTTAATGATCAAATCAATTCATAAATGTCCCACCCTTCTTGTTAACTCTACGGTTTACAATTAGGTATAGTTGTACTATTAAACACGGCTCATCAAGAACTACTACAAGACACTTTCAAATTTATGAGCTTTCCTTTGAAGGATCTTAGTTATGATCGATCATTCACACACTCTGCAGACCTCACCTGATAACACATATCATTCCCATCAATTTCTTTGTTTATAACCTCCATCTTAACCACAAGAAGACATCGCTAAAGAATTTAATATTTTCTTTCATAAAGAGAACCATTCAACTTCAACACTAAATACCCAAGGAAGTTACATTGATTCAAAGCTTTCTTGTACTAAAGGACTTGCAAAACGAAACTTTTATTAACCAAAACATCAAGTGAAATAATGTGGTCATGTTTTCCAATAAGACAAACAGAACTCCAACACAAAGGCCAATCTTTACAATTAACCAAATTCGCACGCAAGATTAACTCAACGATTGGGAAAACAATAAATGCTTTAAGGGCAAAGTAAACCAATGGAAACGCATCAACTTTTCTCAAAGTAACCTATCAACCACAAGAATGAATAACCCAAGAGAAACTCATCAATCTCAACTGGATAAGAGTTGACCAAATTCAAATTCGGGAAGAGAACAACTCTTTTAAGTAAACTCGCTTACCAACGCTTTGTACTACGATCTCTTAAGTGGATACTTCGCTATTCCTATACCACGAACGGTGGTGTAACCTGGTATAGCCCAGGACCACAACCACTACCTCCATCTCTCAACATGGGTTACCCCCACACATAATAACCATAGTATTATGCTATAGATATAACAGATCATCTCAAAACAGGAATCATTAATACAACTCAACGGAAGCGTAAATGCAATGCTTGACCCATCCCATCCTCATGCACCGAGTGTGTCAGTTTATAAGTTCATTAACCATTACAAAATTTTAGCAATTTAAGTTGCCTAGGTTGTAAATCCAATCACCACGGACCTACCGCCCGCTCTGATACCAACTGTAACACCCCAGCCCAACATGAGCCTGGAATGCTACTAAACAAACCCTAATAATTCTAATCATAGCAAACTTAATAAATTTAGCAGAACCTCCTTGTAAAGTTAATTACGGAGGTTCCAACATTCAAATGAATCATAAATTAACCAAACTACCATCTAGAGACATCAAAAGATAATCAAAGATATGCTACATATCCAGCAATCGATGAAGTATAAAGTTCAACTACTCATCGTTATTACACTTAAACCACCTCAAGACACAAGATATAATAAACCTTTGAGCATCTCGCTCATTTACTAATAACAATTACTATCGAAGATCATTCAACTTTATTTAGTTCATGTGGCATGTGTGACTAGCAGTCTACTTCCCCATGCATGTTGTTCTTGGCTCGGTACCTAAAACAACAACAAGCAAGAGTGAGTCCACAGACTCAGCAAGTACGAAATAGAAGCCATAACATCAGCATCAATATACGGAAGATCAACAACAAACACTTCACATGCAGATGCAATGCTCAGGATCCTTTCTCTTTATCTTTCGTGTGCATTACACGTGTCATGAGTATGCAACCGCCGCCGCATACCCATGCACATGCGCGCGCACGCATTGAGGACCAATTGCCCATTACTCCGCAAGTAATGGGGACCTCAACCCACACTCCACGAGTGAGGATCTCGGCCCGTCACCTTCATGACGGGATCTCAAAAGAAACATACTTGGTCACCACATGACCAAGCCTCAATATGATCTCAATATGCACATGCTCATCATTTAATCATCATCAAATTACCACAAGACAGTAAGTACATACAACAATAGAGCATGGACATATATGACGCATCCATCAATCTTAAATCAACATCAAGCCAACAATCTCACTATGCTACCACATATCGAGAAGCACACAATCATGACCAGTCAAACACATTCACAAATCAAACATTGCACTTGCCTTAACCACGTGAGAACTGGGAGCGTGAAGTCGGTGCTGCCTCCGTACTCTTCCCCACCTAAATTCAATCAAGAACATAGACTAAGACCACAGTAACGAACCACATGAATTCTAAAAACAAACACAACGGCAATAGCTCGCAACCCAATCCCGACTCCAAATTTCTAATTGCTGTTCTGTACCTTCTGTGAACAGTTAAGTTCTAAAATTCATATCTTTCTGTACAGAGGTCCAAATTACGTGTTCTTGGACTTCATTGAAAGGTTATCAAATTTCCCAACTAAACCTAGTTGGTGAGCTCCCCTGATTCGGCCATCTAAAATCACTTTTAACCTGATTAACAAAACATCGATTTCACGTCACCCTTTCTGGACAGCGCACTAAAACTATCATAACTTTCAGATCGTTTAACCAAATTTCGCGTTCTTGTGCTTCCCTGAAAGCTACGACAATTATCTACAACTTTCGTTATACTGAGATCCTCTAATTCTATCTTTAACTGATCGCAAAGTTCATATCACTAAAACCTGTCCAGAAACTGACAGGGTTGCAGAACAACTGCACCAATAAAATCATAACTTTTGCTACAGGGTCCAAAAATTATGATCTAGCACTTCATTGAAAGCTATTGACGTCCTCTACAACTTTCTAGGAGACGCCTGAGGCTTAATCCGCACTTAACTATATCAAACGTCCCTCTAACGCGATCTGCCCTGAGGCGACAGAATTACCGACATAGAACAATTAAGTGCTAAGGCATCTAAACGAGGGGAAAACGTGGTTACCCTTGAAGAACCGTTTGCGGGCACGACGAGCACCCACCAGCGAGCTCTTCCCCAAAGATGGTCCCAATCTCTTCCTCTTCTTCCCCTCCAATAGCCGATCACCACCAGCGAACTCCTTCTTCTCCGAGTCGGCAGCGAGGAAGGCGGGCGGGCTTTGCCGGCAGCGAGGGAGGCGCAAGGGCAAGGGAGTACAGCAGCTGGGAGACCATGGCAAGGGTGGTGCGCAGGGGAGAGGATGGGGCGGCTGCCTAAGGGAGAGAGGAGGGCTCACGGGTGGAGGATGGGGCAAGGAGAGAGCGGCTAGGGTTAGGAGGGGAGGGAAAAGGAGATGCTCTCCCCTTGGCGGCCACACATGGGCCCCTATGGGCCAAAGCCGGCCCAAGTTTTGGAAACTTTCAAAAACCCCTCTTTCTCCCGCTATAACATAATTTCCAACTAGTCCTTCGCCGGAAACAACTTCCTAATACTTTTTCCTTTTACTTAACTAGGTTTCTTCCCGAATTCTATTCTGGGGCACTACAAGAAAAGATTATTCTGGTCGTGGTAAGGCTAAGGCTCCGACCAATGATTACAAGAAAAATAAAAAATGGTATCCTCTTCACCAGCAAGCAGGACACGATTTGCGCAATTGTCGCGCTTGGCAAAACAAGCTGGAAGATTATTATGCAGGTAAAGGACCACTCCCGTCGATTCAAGTGCTCGAGGAAACAAGCTCCAAGAAGGACAAAGATGGTGACGAAGAGATGGAGTACCAAGAACCCCAGCACACCGTTGATGTGATTTTCGGCGGATCTTCTTCATACGAGTCCAGATGTCACCTAAAAGCCATGCAGCGAGAGGTCAACCTTACCGAATCTTTGATCGCCGTTAAACCTTCAAGGTGGTCGGATACAATAATCTCCTTCAGCAAAGAAGACTGCCCCATTCCCTCAACTCGACCAGGTAGGTTTCCTATTGTCGTTGAGCTTACTATGAATAACTGTAAGGTTAATCGGGTCTTGATAGATGGGGGTAGTTCTTTAAATATTTTATTTGCAAGTGCTTTGGAAGACATGCAGATTCCCAAATCTAAGGTAAAATCAGTGAAATATGTCTTTCATGGTATAGTTCCTAGGTCTACCGCTAAGCCAATAGGGCACTTGTCCCTACTGGTTACGTTCGGAAAGCCCGACAACTTCCGGACAGAAAAAATTTCATTTGATGTGGTTAACTTTGAGACTGCATACAATGCAATTCTTGGTCATCCAGCTTTAGCAAAATTCTTGATAGCCACGCACTACGGTTATCAGAGTTTGAAAATGCCGAGACCAAAGGGTGTAATCACGGTCCGAGGCGATCAGAAGATAGCCTACGCATGTGATCGGAAATGCTTAGAACTGGTCGATGAACTCCCGACCAGGGGAACTAACACCGTTAACATGCAGGTCAAACATTCAAGGCCGAAGATGACACCGAAATCTTCCGACCAAATAAAAGAGGTACATCTCGACGGAAGTGTTTCTCCAGAGGGTGCCAAGATACTGGTCGGGGCAGAGCTCGACCTTAAATAGGAAGAGTCACTCGTCTCCTTCCTCCGAGCTAACCAGGACGTATTCGCCTTGCAGGCGTCCGATATGCCCGGAGTCCCCAGGGAGGTGATCGAGCATAGGCTAGCTCTACAGCCTAACAAAAAACCGGTCAAGCAGAAGCTACGACGTTTCGCACCTGATCGGAAAGAAGCAATCTAGTCAGAGATTGACAAACTTCTCAAAGCTGGGTTCATTCGTGAGGTCGACCACCCAGAGTGGCTCGCCAATCCTGTAATGGTTAGAAAAACTAATGGGAAATGGCGAATGTGTATTGACTTTACAGATCTTAATAAAGCTTGCCCGAAGGATGACTTTCCCCTTCCTCGCATCGATCAACTTGTAGACTCTACTTCGGGGTGTGGGTTGTTAAGTTTTTTAGATGCTTACTCAGGGTACCACCAGATCAATATGAGTAAAGAAGATGAAGAGAAAACTTCCTTCATCACTCTATATGGTACTTACTGTTATGTAAAGATGCCATTTGGTCTCAAAAATGCTGGCGCAACATTCCAAAGGTTAATGCAAAAGACCTTTAGTCCGCAGATAGGTCGGAATCTTGAAGCCTACGTTGATGATCTGGTCGTAAAGAGCATCAACGTCGGCGATCATATTCTAGATCTACAGGAGACTTTCAATAACTTAAGACGTCATAACCTTAAGTTGAATCCAGAGAAATGTGTGTTCGGGGTTTCGTCGGGAAAGCTTCTCGGGTTCCTGGTTTCGGCTAGAGGCATCGAAGCAAATCCAACGAAAATCACCGCCATCGATCAGATGCATCATCCGACCACAAAGAAGGAAGTTTAGAAACCAACCGGTTGTGTGGCAGCACTAAGTCGTTTCATAGCACGGTTAGGCGAAAAACGATGACCTTTCTTTAAGCTTCTCCGGAAACATGGAAGTTTCGAATGGACTAAAGAGGCAGGCCGCGCCTTTGAGGATTTAAAACGGTACCTTACGAGTCCTCCAATCTTAGTCTCTCCAAGATTGGGAGAAACATTGCTAATTTACGTGGCTGCAATGCCACAAACGGTTAGTGGTGTACTGGTTGTAGAACGAGATAATGTTCAAAGACCAATATATTACGTAAGCGAAGTCTTGCATAGACCAAAAGAAAGATATCCGCAGGTACAAAAATTGCTCTATGGTCTCCTTATGTCTTCAAGGAAACTAAGGTATTATTTTCAGGCCCACAAAGTGGTCGTACCTACTGGATATCCCCTTGGTCAAGTCCAAGGAAACAGGGAGTCATCAGGACGAATAGCAAAATGGGCGGTTGAGCTTGGGGTGTTCGATCTCCATTTTGTCCCACGAACAGCAATCAAGTCCCAGGCAATAGCAGAATTCATTGCCGAATGGACAAACCCTGAACCCACCCAAGGGCCCGAATACGAGCACCACGATGAGCAGACAATGTACTTCGACGGTTCCTTGATGTTGCACGGCTCGGGGGCTGGGGTCATCTTGATTTCCCCTACTAGCGAACAAATAAAGTACGCTATTCAGTTAAACTTTCCTCCTACTAACAATGTGGCAGAATACGAAGGTTTACTGGAAGGACTTCGAGCAGCTCGTTCGCTCGGGATTCGCAGATTGCTAGTGAAAGGCGATTCTCAACTAGTAGCGAATGAAGTAGGGAAAGAGTATCAATGTGTGAGGACCCCAGTTTATGTGGCTTGTAATGCTTAGCCTTCCATTGACCCTAGCATCACAAATCAAATAAACCAAGCCTTGAGATATGTATACTTCCCAGAAATGCAGTATACATACCCCGTTACAAAATCAAGCATCAATTCCATACACGAGAGGTTACAATATCAAAACTTCATAACAAACAACAGATTGAATTTACAAGATAAATAACAAACTAAACAGCGGAAGCAAAAGTGCCATAAGATGGCAATAAACAAAAGCCAATTAGTGTGCCTTTTACCCACAAGGCAACCAACCGGGCCGCCAAGCTAGTCGTCAAACCCGAAGCACATCTCACCAAAGGGAAACCCTTGGGGCTCACCTTCTTCCTCTGCACACAAAAACATTAAGCAAAGCAGCTGAGTACAAAAATTGTTTTTGTACTCGCAAGACTGACGTGTAAGGGTAACAGAACTATAATTAACTACATGCAGGCTTTATTTAAGTGGAGGGGGCTCTGGACTTACTTTTAGCATAAAGCCAGTTTTCTTTTGCAATAATGTAATAGTTTGAAGGCAGTTTTAACAATTCAAATTTTATTTGCACAAATAACAGCGGTACAGTAAGCAGTAACATAAATACATCCTGGAGATGACCAACCCAATGGCCATCACAACAATAGTATGAACACCCGTTCATACCAACCCATCAAATTTTAATTAAATGTTGTAGTCTAGTTCTCACGAGGCGTATCCGAGCGTGTCCATAACCTAGGACGAGGCTATTCGAATAGTTTTAACCCTGCAGGGGTGTACCAATGTACCCACATTTTAGACCGCCTTTCCACTAGCCACGGTTAGCATACTTCCTTTGGTATGCAGGCACGGCTAAGTCTAACAAGACGTTTTCCAATATTGTGTATTAACTACGAGCCGCTCGTATGGATAGAAATCCATACGCTTACATGGTAAAGCCGAAAAGACAACTACCCACATAGGGAAAACCTTTTCGAACAACTACCATGCTACCAACACCATCCCTCCTGCGACCTCTTGCGACCCGGAGCCAATACACGCCAAAGTACTAAGTCAAGAGAGGTCCCATACCCCCTAGTGTGGTTAGCACGCAAAATGCTCAGTATGGTGGCGCAAGTAACTCGGTCCTTAAATGAATCGGGCACCAATCCAGTCACACCCAAAAGCACACCATCTTACCATTGTGCCCAAGTCCAAATCATTTTGTTTTTATTTTTAGTTTTCACAAATAACATAGCACCAAGGTTGAAAATATAAAATTATAATAATTTTGTGTGATCAAGGTTACCGACTAAGTCGATAACCGCCCAATTCTACCGGTATCAAAGCATTGCTAAGCATCATATCACAAAGACAAATAAAAGGCCCTAAATCATTCACTGGGCTCTAATTCACCAGTGAGAATAATATTCCTAGGGTAGTGGCAGGGGTGAACAATTTCAGGGCAACAATGCAATAGGATTAGCTACCTCTAATCGACAAAATTAATCATTGACACAAAAGCATGCATACGTACGAGTAAAATAAAGTATTAGATTTTAAAAGTAATGGGATTAAGTGGATATGATCAAACTGCTTGCCTTTGCCTTGTTTGAGATATTCGACTTGCTGCAGAGGATCACTCTCGATAATACCAGAATCGTCGCAATCTATCGATCGAGTAAAAAGAACAAATAACACCGACAAGAGCCAAAATTCAATTTAATCCAATGAGCACAACTTTTACACAGCAGCTAGAGCATGATTTTACAAAAAAATTTAGAAACAGAGAACATTTTATTTGGAGTTAAAGAGAATTTTCTAGGGATTCTTCGAGTTAGAAATACATAAAAACACCCTTTAACCATTTATCAAAATTTTTTGAACAGAACCATACTTAAAACCTATTCTGGAAAATAGTACATTAAAAATGAAAATTAACAAAATTGGTTTCAATCGATTTGGATCAAAATTGAATTAGTTATGAATTTTCTAAGTTTAAAGGATTTATTAGTGCAAAGGAAATTCAATTCGGAAATTTCTAAAAGCATTAACTTCTTTTTACACACATAGCCAGCTAGCCATAGCGCAAGACAGGTAGGCCCGACATCAAGATGTTGACATGGTCAACATTGACCAGCTTCGGCCGAAGCTGGCTTTGAAGGCGCATAATAAGAAGACGCTTTCTAATTACCAAAACGTAAACTTAAACTAAGCATATAGAAATTACGTGATTTCTTCGGTGAAGACGTATTTATAACTCACATCACTCCTAATCTGGACAAGAGGGCCCACGCACCAGAGAATCTAAAAGAAACCAGGTTAAGACCTGCTTTAGCTTCCTATTCACAGGGCCCGCCTGTCGATGGAACAAAGAGGCATTAATAAGCCCTAATGACAACGAATTGATTTTAAGCGCTTCGCTCTGAAGTCGCTCGGCGTCCGACAATGAGCGCTCGGAACCAAAGTCTTGCCGGGCGTGCCGCCAGCGACGTGGTCCATGGCGGCGCGGGCTCAAGATAAAAATGGGTCCTCCTAGGGCTAGCGCACCCACTCGAGGTCGGGACCATGACGGAGGTTGACCGGAGCGGCGGCGCGGCTGGAGTTGGCGGCGGCGGCGCTCAGCCAAAAACGAAAAACACATAACCGACGACATATTAAACAATTAGCGTGCGCACGAGTGACCCCAAGGACCTAGGAACTCACCGAAATGACGCGGAGCTAAGGTGGTTGCCGGAGATGGGCTATCGGCGATGAACCGTGGCGGCGACCAAGGTGTCACAGAGGAGGGAGCGGCCTGATCAAAAGTAGAGGGAAAGAAAAGTAGGGAAAGGTCAAGCAGGGTTAGGAGACCATGCATGGGCATGGAATTGGAAAAATAATCATCTTACCGGTGATGAGGAAGTTGAGACTGCTCACGGCCGGAATTGAGGAACACCAAAATTCGACGACTCCTGCGGATGAATTTCGAAATTAGTTGAGGGGAAACAAGAGTGGTGACCCGGAACACAAGATGACGCGCAAAGGAAAAGACGGGCTTCACTGGTTGCCGAAAATGATGAGGGTGGCGACGCGGCCGGAGTTGGGAGCTCGGGCACTCCAGAGGTTTTCGCAGGAGAGAATGGGTGGGAGGGGAAAAGTGGTTTGGTCAAGCAAAGGGCGGGATGAAGAGGCCACTGGCGACCCTTATAAAGGTGAAGGGAGGCGGAGATCGCAAGGAGAACTCGTGGCAATTCCCGGCGGCGTGGCGCTCGGTGCGTGACGCACGGGAGCACAAGAGCCGAGCGGTTCTAGGGCATGGGCGAGCTGGTGGTTGAAGGAGTTGACCGCGGAGTTAAGGCACGCGGACGATGCGCACGAAGGTGAGAAAAACCGGGGCGGTTTGGTGGTGTTGGCGAGTGGAGCTCGGCGGAGCGGTCGCGGTGCTAAGAGCGCGGGCGAGCTGGCGTTGGACGCCAAGCCACGCGGAGGAAATGCCCTGATCAGCGGGCCCCCCAGGTAAGTGAGAGTGAAGTGAGAGAGGGGCGCGGTGGGGCGGCTCGAGCCGGAGTTGGACTCGGGTCCGAGCGAGCTAGTGCGGTCAAGCCAGGCCGGAAAGGTTTAGGTGCGGTCAGGGTCGAGTCAGGCTCGGGTTCGAGCACGATGAACAATAGGGTCTAGGTTAGGGTTTAGAATTTGGATTTAGATTTGACCGAAAACAACCAAGTTTGACCTAGTAGTTTAAAATAGAAATAAATTTCTAAAAATTCTGAAACTTCTTGTGAGCATCCTGAGGTTCACAAGGGACTTACGAAAAATAATTTTAAACATTTTATACATTAAAATTTGTTAGAATTAAATTATTTTCAAATCTGCATTAGTGATTTGATTTAAATTTTGGTGAAGGCAAAATGACTTCTAAAAATTTGGTAAAAATAATTACAATTCAATATAAATAATCTAGTATTTGAATAAATTATTTTTGGCAACTTTCATTCACACATTTTTCTGGAATTCAAATAGAAATGGAATTTATGTTTAAAAGTTTGAAATTTCAACACAAACTTTAATACAAACATGAAAAGTTTAAAATTGTGCGCAAGTTTTTAGAAAACCAAGAGCATGACCAAGAGATACAACAAAAGTTTTTAAACTTTAATACTTTTATAAATTTGAAATACAAACCCTAGTTTGGGGTTGTTACAAATCTACCCCCTTAAACAGAATCTCGTCCCGAGATTCTGGTAGTTCGGAAGTCGGAACGAAAGGCTGTGGTAACCTAGGTGGGTTTGGTCACGGGGTCACTTTTCGGATTTCGACGCAAACCGAACTCAAATCCGAACCCAGAGAGGTTCTTCAGAAGTTTTAGGTTCTAAAGTGGGAAGCTTTGTTGAATGATTTCTAATGTTCTCCTGTTTAAGTGTTTTCTAAGTGGTTCTTTTCAACTCTAAATGAAATCCGCCATCTGTTGTCTTGATTTCCTTCAGAGATAGTGCTGGAAGATCATGATGTAGTATCCTGACGTCGCTGCCATATTTTCCTTTCCATTGCTTTGTTTAACCTTTCCTTTCTTGATTTGAAGATACTTTGACATCACGCTTCACGTCGTCTTCTGGTAGTATGAAAGACTCGGCTCCACTTAGTCAACCGAAAAGGGGCATCGATCGATAGAACTGAAAGACTGGTTAGATGGTAATCTAGTATCAACACCAGGATTCAGTGTAGAAAAGAGAAGGCAAGCAAGGTTTTAAGGTGGTCTCGCTTGGCCTCACTTCTCTAGTTCTATTTGTTTGGCTGGGAAAGGAAATGCACAGGATGAATGCACGAGGGGATGCATGTGTGCAAATTAATCCTAAGGTAAATTTTAAATTTTGGTTAATGAGAGTGCAAATGCTTACATGCATGCTTACATGCTTCTACCGACATGCAAATGCTCACATGCATGCTTAGATGCTTCTTGTTTTATGCAACTTGAGTAACATGACATGCTTAAGTTAATTTAGAAACTATATGCATGATCAAAGTATAAGAATCAAGATGCCTAACAAGTATTTTGAGGTATCTTCTACCCCCTTAAATATTTTGGTGCATGAAGATAAGTTGAGGAAAGAATGGGCATAAGGTGAGGGAATGGCAATGGGTATGCAATTTAATTCTAGCATGCACTAATCATTCCAAAATCACCATAATGAGATCAATTGAACCACCGATAGTTTTTCAACATAATTGCAATGCATGCCGCCCGTAGGCGATACGCAACTACTTGGAACAAAGAGAGCAAGCGATTACAGAATCTAGCATCTATATGCTAAGTAATATCATTAGGGCGTGCATACTCTAAGAGTAAACCCTAATTTAATCCTAATATCGCAATAAGGCATCGTCTAGGGGAAATAGACATTACCCTAACCCGATTGCAAACACATAACAAGCAAGAAATGAACTCCAAACACATAACAAGCAAGAAATGAACTCCAAATATTTGTATGAAAACATAAGACCAGTGCAAAACCACAAAGAAAAAGATTTGCTTCCCGGTACGACTAACTCGTATTGAATGAACGAGCCATCGTTTAGGATGATAAAATTTTAGAACACAACTCAAGTTCTAACGCATCGAAAAGGCATGGCAAAAGCCATATAAGGGTGCATTGGGCACTAGCCATCTAATGTCACATCTTACCCTTTTAATCCCATGAGTTTTAGTTGATTTATCATCTCATTTTTAACCCTAACGACGAACTATGTGCTCGCAGTCCGAAACTTGTGCTTGCTGTCCAGATCTTGTATCCGAGCTCCGAGATGAGTGCTTCAACTCCGAGTACTTCAAATCTTTCACTAACCAACAATCAACACTTCATATTTTTAACTCTCAATATTCCCCAAACCGAATTTAACTGATAACCAACTAACTTTGAAAGAAGAAGAGAGAGGAACAACTTTTTCGAAAACTCAACAAGAATAAGGCAAGATGAGCAAGCTAAGATAGATAAGGAGTAAAATCTGAGAAGTTACTTAAGTTTTCACAAACCATTTGACATATTGAAAATAAGTTTTTCAAAATATCCTAATGACAACCAAGCTAGGGGTTTCTACGGTCAGTATAGCTCTGACACCAACTTTGCGAGGACCCCAGTTTATTTGGCTTGTAATGCTTAGCCTTCCATTGACCCTAGCATCACAAATCAAATAAACCAAGCCTCGAGATATGTATACTTCCCAGAAATGCACTATACATACCCCGTTACAAAATCAAGCATCAATTCCATACACGAGAGGTTACAATATCAAAACATCATAATAAACAACAGATTGAATTTACAAGATAAATAACAAACTAAACAGCGGAAGCAAAAGTGTCATAAGATGGCAATAAACAAAAGCCAATTAGTGTGCCTTTTACCCACAAGGCAACCAACCGGGCCGCCAAGCTAGTCGTCAAACCCGAAGCACATCTCACCAAAGGGAAAACCTTGGGGCTTACCTTCTTCCTCTACACACAAAAACATTAAGCAAAGCAGTTGAGTACAAAAATTGTTTTTGTACTCGCAAGACTGACGTGTAAGGGTAACAGAACTATAATTAACTACATGCAGGCTTTATTTAAGTGGAGGGGGCTCTGGACTTACTTTTAGCATAAAGCCAGATTTCTTTTGCAATAATGTAATAGTTTGAAGGCAGGTTTAACAATTCAAATTTTATTTGCACAAATAATAATGACAATGATGCGATAACATAAATACATCCTGGAGATGACCAACCCAATGGCCATCACAACAATAGTATGAACACCCATTCATACCAACCCATCAAATTTTAATTAAATGTTGTAGTCTAGTTCTCACGAGGCGTATCCGAGCGTGTCCATAACCTAGGACGAGGCTATTCGAATAGTTTTAACCTGCCAGGGGTGTACCAATGTACCCACACTTTAGACCACCTTTCCACCAGCCACGGTTAGCATACTTCCTTTGGTATGCAGGCACGGCTAAGTCTAACAAGACGTTTTCCAATATTGTGTATTAACTACGAGCCGCTCGTATGGATAGAAATCCATACGCTTACATGGTAAAGCCGAAAAGACAACTACCCACACAGGGTAAAGCTTTTCGGACAACTACCATGCTCCCAACACCATCCCTCCTGCAACCCCCTGCGACCCGGAGCCAATACACGCCAAAGTACTAAGTCAAGAGAGGTCCCATACTCCCTAGTGTGGTTAGCACGCAAAATGCTCAGTATGGTGGCGCAAGTAACTCGGTCCTTAAATGACTCGGGCACCAATCCAGTCACACCCAAAAGCACACCAGCTTACCATTGTGCCCAAGTCCGAATCATTTTGTTTTCATTTTTAGTTTTCACAAATAACATAGCACCAAGGCTGAAAATATAAAATTATAATAATTTTGTGTGATCAAGGTTACCGACTAAGTCGATAACGGCCCAATTCTACCGGTATCTAAGCATTGCTAAGCATCATATCGCAAAGACAAATAAAAGGCCCTAAATCATTCACCGGGCTCTAATTCACTAGTGAGAATAATATTCCTAGCGTAGTGGCAGGGGTGAACAATTTCAGGGCAATAATGCAATAGGATTAGCTACCTCTAATCGACAAAATTAATCATTGACACAAAAGCATGCATACGTACGAGTAAAACAAAGTATTAGATTTTAAAAGTAATGGGATTAAGTGGATATGATCAAACTACTTGCCTTTGCCTTATTTGAGATATTCGACTTGCTGCAGAGGATCACTCTCGATAATATCAGAATCGTCGCAATCTATCGATCGAGTAAAAAGAACAAATAACACCGACAAGAGCCAAAATTCAATTTAATCCAATGAGCACAACTTTTACACAGCAGCTAGAGCATGATTTTACGAAATTTTAGAAACAGAGAACATTTTATTTGGAGTTAAAGAGAATTTTATAGGGATTTTCCGAGTTAGAAATACATAAAAACACCCTTTAACCATTTATCAAAATTTTATGAACAGAACCATACTTAAAACCTATTCTGGAAAATAGTACATTAAAAATGAAAATTAACAAAATTGGTTTCAATCGATTTGGATCAAAATTGAATTAGTTATGAATTTTCTAAGTTTAAAGGATTTATTAGTGCAAAGGAAATTCAATTCGGAAATTTCTAAAAGTATTAACTTATTTTTACACACACAGCCAGCTAGCCATAGCGCAAGACAGGCGGGCCCGACATCAAGATGTTGACATGGTCAACATTGACCGGCTTCGGCCGAAGCTGGCTTTGAAGGCGCATAATAAGAAGACGCTTTCTGATTACCAAAACGTAAACTTAATCTAAGCATATAGAAATTACGTGTTTTCTTCGGTGAAGACGTATTTATAACTCACATCACTCCTAATCCGGACAAGAGGGCCCACGCACCAGAGACTCTAAAAGAAACCATGTTAAAACCTGCTTTAGCTTCCTATTCACGGGGCCCGCCTGTCGGTGGAACAAAGAGGCATTAATAAGCCCTAATGACAACGAATTGATTTTTAACGCTCGCTATAGAAGCTGCTTGAGCGTCCGACAATAGAGGCGCTCGGAACCGAAGTCTTGCCGGGCGTGCCGCCGGCGGCGTGGTCCATGGCCGCGCGGGCTCAAGATAAAAATGGGTCCTCCTAGGGCTAGCGCACCCACTCGAGGTCGGGACCATGACGGAGGTTGACCGGAGCGGCGGCGCGGTCGGAGTTGGCGTCGGCGGCGCTCAGCCGAAAACGAAAAATACAGAACCGACGACATACTAAACAATTAGCGTGCGCACGAGTGACCCCAAGGACCTAGGAACTCACCGAAATGACGCGGAGCTAAGGTGGTTGCCGGAGATGGGCTGTCGGCGATGAACCGTGGCGGCGACCAAGGTGTCACCGAGGAGGGAGCGTCCTGAGCAAAAGTAGAGGGAAAGAAAAGTAGGGAAAGGTCAAGCAGGGTTAGGAGACCGTGCATGGGCATGGAATTGGAAAAATAATCATCTTACCGGTGATGAGGAAGACGAGACTGCTCACGGCCGGAATTGAGGAACACCAAAATTCGACGACTCCTACGGATGAATTTCAAAATTAGTTGACGGGAAACAGGAGTGGTGACCTGGAACACAAGATGGCGCGCAAAGGAAAAGACGGGCTTCACTGGTTGCCGAAAATGATGAGGGTGGCGACGCGGGCGGAGTTGGGAGCTCGGGCACTCCAGAGGTTTTCGCAGGAGAGAATGGGTGGGAGGGGAAAAGAGGTTTGGTCAAGCAAAGGGCGGGATGAAGAGGCCACTGGCGACCCTTATAAAGGTGAAGGGAGGCGGAGATCGCAAGGAGAACTCGTGGCAATTCCCGACGGCGTGGCGCTCGGTGCGTGACGCACGGGAGCACAAGAGCCGAGTGGTTCTAGGGCATGGGTGAGCTGGTGGTTGAAGGATTTGACCGGGCAGTTAAGGCACGCGGACGATGCGCACGAAGGTGAGAAAAACCAGGGCGGTTTGGTGGTATTGGCGAGCGGAGCTCGGCGCAGCGGCCGCGGTGCTCAGAGCGCGGGCGAGCTGGCGTTGGACGCCAAGCCACGCGGAAGAAATGCCCTGACCAGCGGGCCCCCCAGGTAAGTGAGAGTAAAGTGAGAGAGGGGCGCGGTGGGGCGGCTCGAGCCGGAGTCGGACTCGGGTCCGAGCGAGCTGGTGCGGTCAAGCTAGGCCGGAAAGGTTTAGGTGCGGTCAGGGTCGAGTCGGGCTCGGGTTCGAGCCCGATGAACAGTAGGGTCTAGGTTTGGGTTTAGAATTTGGATTTAGATTTGACCGAAAACAACCAAGTTTGACCTAGTAGTTTAAAATAGAAATACATTTCTAAAAATTCTGAAAAATTCTTGTGAGCATCCTGAGGTTCACAAGGGACTTAGGAAAAATAATTTTAAACATTTTATACATTAAAATTTGTTAGAATTAAATTATTTTCAAATCTGCATTAGTGATTTGATTTAAATTTTGGTGAAGGCAAAATGACTTCTAAAAATTTGGTAAAAATAATTACAATTCAATATAAATAATCTAGTATTTGAATAAATTGTTTTTGGAAACTTTCATTCACACATTTTTCTGGAATTCAAATAGAAATGGAATTTAAGTTTAAAAGTTTGAAATTTCAACACAAACTTTAATACAAACATGAAAAGTTTAAAATTGTGCACAAGTTTTTAGAAAACCAAGAGCATGACCAAGAGATACAACAAAAGTTTTTAAACTTTAATACTTTTATACATTTGAAATACAAACCCTAGTTTGGGGTTGTTACACAATGCTCTAGTAGCAATTTTCAGGAATTCTGTGAAGACCTAGGTTTCAAGATACATTTCGCTTCTGTTGCTCATCCACAGAGTAATGGAGCAGTTGAGCGAGCCAATGGTACCATAATGCAAGGAATCAAACGATGAGTTTTCTACCAGTTACTTCAACGGTCAGGGGCTTGGGTTCATGAACTTCCTTCGGTATTTTGGGCCGTTCATACCACAACTAGTCGTGCGACCGGTGAAACACCATTCTTTATGGTTTACGGAGCTGAAGCCATGCTTCCTGCAGAACTTAAAATTGGTTCTGCTCGAACTGATTGCTTTTCCGAAAGTAATCAATGTGAACGACGACTTGACAACATCAATTTCCTTGAAGAACGATGAAATCAAGCTTTGCTACGATCAGCAATCTACCAGCAAGCCATGCGTCGGTACCACAGTCGTAAAGTGCAACCTCGCGACCTAGCCGTAGGTGATTTGGTTCTTAGAAAATTCGAACCAAGCGGTCGCAACAAACTTTCACCTAAATGGGAAGGTCCATACTGCGTGGTCGGTTACAGACCAGGATCGATGACGATTAGCTATGTCGACGGGCAAATTTTGTCTAATTCTTGGAATATTGATCAACTGCGTAAGTTCTTTGTTTAATTTCCTGTATTTATTTCATTTTCATATTTCAATAAAGATGCATTTCCTTTTTTCCAAAATGATAAGTATGATTGTTTATACTTATTATTCGTTGCATCTGGTCATATGCCTCTCTTGTTGATGGTTGGTCGGAGAAGACACTCATTCTCTCCGATATTCCTTTCAAAGGGATCTCCACTACTCATGGTTGTTGACTTAAATGTCACTGACCACACCGGTTTTAGTCGTGATCATTGCTTCAATGATACACACGCACAACCAGATATTCTTTTCTTAAAGAAACAAATGAGTAAAAGGAGTACCAATCCAAACAATTTACTCGGTTTTCGTTCTTTCTTGAATTTGAAGACTGTTATTTTATTTCAACATTCTGTTCTACTCAAGTTTGGCTATTGGTCGGGACACGGAAAGCCTCCTGGTCGAAGTCTCTCCTCTCTGCACGTGGTCCTGCCCACTGGAAGGAGCTTCCTAGTGACGGTCCTTTTCCTACGATCCTCACTGCCAGTCGGATTTGAGCATGAGCATGTTTCGCAAAATATTTTACAAATCTTCAGTTCTTGAGATTCGATACGACTAGATCCGAATATTTTCTAAACAAAGGTACTTATCTTTTCATTTCATTTTTTGCATACATTCTTAATGCATATCTTCTTATCAGCAAATCCGGTCTTTGTTATATCTTCCGACTACAAATGGTATTTCATAGTACTTCGGTAATGGACAAGATCTAGACTAGTCGAAATCGTCAGTTGGTTCCGACCACATGATTTCCTAGTATTTACTGGATCATTGTCACACACATTATCAGCACTCCTACCATGGTCATTGTTATTACTCAATTTCTTGGTCTACTGATTTCTTTTAGTAACGCTCATCTACTAATATAAGCAGTCGGGGGCTAGGAGATATATGAGTATTTAAACAATATTGATAAGACAAAGCAGGATCTTTTTTGATGAAAGGTAAGTTTTATTTTACATATTACATCCATTTACATATTGGGACCACCAGACTGGTCGCTACATGATGGGGATCCGACTTCCATTTCCTCAGCAACTTTCTCTCCGAGAGGTCTTAGTTCCTCGAGAAGTTTTGTTGCTTCACTTTTGGAGCAGTCGAAGTCCTCTTCCACAGCTTTAAGACTCACAGAGGGGTCCGAAGCCTTTAGTTTTGCAAAAGCAACACTAACTCCATTTACAATAGCTTCCTTCATTGTCTGGGTATGATTTTCCCTCATAGTTTTGAGCAGGCCTTTAAGATTTTCCAGAAGTTGACCAAAATAGTTCATCTTTTCCGCTGGATCTCCTAAAGAAGGCAAGCTTGATCCTGATCCCATATCAAAGATCATTTTGTTAAGAGCCATGATTTTCTCATCAAGGCCGAATACAAGGGTTGCCTTTTGGCCACGCTCAATCTCGAGGGTCTTCTCCGCTCGTTCAAGTGCTTGGGTTTTTTCTGCACGAGTAGATAAAAATAAATTAATATACTCTTTGTAATTGAGTTATGAAATACTGGTTAAGTCTACGACCAGTTACCTTTAATTTTCTTCTCACAGGAGTCGAAAACCTCCTTTTGTCTGGTCATCGCATGCTCGATCGACCGGTCTTTACCCTGATTTTCTTCCCTCAGTTTTATTATTATGGCCTCTTTGGCCGCGGTCTCTTCTTTAATTTTCTCTAAATCTATCAATATGATGAAAGAGAAGGTTGAGTTACAAGAGACAAATAAGGTAATAAAATTTAGGAAGTCAAACTAAAAGAGAAAAGTTCTTACTTTTCAGATCGGAATGTTTTTGCTCCAAAGTCTTTATTCGCTGGGTTAGTCCTCCGACCACAGCATAGTTTTTGACCATGTGCTACAAAGACAAAAATCCCTTTCTTTGATAAGCTTTCAAAGAAACTTCAAAAGAAAGAGTTGTAAGGATGGTCGTAGAACACTTACCCAAATTGCCATATCGTTATATTCGGAAAAGATGGTATCTGGACCAATCTCGGCTTGATGGTCCGATATCTTTCCCCAGGCTTCATCAAGTTCCTTATCCTCGATAAATCGGGGAGAAAAAGGGAATTTGTTAACTTGAGAAGCATTTCCAGGAGGAGGTGGAACCTGTTGAGAATCTCTGGAGATGACTACCTCCGGAGAAGGAGTAAGGATTACTAGAGGATCTGAGAGATCTTTGAAACACCGCTGGGGCTTCTTTTACTACTTCATCCTAAGTAGTTTTGGCTTTAGGAGTATCCTGATCAGGAAACTCCACGACCACCTCTTCCCCAGAAACCTTTTCCTGAGGAGTGCTCTGGTCGGACACGACTGGAACACCAGAAGATCTGTTCAAGATTAATTCTTCAGATAATGAGGGTGTCGTTTATTTGGATTCTTTTTCTATCTTGATGCATACCCTCTAGATCAAATATCCAAGATTCGACTAAACATCATTCCTTATTACGAAGATATGAACAGAATGAAGCTTTATTTTATTAAAGATCCAAATATTACAAAAACCCCTGGTTACATTTCCTCTACAAACCTTCTAAACAGAAATCCTTCGACTAGTTCCTCGAAGAAAAACTTCAGGTTGATCGAAGTTGATTTCTGGCAGAAGGAGACTGGAGATGTGTAACCAAGTAGGCGCTGGTTTCACACCTTTCTCTTGACATGAA
Source organism: Ampelocalamus luodianensis (assembly GCA_036346255.1). Lineage (NCBI taxonomy): Eukaryota > Viridiplantae > Streptophyta > Magnoliopsida > Poales > Poaceae > Ampelocalamus > Ampelocalamus luodianensis. The sequence continues at coordinate 37,861,074 of CM070633.1, forward strand.
CTTCGATCTTGATTGAAGACTATACATAATGAAGTATTCACTCAATCTTCGAAGGCCATATTCACCTTGAAAACAAAACTCATAGACCAAATTGACTTCTAGATCACCTTAGGATCACAACTCCATGGGTCTGGACCCCGAAATGGTGATCTAAAAGTCAATTTGTCCCATGAATTTTGTCTTATCAAAAGAAATAAAGGTGTTATGAACTTTGGGTTTCCAAATTTCATCATTGAGAAGGTTCAAGAAGAGAATTTTCTATCACCGGAGCGAAACTAAGAAAGCTAGGGATTTTTTTTTCGTCTCTTCAAAGATCTATCCTCTGAAGGTTATTTATAACCTTAAGATTGTGATAGAATTAAAGAAGAAGATAAGAGTAGAAGTCCAACGGACACAAAAACTCTTCAATTCCCAAGGCAAAGTTCTCAACTTTAAAGTGAATACAAACCGCTTCAAATGCCCTTGCATTTTAATGAGCATCAACCCGATACGATTTCATTGGAAGAAAAGTATTCACACGACCTATTCATTTAAAGTTCAGGGGCTAGCTGACGAGGATGAGAACCTCTATATATTATTTTTAATACATAAAAGACCATACATCTTCGTGGTCGTAACCCTTATGTGCACAACCTCGCTGGTCGTAGAGATTCCAGAGGTTACATAATGGGTTCCCTGGTCGGACGAAGGCCTAAGCCAAGCTTCCGACCAGGAGAACTGCTCGTCGAAGGTATGAACTGACATTTGGAGTAAATCCCAAGGTATATTCTCTACCGTATGATGAATGGAGCACGTGTATATTCCATGCCATACGATGTATCTTATTCAGACACACCAGCGAACAACCTCCATGCGGTTGTATGTCTCATAGACATATAACCGCCGAACGGTTGGTTCTGTATCAACCGTCACGTGACTCCGACCAGACGCAACGCTTCACATCAGACGTCTTCTCCGGAAGAAACTATCGCCTCTTCAAAGGCTATTTAAAGATGGAACCTGGACGGATCAGAGGGAGAAGAAGGAAGGAACAAGACAGAGTCATTAGACTAAAGCACAAGCCATAGATTTATGTAATTAGTCTGAGATAGCAAGGGAGCAAACAGAGTTCTTAGTACATACCTTGTAAATTCCAGTTCATATTAATAAAGAGCAGCCCTATTATTCCCTTAGATTTCCCACGTTACTTTCTTCTTTTATTTTTGTAAGATCGACGTCTTAATCGTCGACAATTATCCTTATACTATACTTGTGGTTGCACAGCTTAATAGTTTAAAAATGCAGTACATGATTCGGTCCTTAATCGACTTAGGCGAGACATACCACAAACCCAACTCTCGTGCATGCCTCTGCACTGATCTCATACCAACCACTCGCTCAAGCCTCCACCATTTTAAATAATATTTTCCTATTTCCAGTGGTAACCCATATTACCACACTACAATTCACATCATGTTCTTGTAATGGCAATGTTTGTGTCATACTCAAATTTAGCCACTAAGCAGTATCTAAGCACAACCAACAATCATGAGTGATTATCCAAGGGAGGTCTTACTCATGTAATAGTTAACCTTGGGTGACAAGGTATAAGGGTTATCAACAATCAAGGAGGAGAATAGTAATATCAACCTTTAGTATAGCTAGATATCAACATCTAACATAGCATTTCATAAATAATAATAAGCATGCAAGTAATATTTTGAAACAAAATACTTCGCATTTGAAAAGTAGGCTCAACATGACCAATCGTAAGGACTTGTTGTGCTCAAGTGTGGATATTTCCTGGTCTTGGTCTTGTCCTCCAGCAGTGGCGAAGTCTTTGGCGACGTTGGAATCTATTTAAGCGCAAAATGATAACTTCAAATAAAACTCAAATAAATTCAAATGAACACCAAAAATTATGATTTTGGTATTGATAGAAATATCTCAAATTTAGATGAATTTAGAAATAAAAATCAAATAATTTGGACTTAAAATGAGGGAGAACAAGCTCTCCAAAGTTTGACCATAAAGAAACTCAAGAAAATCTGAAATTACTGATAGGTGGGTCCAGTTGGATTTTCATTTCATTTTATTTATTTAAAGTTTTTTATTGTTTTTATGTTTATTATTATTCAGGAAAACCCGAGAGACTAACAAGTGGGACCGCGGTCCACCCTACGATGCACAGGACCAAGGGGTCCACATGTCAACAACTTGGTCTACAAACTTGATGTATGCATGGATAAACTAAACATGAGGCCCGCATGTCATAGACTCAAACTTTAACCTATGGTTTAATTAGGTTTCCTAATTACCGAGGGCCCACATATCATACTGACATTAACTACTTAACTAATGTTAACTAATTACTTGTTCAAAGAAACTACGGGGCCATGTGTCATCACCACCGTCATCATCTTCCGCAACAGAGGAGAGAATAGAGGCATCATTGTTGTCTCTGGGGCGAGCTCAATGTCAGCAGAGGGGACTTCGGCGACCACCCACGACTAGCAAAACGATTAGGAGGGTCTACTGCGACTCTAGCAGCCACGGCGTGATGGCGAGGTCGTCAGCAACGCTACTGTTCACACTAGCAACTACTCAACGCGGCTATAAACTAGGAAAAGAAGCCTAGACTACCAACTATAGGCTTCAATAGTGCTAGACAAGTGCTCAGTGCTCCAAACACGGCAACACAACTAGCTCTTCCATGATGACTTGGGGCGGTGCAATGAAGTCAACAGCGTGGCTACGCTACGTCCATCTCACATTTCTCATAATATAATATAACTCGCTCGCGTCGAAAACTAAGTTTTTGACCTTTATTTTTATACAAAATAATAGAAGTAAACCCCTCTAGACTTTCTTTTCAAAAACTCCCAAACTCATATTTATCATGTCAACCTTTTTACAAATTTTACGAAAGACTATAGCCTGACTAAGCAATTGTGCAATATTCACACTCGAAACTCCTGAGTTGACATCATCTATTGTCTAAACCATAACCTAATGGCTACAATAATAAGGACATCAAAATTTCAAGTAGGTTCATGCATGGAATAGGATTACAACTACCGTTATCCCAAACAAAGTAATTTTATATTAAACATACACGCATGCATAATAGATTTTGCAAAAAGAAGTACAATAATTAAAAGAATGGAATCAAGGAGATCCATTAGGAAAGGAGCTCACCGAGTTGGCCAAAACGGTGAGTGGAAGCGACGACCGTGAACCGAATGTCACTGTAATACTCCGGAAGTGTGAGAAGTCAAGAATCGGGTTAATTAATTTAATCGGTAGAGAATTATTTAATCGGGGAAGAATTTATTTTCAGAATTCGTCAAATCAAGATTAGAGAGGGGCTTTTCCGCTTGTTCTCATCCACTTGGGCCTGGGCCTTGGCCCATCTAGCCTTGAAGTGGCCGGCCAAAGGGGGGGAGGTGCCACCCTCCCCAAACCCTATCCGCCCCCCGCCCTTTCCCTCCTCCCACTTGCAGCCGCCCCCTCCCCTTCCCTTGGCCGGCCCCTCCCCTTTCCCTTGCGCCTCCCCTCTGCCCAGGGTGCTGTTCCCTTGCGCCTCCCCTCTGTCCAGGTTGGTGCCCTTTGCGCAAGAAGGAGAAAGAGAGGAAGAGAAGAGGGAGAAGAAGGAGAAGAAGGAGAAGAAGGAGAAGAAGATCTTGTGTGGGGATTGGTTCAGCAAGTTCTAGCGGTTCTACAAGGGTAACGAGATGCCTTCCCCGCTGTTTGATCCATAGTAGATGCGAAACCGATTAGAATTGTTGGATAAATGTTGGGCTGCAGAAGATTCGATTCTGTCCAGTACCTTGCGTGGGTATTTTCGTGTATTTAGAGGCTGAATTTTAAGATTCCATCTCCTAGAGTTATGTGGGATCTGTCGTTATCTTTCAGTAGCCACGAAGATCACTCAATTCCAAGGTCTGAGTCAAAAGTTATGGTCATTTTAGTATCTACTGCCAGAAATCTGACGAGAATAATCTGTCTGGATATTTCCTAAAATATGAAAGGGAAATTTGTAGAATCTGAAAGTTCACACAACTAGGTTATTGTAGATAATTCGATAACCTTTTCAGATTGATAAAGAACGATTAATTCGGAGTTACCTATTAAAAGTTATGGTCATTTTAGTTTTGTTGTTCGCACGTGTAGGCAGTTTCTGTACTGAAAGTTCAAACAATGATTAGCCTTTTATTTTGGCCGAATTGGATTATCGTGTCAACTAGAGTATTGTAGATTAGTCAGTTAAGAATCTACAGAAATTGGGTTTACCTCTTTTCGACTTCCAGTTCATCAGTTATGTCAATTACCATGCTGCTGTCCAGAAACGGTATATGGCAGGAAACGTTGTTTTTCAGTTTCAGCTTTGTAAACTCGTTTTGAGTCATCAGGGAAGCGGTGTAGAATGCCGATTAGTAGCGCTGGGTATATTATGTCCTTATTGAAATTATTTTACTTGTTTAGGAGGTGAAGCCTGAGGTTTAGGAGTATCATCCTTGCCGGCTAACGCGTCGCATCGTGGAAGGCAAGTAAATGTAGCGGTTGTGCTACGGTTTAACTCGTTATTCTTACTACTTGCAATATACATGTTTTTCATAACTTGAAGTTATATGCCATGGTTGCATGTTTTATGGATGAGGTCGTGGTAGCAAATTAATATTCATTTTTGCCATGCGTTGGAAGAGTTGTTGGTAGTCATGTGGTAATTTGCTTAATGAGCCAAATGCGGAATATTAAAATAAACTCAAGGTGGACATATTGATAATTCCTTGTGGTTATATTCATGATGATCATGTTGTGGTCTATGTGGTAGAGTTCCATTTAGATCGATTGATTTTGATCTTGGTGAATCGGGTGTGGGTTATGTGGTAATGGTCTTATGACACAATGTTATTGTGCTTATTGAGACACATGTGGATTATGAGAAAATATTCATGATGAGTATGTTGTTGACCTTCGTGGTTAAATTCTTGTGGTTTATGATTATCATATCATTTATGACATATCATGACATTTGCATTGTGGATGTCGCCGCTTATAGCCGCGACCGTACCGGTACAACATCGTGCATTGCCGTAGCACGATGCACACTTTTACCTTATTGGGTAAAGGTGCAGTGGAGCATAGCATGCATATGCATTACATTGTGGAAAGATCATTTGCATACTTATGCAATATATTGAGGTGAAGTTATTTTGCAAACAAACGCAACTTCATAGTTGCAATGTGGAAATTGACTCATGAGAGTCTCTTGTGCTATGAGTAATGTGGTTGTGGTTGTGGAATGGGGTTCATCCCTTGTGGTATGGTAGAGGTTGTGATTGTGGCATGAGATTCTTCTCTCTTGTGGTAATTGTTGATAGCAGTTGTGGATGCGAGAAATAGTAAAGTTATGAGGTAAAACATGTTAATACTTTATTGTCATCGGTAGTGGTAGTGGTGAATAATATGAAGCAGTTGATCAAGATTCAATTGTTAATATTTTACTATCATTGGTAGTAAATATGGTTGAGGCTATAATTGTGATCATTATGGGAATTGGATATTGATGCTTAATATCTTTGTAGTTTATTTAGCTTGTAAATGAATGTGGATTCACATTATGGATGTGGACATATGGATACTTTAATGATGTTGTATATTTGTTTGTAGTCTGGTTAGCCTGTTAAACAGTTTGCTTGCTGAGATTTTTATCTCACCCTTGTTTCCCCCCCCCCCCTACAGGTGATTGTTGAGCATTCATGGGATGGGTAGAGTGGCACCACAATAATGCACTTGGTTCATCCACTCATGTTGTAATAAAGTCGATGAAATTCTAGCCAAATGCTTAACTATTTGTGGATGATTATGTTTTAATAAGGATGGACTTGTGAACCATTCTTTGATTAATTTGCTAGAGATTGTTTAATTATTGAACTTGTTACCGTTATCTTTATTCCCTTAGTTGTTTATGCTTCCGCTTAATGCTTCTTGTCTAGAGATGTTGCCGAAATAATTTATCTTGAAATTATTGGCTAGCTGTAGAGTGGTTTAGTAGCATTCCAGGGTAATGTGGGTCCTGGGGTGTTACAGTTGGTATCAGAGCGGGCTTTAGGTCTATGGTAATTAAAAATATTAAATTGACACACTGGTGCACAGTAGGATGGGATGGGTCAAGCATTGCATTCATGCTTTGACATGTTATATTGATTATTCATGCTATGAGATAATCTTGTATGTTTATGTGTTGTTTCTATGACTGCTATGAGTGAGGATAGTCAATGATAAGAGGTAGGGTTTGCGGCTGTTGCCTTGGGCATTGCCGCTTATACCCCGTTCGTGGTAGGATATTGATGCGATTACCTTGGGTAACTTAGTTGCGGATATCATGGGTAAGTTTCTTAGAAAAGTGTTATCCTCCTTGAATTGATGTTGGCCGATTCTTGGCCTATTGCAGTTAATGATTTTCTCTTGGGTTAGCTGTTTATTGCAGTTGTTGGGTGTCATTAGGCCTCCAATTGTTCTTTAGACCAAGTATTGTTTCTTTCTGATTGATGGGTTGTTTGACTGCTCGTGAGCAGTGCTTTTGGAGAGACTGGTATTTTCCGTGTTGTTCCATCTTTCTTGCTGGAAACCATGACTCTTGTATTTCGTTTGATATTTTGAGAGAGAATCAAAGCTTTACGTGGGAAGTTCATTAACTTGTGGAAGCATTGGCTCTATGCATTTGTTTTGAAGTTTGATTTCTCTCAAGAAGGGAGTGTTAAAACTCCTTTGTGATGTTTTGTTGTGTTTAAGTAGTAGGTGGAAATTATGTAAATAATTGATAGATTGTGAATTATCAAGTTGAAAAGTTAGCGTGGTACATCATTAATTTCTACTAACATCGTTAGAAGTGAAGTTGATTAATATGATGTTGTCCTGTTGTAGTTTCTTGAAGATTTGTGGCTAAGAATTTAGCGATACATGTGTAGAACTCATGCATCTATTAAGGAATATGATAAACAATTGTTTTGACTATTGTAGTTGTTTTATTTTCCCAACTTGATGGATAGATTGGATTGATCGATCTTAAGTAATTAATCTGACCATTCAGGATGGTCAAGTAAGGAGGTGTTGGAATATTGTCTTAATAAGATTAACCTTTAATATGTTCTCTCTTTACATACTTGATGAGCATGTACAACTATTAAATTTATGTAACTTTTACCATGCTAAATTGTTGAAACATATATACAGAAATGGATGAAGGTTGATGTATTGACTTGTGGAATCTTGTCTTATAAAGCTGGTATTATTGATGTTTAAAGTTATTTTATTTTAATATCTTAACATAAGGTGGAGTATTGAATCTGTGCTCTTTATTGTCTTTGTGATTGCAAATTAGAGATAGGATCATTAATGCTATCTTGATGAAAAATTAATAATCAATTATTGACAAAGAATGGCTAGAGTGTAATTACTTTTGCTAAACTAGAGTTGAGCATCAGTACGAGATAAATGTATGAAATCTAATAAGAGACTCATACTAGCATGTTTTGTGAGGTTGTTATGTTCTAATATCATCTTGTTAAAGAGTTTGTTTTAATATGATGGCTTATGCACTAGGTTTAACTAGATTAAGTAGTTGGAATCTTATTTGGATAATAAGAACATGATGAAGTGATTTATAGTGTTCCTTTTGGAAAAAATATGAAGAGTGAGATGATATGATGATTTTTTTTGCAAAGAATGTTTTATCTTGTTGTGAATACAATCCATAGCATGTAGTTGTGATTATGGTGTTGAATGTTTTAAAAATAAAGGAATTTGTTAATTCCATAATACTAATTGAATTGAAGGGTGTGAGATTTACGGTTGGAATCTTTTTGGACCTTATGACTTGTGTGATAGCCGAGGTTGCTTTGAGTAAAGCGACATGTTGAATGATCTTTTTGGTTTTTATCTGAATCTCGTGTTGTGGTCTTCAAGCATCCTTTGTTGGAATTGGCGGAATGTTGTTATAAAAGAAAAATTGTTTCTTATTGAAAGGAAAAGTTGTACTATAAGTATTTGAGGTACAGATGATCTATCTTGTGTTTTCCAACCTCAATGCTATCTTTTTTTTTCCTTGGTCTTTTGGCTACGGTGAATGATAGCAATTTTCTGTATGCTGGAATTTATTTCTTCTTACCTCTTCTTCTAAGAACATGGTAATTGTTGTGGATTGCGAAGACTTTTGTTGCGTGATGACAACTTAATAGTGGTTGTGTAGTGATGTTTTTGTGGGAGCCTTAAATATCACAATATTTAAGATATAATGGATGATATATTATTTCCATGGAATAATTCTTGGGAAGGGTATGTTTTAAATAGAATGTTTATCTTAGAGCCAAGCGATTTATTGATGTTAAGAATTGAGTGCTTGTTAATTGTGGTATAGTAGGGCGTTCACCTGAGGTTTTCCCTATTTTATATGGGAAGTTGGTTGTAAGAACTTGGAAGCTGAGTTTGGGCTTCACCTTGGGTGTGATATGAATCCCGAGTTGTTATCCTTAAGGGACTGAAGTGCGTTAGGAATTATTTGTCAAAATAATTCTGTTGGTCATGGTTTTGGCTAGAGTATGATTTGCGGGGCCAGTAGAGTCTATCTACAATGGTGTAGATGATGTACTCAATTGAGCTAATTGTTGAGTTGGCCAACTTGAGATAAATGAGTTGGTGTGTTGGGCAATGACATGGAAATCCTTGGTTCAAGGAAGTTAAATTATTAAAAGAAATGAATTGGGAAATTATTGTTATGTCAAGTAGTGAGATGCTCTCTTGATTCTTGTTTATGCTGTGTGTTTATGGCAGAGTCCATTTGCAAATTGAGTTGACTTATGTTGAGGCGTTGTAACGTCCCAAAATTTGGCTTTTCAAAAATCTTTTGAGTAGTTTAGGTTCCTGAAAAATTTCACCAATTTTATTTGAATTAATAAAGCTTAATTGGGAATTTTCTAAATTAAAAATATTTAATTTGACTAATATAAACGTTAATTAAATAAAAACCTGTGTTATTTGGCTTCCTTGTGTTTCAAGGAATTTTTGGGTATTTTCTGAGATTTTTCTGGATTTGTTTGCTATTTTATTTGGTCTCCTTGATTTTTGGGATTTCTTTTAATTCCAAAAATCAGCCTTTTCTCTCTCCTGCCCTTGTGCTACAGTAACCCGCGTGGCACTATTCATCATCGTTCCCACCGAACAGGCAGAGTCCAGAATAGATTCCAGGAAGGCTCCCGTGCATATCTAAACCTTCCAAAAACCATATCTCCCTCCTCGGTCCACATAAAAGCGAACGGTTTGCGCTCACGCGTCCGTGTTGATCCCCTCTTCCAATCCCCTGAATTGGTTTCCTCCAAACCGATCTATTTTCGTCGCAATCTCCAGAAAACCGAGCTCCAACCAAAAGTCTTCTCCGGCGAACTGCGCCTTCGTCCGACGTCCGTTGGCCGAACCGTCTGCGGCGTTGGCTTCGCATCGTCGCGTTCTACGTCATGGTTCCTTCCTCTTCGCCCGAAGATCACCAGAGCACCGTCGGCCATGTCAAGCCCTAAAGCCGAAACGTGTTCATCGCGTTCCTCGCTTCCTCGGTGAGTTTCTCCAAAATCCGATCGCGTCATCTTGTGCCCCTCGTCAATACCTATTTTTCCCCTCTTGTAGCTTCAAGTTTCATCCACCGTGCGGCGAGAATTTGACGTTCTCTCGCCTCTTGTTCGTCGTCCTTCTCCGGTCAATTACTCCGCAACCGTTGATCCCCTGCCTTCAACTCCACCACCGTTGAGTTCGCGTCGCCGCGTTCTACGCGGTGCTCACCTTCCTTTTCGCAGATTGTCGCCGGAAGTGTTACGCGCCCGTGAGGCCACCGTCGTCGGCGTTCTTCGCGTCGCTGCCGTCGCATGGAGCAAAATCTTGATGTCCGGACCGCGTCATCATCTCCGGCTCGTCGTTTCCTTTCCGTTTTGCCCCTTCGCCAATGTTGGTTCGCCTCCGTTCGTCGTCACCACCTTGAGCAAGAATCAGCCTAATCTCTGTTTACTATTCATACCGTTGTCCAGTACGTGAGTAGTGCCCAGTTCTGTTCCTTCTCTGGTTTCCTTTCTTGTTTTCTTTCACATCTATGATATGTGGTCAGGCTTGGTTAATCCCTTGTGTTAATCCTTGTTATTAATTCTTTTCTCTAATCCTTGCTTTCCATCTCAGTGCCAAAATTCATACCACTATGCCAGGAGGAGCCGCACCTTCTCTGTTCATGTCTGTTGATGCTTCCATGTGTCTAGTACATGTATTCTCAGTTGATCTATTATCTGTGTTAATTCTTTGTCTATGTTGATTTGGCCCACTTGGCATTCAATCAATCCAAACCAAATATCTATTTATCACTTACATGCGACCCCACATGTCATCCTCCTAATTAAAATCCTAATTATTTATTTACCTCTCTTACATGCGGTCCCGCATGTCACCAACCTTGGTCAAACCTTGTTCATGAGCTTGGTCCACCGTGGACTAGCATATCTCCGTGGACCTGGTCCATAGACCAGTGGCCCACATGTCAACCCCTAATTCTATTTTCGGGAATTAATTTAATTCTTGAAAATCCTTTTATCTTATTGGTCCCGCTTGTCACTCTCTCTACCTTATTTTTGGAATTATTTTAATTCTAGAAATCCATAAATACCTGTCGGTCCCACCTATCATATACTCGTTCTTTTTCTAAATATTTTCGGAATAGAATATTCTGAGAATATTCCGTAGAGCTTTTTCATCATTTCATGTGAATTCCAATCTTCCAAAAGTCATATCTTCTTCATCCGAATTCCGATTGAACTCATTCAAGTTTCTAAATTCATATAAATTCAATATCTACCTTCCAGTACCATTCAATTTCAATTTGGAGTTTATTTGATTTGTCTTTTTGAATTTAGTTTGTTTTGCGCTTTCTTTCTCGTTAGACATGAAGTCCCTAATCGTCCAAGGAGTCAAGATCAAGCAAGTAGAAGATTGAAGATAAAATAAGATCATCATTGCTATAGCAAGGCAAGTTATACCTTTGATCATATTGAATCCAGCTTTTTAAAATTACTTTGATTTAAATTATTGCATTTACTTTAAGTAATTATTTAAATGCTTTTGGGTTTAGCTATTAATCCAATTTGTTATATCCACTTTGTCTATTGTATGTCATAATCTTTTGTCACTCTAGATTGGTTCATATTTAGTTGGTGCTATGGTATTACCAACGTGGGTTGGTTAGTACGAGTAGATTGCTTAGCCATGCAACGAGTCATCATCATAACCTGAGTTGCAATTATAAATTTGACTATGTGATTATGGAACTTTGTGTAAAACTGTGTGCTATGTGTTATTACTTCGTGATGGCATGTGTTGCACTAAAACCAACCGGGTGGTAAAGGATTTGGGACCGAGGCAAGTGGTGGATCTTTGTGAATCTGGTGGCTTTGTGATTGGGATTTATCTGTGTGGTTTAGTTAGAAAAGCTGGAAGTCTTGCCTTGGTCAATTAAGGACTTAACTTTGTGCGCCATTGAATCGAGCTATCTTTGCACGACCACATGTCCGTGACAGCCTAACTTAGTAGGTTACGGAGTTTCAACATTGGGGTTCGTGGATAGGTTAAGCTTTGTGATATGGGACTGTGTGAATAAGAACGTCAATGTTGAGACGGTTGCCGAACTGTTTTGTTATGATCGCGCGCCACACCGGTTATATCGTGTGGGCAAAGTGTACAACCTCTGCAGAGTGTTAAACAATCTATTCGAATAGCGCGTCGCGGTCATGGACAATGCTCGGGATTTCACACGAGGGTAGATTTTCATAAAACTATTGGGAAGGGACAGTTGTGTGATTTAAGTCATATGGTGTGTGAAAGAATTTGATTAGGTGTGTGTCTTTGTGAAAACAATGTTAAATTAATATTGTCTATTTGTTTTGAATTATGCTTTCAATCTATTATTCATATTCAATTGCAAATGTTGCATTTCGCAAAATAACCACGAAGCCATTTCCTTTGGAATAAGCCCGCATCTATACATTGCATTCGTGGTATGACTTGCGAGTACGGTTGTGTACTCACGCTTGTTGTAAAACTTGCGCCCAAACCTACTGAAATGGAGGAATCGTCGGTCAACAAGGTCTACTTCAAGGATCGAGAAGAACTAGGTCGCGCGACTCACGATTGCTGTGGGCATATGGATGGGCTTCACCGGTTATTCCGCTTCGTTCATTGCGACTTCATTGAGCTATTCGCCTTCTGAGGCATTAATTGTAAGCTTTGACCTTAAGGTTTTTACTCTGATATTTATTGTTATTTGCCTATTTATTAGTCATCTTTGCATATGGAAATGATATTTCATCGATGTTGCCACTGTGTGCACTAGCGTGATCCTGGACTAGTGCAGTATACACAGAGGGTCCAGAATTGTAATTTTGGGTCCCGACAGAGGTGGTATCAGAGCCATATCGACTGTAGGTCGTGACCTTAGTTAGAATTGTCGTTGTAAGGAAAAGTTCAAAACTTATTTTACAAATGGAAAATCTTAATGATGTGCTATTCTTATCTTGTCTAGCTTCTATACTCTTCCATTCTATTCCTTTCTCATCTATATTCGTCCTCACCATTTTGAGTATTAAATTGGACTCTCTCCTCTCATAACTTCTATAGTCATCGTTATCCATGTCAAATGTCTTGGTGGATGTCCAAGAGCTGTTTTGAGCAACTGTTTGAAGACCATGCAACAAACAACAACGTATCAACATCTCCCCAAGTGTTCAAGACAAGCTCGTCGCAAGAATTCAAGACCAAGAAGAAGTTGTACGTCGCCTCCATCTTTCTTCAAGCTTCGCCTCTAAGGATCGCAAGCAGTCAATGTTTGATGAAGACCGTGACCAGTTCGAGTTTTCTTCAGACCAACCATATAGGATAAATCAGTGTAGGTTCCTCCCGTGTGTTGAGCCAAGTCGCCCTGTTAAGTTAGATTTTAATCGACTAGACGATTAGATCTTTGTTTCCCTTCTTCGGTGTAGTTTGGCTGTGAGTTTTGTGCTTCTTAATAGCTTTCCGGCTATTTGTGTGTTCCTTGGTGTTCTTTGGGTTAAACCCGCTCCCCTTAGTAGATTCTCTTCCCTTACCTTGTGCTTTTCCCTCGCATCTATTAGCCCTGGTCAGCCAGCAGATGGAGAACCCCAGTGAAGCCAGCCTTATCAGTAATCTTGAGACAGTTTGTGCCAGCTCAGGTGTTGTCAACCCATGGGCGGTTGTCGCATCGGAGTAGCAGATCCAGTCATGGAACAATTCTTGGTAGCTCAGACTCAATCCATGAACGTGATGATGCAGAACATGAACAACAGGATGACCCAGCAGAATCAGACCACCGCTACCTTAGTCAATCTGATGAATCAGAATAATCAAGCAAGTTATCGTACCGTCGCCAGTGTCAGTACCAGAGCATACGATGACCAACAACAATCTCGGTGCGGTAGTGACACATCGGGACCGAGCCGATTTCTCGCCACCGAATCAACTCATGCCAGCAACAATGCGATCGTCGGACATTAGTAATGTTTGCAATGGTGCACAACTCGTTGCCATCCCGAAGACACACCTTCAGTTCAAGTTTGCAAAGTTCTTAAGGACCAAGACGCCCGTCTTTGAAGGATCAACCGCACTCAAGGATGCAGAATCTTGGATTCGCACAATAGAAGAAAAGCTAGCTGTTGTGCAATGCAATGATAATGAAAAAGTTTTCTATGCTACTCATCATTTAGAAGGAGTTGCATTAGATTGGTGGGAAAAATTTCGCGCTGCCCATCAGGACGAGCACACCATCACTTGGGCAGAGTTCACCATCGTTCTGTGCCAACAACATGCGATATCAAGCATAAGTGATCAAGAGAAACCTGCTATTTCGATATCCTACACCAAATCTAGCCATTGTCAGTTGAAGTGCTGCTAACCAGATAAGTCAGAAGATTGTGCATGTACCCACTGCGGAGAAATAGGCCATAGTGTCGCTGAGCACAATATCAATTGTTCTAGTTGCGAAGGAAACCATTCTGTTGGAAAATGTCCTATGAGTAAGATCACATGTTTCTTGTGTGAAAGCGATGATCATTGTCCGAGTCAGTGCCCTATGTATTCCGTGTTGACTTCTGCAACGCAACGTCAATGAGAAAATTTTTGAGCTACTGTCAGAACATTAGCAAGAGAAGGCAAACCATTGTCAGTACAAGATATGTCAGCTAAAGAATCACAAAAGCAGAATATTGACCTCAGCAGCCCACCTCAAAAGAGAAACAAGCCAGTCTCGTCACTAGTGTGTTTCAAGTGTGGTAAGCAAGGCCACTATGCCAAGAGATGTCCTACAAAGTGACTATCCTTCTTGAAGGTTGAAGAACACCAAAATAATTGTTCTGCCTTGACCTCTTCAGAAAAAGTCACAAGGTTCGACATGTCTATACTACAACAATCATGGAAAAGGTCACTACATCAGCTAGTGTCCTCAGTGGAACCAGTGACTCACTCCAGATACAAGAATGCCGTAAGATATATCACCCGCATCATAACTCCCGAGTAGGTGGTAACGCAAAGAAGATCCGCTTGCCCAACGAAGTAGTCAAAGAAGAGACGTAAGAACGGTGATGTTACCAAGAAAGTCAAAGAATCAATGTAACTTTTCCTTTGTTAGAAAGCAAAAATGTGGACATCTTTGCATACAAGTTACGGAGAAAAAGAAATTATTGGATATTAAATCATTGGATACCTTTCCAAGAGTCTGCCTTTGCAAGTTGAGTAATCAAGCGTTAAGTCATGATGATTGAAGGTCAGAGAGCCAGAACTATGGAATGTGATGTTGAATTCCAACTCATCATTTTGCATAGCAGTGAGACAATAGTAAATGATTGAAGAAGCTAATCATTGGAATAATGTCCGTATCATCAAGAGAATATGCAGTCGTCATTGCAAGTGATCTATGCAGCATGCAACCATATTCAAAGTCAAGTTCGTCTCTGACTTGGTACCCAGGATTTGCCAATTCCAGAAGGAATTACGTCACAGATGAACTATGACAAAAGTTGCCAACGAGTTTGCAGAGGTGATAGAGTAGATCAGATGACTTTATCAGATAAAGGCAGTGTCAAATCAAACCCATCAGCTTAGCAGTGTCAGTTGAATAGCAGTGAAGCAGTCGTTTCGAGACAGTGTTAGTTGAAGATAAATGAGACAGTCGTTTCAAGTTAGCCAAGACCCCTCACCGGTTGCAAGAAGAGAAGTTCGCCCAGGCCGCTAGAAGTGAACCGTGTTTGTAAGAATTTCAGAAGAGATTAATCACAACTCCAATGTTTGTATTGTCAGTTACCAGAAAGAACCTTGATAGCCTTTATCAGGGAGCATCCAAGAATTGGTGTGTTGAGAAGTTTCAGGTGGTGAATTATCTTAGTCATAATTCGAAGTTGCTACCGTGGAGCAGCAAAGATGGTTATTGGATTGAGAACCATGAGGTTGGAATCCGTTCCTCATACTGCATCAAGACAAATGGATGCGGATACTTTGAAACGTAAGAGCTACCACAAGGATGCATTGATCATCGACTAAAGTTACCTGTGAAATTCAGAGTTTGGATCTTGAGTCAGTTGCAAGGATATCTGTTGAACCCCAGAGTTCGGACCGATGCTAGAAATTAGTGAGGTGACAGTAACGTTAAGTGATCCGTCCTCACGTGAAGCCAAGGAAAGAGTGAGAACCCACTGAAGGCAAACAGAATGATCCATGGATCAACGAGTATATTTGCATATCTAATGAGAAGGAACTCCAGTAGTTGATGCTCAAACCAACATTTGAGTGTAAGCATTCTACTTTTCTTCGAAAGTACCAAGGTGTACAAAGATCTCAAAGTGGCATTGTGATGATCCAAAATAAAGTGAAATATCGCAGAATGGGTTACCATGTGTTTGACATGTCAGAAAATCAGCCAAAATGTTGGGGGCTAGTCAGAGTACTTCTATCCCTGAGAATTCAGATATGGGATCTCCTAGGACCCAATCGGGATATAATTTCTTGAAGGGTGATTGTTGATCATTTGACAGAAATTTGTCGCTTCATTCCTGTCAATATCACCTAGTTTGGAGACTGCCTAGCAGAGTGGTATACGACAGAGGTTGTATACGCATGATATGGTATTAAATCAAGATGGGTGCAGTGTTAGATCTACAGAGATGATCAAATTGCACGACGTGTTAGAGAAGTTAGTGTCAGACCAAGGATCCCAGCTTATCTTGTGTTAGCGACAGAGCCGCATGATGCTTGGGTGGTCATTGCAGTTCAGCATGGTGTATCGCCCGAATCAACGGACAGATTGAAAGAAACAGTGAGTTGTGCCTTAACTCAGAGTACCAAGTCGCGCAAGTAAGTGTTATGTGCAGAGTTTTCCTGCGACTCAGATGTCACCGACCGCAATTGTCACCCTCCGAAGTTGAGTGGTTGATCGTAAGTCATCGCCGCCTAGGAGCGGATCAAATTACAAAGTATGTGGATGTTGCATTAATCATGAAGCAGAAGACCAACGGTCCTTAATCCTAAATGGAATTTAAGTAGCAGTGTTCAAAAAGGAAAGCTACACAGACTATACAGATTATCACCTTCGAAGTCATGTCTATCTTCAGAATACGTGTTGGAGTTCTGTGCTAAAGAATTGTATGATAGAGTTGACAAAAATGTGTTAGTTAGTTCAGATTCCGAAGCGCGGAAGAAGAGATAGTTTGCCAACCTGAGTTGTCAGTCAGTAGCAAGATTTCCTCCACTTCAGAAGTGCCTTCAAGCACCGATCAAGCAGCCCCGGTAGAAGCAATCAAGTTTCAAGATGCCTTCCAGCCAAAAGCCAGTTCGTCAAGTTTTCAGTGGAGCGAGAAGTTTAGCAAGAAGCAAGGTGTTGTTCTGTAAGTGGTCAGAAGAGCGATTCTGTCAAAGTCAAAGCAATTTGAAAGCAAGAAGTGAACCCGAAGGCGGAGTTCCTTATCCTATTCTATAGCACTGAATCTGGGACGAGATTCCTTTAAGGGGAGGTTTGTAACGTCCCAAAATTTGGCTTTTCAAAATCTTTTGAGTAGTTTAGGTCCCTGAAAAATTTCACCAATTTTATTTGAATTAATAAAGCTTAATTGGGAATTTTCTAAATTAAAAATATTTAATTTGACTAATATAAACGTTAATTAAATAAAAACCTGTGTTATTTGGCTTCCTTGTGTTTCAAGGAATTTTGGGTATTTTCTGAGATTTTTCTGGATTTGTTTGCTATTTTATTTGGTCTCCTTGATTTTTGGGATTTCTTTTAATTCCAAAATCAGCCTTTTCTCTCCTGCCCTTGTGCTACAGTAACCCGCGTGGCACTATTCATCATCGTTCCCACCGAACAGGCAGAGTCCAGAATAGATTCCGGAAGGCTCCGTGCATATCTAAACCTTCCAAAACCATATCTCCCTCCTCGGTCCACATAAAAGCGAACGGTTTGCGCTCACGCGTCCGTGTTGATCCTCTTCCAATCCCTGAATTGGTTTCTCCAAACCGATCTATTTTCGTCGCAATCTCCAGAAAACCGAGCTCCAACCAAAAGTCTTCTCCGCGAACTGCGCTTCGTCCGACGTCCGTTGGCCGAACCGTCTGCGGCGTTGGCTTCGCATCGTCGCGTTCTACGTCATGGTTCCTTCCTCTTCGCCCGAAGATCACCAGAGCACCGTCGGCCATGTCAAGCCCTAAAGCCGAAACGTGTTCATCGCGTTCCTCGCTTCCTCGGTGAGTTTCTCCAAAATCCGATCGCGTCATCTTGTGCCCTCGTCAATACCTATTTTTCCCTCTTGTAGCTTCAAGTTTCATCCACCGTGCGGCGAGAATTTGACGTTCTCGCCTCTTGTTCGTCGTCCTTCTCCGGTCAATTACTCCGCAACCGTTGATCCCCGCCTTCAACTCCACCACCGTTGAGTTCGCGTCGCCGCGTTCTCACGCGGTGCTCACCTTCCTTTTCGCAGATTGTCGCCGAAGTGTTACGCGCCCGTGAGGCCACCGTCGTCGGCGTTCTTCGCGTCGCTGCCGTCGCATGGAGCAAAATCTTGATGTCCGACCGCGTCATCATCTCCGGCTCGTCGTTTCCTTTCCGTTTGCCCTTCGCCAATGTTGGTTCGCCTCCGTTCGTCGTCACCACCTTGAGCAAGAATCAGCCTAATCTCTGTTTACTATTCATACCGTTGTCCAGACGTGAGTAGTGCCCAGTTCTGTTCCTTCTCTGGTTTCCTTTCTTGTTTTCTTTCACATCTATGATATGTGGTCGCTTGGTTAATCCCTTGTGTTAATCCTTGTTATTAATTCTTTCTCTAATCCTTGCTTTCCATCTCAGTGCCAAAATTCATACCACTATGCCGGGAGGAGCCGCACCTTCTCTGTTCATGTCTGTTGATGCTTCCATGTGTCTAGTACATGTATTCTCGTTGATCTATTATCTGTGTTAATTCTTTGTCTATGTTGATTTGGCCCACTTGGCATTCAATCAATCCAAACCAAATATCTATTTATCACTTACATGCGACCCCACATGTCATCCTCCTAATTAAAATCCTAATTATTTATTTACCTCTCTTACATGCGGGTCCCGCATGTCAGTCAACCTTGGTCAAACCTTGTTCATGAGCTTGGTCCACCGTGGACTAGCATATCTCCGTGGACCTGGTCCATAGACCAGTGGCCCACATGTCAACCCCTAATTCTATTTTCGGGAATTAATTTAATTCTTGAAAATCCTTTTATCTTATTGGTCCCGCTTGTCACTCTCTCTACCTTATTTTTGGAATTATTTTAATTCTAGAAATCCATAAATACCTGTCGGTCCCACCTATCATATACTCGTTCTTTTTCTAAATATTTTCGGAATAGAATATTCTGAGAATATTCCGTAGAGCTTTTTCATCATTTCATGTGAATTCCAATCTTCCAAAAGTCATATCTTCTTCATCCGAATTCCGATTGAACTCATTCAAGTTTCTAAATTCATATAAATTCAATATCTACCTTCCAGTACCATTCAATTTCAATTTGGAGTTTATTTGATTTGTCTTTTGAATTTAGTTTGTTTTGCGCTTTCTTTCTCGTTAGGACGAAGTCCCTAATCGTCCAAGGAGTCAAGATCAAGCAAGTAGAAGATTGAAGATAAAATAAGATCATCATTGCTATAGCAAGGCAAGTTATACCTTTGATCATATTGAATCCCAGTTTTTAAAATTACTTTGATTTAAATTATTGCATTTACTTTAAGTAATTATTTAAATGCTTTTGGGTTTAGCTATTAATCCAATTTGTTATATCCACTTTGTCTATTGTATGTCATAATCTTTTGTCACTCTAGATTGGTTCATATTTAGTTGGTGCTATGGTATTACCAACGTGGGTTGGTTAGTCTGAGTAGATTGCTTAGCCATGCAACGAGTCATCATCATAACCGAGTTGCAATTATAAATTTGACTATGTGATTATGGAACTTTGTGTAAACTGTGTGCTATGTGTTATTACTTCGTGATGGCATGTGTTGCACTAAAACCAACCGGGTGGTAAAGGATTTGGACCGAGGCAAGTGGTGGATCTGTGTGAACCGTGGCTTTGTGATTGGGATTTATCTGTGTGGTTTAGTTAGAAAAGCGGAAGTCTTGCCTTGGTCAATTAAGGACTTAACTTTGTGCGCCATTGAACTGAGCTATCTGCATGCGACCACATGTCCGTGACAGCCTAACTTAGTAGGTTACGGAGTTTCAACATTGGGGTTCGTGGATAGGTTAAGCTTTGTGATATGGGACGTGTGAATAAGAACGTCAATGTTGAGACGGTTGCCGAACTGTTTTGTTATGATCGCGCGCCACACCGTTATATCGTGTGGGCAAAGTGTACAACCTCTGCAGAGTGTTAAACAATCTATTCGAATAGCGCGTCGCGGTCATGGACAATGCTCGGGGATTTCACACGAGGGGTAGATTTTCATAAAACTATTGGGAAGGGACAGCTGTGTGATTTAAGTCATATGGCTGTGTGAAAGAATTTGATTAGGCTGTGTGTCTTTGTGAAAACAACTGTTAAATTAATATTGTCTATTTGTTTTGAATTATGCTTTCAATCTATTATTCATATTCAATTGCAAATGTTGCATTTCTGCAAAATAACCACAGAAGCCATTTCCTTTGGAATAAGCCTGCATCTATACATTGCATTCTGTGGTATGACTTGCGAGTACGGTTGTGTACTCACGCTTGTTGTAAAACTTGCGCCCAAACCTACAGAAATGGAGGAATCGTCGGTCAACAAGGTCTACTTCAAGGATCGAGAAGAACTAGGTCGCGACCTGTACCGATTGCTGTGGGCATATGGATGGGCTTCACCGGTTATTCCGCTTCGTTCCGCAGACTTCATTGAGCTATTCGCCTTCCGAGGCATTAATTGTAAGCTTTGACCTTAAGGTTTTTACTCTGATATTTATTGTTATTTGCCTATTTATTAGTCATCTTTGCATATGGAAATGATATTTCATCGATGTTGCCACTGTGTGCACTAGCGTGATCCTGGACTAGTGCAGTATACACAGAGGGTCCAGAATTGTAATTTTGGGTCCCGACAGGCGTAGTCTTTTCCAGTTAGGAAAAGAAATTGATTGTTTTGGTCTGTCGAGTGATTTTCACTCTTAGCTTATGTGGTGTGGTTCTCCAATTGTCTACTTGACGAGTAGAAATATTTTGTGGTGAATCCTTTGATTTGGATCGTGGTCCTTTGAAGGAAAGCTGGTTGCTAGTGTGATGCTTGGGAGTTCTTTACTCTTCTGTTGCTGGGTTCTATTTGCAAAAGATACCGTTGTGCTTCTAGCAGAATGATGTGAGTGGAATTTGTGATCAAATTCTTTAAAAGGGGTATGTTGTGTTATCCCGAGTATATTTAATAAGAGAAAAGTGTTTTAAGAAAGAGGATGGTTTTAGAAAGTGGTCTTAATAGTTATTGCGGGAAATTTTGCCAAGATGGCAGGACCTGTTGGCCACTCCGAGTTGACCGAAGAGTTATGCGGACGTTAGGCTTAGACCAACGTGAATGGTGGACTTGCCGGAACTGGCCGTGAGGAAGAGGGCCATCAAGTATGTGAAGGTCCTTTGGACGAATCAGTCTGAGAGAGAAGATACGTGGGAGCTGGAGGATCTTTTGCGAAAGAAGTACCCCAAGCTCTTCGAGGCTGGTGAGTACTCCTAGTTTGGGTTGCTCTTTTCTTGTTGTACTTTTCTTTGTGGTCTGAAGAGTTGGATTCGAGGGCGAATCCTTTTAAGGTGGGAAGAATGTAATACTCCGGAAGTGTGAGAAGTCAAGAATCGGGTTAATTAAATTTAATCGGTAGAGAATTATTTAATCGGGGAAGAATTTATTTTCAGAATTCGTCAAATCAAGATTAGAGAGGGGATTTTCCGCTTGTTCTCATCCACTTGGGCCTGGGCCTTGGCCCATCTAGCCTTGTAGTGGCCGGCCAAAGGGGGGGAGGTGCCACACTCCCCAAACCCTAGCCCCCCCTTTCCATCCTCCCACTTGCAGCCGCCCCCTCCCCTTCCCTTGGCCGACCCCTCCCCTTTCCCTTGCGCCTCCCCTCTGCCCAGGGTGCTGTTCCCTTGCGCCTCCCCTCTGTCCAGGCTGCTGCCCTTTGCGCAAGGAGAAAGAGAGGAAGAGAAGAAGGAGAAGAAGGAGAAGAAGGAGAAGAAGATCTTGTGTGGGGATTGGTTCAGCAAGTTCTAGCGGTTCTACAAGGGTAACGAGATGCCTTCCCCGCTGTTTGATCCATAGTAGATGCGAAACCGATTAGAATTGTTGGATAAATGTTGGGCTGCAGAAGATTCGATTCTATCCAGTACCTTGCGTGGGTATTTTCGTGTATTTAGAGGCTGAATTTTAAGATTCCATCTCCCAGAGTTATGTGGGATCTATCGTTATCTTTCAGTAGCCACGAAGATCACTCAATTCCGAGGTCTGAGTCAAAAGTTATGGTCGTTTTAGTATCTGCTGCCAGAAATCTGACGAGAATAATCTGTCTGGATATTTCCTAAAATATGAAAGGGAAATTTGTAGAATCTGAAAGTTCACACAACTAGGTTATTGTAGATAATTCGATAACCTTTTCATATTGATAAAGAACGATCAATTCTGAGTTACCTATTAAAAGTTATGGTCATTTTAGTTTTGCTGTTCGCACGTGTAGGCAGTTTCTGTACTGAAAGTTCAAACAATGGTTAGCCTTTTATTTTGGCCGAATTGGATTATCGTGTCAACTAGAATATTGCAGATTAGTCAGTTAAGAATCTACAGAAATTGGGTTTACCTCTTTTCTACTTCCAGTTCATGAGTTATGTCAATTACCGTGCTGCTGTCCAGAAACGGTATATGGCAGGAAACGTTGTTTTTCAGTTTCAGCTTTGTAAACTCGTTTTGAGTCATCAGGGAAGCGGTGTAGAACGCCGATTAGTAGCGTTGGGTATATTATGTCCTTATTGAAATTATTTTACTTGTTTAGGAGGTGAAGCCTCAGGTTTAGGAGTATCATCCTTGCCGGCTAACGCGTCGCATCGTGGAAGGCAAGTAAATGTAGCGGTTGTGCTACGATTTAACTCGTTATTCTTACTACTAGCAATATACAGGTTTTTCATAACTTGAAGTTATATGCCATGGTTGCATGTTTTATGGATGAGGTCGTGGTAGCAAATTAATATTCATTTTTGCCATGCGTTGGAAGAGTTGTTGGTAGTCATGTGGTAATTTGCTTAATGAGCCAAATGCGGAATATTAAAATAAACTCAAGGTGGACATATTGATAATTCCTTGTGGTTATATTCATGATGATCATGTTGTGGTCTATGTGGTAGAGTTCCATTTAGATCGATTGATTTTGATCTTGGTGAATCGGGTGTGGGTTATGTGGTAATGGTCTTATGACACAATGTCATTGTGCTTATTGATATATCCTGACATTTGCATTGTGGATGTCGCCGCTTATAGCCGCGACCGTACCGGTACAACATCGTGCATTGCCGTAGCACGATGCACACTTTTACCTTATTGGATAAAGGTGCAGTGGAGCATAACATGCATATGCATTACATTGTGGAAAGATCATTTGCATACTTATGCAATATATTGAGGTGAAGTTATTTTGCAAACAAACGCAACTTCATAGTTGCAATGTGGAAATTGACTCATGAGAGTCTCTTGTGGTATGAGTAATGTGGTTGTGGTTGTGGAATGGGGTTCATCCCTTGTGGTATGGTAGAGGTTGTGATTGTGGCATGAGATTCTTCTCTCTTGTGGTAATTGTTGATAGCAGTTGTGGATGCGAGAAATAGTAAAGTTATGAGGTAAAACATGTTAATACTTTATTGTCATTGGTAGTGGTAGTGGTGAATAATATGAAGCAGTTGATCAAGATTCAATTGTTAATATTTTACTATCATTGGTAGTAAATATGGTTGAGGCTATAATTGTGATCATTATGGGAATTGGATATTGATGCTTAATATCTTTGTAGTTTATTTAGCTTGTAAATGAATGTGGGTTCACATTATGGATGTGGACATATGGGTACTTTAATGATATTGTATATTTGCTTGTAGTCTGATTAGCCTGTTAAACAGTTTGCTTGCTGAGATTTTTATCTCACCCTTGTTTCCCCCCCCCTACAGGTGATTGTTGAGCATTCATGGGATGGGTAGAGCGGCACCACAATAATGCACTTGGTTCATCCACTCATGTTGTAATAAAGTCGATGAAATTCTAGCCAAATGCTTAACTATTTGTGGATGATTATGTTATTTAATAAGGATGGACTTGTGAACCATTCTTTGATTAATTTGCTAGAGGTTGTTTAATTATTGAACTTGTTACCGTTATCTTTATTCCCTTAGTTGTTTATGCTTCCGCTTAATGCTTCTTGTCTTGAGATGTTGCCGAAATAATTTATCTTGAAATTATTGGCTAGCTGTAGAGTGGTTTAGTAGCATTCCAGAGTAATGTGGGTCCTGGGATGTTACAGTCACCGGGCACGAAGAAGAAGCTTGTTTTCCCGGAGGTTCGACTGCATAGAGAGAAGAAGAAGGTGAGGGATAGGAAGTGAACATCGAGGAGATCATTAGAGACATGAAGAATAAGGTCAGAGTTCGTCGGTGTGGTCGGGAGGCTTGGTGAGTGGCGGTGGCCATGGTCGGCACTAAACAGCGGCTTCGAGCTCGAATTGAGCTTGGGGAAGGGAGAAATGGAGTGAGGCGGTGGGCGAAATGGAGAGAGTGGACCGGAGAACTCGATGCTCAATTATATGGGCGAAGGGCTCATGAGAAACCATGAGAACCAGTGGCGTTTGCTATGGAGATGACGAGGGAGGCAGCAGGGCATGGGCGCGCATGTGCAACCGGGGTAGGGCATGGGTGCGACGTGGGCACAAGGCAAAACCACGGGTGCGGGTCCAAAATCGAGGGTGAGGCGAGCTGCGTTGGCGCAAGAGTGCGAGCTCGTGGCCATGCAGCAGATGGGGCAGAGCAACGTGGAGGGAGAAGCCTGGCGTGTGGGCCTGGTCGATCATTGAGTGGGGAGAGAATTATGTTTTCCAGAATTTCTGAATATGATGAGGGTTTTAGGGAGTTTTTAGATATAGAAATATAGCTCCAAAAATTATGAACATATATGGGGAGGCTCCTGACATAGTGTAGATTATTTTGTAATTTTTGTAGGATTTTGTTTGTTTATATTTTGCTCTAAAATTCTTTTAAGCTTCTGTCTATATTCTATATTTTGCTCTAAATTTCTTTTAAGCTTTTGTCTATATGCATTTGCATTATTTGATTTGAGGAAAGTTCCAAAACATGTTTGAGAATATTTCCCCATTTTATTAACCATACAATTTGAAGGGATACGGGTAGGCTACACTAGCTGGCAATTCAAAAATTTTACCACATAAACCAAGAAACCATGCAAGTAGGAGATCACAAATCGTTACCACTAGACGCGCAGTGCAGTGGAAGAAGAGTTAGAGCAGCCTGATCCAACATAGAGCGCCTCGATGTAGCGGTCATAGTCGATCGTCCAGCATCCTCGGCACCGATCATCTCCTCCAGCAGCCTTTGATGTTCCTTGTAAAGATCGTGGATTATCCTCGAGTGCAACAGCAACCGCAGCAGTGCCTCTACGGTATCCACATGTCCAAGGATGGAACACTGTATGTCAGTGTGCTAGAACCGGTGCACACAACTGGGTCTTCGAGAAGATGTTGGCTAGGGTTTTGGTAGAGCAACTTACGTTCTATATTTTCCAACAGCCTCATGCAACTCCTTATATAGAGCCCATGACGGATCCTATCCGAACTCATTTGTTCCAACCTGTTAAGTGTGTGACCCTATAGGATCATGCGTAATTGGTTGTGACTCAAAAATACCTTTTCGACCACGAGTCGTTAGCGGTTCCTAGCAGGACACACTATTACAGAAAAGGTCATCACATACAGTTTTCTGAGCCGTGTGAGTTTATGGGTCAGTAATGACATGAGGTAAATCACGCATGATTTAGAAGCGCCTCGTGATGCATACTATCACATACGGTTATTAACTTAGAACCATTTGTGATAGTTGACTATCACAAATGGTTTGTAGATGCAACCGTCTATAATAGCTGATGTATCACAGATGGTTTGTAGATGAAACTGTCTGTGATGATCTCTTCTCTATAAAGTTTCCAAGCAGTGGCTGCTTGTGCCTTTAAAACTGGCTTTATATATATATATATATATATATATATATATATATCGTAATCCCTTGTTAGCTAACTCGAGGCCTGGATTCAGCTAGCTAGCTCGCTTCTTGGCCGTTCATCCTAAACGTGCAGGTGAACCACGACATACTTCATCGAACATGATACACTGGAGTGTGTGATTTTCTTCATACCAATCCTTCAAGTGCTTGTAGAATCCTCCTAAACCACGGCCTCAGAAGTAATAGCGGTAGAACTGAAGTTGAAGTTATTAATTACAAGCATGTAATTGTCTTTAAACCCAACAACAACACCAAGCAACTTGAGTTCTTGTTTACATGTAAGGATGGCCTCACCGTAGAACTTGACATCAAGAAATGGTTGGTTGCTAATATGTGATGCCACTTCCCAGTTGGAGTACCCATGCGTCCACACCACTTTGTGAACATAGCGACATCCAATTACCTATCGACAACATATAGGTAATTGGATGTCTATGCGCTCTCCTAGGAATCATGCTTCTTTAACTTGTAGGATCGATGAAGTAGCCGTGGCTACTGTCTCATCACCTCGTGCTGTGTGGATAACCCCCCAAAGCTAAATCATGCTTCGTGGTGGGCTTGGCTGCTTTCTTAGGTGTACTCGTTGTCCTCTTCAAAGCAACCGCATATCAGAGACAGCGGTTGCTTTGAAGATGGCAAGTATGTTTAAGAAAGCAACCAAGCCCACCACGAAGCATGATTTTTCTTTCGGGGGGTCATCTACGCAGCATGAGGAGGATGAGATAGCAGCCATGGCCTACTTCATCGAGCCTGCAAGTTCAAGAAGCATGGCTGCCAGAAGAGCACGTAGACATCCAATTACCTAGATGTCATAGATAGGTAATTAGATGCCACTATGTTCACAAAGTGGTATGGACGCACAAGTACTTCGACTGGGAAGTGGCATCATGTATCAGCAACCAACCATTCCTTGATGTCAAATTCTATGGTGAGGCCATCCTTATATATAAACTAGAACTCAAGTTGCTTGGTGTTCTTGTTGGGTTCAAAGACAATTACATGCTTGTAATTATTAACTTCAACTTTAGTTCTACTGCTATTACTTCTGAGACCATGGTTTGGGAGAATTCTACAAAGCACTTAGAGGATTGGCATGAAGCAAATCACATACTCCAGTGTGCTAGGTTCGATGAAGTAGGTTGTGATTTCTCCCGCACGTTTAAGATGAACACCCAAGGAGCGAGCTAGCTAGCTGAATTCAGGCCTCGAGTTAGCTAACAAGGGTGTATATGAAGCCAGTTTTAAAGGCACAAGTAGTCACTGCTTGGAGACTTTATAGAGAAGAGATCAAGTGGCGGCTCGTGCTCGGGGAGGGGGCGGCGGCTCGTGTTCGGGGAGGAGGCTTCGGGCTCGGGAGGAGGTGCGTCGGGCTCGAGGGAGGAGGGAGAGTTAGAGAAATTGTAACTTCTTTGAGGAGAGAGGTAGAGAAATGTAAACTTGTTTGAGGAGGGAGAGTAAGAGAAATATAAACCGTCTGTATTTCGAATTTACAAATATCCACATGTAATTTCTCCAAGTCATTTAAAATGAATAATATGCACAACATATACCACATGTATACTAATTTGGTCTTGTTTTGTAATGGAATAGGTCGCCCGGGGAAGAAGGGGTCGCCGAGGAGGAGCTATTGAGCAAGCAAACTGGACATCAAGGGCTAGGATATCTAACCAACAAGAACAAGAGGAGGGCACCAGCACTACCGGCACAGTGCGTGTGAGACCCCGGTTTATTAAACTTGTAATACTTAACCTTCCACTGGTTCTAGTATCACAAATAGAATAATCCGTGTCTCGACGAACATGTGCCTCCCAGAACAAGCAGCACACATACATCAAATCAAAGTATGCATCATTTCCATACAACAGAATATAACAAGTCTACCAAAAGACATACATAATATAAGTTATTACAACACAGCCGACCGGCCAAATGACATAAATATCAAATAAGTAACAGCGGAAGCAAAAGTTGCCATAAGATGGCTTAAACCAAAAGACGACCGGTTAGCCACATAACACCACAGGGCAACCGAGCCCACCACAGTCGTTAGCGGTTCCTAGCAGGACACACTATTACAGAAAAGGTCATCACATACAGTTTTCTGAGCCGTGTGAGTTTATGGGTCAGTAATGACATGAGGTCGTCACAGACAGATTTAGAACTGTCTGTGATGCATACTATCACATACGGTTATTAACTTAGAACCATTTGTGATAGTTGACTATCACAAATGGTTTGTAGATGCAACCGTCTGTAATAGCTGATGTATCACAGATGGTTTGTAGATGAAACTGTCTGTGATGATCTCTTCTCTATAAAGTTTCCAAGCAGTGGCTGCTTGTGCCTTTAAAACGGCTTTATATTTATATATATATATATATATATATATATATATATATATATATATATATATCGTAATCCTTGTTAGC
This sequence comes from Ampelocalamus luodianensis, assembly GCA_036346255.1. NCBI lineage: Eukaryota > Viridiplantae > Streptophyta > Magnoliopsida > Poales > Poaceae > Ampelocalamus > Ampelocalamus luodianensis. The sequence goes on from CM070633.1 coordinate 37,889,362, forward strand.
TAACTCGAGGCTCGATTGACTAGCTAGCTCGCTTTGGCCGTTCATCCTAAACGCGGGTGAACCACGACATACTTCATCGAACATGATACACTGGAGTGTGTGATTTTCTTCATACCAATCCTTCAAGTGCTTGTAGAATCCTCCTAAACCACGGCCTCAGAAGTAATAGCGGTAGAACTGAAGTTGAAGTTATTAATTACAAGCATGTAATTGTCTTTAAACCCAACAACAACACCAAGCAACTTGAGTTCTTGTTTACATGTAAGGATGGCCTCACCGTAGAACTTGACATCAAGAAATGGTTGGTTGCTAATATGTGATGCCACTTCCCAGTTGGAGTACCCATGCGTCCACACCACTTTGTGAACATAGCGACATCCAATTACCTATCGACAACATATAGGTAATTGGATGTCTATGCGTTCTCCTAGGAATCATGCTTCTTTAACTTGTAGGATCGATGAAGTAGCCGTGGCTACTGTCTCATCACCTCGTGCTGTGTGGATAACCCCCCAAAGCTAAATCATGCTTCGTGGTGGGCTTGGCTGCTTTCTTAGGTGTACTCGTTGTCCTCTTCAAAGCAACCGCATATCAGAGACAGCGGTTGCTTTGAAGATGGCAAGTATGTTTAAGAAAGCAACCAAGCCCACCACGAAGCATGATTTTTCTTTCGGGGGGTCATCTACGCAGCATGAGGAGGATGAGATAGCAGCCATGGCCTACTTCATCGAGCCTGCAAGTTCAAGAAGCATGGCTGCCAGAAGAGCACGTAGACATCCAATTACCTAGATGTCATAGATAGGTAATTAGATGCCACTATGTTCACAAAGTGGTATGGACGCACAAGTACTTCGACTGCGAAGTGGCATCATGTATCAGCAACCAACCATTCCTTGATGTCAAATTCTATGGTGAGGCCATCCTTATATATAAACTAGAACTCAAGTTGCTTGGTGTTCTTGTTGGGTTCAAAGACAATTACATGCTTGTAATTATTAACTTCAACTTTAGTTCTACTGCTATTACTTCTGAGACCATGGTTTGGGAGAATTCTACAAAGCACTTAGAGGATTGGCATGAAGCAAATCACATACTCCAGTGTGCTAGGTTCGATGAAGTAGGTTGTGATTTCTCCCGCACGTTTAAGATGAACACCCAAGGAGCGAGCTAGCTAGCTGAATTCAGGCCTCGAGTTAGCTAACAAGGGTGTATATGAAGCCAGTTTTAAAGGCACAAGTAGTCACTGCTTGGAGACTTTATAGAGAAGAGATCAAGTGGCGGCTCGTGCTCGGGGAGGGGGCGGCGGCTCGTGTTCGGGGAGGAGGCTGCGGGCTCGGGGGAGGAGGTGCGTCGGGCTCGAGGGAGGAGGGAGAGTTAGAGAAATTGTAACTTCTTTGAGGAGAGAGGTAGAGAAATGTAAACTTGTTTGAGGAGGGAGAGTAAGAGAAATATAAACCGTCTGTATTTCGAATTTACAAATATCCACATGTAATTTCTCCAAGTCATTTAAAATGAATAATATGCACAACATATACCACATGTATACTAATTTGGTCTTGTTTTGTAATGGAATAGGTCGCCCGGGGAAGAAGGGGTCGCCGAGGAGGAGCTATTGAGCAAGCAAACTGGACATCAAGGGCTAGGATATCTAACCAACAAGAACAAGAGGAGGGCACCAGCACTACCGGCACAGTGCGTGTGAGACCCCGGTTTATTAAACTTGTAATACTTAACCTTCCACTGGTTCTAGTATCACAAATAGAATAATCCGTGTCTCGACGAACATGTGCCTCCCAGAACAAGCAGCACACATACATCAAATCAAAGTATGCATCATTTCCATACAAAGAATATAACAAGTCTACCAAAAGACATACATAATATAAGTTATTACAACACACCGACCGCCAAATGACATAAATATCAAATAAGTAATAATGAAGCAAAAGTTGCCATAAGATGGCTTAAACCAAAAGACGACAGGTTAGCCACATAACACCCGTGGCAACCGATCGCCGCTAAGCTAATCGCCCTTAAAGCGCCACAAAGACAACTCACAAAAGTGAGGTCCATCGGACTCACTATCATCCTCTGCACAACACAAGCAATGCAGTGAGTACAAAATATACTCGCAAGACTTACGAGTAGCAAGCCTATACATAGCTACATGAAAGTCAGTATTCAAAGGAATGTGGTTATATGGTTCTTTGGACGCATAAAGCAAGTTTCATTTGCAATATTGTAATAGATTGAACAAAGAGTTTGTAAAATCTGTTTTTAAGCATTTAAATAACAAATGAGTAAACATAAGTAGCAAGTATCCACCTAGAAGTGACTTTCCCAAAAGCCACCACAACATAGCATGAATCCTCGATTCACACCACCCAAAGAAGTTTTAATTTTTTTAAAAGGTTGTAGTCTAACTCTTGAAAAGCTTATCCAAGCGTGTCCATAACCTAGGACGAGGCTATTCGAATAGTTTTAATCCTCGCAGGGTGTACCAATGTACCCACACTTGCATCGCCTTTTGCCAAGCTATTAAGCACACTTCCTTTGGTATGCCGGCACGGCTAAGTCCTACGAACCCTTTCCAATGGAATATGCTAATCAAGAGACGCACGTATGGGGGTTAATCCTTAGTGATCTGCCGACGAAATATGGATCACAAGGACCCATACGTGGAGTAGGACACACCGGCCTCGGCGGGTGCTCCTCTCCCTACAAACGTGTCCATGTTGCATATAATCAAATATGCAACCCACCACGCGACTCATTAATTAACACAGCCCAAAGTACTCGGCTAAGAGAGGTCCCATATCCCTCTAGTGTGGTTAGCACGCACTGTAATGCTCGGATAACAGATACTCACAAGTAGTTCGGTCCTTAATTGACCCGGGCACCGTTCCAATCACACCCAAAAGATCACACCATCTTACCATTGTGCCCAAGTCTAAATTGTTTTCATTTTCAATTTTAGTTTTGCAATTTAGACAAAGCACAAGGCTGAAATATACAGAGTATAGCAATTTGTGTGATCGAGGTTATCGACAAGTCGGTAACCGCCCATTTCTACCGATAGCTAAGCATGGCTAAGCATAGTAACACGTGAACTACTAAGTGACAAGGGTTCATCCAGCGAACCCAAAATCACAGCAAGTAATCCTAGGCTCAGTAGTAGAGGATTAAACATTTCCCTCGATGATGCATCTCTTGGGCCAACTATCGACAATAGTTTAAAACAACATAGCAATGCATACATAGAATTTGCAAACAATATATTAGAATTTGAAAATAGTAGGAACAATATGATCAAATGATGCTACATCTGCTTGCTGGTGAAGTGCGAACTCGATGGTCATTGTGGCTCAATATCAGCAATAAAATTATCTTCGGAACCTAACGCGAAAAGGCGATAAGCAAATAAGAGCGAAGAACGCCAAATAAACTCCAACAGCAAAACACATCCTGTAACACTCCAAATATTTATTTAAATGAGAAGAAAGATTGTAGGGAGGAGAATTGAGTAGAGGGAGTGGTTTTAATGAAGTTCGTGGGATTTTTATGTAATTGGAAAACTTGGGTGTGGACTGAAAGCCCACAGCACCTTGGCCCATTAGGGCAACCATCCAAGTAGAGGGGGCAGCCATGCTACTGTAGCACGCACCGTAGCGCCGCCATCGTAGCAGCCCTCCTCCCCATTGCATCTCCACCTCTTTTCCCCTCTCCTTGCGTCTCCACCTCCTCCCCTTTGTGGCGGCCAAGAAGAAGGAAGAAGAAGAAGAGGAGGAAGGAGTTCGTCTTCGTGCGGTGGGTTCTTCCTCTCGCCGCGGCTCTACAAGGGTAACGTCGCTTGGTCCTCGCTGGTTTGGTACCGTAGTTGCATTCGCGTCCGTTTTGGTAGATCGATTTTCGTCTCCTGTTAGGCGGCGTTCTGTCCAGAAGGTTGGGGGTCGTTTTTCGTGAGGTTAGAAGCAGAATATGGGATTATGATCTCCTAGGAAAAGTTGGGTTTTGGTCTTAGCTTTCAGTGGCCGTCAAGATCACCGAAATCCGATTAACGGTTAGTGAGTTATGATTTTTTTAAGATTGCTGTTCCGCTGATCTGTCAGCATTTAGGCAGTTTCTAGAAAACCGATTAAAACTGATGGTTAAATTGGAAATCTGAGAACCCCAGTATAACAAAAGTTGTAGATAATTGTCGTAGCTTTCAGGGAAGCACAGGAACGCGACATTTGGATAAACGAGCTGAAAGTTATGATAGTTTTAGTGCTCTGTCCAGAAAGTCTGACGTGAAATCGATGTCTTGTTAATCGGCTTAAAAATGATTTTAGATGACCGAATCAGGGGAGATCACCAACTAGGTTTAGTTGGGAAATTTGATAAACTTTTCAGATTGTCCAAGATCACTCCATTTGGATTTCTGTACATTTAGTTATGATTTTTCGAAGGGGGCTGTTCTCTGGAAAAGAAATCTGACAGCCAGCAATAGAGTTGGGGGATTGCGTTTAGTGGACGATGTGCTTATTTCGTGTTTATGGTTTTGTTATTAGACTTATATGGTAGCCTTAGCATGTCTCCATTGTATGTCCAGGTGTGGGTTTGGCTCCGGAGCAGTACCTTATCCCCGACATCCACCTTCGCACGGTTGAGGCAAGTGCATTGTTGTTAAATGGGTGTGATTGATTGGCTATGATTGTGTGCTATTTGATATATGGTTGCATAGTAAGATGGCTTACTTGATGAATGTTTAAGTATGGTGATTGCTCAAATTATGCTGATGCTTTACTGTGGTACAATGTTATTGTCTTTTGGTAAGATTGATGATGAATGAGAGATGAGCATTTGCATATTAAGAGCATATTGAGGCTTGGTCACACGGTGACCAAGCGTGTTCCTTTGTGATCCCGTCATGAATGTGACGGGCCCGAGATCCCTGCACTCGTGGAGTGTGGGCTTGAGGTCCCCAATACTTGCGGAGTATTGGGCAATTGGTCCGTGGCGTGCGCGCGCACAGCATGGGTATGCGGCGACGGTTGCTTACTGCATTACGTGTAATGCAGTAAAGTTAAAGATAAAGGATCCTTGAGCATTGCATTTGCATATGAGATATTCTATTGTTGATCTCCTTTACATGGATGCTGATGTTATAGTTTCTTTATGTACTTGCTGAGTCTATGGACTCACTCTTGCTTTTATTGTTGTTTTAGGTACCGAGCCAAGAACGACATGCATGGGGAAGTAGACTACTAGTCACACACTTGCCACATGAACTAAATAAAGTTGAATGATCTTCAGAACGTGATTGATTTTAGTAAATGCAAAGATTATTATGTTTTGTCTCATGCAATGGATTAAATGTAATAATGATGAGTAGTGGAACTTCATATCTCTCTAGTTATGTTAGATATTTAGCATGTCTTTGATTATCTTTTGATGTCTTTGGATGAAAGTTTTAGTTAATATTTGAATAATCGTGTGTTGGAACCTTCGTGTAATTAACTTTACAAGGAGGTTCTCTGAAATTTATTAAGATTGTCTAGTTTAGAATTATTAGAGTTTGTTTAGTAGCATTCCGTGCTCATGTCGGGCCGGGTGTTACTGATTGGTATCGAGCGGTCAGAGGTCCGTGGTGACTAGATTAATTAAAAATTTTGCGAATGGCTAATCAACTTAAAAGTTTGACACACCGTGCACTGAGGTGGGGTTGGGTTATTGCATTGCATCTATGGTTCTATTATATCGCATTGATAATTGTTGATATGAATATAGTAAGATTGCTTATTAACCGATTATATGATTGTTATATGTGAGGATAATAGATGTTGAGGGGTTGTGGTTGTGGCCTGGTTTTACCAGTTACACCACTATTTGTAGTAAGAGATTAGTGAAGTGGTTACCTCGGATATCTTAGTACAGTGTGATAGTGAGTATCATTAGAGAAGTTGTTCTCTTCCTTGAATTTGAATTTGGTTAACTTTTGTCCATTGGGCTTGATAAATTTCTCTTGGGGTTAGTAGTTCTTATTCCACTCGATTTGTTTCCATTTATTTAATTTGAATCTTAAAATGAACATTGTTTTTTTGAACTATTAAGCGCTTATGTTGATGAACCTTCTTTGGATAGTGGTTGCAATGCGGTTGATGGGTTTCAATTGGTTTGTATTTGTTTTACTGAGCAAATATTATCTTTTCGACTCTTGAGCTATTCTTGCTACTTGTAAACGTTGTCATTGGCAATATTGTTCCTCTTCGAGAGAGTTCTACCTTCTTGTTGGCAAACTTGACCCATTTATTCGCTTGGAGTTTTTATGATGGAAGATATCATTTACCAACTCCATTGAAGTATGTTTTGACTTTATGCACTTCTTTTGGAGTAGTTGGAATGTTGAAATTTCGTGCATCCTCTTTGAGAAAGAAAATATCAAAACTATTTTGAAATATTTTGTTGTGTTATGTGAGAGGTTCCACGATAAAAGATAAATTGATAATGTATGAGTTATCAAGTTGGGTCCAGTAGTTTGATGCGTAATCGATCTTAACCAAGATCCTTGGAAGTGAAGTGAAAGATTTGATGTTGTCATGGAGTAGTTACATGATGAACTTGTTTAATGGTATGACTATACATACTAGGAATCCACAATTATATTAAGAAGTGTGAGATATTAATGATTTGGTCTGATCTTAGGATTGTGGAATTTGGTAAATTTATTGGATAATTTGGAGTAATGTGTTCCAATGGATTAATCTACCTATTAGTGATGGTCATGTTTAAGGATGTGATTGAACAATGACTTACAAGATATCAATCCAGAATTTTCATGTCGACAACTTGATGATTATACTAAATTGCTACATTGAAACATGTATATCGGATTAGATGAATGTTGAGGTAGTACCTTGCAAAACCCGGTGTTTAAAGGAGATGATGTTATTAAATCCTTAATTAAACTCTGAGCATAAAATGGAATGTTGACTCTATGTTTATAAATGGTTATATGACTATAAATAGCAGTAGGACCCTATTTTGTATACGTGATAGAGACAATTGTCAATTGTCAATGATAGTTGAAGGGTGTTTCTTTTGGAGAGATTTATGATGGGATAAGAGGCTATGATGATTCTCGCTAGGAGTGTATTATTTCATTATTAGTGAGATTGTCAGTAAGGGATTATGATGATACTATTGAATGTTTGGTATAAGGGAATTGGATCGCTCATCGACATTGATTAAATGAAAATGCTTCTAGTCACACGCTTGTAATCTTTCGACCTCATGTTGATGTGGTAGCTGAAATTGTTTTGATCAAAGTGACGTCTTTGAGAGGTTTTATCGGTTCCTAAGTAGTTTATGTGTTGTGGACTTGAAATCTCTTCTTGTTAGTGTTGGCATGGTGATCTCAGAACCAACGGAGTCGTTTTCTTTGTTAAAGGAAAGAGTGAAGTAGGAGTATTTCAATTTGAAGTCAAGCTTTGTAACTTGCGTTTATCGATTTTTGCCTAAGCTTTTGTTTGCCCAACAGAGTTTCTGAATCCCAAAACCAATGTTTTATTCTCGCTTGAGGTTTGATACACTTTGCTTGTGGAATGTGTGCCTCAACTATGATCACTCTTTTGTTTTCTAAGATCTTTTCTATTTGATTGTTTCTCTTGAACTTGTAACTATTGTAAGTGGTAACGTTTTTCCTATATGCTTAAAATGATTTATGTTTGTCTCTTTTTCTAAGAAAGGGTTAACCGAACTGTATTGTAAAGTCCCTTCGGTTGTGAATTGGCAACTAGATAGTGGTGGTCTAGTAGATGATTTTGTGAACCTTTATGTGTCAAGTTGTTTGAGAGGCATTGAGTAAATTGATTTATTAGATTAATCCTTGGAGAGAGTTCGATTTAAATAGAATGTTTGTCTTTGGAGCTAACTTATTACGTGTCGCAACTAGTAGAACCTATAAATAGATGTGGTCCAAGATCTTTTGTTCATTTTGATGAACATTAGAATTAGAAAGTATGAAAATCTTGACCAAATTTATTAGAGTATCGCAATTGGGTACTCGGTAAGATTGTGTAGAAGAATTATGATGGTGTGGCTTAATGAGAGTAGCAGTGTGGAAAAAAAATATAATCGTCGTGTTAATTAATGGGATAGCAGGGATTGTTGAGCTATTGTCAAGCATGACTCGGCCTCAGTGAGTAACCCTATGGGAGTTAGATTATCTCTACGGATATCTTGGTCAAAGAATATATTTATTTATTAATGTTAGTGATTGAGTATGTTTGAATCTTGGTCAATTAGTGAGGGTATTGCGAATGGGTATATTGTGGTCATGTAGCTGAAAATTAATTGGTGTGGTTGAGTGAAGGTCAAAGATTGGTGAAATGAAACGCCTTGGGCGGTTACTTGGTTAGTGAGGAATATTGATATTAATGACTGAGGTTATTGTTGAGCTGTGTGAAAAGTTAGTAAAAGAATTTGAGGATTTCCTATCAATCATACCAGAAATTCATTATAGGAGACTTGGAGGTTAAATTTGGACTTGCCTTTCTATGCTAGGACCTCAGCGGCCCAATATTATGTGTAGAAGAAGAAGAACAAAAGTGGATTCCGAATAGTATTGATCATTGATAGAATCCTTCGGGTGTAGTAAATGAGTATGTGCGCTGAGAATTTCAAGTTGATTATCTTTAACAGAATGAGGTGATGTGGTTGCGGGTGAAAAATCTTTATTGAGGTGTTGGGAACCGCTTGTCAAAAAAATAATTCCTTTGGTATAGGAGTGGACTAGAGAATCATTGTGTGGATTAATAGAGTCCCCCTAGATAAGTGTGGTTGTTCTTTCGGTTTGAGGATCATTTTGGGGTTGTCGGTTAAGAGGAAGGAGTAAGTTTGATGATTTGGAAATCCAAGATTTTGGAGAATGTTTATTTCTTAAAAGGACATCTGAGAAAAGAATGTTTTCTCGAGTAGAGAAGTGTTCTATTGGTTCTTGTTGGAGTTGGGTTTTTATGACGGAGAACACTTACAATTTGAGTTGACCCTATGTCGGCAAGGCGGTTCCTTCCGGATCAGGAAAATAAATAAAGTGTTTGATTTGGGCATTCGAACGATTTCTCTTTTGACTTATGTGGTGTTTATTTGCAAACTGCCTAATTGGAATGTGAAAAGATTTTCATAATGAATCTTCAATTTTGGATTTGAGTGTTTTTAGAGGAAAGTTGGTTAATAGTGGGTGGCATTGTGAATCTTTTGTTTTCTGCTGAGCTCTGATTATTAAAGTTTGTTTAAAATAAGTTGTGTTGCGCGTCCATGCTTAACAAAGGTTCTCCTTACTAGGATGAAGAGGTCGACTGAGAGATGAAACAAGAATTACATATGTTTATGTTGAAGTTCTGTGGTTTGGTCCCCAAAGGGAATGATAGCCTAGAGTATATTTGGCTTGTTCTGGAAGTTGCAGGGATTTTGGAAGATAGCAATTCGCTAGAATTGTCTCGAGTTCTAGAGCGCGGTATATAACATTTTGTATGACCCGGTGTTGATATAATGCTTGAGGTATTTGGAGTGTGAGGTTTCATAAGAGCTGTTGACCAGTGAGTAATACCGCATCTTCGAGTCATGTCCGTTGAGTGATTCTGGTTAGGTCGGTACGAGTGATGAGGTATAATACATTAGTTGCATCAAGGTGCGTTAGTCCCAAAAGTCCGAGAGGAAAACAATTTGGGAATTGAAGTCTCGCATATGCGAGCAATATCCAGAATTGTTCACAGCAGGTGTGTGGTATTGTTGGTAAATTCTAGTTGTGATTGTTCTTTGGTGTAGAGCGTGGTTAGAATTCGGGGTCGAATTCCATTTAAGGGGGTTAGAATGTAACACTCCAAATATTTATTTAAATGAGAAGAAAGATTGTAGGGAGGAGAATTGAGTAGAGGAGTGGTTTTAATGAGGTTCGTGGGGATTTTTGCGTGCATCTGAAAACTTGGGCTGTGGTGAAAGCCCACAGCACCTTGGCCCATTAGGGCAACCATCCAAGTAGAGGGGGGGCAGCCATGCTACTGTAGCACGCACTGTAGCGCCGCCACTGTAGCAGCCCCTCCCCTCCCCATTGCATCTCCACCTCTTTTCCCCTCTCCTTGCGTCTCCACCTCCCCTCCCCTTTGTGGCCGGCCAAGAAGAAGGAAGAAGAAGAAGAGGAGGAAGGAGTTCGTCTTCGTGCGGTGGGTTCTTCCTCTCGCCGCGGCTCTACAAGGGTAACGTCGCTTGGTCCTCGCTGGTTTGGTACCGTAGTTGCATTCGCGTCCGTTTTGGTAGATCGATTTTCGTCTCCTGTTAGGCGTTCTGTCCAGAAGGTTGGGGTCGTTTTCGTGAGGTTAGAAGCAGAATATGGGATTATGATCTCCTAGGAAAAGTTGGGTTTTGGTCTTAGCTTTCAGTGGCCGTCAAGATCACCGAAATCCGATTAACGGTTAGTGAGTTATGATTTTTTTAAGATTGCTGTTCCGCTGATCTGTCAGCATTTAGGCAGTTTCTAGAAAACCGATTAAAACTGATGGTTAAATTGGAAATCTGAGAACCCCAGTATAACAAAAGTTGTAGATAATTGTCGTAGCTTTCAGGAAGCACAGGAACGCGACATTTGGATAAACGAGCTGAAAGTTATGATAGTTTTAGTGCTCTGTCCAGAAAGTCTGACGTGAAATCGATGTCTTGTTAATCGGCTTAAAAGTGATTTTAGATGACCGAATCAGGGGAGATCACCAACTAGGTTTAGTTGGGAAATTTGATAAACTTTTCAGATTGTCCAAGATCACTCCATTTGGATTTCTGTACATTTAGTTATGATTTTTCGAAGGGGGCTGTTCTCTGGAAAAGAAATCTGACAGCCAGCAATAGAGTTGGGGGATTGCGTTTAGTGGACGATGTGCTTATTTCGTGTTTATGGTTTTGTTATTAGACTTATATGGTAGCCTTAGCATGTCTCCATTGTATGTCCAGGTGTGGGTTTGGCTCCGGGAGCAGTACCTTATCCCCGACATCCACCTTCGCACGGTTGAGGCAAGTGCATTGTTGTTAAATGGGTGTGATTGATTGGCTATGATTGTGTGCTATTTGATATATGGTTGCATAGTAAGATGGCTTACTTGATGAATGTTTAAGTATGGTGATTGCTCAAATTATGCTGATGCTTTACTGTGGTACAATGTTATTGTCTTTTGGTAAGATTGATGATGAATGAGAGATGAGCATTTGCATATTAAGAGCATATTGAGGCTTGGTCACACGGTGACCAAGCGTGTTCCCCTTTGTGATCCCCGTCATGAATGTGACGGGCCCGAGATCCCCAGACTCGTGGAGTGTGGGCTTGAGGTCCCCAATACTTGCGGAGTATTGGGCAATTGGTCCCTGTGCGTGCGCGCACAGGCATGGGTATGCGGCGACGGTTGCTTACTCTGCATTACCGGTGTAATGCACACAGAAAGTTAAAGATAAAGGATCCTTGAGCATTGCATTTGCATATGAGATATTCTATTGTTGATCTCCTTTACATGGATGCTGATGTTATAGTTTCTTTATGTACTTGCTGAGTCTATGGACTCACTCTTGCTTTTATTGTTGTTTTAGGTACCCGAGCCAAGAACGACATGCATGGGGGAAGTAGACTACTAGTCACACACTTGCCACATGAACTAAATAAAGTTGAATGATCTTCAGAACGTGATTGATTTTAGTAAATGCAAAGATTATTATGTTTTGTCTCATGCAATGGATTAAATGTAATAATGATGAGTAGTGGAACTTCATATCTCTCTAGTTATGTTAGATATTTAGCATGTCTTTGATTATCTTTTGATGTCTTTGGATGAAAGTTTTAGTTAATATTTGAATAATCTGTGTGTTGGAACCTTCGTGTAATTAACTTTACAAGGGAGGTTCTGCCGAAATTTATTAAGATTGTCTAGTTTAGAATTATTAGAGTTTGTTTAGTAGCATTCCAGGCTCATGTCGGGCCGGGGTGTTACACATTGGTATCGAGCGGGTCAGAGGTCCGTGGTGACTAGATTAATTAAAAATTTTGCGAATGGCTAATCAACTTAAAAGTTTGACACACCGTGCATGAGGTGGGGTTGGGTTATTGCATTGCATCTATGGTTCTATTATATCGCATTGATAATTGTTGATATGAATATAGTAAGATTGCTTATTAACCGATTATATGATTGTTATATGTGAGGATAATAGATGTTGAGGGGTTGTGGTTGTGGCTCTGGTTTTACCAAAGTTACACCACTATTTGTAGTAAGAGATTAGTGAAGTGGTTACCTCGGATATCTTAGTACAGGTGTGATAGTGAGTATCATTAGAGAAGTTGTTCTCTTCCTTGAATTTGAATTTGGTTAACTTTTGTCCAGTTGGGCTTGATAAATTTCTCTTGGGGTTAGTAGTTCTTATTCCACTCGATTTGTTTCATTTATTTAATTTGAATCTTAAAATGAACATTGTTTTTTTTGAACTATTAAGCCGCTTGAGGTTGATGAACCTTCTTTGGATAGTGGTTGCAATGCAGTTGATGGGTTTCAATTGGTTTGTATTTGTTTTACAGAGCAAATATTATCTTTTCTGACTCTTGAGCTATTCTTGCTACTTGTAAACGTTGTCATTGGCAATATTGTTCCTCTTCAGAGAGTTCTACCTTCTTGTTGGCAAACTTGACCCATTTATTCGCTTGGAGTTTTTATGATGGAAGATATCATTTACCAACTCCATTGAAGTATGTTTTGACTTTATGCACTTCTTTGGAGTAGTTGGAATGTTGAAATTTCGTGCATCCTCTTTGAGAAAGAAAATATCAAAAACTATTTTGAAATATTTTGTTGTGTTATGTGAGAGGTTCCACGATAAAAGATAAATTGATAATGTATGAGTTATCAAGTTGGGTCTGTAGTTTGATGCGTAATCGATCTTAACCAAGATCCTTGGAAGTGAAGTGAAAGATTTGATGTTGTCATGGAGTAGTTACATGATGAACTTGTTTAATGGTATGACTATACATACTAGGAATCCACAATTATATTAAGAAGTGTGAGATATTAATGATTTGGTCTGATCTTAGGATTGTGGAATTTGGTAAATTTATTGGATAATTTGGAGTAATGTGTTCCAATGGATTAATCTACCTATTAGTGATGGTCATGTTTAAGGATGTGATTGAACAATGACTTACAAGATATCAATCCAGAATTTTCATAAGTCGACAACTTGATGATTATACTAAATTGCTACATTGAAACATGTATATCGGATTAGATGAATGTTGAGGTAGTACCTTGCAAAACCCGGTGTTTAAAGGAGATGATGTTATTAAATCCTTAATTAAACTCTGAGCATAAAATGGAATGTTGACTCTATGTTTATAAATGGTTATATGACTATAAATAGCAGAGGACCCTATTTTGTATACGTGATAGAGACAATTGTCAATTGTCAATGATAGTTGAAGGGTGTTTCTTTGGAGAGATTTATGATGGGATAAGAGGCTATGATGATTCTCGCTAGGAGTGTATTATTTCATTATTAGTGAGATTGTCGATAAGGGATTATGATGATACTATTGAATGTTTGGTATAAGGGAATTGGATCGCTCATCGACATTGATTAAATGAAAATGCTTCTAGTCACACGCTTGTAATCTTTCGCACCTCATGTTGATGTGGTAGCTGAAATTGTTTTGATCAAAGTGACGTGCTGAGAGGTTTTATCGGTTCCTAAGTAGTTTATGTGTTGTGGACTTGAAATCTCTTCTTGTTAGTGTTGGCATGGTGATGCTGTAACCAACGGAAGTCGTTTTCTTTGTTAAAGGAAAGAGTGAAGTAGGAGTATTTCAATTTGAAGTCAAGCTTTGTAACTTGCAGTTTATCGATTTTTGCCTAAGCTTTTTGTTTGCCCAACAGAGTTTCCTGAATCCCAAAACCAATGTTTTATTCTCGTTTGAGGTTTGATACACTTTGCTTGTGGAATGTGTGCCCTCAACTATGATCAGCTCTTTTGTTTTCTAAGATCTTTTCTATTTGATTGTTTCTCTTGAACTTGTAACTATTGTAAGTGGTAACGTTTTTCCTATATGCTTAAAATGATTTATGTTTGTCTCTTTTTCTAAGAAAGGGTTAACCGAACTGTATTGTAAAGTCCCTTCGGTTGTGAATTGGCAACTAGATAGTGGTGGTCTAGTAGATGATTTTGTGAACCTTTATGTGTCAAGTTGTTTGAGAGGCATTGAGTAAATTGATTTATTAGATTAATCCTTGGAGAGAGTTCGATTTAAATAGAATGTTTGTCTTTGGAGCTAACTTATTACGTGTCGCAACTAGTAGAACCTATAAATAGATGTGGTCCAAGATCTTTTGTTCATTTTGACAGAACATTAGAATTAGAAAGTATGAAAATCTTGACCAAATTTATTAGAGTATCGCAATTGGGTACTCGGTAAGATTGTGTAGAAGAATTATGATGGTGTGGCTTAATGAGAGTAGCAGTGTGGAAAAAATATAATCGTCGTGTTAATTAATGGGATAGCGAGGATTGTTGAGCTATTGTCAAGCATGACTCGGCCTCGATGAGTAACCCTATGGGAGTTAGATTATCTCTACGGATATCTTGGTCAAAGAATATATTTATTTATTAATGTTAGTGATTGAGTATGTTTGAATCTTGGTCAATTAGTGAGGGTATTGCGAATGGGTATATTGTGGTCATGTAGTGAAAATTAATTGGTGTGGTTGAGTGAAGGTCAAAGATTGGTGAAATGAAACGCCTTAAGCGTGTTACTTGGTTAGTGAGGAATATTGATATTAATGATCGAGGTTATTGTTGAGTGTGTGAAAAGTTAGTAAAAGAATTTGAGGATTTCCTATCAATCATACCGTAAATTCATTATAGGAGACTTGGAGGTTAAATTTGGACTTGCCTTTCTATGCTAGGACCTCATGCCCAATATTATGTGTAGAAGAAGAAGAACAAAAGTGGATTCGAATAGTATTGATCATTGATAGAATCCTTGGTGTAGTAAATGAGTATGTGTACTGAGAATTTCAAGTTGATTATCTTTAATGAATGAGGTGATGTGGTTGCGGGTGAAAATCTTTATTGAGGTGTTGGGAACCAGTTGTCAAAAAAATAATTCCTTTGGTATAGGAGTGGACTAGAGAATCATTGTGTGGATTAATAGAGTCCCCTAGATAAGTGTGGTTGTTCTTTCGGTTTGAGGATCATTTTGGGGTTGTCGCTAAGAGGAAGGAGTAAGTTTGATGATTTGGAAATCCAAGATTTTGGAGAATGTTTATTTCTTAAAGGACATCTCGAGAAAAGAATGTTTTCTCGAGTAGAGAAGTGTTCTATTGGTTCTTGTTGGAGTTGGGTTTTATGACGGAGAACACTTACAATTTGAGTTGACCCTATGTCGGCAAGGCGGTTCCTTCCGGATCGTGAAAATAAATAAAGTGTTTGATTTGGGCATTCGAACGATTTCTCTTTGACTTATGTGGTGTTTATTTGCAAACCGCCTAATTGGAATGTGAAAAGATTTTCATAATGAATCTTCAATTTTGGATTTGAGTGTTTTTAGAGGAAAGTTGGTTAATAGTGGGTGGCATTGTGAATCTTTTGTTTTCTCACGAGCTCGATTATTAAAGTTTGTTTAAAATAAGTTGTGTTATGCGTCCATGCTTAACAAAGGTTCTCCTTACTAGGATGAAGAGGTCGATCGAGAGATGAAACAAGAATTACATATGTTTATGTTGAAGTTCTCGTGGTTTGGTCCCCAAAGGGAATGATAGCCTAGAGTATATTTGGCTTGTTCTGAAGTTGCGTGGATTTTGGAAGATAGCAATTCGCTAGAATTGTCTCGAGTTCTAGAGCGCGTATATAACATTTTGTATGACCGGTGTTGATATAATGCTTGAGGTATTTGGAGTGTGAGGTTTCATAAGAGTCATTGACTGATGAGTAATACCGCATCTTCGAGTCATGTCCGTTGAGTGATTCTCGTTAGGTCGATGCGAGTGATGAGGTATAATACATTAGTTGCATCAAGGTGCGTTAGTCCCAAAGTCCGAGAGGAAAACAATTTGGGAATTGAAGTCTCGCATATGCGAGCAATATCCAGAATTGTTCACAGCAGGTGTGTGGTATTGTTGGTAAATTCTAGTTGTGATTGTTCTTTGGTGTAGAGCGTGGTTAGAATTCGGGGTCGAATTCCATTTAAGGGGGTTAGAATGTAACACTCCAAATATTTATTTAAATGAGAAGAAAGATTGTAGGGAGGAGAATTGAGTAGAGGAGTGGTTTTAATGAAGATCGTGGGGATTTTTATGCACTGAAAACTTGGGCTGTGGACTGAAAGCCCACAGCACCTTGGCCCATTAGGGCAACCATCCA
Source organism: Ampelocalamus luodianensis (assembly GCA_036346255.1). Taxonomy (NCBI): domain Eukaryota; kingdom Viridiplantae; phylum Streptophyta; class Magnoliopsida; order Poales; family Poaceae; genus Ampelocalamus; species Ampelocalamus luodianensis. Next base: position 37,905,778 of record CM070633.1, read on the forward strand.
AGTAGAGGGGGGGCAGCCATGCTACTGTAGCACGCACTGTAGCGCCGCCACTGTAGCAGCCCCTCCCCTCCCCATTGCATCTCCACCTCTTTTCCCCTCTCCTTGCGTCTCCACCTCCCCTCCCCTTTGTGGCCGGCCAAGAAGAAGGAAGAAGAAGAAGAGGAGGAAGGAGTTCGTCTTCGTGCGGTGGGTTCTTCCTCTCGCCGCGGCTCTACAAGGGTAACGTCGCTTGGTCCTCGCTGGTTTGGTACCGTAGTTGCATTCGCGTCCGTTTTGGTAGATCGATTTTCGTCTCCTGTTAGGCGGCGTTCTGTCCAGAAGGTTGGGGGTCGTTTTTCGTGAGGTTAGAAGCAGAATATGGGATTATGATCTCCTAGGAAAAGTTGGGTTTTGGTCTTAGCTTTCAGTGGCCGTCAAGATCACCGAAATCCGATTAACGGTTAGTGAGTTATGATTTTTTTAAGATTGCTGTTCCGCTGATCTGTCAGCATTTAGGCAGTTTCTAGAAAACCGATTAAAACTGATGGTTAAATTGGAAATCTGAGAACCCCAGTATAACAAAAGTTGTAGATAATTGTCGTAGCTTTCAGGGAAGCACAGGAACGCGACATTTGGATAAACGAGCTGAAAGTTATGATAGTTTTAGTGCTCTGTCCAGAAAGTCTGACGTGAAATCGATGTCTTGTTAATCGGCTTAAAAGTGATTTTAGATGACCGAATCAGGGGAGATCACCAACTAGGTTTAGTTGGGAAATTTGATAAACTTTTCAGATTGTCCAAGATCACTCCATTTGGATTTCTGTACATTTAGTTATGATTTTTCGAAGGGGGCTGTTCTCTGGAAAAGAAATCTGACAGCCAGCAATAGAGTTGGGGGATTGCGTTTAGTGGACGATGTGCTTATTTCGTGTTTATGGTTTTGTTATTAGACTTATATGGTAGCCTTAGCATGTCTCCATTGTATGTCCAGGTGTGGGTTTGGCTCCGGGAGCAGTACCTTATCCCCGACATCCACCTTCGCACGGTTGAGGCAAGTGCATTGTTGTTAAATGGGTGTGATTGATTGGCTATGATTGTGTGCTATTTGATATATGGTTGCATAGTAAGATGGCTTACTTGATGAATGTTTAAGTATGGTGATTGCTCAAATTATGCTTATGCTTTACTGTGGTACAATGTTATTGTCTTTTGGTAAGATTGATGATGAATGAGAGATGAGCATTTGCATATTAAGAGCATATTGAGGCTTGGTCACACGGTGACCAAGCGTGTTCCCCTTTGTGATCCCCGTCATGAATGTGACGGGCCCGAGATCCCCAGACTCGTGGAGTGTGGGCTTGAGGTCCCCAATACTTGCGGAGTATTGGGCAATTGGTCCCTGTGCGTGCGCGCACAGGCATGGGTATGCGGCGACGGTTGCTTACTCTGCATTACCGGTGTAATGCACACAGAAAGTTAAAGATAAAGGATCCTTGAGCATTGCATTTGCATATGAGATATTCTATTGTTGATCTCCTTTACATGGATGCTGATGTTATAGTTTCTTTATGTACTTGCTGAGTCTATGGACTCACTCTTGCTTTTATTGTTGTTTTAGGTACCCGAGCCAAGAACGACATGCATGGGGAAGTAGACTACTAGTCACACACTTGCCACATGAACTAAATAAAGTTGAATGATCTTGTAACGTGATTGATTTTAGTAAATGCAAAGATTATTATGTTTTGTCTCATGCAATGGATTAAATGTAATAATGATGAGTAGTGGAACTTCATATCTCTCTAGTTATGTTAGATATTTAGCATGTCTTTGATTATCTTTTGATGTCTTTGGATGAAAGTTTTAGTTAATATTTGAATAATCTGTGTGTTGGAACCTTCGTGTAATTAACTTTACAAGGGAGGTTCTGCCGAAATTTATTAAGATTGTCTAGTTTAGAATTATTAGAGTTTGTTTAGTAGCATTCCAGGCTCATGTCGGGCCGGGGTGTTACACATCCAAATCTAATAAAATTTACACTACAGCTAGGGAATGATCTAAGGCAATGACAGGAACAAGAATTTTGCAATTTGGACTTAACATGCAAAAGATATGAACAAAATGCTCTTTCTCAGCCTTAAAACAACCTAACTAATAATTAGCACTGTTCATGACGAAATTTTCTAGAGTGATCTAAGGTCTGAAATTTTTACAGCAGGTAGATTATAACATCCTAATAACAGCAAAGTTGGATTTACTAAATTTGGAGTTATACACATTTACTTATGATTTTTCTAAGTTGTAAATATAATGCAAAGTCATTTTACAGAATTATGAACATGCTCAAATCCTATTCCATATGAAAGTATACTAATAGATGAATTTAACAAAATTGATTTTGCACAAATTGGATTTATACAGAAAAAGATATGCATTTTTCAAGATTAAATCTATTTCTGGAATATTCAAAATGACAGAAATCAAGTTATTTCTAGTTACACAATTTTTTGCTACAGCAATATGCTTAAATCCATTTTTATAATAAACTTAAGTGATAACATAATTTATTACAGTTGGAATTATCTAAAAAGCAGTTAAAATGAATTAGTTATGAGTTTCTAAAGTTTTTATATCATTTTCAGGTGTTAAATAAATACTTACCGAAATACAGACAAACTCCAATAACAGAATAAGACGTGGACACTTAACCACCCTTGATCTAAAATCCTACGGCTCACGCGCGCCGAAAACAGCGCACGCGCGCGAAACTTAATCGGAGCCCACCGTTGGATCACGATCCAACGGCTCACGGAAGTGTATGCATCCGGACGGTGCGGTCGCTTGGGCCAATCCCAGCCGCAGATCTGCAGATGGACGGTCCAGAGCGCTCCAACGGTCGGAAGGTCCGATTGCATACACGATCCCAGCCGTTGATCTCAAGATCGACGGTCGAGAATGATCAAGGCATCCGGAGGGTCCGAGTGCATACAAAGATCCGGGCCGCAGATCTAGAGACGAACGGTGGCTATTGATCGAAGTTCAAAGGGAAATGCTGACACGTGGGACCGCATGTCAGTGATTTAAGGTCACGACCGCAACGTTTGAACCCACGTGCGCAGTGCACTGGGCCCACATGTCAACGACTAAGAGTGGCGGTTAGGACAGGATTAATGCCATTAATGACTAACATTAAATAGACACTAATGACTTCTGAAATTTGATTTTAACCCCTCGGGCCCACAAGTCAGTGACCCAGAGGAGGTTTCCGACAGCGATTAAGTGCCGACATATTAATTAATCAATGATTAAGCATTAATGATGTCGGAACAGTGCGGAGCTGAGCCAGCGGCGATTTAAGGACGCTGGGCCCACTGGTCAGTGGCTCAACGACAAATGTTAAGACACCATTAATAACTAATGATTAGTGATTAATGTGTCCTAATCAAATGACGAAAACGGGAGCTCCTGTGCCGGCAAAACCCGAGCGACTTGCACGGCTAATCGCCGGCGACACTGGCCGCGGCGGCGCCGAACAAGAACCAAAATGGAATCGCAATAGCACTACGAACCTAATGGTGGCATTCTCGCCGGCGGTGAGGGACTAGAACACCGGCTAGCCGGAAAACGAAAATGGGAGCTCTACTGCTAAACATGAAAACCGCGATGAGCTCCGCTGCAAACCTAGGAAGCGGTGCCAGAGCCACTAAGGACTAATAAGAAGCTACCTTAGTGACGAGAAGCTTTAAAGATGGCCGGAGATGCTTGATCACGGAGGAAGCTCGCCGGACACGAAGAAGAAAGATTGAAAATGACACCCTGAGCCAAACGAGTGATTCCAAAGCATCAAATTAGCTTCATAACGATTCACAGAAGCTATATGAGCAAGTAATTAGAAAATGGAGCACTCACCTGAGCTGAGGAAGAAGATGACCAAATTCGGCCGAATTTGAACAAACCCCAAATTGGACAATTCCTGAGAATCAAATCCAAAATTAAGTGAGGGGAAATGTTCAAGGAAGTAAATAGATAAGGATAGGGCAAAGAAACATGAAGGAGAACCACTGGAACACCAAGGACACCAATGGAGCTCCACGGGTCAACAATGGCAACTTGCCATTCTTCAGGTGTTAAGCTCCAATATTGTGAATGGAGCTTGATGGTGGTCTAAAGAAATACCAGGAAGTGATTTGGGTGCTTATAAGGCCTTGGAGGCTTTAGGGTTTGCACCACAAGCTTTCGGGCGGCAAAACACAGAGCACAAGGTGCGGCCAACACGGAAAAGATAATAGATGGTGCAATAGGGCATGGCATGGCCGAAAGTGTCTCCCACGATCCACACTATTGACTAGGGTGGCTGTAGGAAGCATGACAAGACACTGCCATCACCCCTACTGTGCTCGCACGGCTAGAGGTTGAAGACGACCAGCGAGAAAGGCTGGGGCGCTCCAGAGCCCCACGATTCAAATTGGACGGCTGAGATAGCGCCACGCCTCCAGGCTTTAAAACACAACGAAAAGGTTCCGAGCCCTAGGATTAGAAATGAACGGCTCAGATCGCTCCACGTCGCAAACACGATTTACAACAGAGGAGTAGGCGAGCGTTGGATCTTAATCCAACGGCTCTGATTCAAACCAACAACCGGAGGGTCCAAAGGTTTCAGCGCATCAGGGCGGTTAGATGAAGATCTAACGGTTGAAACCCATGTAAGCAACCGGAAGGTCCGAAGGGTTACACGCGCGCGGCCGTGCGATTTAGATCCAACGGCTGAGATCCAACACGCGTTTTAAAGAGGGGCTCGGTGCAGTTAGTTGACTGGACCGAGTCAATTGGCTCGAGCCCGAGTCTGACTCGAACCCAAGCAACAGTAAAACCAAGTTTGACTTCAAAATTAGAACAGAGACTTCGAAGGATTTATTTGAGGTAGCAAAATAACTCCAAAAATTATGAAATTTTTACAGGAGCTTGCTAACTCAGATATTAACCTGGTGTAAAATTTTCAGTGGTTTTTATGCTATGAATAAATCTCCAAAAATTCTGCAAGGCTCTGTTTTAATGTTTGACTGAGAGTCAAACCGGTTTGACTGCCTCTAAAAATATTCAAACAATTTCTAAAAATTGTGAAATTTTTCAGAGGGGTCACATACCATCACAGAGACTTAGGAAAAATATTTCCAGAGGATGATCATAAGATCTGACAAAATTGTTTTTGGAATACCAAAGTTTGGATCAAATAGACTTGTGATATTGTATTTCCATAATTCCTTGTACAAGAATTGTTTGGCACAACAGGAATTACATGATGTAAGAAAAAGTTTTACTTTCTACTGATTTTCTTACATTTGAAACACAAGCCCAAAATTGGGATGTTACAAAACCTCCCCCCTTACAAGAATCTCGCCCCGAGATTCTGTCTACTCGGAGAAGATGGATGGATAATCTGCACGAAGACGATCTTCGCGCTCCCAAGTTGCCTCATCTTCAGAATGGTTTGACCACTGAACCTTAAGGAACTTGATGACACGGTTCCTTGTCCTTCGTTCAGATTCTTCGAGAATACGAACAGGATGCTCATGATAGGTCAAATTTTCTTGCACATCGAGATTTTCCAACGGAGTTTCCTCAACTGGAACACGGAGGCACTTCTTTAAGTGTGACACATGGAACACGTCGTGCACACCCTCAAGTGAAGCTGGCAACTCCAATCAGATGCAACGGCTCCAATCCTCTCAATGATGCGATAAGGCCCAACATATCGAGGAGCTAACTTGCCCTTGATGCCAAAACGCTGATGGCCCTTCAAGGGTGAGACCTTGAGATACACAAAGTCATTGGGCTCAAAGCTCAACTCTCGACGACGACGATCCGCATAGCTCTTTTGCCTGGATTGGGCCACACGCAGATGCTCACGAATCAGCTGAACCTGGCTTTTAGCCTCATTGATGGAATCTGGCCCGAAGAACTGACGCTCACCAGTTTCTGACCAGTTCAATGGGGTTCTACACCTCCTCCCATACAAAGCCTCAAACGGTGCCATGCCAAGACTAACTTGGAAACTGTTGTTGTAGGAGAACTCTGCAAACGGCAAGCACTTCTCCCACTTCTTTCCATAGGAAAGAACACAGGCACGGAGCATATCTTCCAACACATGGTTGACTCTCTCCGTCTGACCATCAGTTTGAGGATGATAAGCTGAACTGAAGGAAAGACGTGTACCCATCGCCTCTTGCAGACTATGCCAAAAGCGAGAGGTAAAAAGAGAACCACGATCGGACACAATCGTTCGTGGCACACCATGCAAACATACAATGCGAGACACATAGATATTCGCCAGCTGACTAACACTGAGATTGGTACGCACTGGCAGAAAATGTGCTACCTTCGTCAGGCGATCAATGACAACCCAGATAGCATCCTTCCCAGAAGAAGTACGGTGCAGACCGGTGATGAAATCCATACCAACGGAATCCCACTTCCACTCAGGTACTGGCAAAGGCTGAAGAAGGCCTGCTGGACGTTGATGTTCAGCCTTGACATGACAGCACACGTCGCACTCAGCAACGAACCTAGCAATCTCGCGCTTCATGCGAGTCCACCAGAATCTCTGTCGAATGTCTTGGTACATCTTGGTAGCTCCAGGATGGATAGACAAAGGGGAGTCATGGGCCTCGCGGAGAATCAACTTCTGCAATTCCATGACCTTTGGAACCACAAGACACTGTCCAAACCACACAACACCGTGCTCATCCTCAGAAAAGCACTTAGCTGGCCCATTCTTGATGTTCTGCTTGATTTGGATCACACCAACATCTGTCTGCTGGGCAGCCTTGATTTGGTCTACCAAAGTCGGTTGCACAACCAAGGTAGCAAGAGAACCATGCTCAATCAATCGCAAATTAAGCCGCTGAAATTCTTCAAGAAGGGTAGGTTGTTGCTCTTGTAGTGACAAGGTATTGCAATACACCTTGCAACTAAGTGCATCGGCAACAACATTAGCCTTGCCCGGGTGATACTGAATGCCCATATCATAATCTTTGATCAATTCCAACCATCTCCTCTGCCTGAGATTCAGATCTGGCTGGGTGAACAAATATTTCAGGCTCTTGTGATCAGAATACACCTCACAGCGGTTACCAATAAGGTAATGCTGCCAAATCTTGAGTGCATGAACCACTGCCGCTAACTCCAAATCATGGGTAGGGTAGTTGAGTTCATGAGGCCTCAACTGCCTCGATGCAGAGGCCACTACCTTGCCTTCTTGCATAAGAACACAACCAAGCCCCTGCCGAGAGGCATCACAATAGATATCAAAGCTCTTATGCACATCAGGGAGAACAAGCACTGGAGCCGAAGTCAACCGCCTTTTGAGTTCTTGAAAACTCAAATCACAAGCAGAAGACCACACGAATTTCTTTTCTTTCTTGAGCAATTCGGTCAAGGGCTTAGCAATTTTAGAGAAGTTCTCGATAAAGCGGCGGTAGTAGCCCGCTAAACCAAGGAAACTCCTCACATCGTGGATCGACTTGGCTGCCCCAAGATAGAACATCACTGACCTTGCTAGGATCCACTGCTACACCACCTGCTGAAAGAACATGGCCCAAGAATGTCACTTCCTTCAACCAGAACTCGCACTTGCTGAACTTAGCATACAGCTGATGCTCACGCAGCTTTCCCAATACAATCTGCAGGTGCTCAGCATGCTCCTCTTCACTCTTGGAGTAGATAAGAATGTCATCAATGAAAACCACAACAAACTTATCCAAATACTCCATGAACACCGAGTTCATAAGATTCATGAACAAAGCTGGAGCATTGGTCAAGCCGAAAGACATGACGGTGTACTCGTAAAGGCCATAACGAGTAGCGAATGCCGTCTTTGGAATATCCTCAGCCCTAATCCGGACTTGATGATACCCCAACCTCAAGTCAATATTGGAGAACACACAAGCTCCAGTCAACTGGTCAAAGAGATCATCAATCCGAGGCAAAGGATACTTGTTTTTCACCGTCACTTCATTAAGCAGACGGTAATCAACACACATACCCAGGGTCTTGTCCTTCTTCTTCACAAAAATGACTGGACAACCCCAAGGAGATGAGCTAGGACGGATGAAACCTTTTGCTTGAAGCTCACCCAACTGCTTCTTTAGCTCCTCTAACTCATTAGGAGGCATTCGGTACGGTGCCTTTGAAATTGGAGCGGTACCAGGCAGCAACTCAATCACAAACTCCAAGTCTCAAACTGGAGGCATACCAGGCAAATCTTCAGGGAAGACATCCACAAAGTCACAGACTGTGGGCACATCCTGAATCTCCATGGCTGGCGTAGCTTCAAGGGCACAAAGATGCGGCCCCTGCAGCTGCGGTGAAATTCCAACTTGCTCGCCTGAGGGACTAGTGAGGAAAACCATCTTTTTGGCACAATCGATTTGTCCCAAGTGTTGGGAAAACCAATCCATACCAAGAATCACATCCAGACGCGCCGAGTCAAGTAAGATGAGATTCGCCAAGAATTCCACTCCTTCAATATTAATGGGAACGCCCCGACATTCTTGATCAGCTCTCATTTCCGCTCCCGGAGAGCGAATAAGCAAAGGAATCCCCAAAGGAACAAAGTGAAGGTCACAATCAGCAGCAAATAATCTCGAAATAAAGGAATGCGATGCTCCAGAGTCAAACAATACTGCAGCAGGACGATAACTAACAAGGAACGTACCCAACACAACGTCGGGTGCCTCCTGAGCCTCCTCAGCCGAGATGTGGTTGACTCGACCACTCCCGACACCCTGAGTCTTCTGGATCACCTTCTGGTCAGGTGTGTGACCATTCTCGCGTCCTCCATTAGGACGAGGCTGCTCGATCCTCACGAGGGCAATCTGCTAGCATAGTGGCCCTTCTTGTTGCAGCGGCGAGTAACATCGCACTGGTTGCGAGCGCAACTCGCCGGGTCGCAGTGCACGTGGTGAAACACGGCTGCGGGAACGAGCAACCGCGCCGACGGCCTCGGCGGTGGTGAAGCCAAAGCACGAGCCCCCGTGCGGGCCCAACACGGGACGAGTGAGACCGCCTGTGCGGCACCGATGGGCCTCCCACTTGCGCTATGGACTCACGGCGCCTTCGCTTTGTGCTCGGCGACGATGGCCTTGTCAACCAAGGCACGGAAGTCGCAAAGTCCACTATAGATAGCTTGTCCGCGGCTCCTCGGACAAACCATCCATGAACTTTCTGCTTAGCCTCATCGAGGCCACCTCCCCCGGAGCATAACGAGCCAAGTGGTTAAACTTGTAAAGATACTCCGAGACAGACTTGCGCCCCTGCTTAAGCACAAGAAACTCCTTCTTCTTGAGCTTCATCAGGCCATCGGGAATGTGGGCCCGACGGAAAGCAGATCTGAACTCATCCCACGAGACAACGTGGCCTGCGGGCTGCATGGCGAGAAAGTTCTCCCACCAAGAGAGTGCTGCACCCTCAAGCTGATGGGATGCAAAGAGTGCCCGCTCCTGCTCCTGGCACTGAGCGATATTGAGCTTTCGCTCAACAAGATGCGGCCAATCATCCGCGTCCAAAGGGTCCTCGCACCGAGAAAGTAGGCGGTGCGACGGAGAAACTCCGCAAGCCCACCACGAGACTCGTGGCCACCACCTCCAGATCCCGAAGCACCAGCAGGAGTGGAGGTGTTCCTCGCAATGACCTCCAAGATCCGGGTCTGGTCCATGCGATTCGCCGATCTGAGCGTAACCTCACCATGGTCGAAGGAGGGAAGCTCCTCATCGGAACCCAATGGCTGATCATTGAGTGGTTCTTGTCATCCTGTTCCACAAAATAGGTTAAACACAACTCCGGAACAGGAGACAAAGAAAACAACTAACCACTAAACAAAACAACTTTAAAAGCTCAAGTAACAACATAAAACTGCAGCAAAATCACAAAGATAATATCCATCTTCCCATTATGACTAACTCGTATTAAAGAACGAGTAATCAATTTTTAGGAAGACGAATTTCAGAATATTAACTTATGTTCGAAAACAGCTAGGAAACAGGGTGAGAAATTTACTAAAGAAAGGTTAGACACTTAGCTAACTCATATCACTTCTTACCCTTTTGTTCCCACAAGTTTTAGTTGACTTAACCTCTCTTTTCAGCACCTTCTACTAATTAAATGCTAGCTGTCCAGAAATTCCTGGCTTGCTGTCCAGATTTTCTTTTCAAGCTTCTGGCCGAAATTTGTAGCTTACAGTAGCTCCTAATCTTCTCAAGACAGCCAACACTTTCATTTTAAAACTCTCATGGTTTTCCCAAAACCAATTTACTCGGTTAACCACTATCTTTTGAAAGGAGATGAGAGGAAAACTCAACCTTCAAATTCAGTTCAGAATAAGGTGAGATGAGCAAACTAAGGTAGATGAGAAGTAAAATCTGAGAACTTACTTAAGATTTTCAGAAAAGCACTGATATTTGGAAAGTAAGTTTTCAAAATATACTAGGGACGACCAAGCTAGGGGTTTCTATATCAAGTATGGCTCGATGCCAAACTCAGTGAGACCCGGTTTATTAAACTTGTAATACTTAACCTTCCACTGGTTCTAGTATCACAAATAGAATAATCCGTGTCTCGATGAACATGTGCCTCCCAGAATAAGCAGCACACATACATCAAATCAAAGTATGCATCATTTCCATACAACAGAATATAACAAGTCTACCAAAAGACATACATAATATAAGTTATTACAACACAGCTGACCGGCCAAATAACATAAATATCAAATAAGTAACAATGAAGCAAAGTTGCCATAAGATGGCTTAAACCAAAAGACGACCGGTTAGCCACATAACACCACGGGGCAACCGGCCGGCCGCCAAGCTAATCGCCCTTAAAGCGCCACAAAGACAACTCACAAAAGTGAGGTCCATCGGACTCACTATCATCCTCTCGCACAACACAAGCAATGCAGTGAGTACAAAATGTACTCGCAAGACTTACGAGTAGCAAGCCTATACATAGCTACATGAAAGTCTGTATTCAAAGGAATGTGGTTATATGGTTCTTTGGACGCATAAAGCAAGTTTCATTTGCAATATTGTAATAGATTGAGCAATGAGTTTGTAAAATCTGTTTTTAAGCATTTAAATAACAGCGAGTAAACATAAGTAGCAAGTATCCACCTAGAAGTGACTTTCCCAAAAGCCACCACAACATAGCATGAATCCCTGATTCACACCACCCAGCAAGTTTTAATTTTTTTAAAAAAAGGTTGTAGTCTAACTCTTGAAAAGCTTATCCAAGCGTGTCCATAACCTAGGACGAGGCTATTCGAATAGTTTTAATCCTGCAGGGTGTACCAATGTACCCACACTTGCATCGCCTTTTGCCAAGCTATTAATCACACTTCCTTTGGTATGCCGGCACGGCTAAGTCCTACGAACCCTTTCCAATGGAATATGCTAATCAAGAGACGCACGTATGGGGGTTAATCCTTAGTGATCTGCCGACGAAATATGGATCACAAGGACCCATACGTGGAGCAGGACACACCGGCCTCGGCCGGTGCTCCTCTCCCTACAAACGTGTCCATGTTGCATATAATCAAATATGCAACCCACCACGCGACTCATTAATTAACACAGCCCAAAGTACTCGGCTAAGAGAGGTCCCATATCCCTCTAGTGTGGTTAGCACTCACTGTAATGCTCGGATAACAGATACTCACAAGTAGTTCGGTCCTTAATTGACCCGGGCACCATTCCAATCACACCCAAAAGATCACACCATCTTACCATTGTGCCCAAGTCTAAATTGTTTTCATTTTCAATTTTAGTTTTGCAATTTAGACAAAGCACAAGGCTGAAATATACAGAGTATAGCAATTTGTGTGATCGAGGTTATCGACAAGTCGGTAACCGCCCATTTCTACCGATAGCTAAGCATGGCTAAGCATAGTAACACGTAAACTACTAAGTGACAAGGGTTCATCCAATAACCCAAAATCACGACAAGTAATCCTAGGCTCGTGAGTAGAGGATTAAACATTTCCTACTGATGATGCATCTACTGGGCCAACTATCGACAATAGTTTAAAACAACATAGCAATGCATACATAGAATTTGCAAACAATATATTAGAATTTGAAAATAGTAGGAACAATATGATCAAATGATGCTACATCTGCTTGCCTGGCTGAAGTGCAGAATCTGATGGCTGCTGTGGCTCAATATCAGCAATAAAATTATCTTCGGAACCTAACGCGAAAAGGCGATAAGCAAATAAGAGCGAAGAACGCCAAATAAACTCCAACAGCAAAACACATCCAAATCTAATAAAATTTACACTACAGCTAGGGAATGATCTAAGGCAATGACAGGAACAAGAATTTTGCAATTTGGACTTAACATGCAAAAGATATGAACAAAATGCTCTTTCTCAGCCTTAAAACAACCTAACTAATAATTAGCACTGTTCATGACGAAATTTTCTAGAGTGATCTAAGGTCTGAAATTTTTACAGCAGGTAGATTATAACATCCTAATAACAGCAAAGTTGGATTTACTAAATTTGGAGTTATACACATTTACTTATGATTTTTCTAAGTTGTAAATATAATGCAAAGTCATTTTACAGAATTATGAACATGCTCAAATCCTATTCCATATGAAAGTATACTAACAGATGAATTTAAAAAAATTGATTTTGCACAAATTGGATTTATACAGAAAAAGATATGCATTTTTCAAGATTAAATCTATTTCTGGAATATTCAAAATGACAGAAATCAAGTTATTTCTAGTTACACAATTTTTTTCTACTGCAATATGCTTAAATCCATTTTTATAATAAACTTAAGTGATAACATAATTTATTACAGTTGGAATTATCTAAAAAGCAGTTAAAATGAATTAGTTATGAGTTTCTAAAGTTTTTATATCATTTTCAGGTGTTAAATAAATACTTACCGAAATACAGACAAACTCCAATAACAGAATAAGACGTGGACACTTAACCACCCTTGATCTAAAATCCTACGGCTCACGCGCGCCGAAAACAGCGCACGCGCGCGAAACTTAATCGGAGCCCACCGTTGGATCACGATCCAACGGCTCACGGAAGTGTATGCATCCGGACGGTGCGGTCGCTTGGGCCAATCCCAGCCGCAGATCTGCAGATGGACGGTCCAGAGCGCTCCAACGGTCGGAAGGTCCGATTGCATACACGATCCCAGCCGTTGATCTCAAGATCGACGGCCGAGAATGATCAAGGCATCCGGAGGTCCGAATGCATACAAAGATCCGCCGCAGATCTAGAGATGAACGGTGGCTATTGATCGAAGTTCAAGGGAAATGCCGACACGTGGGACCGCATGTCGCTGATTTAAGGTCACGACCGCAACGCTTTAACCCACGCGCGCAGCAGCGCAACCGCCCACATGTCAACGACTAAGAGTGGCGGTTAGGACAGATTAATGCCATTAATGACTAACATTAAATAGACACTAATGACTTCTGAAATTTGATTTTAACCCCTCGGGCCCACAAGTCAGTGACCCAGAGGAGGTTTCCGACAGCAATTAAGTGCCGACATATTAATGAATCAATGATTAAGCATTAATGATGTCGAACGATCTGAGCCGAGCAGTGGCGATTTAGGACGGGCCCACGGTCGCTGGCTCAACGACAAATGTTAAGACACCATTAATAACTAATGATTAGTGATTAATGTGTCCTAATCAAATGACGAAAACCGGAGCTCCTGTGCCGGCAAAACCCGAGCGACTTGCACGGCTAATCGCGGCGACAACGGCGCGGCGCGAACAAGAACCAAAATGGAATCGCAATAGCACTACGAACCTAATGGTGGCATTCTCGCCGGCGGTGAGGGACTAGAACGCCGGCTAGCCGGAAAACGAAAATGGGAGCTCTACTGCTAAACATGAAAGCCGCGATGAGCTCCTCTGCAAACCTAGGAAGCAGTGCCAGAGCCACTAAGGACTAATAAGAAGCTACCTTAGTGACGAGAAGCTTTAAAGATGGCCGGAGATGCTTGATCACGGAGGAAGCTCGCCGGACACGAAGAAGAAAGATTGAAAATGACACCCTGAGCCAAACGAGTGATTCCAAAGCATCAAAATAGCTTCATAACGATTCACAGAAGCTATATGAGCAAGTAATTAGAAAATGGAGCACTCACCTGAGCTGAGGAAGAAGATGACCAAATTCGGCCGAATTTGAACAAACCCCAAATTGGACAATTCCTGAGAATCAAATCCAAAATTATGTGAGGGGAAATGTTCAAGGAAGTAAATAGATAAGGATAGGGCAAAGAAACATGAAGGAGAACCACTGGAACACCAAGGACACCAATGGAGCTCCACGGGTCAACAATGGCAACTTGCCATTCTTGAGGTGTTAAGCTCCAATATTGTGAATGGAGCTTGATGGTGGTCTAAAGAAATACCAGGAAGTGATTTGGGTGCTTATAAGGCCTTGGAGGCTTTAGGGTTTGCACCACAAGCTTTCGGGCGGCAAAACAGAGAGCACAAGGTGCGGCCGACACAGAAAAGATAATAGATGGTGCAATAGGGCATGGCATGGCCGAAAGTGTCTCCCACGATCCACACTATTGACTAGGGTGGCTGTAGGAAGCATGACAAGACACTGCCATCACCCCTACTGTGCTCGCACGGCTAGAGGTTGAAGACGACCAGCGAGAAAGGCTGGGGCGCTCCAGAGCCCCACGATTCAAATTGGACGGCTGAGATAGCGCCACGCCTCCAGACTTTAAAACACAACGAAAAGGTTCCGAGCCCTAGGATTAGAAATGAACGGCTCAGATCGCTCCACGTCGCAAACACGATTTACAACAAAGGAGTAGGCGAGCGTTGGATCTTAATCCAACGGCTCTGATTCAAACCAACAACCGGAGGGTCCGAAGGTTTCAGCGCATCAGGGCGGTTAGATGAAGATCTAACGGTTGAAACCCATGTAAGCAACCAGAAGGTCCGAAGGGTTACACGCGCGCGGCCGTGCGATTTAGATCCAACGGCTGAGATCCAACGAGCGTTTTAAAGAGGGGCTCGGTGCAGTTAGTTGACTGGACCGAGTCAATTGGCTCGAGCCCGAGTCTGACTCGAACCCAAGCAACAGTAAAACCAAGTTTGACTTCAAAATTAGAACAGAGACTTCGAAGGATTTATTTGAGGTAGCAAAATAACTCCAAAAATTATGAAATTTTTACAGGAGCTTGCTAACTCAGATATTAACCTGGTGTAAAATTTTCAGAGGTTTTTATGCTGTGAAGAAATCTCCAAAAATTCTGCAAGGCTCTGTTTTAATGTTTGACTGAGAGTCAAACAGGTTTGACTGCCTCTAAAAATATTCAAACAATTTCTAAAAATTGTGAAATTTTTCAGAGGGGTCACATACCATCACAGAGACTTAGGAAAAATATTTCCAGAGGATGATCATAAGATCTGACAAGATTGTTTTTGGAATACCAAAGTTTGGATCAAATAGACTTGTGATATTGTATTTCCATAATTCCTTGTACAAGAATTGTTTGGCACAACAGGAATTACATGATGTAAGAAAAAGTTTTAATTTCTACTGATTTTCTTACATTTGAAACACAAGCCCAAAATTGGGATGTTACAGTGCGCCATCCTCAACCCAGAACCGACCAAGCCCAACAGAGGTAACTAGCATCAATAACCCTAGCCCTCAGTATCCATCACAGAGCATTAACCAAACCCACCAATTTGCCCCATTCATTTTTGTCAATCCGAACCCACAACATGAACTAAGCAAGATGCACAGAATGAACATACACCAATAGCCCTCAGTTTACATCACAGAACAAGGGGAGGGAAAGGGATGGAGAGTAGAGGAGAGTAGTTACCTCGGTACGACGTAATACTGGTGACAACACCTCCACCATGCATTAACCTACCTTCATTTCATTTACCATGCTTAATCAACAAATTAACCTACATCAATAAATAATCAACTCACATCAGTAAACCAAAACAAGCTCAAGCATGAAGCTAAAATAACAAAAGAGGAAGTAGGGGAATGGGGGATTGAGTCCAGGGAGGAGGAAGCCCCAAACAACCGGGCCTCAAACCACAACCGGGTCAGAGCTGAGCGCATGGAGGCACAAGGGCGGGTGAATCAAGAACAAAATTTTTCCAACACCACAACACACATTGCAGCTCGACATCGCTAAAGCTGAGGTTGGTGGAGAGGTAGCCGGGGGAGGTCAGTGGAGAGGTAGCCAGGGTCGCACACATCAGAGGTGGATTTGGCCGGGGGGAGATCGATTGGACCGACAGCAGCAGTGGCAGCGGCAGCGTCAACGTAGTTGTGTCACAACGGTGACATTGCACAAGACACTCTTATTATGCAGTGAACCGTGATGTCACAACCGGCGGCGACGAAAAGAAGGGTGGCATCGGTGATGGGGTCGAGGAGAAGGCACAACACGGGCGGCGGCTTCGAGGTCGGGGGCACTCGAGTGGGGAGGGGAACGGGGGAGAGTAAGGGCGCTGGGGAGTGACGAGTTAGGGCGCAAACCCTAGTGGGCTCCTACTAATAAAGGGATATCACATAAAGTTATATTATGGAACCATCAGTGATACTCATCACATACGGTTCCATAATAGAACTATTCATTATATGGTCTCATATCATAAACGGTTCCATAATAGAACCGTCTGTGATAGTTCAATATATAATAGTAACTTCACCTCCAAACTAGATTTTTTTTATTTTTGAATTTACATATGGCCAAACATCGTGACCAAATGCTTCTTACAAAGGTTAAAAAAGTAGAAACCTAAATAAACAAAGTTTTTCTAGT
Organism: Ampelocalamus luodianensis; assembly: GCA_036346255.1. Lineage (NCBI taxonomy): Eukaryota > Viridiplantae > Streptophyta > Magnoliopsida > Poales > Poaceae > Ampelocalamus > Ampelocalamus luodianensis. The sequence continues at coordinate 37,922,606 of CM070633.1, forward strand.
GACAGAGGTAGGCTGCTATTTCTGTCTTCAAAACTTTGTAGCCAGCGACATCGGACGGTTCATGATCATCAGCGAACGAAGCCCGAAATATGTCCACCCACTGACGCATTCATTCGAGTGTCTCCCGAAGACCCTCGGATTGCTGAATCAAGAAGAATTGAGTCCATAGGCTCTCTTCCCTTGGTTGAGGGGTCTCGACAAGGTCGAATTGGTCACCCGCCACCTCAATTAAGTAGTGTAAGCGACGGCAAACCTCCTAGAGATGTACAACGTCATTGTGGAGGACCATGTTGATGATGAGGTTAACTCGCCAGAAGTGGGAGATCACCCGAAAGACGCAGCGGAGAAGGATGTCAAGACAGCAGAAGGTGGCCATCACCTACTCCGGCAAATCCTTGGACAAAGGAGGGAAGACACTGTTGACACAGTGTCCTTCCGCAGCATCCACCAGCGTACGACTGGAGAGGTGCTCGTACAGTATAGCTGGGTAGGTCATTAGTGCTGGTGATAAGGAAACAGAAGAGGGACCCATTTCTGCTTTAGAGTATAGAGTGATGTGGGGGATAATCATCTTCGATAACGAATGGTCCTTTTTACAAAAGAAGGAATAAATTTGGTGCGTCCGATGAAGAGACTCATCAGAGAGCCGAAGCGGCAGCATTGATGCGATGAAGAGACGCATCGGCGAAGACGGCGACGAAGAGACTCATCGGGGAGCTGAAGCAGCATTATCACAGATGGTTCTGAACAAGACGGTTCTTGTTTAGAACCGTTTGTGATACTTCACAGATGGTTTTCAACATGAACTGTCTGTGATATTACCTCTTCATAGATAGTTCTTAGCGCAACCGGTAACACAAACGATCGCTAAATAAAAACTGTCTGTGATTGTATTTAATACTGACGATTTTGGTCAACCGTCTATGATGAGACATCCAGTATTAGCCTTTTTGTAGCAGTGACATAACGATTCCCAAATACACATAAATTATATTGGACGAATATTAATGCAATATGATCTACGACTAGGTCCTTATAACTTACGACTAGCTTGTGTCTCTATATGACTAGTTCATATTTAGTCATGATCAGTTCATAATTCCTTACGACCAGTTTACGACCACTTAGTGATTATGTTCAACCAGTCTACGATTAGCTCATATCTCCATACGACCAGTCCTTATCCGATCGAACTGAATGACCTTCCTGTATATTCTCCTTTTGCCTCACGATATCTTGTTGAACTTCAAGTGAGATATTTTGTCATCCATAGACTGTTCAATACTTTCTCGGTCAAGTGACGGATAACTTCATGTAGTTGACTCTTCGACCACTAGTGGCACAGCCATGTACTTTATTTATCCGATCACATCGAGGGGCTCAGAGATATCTCTCCTGTTATGTTACGAGGGGCAAATCCCATATCCGACTAGTCACATCCCTTCGCATATTTCATAGCATACTCAAAAGCCACATTTATAATTACCCAGTTACGGAGTAGCGTTTGGCAACCCTTAAGTGTACTAATACACATGTAGGAGACCATGCATGCTGATCTTAGATCTAAGGATCATATATCATCATTACTTGAGACCAACTGATGACACATAAAATCATAAGGAATTGATACTATGCCTACATCCGATTAGAACGCTTCGTATCGAACGGTCAATCCAACACATCCAAAGCATGTACGTATAGTTGTGTAAATTAACCAACATTTTCGTAGCGCCCATTCAAGAGAAAATGAAGATTTTTATTAAAGGGTAGACCTCAACAAATGATCGAGCTCCTAGCACCGGTGTGATCTTGTAGTCAGTGAATCTAGCTTGGAAGAAAATCTCCCTCCGCTGCTACTCCTCTCGCTCAATCCCATCGATGCACATCATGAAAACATCAAACAAAATACAAGGATTTTTGTGTGTCGTCAACTCTTTTCATGTGGCTTACAAGGGGTATATATGATGCTACCGTCTACGACTCCTCCGGCGACGAGGAGGACGAGTGTGCCATGTGCGGGAGGTCATCGACATCGACGTGAGGGCCACCTCGATGTTGTTGGCGCCTCCGAAGCGTATGGCGCCGGTTCTAATGTTGTTTCCAAATAGTTATCCTCTGTTGTTTCTATTGATGTTGCGGTTCGTTGAAAACAATGTTGCGGCCTGTTGAAAACAATGTTGCATACTGTTCTTTGGAATGCTTCATCTGTAGAAAACATATTGCATCTGTAAAAAAAATATTGCATATTGTTCACGGCGATATTGTAATTTTTTTCAACGCATTTTTTTCAGATGCTTTGTTTTTTAATTTGTGATGTTGCAACTGTTGTCCAGAGATGTTGCAACCATTGTCCTAGGATGTTGCAACCGTTGTCCGGGGTTGTTGTAAGTGTTGCATCTGTAGAAAAAAAATGTTGCATACTGTTCATAGCGATGTTGCAATTTTTTCCAACGCATTTTTCCTAGATGCTTTGTTTTTTGATTTATGATGTTGCAACCATTGTCTAGGGATGTTGCAACTATTATCCTAGGATGTTGCAACTGTTATTCGAGGATATTGCAAGTGTTGCATCTGTAGAAAAAAATTGCATATGTAGAAAAAAAAATGTTGTATACTGTTCACGGTGATGTTGCAATTTTTTCCAATATGTTTTTTTTTCAGATGCTTTGTTTTTTTTTTATTTGTGATGTTACAACTGTTGTCTGAAGATGTTGCAACCATTATCCTACGATATTACAACCCTTATGTGAGGATGTGGCCGTGGAACATCCCTAGGGGTGGGAATTGGTCAGCATGGCCCAATGGAGCACCGATCCACACCAAAATGTTCACCCAAATGGGCCAGGGGTTCGATCCGAAAGGTGATTGGGAGCAAAACCCCACTAACCTACAACTCCATTGGATCGAGCGGGTCGATCCGAGCTCTAAACCTCCTCGGCTCCTCCCCCAGTCTTGTGTCCAGAGTCGAGACGCGCCTCCACCCCGCCGCCGCTCGATCCGCCGCATCTGCCGCGCCCTCGTCTCCATCCCTCCACCTGTGCGCAGACAAGAAGGGGAAGAAGAAGCTGGCATGAAGCGGCCTGGACAATATAGCACGGCGGCCGAGCACGAGCAGCGAGAGAGGAAGAGGGTGATGGCCGGCGGTGGGGGTGGAGAATCAAGGCGGATCGAAGGTGGGAGCGAGGAGGGTGGCGAGGGGGGTGATTTCGAAGGTAGGAGCGAGGAGGAGGGCGGCGGTGGGGGCGAGATCCAGATACAAGAAGGGCGGCAAGGTTGTTCTTTGTCGTCGCCGGTAGCAAGGGCTACGGTGGTGATGTCTCTGGCTACACCAATTGCCCTTGTGAGTACTCCTAATGGTGAGACATCACTCCTTCTTTGCTTCTTTGGAAACGATTGCATCTAAGGAAGTACAAATGCGTAGCATGTCTCCAAGGCCTTCCTCGTGTCGCTTTTTGATTTTAGAATTGAACGCTCACCGTATTATCGGCATATCCGAGCATCCTTGGATGCGATTCAAGTGAATTTGGTTGCTTTGTTCAGGAGAACCTAAATCTATTCTGCTTAAGCTATTTTGTAATCATCAATGGAGGCTTACTTGATACCTTATTTGATGTTTACCTCTGTAATATCTTTTTCATCTTGAGTAATCTTTTGAATACTCTCTTTGAGCTACTGAGTTAAAATTAATGCTATGGTTGTCCTCAAATGTCGCCCTTTGATTTTGTTTTTGTCAGAGGCATCACCGTAGTAGCAAGAGGATGGATGGTTTCGTCAAAGATTAGTTGTTGATTCACATACCCAATTATCTTCTTAGTGTCAAGATAGTGCAAGGGATAACGTATATATATGCATTGCTTAGGAAGTTATATGCAGTAGTGCTAGTTAGAATTACAACCATGTAAGATTTTTGAATTTGTTAACTATGGCCACTTGAGTGAATCTGCTCCATGTTGATCACATAGAGGTGTAAAGTTGGTCTTACAAAAATTTGCTTTCATAAATTTTAAGGTTACCAAAATTTGCTCCAGACAACTGCTATATGCTGTAAAACATATAGCAGTTGACATGCTTGGTTCTAGTTTACATTCATTGTACCCTTTTTGTATCTAGTGTCTCTTCAAACTTGAAATGCTTGGTTCTGGTTTAGTACATGTTTGTACTACTCTCTTCAGTACATGTTTGTTTCCAAGTTGGATTATGGAAGGTTTACAAAATTTAATGTGTGGTTATGGCCTTTGTAGTCATTACTATTGACACCGAAATTCATGAGGACGAAGAAAGTGATGAAGAGGATGACGAAGATTGTGTTGATGTTGGGACCTCACTTGTTGAAGATGGAAGAAAGTTCAGGTCTAAGGCTTGGAGAGAATATGTGCCTATCAGTGTCGATGGAGTAGTTATAAAGGGACAATGCAAGTACTGTAATGCAAAGATTGGTGCTAAACGTGGGGCGGGAACAAGTGCTTTGCGCAATCATTTAAGGAGATGCAAAGAAAGGAAAGAGGCTCTTAGAGTTGTGGATCAATTGAATACCATTGTTATGTCACCAGATGGAGTGACTCTAAGGGATTGGAGTTTTGACCCTGAGGTAACACGAAGAGAGTTGGTGAGAATGATTGTGTTGCATGAGTTACCATTTTCAATTGTGGAGTATGATGGGTTTCGGAAGTTTGTGTCTAGTCTAAATCCACTCTTCAAGGTGGTATCAAGAAAAACATTGAAGAATGATTGTCTTAAAGCATTTGAGGAGCAGAAACAATCTCTTAAGGAGGTACTCAATAATTCAAACTCAAGGATTTCCTTGACGATGGACATGTGGACGTCCAATCAGACCTTGGGCTATATGTGCATCACCGTCCACTACATCAATGATGATTGGAAGTTACAGAAGAGAATCATAAAATTCTCTGTGTTGGAGACACCTCACACTGGTGTAGCTATGTTCAACACAGTCCTGAAAGCCATCCAAGAGTGGAACTGTGAAAACAAGTTATTTGCAATCACTTTGGACAATGCAAGCAACAATGGTGCAATGGCTAAGTTGTTGAAGGATAACTTGTTAGCTAAGCGTGTGTTACTTGGCGACGGTAGGTTTTTGCATCAGCGTTGCGCAGCACATATCCTAAACTTGATATGCCAAGCAGGCCTGTCATTTATCAACCCCATTGTCAACAAGATTCGGGATAGTGTGAAATACATTCGGGGTTCCCAATCTCGGAAGGAGAGATTCGAAGAGATAGTTACACAACATGGCATATCTCGAGTCTTGCGCCCATGCCTTGATGTTTCGACCAGATGGAACTCAACCTATCATATGATTATTGCAGCTATGGAATTTAGAAGAGTGTTTGATTCTTTGGGGTTGCAAGATCCAAACTACGCCTACACACCATCTTTTGATGATTGGGAAAGGGCGGAAGTGTTGTGTAGACTACTGAAAGTGTTCTATGATGCTACAGAAGTGATTTCAGGGTCGAAGTACCCCACATCAAACTTGTGGTTTCATGAGATTTGGGAAGTCAAGCTTGCCTTAGAGAGAGAAGGATCCAAGGTGGATTCTGGTATTCACGACATGGTTACATACATGCAAAAAAAATTCAATAAATATTGGAAATTGTCATGGATTAAATTATCAATTCCAGTCATTTTGGACCCACAGTTCAAATTTGTCTTTCTCGAGTTCTGTTTTCTCCAAGCTTTCGGGGGTAATGCTACATCTAAACTTACAAAAGTGAAGAAGGTGTTCAAACTGCTCTTCAATGCATATGCTGAATTGAATAATGACAACTTAGAGTTCGTACATCAAGGAAGTGGTGATGTGGAGATGGGTGCAGATGGTAGCCACCGTTTAGCAGATTGGGATCATCACCTTAGCCTTAAGACCCGCTCAGCGAGTTTGGTGTCCTCAGAACTTGAGACGTATTTGGCGAAGCCCCCACTCCCTCGAGGTGGTCACTTTGATACCTTGAACTGGTGGAAAATGAACTATCTTGAATATCCCACTCTTGCTCGAATGGCTAAGGATATTTTGGCTGTGCCTGCTTCAACGGTAGCATCCGAGTCGGCTTTTAGCACGGGTCAGAGAGTCGTGTCTGATTTTCGAAGCCGAATGACTCCCGAGACAGTTGAAGCACTTGTGTGCCTACAAGATTGGTTGAGAGCATCTGGTAAAACTTTAAATAGAATACCTTTGCAATTTCCATTAATTGGACAATAGATGTTCTATATAAATTTGAATGTGATAATTCTTCTTTCCTTTTGAACCATAGGTACCTGTCAACTTAAGATGGATTCGATTTACGACTTCATTGAGGAAGATGATCTTCAACTATAAGCTATTAGGTCAGGTACCTTCTCTTTGTAAATTGGATGGTAAATGTTTTCAGCTGAAATGTTCATTGATGTTAGTTGTACTTGTAATCTTGTATGATGCATGTTATGCCACTTTGTTGTGATCTAGTTCCTTGAGTTCAGAAATAGATTTCAAAACATCATTTAGTAGTTCCGCCTCTGAAACCATCACTGCTAGAAACTATTAATAAAAGTAGATAGTAATTAGATCTTGTACAGTGCTTCAGTTATTTGCATTAGATAGCAATTAAAATTGAAAGTCCTATTATTCAATACATTGTCAACAGCTGCTGCATGAGAAGATATATTCAGTTTCATCTGCTCGGAGTCTGATGGATCGCTGTCGTAGCATACTAGGAGAGGGATAGTAATTAGATATTGTACAGTGCTTCAGTTATTTGCATTAGATAGCAATTAAAATTGAAAGTCCTATTATTCAATACATTGTCAACAGCTACTGCATGAGAAGATATATTCAGTTTCATCTGCTCGGAGTCTGATGGATCGCTGTCGTAGCATACTGGCAAGATCGTACATGCATTGCACCCCAGAGGCATGCATATCTTTGGCTTTTGCAATTCTTCTCTCCAAGTGGTAGGCTGACTGGAAGCAGTTGTATGATGCAGCCATTTCAGCGTACTAGGAGAGGGATAGTAATCTTGAATAGTAAATAAAATCCTTTATTTTAATAGTAGCACCTCAGATTTAGCTGAAAAGTATGATTTGATTTGTTCATTCATAGACTCTAAATGCTACTGACTTCTACCTGCTATTTCTATGCAGGGATTCCGAAAAGAAACATTTGCTGAAGAACATCAAGAGGCGGCGTGCTTCCAAGCATCAGATTGAATCAAAACCAAAAGTGACTGATATGGAACTGATGAGATTTTGCCATCCCCTCTAGCCTATGCTAAATGGAACTGTTGAGATTTTGCAAGTAATAGTTGTCGGCCATTTGTGATGGAAGTAAATGTTGGGTTTGTCTGTCTATCTACTAGTAGTAGCATCCTACTGAAATTCATTGGGTCATTCTATTTCTGCTGTAGTTCCTTGTCTGTCTATCTTCAAGTAATGTACTATGTGCTACGGTTTGATCTCTCTCTATCGTGTCTGTAGTAGTTCCTTGCTATCATCATCAGCGTTTTTTTTTGTGTTTGGTGCTACAAGGAACTAATCTGTAGCAGTTCCTTTTGTCTGTCTGTCGTGTGTTAAAGTGAGTCATCATGCACATGTTGAAATGGTTTGATCCTTGATATCCATTGGATCATGCGGGGCAGTGCAGTAGCGTCAAATGGATCGAGCTATTCCCATGCAATCAATCCTCTGGCATTATGGTTAAGGGTCGGTTCGAACCGCCCCGCCCCATTCCCATCGCTAAACCTCTATGTGAGCAACATGGAGCAGATTCACTCAAGTGGCCATAGTTAACAAATTCAAAAATCTTACATGGTTGTAATTCTAACTAGCACTACTGCATATAACTTCCTAAGCAATGCATATATATACGTTATCCCTTGCACTATCTGACACTAAGAAGATAATTGGGTATGTGAATCAACAACTAATCTTTGACGAAACCATCCATCCTCTTGCTACTACGGTGATGCCTCTGACAAAAACAAAATCAAAGGGCAACATTTGAGGACAACCATAGCATTAATTTTAACCTGTAGCTCAAAGAGAGTATTCAAAAAGATTACCTGAAGATGAAAAAGATATTACAGAGGTAAACATCAAATAAGGTATCAAGTAAGCCTCCATTGATGATTACAAAATAGCTTAAACAGAATAGATTTAGGTTCTCCCTGAACAAAGCAACCAGCATTCACTGGAACTGCATCCAGGATGCTCAGATATGCCAGTAATACCAGTGAGCGTTCAATTCTAAAATCAAAAAACAGTACACGAGGAAGGCCTTGGAGACATGCTACCGCATTTGTACTTCCTTAGATGCAATCGTTTCCAAAGAAGCAAAGAAGGAGTGATGTCTCACCATTAGGAGTACTCACAAGGGCAATTGGTGTAGCCGGAGACCTCATCGCGGCCGATAGCCTTGCCGCTGGAGACATCACCACCGTAGCCCTTGCTACCGGCGACGACGAAGAACAACCTTGCCGCCCTTCTTGTATCTGGATCTCGCCCCCACCGCTGCCCTCCTCCTCGCTCCTACCTTCGAAATCACCCCCCTCGCCACCCTCCTCGCTCCCACCTTCGATCCGCCTTGATTCTCCACCCCCACCGCCGGCCATCACCCTCTTCCTCTCTCGCTGCTCGTGCTCGGCCGCCGTGCTATATTGTCCAGGCCGCTTCATGCCAGCTTCTTCTTCCCCTTCTTGTCTGCGCACAGGTGGAGGGATGGAGACGAGGGCGCGGCAGATGCGGCGGATCGAGCGGCGGCGGGGTGGAGGCGCGTCTCGACTCTGGACACAAGACTGGGGGAGGAGCCGAGGAGGTTTAGAGCTCGGATCGACCCGCTCGATCCAATGGAGTTGTAGGTTAGTGGGGTTTTGCTCCCAATCACCTTTCGGATCGAACCCCTGGCCCATTTGGGTGAACATTTTGGTGTGGATCGGTGCTCCATTGGGCCATGCTGACCCATTCCCACCCCTAATCCTTGTCGCCATTGCACATGCGCCCTGCCGGCTGCCGCAGTGCCGCTGCTCGTCCTTCACCACACAAAGATCTCAATCGTCCTTCACCACACACAAAGATCTCGTCTTTATTCTCCAGCAAAAAAAAATTGCGCGAGCAGCACGAAGGAAATGCTAGCCAGTACTGTTAGCTTTGTCTTTTTAGGCAGTTCATAATGTGCCTAGTGGTTTTTTGATTTTGTTTATACTAAAATCTTTTATGGTGCTTACTCATATAAGTTATAAATGTGATGTATACATGTACATATATATACAGTTCTTCATGTGTGTCATACACGTCCTTGTATCTTGTGCATGATATATATGCACCTTTTAATGTTGGAATGGTCCAGATGTTAACATGTTAGCTGTTGCTTGTGCTATCACTGCCTTGCAGTTGGGTCGGAGTTATGCGTACGAGAATGCGGCGAGGGGAGGTGAGGCATAGAAGACTACTAATCCATCTGGATTTTGCACGGCAGAACCCAGGCATCTGATCCTAGTCCCCAGATTGGACGTCCGAGTACTAGTATCACCCTCATAACAATCATAATAGTGTCTCAAGGTGGGTCACTTTAACACCATGTTCTCTAGTTAACATGTGTTCATATTATTGATTCGATATCTGATGAGGGCATCCCGACGACACTTTCTTCTTCTCCACCTCATGTTCAAGATATACGCATCGAGTTGCCGACTGAACCAATTACAAGAGCACGTGCCAAGAAACTATAAAATCAGGTGAACTTGCTCCTTAATGAGCATGTCATTAATTTTAATGAGACTTTTATACTACCTAAAAATAGTATTTTGATTGTGCTCGAAGAATCAATGGCAGAAGAATTTCAGTTGGAGCAAGTCAAGGAAGATCCGGATGTTGCTAAAACGCATGGAGATACAAGTGCGTGGATTAAAGGCTGCAGAAGCGTGAGAAGATTGCATGCACCAAGATAAAGTTGTTGCATTCACGTGAAGGAAATAAAATCAAGAGGAGGCATGCACAAAGAGGAAGATTCGGACCTTTCAAATTAGGAAGCTCACGTGGAGACAAAAGCTCTTGATTTAATTCCATCCGTGAGGAACCAAGTTAGGAAGGCAATTTCTGTTTTTGGTATTAGTTGGTCACGTTTGGAAACCACCTGGGATTGACCGAATAGCCGCTGGCCAACCGTGACATGTTCCACGTTTATGCAAAAGAATAGACCAAGCTATTGCTTGTTTCTTTCATACCAGAGTTCATGCGAGGATTTCTGAGAGAGGATTAGGCATCAATTGTTCGTTCTGTAACTCAAGGTCAAGTTTGCTTTTCCACTGGGAATTTAGGGCTTGGCGATCTCCGCTCGTAGTCTAGCGACGATCATCCTGGTGCGTGTTGGCGAATATCTATAGAGCTGCAAGTCCGTGCACTGGCACGTGGTGTACAGCTGAGCGTTGTTCGTCATTAAGCATTATTTATCCATCGGTTCTACTCGAGAAGATCGGGCCACCCCGTATCAATATCCCTATATCCATGACTGGTGAAACAAGGTCATCAATCAATACATACGCTGGTTGATAAGTCACTAGTGTTCTGACCAATGACATCTGATCAGGGATACATTTAGAATGACATCATATAAATTAGAGTTTCACCAACGAGTCACATACTTGTTAATCTTTATAAATGATAATTCATTCAAGAAACATAATAATATTTATTTAATAACTCATAAACATAAACATGATACAATCATCTGTATAATTGCCTCTATGACATATCACCAACACAATTACACCACGTTTGGATTTTTAATTATCATCTTTTGTTCCAATTTATTTTAAATTCTTAATGAGCTTTGTATTTCCAAGAATTGATTCTTAATTTCTCAATTAGACAAAAAAAACCCAGAAAACGAATGTCAATAAAATGCATCAGAAACTTTTAAAAAGTTCATATTTTCACACATTTGAAGATAAGCTCAAATTTTGGGATGTTACACATCTCTACCGGAATTGAGACAAAAGCAAAACTGAATGAACACTACTAATGATATATAAAGATACTGTATTACAACCTGCGTAAAGCGCATTCTTAAAACAGAATTGCACATAGATTATATATATCTGCAAATATTGTCCAGCATAACAATGGAGTCAATTACTACTGAAATCAACCCAGATGCTATAGTCCACTCTCTCAGTCCCCCAAAACTCCCGTGCTTCTTCTTGTTGTCCCAATTCATAAGACCAGATGTTCGCGCCAAAGGCGTCACTGCCCTTCACCACAATGGTATCTGCCCATCGCGACTTCGGCACGAAGGCATAGTCTCCACCGCGAAGAACAAGGTCAACATGGACGGTCTCAGGCCAACCGTAGAACCTCGGGAGGAAGATCTTGTTCTGCATCCACTTAACGCCAGTCGTCTTCATCAACGTTGTGAGCGTGCCGGTCAACAACACTCGCCCCTGCAAGCTCTCCACCTTGTCCCACTCCATCGTCTGCTCGTTGAGCTTGACGACGTGGACCGTCCTCCCGCGTCGGCCGATGAGGATGGCCATCAGCTCGCCTTGGTCGGACTCGACCAGGTAGCTATCCTCGCATTCGAACCCGAAGCTCTTGGGCTTCTCGAGAATCTCAAATCCTTCGTCGTGCCTACACTCGTCGTACACTGCCAACCTCCCGTCTTCTCCCAGCACGTAGAGCAAGTCGCCGTGGAGGACCGGGTTGGAGACCGGCGACGTCCGAAGCTGTGGCCTGTTGGGGTCAAACTCCGTCATGTCCCAGCCCTGCCACTCACCGGCACTGTTTTGGATGGAACGGGCGATTTCCAGCCAGATAATTGTGTCGACGCCGAACATCCTCCCCGCACCGTCATAGACAACGAAGTCGAACTTTTGATGATCCATCGGTGGCAGCTCGTGGATCGCGCCGCTCAGGAGTTCGGCGTGGAGGATCTGGCTCGGCAGGCACAACGTCAGGTGCTGTCCGGTGGCGCAGCAGATCTTGGCGCCGGGAACCTCCATCGTGTCGTCGATCTCGAAGTTCTTGTGGAAGTAGGGGCTGTAATACCGGATTTTGGTGGTGCCAAAGTCGGCGGTGTTGAGCAGGAGGGGGGTGATCCACGCCGGGTAGAAGGGCGACACGGCGGAGCGCCATTGCCGGCACACTAAGGCGAAGCTCGGGTGGCTCGACCACCGCAGACGCTCCAGGATCAGGACGAGCATGTCCACCGGCAGAGACGACCAGTCCCGTTCTTGCGACGTAGACGCTGCCTCCATCCCGTTCTCGCCGTAACTCGCGCAGCGCATGTAGATTTAGAACGAGAAAACAGAAAACAGAAAACAGAGAACGATGAAATTTGAGGTGAATTTGATGTGCCAAACTGCGCACCCTTTTCAGTATTGTATCCTCAATTTATACTAAAGATTACATCCTGGGATAGTAACTATAACTACTGAAAACAACTAGAAATCGAACTTCAATCGGTTCGGTATTAGAATCTGAATACAGCTCGGATTCAGAGTCCGATACTAACTCTGAAACCGACTCGGCTAACAGACATCTTCTACAACTCCAACATAACTCTAAAAACTGATTACACAGCAGGATTAACTCCAACAGCGCATTCAGGAGAGACTCAGAGACGTACGTCGGTAGGTGTCTGCATGTAAAGTTTTATGCTACTTCCTCTTGGTGTTTCCTTCACACCCGTTACGTACTCTGATATATTTTTGGAACGCGATACGAATTCAACCGCGACAATACTAGTTCTTGGCAAATCGGTCGTTGCTACTTCGTGTTCCCGTCTGACTCAATTATGGTTGGTGATTTCTGTCCGAGAAGAATTCCATCCGAATAGGAAGCAACCGTTGCTGATGCCGTACGATGTGTGCACGTACCATGTTACATGTACGAAACTGTTACGGGTGCCGTCCATTAATTTGTCAGCCCGGATGCATTACGATGATAGGGGCTCTAACACAAGTTTCAATATGAACAAAAACACTAAATGACGTGTGCGCGTCAGTTATGCAATTCGCGCTCGATTTTTTGACCGACAGCAGCACGCATGACCGGGGTCTACCATCCTTCGATGTGACCTTCTTCCCTTCATCCCCAATTCCTTCGACGTGACCTTCTACGCGAGTCGCGACGCCCTTGCGCCCCACCCACCGCCGGCGCCGTGCTGCCCCTCACATATGGCGCAGCCCTAACTCCCTCCGCCGGCGCCTTCCACGCGCCCCGCACACCAATGGACAAGATGAAAAAGGGCAAGTGGTTTTAGAAATTGGAAGTTGTTGGACGCAGTTCTTAGCCTTTTTCATGGTGGGGTATTCTGCCAGTGCAGATTGAATCAGGGTTGTTTCATGGTGCCATGGTGGGGTATTCACCAATCAAGATTCATCGTAAGGACTAAGGAGCAATGGTAAGATGCATGTGTCACTCTCAGATAGTCAAGTGACACTGTCTTTTTTTTTTTTTGGCTTCGCGATAGTATCAGTCAGCTCTGTCCTTGCGAATCATTTGTGCTAATACTGAATAGACCATTTTGTAACCTAAACCATCGAGTCATTCGACTATGCAGATACTGACTGAAATTGATGATATGCGAGGCTAAATTAATTATCACCTACATTTTATTTTCATTTCCCTCTTGCCCTTAATGAAAGGCCACTGTTAGTTTGTACATTGTTGCTTGAAAATGACGCTCATATGTAAGCAGGTCGTTGTTGATTTTTACGGTACCCACTAATGATTTTAAACCATTTATTCTTCGTAAATGCTTATGGTCCTACGTTCGATACTCGTATTTCTACCGGACACATCGACTACCGCTAACTAACTAATCCAACGACTCAACTAGTCGTTCCAATGACCACCACACAATCCACACCTCTCATCCTCTATGTATTGAACTCAACTAGTCAAACCATATCTGCTCCCCTACTTCTCTCTTTGCTGCACATGAACGTGGCCTGACCAAAGGTGTTCATCTTTGCTTCTCACTACCTATCTTCTCCTCGCTCTCTCTGGTCACAAGTGGTCTCTCTCGGTCTTAGATAAGTCCCATCTCCTTCGATCGCCTCTGTTTCAGCTCCTGGCGTGAAGACGGAGAAGATCAGCGCGGCGAGGCATTCCACCACCTCCGCCTGCGCCACCACCCGCGGCTCTATCCACTGCCGGCTCCTCTCCCCTGGCGCCTCCTCCTCCCCTAGTGCCGCCGCACTGGCCCGCTCCCTCTGACCTCCTCCCCCTACCGGTGCCGCCCGGCTCGGCTCGCTCGGCCTTCGGCCGCTCGGGCTAGCCTATGGCTCGGTTCCCCTTTCCCCTTTTATTGATTTTCGGATTTTGATGAAATGTTACGATCCATTGAAAAAAATGTTGCATCTATAGAAAAAAAAATATTGAATACGGTTCACGACGATGTTACAATTATTTCCAACGCATTTTTTTTCAAATGCTTTGTTTTGATTTGTGATGTTGCAACCATTGTCCAAGGATGTTACAACCGTTGTTCAGGGATGTTGCAACCATTGTCTGAAGATATTGTAACCGTGTCCGGTGATGTTGCAGCGGTGTACGGAGCTAGTGCTCGGACCGTACGTCCGAGTGCTAGTCGCGCCCTTTATTCTTTCCAATCCAACATATCATATTTGTTAAAATTTAGTTGTACTACACCGTCAAGTATTTATGGTACATTATACTAATAGTATATGGTAGCAGTATAAATCAAATTTGATCATTGATTTGTTAAGAACACTTTTATTTGTATTTATAATTTTTTCCTAAAGTTATTATAAATTTAGTTGTGCAAGCGGCCGATGCCAAACTAATTCGCCAGGCCACCGCCATGCAGAATGAGAACTTAATTAGGTGCGGTGTCAATCACCCTAGGACACGTGTCCACTAACCCCAATAATTCAGCGGAGGATTAGCTACCTTCCCTTCTCCATGTCCCTCTAGAGTTTCTCTGCTATCTTCTTCCCGCATGTAGATAATACAGTCTGCCATTGTTATCAATTCCTCTTACCTCGCGTAAAAAAAATTCCTCTACCTACTGCCTAAAATCCGAGACGGATGATGAACGATGCTTTGTTGTTGGGCTTGGGCGGCGCTCAAGGGAATAAGTGATTGATGTTACTTACGTATAATTTAGGGTTACACCAAACAATCCATGTTGTTGAATGATAGAAGTTTAAACAAAAAGTTCATAATACCCTTAAGAAATGACCACCTTTAGAGCATGTGCATCCCTATATGCTAAGGCAATGCTAGAGGTGAGAGAAATTTCTTAGCACGGATGCCATCGGATGGAGGAGTGAGTGCTAAGCTTGGATTGCATGACAACGAAGAAAACCTTGGTATATGTTGCAAAGGTCAGAAAAGTTGAACATTTCTTTTGCTAAATATTTGATTTTAGCACCTATATATAAGTAGTGCTAAGGGTTAGAATAAAAATAGCTAACAATGGTCGTATGGAGAGTGTCACAGCCCCAACTAATTAAATTGGATTAATATGTATTTCACTGACATGCATTATCAAATTCAAATCATTTCATAATATATTGTACTTGGAAAATCTAATTTGAGGTGGACATACACATCAAAATTCACGCTTCAATTCAAAACAGTGATAAAAGTTTGTGATCATGATCTGGAACCAATTTATTTAAATACTACATTAATTTTCATGAATTAATATAATTTTTCCAGAATTTTTGGGACTATTTTGAACCTAACTAAAATTCAAACAACATTCATGGACATACAACATGTTTGAATTTATATATCACAAAATATATCATGAACAGTAGGGTTCAATAATTTTTATAGACACTAGGTTATCCCAGGAACCCCCACAAATTATTTCATGATTTTACGAAATTTATTTCCATTTTTAAGCACTGGTCAAAGTAGAAGTCGATTCTTTAATTTCATCAACTCTAAACCTAAACCCCGACCTAGTACTATTCCTCGGACTCGAGTCCGACTCGCAACCGGACTCAGCCCAACCTCCTAAACGCACCTCATTTGAGCCGTCCGATGGGAGCTCGTGGTGAGATTGCGCACTTCTTCGCCCCGCGCCACTTAACCTCCTTGAACCTCGGCCCTTGGATCCGGATCGACGACGGCATTGGACCTCATCTCGGCTCGCAGCATAAGCGAGGGGACGCGATCGGTGGGACCGTATTGTCGATCCGTCGTCTCCCTCCCGTCGCGTCGCTCGAACACGGCGCCACGCGCGGCCGCCGCTTCCGCCCGTTGCAGCTCCGTCACCCCGTTAGCCACCGCCGCATGCAGCCATTCTGGAGCTCCTCACTTCACGCCGCCCGATCCGTCATCCTCCCAAAGATAACACCCTCGGCACCCTCCTTTCCCCTCACTTCTCCTCGGTTGACAGAGGGAGGAGGCTTTCTCGGTTTCGCTAGGTAAGCTTCCACCGGGTGGTGCTCCTCCGTTCCATGTTCGTTGGCATTTCCATTGTTGCTCAATCGAACTCTTGCTTTTGTTTGTAGCATCGCCCCATCGCCGTGCTCTGGCTCGGTGCGAGCACGCTCAGAAGGACACCTCGTGTCTTCTTCGTGTCCGAGAGGTAATTATCCTCCCTCCACCGCGTCACCGTGCATGCCTTGCCTTTTAACCAAAACCCTCACTTTATTTGAACAATGCCAGCGGTGTGCGTGTATTAGGAGATTGGATCATTTCGGACCTTGAGCAACTCTTCCTCTCCCACCTTGCTCGGTGAGCCCTTCCTCAATCCCTTGCTCTTACAGACTTCCTAGTATGACCTTCAAGCTATCCCGAGCACTCACTTGAGTTGGTTTTGCTCGGGGCTCCTCTACTCGCAAAACCCGCCGTCATCCTCTTCTTCTCAGCGCCGACCAAGTCTCCACCGCCCCAAGTTTCCTCAAGCTCTCCTAGCTCAGTGACCTCCTTGTAGCCTTTAGGATTTGGGCACATGCTTGTATGGGCTGCGAGCTTTACCTTCAGCGGTTGTGCATTTGCGTATAACCCGCCGCCGCTCGTCTCGACATGCCGCCGCGCACAGACCACCCCAACTCGTGACCACCTCCCTAGTGCGCCAAAGCTATTGCCGAGCTAACGCGACCATCGGCGAGCTCCGCCGTGGCGCGTAAGCGCGCGAGCAGCCGCAAGCGGCGGCAGCGCGCTTGCCGTGCCGCACGGCGAGTGCATCGTAGCACGTCATTAGCGATTAATCGTAATCTTTAGCTTTAATTGATGTCGGAAATGATCGGTTAAGTCCACTGACGTGTGGACCCAGGGCATTAAAACACGTGCTAAGAAAACCAAATGAACTGGAATCAATCTGGACCGTCAGATGCGAAAGGGACGGGTTGGATTTGTGAGACATTCGGACCGTCCTATTGCACTTCGACTGTGGACCGTTGGATCTTGATCCAACGACTCACAATCGCAACCCTAGGTTACACGTGCGCGTGCCTCGCGTGGGCGCCGACGGGCCCGCGGCCGCCGATGATCGGCTAGCGCGAGGCCTCGTAGGAAAAGTAGTAAATGCTTTATGAAATTCGAAATCAGTTAATCTGCACACTGAAAAATATGTATAACTTTGGAAATACATAACTAATTCATTTTAACTCCAAAATGAGTGAAACCACTTTTGAAAATTTACATTCTTAATGGACTTCCTATAAAAATTGGTTTCATACATGTCTCTGTAGCAGAGAGTATTAATTGGAAATTAATCCATTAAAACCATTATTTGTACAATAGAAAAATGACTGATAATTTCAAAAATGCATAAGTAATTATTGGAAACTCCAAAAACAGTGAGACCACTTTTGATAATTTTCATTTTCAGTGAACTTAATTCTAAAATGGTCTCCATATTACTTCTGTCACAGAAACTATTTTTGGGAGAATGTAATCTTTAACTCTATTATTGTTACACTATAAAAGGTCGATAACTTTGAAAATACATAACTAAATCATATAAACTCCAAAAGGACAAACTCAACTGTTTTTAACCGATAATAATATTACCTATTTATCTATGTAATCCATGTACTCACCACTGCCCTACAAATTTTCACCTCATAATTAAATTACTCAAAACGAGCATATCGAAACCTGAAATTCAAAATGGCATAACTTCCGATTCATAACTCCAATTGGAATGATTCTTTTACCTAAATTCATCAAAAATCATGATCTAACTACTGTAGAAAAATCATGCATTTTTGAGCATTTTGATTTTTGAGTTATTTTCTCGGTATTTATTGGATGTTATAATTATTTAGATCCGAGCATATTGATATCGACACTTACGCAACTGAGAGTGAGCAGCTACTGTACCAGCAAGGCAAGCATCATTTGAACTTTCTTTTGCATCATATTTGATCCCGATTTTGGTTAAGTTAGTGCAATGATAATTGCTTGCATGCTATTTTGATTATGTCGATATTTTTGTGATGTGTAGTTTAGTTATATCCTATGCTTGAGGTTAATCTTGAATTATGCCAACTCCTATATGCTTAAGACAGGATGTGTGAATTATGGTTATAGAGTTGCTTAGCCATGCAAGTCTAGATACGGTAGTTCGATCGTCGGAATAACCTTGGCGGTTTTGGGATACACATAACTCTTACTTTATGTTTTACTTCAGATCTTTGTAGCTGTGTTATGAGTTAAACTTTGTCATTTTTTTTTTAAATGAGATTTGGTCCGGACAAGTGTTGGTTAGTGATGGTGTCTTTGTGCACGAGAATTGGGTTTGTGGAAGGACTTGTCTGGACAATTGAGGACCGAACTTTGTAACGTCGTTAATTCAAGTACACTCGTCTTTGCCACACGCGGGTTGGGAGCCGTATGGTTAAGTAGGGGAGGGTTTTATTGTGTTAAGTCCTTGGTGGTGTAAGGGCATAGCGACCGTGAAATCCTATGTTCTTTGAGGAGCCGATGTAATCCTTTATAGTGTGCAAGGAGCACCAATTCTTTTGTTTTGATTGCATCAGTATTTCCAATATAACTTGTGAGCCCCTAGCAAGTGCTATCAGACGCTTGTACTAGGCAAGGAACCATCTCACAAGGGGACTTAGCCCAATAGGGCTTTCTTCTTGAAAATGACTATATCTTGATTTACCGTAGGCATACCATAGGAAGTATGCTATTTTGGAGGCATCCGGAGGCTTACGGGCTAATCAAGTCGTGTGGGTAAAGTAGTACACCCTGCAGGTATCAATCTATTCGAATAGCCGTGTCCACTGTTATGGACAACCGCTTGAGTTCGGGAGTTACTATTGTTAGACTTTTAATTAAAATTGTGGTTGAACTTGGTATTCGTCATGAACGGGTTGTTCATGTGTTTAGTATATCAAAGTGGGCTGCCACTTTGGTCTTGGTATGATTCAATTGTTTATTACTGAAATGTTTTACTACATGTTTTACTTCTACTTCAAATCTGATTTTAAATGGGCACATGAAAAACTAGCATGTGTAGGATGTTAAATTGTTGCGTCTCTTTCGCAAAACTAAACCAATATGAGCCATCCTTTGAATGACCCTTATGCATAACTATTTTTATTTGTGTAAGACTTGCGAGTACACTTGTACTCACCGGATGTTTCTTGGCCTTTTCGGTGAGGAAGGTTATGATTATGATGATCTCGCTAGTGTTGACTTGGGTGACACTAATGAGTAGTGTGCTACCATTTAACTCCCATCGGTTGCCGATGGGTGTTGGGCATACCAACGCTGGTCTTTTGCTTTATCTATTTCATTCATTGCTACTTGATACTCTACTTTAAATTTGGCGGTCGCCGCTTGTAATAAGTTGAGACCTTAACTATTATGCAGTATGTCTTTTATCTCTTGTTGTGTGCGTTGTATGGATGTAATCAACGTTGGATAAGGGTATGAGTATATTGGTCGTTGATCTTGGGAGCCAATATATGTCATGCTCGTTGTTAATGAAGTCCCATTTAACTCACCAAGTGTAGTGCTTGAATCGAGGGAGAATCGACAATCATGTAGCGCCGCAAGGAGCAGCAGCGCATGATCGTTGAGGCTCTAATATTCGGCTAAGCCTCTCACTTGGATAGGGTTAAATTGGAATTCATTTACCGGAGACCCGTAATTATGTCCCTAAGACCTTGTCTAATCTCGGTCTTACGGAGATAATTACCGGGGTCCCCACAGCGTTGGTATCAGAGCCATACTGACTGTAGGTTAGAGGTAGCACTGGCGTTAGAGTTAGTGAGCCTTCTGGAGTCAAAATATTTTGGAATTATCAAGTTACTTTCAGAAAATTTAAGTTAAGAATATCTTTTATTCCTTATCCATCTTAGTATCTTTTCTCTCCTAATCTGTTTTGGTTTATGAAACTAACTTACCTTGCCTTCTTGCCTTTAGATGAACCCTCGCACCTTGTCCAGGAAACTCAAGTGAAGGAGTGGATGGATACCGACGTTGCTACGAGACATGATGTGGAGGGCGAA
Source organism: Ampelocalamus luodianensis (assembly GCA_036346255.1). Taxonomy (NCBI): domain Eukaryota; kingdom Viridiplantae; phylum Streptophyta; class Magnoliopsida; order Poales; family Poaceae; genus Ampelocalamus; species Ampelocalamus luodianensis. The sequence goes on from CM070633.1 coordinate 37,943,044, forward strand.
CTTCACATATCAGCCCACTTATTCCATCTACGCCGTGATCGAGGACCGGGAATGGAGGAGTTTATGGCGTTGATAGATATCATTGCTAGACAAGTCACGGGAGCATACCTTACCGCTTCGGTAGCGCGGTACTTACGAGGCCATGGCGTTACAAGAAGTAGCTTTGGTGGCCATGAGTCGTCTTCGCTATGACTGTGAGTTAGCCCGGCCCCGTATGATCACTTTCCGATGCGCGCACGCGCTAGGGACGTGAACTCATTTGCTAGGATCCAATTTGGGGAGGACCCCCAAGTCAGGCAGTTGGCAAGATTGGTCCACGTAATGGACCAAATGCATCGCTGTATGGTGCATGAGTTGTGGGAAACGCGACGGCGTCTCATTGAAGCTCAGAGCACTTAAGGCTCATGCATGACATGAGGCTCATTCATCCTAGTGTGCTATATGGCACTAATATGATCTCCCTTATCTTTCTGCTACGCGAGAATATCGCCTACCCGTGGTAGAAGGTCATATTAACGCCATAGGATCACCCTTGCGTCTTCCTAATCTAGGGACCACGATGATCTGGATCCCAGGGCACATCTTTCGGACCAATTTCCGGTGAACTTTGACCGGAATAATATCTAGGTGTTAGGCAGAGCTCTATGTTTGAGCTTGTATCCTTAGGTTTATGTAATAGGGTAGTTTGTAGTAAATGTCGAATCATATGTTTTATTTGCAAACGCTCCTATTTTAATGTAACCTTAAGCTGCGCGCTTATGTACGGAATTGTGTCGAATTTGGTTTATGTTGCTTATTGTTTGGTGTTCTATTCGATGTTACAATTTTCTTGCTTTTGATATTGATTATGCATGTATGGCCAAGTAGTGGCTTTTATCGTAATTGCTAACCATCCTTGTCCAATACGGGATGACAGACCGACCACGCGATCAGAGAGCCTGCGCAGAGGCCCCCATCCCCATCTAGGGCACCGCGTCTAGCACCTCGAGCGATTTCTACGATCGGGCGGTCATCCCAGCAGATGTCCGGGCATGGAGAGCCCCTCGGCGGCCGCCCCGGCAGGTGGACCGCTGAGGAGGTGCTCCTCCGCCGCCATCCATGGTCGAGTTCATGATGATGATTGAGCGCAACCGGATGGACCGACCGGATGCTTGAGGCGATCGTGCGCAATACCGCGCCAGCACCCGCTCCGACAGGAGGAGCCGCCCCACCCCGAGCGTCCGGAGGTCTCGCTGAGTTCCAGCGGACCAACCCTCCGACGTTTGCGGGCGGCAAGGACCCGATGGAGGCAGAGGATTGGTTACACAACATTGAGAAGAAGCTGAACATTGCCCAGTGTACCGGAGTCGAGAGAGTCTTGTTTGCCAGCTACCAGTTGGCGGGTGCGGCGAGCGCGTGGTGGGATAGTTATTCCGCCATGCAACCCGCTGGTCACGTCCCGACTTGGGACGAGTTCAGGGACGCGTTCCGAGAGGCCCATATACGGAGGGAGGCCGCTATCAAAGCAGCAGCCTTTGCTTTGAGACAGAGGCGGAGGACCGTCACCGAGTACTGCATGACTTCAACTACTTGGCGGGTATGCTCGGACGACGCCTCGACAGACGCTCGTCGCGAACGAGTTCTTCCATGGGCTATCGAGGAGTTGCGGCTTGTTCTAGCCGCACATGATTTCGTGGAGTTTCAGATCGGTCAACAAGGCAATCGTGGTGGAGCATGAGAGCTCGACGGTGGATGAGTCGAGGAAGAGGAGGAAGGCTTTCCGCAGCGATGGCGAGTGGCGATTTTCCGTGCCACGCCCAGACTACCTCGGGCACCTCGTGCCCGGCCCAGCACCATCGAGGTCTCTGTGGCACCTCCACGACCTTCTCCACCGCGGCTCAAGAAGACAATGGGGCGGCGACCACAGCATCGGCGGGGGCATACAAGCGGCGTCATCTGTTTCCATCGTGGCCGCGTGGCCACTATGCTTCACTGATGCCTCGCCAAGCGGCGAGGATGCCGGACGTACTCGCTCAAGACCACCGGCCCAGCTCCAACGAGGCCACCGCCACCACCACGAGAGTAGCACCTACTCCACCCCAAAGATGCACGTGGTCGCGTCAACCACGTCTCACAGAGGAGGCGACCGACGCGCGCGACGTCGTGCTAGGTACACTCCTTGTTAATTCATGTCCTGCATCGTTCTATTTGATTCGGAGCATCACATTCTTTTATTAAAAACGAGTATGCTGAAATTAACCAATTCAAGATACATACACTACACCCACCTTATCATATTCGGTCCCGTGGTCGGTTTTCACGCCGATCAAGTCTGCAGGACGTAAAATTGAGATACAAAATGTTAACTTTTCAAAGAAACTTAATAGTGATAAGTTCGGTGGGCATTGATGTTATCTTAGGGATGGATTGGTTATCTAAGAATCGGGAAGATTGATTGTGCCCAGTGGTCTATCTCGGTGACTAGCGAAGACGGCATCCGTGTCGTCTTTGCACCTTTAGAGTAGTTCTCACCTATATGCTTTGAGGCGAGTACCTCCCTCAAGTTAGAGGAGGTACCGATAGTGAGTGAGTATCTGATGTGTTCCTCAAGAACTTCTGCATGCCCCGACCGAGAGGTAGAGTTTGTCATTGAGCTTGCACCGCATCGCGCCCATCTCAAAAAGACCGTATCGGATGCCGCCCAATGAGCTAGCTGAATTAAAAGAACAACTTAAGGAGTTGCAAGACAAGGGTTTCATCAGGCCTAGCTCCTCGCCTTGGGGATGCCCGGCTCTCTTTGTCAAGAAGAAAGACAAGAGTCTACGGATGTGTGTTGACTACCGTCCGTTGAATGAGGTCACTATCAAGAACAAGTATCCGCTCCCGCGGATCGATGACCTATTTGATCAGCTTAGTGGAGCTCAGGTGTTCTCCAAAATTGACTTGAGGTTAGGCTACCATCAGATTAAAGTTAGAACCGAGGATATTCCGAAGACCGCCTTCTCTACTCGTTACGGTTTGTACGAGTACACGGTCATGTCCTTCGGTTTGACCAATGCCCCAGCTTATTTCATGAACCTCATGAATTCGGTGTTCATGGAATACTTGGATCAGTTTGTAGTGGTTTTCATTGACGATATCCTTATCTACTCTAAGTCTGATCTTGAGCATGAGCAACATCTGAGACTAGTGTTAGAAAAGCTTCGCCACCATCAGCTGTACGCCAAATTCAGCAAATGTGAATTTTGGCTTCGAGAGGTTAGTTTCTTGGGACATATCCTATCTAAAGGTGGTGTCGCTGTTGATCCTAGTAAGGTACGAGATGTCCTTGAATGGAAGCAACCTAAGAGTGTCACCGACATTCGTAGTTTTCTTGGACTTGCGGGATACTACCGTAGGTTCATCAAGAATTTCTCAAAAATCGCGAAGCCTATGACCCAACTTCTAAAGAAAGAAAAGAAATTCGAGTGGACAGCAGAATGCGAGCAAAGTTTCCAAACCCTGAAAGAATGCATGTGAAGCTCCGTGCACTTGTTCTCGCTGGACATTCATAAGAACTTTGATATCTACTGTGATGCATCTCGCCATGGGCTCGGTTGTGTGCTTATGCAAGACGGCCAAGTGGTGGCCTACGCGTCAAGGCAATTGAGGCCCCATGAGGCCAATTATCCCACACACGACCCAGAGCTCGCGGTGTAGTGCATGCCTTGAAGATTTGGCGACATTACCTCATCGGTAATCGTTGCGAGATCTACACCGATCATAAGAGCCTTAAATATATTTTCACCCAAGCCGACCTGAACTTGAGACAAAGAAGATGGCTTGAGTTGATTAAAGATTATGATTTGGGACTCCATTATCATCCAGGGAAGGCTAATGTCGTGGCCGACGCGTTGAGCAGAAAATCTCAGTGCAACTGTTTGTCGGTGACCCCTTTTTCTGCGGGCTTATGTGCTGCATTGCAAGGCCTACACCTGGAGATAGTTGAAGAAGGTTCGCTTGCAGCCCTCAGTGTGACTTGCACACTTGAGGACCAGATTAGAGAAGCCCAGAAAACTGATGCGGAAGTGGCTCAAATCTTAGAACTGATGAAACAAGGCAAGGCAAAATGTTTTAGGCAAGATGCACAAGGTACTCTATGGTTTGGAAACCGTATGGTGGTACCATTTGATCGCCACTTGAGGGAATTGATTCTCAAGGAGGCTCATAACTCCAAATTCTCTATCCACCCCGGGAGTACAAAAATGTATCAAGATTTGAAAAAGAAACTGTGGTGGAGCCGAATGAAGCGGCACGTTGCACAGTATGTGGCCGAGTGCGATCTATGTCAAAGAGTCAAGGCTGAGCATTTGAAGCCGGCTGGCACTCTAGATCCCCTGCCCATTCCCCAGTGGAAATGGGAAGAAGTTGGCATGGATTTTATCACCGGCCTTCCTAGAACTAAAGCTGGATTCGATTCTATATGGGTGATTGTGGATCGTTTAACCAAGGTTGCCCATTTTATTCCTGTCAAGACCACTTACACCGGGGCTAAACTAGCAGAACTTTATATTTCCAGAATTGTTTGTCTCCATGGTGTACCGAAGGTGATTGTTTCAGATAGAGGTCCCCAATTCACCTCTCATTTAGGCCGCTTGCATCAAGCAATGGGAACCAACCTATCCTTTAGCTCCGCTTATCACCCGCAAACGGATGGACAAACTGAGAGGGTAAACCAAGTTTTGGAAGACCTTCTCCGGGCTTGTGTGTTATCCTACAGCGATAGTTGGGAAAAATGTTTACCGTTTGCGGAGTTCTCCTACAACAATAGTTTCCAATCAAGCATTCAAATGTCGCCTTTCGAAGCGTTGTATGGGAGAGCTTGTAGAACGCCTTTGAACTGGTCCGAAGCCGGGGAGAGGCCATTCTATGGCCCGACCTTGGTGGAAGATGCTGAAGAACAAGTCCGTGTCATTCGCGAGCGACTTAGGACGGCTCAATCACGTCAGAAGTCTTATGCCGACCGTCGTCGTCGCGAGTTAAGTTTCGAAGTGGGCGATCATGTATATCTTAAAGTCTCTCCTATGAAAGGAGTTCGTCGTTTCCAAATCAAAGGCAAATTAGCACCTCGCTATATTGGACCTTTCCGTATTCTAGCTAAGTTGGGATCGGTGGCATACCAGTTGGAGTTGCCACCATCACTCTCAGACGTGCATAACGTCTTCCATGTCTCCCAACTCAAGAAATGTCTTCGAGTCCCAACGGAAGCAACCGAGTTGGATAAACTCGACTTGCAACCCGATCTATCTTATCAGGAGGGCCCGATTCGTATCCTTGAGGAAACCGAGCGTAAGACTAGGAATCGTAACATCAAGTTCGTCAAGGTCCAATGGAGCAACCACACGGAAGACGAAGCAACTTGGGAACGTGAAGACCGGATGCGAGAGGCATATCCAGAACTCTTCTCTACATGAAGTGCCTTCGTATCAAGAAAGGAAAGGTAAAACATATTAATGTAAATTATAACTTGTCAGCACTATCTTTGAAGGAAATCAAGACAACATGAATTATAACTTCCAATGAAAATCTTCTAATTCTTCTCTACCCGGATCTCGGTCGAGATCTTTCGTAAGGGGGAGGTTTGTCACAGCCCCAACTAATTAAATTGGATTAATATGTATTTCATGACATGCATTATCAAATTCAAATCATTTCATAATATATTGTACTTGGAAAATCTAATTTGAGGTGGACATACACATCAAAATTCACGCTTCAATTCAAAACAGTGATAAAAGTTTGTGATCATGATCTGGAACCAATTTATTTAAATACTACATTAATTTTCATGAATTAATATAATTTTTCCAGAATTTTGGGACTATTTTGAACCTAACTAAAATTCAAACAACATTCATGGACATACAACATGTTTGAATTTATATATCACAAAATATATCATGAACAGTAGGGTTCAATAATTTTTATAGACACTAGGTTATCCCAGGAACCCCCACAAATTATTTCATGATTTTACGAAATTTATTTCCATTTTTAAGCACTGGTCAAAGTAGAAGTCTGATTCTTTAATTTCAGTCAACTCTAAACCTAAACCCTGACCTAGTACTATTCCTCAGACTCGAGTCCGACTCGGCAACCGGACTCAGCCCAACCTCCTAAACGCACCTCATTTGAGCCGTCCGATGGGAGCTCGTGGTGAGATTGCGTACCCTTCGCCCCGCGCCACTTAACCTCCTTGAACCTCGGCCCTTGGATCGGATCGGCGACCAGCATTGGACCTCATCTCCAGCTCGCGCGCAAACGAGGGGACGCTGACTGGTGGGACCGTATTGTCAGATCCGTCGTCTCCCTCCCGTCGCGTCTGCTCAGAACACCAGCGCCACGCGGCGCGCTCGCCTGCTTCCGCCCGTTGCAGCTCCGTCACCCCCGTTAGCCACCGCCGCATGCGGCCATTCCCGAGCTCCTCACTTCACGCCGCCTCCGATCCCGTCATCCTCCCAAAGATAACACCCTCGGCACCCCTCCTTTCCCCTCACTTCTCCTCGGTTGTGAGAGGAGGAGGCTTTCTCTCGGTTTCTGCTTAGGTAAGCTTCCACCGGGTGGTGCTCCTCCGTTCCATGTTCGTTGGCATTTCCATTGTTGCTCAATCGAACTCTTGCTTTTGTTTGTAGCATCTGCCCCATCGTCGTGCTTCAGCTCGGCACGAGCACGCTCGAAGGACACCTCGTGTCTTCTTCGTGTCAGAGAGGTAATTATCCTCCCTCCACCGCGTCACCGTGCATGCCTTGCCTTTTTAACCAAAACCCCTCACTTTATTTGAACAATGCCTGACCGGTGTGCGTGTATTAGGAGATTGGATCATTTCTGGACCTTGAGCAACTCTTCCTCTCCCACCTTGCTCCGGTGAGCCCTTCCTCAATCCCTTGCTCTTACAGACTTCCTAGTATGACCTTCAAGCTATCCCGAGCACTCACTTGAGTTGGTTTTGCTCGGGGCTCCTCTACTCATAAAACCGCGTCATCCTCTTCTTCTTCTCCCACAGACCAAGTCTCCAGTGCCCCAAGTTTCTCAAGCTCTCTCTAGCTCAGGTGACCTCCTTGTAGCCTTTAGGATTTGGGCACATGCTTGTATGGGCTGCGGAGCTTTACCTTCGCGGTTGTGCATTTGCCGTATAACCCGCCGCCGCTCGTCTCGACAAGCGCCGCACAGCACCACCCCAACTCGTGACCACCTCCCTAGCTGCGCCAGCTATTGCCGAGCTAACGCGACCAACGGCGAGCTCGCCGTGGCGCGTAAGCGCGGGCGAGCCGCCGGCAAGCGGCGGCAACGCGCTTGCCGTGCCGCACGCGCGTGCATCGAGCACGTCATTAGCGATTAATCGTAATCTTTAGCTTTAATTGATGTCGGAAATGATCGGTTAAGTCCACTGACGTGTGGACCCAGGGCATTAAAACACGTGCTAAGAAAACCAAATGGCGGAATCAACTCGGACCGCCGATGCGAAAGGGCGGGTTGGATTTGTGAGACATTCGGACCGTCCTATTGCACTTCGACTGTGGACCGTTGGATCTTGATCCAACGACTCACAATCGCAACCCTAGGTTACACGTGCGCGTGCCTCGGCGGGGCGACGCGCGGGCGGCCGCGGCGATGGCTGCGGCTAGCGAGGCCTCGTAGGAAAAGTAGTAAATGCTTTATGAAATTCGAAATCGGTTAATCGCACAATGAAAAATATGTATAACTTTGGAAATACATAACTAATTCATTTAACTCCAAAATGAGTGAAACCACTTTTGAAAATTTACATTCTTAATGGACTTCCTATAAAAATTGGTTTCATACATGTCTCTGTAGCAGAGAGTATTAATTGAAATTAATCCATTAAAACCATTATTTGTACAATAGAAAAATGACTGATAATTTCAAAAATGCATAAGTAATTATTGAAACTCCAAAAACAGTGAGACCACTTTTGATAATTTTCATTTTCAGTGAACTTAATTCTAAAAATGGTCTCCATATTACTTCTGTCACAGAAACTATTTTTGGGAGAATGTAATCTTTAACTCTATTATTGTTACACTATAAAAGGTGATAACTTTGAAAATACATAACTAAATCATATAAACTCCAAAAGGACAAACTCAACTGTTTTTAACCGATAATAATATTACCTATTTATCTATGTAATCCATGTACTCACCACTGCCCTACAAATTTTCACCTCATAATTAAATTACTCAAAACGAGCATATCGAAACTGAAATTCAAAATGGCATAACTTCCGATTCATAACTCCAATTGGAATGATTCTTTTACCTAAATTCATCAAAAATCATGATCTAACTACTGTAGAAAAATCATGCATTTTTGAGCATTTTGATTTTTGAGTTGTTTTCTGGTATTTATTGGATGTTATAATTATTTAGATCCGAGCATATTGATATCGACACTTACGCAACTGAGAGTGAGCAGCTACTGTACCAGCAAGGCAAGCATCATTTGAACTTTCTTTTGCATCATATTTGATCCCAGTTTTGGTTAAGTTAGTGCAATGATAATTGCTTGCATGCTATTTTGATTATGTCGATATTTTTGTGATGTGTAGTTTAGTTATATCCTATGCTTGAGGTTAATCTTGAATTATGCCAACTCCTATATGCTTAAGACAGGATGTGTGAATTATGGTTATAGAGTTGCTTAGCCATGCAAGTCTAGATACGGTAGTTCGATCGTCGGGAATAACCCGGCGGTTTTGGGATACACATAACTCTTACTTTATGTTTTTACTTCAGATCTTTGTAGCTGTGTTATGAGTTAAACTTTGTCATTTTTTTTTAAATGAGATTTGGTCCGGACAAGTGTTGGTTAGTGATGGTGTCTTTGTGCACGAGAATTGGGTTTGTGGAAGGACTTGTCTGGACAATTGAGGACCGAACTTTGTAACGTCGTTAATTCAAGTACACTCGTCTTTGCCACACGCGGGTTGGGAGCCGTATGGTTAAGTAGGGGAGGGTTTTATTGTGTTAAGTCCTTGGTGGTGTAAGGGCATAGCGACCGTGAAATCCTATGTTCTTTGAGGAGCCGATGTAATCCTTTATAGTGTGCAAGGAGCACCAATTCTTTTGTTTTGATTGCATCGGTATTTCCAATATAACTTGTGAGCCCCTAGCAAGTGCTATCGACGCTTGTACTAGGCAAGGAACCATCTCACAAGGGGACTTAGCCCAATAGGGCTTTCTTCTTTGAAAATGACTATATCTTGATTTACCCAGGCATACCATAGGAAGTATGCTATTTTGGAGGCATCCGGAGGCTTACGGGCTAATCAAGTCGTGTGGGTAAAGTAGTACACCCTGCGGGGTATCAATCTATTCGAATAGCCGTGTCCACGGTTATGGACAACCGCTTGAGTTCGGGAGTTACTATTGTTAGACTTTTAATTAAAATTGTGGTTGAACTTGGTATTCGTCATGAACGGGTTGTTCATGTGTTTAGTATATCAAAGTGGGCTGCCACTTTGGTCTTGGTATGATTCAATTGTTTATTCTTGAAATGTTTTACTACATGTTTTACTTCTACTTCAAATCTGATTTTAAATGGGCACATGAAAAACTAGCATGTGTAGGATGTTAAATTGTTGCGTCTCTTTCGCAAAACTAAACCAATATGAGCCATCCTTTGAATGACCCTTATGCATAACTATTTTTATTTGTGTAAGACTTGCGAGTACACTTGTACTCAGCCGGATGTTTGTGGCCTTTTCGGTGAGGAAGGTTATGATTATGATGATCTCGCTAGTGTTGACTTGGGTGACACTAATGAGTAGTGTGCTACCATTTAACTCCCATCGGTTGTCGATGGGTGTTGGGCATACCATCGCTGGTCTTTTGCTTTATCTATTTCATTCATTGCTACTTGATACTCTACTTTAAATTTGGCGGTCGGCCGTTTGTAATAAGTTGTAGACCTTAACTATTATGCAAGATGTCTTTTATCTCTTGTTGTGTGCGTTGTATGGATGTAATCAACGTTGGATAAGGGTATGAGTATATTGGTCGTTGATCTTGGGAGCCAATATATGTCATGCTCGTTGTTAATGAAGTCCCATTTAACTCACCAAGTGTAGTGCTTGAATCGAGGGAGAATCGACAATCATGTAGCGCCGCAAGGAGCAGCGCGCATGATCGTTGAGGCTCTAATATTCGGCTAAGCCTCTCACTTGGATAGGGTTAAATTGGAATTCATTTACCGGAGACCCGTAATTATGTCCCTAAGACCTTGTCTAATCTCGGTCTTACGGAGATAATTACCGGGGTCCCCACAGAGAGAGAGAGAGAGAGGTGATGTGTTCATCTTAGCACCTACTTTAGATGCTAAGGGAAGTACATGCACTTACTAGCAGTAGATGCTATGCATTCGGGTCTTAGCAACCATACCTACAAGGCTACAACCCGTAGCATCGATGCTAACTAGATTCTCTCAGCTCTAGTATTGTCTTAGCACACATGCTCTTAACCTTCTCTCTCCACTTTGGATTTTGGTGGCGTGGCCTGATAGAGAAAGATGAGATGGCCACAATTGTACACGCCTTTAAGAAACGCAATATGGAAAGTTCGTACCAAGATCATATACCGTCTGAAAACCAAGATCATATACCATCCGAAAACACGATTCTAGTACACCTATTCAACCATTGCTAGCCTTTTCTAATCAAACAAGAAGGTGATGCCAAAGCGAGATAATAATAGTGTAGAAATTTAATGACTTTGTGACACCATAACTATTAGAATGGGAAAATTCCTTCTATGCCACTGAAAGTTGTCCCATTTCCCTTTGTGCTAGTAAAAAACAAGAGTTCTCCCCTACGTGCCACCATGATTCTATTTTGGACCCCCTCCATACTATTTCCGTCACCTTCTCTGTCAACTATGCGAAAAGACTATTTTGCCCTCCATCTTCTTCCCTTTCCTCCTTCTCCATCCTCATCTCTGTTCCTCTTATTCCTCTCTTCTTCAACCTCATGTTCCTCTCTATCCTCTATCTCTCCTTATCACCGCCGCCCCACCTCCAACTGCCAGCCTCCTCCCTACCTCCCACCGCCTCCGCCGCCGCTGGCCTCCCCCCTTCTCCCATTGCTGGCCCCCCTTCCCTACCTCCCACCGCCGATGCTGGCCTCGCTCCACCCTAGTAGTGGGTGGGTTGGATGCACTCGCCTCCAATGGACCTCCCGACGACTTCTTCCCTCCGGTACCACTGACGACACCTGCTAGCGTTGGTGGAATGACGTCCTCCCCCAACAACGTCGCCGCCGATGTCTCCAACACCCCGAAGGCGACCACGGAGGTTGTCCCACGAAGGCGACCATGGTCGTGGCCGAGGCAGCCGCGATTGCCGCGGTGGCGCTGCTCGATGGGGAGGAGGGAGATGATGGTGCCGAGGATCTCGTTGGGGAGGAGGCTTATCAAGTCGACGCCTTCTTCTTCTTCTCCACAGCCGGCATCAAGTTCTCCACCTCCAATTCCCTCCTCTTTGCTTGAGCTCTGGTGACGATGTTTGTGGCGGAATAGAATGGCAACGGCCAATGGGAACGGAGGAAGTGGGATGGATCTGACTGGGGCACAGAAGCCAGAGTCAAGGGAGAATGACAAGTAGGTAGGGTCGAGTATGGAGGCAAAGGCCATGGCCAACGGCATAGGGCGGTGGAGTGGAGGTGGTGGCCTGAGGGGTAGGAGAGAGAAGATAGAGTGGGTTGAGGAGAGTGGAGAAGGAAGAAGAGGAGGGTAAGATGGAGATTTTTGGGCTTAATGGAGGTGACGAAAATAGTACAGAGTGGATCAAAATAGACTCTCGGTGGCACGTAGGGGTGTGCACTTTTTTTAGTGGCACGGAGGAAAACGGGTTAACTTTCAGTTGCGTGGAAGGAATTTTCCATAAACATACGAGTGAGTAATTGACCGGTATTGCAAACATAACGAGTCTCATGCTAACTACGTTACTGCAGTGCAATCTTGCAGCATGTAGGGATGAATCCATTCTGGTTCAAATAAATAAATAAATTTGAGATGCCCAGGCCTATGCTGTTACCTGCCTTTTTTTCTTCAACTTTATAAAGTACTGTGTCTGATGAACCGTTTCTTTATCGTTGTGAGGAAATGAATGTCTTGTTTGATTTTATATCAAAAACGAAATCCCGTAGTTCTACTCATCAAACTCCTGTTTACCTTCTGTTCCAAGCTTGTCTAGTCTTTTTTCATTTGTAAACATAAGATTTTACCGTAATTTGATAATGATAATACGAAGATAGACCCACTCCTTGGACATTTCATTGAACATTTACCTATCATGGTTAAATGTCCACAAGAATTTGCGTTGGTCGTCCTTACCATTCAACCATATGGCGCATAGCACCTAAGTTTTAACCAATCCTGCGTCAAATCAGCTTCAGTATAAATTCAGCTACTGATTATTAATTCAACCATGTGTGCTACACGACCTAACTTTTAACCAATCTTGCATCAACTGCTGCCATTGTATTCCGAAGTCAAGAACAGCAGCAGTTGGGAGATTGTAGCAGCTGTGGGAGTTGGGTAGGGGATACGCAAGACTTACAATCCTGAGCACAAGATGGACAATGTTCGCGCCATACAGCAGAATACTTAGCTCGCTTTGCCAACTGTGCAAGCTCATGAGCAACTACATTTTTCTCTCTCTTCGAATGCTAGATCGAAAACGCCGGCAGCTGGGCAGCTAACTCCAAGATCTCCGACAAAATAAAAGTGTGCCGAGGACATTGTGCATCCGGGTTCCGCAACATGTCGACCACACTTGAACTTCTTCTAGATCTTTAGCCTGCTTCAAAGCTCACTAAGAGAACAACAACACCCTTCCTTTGGCATCACGAATCATGATTCCCAGTCCGGCATAACTCTCACTGTCAGAGATGGCTCCATCCACATTTATCTTTACCTAGCCCGCTCACGAGCTGCCCATTTTTGCTTCACCCGAGCAGGAGTCCCATGGTCATGCTGCATGCATAGGTGCATACGCCGCTTTCTTCCCTTTGACATCCGACATCACCTCACCTTATCGGATCTGGAACAGTGAATTCCAATATTCCTCCAGGAACTTAACAGAGTCAGTAATGGAGATTACCTTCTGAACATAGGCGGATTCGGAGAGGAGACGGTGGTGGCCCGCGCTGTTCCGGATTAGTCTGGTCTCCTCTGGAGGCGCCTTTTCTTAGCCGAGTTGGTTTGGTTCTCGTTTGTATAATTAGGAGAGCGCCCGCGTCTGCCGTGACGTGGTGGATTCTCTGGTTGGGGATGGATGGGTGGACCATGTCGTTTTGGATGGCCCAGTACTGACTGGTGGGTCGCGGTGTCAGTGTGCGTAGGCTGTAGATACGGCCCGGTGTTGGTGATGGTATTGAGTTCTCGGAGGGAGCGCGTAGAGGCCCAACTGAGTCTTACGACACGGCCCAATCTATTCGACCGCATCTGCACGTCGTGCCTGTGTATTTTGTTTGATTTTGTGGACGAAGAAGAATTGTACGAATTCAACCGCGACAATACTAGTTCTTGGCAAATCGGCCGTTTCATGCTACTCCGTCGTGGTGTTGGTGTTCCCATCTGACTCAATTTTGGGCATGTGGTGCGTTGGCCCATTTGCAAACATAATAGTAGCAAAAAACAAAACAGAGGGTATATATTATGTACGTTTTTGTAGGTTTGTCATCTCCCATTTGAATAAGTCAAACATAATTGTACGTAGTAACAAGTGTTTAAATCAACCTTTATTCTCTATAAGTAAATTTTCGGGTAATATGGAACAAGTAGTATCGTATTGTACAAATGTCACAAAAAGTTATAGAGAACATAGGTTCACCTATCTCATAAAAGTCTTAAGGTCTAAGTTAAACTGGAGGCATAAAAAATTCAGGAGCAATAGAATCTTGAAGACTAGGTCCAGGATTGTGCATAGTAGTAGTTTCTCATCCCATGTCATACACGTACAACGCCTTGTCATCATATGTCACAAAATATATGCAGTTCTCCTTTAAATCAAGTTCACGTGCATCAAACGATGCTCTGTAGCCGCGCCCAATATCGATGAAAAACACCATGTCACCAAGTGTGTCCACTTTCACCAAAGCTCCTCTCGAGAAATCCATCTTGTGCACAATGATTTGCATAATCTTTTGGTGAGAGGCTAGCGGATGGCAATAGTATAGGCCAAACAACTCCCCGCAGCATTCTAAGATGTGAAAATTCACCATGTTATACCCTATCGGAAAGCTACAATATTCATCCAACGGATCTATCTTGAATGTTGGGTTTGGTGAGAACTCCAGTCCGACAAATTGTTTATTCATGTATGCATAGAACTTTCCACCAACCATTGTAAGATTCTCTTGGGCTAGGGGCAGGCTAATTCTCTGAAGAGTAAACGGATTCCACAGGAAGGTAGGGGCGGCTGGTGAGCCTCTGTAGCTCGGCCAGCCGCCTCTACCCAACCGTCGCCACAAATCAGAGATTTGTAGGGGCGATTTCTGAACCGCCCCTACAAATCTTATTTGTAGAGGCGGTTGGTGTCTAGAGCCGCCCCTACAAACTGTTTTGTAGAGGCGGCTGGATTACAAGCCGCCTCTACAAATTAGATTTGTAAGGGCGGCTTAGATGACCAGCCGCCTCTGTAATTTTCTCTGTGGAGGCGGCTTGCAACTACAGCCGCCCCTACAATCTGTTTTCCCGCCAAAAAAAATTCAAATTCTCAAACCACGGTATATATATCAAACCATGCATGATATATATATATATATATATATATATATATATATATATATATATATATATATATATATATATATATATATATATATATATATAATTGAAGACATGATATTAACAAGTTCAACGAGACATTATATTCACATCCGCGCAACATCATGTTTATAATTTATCATTACAAACACTTGTAGCATAAAGTGCGATAACATTACATACACATTGTTCTCAATGTCCTAAATGCATTCCTTCCCACTCACGAAGGATCTCGTACTCGTGGCGACGCCCTAGCATAGACGTGTCGTCATGGTATGTACCTCTGACGTGTATAATAGCATCCATTATGAAGTTGCAAATGTCCCCGACGAGCTCCAGGAGGCTATCATCGTTGAGTGGTTTTCTACAAATTCCTATCTCATCTTTCCACTACAAGACAATTTTAAGTTTAGTATTTCATAACATATGCGTGTGTTATACGACGAGTGAATTAGTTATAACATACCATAAAGGGGTGTCTCTGTAAGCACCGGTGACACTCATGTAAGTGCATACGCATATCCACAGTGCAAACTCCGGGCTTCGCCAGGCTTTGTGAGTTTCGCATATAAAAACGCCAATGCTTGTGGCGGCAACGTAATGGAAGTACTAAAGTAAGTTGCACTTACCGCCATCTTGTTTTGACATATAGGTCACCCTTCCTCTCGGATCATGCACCCTTTGAGTTTGTTGACGAGTACCAGACGCTCTGCTCGAATGAATTTAACAAAAGCAAGTTAGTTAGTATTGAAAAGTCAAAAGTCGATGAGGATGGTTGATAAGTATACGCCTTAAGAATGCTTATGAAATCTTTGTAAGCGACTCGTCATAATCAAGTGGATCCATGACCCACGCCATGCCTAGCTTGAGGTCGACAGCTACACAAATCCAATGCTCGCTGCATGAATTTAATCATAGGAATAGATAAGCTCGTTTGCATCGAACAAAATAATATGGCTCATTAAAGATTGAAGGATATAGTTAAGGAATAGATAAGCTCGTTTGCATCGAACAAAATAATATGGCTCATTAAAGATTGAAGGATATAGTTAAACTTACTTGAAGTTGTAGGGTAGAAATATATAGGATTTGTCTTGCATTCTGGAGAAAGCTCTCGAAATATACGCCGCAACCTTATAGCACTCCTTCCTAATTTTTTCATTCCGTATTTTATCTTTCTCCTCAACGGTCTCTCCACGGGCCACTCGTTGTGGTCGATCCCACTTGTCGGGAAATTAAACCTCGTCTGGCTATTAATTGAGGGTCCAAGTACCCTGCTTGGTCTTTGCTAGGAAGTTTACTTGAAATGTGCACTTGCATTCTACAAATCATAGCGTGGGTTAGTTAGTTATAACAAAATCTAAAGTTTACAATCATATCAATGCAATAGGACTAGGACTTACAGCACCACACGCGAATGAGATTGGTTTCCATTTCTCCGAGGCGAAAGATAGTATGGATGTCATAAAAGTCAAAGGCAATTTGTCCTTTGGGCCTCCAAATGTCATGGCGGGAACCTTGCCTCTATGAGATGTACCTTCGTCGGGATAGCATGCAAGTACCAATCATGAAACCTTTTCATTCCAATTGGTAGGTCTTTGGATCACCCGATTTGGAAGGAAACACTTGCCTCTTTCATATTTTTGCGGGCAATTCTTTGACCATGTGATGCATTCAACATTTACGTATTTGCAAGTAACCCGTTGGTTTTGGTTGGTGCTCGCCCTTGCACTTGTTTCCGTTTGTCGTGACGGCCTTCTCGGATCTTGGCGCTTGGTTCTCGGCTTGAACATATCATGGCCATACCACCTTTCCACCCCACGACATCCGTCATCGCACATAAGCTGGCCTTATCTTGATTGGATGCTTTTTCGAATTTACGGCTCGCCGTGGGCACCTTCGGTGCATCAACTTGTTTCGCATGCTCTTCATGCTGTTGCAGCGCCTCTTGTTGTTCATGTGTCGGCTCTACACATCCTCTAGGAGGCGGTGAAGACGGTGGCATATCATGAGGCACGCCATCGCGAGGTGGCGTGTTCGCATCTCGTGCAATTGTTGGTCATGATGTGGTGTCATGATCTCCCCTCCTCAACTCCTCCAAACGTAACTGTGTCGCACGAGCGATGTAATCGTAGTCAATATGATGTCTCTCTTGTGCGGAGGACGAATCGGTTCACTACTTCTCGAGTATTTGGAGTCCTCAGAGTTGGAAAGTCTATCCTCCATGGTGAATTCGGCTTCACGGTGCGAATCTCGACCCTAGTGTAGTCTGGCGGGATCCGATTAGTGTGATAAGTGCCTCACGGAGGATGTGCCTCACGCGTTGCCACCTCAATCATATTTGATTGTGCGCCCATGAGAACAACCAAAGTGCAAGGAGTAGGTTGCCGTATGCGATCGGCGGCGGTTGTGGCTGCAGTGGAACCTTGGCCGCCGCGAACTTCCATTGTCCGGTGGTGGCATTACGATTCGTGCCTCCGTTGATGATCCTTGCTCTGCAACGCCTTCGCAACTAGAGCCTTTACTTGGACCTCAAGGTTAGCCTCTCGGTCTCTATCATGTTTCTTGTACATGTGCCTATCCTATTCAAATCCCTCCTTCCATATCACTCTTTTCCTAGCCCCTAACACGGCTGTGTGCTCGGGGTTTCCCAAGGCAAGGCTAAGCTCATCCCTCTCTCGGAAGGCTTAAATAAGCCCTTACGCATTGCTCAAAGATAGTTCAAGATCTTTGATACTGTCTCTTGATCTCAAACTTACTAAACTTAAGCGCCTTGGATGCTTCTTTATTCCTCGAAAGGATCCAGTTCCTTGTGCGCTTTGAAACCCCGCAAGTTGTATGTCCCGGTGATGCGGCATCTTCCTCTATCTTCCTAAATTGCTCTTCATTTCCATAGTACCCACCGGTCCTAGATGATGGTGGTGCACGTTCTTCTTCGCCCTCGATGTTACGCACGCGAGGCCAATGCTTCATTTGAAGTCTTCGAGCCACAAACCGCTCCCATTGTCCAGAGTTATGTTGCCAAACTCCTTGAAGGGAGTTAATCCCTTTGGACATATTTGACGTTGAGAGACGACTTCCAACCTCTCCATGACTCTCCAATCGCTTCATAGCGTGACGGCGTACCATTTCCTGGTTCCGTCGGAATCTAAAATTGGTCATCGGCTTATCCCATAAGACTTTCTTTGTATCAGTGGTACTTCTTTCCAAGTTGGGATTGCGGGTTCAACTCATCTCTTACAGCGCCCCAATTGCGTTACGCCACTTAGCTCGAGATGTTTTGGCTCAAGTGGCTCCCCTAGCCTCCCGACCTCTCTTATCACATATATTGTGTCCTTTGGATATATGTTAGCACTTCTTTCCTCGTCCCTCTTTGCCCGGTCGCCCGAGTTTGTGGCTTGGGTTGTGGAGCCGAGGCGCCATCGTTGTCCGACTCGTGGCTCTTGCCTCTGCTCCGGCTTCCTCTGCTACTTCTTGTCCGCGAGATGTCGCCGACGTCGAGAGTTCGAGAAGGGGCCTATTAGGTCGAAGTGTTAGTAATGATAACACGATCTTATATACAAGCATAATGTATGAACTAAGGCTTTATCCCTACCTCCTCGTTCGATCAAAATCCTGCCCAACTCCTCTTGGTTGGCCTCATGCATTACTGTGGGAAAGGATCCTCCGGACTTACATATCCTCTTCTTCATCCTCGTCGCGTCTTCATCATTAGCCTCCTCATGGTCCCCATCTAATAACATTTGTAGATCATCGTCTAGCTCTGGTTGAACTGCTCCTCGAAGCAACTCGGTTGTTCGTCTTCAAAGATTGGCACTTGTTCGGGGCCTCGGTTATGTCGTCTGTTGTCCCCGTCATTTTGTGCTTTGTTGTAATAGATGCAACAAATACAGATAAACAACACCATTTTGTAGTACAAGTAGTAAGGAAGAAGAGAAGATAGCAGTAATAGTAGTAAGGAAGAGAGATGAGAGTAGTACAAGTAGAACATATGCACTCCAATGAGAATTGACATGATCATTAAAACAGAAACTCAGTTTGAGAGTATAAGAGGCATTACAACAGTCTAACCAGCTATTAGTCATCATGAAATGGGTCCCACTACCTCACAAGGGCCATAGCCAATAGATGAGTACATGGTTATAGGTACAACATCACGCATAATTGTTCTCACGTCTAACAATGTAAAAGATGAGCACCGCCAACATTAAAGACTGAACCATGCAAACAAGAAATAGCCAAGATTTTTTGCAACGACAATGCAAAGAGTTTCGCAAAAACTCTGTCATCTTCACAACGACTGAACTCCAAGTAGGAAGACTCTGCCTCTTGTTTTGACTGGAAGCTTTTGTAGCAGCAGTTGCGAAAACCAGTGACTTGAGCATGGCATTGAGCCCAGGTTGCAAAGACCCCCGTCTGTCGTCCTCGGTATACAACATACCAAGCCATGTGTGCTCATCAATCAGTGAATTCCACGACACAATGGTGCGGGCATAGGCAGTGGTGGACCCAGGATTAAAATCTAGGTTGGGCGGAACGAACCACTAGTATTATTCGATAACAAAGTAAGACATACATAGTACACATTGCTATCACTGTAAATAGAGTATATGACACTAAATGGAACTCAAAACTACAATCTGTATCAATTGAACATACAAAGATAGGTAAAATATAAAAAATGTACCTCATCAATGAAGTTTACATAACAATTTGCCACCAAAATACCAAATTATTGAATATACTAGTAACAACCTGTCAAAAGTAGATGGATAGTGATTAGTGAGTATTCAGATTAATTCATCATAAATTATACAACAGAAAGACATACTACTAAAGTACAAATTATGTCTAGAAGGCCGAGGCAGTTTCATTCTCCGAGATTTCATTATTAAACAGTTTTATAGTTGCACATATATAATTTTCTCTACCCTTTTAGTTTTAACTTTTAAGCACAGAGTAACAGTGATCTTTAATAAAAAGTAGCAGTGATCTTTTCGAGATGCTCAAATAATATGATCATTGTAGAAGCAAACATGTCCACTAATATCTTAGCTTACTAGTAGTAAAGTACAAGCTGTTATTTTTCTCCAGCGCCACAAATGAAAATTTCCCAAACTGAAAATTTTCTCATAGCCACAGTGGACAGCAACAACTACGGAAACCAATAGGGGGGTATTCGGTATATTGGAGGAATGGAAAGCAGACATATCACAAAACAACTAAACCAGGTTAATACATTCGAAAGCAACACCCCCTTTTTCACAGTAGGGGCGGCTCACTTACCAAGCTGCTGCCGCCTGCGAGATCGGAGAGGGACGCCGGCGTCGGAGAGGGAGCAGGGGCGTCGGAGAGAGGGAGCACCGGCGTCGGAGATAGGGAGCACTGGCGTCGGAGAGGGAGCACCGGCGTGAGAGCGCACGGACCGGGCGGCCAGAGGGCGAGACGGCCGACCGAGCTTGCCTCACCGCCGCTCTTGCCGCCGCTGCCGCTGCGAGATCGAGAGGACGCCGCGTCGGAGAGGGAGCAGGGGTGTCGGAGAGAGGGAGCACCGGCGTCGTAGATAGGGAGCACCGGAGTCGGAGAGGGAGCACCGGCGTGAGAGCGCACGGACCGGGCGGCCAGAGGACAGAGACGGGCCGACGGTGGCGGAGGCCGCAAACCCTAACGGTGGCTGTGGGGACCCCGGTAATTATCTCCATAAGACCGAGATTAGACAAGGTCTTAGGGACATAATTACGGGTCTCCGGTAAATGAATTCCAATTTAACCCTATCCAAGTGAGAGGCTTAGCCGAATACTAGAGCCTCAACGATCATGCGCGCTGCTCCCTTGCGAGCGCTACATGATTGTCGATTCTCCCTCGATTCGAAGCACTACACTCGGTGGGTTAAATGGGACTTCATCAACAACGAGTATGACATATATTGGTTCCCAAGATCAATGACCAATATACTCATACCCTCATCCAACGTTGATTACATCCATACAACGCATACAACAAGGAATGAAAGACATACTGCATAATAGTTAAGGTCTACAGTTTATTACAAACGGCCGACCGGCCAAATTTTAAACAGAGTATCAAGTAGCAGCGGAATTACATAGATAAAGCAAAAGACCAGCAGTGGTATGCCCAACACCCATCGGCAACCGACTGGGGGTTAAATGGCAGCACACTACTCGTTAGTGTCGCCCAAGTCGACACTAGCGAGATCGTCGTAATCATAACCTTCCTCACCTGAAAAGGCCAGCAAACATCTGGCTGAGTACAAGTGTACTCGCAAGTCTTACACAAATAAAAATAGTTATGCATAAGGGTCATTCAAAGGATGGCTCATATTGGTTTAGTTCTGCGAAAGAGACGCAACAATTAACACCCTACACATACTAGTTTTTCATGTGCCCATTTTAAAATCAGATTTGAAGTAGAAGTAAAGCATATAGTAAAGCATTTCAGTAATAAACAATTGAATCATGTAAAGACCAAAGTGGCAGCCCACTTTGATATACTAAACACATGAACAACCCGTTCATGACGAATACCAAGTTCAACCACAATTTTAATTAAAAGTCTAACAATAAGCAGCCACAAATTTCAAGCGGTTGTCCATAACCGTGGACACGGCTATTCGAATAGATTGATACCCTGCAGGGGTGTACTACTTTACCCACACGACTTGATTAGCCCGTAAGCCTCCAGATGCCTCCGAATATAGCATACTTCCTATGGTATGCCGGCCGGGTGAATCAAGATACGGTCATTTTTAGCAAGAAGGCCCTATTGAGCCAAGTCCCCCTTGTGAGATGGTTCCTTGCCTAGTACAAGCGTCTGATAGCACTTGCTAGGGGGCTCACAAGTTATA
This sequence comes from Ampelocalamus luodianensis, assembly GCA_036346255.1. Lineage (NCBI taxonomy): Eukaryota > Viridiplantae > Streptophyta > Magnoliopsida > Poales > Poaceae > Ampelocalamus > Ampelocalamus luodianensis. Next base: position 37,964,710 of record CM070633.1, read on the forward strand.
TTGGAAATACCGATGCAATCAAAACAATAGAATTGGTGCTCCTTGCACACTATAAAGGATTACATCGGCTCCTCAAAGAACATAGGATTTCACGGTCGCTATGCCCTTACACCACCAAGGACTTAACACAATAAAACCCTCCCCTACTTAACCATACGGCTCCCAACCCGCGTGTGGCAAGCACGAGTGTTGCTTGAGCGAGAGGTACCCAAAGTTCGGTCCTCAATTGTCCGGACAAGTCCTTCCACTTACCCAATGCTCGTGCACAAAGCACCATCACTAACCAACACTTGTCGGACCAAATCTCATTTAAAAATGACAAAGTTTAACTCATACAACAGCTACAAAGATCTGAAGTAAAAACATAAAGTAAGAGTTGTGTGTATCCCAAAACCGCCGGGTTATTCCCGACGATCGAACTACCGTATCTAGACTTGCATGGCTAAGCAATTCTATTAACCCATAATTCACACATCCTATCTTAAGCATATAGGAGTTGGCATGATTCAAGATTAACCTCAAGCATAGGACATAACTAAACTACACATCACAAAAATATTGACATAATCAAAATAGCATGCAAGCAATTATCATTGCACTATCTTAACCAAAACTGGGATCAAATATGATGCAAAAGAAAATTCAAATGATGCTTGCCTTGCTGGTATAGAAGTTGCTCGCTCTCAGTAGCGTAAGTGTCGATGTCAATATGCTCGGGATCTATATAATTATAACATCAAATAAACACCGAGAAAACAACTCAAAACCAAAATGCTCAAAAATGCATGATTTTTCTACAGTAGTTAGGTCATGATTCTAAAGGATTTTAGGTGAAAGAATTATTCCATTTTGATTTAGCATGTGAAAGTTATGATGGTTTGAATTTGATTTCAATAAGTCATCGTTCATGTAATTTAATTATGGGGTGAAATTTTGTAGAACGGTGGTGGGGTAAGGAATTACATAGGTAAATAGGTAATATTAATACAAGTTCAGATTAGTTGAGTTCGTCTCATTCGAGTTCTTATGATTTAGTTATTGATTTTCCAAGTTATCACCTTTTATAGTATACAAATAATGGAGTTAAGGAGTATATTCTCCCAAAAATAGTTCCTGTGACAGAGGTAATGTGGAGACCATTTTTAGAATTAAGTTTACTGAAAATGAAAATTACCAAAAGTGGTCTCACTGCTTTTGAGCTTCAGAATTATTTATGCATTTTTGAAGTTATCATCATTTTTCTATTGTACAAATAATGGTTTTAATGGATCAATCTCCAATTAATACTCTCTGTTACAGAGACAAGTTTGAAACTAATTTTAATATAAATTCTACTAAAAGTGAAATTTTCCAGAAGTGGATTCATGTGATTTGGAGTTATTAAGAAATAGTTATGCATTTTAGAAGTTAAAACAATTTCTCAGTGTGTAAATTAACCGATTTCGGATTTCATAAAGCGTTTTATACTTTTCTCACCGAGTGCATTACTAGCCGCAGTCACTGGACCAGCGGGCCCGCTCGTCCGCGGCCCACGGCGAGGCGCGCGCACGCGTGCGTCCTAGGGCGACGGTTGCAAGCCGTTGGATCAAGATCCAACGGTCCATATTCGAGATGCAATAGGACGGTCCGAATGTCTCACAAATCCAGGCCGTTCCTTTCGCATCTGACGGTCCAGATTGATTCCGGTTTATTTAGTTTCCTTAGCACGTGTTGAAAGCCTTGGGCCCACATGTAATAGACCCATCAGCGCCGCTTAAGACATCACTTAATGCTAATGATTGGAGTTTAACGACTAATGACATGCTACAGTGCTTGTCCTAATACGGACACGCAAAAACGTTGTCGCTTTGCTTCGGCGGCTCGCGGCGCCACGCGCCACTACGCGAGCTCGCCACAGCTGCGTTAGCCGCAATAGCATTGCGCGGCTAGGGTAGTGGTCTTAGCGCTAGAGGTGGCCCGCGCCGCGCTGGCCGGCGAGCGCGGCGCCCATCACGGCAAATGCACAAACGTGAAAGGTGAAGCTCCGCAGCTCATACAAGCATGTGCCCAAGTCCTAAAGGCTACAAGGAGGTCACCTGAGCTAGGAGAGAGCTTGAGGAAGCTTGGGGAAGCTGGAGCTGCGCCGGCGCCGGAGAAGAAGTAGCGGCACAACACGGCTTCACGTGGAGAAGATGATTGGAGAAAACCCAAGGACGGAGAATGGTTAAGATAGCTCAAGGACCATATGAGAATGCTTCATGAGCAAATAATTGAAGAATGGCTTACCAAAACGAAGTGGGAGAGGAAAGGTTGTTTCCCGTCCGAAAAATGGTTCAATCTTCAAATCAACGAGATCTGCCGTGCATTGCCGTAATAGAGTTAGGGGAAATGGTCAGTGACCCAAGGCATGCGATATGACACGCTTGGTTGAGGACCATACCTCCTGGAAGTGAGGAATGGCATGAGGTGTCTTCTGGAGCACGCTCTGGACACGAGCTAGAGCACGAAAGTGGAACAGAAGCTACAAGCAAGGATAGGAGCTAAGCTTAGCAAAAATGGAGATGACATCGAATAGGAAGGAGAAAGGCATGACCGGCCGAAGCTTACCCTAGAGACGAGCTCAGTGGCTTCCTCTCCTCTCACAACCGAGGAGAAGTGAGGAGGAAAGGAGGGGTTCGAGGGTGTTATCTTTGGGAGGATGACGGCAATGGAGGCGGCGTGAAGTGGGAATGCTCCGAGTGGTTGCATGGGCGGCTCACGGCGGCGACGAGCCGCAACGGCGGGAGCGGCGAGCACGGCGCGTGGCATTGGATACCGAGCGGACGCGACGGAGGTAGATGACGGATCGACAACACGGCCCCACCGCGGGTCAGCGTCTCGCTTTGCGCGAGCCGAGATGAGGTCCAACGCCGACCGCCGATCCGATCCAAGGGCCGAGGTTCAAGGAGTTAAGTGGTTCGGTTGGTGAAGCGGTATGAATTCTGGGCCGTTGATCTTCCATCCGGCGGCTCACGTGCGGTGCACTTAGTGGACTTGACCGAGTCACTTCACTGAGTTAGAGTCGAGCCCGAGGAACAGTATCGGCCGGTTTGGTTTAGTGTTTTGACTGAGAATTAAATTAGAGTTACTTCTTTGACCAGAGCTTTATAAATAGAAATAAATTTTATAAAATCCTCAAATAATTTGTGGGGGTTCCTGGGAGTATATAGTTCCCATAAAAATTATAACACCCTACTGTTCAAAATACAGTTTGTGATATTTAAATTCAAACATGTTGTATGTCTATAAATGTTGTTTGAATTTTAATGAGGTTCAAACTAGTCCCAAAAATTTGGTAAAAATTATATTAATTCATGATAATCAATGTAGTATTTAAATAAATTATTTTCAGATGATGATCACAACTTTTTATTACTGATTTGAATTAAAAATTGAATTTTGATGTGTAGGTTTACCTCAAATTAGATTTTCCAAGTACAATATACTATGAAATGATTTGAATTTGATAATGCAGGTTAGTGAAATACAAATTAATCCTATTTAATTAGTTGGGGCTGTGACAAACCTCCCCCCCTTACAAAAGATCTCGACCCGAGATCTGGGTGGAGAAGAACTAGAAGGTTTTCATTGGAGGTTATAATTCATGTTGTCTTGATTTCCTTCAAAGATAGTGTTGACAGGTCATAATTTTCATTAATATGTTTTACCTTTCCTTTCTTGATACGAAGGCACTTCACGTAGAGAAGAGTTCGGATATGCTTCGATCCGGTCTTCACGCTCCCAAGTCGCTTCATCTTCCGTGTGATTGCTCCATTGACCTTGACGAACTTGAGGTCACGATTCCTAGTCTTACGCCGGCTTCCTCAAGGATACGAATCGGGCTCTCTCGATAAGATAGATCGGGTTGCAAGTCGAGTTTATCCAACTCGGTTGCTTCCGTTGGGACTCAAGACATTTCTTAAGTTGGGAGACATGGAAGACGCCATGCACGCTCAAAGCGATGGTGGCAACTCCAACTGCACGCCACCGATCCCACCTTAGCTAGAATACGGAAAGGTCCAATATAGCGAGGTGCTAACTTACCTTTGATTTGGAAACGATTTAACTCCTTTCATAGGAGAGACTTTAAGATATACATGATCGCCCACTTCAAACTCAACTCGCGACGACGACGATCGGCATAAGACTTCGACGTGATTGAGTAGTCTAAGTCGTTCGCGAATGACACGAACTTGTTCTTCAAAGATCTTCCACCAAGGTTGACCATAGAATGGCCTCTCCCGGCTTCGGACCAGTTCAAAGCGTTCTACAAGCTCTCCCATATAATGCTTCAAGGGCGACATTTGAATGCTCGATTGGAAACTATTGTTGTAGGAGAATTCGCAAATGGTAAACATTTTTCCCAACTATCATCGTAGGATAACACACAAGCCCTGAGAAGGTCTTCCAAAACTTGGTTTACCCTCTCGCTTGTCCATCCGCTTTGCGGGTGGTAGCTGAGCTAAAAGATAGATCGGTCCCCATTGCTTTATGTAAGCATTCCTCAAATAGGATGTGAACTGAGGGCCTCTATCAGAAACTATCACCTTTGGAACACCGTGGAGACAAACAATTCTTGCAATGTAAAGCTCCGCTAACTTGTCCCCACGGTAGATGGTCTTGACAGGAATGAAGTGAGCAACTTTCGTCAAACGGTCCACAATTACCCATATAGAATCGAATCCAGCTTTAGTTCTAGGAAGGCCGGTGATAAAATCCATGCCAACTTCTTCCCATTTCCACTGGGGAATGGGCAGGGGATCTAGAGTGCCAGCTGGCTTCAAGTGCTCAGCCTTAACTCTTTGACATAGATCGCACTCGGCCACATACTGTGCAACGTGCCGCTTCATTCGGCTCCACCACAGTTTCTTTTTCAAATCTTGATACATTTTAGTACTTCCGGGGTGGATAGAGAATTTTGAGTTATGAGCCTCCTTGAGAATCAATTCTCTCAAGTGGCGATCAAATGGTACCACCATACGGTTTCCAAACCATAGAGTACCTTGTGCATCTTGTTTAAAACACTTTGCCTTGCCTTGTTTCATTAGTTCTAAAATTTGAGCCACTTCCGCATCGGCTGGCTTTCTAATCTGGTCCTCAAGTGTGCAAGTCACACCGAGGGCTGCAATTAACCTTCTTCAACTATCTCCGGTGTAGGCCTTGCAATGCAAAGCACATAAGCCCGCAGTAAAAGGAGTTACTGACAAACGGTTGACCGAGATTTTTCGCTCAATGCGTCGGCCACGACATTAGCCTTCCTCGGATGATAATGGAGTCCCATATCATAATCTTTAATCAACTCAAGCCATCTTCTTTGTCTCAAGTTCAGTCGGCTTGGGTGAAAATGTATTTAAGGCTCTTATGATCGGTGTAGATCTCGCAACGACACCGATGAGGTAATGCCGCCAAATCTTCAAGGCATGAACTCACCGCGAGATCTAGGTCGTGTGTGGGATAATTGGTCTCATGGGGCCTCAATTGCCTTGACGCAGAGGCCACCACTCGGCCGCCTTGCATAAGCACACAACCGAGCCCATGGCGAGATGCAAGACAAGAGATATCAAAACTCTTATGAATGTCCGTGCAGAACAAATGCACGGAGCTTCACATGGGCATTCTTTCAGGTTTGGAAGCTTTGCTCGCATCCCGCCGCCCACTCAAATTTCTTTTCTTTCTTTAGAAGTTGGGTCATAGGCTTGCGGTTTTTGAGAAATTCTTGATGAACCTACGGTAGTATCCGCAAGTCCAAGAAAACTACGAATGTCGGTGACGCTCTTGGGTTGCTTCCATTCAAGGACATCTCGCACCTTACTAGGATCAACAATGACACCGCCCTTAGATAGGATATGTCCCAAGAAACTAACCTCTCAAGCCAAAACTCACATTTCTTTGAATTTGGCGTCACGGTGATGGTGGCATAAGCTTCTCTAACACAAGTCTCAAGTCTTTGCTCGTGCTCAAGATCGGACTTAGAGTAGACAAGGATATCATCAATGAAAACCACTACAAACCGATCCAAGTACTCCATGAATACCGAATTCATGAGGTTCATGAAATAGGCTGGGGCATTGGTCAAACCAAATGACATGACCGTGTATTCGTACAAACCGTAACGAGTAGAGAAGGCGGTCTTCGGTATGTCCTCGGTTCTAACTTTAATCTGATGGTAGCCTAACCTCAAGTCAATTTTGGAGAACACCTGAGCTCCACTGAGCTGGTCAAATAGGTCATCGATCCGCGGGAGCGGATACTTGTTCTTGATGGTGACCTCATTCAACGGACGGTAGTCAACACACATCCGTAGACTCTTGTCCTTCTTCTTGACAAAGAGGGCCGGGCATCCCCAAGGCGAGGAGCTAGGCCTGATGAAACCCTTGTCTTGCAACTCCTTAAGTTGTTCTTTTAATTCAACTAGCTCATTGGGCGGCATCCGATACGGCCTTTTTGAGATGGGCGCGGTACCAGGTGCAAGCTCAATGACAAACTCTACCTCTCGGTCAGGGGGCATGCCTGGAAGTTCTTCAGGGAACACATCAGGATACTCACTCACTATCGGTACCTCCTCTAACTTGAGGGAGGTACTCGCCTCCAAAGCATATAGGTGAGAACTACCCACTAAAGGTGCAAAGACGACCTGGATGCCGTCTTCGCTAGTCACCGAGACAGACCGCTGGGCACAATCAATCTTCCCCTGATTCTTAGATAACCAATCCATCCCTAAGATAACATCAATGCCCACTGAACTTATCACTATTAAGTTTGCTGAAAAGTTAACATTTTGTATTTCAATTTTACGTCCTGCAGACTTGATCGGCGTAGAAAACCGACCCTGGGGATTGAATATGATAAGGTGGGTGTAGTGTATGTATCTTGAATTGGTTAATGTCAGCATACTCGTTTTTAATAAATGAATGAGATGCTCCAGAATCAAATAGAACGGATGCAGAACATGAATTAACAAGTAGTGTACCTAGCACGACGTCAGGTCGTCGGTCGCCTCCTCTCGCCGAGACGTGGTTGACGCGACCACGTGCATCTTTGGGTGGAGTAGGTCTTTGCTCTCGTGGGGGTGGCGGTGGCCTCGCCGAGCTGGGCTGGTGGTCTTTGGAGCGAGTACGACGGGCATCCTCGCCGCTTGGCGAGGCATCTGCAGCATAGTGGCCTCGACGCCACAGTGAAAAGAGATGACGCCAGGGCTTGTATGCCCCTTGATCTGTGGTCTCGCCCTGCTTTGTCTTCTTGAGCTGCCGGTGGAGAAGGTCGTGGAGGTGCCACAGAGACCTCGATGGTGAAGGCCGGGGCACGAGGTGCCCGAGGTAGTCCCGGCGAGGCTCGGAAATCGCCACTCGCCACTGCCGTCTGGAAAGCCTTCCTCCTCTTCCTCGACTCATCCACCGTCAAGCTCTCATGCTCCACCACGATCGCCTTGTTGACCAGATGCTGAAAACTCCTGAAATCGTGTGCAGCTAAAACAAGCCGCAACTCCTCTGATAGCCCATGGAAGAACTCGTTCGCGACGAGCGTCTGTCGAGGCGTCGTCCGAGCATACCGCCAAGTAGTTGAAGTCATGCGGTACTCGGTGACGGTCCTCCGCCTGCCTCAAAGCAGGCTGCTGCCGCTTGATAAGCGCACTCCCTCCGTATATGGGCCTCTCTAACGCGTCCACGAGTCCGTCCCAAGTCGGGACGTGACGGCGAGCTGCATGGCGGAATAACTATCCCACCACGCGCTCGCCGCACCGCCAACCGATAGCGGCAAACAAGACCTCTCAACTCCGAAGACAACTGCGCAATGTTCGACTTCTTCTCAATGTTGTGTAGCCGATCCTCTGCCTCCATCGGGTCCTTGCCGCCCGCAAATGTCGGAGGGTTGGTCCGCCGAACTCGGCGAGACCTCCGGGCCTTCGGTGTGGGCGGCTCCTCCTGTCGGAGCGGTCTTTGGCGCGTGTTGCGCACGATCGCCTCAAGCATCCGGTCTGGTCCATCGGTTGCGCTCAATCATCATCATGAACTCGACCATGGATGGCGGCGGAGGAGCACCTCCTCAGCGGTCCACCTGCTTTGGGGCGGCCGAGAGGGCTCGCCATGCTCAGCGGTTCGCTGGGATGATTGTCCCTGATCGTAGAAGTCGCTCAAGGGTGCTAAACGGGGTGCCCTAGCGGGGGATGGGGAGCCTCTACCGCGCAGGGCTCCTGATCGCGTAGTCGGTCCTGTCATCCTGTATTGGACAAGGATGGTTAGTAATAAGATAAAAGCCACTACTTGGCCATACATGCATAATCAATATCAAAAGCAAGAAAATCGTAACATCGAATAGAACACCAAACAATAAGCAACATAAACCAAATTCGATACAATTCCGTACATAAGCGCCCGCAGGCTTAAGGTTACATCAAAATAGGAGTGTTTGCAAATAAAACATATCAGTTCGTCATCTACTACAAACTACCCTATTACATAAACCTAAGGATACAAGCTCAAACATAGAGCTCTCTGCCCTAACAGCCTAGATATTATTCCGGTCAAAGTTCACCGGAAATTCGTCCAGAAGATGTGCCCCAGGGGATCCAGTATCATCAGGGTCCCCTAGATTAGGAAGGCGCAAGGGTGATCCTATGGCGTTAATATGACCTTCTACCACGGGTAGGCGACATTCTGCTGGCGCAGAAAGATAAGGGGAGATCATATTAGTGCCATATAGCACACTAGGATGAATGAGCCTCATGTCATGCATGAGCCTTAAGTGCTCCTGAGCTTCAATGAGACGCCGTCGCGTCTCCCACAACTCATGCACCATGCGGCGATGCATCGATCCATGGTGTGCACCGGTCTTGCCGGTTGTCGGACACGAGGGTCTTCACCGAATCAATTCTAGCAAACGAGTTCACATCCCTAGCGCGCACGCATCGGAAAGTGATCATACGGGGTGGGCTAACTCACAGTCGTAGCGGAGACGACTCATGGCCACCAAAGCCACCTCTTGTAACGCCATGGCCTCCGGTGCCACGCTACCGAAGCGTAAGGTATGCTCCCGTGACTTGTCTAGCAATGATATCTATCAACGCCATAAATTCCTCCATCCACGGTCCTCGATCACGGTAGATGGAATAAGTTGGCTGATATGTGAAGTTCGCCTCCACATCATGTCTCGTGAGCAACGCCGGTATCCATCCACTCCTTCACTTGAGTTTCCTGACAAGTCCGAGGGTTCATCTAAAGGCAAGAAGGCAAGGTAAGTTAGTTTCATAAACCAAAATAGGATCAGGAGAGAAAAGATACTAAGATGGATAAGGAATAAAAGATATTCTTAATCTTAAACTTTCTGAAAGTAATTTGATAATTTCAAAATATTTTGACTCCAGAAGGCTTACTAACTCTAACGCCAGTGCTACCTCTAACCTACAGTCAGTATGGCTCTGATACCAACGCTGTGGGGACCCCGGTAATTATCTCCATAAGACCGAGATTAGACAAGGTCTTAGGGACATAATTACGGGTCTCCGGTAAATGAATTCCAATTTAACCCTATCCAAGTGAGAGGCTTAGCCGAATACTAGAGCCTCAACGATCATGCGCGCTGCTCCCTTGCGAGCGCTACATGATTGTCGATTCTCCCTCGATTCGAAGCACTACACTCGGTGGGTTAAATGGGACTTCATCAACAACGAGTATGACATATATTGGTTCCCAAGATCAATGACCAATATACTCATACCCTCATCCAACGTTGATTACATCCATACAACGCATACAACAAGGAATGAAAGACATACTGCATAATAGTTAAGGTCTGATTTATTACAAGCTACCGACCGCCAAATTTTAAACAGTATCAAGTAGCGGCGAATTACATAGATAAAGCAAAAGACCAGCAGTGGTATGCCCAACACCCATCGGCAACCGATCGGGGTTAAATGGAAAGACACTACTCGTTAGTGTCGCCCAAGTCGACACTAGCGAGATCGTCGTAATCATAACCTTCCTCACTTTGAAAAGGCCACAGAACATCCGGCCGAGTACAAGTGTACTGCAAGTCTTACATGTAACCCAAATTTCAATTTCGATTGAAAATAAAGTTTAAAAATTTTATTGGATTTTGGTGGAATTTTTAAAGCTTTTCCTTAACCAAATTAAAGATAAAATAAAATTATGGGCAAAATCTATTATCGATAATAGTGGAAATATTTTCTTAAATCCTAAATGCTCCAGAGAATTTCGTGAATTTTCTCATAATTCTTGGAATTATTTTGCTATATTCTAAAGCCTAATTGAATTATCGGAATTAAAACAAAAGAAAAATCAAAAGAAAAACCTCAAATAGGAATTGGGCGAAACCCACTCAGCCACGTTCTTCCGCGCGACGCCCGCTCGCGCGCGCCGCTCCTCCTTCGCGGCACCGGGTCCACCGTCGACCCTCTCTCTCCCATCACACTGCAGATCCCAACCGCGTTGGATTAAAATCCAACGGCCGAATGTCACAAAGCATTCGTAAGGTCCGAATGTTCACGCAATCGGGACCGTTAGATCTAAATCCAACGGCCCGTGCATCGATCACTTAATGATTCACCGCAACCGTGATCTATTTCAACCGTTAGATCGAGATCAAACGGCTACGCCGATATAACTTACGCGCCGCCAATCTTTTGTCCACCGTCGATCAAAATCGGGCGTGCCCGCTTGTCGTCTTCCTCGTCGTCTTCTCGCGCGATCCTCACGCGCCGCCATTAAAACCGACGCTCGAACTCGTAACGGCCGCCTTCAATCCCCACTCCTCACCATCGCGTGCGCATTGACGACCCGTATCACGCCGCCCACTTCCGGCCGTTTCTCCCTTCTCCGCATCGCTTTACCCACGATCACCGAAACCGCGCGATGACCTTCGCGTCGCCGCGCTTCCGGTCTTTCCACCCTATAAATAGGAGCCATGGGTAGCCCTTCTCCTCCTCCACCTTTTTCCCCACGCATTACTCCTCGCACGCCTAGCTTCGCTAGAACCGCCGTGGAAGCTCCTTCACCGCGATCGCCTTCTTCCCCGATTCCGCGCCTCGACGACGCCCGCCTCGCCGCCACCACCAACGGCCGCCACATCATCGCCGACCGGTGCTCACCTCTGCCGGCAGACGCGCGGAATCGCATTGTCGCCAACACCGAACCTCTCGCGCTTCAACCGCCGCCGCCACCACCGCCCACCTTGACCACCCGGAGCTAGTCTAACAGGTTGAAATAGTCCTAGCTACACACCGGTACCACCATCGCCGCGAAACCTCGCCGTTCGCGGCTGCCGTTGGTTCCGTGGCGCCACCGTCGCCGGTCCGACGTGTCACGCCGCGTGGCGATGCCACCTAAGCGCCACCTCAACCTCGCTATGCGTGGTATGCGCGTGGCGCCCGCTCATCGCCACGTGAGCACCGCGTGTCGTTCACCGCGCCAGATCACCTCGGCTCGGTGGAATCGGCCCACCGTGAGCCGAGTCTATGACATGTGGGACCGCTTGTCGGAAAAATCATTATAATTCTTTTAATTTCCGGAAATTCTTCACAAGCGCCAAGATTGCACAATAAATAGAATTTCCTTTAGAAAAATAATTCAGAGAATTCAATTAAATTCGATTTTGTATTAAACTTGTAAAATTCATATCTTTTGCATTTGAACTCCAAATTGAGTGGTTCAAGTTGCAAAATTTGTCTAAATTCATAATCTAGCTAACTAAAGCAAAATATTTTAATTTGGAGTTAGTTTGATCTGAGTTTTGAATTTATTTGAATTTGAGTTGAATTTGTCGATTTTCACGTATAGACTTGACGACTCAGGAGAGTTAGATCCTTCCGACGATTTAGAGTTCCAAGACTTCAACGAAGGCAAGTTACACTATTGATCATATTGTTCCTATTGTTTTAAAGTATTTATTTACTATCTACAATTTACTATTGCATGCAAATGTTTATAAAAATATCCGAATATCCCGATTTCAGTATATAGTTGTTCCAAACTCCTTGGTATGGCCAATTTGACTATCAAAACTGAATACCTTGACACCTTAGATAAAATTTGTCAAATGCTTAGCCTTGCTTAGATAATATTTACAAATTTGGGAGAATTTAGTCAAATCTTTACAATGTAATTTAAATGTGTTCTGTGGTATTGTTTTATCACGAAAGGATTTTACTCTAAATAAAATAAAATGGGTTTGGACTTGGCGAGATGGATGAATGGTGGGTGCGAGTTCATGCACGGTCTAATCTGGTTAGGATTACGACCCGTGGTTTTAAATTGAAGTCGCCGAGTCGATTAAGGACCGGTCTTTGAGCGTATTTTGCTACGCCTACCGTACCACCACATGTCTGTATGGGCAGGATTTGGCTAAATAATCTGTAGTGTCTTAGTGTTATTTGTGCTATGTTGTATGTGTGGGCGTTGGTTAGACATTAGTCCCACAGGCGCAAGAGGGGCTTCCTGAGGATGGATAGTCCAAAGGTAGCGAAACCTTAGCGGGCATGAATCTGATGAGACACCGCTTGTAACGGCCTCATGATAATTGCTTAGTCACACGCCTTCTGAAGCGTGCTTTGGCGACATTAAAAGCATTTTATCTCGTGTGGGTAAAGCTGCACAACCTCTGCGAGTGTAAAACTATTCGAATAGCGCGTCATGATCATGGACATGCTAGCAAAGCCACTCTAAGTTAGAATTGTTTTTGGTTTATAAAATGTGTTCAACAGATGTTTTAGGATGGATAGTCCTATGGTAAAATTGGGTGGTTAGCCAAGTGTTAGGAGGATATCCTTCAATAATCAACTAGTGGAGGTCATCCAATATTCGATGTCGGTTTGTCACTTTCTTTATTCGAATTATTAAAATTGGTCTTACAAAAGTATTAGCAATATAATCGAAAATGTTGTTTATGCAAAACAACCCCGCCATTACCTTTGTTTACCTTATGCATGCATTAAACTTTCTATATTGGGTGTGACTTGCAGTACGGTAGTAGTGCTCACTCTTGCTGAATAAATCTTATTCAGAGAAGACGTTTTCCGACGGTGAGGATCTTGACGAATAAGTGCGTCCCGCACGATTGCCTGTGGCAAGTCGTGTGGCCTACTACTTCTACTACTCTTCCATTGTGTTATTTCTTTTCTTTTGGCCGCAGGCCCTTTTGTAATAAACTTTGAATTATTATCAATAAACTCGTGATATGATTGTGCTATCACTTTTTGTTTAACTGTGTACACTAGAAATCCTGGACTAGTGTATGAACACAGAGAATTTGGGATCCTTCGTTCTGGGTTCGACAAAAGTGGTATCAGAGCCATATCGACTGTAGGTCGTGGCCCCACAAATGTCCTAAGGACTCATTTGCAAAAATTAAAAACTATTTTGAGTGTATCCAGAGTCATCTCTCAACCCTTCTCTTTAAAAACAGTTACTGACTTGTCTATTCCTCAAAATTTTAGATGGCCGAAGTACCGGACGCTATCTCTCACGGAATCATTGCGGACATCGGGTGAACTTCTGGGAAGTGATGCAAGACTTGACTACAAGAAGAGGCCAACGTTTGGGGCTACCGATACAAGTTGGGAGAACGACGTCTCTGGAGAGTGGAAGTACTAATCTACTCCGACCTGTCGCCAAACACCGTCTTCCATACCTTCCACGCCCCGATCCGACGCGACACCTTCGCTGATGGCATTCAGGATGCAGCGAGAGAAGCAGTTCGTCGACTCCGCCATACTTATGACCGCCACCTCAACGGCACCGGGTTTCACTATTTCCCGATGCATCTTCCAACAGACTTGTGGTGTCTTCCGCACCTGCGAGGAGGAAGATTCCCCCGAGTTGACGCACCATGTGGACCTGACAAAGGCACTGGACTACGCTTATGGAAACGCCTTGGACGACTTGCGTACCACTCAGGATAGTCTAGAGTATACCGAGGCGAAAGCAAGGCGAAGAGGAGCGGCTATTTACAAATCAAAGCCAAGCATCAAAGCAATTCCCGAATACACCCCATCCACCCCATAGATGTTTATTTTTTTCCCATCCGTACTTTAGTGCGTAGACATGAGCTATCAATTATTCATGTGATAGCCATAATATATTAATAAAATAAATGAATAAAGAAACCATTTTGAAAAGTTGATTCTTTGTTTGTGTGCTTTTTCGTTCTTGGGCTATTTTAGATTTATCCCCATAGAATTCCTCGCTATCTCTTCTAAATCATTGGAGGATTCCGCAGATGGTGACCACCGCGCAAGCGGCAATGCGGCAGAAGTGCCAACGGACAAGGAAACGATCGACGGATCACCGGGATAATCACGTTTGCGCCGCCACCACCGCCGTGAAGGACCGATCGGCGCCAGATGATGGCGAATCGGACTCATTTAATCGACCTTCTTGCCCGGTCACTTCGAATGTTCGAACACTCAAAGCCGCTCAAAGAAGAAAGAGCTCCGCCCACCTCCGCATAACCAAAGGCTGACTATGCGAGTTTATGAGGATGCGCGCCGACATTCTCAAATAGTATCGAACCAATGGACGCCGACGATCGCTTCGGGCTATTGGAAAGAAATCGACATTAGTCGGTGTTACGACCGTGAGAGGTCTGCTTGCCTCTCACCAACCGAATGGCCCCGCATCGAATGGTGGGACAACCATCGCATAGCACACAATGATGCTCATCCATCACATGGGCCGACCGTGCGAGCGAAGTCATGCACATATTCCGGCAGGATGATGACGCCAAGAAGAAGGAGTTCCACGCGCTCCGACAAGGCAACCCGACGGTGAATGAGTACCTTCACGCTTTAACTAACTTGCCCGCTACGCCCCACCGACGAGCGAGAGATGAGGAAAGACAGAAAGGTTCTGGATGGATTGAATGATGATATCTCTGCCCAACTTATTTCTAATTTCACCGACTTCCAGCAGGTTGGTGGATAAAGCAATCAGCAGAGGCTAAACACGCAGAATGGAGAACCGCAAGCGAGGATGGCCGCCCAGAGGTTTAACGCAGAGGTCCGCCCAAACCTCGCATCACCACACCGCAACCGCAAAGAACGTGGGAAGTTTCAATCTTCCACGCCTCGTACTCAAAGACCGCCACGGCGCTCCAACCTCCAACTTCCGTGGCACTTCATTAGGAGGCGGTCAGCAAGCACTCTACCTCCTCGCCACGAGTCACGTGCTTCCACCGCAACGAGACAGGCATTATGCCAATAAATGTCCAAAGAAGCAACAAGGTTTGGCACCAACAAGGCCAACCTCGGGAGTTCAAGCTACCGGCAAGAACACGGACCAAAGAAACCAGTTCACCAAGGGACGGGTGAACCATGTCACCGCCGAGGAAGCTCAGCGGCACGGATGTTGTTCTCGAGACGTTCCTCGTTAATTCAGCATCAAAGATCTGTCCTATTTGATTCTCGAGCTTCACACTCTTTTGTGTCATATAAGTTTGTGGGAAAATATGGGTTACCTATATCCTCTTTAGCTACTCCCATGATAATTCATTCCCTGCTCGTAAATGAGAACCAATTCTCTATGCCCTAATCTCACTCTCGAGATATCCGAGTAACTTTTCTAGCAGATCGATAGTTTTACACTCTCAAGGTTTGGATGTAATACTTGGAATGGATGGCTAGCCAAAAATCACGGTCAAATAGATCGTGCCAATAGATCCATCACCCTCACTAATGAACAAGGTGTGTCATGAATTCAAACACGAGACTCGAACGGAGGAAGTTCCATACTTACAGATTGAAGGAAGTGAAACTTGAAGATATACCGTGGCACGAGAGTATCCCGACGCCTTCCCGGATGATCTACCAGTATGCCACCGGATAGGGACATCATGTTCCTAATTGATCTAGTCCCGGGACGACTCCGATCTCAAAGCGACCCTATAGAATGCCGACCAACGAGTTAGCGTAATTGAAGAAACAGATTGAAGAACTACGAGAAAAGCGTACATTCGCGGTTCCTCACCATGGGGAGCCCCAGACTATTTGTCAAGAAGAAAGACAATAGCATGAGAATGTGCGTCGATTATGGATCACTCAACGAAGTAACAATCAAGAATAAATACCCATTGCCCGAATTGATGATTTGTTTGATCGCTAAAGGGAGCAAGTATTTTCTCAAAGATCGATTCGAGATCCGGTTATCACCAATTAAAGATTAGACCGAAGATATTCCAAACCGCCTTCACCACCGGATATGGACTATATGAGTTCACGAGAATGTCATTTGGATTGACCAACGCCCGCCTATTTCATGAATATGATGAACAAGGTGTTCATGGAATTCTGGATAAATTCGTAGTCGTCTTTATTGACGACATTCTCATCTACTCAAGAACGAAAAAGAACATGAAGAGCATCTCCGGATGATACTAGACAAGCTCGAGGAGCACCAACTCTATGCCAAATTCAGCAAGAGTGAATTTCGCTAAGACAAGTTGCATTCCTTGGACATATTGTATCCGCAGGAGGAATTGCAGAGACCCGCCAAGGTTGAAGCGATAATGGACCGAAACAGCCCAAATCACCACCGAGGTGAGAAGTTTTCTGGACCTGCAAAGCTATTATCGACGGTTTATTGAGGTTTTTCTAAACTTGCCAAACCCATGACTCAACTTCAAGAAAGAAAAGAAGTTTGAATGGTCAGCGCTCTGAAGAAAGTTTCCAAGAATTGAAAAAGAGGCTAGTCTCAAAGACGGTGTTAATTTTAGGACATCCGCAAGGATTTTGAGATCTTTGTGACGCATCCCGTCAAGGCCTCGGATGTGTATTGATGCAGAAGGCAAAGTTGTAGCTTATGCATCCCGGCGCTTGAGGCCACACGAAGGAATTACCGACTCATGATCCGAGTTAGCGGCAATTGTGCACGCTCCAAAATCGCGGCATTATCTCATTGGTAAATTGTGAGATTTTCATGCACCATAAAGTTTGAAGTACATATTCACACATCCGAGCTCAATCTCAGACAAAGAAGATGGTTGGAACTAATAAAGGATTATGATCTCGAATTCATTATCATCAGGGCAAGGCCAATGTGGTAGCAGATGCCTTGAGCAGAAAAGCATATTGCAACACCATCATGGTGCAACAAAATCACCCAGTTTGTATGAAGAGTCAAGCACTGAATCTTGAGATTGTCAACCAAGGCCGTAAACGCTTTAGAAGTTCAACCAACTCTTCAAAATCAGATTAGAACAAAACAGTTGGAAGATGAAGATATCCAAGAAATCAAGAAAATATGAGAAGAGGTAAAGCCCGGGTTTCTCGAAGATGAGCAAGGGGCGGTGTGGTTCGAGACCGCATCTGTGTGCCTAACCAAGCAGGAGATAAAAGACTCAATTCGAAAGAAGCTCATGAGTCGCCATACTCCATTCATCCCGGCGACACCAAAATGTACCAGATCTAAAAGAAAGATATTGGTGGGTCAACATGAAGCGTGAAATTGCTGATTTAAATGCGCTCGTTGTGACGCTTGTCAAAGAGTCAAGGCACAACACCAAAGACCCGTGTCTGTTGCAACCATTACCAATTCCCGAGTGGAAGTGGGAAGAAGTCGGTATGGATTTCATCACCGACTCCCAGGACCCAATCGATATGACTCCATCAGGTGGTAATTGACCGGTTAACTAAAGTCGCCACTTTATTCTGTCAAGACCACCTACCGAGCAAAGAAACTAGCGTAATTGTACATGGCCGTAATCGTCGCACGCACGAGTACCCAAAAAGATTGTGTCGCATCGAGGTTCCCAATTTACCTCTCGGTTTTGGAAAAGTGCATGAAGCCTTGGGGACCAGACTCAATTTTAGCACGGCGTATCATCCCTGCATCGATGGTCGGCTGTAACGCACCAATCAAGTTCTTGAAGATATGCTTGAGCCCTGTGCCTTAGAATTCGGAAAAGGTTGGGACAAGGATCCGCCGATGCGAGTTCTCATACAATAATAGTTACCAAGCTAGTTTGCAGATGGCTCCATTTGAAGCTCAGACGGTAAGAAATGCCGAACCCCACTTCTTTGGGATGAGGTAGAGAGCGTCGACTCCTTGGACTGAGTTAATCAAAGAAGTCGAGAGTAAAGTGAAAACTATTCAGAGCGCGTCAAAGCGGCCCAATCCCGACAAAAGAGTTATGCCGATAACCGCCGAGGGAATTAAGCTTTGAGGTAGGAGATGTTGTCTATCTCGAGTAACCCCACTCAGAGGTGTGAAGAGATTAGGACAAAAGGTAAACTCGCACCTGTATATTGGGCCATACAAGATTTTGGCAAACGTGGAGAAGTAGCTTATCACCTAGAGCCGCGTAAGCCCGCAAAGACATAACGCCTTCCACGTGTCGCAATTAAAGAAATGCTCAGAAGAACCGAAGATCATACCTTTCGAAAGCTTCGACCTTCAAGAAGATCTCACCTACGAGAGCGCACCGATTAAAATTATAGATGTCGCAGAACGTGTTACCGAAGCGAGAATAATCAGATCGCATAAGGTACAAAGTGGAGTCACCATCCGAAAGCGAAGCCACATGGGAGAATGAAGAAGAACTCAAGGCTAACTACCCCGATCTTTTGTTAACCAAGTCCAATCTCTGGTGGAGATTCCCTTTAAGGGGGTAGGTTTGTAACAGCCCAAATTTCAATTTCAGTTGAAAATAAAGTTTAAAAATTTTATTGGATTTTGGTGAATTTTTAAAGCTTTTCCTTAACTAAATTAAAGATAAAATAAAATTATGGGCAAAATCTATTATCGATAATAGCTGGAAATATTTTTCTTAAATCCTAAATGCTCCGTAGAATTTCGTGAATTTTCTCATAATTCTTGGAATTATTTTGCTATATTCTAAAGCCTAATTGAATTATCCGAATTAAAACAAAAGAAAATCAAAAGAAAACCTCAAATAGGAATTGGGCGAAACCCACTCACCACGTTCTTCCATACAAGACGCCCGCTCCGCGCGCCGCCTCCTCCCTCACGACAAACCGGGTCCACCCGCCGCCCTTTCTCTCTCCCATCACACTGCAGATCCCAACCGCTGGATTAAAATCCAACGGTCAGAATGTCACAAAGCATTCAGAAGGTCCGAATGTTCTACGCAATCGGGACCGTTAGATCTAAATCCAACGGCCCACGTGCATCAGTCACTTAATGATTCACCGCAACCCCGTGATCTATTTCAACCGTTAGATCGAGATCAAACGGCTACGGCCGATTACAACTTACCGCTTCGCCAATCTTTTGTCCACCGTCTGATCAAAATCGGACGTGCCCCAGTTGTCGTCTTCCTCGTCGTCTTCTCCGCGCGATCCTCACG
Organism: Ampelocalamus luodianensis; assembly: GCA_036346255.1. NCBI lineage: Eukaryota > Viridiplantae > Streptophyta > Magnoliopsida > Poales > Poaceae > Ampelocalamus > Ampelocalamus luodianensis. Next base: position 37,984,042 of record CM070633.1, read on the forward strand.
CCGCCGCCATTAAAACCGACGCTCGAACTCTGGTAACGGCCGCCTTCAATCCCCCACTCCCCTCACCATCGTGCGCATTGACGACCCCGTATCACGCCGCCCCACTTCCGGCCGTTTTCTCCCTTCTCCGCATCAGTTTTACCCACGATCACCGAAAACCGCCGCCGCATGACCTTCGCGTCGCCGCCGCTTCCGGTCTTTCCCAGCCCTATAAATAGGAGCCATGGGTAGCCCTTCTCCTCCTCCACCTTTTTCCCCCACGCATTACTCCTCGCACGCCCTAGCTTCGCTAGAACCGGCCGTGGAAGCTCCTTCACCGCGATCGCCTTCTTCCCTGATTCCGGCGCCCTCGACGACGCCCGCCTCGCCGCCACCACCAACGGCCGCCACATCATCGCCGACCGGTGCTCACCGCTTCGGCAGACGCGCGGAATCGCATTGTCGCCAACACCGAACCTCTCGCCGCTTCAACTCGCCACGCCACCACCGCCCACCTTGACCACCCGAGCTAGTCTAACGAGTTCGAAATAGTCCTAGCTACACACCGGTACCACCCATCGCCGCGAAACCTCGCCGCTCGCGCTGCCGTTGGTTCCGTGCGCCACCGCCGCCGGTCCGACGTGTCACGCCGCGTGGCGGTGCCACCTAAGCGCCACCTCAACCCCGCTATGCGTGGTGTACGCGTGGCGCCCGCTCATCGCCACGTGAGCACCGCGCGTCGTTCACCGCGCCAGATCACCTCGGCCGGTGGAATCACCACCGTGAGCCGAGTCTATGACATGTGGGACCCGCTTGTCGGAAAAATCATTATAATTCTTTTAATTTCCGAAATTCTTCGCAAGGCCAAGATTGCACAATAAATAGAATTTCCTTTAGAAAAATAATTCAGAGAATTCAATTAAATTCGATTTTGTATTAAACTTGTAAAATTCATATCTTTTGCATTTGAACTCCAAATTGAGTGGTTCAAGTTGCAAAATTTGTCTAAATTCATAATCTAGCTAACTAAAGCAAAATATTTTAATTTGGAGTTAGTTTGATCTGAGTTTTTGAATTTATTTGAATTTGAGTTGAATTTGTCGTATTTTCACGATAGACTTCGACGACTCAGGAGAGTTAGATCCTTCCGACGATTTAGAGTTCCAAGACTTCAACGAAGGCAAGTTACACTATTGATCATATTGTTCCTATTGTTTTAAAGTATTTATTTACTATCTACAATTTACTATTGCATGCAAATGTTTATAAAAATATCCAATATCCCGATTTCGTATATAGTTGTTCCAAACTCCTTGGTATGGCCAATTTGACTATCAAAACTGAATACCTTGACACCTTAGATAAAATTTGTCAAATGCTTAGCCTTGCTTAGATAATATTTACAAATTTGGGAGAATTTAGTCAAATCTTTACAATGTAATTTAAATGTGTTCTGTGGTATTGTTTTATCACGAAAGGATTTTACTCTAAATAAAATAAAATGGGTTTGGACTTGGCGAGATGGATGAATGGTGGGTGCAGTTCATGCACGGGTCTAATCTGTTAGGATTACGACCTGTGGTTTTAAATTGAAGTCGCTCGAGTCGGTTAAGGACCGGTCTTTGAGCGTATTTTGCTACGCTCACTGCACCACCACATGTCCTGTATGGGGTGGATTTGGCTAAATAATCTGAGTGTCTTAGTGTTATTTGTGCTATGTTGTATGTGTGGGCGTTGGTTAGACATTAGTCCCACCGCGCAAGAGGGGCTTAGGAGGATGGATAGTCCAAAGGTAGCGAAACCTTAGCGGGCATGAATACAGAGGACACCGCTTGTAACGGCCTCATGATAATTGCTTAGTCACACGCCTGAAGCGTGCTTTGGCCGACATTAAAAGCATTTTATCTCGTGTGGGTAAAGTCGCATAACCTCTCGCAGAGTGTAAAACTATTCGAATAGCGCGTCGCGGTCATGGACATGCTAGCAAAGCCACTCTAAGTTAGAATTGTTTTTGGTTTATAAAATGTGTTCAACAGATGTTTTAGGATGGATAGTCCTATGGTAAAATTGGGTGGTTAGCCAAGTGTTAGGAGGATATCCTTCAATAATCAACTAGTGGAGGTCATCCAATATTCGATGTCGCTTTGTCACTTTCTTTATTCGAATTATTAAAATTGGTCTTACAAAAGTATTAGCAATATAATCTGAAAATCTTTGTTTATGCAAAACAACCCGCCATTACCTTTGTTTACCTTATGCATGCATTAAACTTTCTATATTGGTGTGACTTGCGAGCACGGTAGTAGTGCTCACTCTTGCTGAATAAATCTTATTCAGAGAAGACGTTTTCCGACGGTGAGGATCTTGGCGAATAGGTGCGTCCCTGCACGATTGCTCGTGGCAAGTCGTGTGGCCTACTACTTCTACTACTCTTCCATTGTGTTATTTCTTTTCTTTGGCCGCAGCCCTTTTGTAATAAACTTTGAATTATTATCAATAAACTCGTGATATGATTGTGCTATCACTTTTGTTTAACTGTACACTAGAAATCTGGACTAGTGTATGAACACGAGAGAATTTGGGATCCTTCTGCCTGGGTTCGACATTACACAAATAAAAATAGTTATGCATAAGGGTCATTCAAAGGATGGCTCATATTGGTTTAGTTCTCACAAAGAGACGCAACAATTAACACCCTACACATACTAGTTTTTCATGTGCCCATTTTAAAATCAGATTTGAAGTAGAAGTAAAGCATATAGTAAAGCATTTCAGTAATAAACAATTGAATCATGTAAAGACCAAAGTGGCAGCCCACTTTGATATACTAAACACATGAACAACCCGTTCATGACGAATACCAAGTTCAACCACAATTTTAATTAAAAGTCTAACAATAAGCAGCCACAAATTTCAAGCGGTTGTCCATAACCGTGGACACGGCTATTCGAATAGATTGATACCCTGCAGGGGTGTACTACTTTACCCACACGACTTGATTAGCCCGTAAGCCTCCAGATGCCTCCGAATATAGCATACTTCCTATGGTATGCCGGCCGGGTGAATCAAGATACGGTCATTTTTAGCAAGAAGGCCCTATTGAGCCAAGTCCCCCTTGTGAGATGGTTCCTTGCCTAGTACAAGCGTCTGATAGCACTTGCTAGGGGGCTCACAAGTTATATTGGAAATACCGATGCAATCAAAACAATAGAATTGGTGCTCCCTTGCACACTATAAAGGATTACATCGGCTCCTCAAAGAACATAGGATTTCACGGTCGCTATGCCCCTTACACCACCAAGGACTTAACACAATAAAACCCTCCCCCTACTTAACCATACGGCTCCCAACCCGCGTGTGGCAAAGACGAGTGTTGCTTGAACAAGAGGTACCCAAAGTTCGGTCCTCAATTGTCCGACAAGTCCTTCCACTTACCCAATGCTCGTGCACAAAGCACCATCACTAACCAACACTTGTCCGACCAAATCTCATTTAAAAATGACAAAGTTTAACTCATACAACAGCTACAAAGATCTGAAGTAAAACATAAAGTAAGAGTTGTGTGTATCCCAAAACCGCTGGGTTATTCCCGACGATCGAACTACCGTATCTAGACTTGCATGGCTAAGCAATTCTATTAACCCATAATTCACACATCCTATCTTAAGCATATAGGAGTTGGCATGATTCAAGATTAACCTCAAGCATAGGACATAACTAAACTACACATCACAAAAATATTGACATAATCAAAATAGCATGCAAGCAATTATCATTGCACTATCTTAACCAAAACTGGGATCAAATATGATGCAAAAGAAAATTCAAATGATGCTTGCCTTGCTGGTATAGAAGTTGCTCGCTCTCAGTAGCGTAAGTGTCGATGTCAATATGCTCGGGATCTATATAATTATAACATCAAATAAACACCGAGAAAACAACTCAAAAACCAAAATGCTCAAAAATGCATGATTTTTCTACAGTAGTTAGGTCATGATTCTAAAGGATTTTAGGTGAAAGAATTATTCCATTTTGATTTAGCATGTGAAAGTTATGATGGTTTGAATTTCAGATTTCAATAAGCCGTCGTTCATGTAATTTAATTATGGGGTGAAATTTTGTAGAACGGTGGTGGGGTAAGGAATTACATAGGTAAATAGGTAATATTAATACAAGTTCAGATTAGTTGAGTTCGTCTCATTCGGAGTTCTTATGATTTAGTTATTGATTTTCCAAGTTATCAGCCTTTTATAGTATACAAATAATGGAGTTAAGGAGTATATTCTCCCAAAAATAGTTCCTGTGACAGAGGTAATGTGGAGACCATTTTTAGAATTAAGTTTACTGAAAATGAAAATTACCAAAAGTGGTCTCACTGTTTTTGGAGCTTCCAGTAATTATTTATGCATTTTTGAAGTTATCAGTCATTTTTCTATTGTACAAATAATGGTTTTAATGGATCAATCTCCAATTAATACTCTCTGTTACAGAGACAAGTTTGAAACTAATTTTAATATAAATTCTACTAAAAGTGAAATTTTCCAGAAGTGGATTCATGTGATTTGGAGTTATTAAGAAATAGTTATGCATTTTAGAAGTTAAAACAATTTCTCAGTGTGTAAATTAACCGATTTCGGATTTCATAAAGCGCTTTATACTTTTTCACCGAGTGCATTACTAGCCGCAGTCACTGGACCAGCGGGCCCGCTCGTCCGCGGCCCACGGCGAGGCGCGCGCACGCGTGCGTCCTAGGGCGACGGTTGCAAGCCGTTGGATCAAGATCCAACGGTCCATATTCGAGATGCAATAGGACGGTCCGAATGTCTCACAAATCCAGCCGCCTTTCGCATCCGACGGTCCAGATTGATTCCGGTTTATTTAGTTTCCTTAGCACGTGTTGAAAGCCTTGGGCCACATGTAATAGACCCATCGGCCGCTTAAGACATCACTTAATGCTAATGATTGGAGTTTAACGACTAATGACATGCTACGTTGCTTGTCCTAATACGCACGGCAAAAACGTTGTCGCCGCTGTTCGGCGGCTCGCGGCGCTACGCGCCCACGCGAGCTCGCCAGTGCTGCGTTAGCTTCGCAACAGCATTGCGCGGCTAGGGTAGTGGTCTTAGCGCTAGAGGTGGCCTCGCGGCCGCTGGCGGAAGTGAGCGGCGGCGCCCATCACGGCAAATGCACAAACGTGAAAGGTGAAGCTCCGCAGCTCATACAAGCATGTGCCCAAGTCCTAAAGGCTACAAGGAGGTCACCTGAGCTAGGAGAGAGCTTGAGGAAGCTTGGGAAGGCCGAGCTGGCTGCACGAGAAGAAGTAGCGGCACAACACGGCTTCACGTGGAGAAGATGATTGGAGAAAACCCAAGGACGGAGAATGGTTAAGATAGCTCAAGGACCATATGAGAATGCTTCATGAGCAAATAATTGAAGAATGGCTTACCAAAACGAAGTGGGAGAGGAAAGGTTGTTTCCCGTCCGAAAAATGGTTCAATCTTCAAATCAACGAGATCCCCGTGCATTGCCGTAATAGAGTTAGGGAAATGGTCGTGACCCAAGGCATGCGATATGACACGCTTGGTTGAGGACCATACCTCCGGAAGTGAGGAATGGCATGAGGTGTCTTCTGAGCACGCCCGACACGAGCCAGAGCACGAAAGTGGAAATGGCTACAAGCAAGGATAGGAGCTAAGCTTAGCAAAAATGGAGATGACATCGAATAGGAAGGAGAAAGGCATGACCGGTCGAAGCTTACCCTAGAGACGAGCTCAGCTGGCTTCCTCTCTCTCACAACCGAGGAGAAGTGAGGAGGAAAGGAGGGTTCGAGGGTGTTATCTTTGGGAGGATGACGGCAATGGAGGCGGCGTGAAGTGGGAATGCTCCGAGTGGTTGCATGGGGGCGGCCACGGCGCGACGGAGTCGCACCGGCGAGCGCAGCAGCACGGCCGCGTGGCATTGGATACCGAGCGACGCGACGGAGGTAGATGACGGATCGACAACACGGCCCCACGCCGGCGTCTCTCGCTTATGCGCGAAGCCGAGATGAGGTCCAACGCTGACCGTCAGATCTGGATCCAAGGGCTGAGGTTCAAGGAGTTAAGTGGTTCGGTTGGTGAAGCGGTATGAATTCTGGGCCGTTGATCTTCCATCCGGCGGCTCACGTGCGGTGCACTTAGTGGACTTGACCGAGTCACTTCACTGAGTTAGAGTCGAGCCCGAGGAACAGTATCGGCCGGTTTGGTTTAGTGTTTTGACTGAGAATTAAATTAGAGTTACTTCTTTGACCAGAGCTTTATAAATAGAAATAAATTTTATAAAATCCTCAAATAATTTGTGGGGGTTCCTGGGAGTATATAGTTCCCATAAAAATTATAACACCCTACTGTTCAAAATACAGTTTGTGATATTTAAATTCAAACATGTTGTATGTCTATAAATGTTGTTTGAATTTTAATGAGGTTCAAACTAGTCCCAAAATTTGGTAAAATTATATTAATTCATGATAATCAATGTAGTATTTAAATAAATTATTTTCAGATGATGATCACAACTTTTATTACTGATTTGAATTAAAATTGAATTTTGATGTGTAGGTTTACCTCAAATTAGATTTTCCAAGTACAATATACTATGAAATGATTTGAATTTGATAATGCAGTTAGTGAAATACAAATTAATCCTATTTAATTAGTTGGGGTTTGATAGCATGGCGCAGAAACCCTAATTTTAGCGACCTATCGGCTTCCGCCTCGCGCCAATGACTTAGCCGATTTCGGCCTCGCCCGCGCCCAATGACTTAGCCGATTTCGGCCTCACCCGCGCCCTCCAGCTTATATAGGAGGGCGATTTGTAGGGGCGGTTGAGATTACAAGCCGCCCCTAAAAATAGATTTGTAGGCGGTTCTGAACCATTACCTACAAATAATTTACAATTTTTTAAATCATGAAATCTTTAAACAGAGTTATGGGGTTTAAAATGATGTCAAATGAAAAGGATGTAAAAATAAAAGTTGTAGAACTCATCAAAATATACAACTTTGGTTCTGGACATTTTCTCCAAACACACTCCATGCATGCTGAACACACATACATACATATATATATAGTACCACGATACACACACCATGCATCAAACTTGAACAACTAGCTCAGAATAAGTTTCCCCTTGACACATTTTCGTTCCCATGGCAGTATGTCTTTGGGCAAGTTCTTTCCACGACACCGATCTTCTTAGGAAAGTCGGTGAATAGTTGCATTTCATCGTAGTTATTGTACTCATCAACTTCATCCACTCCGTCTACTCCGATAATAGTTTGTTTCCCGAAGGCAACCACATGCTTTGTCTTCTTTTTGGGGTAGGTTAGTTTTGGTCACGTAAATATAAAACTTGTGTGACACGTGAAGCGAGCACCCAAGGGTCATCTGCAGATCCGATATTCTCGAGGTCCACGATCGTGAACCCGATCTCATTCACTTGGTGTTGTTTGACCCAATGACATCTAAACATGGCCATCTCAGATACCCATTCCATAGTCAAGTTCCCATATATCATCTATGATGCCAAAGTATGGGGTCTTTTGCCCCATTCCGTTGATGGCTTCTATTCGAACGCTGCTATTTTGGTTCACACAATTACTATCCTTTGCGCTGGTATAGTACATGTACCCATTGATGTCGTAAGCTTGCCATGATGTCACTTGTCTCGATGGGCCCTCACCAACCTTCGATGGTAATATCATCTCGGTTTCCCCATTCGGTAGGTTTTGCTCCTTCAACCATGTAGTGAATCGATGCTTGTTGTTTCATGACCCAATCGCCGAGCGCCATTACTCGCGCCTAATGACATCCAAGTGTTCATCAATGTACGGTTGCATCGCCTCGTACTCTGCAAGACACTATAATGAGCTCGACTAACCGTTGAAATCCTTGTCGATGAAGACTTTTCTCCCTTGGTGCCCTTCCCAACAAACCTACCCTTGTGACGAGAATCGAGTTTACCAATCCCTCTTTGTACTTTTAGGTACTCTTGACAGCACTCGACGACTTCTTCGGTATTGTAACCCTCTATCATGGAGCCCTCTGGGCATGCATAGAATCAATGGCATGGGCATGCATAGAATCAATGGCATGGGGGACCTCCAAGTCCGGCCAATAAGGCAGATACTTAAAGAAGATTGACTTTTTCTTAAAAGGTACACCGGGGACAGGAGGTGTGCTTCTATCTCTCTTTGTCCCATCCGCATTCTTCTTTCCAAAATCGACATGTATGTGTTTCACCATTTCAACACATGTTGCCCGCTTTGACGCTCTCCGAGGGGATTGGTCTCGGTTTGTTGTCATAAAATTTGAAGAACAACTTGCTGCGTATCGTGAGTTGTCTTTAAGAATCGTCGGTACCTTAGGTAAACCGCCTTCTTGGATGCATCCAGAACACCCATGTAGTACCATCCAAGCATACTAAGCATCCCGTCTTCCCTTTGATCTGTCTGCACAAAGCAAGCAGTATGAGGTAATCATTGGTAGTGACAAAGATAATGGCTCTACATATGAAGTCCTCCTTTCAAGGCGTCGACATCGGCTCTCCATACCGCCATAGCCTCTCCATTTCTTGCATCAAAGGCTCGAGGAACACATCTATATCAATGCCCGGTTGTTTGGGACCTTGAATGAGAATAGTGAGGAGAAGATATTTTCTCTTCCGACACAACCACGTTGGGATGTTGTACATGGTTAAGATCACCGCCATGTACTATGCTCGTAGTTTTCTCATTGAAGGGATTCATTCCATCCGTGCTAAGGCCAAACCGTACATTCCTTGGGTCTTTGCTAAATTCTTGGTATTTCGCATCAAAGCGTTGCACTGGTAGCATCGGCGGTGTCCAATCTACCATCACCCACCTTGCGCTCATCATCCCACCATGTCATGAGTGAAGCTTCCTTAGGGTTTAGGAACATACGCCTCAAGCGATCGGATCGGTAGGTACCACATTACCAAGGCAGGATTCTTCTCGCTTTGCATCGATGCCTAATGGAGTGTCCTCTTTGGGTTGAGAATCTTGTACCACCTTTTCCCACCTTTCTTCCTCTTCTTCCCTGTGGAGGCTTCTTCCCGTTGTAAAGGTCATTGTTCTTGTAACGACTAGTGCCACACCGGGGCATTTATCTAGTGACTTGAACGTATCGCCACTACAGAAAGGATACAATGGTTCGGGCATGCATGGATTTTTCAACCCCATTATCAATGGACTTATAACCTTCTTCGCTTCGTATGTGTTGGCGGAATCGAGTTTGGTGTGGCGACAACCAAGACAGAGACGCAATGATCATTGAAACTCTGATCGACCGGTGTATTTAGCCTTCGGGATGAGTAGCTCAAGCACAAAACGTAGCACCGCCCAAAGGTGTCTGACAACCCTTTTCAACACCATACAAAGTCTCCTTCGAGGCTTTTTAACCCTTTCCAAATTTTCTAGACCTTTCGGGCTCTTTAGTAAAATCTACGGTCCAATGGCCCAAGCATTTCCTCCAAATAATCACCGTCATCTTCATCCCGACACGCCCTCCGCCATCATTGCCACCACCGTCGTTATGACCACCACTACCTTCTTCTTCACGGTCTATTTTCGCATCATATTCAGCTACATATTGGTCCATGCAATCTAGGTAATCGTCGCCGTCTTCTTCTCGATCAACGTTGTTAATAACCGCTTCACCATGATGATTCCAAACCGTAGTCTTTAACAAATCCTCGCAAAATCAAGTGTGATCTAATGATAGTCACATCTTTCCATGCGAGATAGTTCTTGCAATCGCTACACGGACAAAGAATTTCACCACTATTATTGCTCGACATTGCATGGCTCTCTGCGGCTTGAAGAAATTTATCCACTTCATCACGAAACCTGCTCCCACATTTGTTTACCATACATCCAAGAGTTCTGTGCGTCCATCTTTATTTCAATATAGAAAACAAAGATAAGAATTAATAGGACTAATTAATACTTCACAAATTAATTATTACTTCAAAAAAATATACATAGGAATTTTATGGAAGGATATTCTAAATTCGATTAATAATTCTAAATGTATGGTGCAATGTAAATAGCAATTGTAAATATATTCCACTAAATTAATAACAATGTAATTAGTATAAAAAAAACCCTAGTTCTAGGTATCTAGATCTAGATGTAGCTCAAACATCCATAAAACTAATTAATAGTCCACTAAAATCAAGGAAGAATGACTAAATAAGGGTTTGACATTATTCCCATAAATAATTTAGCCTAGCATATTCAAAATTTTAGCCTCATTTGCTCCATAAATTACTCAAACACCATAGAAGAGAGAGAAAATCAAAACTCTAATTAAGCAATAACCCACCATTAAAACTTCAAAAAGATTTATGGAAAACCATTTTCTTACCTCCAACAACCTCTCCACCAAAGGAATTTAACTCAAAACCTTCCCCCCCTCAAAATAGCAATTTTTGGGAGGTGTCCAAGGCCTCCCTTCCTTCCTCTCGGGTTGCACTGTGCAGCTCGAGGAGGAAGAAGGGGTCTGGGCACTATATGCTGGTCGATTTGTAGGGGCGGCTGGTTATCCAGCCGCCCCTACAAATGAACCAGTAGGGGCGGCTGGTGTGAGGGCCCCAATTTATTTGGCTTGTAATGCTTAACCAACCACCTGGTCCTAGCATCACAAATCAAATAAACTGATCCTCGGGATATGTATACTTCCTAGAAAGCAGTATACACACCTCGTTACAAAATTAGCCATCAACTCCATTCCAAACATAGAGTCCAAACACCACACTACCAAACGGAAGATAAACAAATAGTAGAGTTATTACATGCACAAAGGCCGATGTGCCACAAGATACACAAATAATGTAAATAAGACAATGGAAGCAAAAGTGCCATAAGATGGCTATAAACAAAGCCAATCGGTGTGCCTTCAACCCACAAGGCATCCGACCGATCGCCAAGTCTAGTCGCCCACGAAACGACAACACACTCATGTAAGTGAGGCCCTTGGGCTCACCTTCTTCCTCGCAACAAAAACATTAAGCAAAGCACCGAGTACAAAGATTGTCTTTGTACCGCAAGACCGACGTGTGAACTAGCGCACTGCTCATATGCTACATGCGCACTTGTTTAGTGGAGGCCATATGTTTCATTTGCATAAAGCCAATTTTCATTTGCAATACTAGGATACAGTTTGAAGGCAAGTTCGCAATTCGTTTTTAATGTTGAAATAACAGTAAGGATAATAATAACAAAAGAGAAAGATATACAACCTAGAAGTGACTATCCCAATAGTCACTCCAACAATAGCACTAATCCTTATTCGCACTCACCCATCAAGTTTTAATTTAAATGTTGTAGTCTAACTCTTGAAAAGCTTACCCAAGCGTGTCCATCACCTAGACGAGGCTATTCGAATAGTTTTAACCTCGCAGGTGTACCATCGACCCACACTTCGCATCGCTTTAAGCCAAAGCACACTTCGAAGGTATTTGCACGGCTAAGTCCTACGAGACTTTTTCCAATATTGTGTATTAACTACGAGCCGCTCGTATGGATAGAAATCCATACGCTTACATGGTAAAGCCGAAAAGACAACTACCCACTCAGGATAAAGCTTTTCGGACAACTACCATGCTCCCAACACCATCCCTCCTGCGACCTCCTGCGACCCAGAGCCAATACACGCCAAAGTACTAGGTCAAGAGAGGTCCCATATACTCTAGTGTGGTTAGCACGCCGAAATGCCTGGATAAAAATTCACTCACAAGATGTTCGGTCCTTAATTGACCCGGGCACCCTTCCAATCACACCCAACAGATCACACCAATCTTACCATTGTGCCCGCGTCTAAATCGTTTTTGTTTTCAGCTTTAGTTTTGCAATAAACATAGCACAAGATGGATCATAAAAACCATAATAATTTGATGTGATCAAAATCATCGACTAAGTCGATGATCGCCCAAATCTACCGGAAACTAAGCATGGCTAAGCAATCGAACTCGTAATCTACTAAGTGATAAGAATTCATCCAATGAACTCTAATCACAGAAATAACCTAGGCTCGGTAGTAGAGATTAAAATTTCATCTACAGGATATGCAGGCTATGGTTTTAACTAATCGCTTAACACAAATTAAGCGATGCATACATCTTGTTGAAACAAAATATTAGACTTTAAAATATCGATAAACATGATCAAATCGCTGCTTCGGCCGCTGTTGCTCGAATGCTCAACTCATGCAGAGGATCGTTCTCGTGGTTACCGCAAATGTCGAAGCCTAACGATTGAACAAATAACAATAATAAGAACGAATAACACCGCAAAAACTCAAAAATTCAAAAGCAACCACAAATCTAATCACAGAAGCTAGACCAAAACAAAAGGGATACAAAAATAGCTGCTACGAAGATAATTTAAATTAGACATGGTTTCATGGTTGATCTACTCAAACTTACTTACTTACCAAGCTAATCACAGAATCAACCTCTTATATGTTTTAACCTTTCGACAGGCTTGATGGTGATTGTGTGCACATCTATTATTTAAGCATCAAGTTAACACATCAAAAACAACTAGCTACTCTAAAACAACCATTATTAGTTGAGATCACAGAACCTACAAGAAGCTATTGAAAACACTAACTAGTCAAGTATCCAACTATGAGATGCTAAACAAAATTCTAATTAAATTTGGGCTTTAATAAAATTCAGCTACTAACACACCTAAGCATCACACCCACAAATTTAAGGTTATCACAATTCAACATGCTACTACCCAAATCTTACTGTACTGATAAATCAAAAGTACAGAGACAAACAACATGATCATCTAACTATCCCTTTGACCAATCATGACAACAAGAGCTTGAAACTTAAAGATACTAACTAAATGATTTCATGCAACCACTACAACGAAAGGAGTCATCCAAAGACTAAACAAGAATCCAAAGCATGAGCATGAAACTAGAATCTAGTTAATCGACAATGTAAACGACAACAGAGACAATTGCAGAGAACAACACTAAAATACTTTCAAACACCCATTACCAATTTTGATCATGCAATGAGAGTGAACTCATCAACATTCATAAGCATGATTAGCAGCTAATCTACAAAGCTTAAGGGAGGTGGGCCCTAATGTCGTTGAAACAGAAGAGCACACCAAGAACAGAGGCTCGGGCCGCTCGACTGAACTTGCCGCCGCGAAGGAGTGGCGGCGGGCAGGTGCGACGACCAAAATGGGTCGCCAAGGGTTACCAAGCTAAGGGTGGTCGCGGTTTGCCGAGAAGCACGGTGGCGCGCGACGGAACACGGTGGCGGCAGGGGTGACAAGCAGCATCGCACTGCAGAGGAAGACGATGAAAACTAGGGCGCGCATGGGCATCGGTGAGGCTCGTGAACTCACGGTGTGCTTAGCGACGACGAGAGGCACCGAGTGGCTCGGCGACGAGAACTGCGGCGCGCAAGGCGAACAACGGCAGGAGCTCGAGGCGAACGAGAGAACAAGTGAGTGACCGGAGAAGGAAAGTGGAGTCCAGCGATGCTCACCGAAGCGAAGAATCGAGCCGAGCTCACCGAGAAGTCGTGGCGGCGAAAAGGCGGTTTCGCCGGACTTGGAGAAGAAAGCCTACGCGCAGCTCCACGCACGATGAAACCCAAATTTCTGAGGAGGGTTTACTTCCGTGGAGGTGGAACACACCGTGACGCGATCGGCGATGACCGAGCTCACCGGAGCGGCCGAAACGCCGGAAGCGGCGCGGCGATGCTCTCGCTCTAAGAGCTCGGTGGAGAAGAAAGACAAGGAGAAGAAAACGAGGTAGGAAAACCCTCGGTGGCTTTTGTAGGAGCAAAGTGAGGCGCGAGGTGAGACGGTGGGCGTGAAAAGACCGTGAGGCGAGGTGGCGGCGTGCATGCGGGCGGCGGGCGAGAGCGGCGAAGCGGTGCGCTGAGCCGGCTCGGCGACGTGGCGGGGATGACTGCAGGTGCGACTCGAGTTGAGTCCGCGCGCGCGACGAGTGGGTTTAACTCGATCAATATCGATCGGCCGTTGGATCTCGAGATGGATGGTCGAGATCTCTGATGCATTCGACCGGCCGATTGCGCGCGCGAACGTGGACCGTCGCGATGCACAACGGACGGTCACGATCGATTGACTCGCGCTTGTGCAAGAGATTAGCGGTGCGACCGAGCCATTTAGGTGCGGTCGATTTGAGTCGGGCTCGGTTCGAGCCCGACAAACAAATGATTTCGATTTTGAGTTTAAAAAGCGAGAGAGTTTGGGGATTTTTAGAGGTAGTTCCCGAGCTCCAAAATTTCCGAAATTTTTATGGTAGCTACAAGGACAGAGAACAGCATTGCATAAATTTTCCAGAACTTTTATGCACTGCATTGTTCTGCAGAAAATTCACAAGCTGCTGACCTAGGGTTTGACCAGAAATTCAAACTAGTTTGACTTGGCCATTTGAAATAGCAAATAAAATCTAAAATTTGTGAAATAATTCAGGAGGTAGATAGGATGATCAAGATGATAGGAAAATTATTTGCAGAGGATGATCACAAGTTTGAAAGCTAAGAATTTATTTGACAACAATTTCCATTCACAAGAATTCAATTCTAGAAAATGGAAATTGCTAGGAAAATTTGAAAACTTCAAATGATTTGATGAGACAACAAAAGTTTTTATTTCTCCTCAAAATTTTACATATGAAATACAAACCCTAAGTTAGGGTTGTTACAATCCTCTTACAGAATCTCGCCCGAGATTCTCGATCACTAGGAGAAGAAGGACTGTAACTGCTCGAGGCGATCTTCCCGCTCCCAAGTGGCTTCATCTCTGATGGTTTGACCATCGAACTTTAAGGAACTTGATCACACGGTTCCTTGTTCTCGCGCTCAGCCTTCTTCGAGGATACGAACGGGCGCCACGATAAGACGCATCTTCCGCACATCGATATTTTCCAATGGTGTTTCCTCAACGGAACACGGAGGCACTTCTTCAATTGCGATACATGGAAAACATCATGCACCCCTCAAGTGTAGCGGCAATTTAACTTGTATGCAACAGCTCCCACTTTTTGATGATGCGATACGCCCGACATATCGAGGAGCGCTTTGCCTTGACACCGGAAACGACGATGTCCTTCGCAGGTGAGACTTTGAGATACACAAAGTCATTGGGCCGAAACTCCATTCCACGGCGACGGGTCTGCATAGCTCTTTCGCTCGAATCGAGCTACGCAAGTGCTCATGAATCAATCGCACTTGACTTTCCGCCTCATTCATCGATGCGGGCCAAGAACCGCCTTTCACCTTCCACTAGGTTCAACGGTGTCCCGTGACGCCTCCCATACAAAGCCTCAAACGGTGCCATACCGAGACTAGCTTGGAAGTCGTTGTTGTAGGAGAACTCTGCAAGCTGGTAGACACTTCTCCCAATTCTTCCCATAGGAAAGAACACAAGCACGGAGCATATCTTCAAGAACTTGGTTGACTCGCTCCGTCTCACTATCTGGCCTCCGAGGATGGTAGGTCAGGCCGAAAGTAAGACGGTCCCCATGGCCTCCTCAGAATCGTGCCATAGCCGAAGTGAAAAGAGAGCCACGATCCGACACAATCGCTCGTGGCACACCATGCAAGCTCACAATGCGAGATATAGAGATCGCCAATCGATCGACACCGAGAGTGGTAATCGCAGAAGTGCGCTACCTTCCAATCGATCGATAACAACCTGTATAGCATCCTTCCTCAAGAAGTACGGGCATCAGCTGATAAAATCCATGCCTACGTAATCCCACTTCCACTGTATGGGCAAGGGTCAAGAAGACCACGGACGTTGATGCTCGCTTGACGCGACAACATATGTCACATCCGCCACTAACCCCGCAATCTCGCGCTTCATGCGAGTCCACCCGAATCTTCTCGACGCAGATCTTGGTACATTTTAGTGGCCCCGGATGGATGGACAAAGGAGAATCATGGGCCTCCTAAAGAATCAAATCCCGCAACTCGGGACCTTTGGGACCACAAGACGCCGCCCAAACCATACAACACCGTGCTCATCTTCGTGAAACACTGGCCGATCCATTCTCGATGTTCTCGCTGATTTTACCCACACCATCATTCGATTGTCCGTCGCCTTGATTTGATCCACCAAGGTCGGTTGTACAATCAGTGGCAGAAGGGAACCGTGCTCAACCAAACCCAAGTTGAGACGCTGAAATTCCGCAAGAAGCGCAGTTGTCGCTTGGATCGCCAGAGTATTGCAATACACCTTTCGCTAAGTGCATCAAGAACTACATTGGCTTTGCTTTAGGGATGATATGAATACCCATGTCATAATCTTTGATCAATTCCAACCATCTCCTCTGCTCGAGGTTCGATCGGGTGGGTGAACAAATATTTCAAGCTCTTGTGATGAATACACCTCACAATTCTCTACCGATCAAATAATGCCGCCAAATCTTGAGTGCATGAACCACAAAGAAGAAGCTCTAAATCATGTGTGGATAGTTGAGTTCATGAGGTCTTAATCGCTGGATGCATATGCAACCGCTTTGCCTTCCCGCATAAGGACACATCCAAGTCCCCGACGAGAGGCATCGCAATAAATATCGAAGCTCTTGTGGATATCGTGAAGAGTAAGGATCAATAAGTCAATCGCTGCTTGAGCTCCCAAAGCTCTCATCACAAGCAGAGGACCACACAAACTTCTTGTCCTTCTTGAGCAATTCGGTCATTGGCTTAGCGATTTTGGAGAAGTTCTCGATAAAGCGGCGAGTAGCCCGCTAAACCGAGAAAACTCCGTACATCGCTGATCGACGGGTGACCCTCAAGATAGAACATCGCCGACCTTGCCGATCCACACTACGCCCCGGTGATAGAACATGGCCCAAGAATGTCGTTCCTTCAACCGTAACTCGCATTTGCTGAACTTTGCATATAGCTGATGCGCCCGCAATTTGCCCAAAACGATCTTCAGATGCTCAGCATGCTCTTCTTCAGCCTTGGAATAGATAAGAATATCATCAATGAAAACCACCACGAACCTATCCAAATATTCCATGAATACCGAGTTCATGAGGTTCATGAAATATGCCGAGCATTGGTTAAGCCGAAGACATGACGGATACTCGTAAAGACCATAACGAGTAGTGAAAGTCGTCTTCGAATATCTCACCGATCCGACTTGATGATATCCCAATCTCAGTCAATCTTGAGAACACCCGAGCTCCGCATAACCGTCAAAAGATCATCAATGCGGGCAAAGGATATTTGTTCTTCACCGTCACCTCATTGAGAGGATTCGTAATCAACGCACATGCGCAAAGTCTTGTCCTTCTTCTTCACAAAGATCACCGGACAACCCCAAGGAGATGAACTGGACGGATAAAACCCTTTGCTTGGAGCTCACCAAGCCGCTTCTTCAATTCCTCTAGTTCATTGGGAGGCATCCGACACGCGCTTCAAATCGGGCGGCACGGCAGCAACTCAATGGCAAACTCAAGGTCTTGAACTCGAGGCATCCCGCAAATCTTCAGAAAGACATCCACAAAGTCGATACTATGGGAACATCCCGACCGCAAGGTCGCTTCGCCTAATGCACATAGATGTGGCCTCAAGTCGCGCGAAATCCGACCGCCGCTTGAAGGGTCAGTGAGATAGACAATCTTCCCGCACAATCGATTTGCCCCAAGTGTTGGGACAACCAATCCATGCCAGAATCACATCCGCATCACTGAATCGAAAGTAATAAGATTTGCCAAAAATCCCACCTTTGACTACAATAGAAACATCCCGACATCAGAGATCGCTCTCATTTCCGAATTTCTGAGAGCTGATGAGTAAAGGAACTCCTAAAGGAACACAAGTGAAGACCACTAGCAGTAGCAAATGATCTTGAAATAAAGAATGC